>OX328098.1:72114930-73454666 GCA_946811185.2 Hippopus hippopus
TTTGCTGAAACAATGATCAGTGGTGAGAGAGGAATTAATCCTATTGCAATGACTATCCTCAATCCTCGTAAAGAAATTCTCTGTGCCAGGATTCAAACCAGTGACCCCCTGGTTTTAAGTCCAGTGCATAATTAACTGCTCTATTGGGCTGGGCATTTTGACCCATTTTAGCCCTGTGCCATACAATCCTGGGTTTCAAAGACCCTAAGGAGGAAGGTTTATGAAAACATTAAGGGAAAAGGAGAAAATACTGATCTCTTTCCCACAATGTTTTCTTCTCTTCAATAAACAATACCAATTCTTGACTGAAGTTTATTTTGTCGTCTGAAAATGCCTTGGATTTGGACAAGTCTGAAATTTTGTTGTTAGGTAAAGAAAAAACCCTTTACCACACAATCCTGACTCTAATCTACCCTCAAAAAGAAGGCTTTTAAAAACATTGTGGGCAAAGAAGAAAATGCTGGTAGCCAGCATTTCCTCTCTTTCAAACAATGTTTTCTACCCTGTGAAAGACAAAATCTAGTGTTATGAGTAACATTTGTCCCCTGCAAATGTTTTCAGTTTAGACAAGTCTATAATTTTGTCATTTGGTAAAGGGTTAGCAAAAACAGACTTAGTTAACCCTTTACTACACAATCCCGATTTTTCACGACCCTGAGAAGTAGGCCTTTGAAAACATTATGGGAAAAGGAGAAAATGCTGGTGACCAGCATTTCCTCCTTTTGCCACAATGATTTCTAAACTATCTGATACAAATACCATCATTTGTGCCATATGAATTTTGTCATCTGCAAGTGCTTTCAAGTTCAACCCATCTAAAATATGGTAGTTTGGAAAAGGGTTAAAAGAAAAACTAATACGACATTTGCATTATTTTAAACTCTATGGTTTTGTTTCATGTTCCGAGTAACATACAAAATATAGAATATATAAAAGTATACAATATTCCATCTGTAAGTAAAATGGTATTAAAAATATCAAAAGTAGAGTAAAAGACATAATTTACAAAATATAAGTACATGATTGTATTTTAAAAGAAAAGTCCCCTAAAATTGAAAAAAAAAAAAAACAATAATAATTTAAAATATTTTATATAATTATTGGAAAATTTTGTCATAGTTTCACCTAATAACTCTTTACCTTATAATCCTGAGTTTTAACGACCCTAGGGAAAAAAAGCTTTAGAAAACATTGTGAAAAAAGGAGAAAATGCTGGTAATTAGCATTTTCTCCTCTTTTCAACCATGTCTTCTACCCTGGTTACCCTTCACCACACAATTCTGGGGTTTAACAACCTTCAGGAAATGACGTTTTGAAAATATTGTGGGAAAAAGAGAAAATGCTGGTAACCAGCATTTTCTCCTTTTCCCAGAATGTTTTCTACCATTTCAATAAGCACTCCTATGATTTGGACCTCATTTGGTTTGTCATCTGCAAATACTGTTCATTTTGATACCAGTATGAGTTGGTCCTATGGTAAAGGTTTAACCCTTTCGGCACCATAGACGAAAACAGTGACTTTTTCAGACGGCATAGATCAAGATCAGACTGCACAGAACGTGCAATCTGATCTTTGATCTATGCTGTCTGCTGGTTAAGTCAAGCATATACAATCAAAGTCTTCGTAAGTTTCAACGAATTGTATTTAGAGCCGTCGAAAGAGGTCGTGTTTATTTCTTTGGCGCTAAAAGAGTTAAAAACAAATCTCATCTTATGAACACCATTCAATTTGTCATCTGCAAATGCTTGGAATTTGGAGCAGTCTAAATTGCGTAGTCTAGTCAAGAATTAACCCTTTACCACACAATCCCCAGTTTTAACGACCCTTAAGAAGGCTTTTGAAAACATTATGAGAAAAGAAGAAAATGCTGGTAACCGGCATTTTCTCCTTTTCCCACCATGTTTTCTACCCTTCACAAAAATAAGCTTCAAATTTTGAGTCACATTTAATGTGTGGTAAAGAGTTAACTCTTTGATAGTCGCCAAAATGTTAGAATTGACCATAATGAAAGCATTTGCAGACGACGAAATAAAAGTGGTCAAAATCATGGCATGTCTCTGAAAAGACAGAAAACATTATGGGAAGAAGGAGAAAATACAGTTTATCAGCATTTTCTCCTTTTCAGACAATGTTTTCAAAAGTGTTCTAAATCCTTTGCCACACAGTCTTGAGTTTTAAAAAGCCTATGGGAGATGGCTTTGGAAAACATAGCGGGACAAGAAGAAAATGCTGGTAATGAGCATTTTCTCCTTTTCTCACAATGTTTTAATTTTTTTATCCTTCCTAAATGCTGGTCACCAGCATTTTCTCCTTTTCCCACAATGTTTTTATCCTTCGAAAAACAAATTTACAATTTTGAAGTCATGGTTATTTTGTTGTCTGAGAGTGTATTAAAATTATGACAAGTCTTTAACTTTGTCTTTAGGTACGGAGTAAATCATAACAATGTTTTAGTAAAGGGTTGTGCAACATTTAACTTTTTGCCAAATGACAAAATTTTAAACTTATCTAAATTGAAAAGTATTGCAGACGACAAAATAAACGTTACTCAAAAATGAGAATTTGTGTTGGGAAGGATTGAAAACATTGTTGGAAAAGGAGAAAAGAAAATGCTGGTTTCCAGCATTTTCTCCTTTTCCAACAATGTTTTAAAAAGTTTTTTCTCACAGGGTCGATAAAAGTCCAGATTGTGTGGTAAAGGGTTAATTTGTTGTTCATAAATATGGACGCCAAAACTTTTGTCATCTGGTAAACGGTTAATCCTTTTACCACATCATACAACCAAATGCAACAACAGTCGAAGTGAACAAGCTGCCAAATGCGAATATATCGCTGAAGAACTGAATTTTCACACAATGTTTTTTACCTCTTCAAAAACAAGACACATAAATTGATCAAATTAATGCTTAATTTGATTTATGCAAATGCTTTTTATGAAAACAAGATTAAAAGTATGTTGGATGATAAAAAATTAAATAAAGACTCGCAACATAAGGAAGCTATAATTATATACACACAGCAGACAGTACCATTCCTCTCTTCACAGCTATATGCAGGGTAAGCCATCAGTATTCCTTTCTTACTTGTACAGCTTATATCGCTTTGTACAGAGTTTGCCGTCATTTAAATGTCTTAAATGCTTCTCATGGTATGTATTGGCTTACATTGTATTTTCAAAAAATTGATTTGAAAAATAAAATGTCATTGAAAATGAGGAGGGACAATGCAACATAATGCATGTTTTAAAAGAAAATTGGAGGAAAAATATTGTCTGTGACAAAAACACGAAACTAGGCCACATTTTAAAGCTGCACCGATATCGTAGGCTGTTTCCTTCATTTCTTCAAAGCAGTGTACACATGGTAGGCGCTAATCACAGTAAAAGTCCTCTCTAGTGAATCTACTAACAAAAAGCCGTAGCAGTGCTCTCTTCACATAGCAGGTGTAAACCCTTATTCTGCTTAGTAACTAAAATGAAATCCACAATTCCATAGTAAAAATCCATATCTTACTATTTCAAAGTTATGTTTTGGGGAACAAAATCTTCTTATCGGACAGTGTAGATCAAAGATCAGACTGCATGTTCTGTGCAGTCTGATCTTGATCTATCGTGTCCGCAAAAGGTCAGCGAGTCGCGCTTAGCAGCCTTAGGGTTAACATTGAATTTCATACCAGACTGCAAATTTCATCTCTTATGAGCCAACACATTATAAACCATTTACAAAGCTACATGCTAACATTCCTCTAACGAAGCTATGTGCCAGATGCTGTAACAGTCCTCCCGTACACGGCTACACACATTGGGCTATAACATTTCTCTCTTTGAATAGGTCATCATTCTATACGATGCCGAATCTTTGACATATCAGCCTGCATGAAGTCACAAATCATCGTGGTTTTTTATAACAATAAGCACACTTTATTCTGAAATATGTCCATTTCAGACACTAGTATATATACTAATCCAAGTTTACAAGAAAACAAGTATTTCATAAAGCAATGTAAAGTGTACTACAAAGATACTGCAGTGCATTTCCTTACTAGCCAGGTCTACCCACTGACCAAAAATCTCATTGAGCAAATGTGGAATGCAGGTTGTAATCTTAGCTATTCAGGTTCAACCACAAAGTATCCCGAAACTTGGTGCTATGCTTGTCCAAGCACAACCTTTGATATTTAACCCTTTACCACACGATTCGGACTTTTAACGACCCTGATAAAGAAGCCTTTTGAAAACATTGTGGGAAAAGGAGAAAATGCTGGTAACCAGCATATTCTCCATTTCCCGAAATATTTTCTACCCCTCCCAGAACAAATTTCAGTATTTTAGTCACATTTATTTTGTTGTCTGCAAGTGCTTTCAATTTGGACCAGTCCAAAATTTTGTCATTTGGTACAGAGTTAACTCTTTACCACATAATTCAGACAACCTTGAAGAAGAGACTTTTGAAAATATTGTGGAAAAAAGAAAAAATGCTGGTAACCAGCATTTTCTCCTTTTCCCAAAAACTTCTCTACCCTTTTGAAAACAAATCTACCAATAAACCAACCACATTTAATTTGATGTCAATGGATGCTATGAATTTTGGAAAAGTCCAAAATTTCGTCACTGAGTAATCTTATTCCATCTTGCATACTTTGAGTTTGAAAACTGCATATTTGATCAAAATCTCTATTTTTAGTGTTCATTTCCACTCCAATTCTGAAAAGTATACAAAACAGTAAAATATCTGAACACTTCATCATTAAAGGCTGTTCCACTCAAATTCTAAAAATCATGCAAAACAGTAAAATATCATGAATACTAGCACTAAATTATTACAGACATTATCATTTGAAATTAAAAAAAAAAAACACAACAATATTGCAACTTTAACATGAACCATGTACTTCAACTGTTCTTTGCACAAAGTAAACTGAGTAGTATTTATGCACACTCTTAATTCCTCAGCGGAAATTCTCCAATCATTCTCAATTGTATTTTTAGTCTTATCCTTCAGAATTTTCTAAATTTCAAAGTAACACAATTTCTGATTGGCTAAACCAAATAAAGAATTAGACTGAAAACACAATTTAGAACAGGTAATGAGTATGGGCCTTATTATTTAACTAATACATGTATTCCCACCACTGTATTGTCATGGCACACTTGTCATAAATTTTGAAATGGAAAAAGCCTTAAATGTAATGACTATTTTTGGATAAATCATACAAATGTATCCTGCCGAAGGTCAGCCATTAAGGAATGTTCCAGCTCTACTTGTTTTAAGTTTTCAATAACTGATTCAACTCGAATGTTCTTCCAGGATTCAGGAACATCCAGAAGTAAATCTTTATTCCATTCCAGAATACTATCACGGTTAGCTGCAAAATACCACTTCCAGAATATGGAACTTTCTGTTGTGTTAGATCCATGAATCATCCAGTCTTTATAAACAGACCTGTAGTCTTTAAAAGGGATAGTCTGTCCTTTCAGTTTCACTGTACATTTGCTAGCCACAAACATGTCACAAGTCCCTACTGCTAGCCGCTTTGTGTCTGTGTAGTGAATACCCATACTGGCAACAGGACGGTGTAGGAGGGCTTCGTGTGCACCAGGATGATTTTTGCTTCGAAATTTGCATATTTCATTACAGAAAGGGCAGCAGGCAGTGCAGCCAACAAAATCATCTGCAACCTTTCGGGCTATTTCTCTCTTTAGAGCTACTTTATTTTTCCTAATGTGTGACACAAGCTCCTCTTCCCTAAGTACATTAATTTCTTTACATACTATTTCACTCACTTGACCTACATCTACTGAACCTACCATGAGATTTCCAAAAGGGAGTTCAGTATCAAGTTTTAGGTCCCATCTTATTCTACTAAGCCACCTACTAAGTCCACCATCCTTTCCATCGCATGGAATTTGTTTCAGTTTCAACAGTGTACTGGATTTAACACCAAGAACTTCACTTCTACCGGTCTGCTCTAGTTTGTCTGTGCTTACACAATATTTCGACAAATAATCAACCAATGAAGCTTCAGGACTATTGAGGTATTTATCTAAGAGCTTTTTATCACCATTTTCAAGAGCTTTCAATAACATTCTTGTAAACAGCAATGGCTTTAATTGTCCCTTGCCTATTTCTTTTGCCATCTTGTTCTTAAGAATTCGTTGACCTTTATCAACAATGTGTTTCTTTATTGCATCAGCTAAAGTCTGTGCTACTCTCTCAGTTTCAGCATTAGGTACAGTGTTTGATCTAATGTAAGAAATGTACATTTCTTTGTTTTTGTCCAAATTCTTAGCAAATCGTTCCATCTGTGCTTCAACACTGTAGTACGCAGACAAATCATGAATTACTTCACCACACACTGAGACCAGAACATGAACAATCAGGTCTTTTGTTACGACTGAATCATTCCTGTGAATAATTCTTTTGATTTCAAAAAAGAGAGCCCTTATTGAGGACTGAGAATATGTCGTTTTAGTATCCATTTTCATTTTTTGTAGATGTTGCTGTGTTGTACTAATAACCTCATCAGTAAACTCTTGACATATATCTTGGCTGTCATACATCAGTAACTTCTTAACAGCATATGTCTTTTTAACTATATGACCCTTATATGTATGATTTAATGAAGACAGTCTATAATCAGTAAAGTGTTTTTCCTGCATGTAGGTCTGAAATTTGTTTTTGTATATTTTGAATATATCAAACACAATATCAGCTACAACCCCTTCAAGCTTTGTGGTTTTACATTCAACACATTGTTCCCTCATTTTCTTTAACATTCTCTCTCGAAACATAACCCATTTTGAACTTTCCGACTTGTGCAATTCAGATCTGGTTAATTTTACTACTTCTTCAATTTTTTCTTCGGTTAGATTTTCATATAAAGACCTCCCTTTGTTCTCATTGTATTGTTCTCGAATTTTTTTTATTTCATCTGACTTTGCCTCTTTGCACTGAGCACTAAATCTCTCCAAGGTTTGGTCTTTCCATTGCAATTTTGATACATCAGGAGATCGACAGATGTATTCAGTAATTTTGGTCTTGAGTTCCTGTTCAAGAACAGTACACTTGCCATTAAAATCTTCTTCTATGTCTGAAATACATTCTTCGGATGAAGTACTTGTACCTCCCTCAGAGATAGCATTGCTTGCTTCCTTTGAAAGTCGTCCTAAATCAATTGAAAACTGTCGACTTACATCACAGTAGAATTGGTCAAGTTCCACTCTTGCTTCTGCTTCAAGAATACTTCGAAATGCAAACACAAAGTCATCCATTTTTATGGCTTTCCAAAGACGGTTAAGATTTACTCGCAGCTGTGCAATTGTTATCTTTCGGGAGTGCAAACTGATTTCATGTACTATCTTTCTGCGAATGAGGTCACATTCTTGACTATACCCTAAACTTATGGGTGCCATTGGTTGGTCACCTTCAAACAAAGCAGGAACGTAGTCTGTGTATTCGCCTATATTGAACTTTATTATTTCATTGAAACTTTTGTGAGGATTAATTTTTTCAATAGTACAGGCCTTTTCTGTAAGTTTATCAAGAACACGTTCTAAAATCTGTCCTTGTTCCATCAGTTTTTCTTTATTTCTCTTATCTACATTGTGATGTACAATTGCACACATTGGACTCAACCCAACGATATCCATTCTCAAAAATGCATGTACTGCCACAGGTAAATTTTCTTCAAGATAAGTCAGATTTTCTCCCATTATATTCACAATTGTTTTGTCTGCTAAACCAATTGCAAAACAGGAAATCTCATTGTCAAACTTCACACTACCCGACTTACCCGACTTTAAACCCTCTGTATCGATAAGAATCAGATAGTCGCAATTGGTTTCTGTTCGCAACTTGATCGTTTGCATAAAGACGCCCTTGGTACATCTCCCTGCACTGACAGCAAACATTGGTCCAAACATTGTATTGAGCATAGTGGATTTTCCAGAGCTTTGAATTCCAAGAACAGAGACAATGTGGACTTTGACCCTCTTGCCTACTTCCTTTTCAAGAAAATGATCTGTAGCTTGAAGTGTCGCTGAAACCCATTTCTGTGGTACATACCCAAGGTCGCCATCCATTATTTCTAACGGGTATCCTAAAAGCAGTATTCTTGCCGCAAGAAATGGTAACTCCCTGTAATCTATGCGATCTGTAGCTGAAAGTTCTATTACTTTTGAAATATTTTGATTTGCATGACATGCCTCATATATTTGTCCCAATTCCCTACAAAAATGTTCTAGTCCAATGGATAAGTCTGCTTTCAATTTCTCATGTCTTTCAATTTCTTTATTGAGTTCTTCATTTTTTTCCTTATTTGCAACTGACTTTTCTGCCACGATTTGCTGGTAGCGTGAAATGTATGGGGAAAGAGTTTCTCTACTCAGCTGGTCAAGTTCTAACTTGAGATGTCGAAGAAAAATGCTTGAAACATTTGTTATTCGAAAGTTTACAAGTAGAACCCAGATAAACATTTTTGTAACAAATGGAAGTCTGTGAATAAGATCCCTTATCGTGAATTTTTCCTTTTCAATCGGTTCTTTGTGGCTACTTATATCCACAACTTTCACTTCGCCTGAACTTGGTTCTGAATGTTGGTTTTCTGTTTCTCTTTCAACCCTTTGAGCACACAAATCCCCTTGAAGTGGTAAGCACTTTTTTTTCCTCATTTCAGGAGGAATCATTTTAATCTCTTTCAAAATACTTGAGGAATACTTCATTCCTTTTTTAATGTCTGCATTTGAGATTTCGTCTATCTGTAATCCACTTTTCTGGGCTCTGACTGAAATAGATCTGACTGATTCCTCTATGCTGCTGCAAGTTTTGCTTAGCATTTTTTTAATCTGCCAGGATAATGTATCTGTTTTTTCTGCCAAACGTTTTCCTTCATTAGTCAGTATTTCTAGTCTCTCATCAAGCTGTGTAGTTGAGCATTTTTCTTCAATTGTTCTAATAAAGGCTTCTATTCTTTCCACTTGTGTATTGCCCATTGATGAATCTTCAAGCAAAATAATTGTTTTTAAAGCAGGAAATGTTTTTATCTTTTCAAAGACTCTGGTTACTATATGTTCTAACATCTTTGTTTTGGTTATGATAACAATTACGTCCACAAGACAACACAAGATTTCTAATTGGTTTGTGTGACTTGTTGCATCGCCCCGTAAGTTGGCAAACATTAAACAACTATCAAACCTATCTGTTTTATCACCTTTTCTCAAGTACCATCCAATTTCTACCATACCTTCTACAACTAATGATCGTTGTTTCTTAGAACCATTCATGTCACGATGAAAAAATATTGGATGGGCTTTTTCTGGTCCACCTATTATGTTGTTTATAAGGGCTGACTTTGAGTCTTTGTTTTCACCAAACCTAATGAAAGCAACTTTTGGCATCTTTTGCGATATAATTGGGCACTCAATGCATGAACTTTCATTCACAGTATGCCACTTTGATATCAAACTTCGTAGGGGCCATATATAAAGATTGAATGAGCTTTCTGAATGTAGAATGAAAGGTATAGCTATCTTACAACCCCAAAGATATTTAGCAAGGTCTTGCTTTGCAATAGGATCACAACATAGGTATACAACTGTTAGTACGTCTAGAGGGTGAACACTGGAGGCACTTCCTGCCTTTTCCATGCGTCTTCTACTTAGGTAACCAACATGTTTGTCACCTGTGACTACTGGACTTGTTACTTTTAACCCTCGGGCATTATAATTGTATATTGTAAGGTGATGAATGAAATGCCAGCTCAGAGTTTCTGGTGTAATGTTGCTAGTTTCGTTTATGCTGAGCTCTGTTACTTCAAGAAGCTCCTGTCTCGATAACTTCTCCGGATAATATTTCTCGAGACATAAAGTTTTCAACAAGTCTATTAAAGTTGTTTCATTTTCTTGTGCTGCCATTTTGCTGCCTCATCTGTCTTTCGTTTTCCTGTTACAGTAATCTCAGTCAAGAGAAACCCCCTGCTTTTAAAACCCTCAACTACATTTCCAAGACCAACTACCCAGGATCTATATGAGGATGCAATGTCATCTTCAACTTTATATATTTCTTGTGGATCTTCCAGCTAAATGGTCTAAAAGAAAAAAGAAGTAGAAATGAAGTAAATAATGCTGTGATTTTTCTTGTTCATACCATCAAGAAAATACAGTCTATCTCCCTCTCCATCTCCTTCTCTTCTCTCTCTCCCTCTCTCTTGTCATTACCAAACTTATCAGATGGTTTTGTACTTCTTAAGCAATCTAATGAATAAAAAGTAGTCGCTCATTTGCATTTTCCAAGTTTCACGAATAATAGGATGGGGCTATGCAGTCCCTTGCCTGAGGACACTTACACACAGCCTAGGCAGCCAGCGAGGTCCAAGCCTAGATGCCAACAAAGACTATGCCAACTATTACAACTATCTATATCTATGATCAAAGTGGAGAAGTTTTAACAAAACACATATATCTGCCCATGTTATAGGGGCAGTTTAAAAACAAGAGGGCCATGATGGTCCTGTATTGCTCCACTGGCTTTTAAAGAAATGTATCATGTGCTTAAATGGCATTGACAATGACAAAAATCATGAGAAGTCTGTATGGCAATAAGCTTTGTTGGGAAAATGGCCGGCCCAACGCCAAGTCATTTTTTTTAAATGCAAAGATGATGTCCATGAGTACAAGCAGGTCTAATAAAGTATTCTTCAAATCAAATTTCAGTGAACTCTAAAAAAGAAGTGCTTTGATAAGCAGATTTCCAAAACTTAAGTGGTAGAAAACAGTTTTTTCAGTGGCATGACAGTAAAGGTCTGGAACAAAAACCTGGATGATACAAACCTTACTTCATGAAATAGTCAACTCATCCGAGCATATCAACTAACATCAAACCACTGTCACTGAAAACTGAACAGTTTGTATCTGTTCAGATAGAACAGATAGAACTAAACTGGTAACAACTATGTATACCTGGTAAAATGAACAGGAGTTATTACCCCTGATCAATAAATATATATAAAAATTTAGTCATACTGACCTCATGTACTTCAGAAAGGTTTTTAGAATTCTCACTATATTACCCTTTGTAAACCGTGTTACTCCCCAGGCTTCACCCCAGTACTATACTAAATCTTGCTACAGGCCAACTAGATGAAGCTACATGCAAGTTTTGATAAACCTAGATCTTGCTGTTGGGAACTAGAAGTTTTCAGTGTATGTTAAAACTTTTGACCACCGGGGTGGGGTCAGTTTTGACCCCAGGGCTAAGATTGGGACATTTTGATAGAGGTCTGCTTGATGAAGCTGCATGCGAAATTGGGTAGCCCAAGGCCTTACAGCTTAAGAACAAGAAGACTTTTAACGTTTTCACGATATAAGCCCATGTAAAACTTGTGACCCCTGGGTTTGGGCCAATATTGACCACATTGCTATAATTTGAACAACCTCAGAAGGGGTCCACTAGATAAAACTACATGCCAAATTTGGTAGCCCTAAGCCATAAGGATAGGAAGCAGAAGATTTTTAGAGTTTTCACTATATACGCCTATGTAAAACTTGTGATTCCAAGGGAGGGGCCGAATTTCACCCCAGGGCTATGATTTGAAGAAATCCACTTAATGAAGTCACAAATCAAATTGGTAGCACTAGGCCTAATAGTTTCGGAAAAGAAGATTTTTTAAAGACTTTCAACATTTTTTTGAGTATTGTTGTCAGATTTGTTGCCCTGACAATGAAAGTTTTTATTGGAATCAAATTCTATGAAGCAATTCTGTAGAGTGTCATGGCAGGATCATTTCTGTGAAGTTTCATCAAAACTGCATGGGTAATTTCAGAGGAGATGTTTAAAATAAAAATTAACACACAAGCAGACAGACACAGGCCGGACATAGGGCCATGATATAAGCATGTTGGCCTTTGGCCAGTGGAGCTAAAAATGGCTCAAATTTGTGATATTGAAGGTCAAGACCAACTTGATTATAAGCCATTAGTTTTCATGTTATGCTTTTGCAGACCCATCAGTGTTTCTCGACACTTAACCCTTTACCAGACAACAAAATTCTAGACTTGTCCAAATTGAAAGCAATGGCAGACGACAAGATAAATGTATTTAAAAAATTGAAAATTGTTTTTGGAAAGACAGAAAACATTGTGGGAAAAGGAGAAAATGCTGTTTACCAGCATTTTCTCCTTTACCCTCAATGTTTTCACAAGGCTTCTTTTCCAGGGTCGTTAAAAGTTGGCATTGTACAGTAAAGGGTTAAACAGACTACAAAATTTTTGAACTTTTCCAACTTGAAAGCATTTGCAGATGATAAATCTAGCTTAACCCTTTACCACACAATGACGACTTTTAAAAACACTGAGAAAGGAAGCCTCTTGAAAACATTGTGGGAAAAGGAGAAAATGCTGGTAACCAGCATTTTCTCCTTTTCCCACAATATTTTATACCCTATCAAAGAGAAAAATTATCATTTGAGCTACATTAAAATTGCCGTCTGCAAATGCTTTCAATTTGGACAAGGCTTAAATTTTGTCATGTGGTAAAGAGTTAAATGACAGAAATTACCGGTATATGTAATGGGGTATAAAAAGGAGAGAATGTTGGTAACCAGCATTTTCTCCTTTTCCCAAGCTGTTTTCAAATGGTTTTTCCCTCATGGTCATTTAAACATTGTAATTTTTGTAAAGGATGAACAGTAAAGGTCTCAGAATACATGTACATTTTTTTTACCTTTCTATGAATCTTAACTCTTTACCCAGAAACCAGATTTAAGACTTGTTAAATTTTAAAGCAATTGCAGCCAACAAATAAGAAGGAATTAAATGCTGTTTTCAACATTATTTCAGTTAAATTGCCGCACCAGTACATCTATCAATGCTTTCCTGAAGCTTTTTTTACCACTGCTTTGCACAATATTCTTCCCAAAAGACTGGCTGCTTTCCAAATAACCATCTTGGAAACATTGATGTTACAGCAGTGAGAGAGGGAGGAAGGAATCCTCTTGCAGTGACTATCATCAATCCACAGGAAGAAATCCGCCAAGCTGGGAATTCAAACTAGCAATCACCCCTTGCTGTTTCAAGTCCTGTACGCTACCGATTATGATACCAGGCTCGGCTGTGCAAAACAAGATACAACCCTAATAAATTCAGCATTGTAATTTTGACAATTCATGACTGAATTACTATGAGTAATCCAGGTAAAGTTATATCAGATGTTTCCATTGAAAAATTAATTCTCTAACCAAAACTGAACAATTCATTCATCAAATCTCCAAAAGATGGTATAAATTGTAACAAATATTGGTATAGAAGTTTGTCATCTGCTGCAGAGATCCTAGATACTGGCAAAATTGTTAGTAATTATGAGCCATGCTCTGGCAAAAGGGGACTTAATGCACCTCCGTGATGAGTTATACCAGTTTAGCCGTCACATAATTAAGGATCCATAATAGCCACTTTTTTTAACTACTGACTTAGTCATGAGTGACTGTTAGAATGGTCCTTGAACATACAGAAAATTGACCTATGGCGAAAAGTTTTGACCAAGGCTGACCTGGATCGATACTTTAGGTAAATGCACTAAGCCCCCTTTTCACTGAGCATGGGTCATATAAAATAATGGTTATATTTCCTAACTAAATAGTACATTTTTTTACTTTAATCACTTTCAATATTTGTTAGTCAATACTATTTGAATAATTTACATCTATATTGTCTTACTGCTGTCTCTGACCAGTGACAATTGCTTTCTTTCTATCATTTAACTGTTTAAGGGAGAAAACTCAGACAATCTTAAACTAAAGCTTTAAAGAGTGACCTCCCTTGATAAGACGTCTCAAACCATTAGCAGCTTTCATTAGATCTAGTAACAAATAAGCATTTTCTCCTTTTCCCAAAATGTTTTCAAAAGGCTTCTTTCCTGGGGTCGTTAAAAGTTGGCATCATGCAGTAAAGGGTTAAGGCGTTGATTTTATTCAGTTATTAAAATGTGGTGAGTTGTGACAAGTGGGACCTTTAAGTGACATTGAGTACGGCCGATGTAAGAGTTTTCTCCCGTAGATAAAAAACAATCATTCTGCACAGTTAGAAGTCAATTGTGGGCACGAACGTAAAAATAATAGTGAGCATTATTGCAATATCTTTATCGTGAAACTTTTTACTTTCTAGATAATATTTCAAGGAAACTTTGTTATATTGTGATGGTTCTTTTAAACTATTGCAATAGTCATCTTGTATCTTTATGCCACCATAGGTTAAAGGTCAGAGAGTAAAGGATGTAGTTTAGTTTAAAGGATGTAAAGGTGACTTTGAGCGAGTGTCAATGAGTAGACATTATTATATCATTAAAATAAAACTGCAAGTTTAAGATCTAGTAGATCTGTCTTAAATCACCATAATCGTACGAGATTTAATTCAATTTCACAAAAATAAAGAATTCATCATTTCTAAAAACATATTTAAAAGTTGAAAAATTGTTATTCAGAATCGAACTCTTTTGCTTTTTAGCCCAATTCCGAAACAGTTTTGACTAGAATTTTTAAGACTCTTCGTTCACAAAATATATCTACTTGTCTTCATCAGCTAATATGTAGTTTTTCCTTTGATTCGGGGGGACTGCTCCGATGTTATTTTTGTGATAGATCTATATATTTTCTCCGCTCCAAAACAACGAGCTACATCTACCTTCCATAGAAAGGCTTGACTAAACGAATGGGGGTCAAAACGGCCATCTTCCAAAATGACTTTGTGCCGAAATGGCCATTACCAAAACGGCTCATTTTTTGTGATTAATTCATAAAAGTATTGAAGTTCTGTTGATCTACACAGATTTTGTGTATTGCGAATAGGTCAATTGTATTTCTCACGCTTTGTAAAAGTTTTTTTTTTTTTCTATTCAATATCTCTGCCACGGTCGGTACCTTTTCCATTTAGCTTTTTAATGACTGTTTCAAAACCAAATAGCCTTCCGAAGATGCCAAATGTTTTTCATGATTTTTGCTTACGTGTGCGCTGCACTTACAACGAAAGCATGACAAATGCTATATACATGTATAGACCATTCTGTTAATCAAAAGCTACACAAAAGTATTTTCAAAATCTAGATAGACTAATGTTTGACAGCATTTTTCAATCGTGACAATACCATTCCTTTGAGTTTTCATAAATTCAGTCAGGTTCCATCAAACAAATGTACTACATTTTGGACTGAAAGGTGTTAACGGAAAAAAAAAAAGCCTACTTCCTAAGTAATTTTTACAGAAAACTGAATTTTTGAAATGAAGCCCTCATCAATCAGTGCCGACTTACATATTCAGAGCCGGTCCACATAATCGGAGCCCATCTTTATTTTTATCATTTCTTGTGCTATTTCTTTTCAATTCTTTACCAGCAGTGAATGTAACATTTCAAGACATTAATTCAGGCTTTTGGGACAGCAGGACTCTCTCTTATTTGCCAGTTAAATGGCAATAATAGACTGAATTTAGGTCCGTGACGTATCATTTCGGCTACAGTCTAGTACAGATAAGTGTCCCCAAAGGCGATGTTACTTTTTGACTGGTCGCCTCTGGGTACAAAGACGATCAAGACAAAATCAGTTGAAAGCTCCGCACAGATTTTGTGCGCAAGTTTTAACTCTCATAATTTCGCAACTTGAGCACAAAACTAGGATTTAAACATACCTGTTGCTCACATATTTAATAACCCTTCGTTGGAAATACAAATATTTTCAATTTAAATGCAGAACAAAGAGAAAACCGTGCATTTCATCTGTTACTCGAGTTGTTTACGTTCCCGAAAACCAACAAAATGGCCACCACGCACGATAACATTCGTCAGTGTTTTTTCCGTGATTTACATGTTATAAACGACTTCTACATGCTCATTATGTAATGAAAGGTTTATTAATTTGTCTTTGGTCATGTTTGTTACTAAACGTCAGTTGCATTTCGCTGCAATACAGATTAAACTGACGAAACATAAAGTCAGTAAAGCGCTCTATCTTTGTTACTGGAAAATTTACGATGGACTTGAGACAGTACGGTGCACAAAAAATGTCCAAATATGAAAAATATCACCATATCGTCTCATTATTGAGACTAGGCTACGGTCAACCCACGCCACAAATGATTCAGACAACATCGTAAACTTGTTACAACTTTCCGTAGTGTAGAAAACACCTTGAAAGACCAGAGAATTGCATGACATTCTCCTTTTTTGGAATTTCAAAGACATAAGAACACATGATTACAAATAATGACAAGCTTACCTGTTTTTTTTGTTTTTTTTTTTCTGCCGACATTTTCAGAAACGGAAGACCAACACAACATTTTCTCGTCGGAGCCATTGGCTCCGAATATGAAGTTTCCTGCCCGTGGGAAAGGGTTAAAAGCATGAAATAAATAGAATATTTGTTTATTACAGTGAAAGATCGAAATTTATTTCATCTCGTGAACATCATCGGTAATATTTTCACGAGTGGCACAGCCACTCGTGAAAATATTACCGATGATATTTACTCGATGAAATAAATTTCGATCTTTCCCCTTAAAAACAAATATCCTCTATATATTTCAAAAGTTGGCTTTTTCAATACCATAAAAGTGGGCTGTTAAAGTGGACCACTCTGTTTTGGAATTGGGCCGTTTTGACCCCAGTCCCCGACTAGACAAACGGGCGGCATTGATCTAACACCTGAGGCTGAAGTCCGATCTTTCAGCTTCACGTAGTCTACATCGCGCTGAGACAGAACTTCAACTTGTATTAATGTATACAAAGAATAACATTGAAAAAGCTGACATCCCCAGGACAGAAAAAAGTACATCTATTTCTTACCTTCACTGTCAAAACTGATAAAGAAAATCAGTTTTTGAAAGTTCCTGATTAAGCTTTGTCGGCCATATTTGTTTCAGCATGAGTGTAAACCCAAAATTTTTACCGGTCACCCGCGTATTGTATGTTAAATATGTCACGTGACAAGGTGATAGAATGGGGCGTTACAAATGTCGCAATAACTTTCCAATAACGCGTCTACAGCTATGACGTTCCATATTTTTTCATTTAGATCTATTTATTTACACTTTAGGCCCACTCAATACAACCCTACATTAAAATGTTCTTTTTTTCCACTGGATCAGGGAAGATCCCTGACTGGATCATTTCTTTCAAAATCCTTTTTGCTACTTCTTCCTGATTTTGATCTGTCAAAGAAAGAATAACATTATGGTGTAGAATTCCATATCCGGCGGTCTCTGGTTCGATCCAAGCCAAAGACGCCGTGTCTTTTTTCTTGAGGCCCGGCATGTTGAGAAATTTTCGGTTGTACTGTCACCTGAGATCTATAAACTGCTTAAAAGTGATCGTAACGTTACAATTTTTTCCTCAACATGCCATTTTACACGAAGGATAAGGAATAGATCTATTGCCGTCAACGTAGTTACCAAACTTTGACATTTTTATTTAAAAAAGAATATGAATAAAGAAACTGTTCAGTCGAGAAAACAGGTTTTTAACGCGGAATAATCGAGTAAAAATGGCATTGTTTTGGAACAAAATCATCTGTATTTTTATCACGGTCAAACGATCAAGGCACCCCAATTGCTCTAAGGAAGGCTCACAACGCGCGTAAGTGTTTCTGATATGGTCTATACGTAACAAACACATAACTGGATATGAATATTTTATATTAACTAACAAAATTAATGGAAAAGCACCAGCTTGACTTACCGTGAGAACACAATTTTTAAAACCAAGTGACATATCGTCACTGTACAGAATCCCAAGTCACATACAATGCATTCTCCCGCTCCTACACTGTGTTGACAAGATTATGAACATTTGACACTTGACTCCCCTGCTGTGACTTTGACCTTGGATCGAGGCATTTGAAGCCCCTTCTCTACAAATCTTCTCATCAATGTGCAAACATGTGTGAAATATTTTCAATATTAGGTCAGGGTTCAGGAGACATGGAGAAGACATGATATATAAGCATCTGACCCTTGACCCCATGCTGTGACCTTGACCTTGGAGCCAGGTATCTGAAGCCTCCACTCTGCACATCATGTCTTCCAGGTGCACACATGTGTGAAATATTTTAACAATCAGGCCAGAGTTTAGGGAGATATAGAGTGGACAGAATTCAAGGTGCACGCATGTGTAAAATATTTTTTCGGCGTAGCTGAATGCGCTGGCTTTTGACTTACTTCTTGGTACTGATAAAGAATGAATAGATGTTAATTTGCGATTGGTAAAAAATGTGCACATGTTTATTCGGCGGGCCCCTGCTGCCATATTTTCTCGCACATAGATGAAACCACTATTTACAAGCATTGCTACCGCCAATCAATGCCCCGGGGCCTTGATTAATACCACAGTAAATCAATGCAATAGAGAATGATCCTTTTCTCGTTCTATTTGGAAATTTAATATTTTCATAAGCGTCACCGAATAACCCAATACTACTTTTTAAGAAAATGAAAAACGGTGGCGAAAAAGAGGCCATTGTTCGAGAGGTTACTATTCATTATTTTACTTCATATTGAGCACAAAATAGTTTCAATGTTCATATTTCAGTAACTCTTACGGTTACTATCTTTTTTAGAGATATTTCTTGTTAAAAATCAGGCCAGGGGTTTAAGAGGCATACAGTGTTACGGAGATAGACAGGTGCACAGACGGACGAAGGCTATTCCAATAATCCCCCGAACTTCACGACAGGAGATCAACCCTTATCCTGCTAAATAAGCGATATGAAATTTTCAAGCCGATAGTATAAACCCAAAATTTGTTATTTCAAAGGTTTATCAGGGGAACTATATCTCCTAATAGGACAGTGTAGATCAAGATCAGACTGCACATTTTGTGCAGTCTGATCTTGATCTACACTGTCCTGAAAAGATACATGTACTTGAGCCGCGCTTAGCAGCCTAGGGGTTAATAAGTGTGAAGGATCAAAGTTTTCATATGCTTTCCAGCCCACTAAGCCTACATGTAAGCGCTTTAATCATGAATACATTTCAACCACACTAGATAAGTGGCCCTGCAACTCGTCTAAAAGGTCTGAAAGCTTTGAAGGTTGCAGGTTCAAATCAAAGCGATGTCAAATCTTTTTTGTGGTATTTTTGTGGGAGTAAGAGTAAACAGTCATGCCTTTGTGATTTTCATTGTTAAAAATTAACTTTTAATAAAAAAAAATATGTATATGGATAAAAACACAATCTGATATATTAATTTATAACATAAAACCTCCCCCGGCAGTGTATTAAACCCATGACTTATTTTTGATAATACACTAGTGTATTATCGTTTTTTGGGTCCCGGTTCTGATAAATTTTTAGTCATGAGCGCGTGAAGCTTGTAACCAACCACAGGAAATGCCGGAAATTGTACTACTACGCCGTTTCGCGGAAAAATTTTGCTAAGAAGTATGCGCGTGGACAGTTTTTGATTTTCATGTTTAATAAAAAGCAAGAAATGCAGCGAAAGCTGCAAGAAATATAGGAAAGCTTTTTGAACACAACAAAATTGCTGAATTAGTAGCACTACCCACCTCTAGAGACCGTTTTATTCTACTTTCGGTCTAAGGGTCATGGAGCTATCTACTTGTTTATGTACACATTTGAAACCGAACTACAATTGTAAACATGGAACCGTGAACGGTATATAGGCAAAAAGTGATGGGACAGGATATTTTTTGTCTGTCATTCGTTTTATGTGATAAATAGAATCTCACATTCGTGTTTATGTATTATCGTTTATATCAAACTCGTTGACTAAAATGTATTCGACGCTCGCAAAGGCTCGCGTCATACAATTTTAGTCAACTTGTTTGATAAAAATGATAATACATAAAAACTCATGTAAGATCCTCAATATAATCTTGAGCCCTAACTACTTTAGTTGACAGTTGAACAAACAATTATGAAAAGATGGTGACACTTTGACCATTTCCCAAACAACCCCCAGTTTTAATGACTCCGGAGTAATAAAAGCTTTCAAAAACATTGTGGGAAAAGGAAAATATGCAAGTAACATGCATTTTCTCATTTTCCAACTATATTTTCTACCCTTTCAAAGACAAATACTATCGTTTAAGCCACAGTTGATTTTTCGTCTGCAAATGCTTTGAATTTGGACAAGTCGAACATTTTGTCGTTTGGTAAAGATGGTAAAGAGTTGAGTTTTGATGGTTGACAGCTCGGATTTAAAACAATGTTACAAAACGAGCACTTGTAAAGAATTACACATCTTTCCAGAAATGCTTTTCTATACCATAAAAAAAAAACAAAACATTTTGCCCCATTTCAGATAAGTTTTCTTTTTGTCACTTTCACTCTTGTTAACTCTTTACTAAACGACAAAATTTTAGACTTGTCCAAATTTAAAGCAGTTGCTGACGACGAAACAGATCTAAAGGTGACTCAAAAATGGACATTTATTCTGGGAAGGGTAGAAAACATTGTGGAAAAAAGGAAAAAAATGCTGGTTACCAACATTTTCTCTTTTTTCCACTGTTTTTTTTTTTTTAAGTGCTTTCTCCTTCAGGCCTGTTAAAAGTCAGGATGGTGTTTTTTTTAAGTGCTTTCTCCTTTAGGGCTGTTAAAAGTCAGGATGGTGTTTTTTTTAAGTGCTTTCTCCTTTAGGGCTGTTAAAAGTCAGGATGGTGTTTTTTTTAAGTGCTTTCTCCTTCAGGCCTGTTAAAGGTCAGGATGGTGTTTTTTTTAAGTGCTTTCTCCTTTAGGGCTGTTAAAAGTCAGGATGGTGTTTTTTTTAAGTGCTTTCTCCTTTAGGGCTGTTAAAAGTCAGGATGGTGTGGTATAGAGTTGTTTCCCAAACAATCCCTGGTTTTCACGACCCTGAAAGAGAAGCCTTTTGAAAACATCGTGGGAAAAGGAGAAAATGCTGGTAACCAGCATTTTCTCATTTTCCCACAATGTTTTCTACCCTCCCAGAAAAAATTTCAATTTTTGAGTCACGTTACTTTTGTCGTCTGCAAATGCTTTCAATTTGGACTAGTCTAAATTTTTGTCGTTTGGTAAAGAGTTAACAGAGTAACTTACTACCACTTTTCGTGGAAACGTCCTTAGGTAAGATATTACAGAGCCCTGGCCCATTTCATGTACGAATTTTACAAAGGATACACATAAAAAAGGTGAGATTTTTCTGTAACTTGACTGAAATTATATTGAAAGCGACCTATATTACCATTCAATACCAGTTAATTACCATCCGTAGCAAAGTAACTGCAAAAAACGTTGAAAACAAAAATGCAAAATATGGATAATGAATATGGTCTTAAGCTGTCGTCTGCAAATGCTTTCAATTTAGTCGCGTCCAAAATGTTGTAGTTTGTTAAAGAGCTTACGACCATAATTTTGTCGTTTGTTAACCCTTTCCCAGATAAGCCCTGGTTTGTACGGCTCCGAGGTTGAAGGCGTTTGAAAACACTGTGGAAAAAGGAGAAAATGCTCAACGGCATTTTCTCCATTTTCCACAGTGTTTTCTTCCCTTACAGATAAAAGTACCACCTTTTTGGCAACTCTAAATTTGTCGTCTGCAAATTCTTTCAATTTCAGAAGACCAAAATTACCTCATCTGGTAAAGAGTTAAAGAGCTTACGACCATAAGTTATAAGAAAATGCTGGTAAGCAGCATTTTCTCCTTTTCCCAAAGTTTTTCTTTTTTATGTTATCCTGCCAGAAACAGATCTTATCATCTTATACCCCCATTCCACTGGGCGGCGATTCCGCTACGCTTCGATATTTTGGTCAAAACGCCATGAGTTGTGGGAGAAACGGCAACAGCTCAGTAGAAACGCTTTGATCGTTGTAGAAGCTTCATGATCGCCACTTTAAACCTCAATTCCAATGAGCGGCGATTCCGCTATGCTTCGAAATTTTGGTTAAAACGCCGCGAATCGTAGGAGAAACGGCAACAGCGTATTAGAAACGCCTTGATCGTAATAGAAGCGTATCGAAAGCTTCATAATCGCCAATTCACGGCGCTCAAAATTTACGTAGCGGGATTGCAGTGGGCTCGAAGCGCCCCAATAGCGTAGAAAAAACGTAGCAAAAATTTGTGAACGCAGCAGTACCGTAGCCGCAGCACGAGTAACGTAGTGTATGTGCAGCACATCGTGACCATCGCAGCGAGATCGTGATTGAGGGTACTAGAAAAGCTTATGTCCCAAAATGTTGCACATGTCGGCGCTTCTGCAGCGATTCGGAAGATTTTGGAGAAGCGCTATGATCGCCATGAGTGCAGTGGAATCGCCTCCCAGTGGAATAGGGGTATAAGCCACATTTAGGCTTATTGGTTGTCTACAAAACACAAAAAATATCTACATGAATAATATTGTATGTTAATCAAGTTCAAGGTAATCTTTTATCAAACCAGACAGTTTGTCAAGTTCAACATCACGGTCCCATTCTTTCCATCTGTCGGGAAGCTTAGAGGTGTCCGAATCACCACATAACACTGCACATAGCTGCCAATAGCTGTCACATGACAGCTCCTCTGAGGAAATATCCCATCCCGCCAATTCTAGGCTCTTGTTACCATAAAACTGTTGACATGTCAGCTGACTGCTGCTGCCAACTAGGACAAGCGGCTTATGCATAAGAGCTTTGTGTGGCCCGTCATGGTTTTCGTTCTCGTACAAACACATTTCCCCGCATTTTGGGCAAGTTTCTGTGCAGCCAGATAGTCCGTTCATAACCAGTTCAACTGTCTTTTGCTTTATGTTATCATAGTGTCTGTCAAAGAAAACGTCAATGGCTTTCCGTACAAGCTCTGTTTTTGCATCTTTCAATTTCTGCATGACTCTGTCTTTCCCGACTGGAAGTACCTTACCAGGACGAATGGATAGAACAGGAAAAACATCTTCAAGTTTCTTATGTAAATCTTCCAACCACCTTTCCGCCTTAAAAACATGTTGGTCTATTTCGTCTATTCTTTGTTCTACTGCTGTATAAAGGCTCCAAACACATGATTTAATTGCTGACTTCACTTCCAGTAAATCTGTTCCATGAAGACATAGATCATCAAAAAGATCACATAGACATGCACGCATGACTGAATTGGGATTTAGAATATAACCTTTAAAAAGACTTGTTTGGTTCTCTTTCAGAAGCTTGAATAAAATGTACAGAAGAAATGTGTATTTACTGGTCAGTACTGCTGTTCCATCAACTTTGCACTGTCGAAGTAGGTCAGCGATTTGTGTGACAATGTCCTCAGAGAAGTGTTCTAGAATACCCTGGATCAAGCTGTCCAATACTACATCTACATACTTTTCTCTCTCTGCATTCACTTTCTTCAAAACTTCTTTAATGTGAAGCAAGTTTTGCTCTGCCGATGTCTCTTTTTCCAAGTTTTGTTTTGATACAACTTCATCTTCAATTTGGAGCAATATTTTCTTGGTGTATTCTAAGAACCATTGCGTTAAATCTGTTTCAAATTCTATATTTGTTGCTAAACTTTTTTTAGATAAATCTATATGTTTTTTCAGGATCAGCATGACTTCTACGAAAACCTCTGGATCAAACTTTCTGCATTCTTCTTGTCGCTTTGATAGTAATTCATTTACATTGACCGAAACATTTTGTACCAGTGCCAAAGCCCCCTCCTTTTGATCTTTCACAATAGATTTGTTAAAACTGGAAATGAAATAGTCATCTTTCATTTGAAACCTACCAGTATCTCTAACGATGTGCCTTTCTTGCAGTCTTTGTTCAACAATGGTTCTATGAGATGGAAATGCCTCGAAAAACGTCACCGCTGACTGAAGTTCCATTTCTCTTCCAATGTCAGTATTGAAGGACAAATTATCGAACCGATTCATCCAAAGAGCCAATATTCCTTCAGCTGATATTTCTTCATTTTGTTCTAATGACTTTATCGTGAAATCTTTTAAATCCTTACTTGCAATAAGAGCACTCAGCGTTAGTTTTCTTTTCTTGTTTTCAGCAATTGCCCTCAGTTCTTTCAATTTTTCATCAACAATTCTGTTACACAGCATGTCAAATGTGGTTACGACACCTTTCTTTAAGTGTAAATAGTGTTCTTGAAATATTGGATGTGATTTCCTGAAAAATTCTTTCAAAATGTTCTTTATCTGTGTGTGTCTCAAAGCCATGTGCAACCTAAACATCTCTTCACATTTTGCAGTATTTTCTTCACACACGTCCAAAGAAGTTGCATTTTGTAAAGTCATTTCTATTCCAACCAGTTTTTCACGAGCAACTTTTCGGAACTCCCACAACAGTAAACAGGTTTGGTGAGAAGCTTTTGACTTGGCTCCAGCTTCAGCCGTGTTCTTAAAGTCATACACAAAGTTTTCTTTGTTTACAGCAGTCCACAACAACGTGAGGTATTCCCTGAACTCATCAAGAACAGTTGGTGTTTTACGACAGTTACCTATGATGTCTTTCAGGAGCTCCATACACGATTCACTGTACCCTTCACTTATGATATCTATACTTCCAACGGAGGTAACATAACATGAAAACGGGTATATGTCTTTGCTAATATTCATTTCAACAATATCGCGAAACCGTTTATGTGGGACCTTTTCGACATCACAGGCAGCTTGTGTGTACTCATCTAGTGTTGTTTCAAGCGAGTCCCATTGTCTTTCTAAAATATGCTTATGCAATCTGTCAACATTCTGGTGAACAACAAGGCATTTAGGGTGAAGTCCTATCAAATTCATTCTAAGAAAGGCATGAACAGCAATCGGAAGTACGTCTCTCAAATAGTGGGTATTTTCTCCCATAATGTTCAACAGTGTCACATCAGCCAGGCCTAAAACAAAAGTTGCTAGTTCTCTTTCTTTCGCAGGATTTGCATAACCTTCTATTGCACAAAGACCTTCTGTGTCAACAACAAAAAGATATTCTACATTTTCATTTCCTTGCAAGCGTACAACGTGCATGTATATTCCCCGAGTACATCGACCCGATCCGACTGCAAATCTTGATCCAAACATGGTATTTAACAGGCTTGACTTGCCTGTGCTTTGTATACCAAGTACTGCCACTACCATTATCTTTACATGTTTTCCTTCTTTCTCAACAAGAGCTTGATTGAGCATTTTAAATACGGCATTAATCCATACTATTGGGACTGTAAGTGAGTTTCTGTCCATCAGGGGTAATGGGTACCCTTTCAATACCATATTTACTGCAATTTCTGGTAAATGTTGAAGAGATGGTTTGTCTGAATGAGCCTCATACAACTGACCTATTTCAAATATTAGATCGGAAATCGTCACAAAATGTCTGTCTATATCTTCTTCTAGCTGCAAATAATCCTGCTTATGAACTGTCCCTATGCTTGTCAATGAGTCTGCAGCCTTGCTTGAAGATATCATGTTTGATATATTTCTTTGAGCCCGTCTGGTCTTATCTCTGTTTTTGTCATCTAGAAATTGACCTAAAATTCTCAAGAAAAGGTCTCTTTCTTTCTCAGCCATTTTTTGATAAATATCTATAAACCTCGCTGAAAAGAGAGATTTAGATTTTAAAATTTCAACTTGTTCCTTTCTGTGTTTGTTTTTCTTGTACTCCATCAACGACCGATAAGTTTCAATTTCAACATCTATGGGACGGTTTTTTAACTTATGAATTTCTTTGTTGGCTTTTGACCATTCTGTGAATGGCGTGCCACTCAATGGCAAAATTTCTGATCTTTCACTGGAGAAGTCCTTCATAAGGGCCTGAGTTTTGGCGGTGAGATCATTGAACAGCTCAGTTTTTGGAATCGACACATTTTTCAAATCTCTTTCAATGCTTGCAAGAGTACGAGTACATGGTTGACTATGAGATAAAATAGACACGAGAGTACCTGTTACATCATTCTCTGGTGAGTCCTTCAATGCTATTATTTCTATAGTAACTGTAGTTTTCTCAACTTGTTCTGCAAAGTTCATAACACGTGCCTCTTTTTCAGGAGTGTCATGATCTGCCAGATCAGTCAAAAGGTATAAAACATGTGGATTTGTGTGTTGAGTCGTGAGCTTTTGCAAAATTGTTGACGAGTTCTCCATTTTCTCCATGGTACATACAATCACAAAGACACTAGTAATTTGAACCAGAAGGGTTAAATGGAGCGGATATTCAGCAACATTACCTCTCAGGTTAAAAAACATGCAGTCACCAAGTTTAGGTACCTGTCCACACATCATCTCAATCAGTCCGCCCACAATCGTTGATCTGTATTTTGTGGAGGCACTGTTGTCTCGGTGAAAGAAAACAGAGTGTTCTTTTTCTGACTGACACAACAGTTTATTCAATATTTTGGACTTGGATTTTGTGATATCTCCGTGTCTGATGAAACAGACACACTTTAGTGGAACCAACTGCAGTCGACTTTCGATAGCGAAGCCATCTGAGGTGCCTGTGTACATGTATATCAAGGAAGTTGTTGACTTTGAGTGCATGCTCACTGGTTCTAGTTGATCTAACTGTATCACCAGTGGAATCCCAAACTTACATTTCCAGAGGAGAGACACAAGGTCTTGTTTAGCTAAATCATCGCAACACAAAAAAATTGCAACCTGTATATCCAGGGGGTGGATGTCCGCACTTTCCGGTTCGGCGACATCCTGTGTCTGTACTTTTGTCTTTGACCTCCTAAGACGGGCTCTGTATGGCGAAAAATTTTTCTTTGGGACCTGGATGTTTCTTGTGAATGGGTGGCATAGCTTGAGCTTGTGTAGAAATAGTGCATAGAAATCTTCGCTTGATTTTGGTGTTGGCAGGTCTCGGCCATATCCATAAACCTCAGATATCACGTTCAAATCTTGCCTAGTGAGCTTTTCTGGGTAGAGGTGACTAATGCCAAGCTTGTCTAGAACAAAGTATATATCTCTGTTGTCATCCATACTGTATCTCTGAAGATAAAAACAAAAACATATAATGGGGATCATGGTGCATAGCCAGGAATGTAGTAAAGATGAAGCTCATTTTATTCTAATTTCTCTTCCCTCTCTCTCTCTCTCTCTTTTTTTTTTTTTTATCTTTCTTTCGTCCTTTTTCCTCTAGCAAAAAAAATTATAGTACCATAAAGAGCAAAGCACACCTTTGGCAATTCTTATTAAACAAAGTAAATTAAGATCAGATTGCATTTCTTGCAGAAAAATTTCAGTCAGTAATTCGAGATCAGACTACATAGAACGTGAAATCTATCCTTGTTCTATATTGTCCACAATTTAGGCCTACATTTGATTTTTCGGCAGAAGAAATATTGAAATTTTGGCCTCTTTCCCTGAAAACGCATTTCGTTTATTTTATTTTTTGGTTGTAAATGTTGAAACCAGGGCCCGTATTCTCCAACTATTCTTAAGAATATTCTTAGTCTTATTCATCAAGATTTTCTAAATCTGAAAGTAACATAACTTTTGATTAGCTAAACCATTTGGTTTAGCCAATCAGAAGTTGTGTTATTTTCAAATTTAGAAAATTCTGGAAATTGAGACCAAGAACGTTCTTAAGAATGGTTGTTGAATATGAGCCCAGGGCTTCTGCCTGGCTATGTGCATGGAATCAGATCTTTTACATTATCTTCCACTAGATGGCATTCTTCAAATACACATAGATCTATCTGATTTAGGCGTTCTGGGGTACAGAACCGGGCTACTTTTCAAACCGACAACTGTTACTTTGAATTTCTAAATAAAATAAACGTTTACGGTTTACTCAATAAAACGCTACCTGGTGCGATTCATTCAGCTATGATCAGCTAGCATGCAACATATGCACCAGTCACTTATTGAAACAGCCCCTACAGGCTTGGGTAATAGCTTCGGTATACGAGATGGGTGATGCGTCATAGCAGACAGGTCGAATCTTCGAAGAATATGACATGCGCAGACAACCCAGATTTTTTATCATTATTATATCTGTATAAAAAAATATGACTTTGCTACTGATTTCACAGCTGTGCAGATCCCAAGCTAAGCTTTTTCATGAAAAAAGAAAAACCAGAAACTCCATGAGTTTTGTAAAAAAAAAAAAATATTTTTGTTTAGGCCTACAATCCTTTTCTCCTTTTCCAACAATACTTCTCTTTCAAGATTGTCAATACATTGTGACCAGAGGGAGAATATGCTCGATAAGATATTTTCAAATGTTGTCTACTAGATCTACATGGCAGAAAAGAAAAAAGTCTTCATAATACTGCGCTGTGTTTATTGTCACAGGCACTTATTTTGTTTCTAACAAACATTGTGCTCTACGAACTCTTTGCCGCACAATCCCGAGTTGTTACGACTCTGTGAGAGAAGGTCTTTGAAAACATTGTGTGAAAAGGAGAAAATGCTGGTAACCAGCATTTTCTTCTTTTCACACCGTGTTTTCTACCCTTTCAAAGACAGAATTAAACATTTAAGCTATATTTAATTTGTCGTCTGCAAGTGCTTTCAATCTGGTCCAGTCCAGAATATTGTTTGGTAGCAGATACCTCTACCCGAAGCCGATTTAATTTTTGATTGGTCGCCCAGTAAATGTCCCAATATCAATAAATATGAAAAGAAGCACCGTAAACGTCTTATTATTGAGACCTTGTCGTTTGGTAGCTTCAGATATAATCAGGTTATAGAACGAAGTCCCCCTCCCCCCTAAAAAACACAGGTGCCTGAGGTTATTACACAAAATAATGCTTACCTATTTCCATCCGATATTTTATCCCACGCAAATGTCTCCTGAACAATAGACATTCAACACTTCTTCACAGAATATTAGATCTACTGTGACCTTGGCAAATTCAAATAATGCATCGTCACTAACGGTCGACAGTTTCAATATGGTATACACACTATATTTATGCTAAATGTGCTATTTACTATAAATAGCACAAAAAAGTCTCTCGGAAAAACCCATCAAATTTTTGTTTGACAAGGGCCATTCAATAAGTTTCCAAAGTCTCATTTTTATTCAGCGGTCCTCAGTGAAAAGGGTGATGTACTATATACCGATAAAGTCAGCACATAATTATGGATCCATAAAATCACAACAACATGATCAACTCTTTACCACACGGCACAATCTTAAGACTGGTTCAAATAAACAGTCACATGATTTGCCGACGACAAATTTATTTTTTTCCGCAGGGATTTATGATGATGATGATGATGAAGATGATAACGAAGCATGGTTTGAACATGAGAAAATTCTGGTTACTATCCACTTCTCCTGTTCCGACAACGTATTTATAAGCTGTCTTGAGAAGTTAACAAAAATTTGGCAAAAGGTGAAAATACTGTTTATTAGCATTGTCTTCTTTTCTCAAATTTGATATCCTAGAGCATTCTTCTCCTTTAATACAAGTAGATCTATATTTGAGCCATGCTCTGTGAAAAAAGGGCCCGGTTTAACACTTATCCTGCTAAATAAGTGAATTGAAACTTTTAGGCTGATAGTAAAAACCTAAATGGTATTATTTTGGGAAAAATATCTATTTAACGGACATTGTAGATCAAAGACCAGACTGTACGTTCTGTGCAGTCTGATCTTGATCTACACTGTCCGGAAAAGGTCAGTTAGTCGCGCTTAGCAGCCTATGGGTTAATGCCTCTGCAAAAAGTAACTACCCATGTCAGCGTGCACAGTCCACGCAAGCTGACACGGGTCGAAACCTTTTGCTTTTGGTAAATTTTCTTCATACCCAAGGACCATTCTATCTTCAGATTCAGTTGATTGTTAGACTAATTGGATTTTAAGGATCTAATTATGTGATAACTTGCTTGCCTATAATGTTTTCAATAGAGTTTATTTCATCAGCTTGTGGTTAATATGGGGAAATATTTGCCGAAAAGTGGAAAGGTATGCGAAAATAACTCGTGCCGTAAGGCACGAGTTATTTTCGCGGACCTTTCCCTTTTGAGGCAAATATTTCCCCATATTAAACACAAGCTGATGAAATAAATTATATATTATATTTCCTCTGATTATTTTGTCAACGAATGCCACTTTTAAAACTTAAAAACTTAAAAAACTTAAAAAAGTAGTTCCAGATTTTCGGCAGGAGGAAAATATTCACTGTGACAGCTTAAATTACGACATTTCGATATTTCTTTACCCATAACATTTCTAAAAATAGACACATGAAATATAATATAAAGGCTTCTTTCCCAGGGTCGTTAGAAGTCGGCATTGTGCAGTAAAGGGTTAAATTCTGGCAAAAGGGTATTTTTCTATATATATGTATAAAGGACAGCTATGTTGACACCAAAGGACAAAATGTTGGCCACATCCAAATTTAAAGCATTTACAGACAGATTGTCACAGGTTGATAAAATGATCAACTTTGTCTCTGAAAGGAAAAAAAACATTGTGGGAAAAGGAGAAAATGCTGGTTACCAGCACTTCCTCGTTTTCCCACTATGTTTCCTACCCCATCAATGACAAATTCTATCATTGTTTCTGAAATGGAAGAAAACAAGAATTTTATCACGAAGATGCATTACACCCCCTTTGCCAGAACATGTCTCATGTATATTTCAAGACCCAGGAGTACAAAGATGATTGTTTTTCTACTGGATAAAAACAGCTGACAAAATCACCATCACAAGGAGCAGATCTAGTACAAAATTTGATTGGCTAATCCAATCAAACCATTGTATAAGTAGGGGAATGACCTGCATGTTAAAATATGGTTAACGAGCCTGAAGAAGGGGACTTTTAAAAACAATGTGGGAAAAGGAGAAAATGCTAATTATCAACATCTCCTGTTTTCGCAGTTTTTACCCTTCCAAATACAAATATATATTTGTAGTAACATTCATTTGGTCGTCTGCAAATGTTTTGAATTCGGACAAGTCTAAAATTTTGTCATCTGGTAAAATGTTAAAGGGGTCGTAGATCTGTCATCTGTCCTTAATGTAAAATATGCAGAGACCGTCTTGTAAAACGCTGCCGGCAACCCATCTCGTTCTCGCGAATTCTTTTGAGGTGTACAATATACTTTCTCACCGTATTTTGGAGGTATGGCGGTGTATTTCTTACGGTGTATTTATTTGACTGTCACACCGAAAGTACTCTTCAAATAGAAGTTAAATGTCAAAAAATATTTTTATCGAACATGATGATGAAACGCTGTCCTTCTACAGAAAATTATGCATGTGATGGATTTTGAAACGTGTTACAAGTTTTATATTGACGGAGTCGTATGATGTGAGTTCTTGTTTATGGTGTTACTTGAAAATTTCATGGTCAATTTAAATGAGTACAAAAATATGCGTAACTTCACGATTTTGCTGGAAAGTTGAATTTTGATAAAAATTGACGTGGCTTTTATTTAAAATGAGACTATAGGAGCGTAAGTGAATTTCGCTAGTAATCGAATTTCGCCAACTATTTTCTCGGGCAATATTTTCGTATCTGTGACACCATCCATTCACAGAAATGATTGATATCATAGCAGTAAAGGTGTCTTGTACTGTCATTTGAATCTAATGATAGAAAAATACCAATCAATAGGAAAAAAGTTCATAAGCGACCTCTCACATGCTTTTCCCTGCCATTTTATTATCACTTTTCAGGTGTCTCCTTTATATGCAGATTTTAAAAGATACTTTTAGCTTAAAACTTTTTTGTGTCGTCTATTTTCGGTTTGAGAGGTTATCTTTTTAACTTAATAGCCAAAGTTTTGTATGGGGCACCTAAAGGGAAATATATCCATATGAATGACAGAGGGGTCCTTATTCATTTTTTCCTAAGAAAATAGATTGAATCAGGTACAAAAATCACTACAAAGACAGGAAGATACCTTTTTCTATGAGATACAAAAGGTTATCTTTTTTAAATTTACAGCCTCTTTAATCCCAACACTGTCATCTTGAGTTAGATTGTAATATTTCAGTGCCACAGCAGAAATAATTACACGAAAAATCACCTAACTGTCGATTTTGTTTTCTGAGAGCTGCGTTTTGTTTTATGTTATTCAGGTTTTCTCGTAGGAAGTAAATGTAGAGTTAATTTCCAAGGGAGGCAATGAATATTGCTGAAATGATGCTGTGAATTTTTTATTTCATTTCACCCTCTCTGGGGCCTCTAATTTTTGGAAAACCTGAGTTGTCGAAATTGGCTTACTCTTTTTATAGATGGCGACTTCGTACTGTCTCACTTTTAATGATGTTTTGACAGATAACTTTAGATGTTTAAGTGGTAAAAATTATTTTTACAAAAGTATTTGAATACAAGTGCATAGATATTTAACCATAAAGGAAAATTACTATTGTTTTGTGCAGTCTGCAAGAGCAGTTTCCCTTGCGTTGGCAAAATTTGATTACACCAGTATATATAGATGCAGACATAAAGATATTGAACTGTTAACAGTTGTTTTTATTCAGTATCGTATTTAAGTTTTACAAATATTTGTGTGTAACTTATGACCAAAATGACAAAATTTTTGACTCGACCAAATTGATAGCATTTGCAGACAACAAAATAAAAAGCTCGAAAATAACTTCTACTTATGATAGGATATAGAAAATTGTAGGAAAAGAAGAAAATGCTGGTTATCAGCATTTTCTCTTTTTCCCACAATGTTTTCATAAGGCTTTAGGGTTAAATCTTGAAATCATGTGGTAATGCTTTAGAACTACCACCGGGAAAAGAAATACACTTTGACATTTTTTCATACAAATTTAGCTGGTGAGATGTTTCTGCTTCAGACAAGGTCAATTAATTGAGTTTAACACAGTAAACTGATTGGAGGATTTGGTATCAAAAGTGATTTACTAATTATATAGAACTATAACAATTGTTACACCCAATACCCAGCTTTGATTTGTTTCTCAGAAATAATGTCCTGTCCTTAAAGGTGGAAACCAGATTTACTGAGAATACTTTAATGTTCAGAAATTAAAAGAGTTAGATGATAAACAAATCATGTACATATACTGGGATTGAAAAACATTCCTGTGTAAAAAGCACTCGATAATTACTTTGTTACTAAAACATCAAATCAATTACTATACAAGTACAATTTTCCCAACTTGGCTGTTACCGAAACTATTGTGTATCACTTCCCAAAAGACAAAATTTTGGACTTGCCAAAGTGGAAACATTTGCAGATGACAAATGTTGTTAAATGACAAGATTTGTATTTGAAGGAGTAGGAAACATTGTGGGAAAAAGGAAAAAAATGCTGGAAAACAGCATTTTTTTCCTTTTCTCACAATATTTTTAAATGCTTTTATTGTCCAGGATTATGAAAACTGGATTGTTTGGTAAAGGGTTGAGAAAATTTCCGGGTTTTATTGAAAAATGCTAAAGGAAAATTTTCAAATTATAGCACTTAAAAATTCAACTTATCTGCTTCCTATTTGATTTTAATAAATCAGAATGAGTGAAAGAAAATTTTTTGCAAAGCTGGCTACCAGTATTTTCTCCTTTTCCCACAATGTTTTCTGTGTTGAAACTCTGGATCGTGTGGTAAATGGTAAACAAAAGATGCAAGTTTTAAGATTATCATTTTCTGCTTGCAGGAGGATTGTATTCTACATATTTCTAGCTTGGCTAACCTTTAACGCGGTTCAGTCACTGACAGAGGGAGAAACTGAGGTAGGTCTGCATCTGACTATCTGTTTCATACATATAAAACACAGGCTTGCAGAATGACAGGATAATTTTTACTGGACAGTGGGTCTGACAGGTATGAAAGTTTTTCCAGACCAAATCAAAATCTGGCGGGACTGAAAAACACCCCATCAAATAAATTTTGTGGCTCATGTAGCTTGGATAATTATGTGGCTTGAACAGTGAAAAACTGTGATAGAGGAACAACACCAAAAACAGTGTCTCCTTTCCAAACCATTTGATTTGGAGATGAGGCAACTAAATAAATGTTATTTGCTTGTCAAATAGTCAATCTCTTTTGTTCAGTACACTGAAAGGAAGTCAAAGAACATTCCAGAATTTGTCCAAACAGGTGTAGGTTGTCACTAAATAAACACCATTTGTGATAGATTCAGGGACGGAATACACACCATATAACACAGAATCAGGTGAGACTTTAGAAATTAATGGGTGGCGGCTAAAGTCTCCTACATTTCTCAACTGGTTTGCCGTAGATCTTGTGAGCTTAATTGATTGGCATTATACAGTGTGTAATTAGACAAAACCAGCGACACTTGGGCTGAATGTACAGATATTTTGATCAGGGTCCGTATTCACCAACCATTCTTAAGAACATTCTTAGTGTAATTCTTCAGAATTTTGTCTGTGTGTCTATGTGAAAGTAGCAGAACTCCTGATTGGCTAAACCATTTGGTTTAGCTAATCAGAAGTTCTGTTACTTTCACAGTCAGCAAATCTTAAAGAATAATACAAAGAATGTTCTTAAGAATGGTTTGTGAATACGGACCCTGACTTCTTATTATTTAAACAATCTGTCCAACGGTGTTTTGCAATGACTGAAAACATGGGCCTTGGCTACAAATAAGCTTTTTTCTGTCAAGGATTAATAAAGGAGGGGGCATTTGTTTTATAAACTTGTAGAAAAAGGGAACATTTTCAAAATGATAGGACAAATGCGCCAAAGATGTAATTCTCAAATGAATTAGAAAAGGACTAAGTCTCCTCTGGGTGCATGCAGTTTTAGGTCACCTAAGCAGTAGATGCTCGATGTGAGCTTTTGTGATCGTGCTATGTATGTAGTAAGTCGTCAGTAATGCACCATCCAAGTGTCAACAGTCACTTTGTGTGCACTGTAGAGACTGCATTTTCAGTCAAATACTCATATCAGAATGTTTGTCTTGATAGTATCTTGGACAAAGTTGAAACTGGATCATGTTGGGTCAAAAACAAGATCACCTGGTCAGATCCTAGAAAAAACCTTGTATGCACTCTAGAGGCCACATTTTCAGTCCAATACTCATTAAACTTAGTCAGAATATTGGTCTTGATAATATCTTTGAAAAGATTGAAACTGGGTCACATAAGGGCAAAAAGTAGGTCATTGTGTCAGATCTTTGACAAACCTCGTGTGGTCTGTAGACAATATAGACACATTCATGATACTCAGGATAAACATGATACTCATGAATGTTTTTCCTATGATATCACAGACAAGTTTAAATCCTATAAAAACATTGAATACTTTCTACAGGCCACATGTTCATTCTGAGACTCATAAAATTTCATCAGAATGTTTATTTTGATAATATCTTGAACATGTTTGAACTGGGTCAAGTAGGTCAGACATTTTTAGTTGAAAAATAATACCAGAATGATTGCAACTATTGATGACTGCAGTCTATAGTTTTCTAGTATAGCGGAGAGTGTAGAACAAAGATCAGACTGCTCATTTTGTTCAGACTGATGTTGATCTATACTAGCCACAAAAGAGGCTATAGTTGTGAAACTTGCTTTTACCCCATACCACACAGTCCAATGTTTTAACCCAGAAAGCGCTGGAACCGATCCAAGTTGTTTTTTGCTGACAGTGTAGATCAAGATCAGACTGCACAGAATGTGCAGTCTGATCTTGGATCCAGACTGTCTGCTACTTTGTTACATATTCTGTCCTTAACAATAATGAAATTCGATATTTCTGATATTTTTCATAATTGAAAGGGTTCATTATATTACAGTAATTTAGCACTCTAACTGTTAATGACCCTAGTGGAAAAGGCTTTTGCAAACATTGTAGGAAAGGGGAGAAAATGCTGGCAACCAGCATTTCTTTTCTTTACTCATAATGTTTTCTAATCCTAATGTTTTTCTAATCATAATGGTTTCTAACATATGTAGGACAATACTAATTGTCAAGGGCAAACCCCATCATTTGAGCCATACTTAACTTGTCGTCTGCAAATGCTTATAATTTGGACCAGTCTAAAATTTTGTGGTTTGGTATAGAGTTAAGGGTTGAGATTTTAAACAAAAATGCATAAATAATAGAGAAGGGTAAAACGGTACAAGCTGCTACCATCTTTGTTATATTTTATGCTGTATATCCTTCCTTCAACAGATCAATATTTTATTTGTTTTTCCCTTAACCCTTTTCGATACAAAGGTGACCAACCGTTTTGCCGAGCCCTGGTAGCTCAGTCAGTAGCATGCAGGACTTGAGAACAGGCGGTTATGGGTTCGATCCCTGGCACGGCCAATTTCTTTCAAAGGATTGTTGATAGTCATTGCTACAGAAATTATTCCTCTCCCACCACTGACCATTGTTTAGACAATTGTTATGTTGGAAAGCAGCCATTGGCTTGGAAAGAAAATTGTGCGGAGTACTGGTACAAGAGGCTCCAGGAAAGCATGGATAGGTGCACTGTTTGCCATGATATAACTGAAATAATAGTGAAAACGGGTACAACACCAAACAACCACCCATTTACCACACAATGCCAAGTTTTAACCACCCTGAAAAAGAAGGGTTTTGAAAACATTTTGGGAAAAGGAGAAAATGCTGATTTTCTGGTAATCAGCATTTTCTCCTTTTCCCATAATATTTTCCACCATTGTAAATATGAATTTCATGTTTTGTGTCATGTCTTTTTTGTCAGCTACAAAAGCTTTGAATTTGGACCAGTCTATAAAGAGTAAAGAGTTTAACCTAGTGCCAGATGACAAAAATTTAGACTTGTCCAAATTTAAGGAATTTACAGAAGACAATTCAAATCATTTTCCAATGGAATTTTATTTCTCCTTGAATAGATGGAAAACATTGTTGGAAAAGGAGAAAATGCTGGTTACCAGAATTTTCTCCTTTTTGCACTAATGTATCAAAAGTCTTTTTTCCCCTTGGTTATTTGATCCTTTACAACACAGTCCCGAGTTTTAACAAACCCTAGAAAGAAATGCCTTTGAAAACATTGTGGGAAAAGGAGAAAATGTAGAATATAAGCACATTGTCTCCATTTCCTACAGTGTGTACTATCCTTATCAAGGCAAATTACATTATTTAGAAAAAATCGAATTTGTTGACTGCAAATGTTTTCAGTTCTCTGTCTATAATAGGGTAGAAAACATTGTGGGAAAAGGAGAAAATCCTGGTTTTTTTCCTTTTCTCACAATGTTTTCTAAAGCCGTTATACTTAGGGTCGTTAAAAGTTCAGGTCTGAATGTTAAAGGGTTAATTATACCCCCGCAAACGAATGTTTTTGGGGGTATACTGGAATCAGCCTGTCCGTCCGTCCGTGTGTCCGTCTGTGTACAAAATACTAGTAATTTTGTGTCGCGAACTCCTCCTACAGTTTTCCTTCAATTGTATTGAAACTTTGCACATATATTGATCATATATTGAAGATATGCAAGATACTATTTTCAAGTGTCAACTCCTCCTGGTTGAGGAATTATCTCCCCTTGAACTTTACACTTTTTTCTGTCAAAGTGCTGGCGGGGGTATTAAGTCACATTCAGTGACAGCTCTAGTTTGTTCTGATTTCACCAGTTCTAGGCTGGGGCTCTTCAGTGTCTTGCCCAAGGACACTCCCATGACAAGCACAGTGCTTGCAGTGAGGCTGGAACCCTGGACCTCCAGGGTACAAGTCTTAGACTTTACCATTGAGCCCTGTTGGGAACCCCCCACCCCTCCCCCCAACTGAAAATCTAAAATTTTTGTCACTTGGTAAAGGGTAAAAAACTGAAAGGGAAGAATTAGCTTCTTTCCAGCATTTTTTCCCTTTGCCACAATGTTTTTCTCATGTTTTCTGCTGCAAGATGAAACATTGTCTGCAAGAGGTAATAGATAAAATTAAATATGAAAAGATGACCTGAAAAGAACTGGGCCATGTCATCAGAAGACTGTTATTAGAATACAAAATGGTTTAACACTTTGCCACACAATCCAGAGTTTGAATGACCCTGAAAGAAAAGTTTCTGTGAAAAAAAACCATAGTAGGAAAAGGAAAAAATGCTGGTAACCAGCATTTTCTCATTTTCTAACAATGTTTTCTACCCAAGCAAAGACAGAAATCATTATTTGAGTCATATTCGATTAATTGTATGCAAATGTTTCAATTTGGTCCAGTAGAAAAGCTTGTCATTTCGTAAAGGGTTAATTTTCATAGGTTTTTGAAGGCTTTTTGCATAAATGGAGAAGTAAATGAGTGTTGCATATGGAAGAAGTAAATATTTACCTTCTTTAACCCTTTACCACACAAGTTTTAATGGAAGAATCCTATTGAAAATATTGTGGGAAATGGAGAAAATGCTGGTAACCAGCATTTTCTCCTTTTTCCACAATGTTTTCTGCCTTATCAAAACAGAATCTATCATTTGACTTTATTACTTTTGTTGTCAGCAAATGCTTGAATTAAGACAAGTCTAAGATTTTGTCCTGTGCTAAAGAGTTAAAGCTCTGTCAAACAACCCCATGTTTGTTGATAGATTAAATGTCTGGTGTTTAACGCCGTTTTCAACATTATTTCAGTTATATATCGCGGCAGCCAGTGCAACTATCCATGCTTTCTTGGAGTCTCTTTTACCAGTACTCTGCACAATATTCTTTTCAAGCCACTGGCTGCTTTCCCACTTAACCATCATCCAAACAACGGTAATAGGTGAGAGAGAAATGAATCCTGTCGCAATGACTATCATCAATCCTCGGAAAGAAATTGGCCGAGCGGGGGATCAAACCCACGACCTTCTGTTCTCGAGTCCTGCAATTGCATGCTACCAACTGAGCTTTCGGGGTCGCGGTTCTAAAACAATACTACCTCTTTGTATAATTATGTTGATGTTATATAGCCACATACACCAACATACGAGTACTTGCACGTTAAATGCCTGCATTCTTTAACACTTTACCAGACAAAAAAATTTAGACTGTGCTATATTGAAAGCATTTTGCAAGCGAAAAATTAAATGTGGCTCAAATGATGACAATTTTATTTAAACTGGTAGAAAAGACTGGGAACAGAGAGAATTGCTGGTTACCTGTATGTTCATCTTTTCTAACGGTGTTTTCATAAGCTGTTGCCCTGAAGGGGACTATGATATGTGATATTTAACCCTTTACCACACAATGCCGACTTTTGATGACCCTGGAAAAGAAGCCTTTTGAAAACATTGTGGGAAAAGGAGAAAATGCTGGTAACCAGCATTTTCTCCTTTTTCCACAATGTTTCCTACCCTGTCAAAGAAAATTTGCACCATTTGAGCCACTCTGAAATTGTCGTCTGCAAATGCTTTCAATTTGGACCAGTCTAAAATTTTGCTGTGCGGTAAAGGGTTAAGATATGTGATATTGAAGCACTTGCAGACCACAGATTCAGTGTGGCTCAACTATGCTGCTTACCTGCATTTCTCCTTTTCCCACAGTGTTTTCAAAAGCCATATCCCTCAAGGTTGTTGATAAGTGATTGTTTAGTATAGGGTTAAATATGCAGTGTCGGTAAACCTCAGTCATAAAACAATACTTTGCACAATGTTGATGTTTATATATATTACTCTCAGACGAAAACCATGTCTTTTTACGGTTGGCCGATTTAATAATAATAGGGGAAACCCGTATTCCTTTTTTCTAAAATGCCCATTGTTTTGTTTATGTAATGTCGCAATGCGTTTTACCTGTCTTACCAGTTATGTGTTTGTTTTGTAATATTGTGTTTGTCAACAAAGGCCAAGATTATCATCTGAGAGTATATACCATCACTTACGGCAACATACTTGCATGGTACATGCATGCATTATTTTACCCCTTACGACATTATCACGACAGTTAACGATCCTGAGGCGAGTCTCAGTAGCTCAGTCAGTAGTTTACAGGACTTGGGAACAGGGGGTTTCTGGTTTGATCCCTGGCTCAGCCAATTTCTTTCCAAGGATTGATGATAGTCATTGCGAAAAGATTCATTCCTGTCTCATTGCGACGGGATTCATTCCTCTCTCACTTCTGATCATTGTTTCGATGATGGTTATGTTGAAAAGCAGCCAGTGGCTTGGAAAGAATATTGTGCTCAGTACTGGTTTAAAAAAACTCCAGGAACGCATGAAAAGCTGCATTGGCTGCTGCATTATAACTGAAATAATGTTGAAGACAGCATTAAACACCATACAATCAATCAATAACAACCCTGAGGAAGATGGCTTTGAAAACATTGTGGAAAAAGGAGAAAATGTAGGTAACCAGCATTTTCTCCATTTTCCACAATGTTTTCTAGCTTTTATGATCAGAGTCCTATCCTCTATTCTACTTTTAATGTGTTGTGTTCAAAAGCTTTGTCTTGTAAAGGGTGAACTTTTCACCAAACGACAAAATTTTAGACTTGTCCAAATTGAAAGCATTTGCAGACGACAAAATTGTAGAGAGTCAAGAACTGAAATTTGTTTTGGGAAGGGTAGAAAATAATTTGGGAAAAGGAGAAAAATGCTGGTAAGTAGCAATTTCTCCTTTTCAAAACAATGTTTTCAAATGGCTAGGTTTCAGAGCCATACTGGTTTCACTGGGTTTTTTGTGGGAATGTCCTTTGGCAAGACACTTCAGAGCCCTAGCCTAGTACTGGTGAAAATATATGAATATGTGAGCTGTTGCCGTGATATGACTGAAATAATGTTGAAAGCGGCATAAAACACCATTCAATCAATCAATCAATTAATCAATCATTAAAAGAGCTCTGTAAACTGGAACTAAATTGAAACTATTTATTTATTCACTCTTTGCCAAGCAGCAAAATCTTAGACTGGTAAAGATTTAGGACAAATTGTCACAATTGCAGATGACAAATTCAGTCTGGGTGAAATGATAGGATCTGTCTTTGGAAGAGTACAAAACCTCGTGGAAAAAGGAGAAAATGCAGGTTACTAGTATTTTCTCCCTTTTCTCAAAATGTTTTCATAGGGATTCTCTCTCAGGGTCTTTAAAAGTCAGGATTGTGTAGTGAAAGGTGACGGAAAACCAAAAGGTTGCATGGATGGATACGCTAGTTTCTTTGATATGACTGAAAATTTGTAGAAAAGAGCTTTCAGCACAAACTTATCCAATGAACTATTTATTCATATACACTTTACCACACAATCCCAAGTTTTAACAACCCTGAGAAAGATCAAATACTTCAGTAAAATATTGTGGAGAAAGAAGAAAATACTGATGTCCATCATTTGCCATGATGTTTTCTACCCTTCTTTAAGAAAAGAATTCAGTTATTTCCTCAAGATTTAATTTGTAAGAATAGCTGAAATGATTAGTTTTGTCTTTGGAATTGATATTTTCATAAGCCTTTTTCTGAAAGGTTGGTAGAACTTGGTATTGTGTGGTAAAGGATTAATACTGTTTTTACAATTGTTTCAGTTAAATCACAATGACCAGTGCAACTATCCATGCTTTCCTGGAGTTTTTTTCAAGATTACTTTGTATAATATTCTTCCCAACCTAATGGCTGCTTTCCCTCTTAATCATCATTTAATAATTCTGTAGGGGTAGGAGAGAAATATCAATTGCACTATCAATATTCTTCAGCCAGAAATTGGTAGAGCTGGCCATTCAAACTCACAACCCCCTAGTTTCAAGTCCTGTATGCTACCAACTTAGATACCAGGGTTGGCCAATCAAAAGGGATGGTGCAGTTGTACATGCGTTATGATTGTATATAGATAAAATGGGTTCAATACTCCAAAGGGCAGAGAATACAATAAACTTCAGCCAGCCTTTACCAATCAGTCCCATGTTTTATGTGACACTGACAAAAAAAAAAAAGCTTTGAAAAACATTGTTGGAAAAAGAGAAAACTGCTTGTGATTCTTTCACAGACATTTTCCATCTTCTTGGCCAACATTTCATTTGTGTTCTATAAATACTATTAACCCTTTACCATACAAAAAATTTAGACTGGTCCAAATTGAAAGCATTTGCAGACGACAATATGAATGTGACTGAAAAATTGAAATTTGCTTTGGAAAGGCTAGAAAACATTCTGGGAAAAGGAGAAAATACTGGTTACCAGCATTTTCTCCTTTCTATACAATGTTTTCATAAAGGCTTCTTCCTTGTAAAAGTTTGGGATTGTGTGGTAAAGTGGTAAAACATCCCTGAAAGGCTTTTGAAAACATTGCGGGTGAAACAGAAAATGCTGGCAATCAAACCACCTTTTCTCAGTGTTTTCTTCTCTTTCATGGACATTTTCCATCATCTTAGTCAATATTTCATGCTGTGGTCTATAAATACTACATGTACTTATAGACTTGTCTGAAAATTTTTGTCTGGTTAACCCTTTACCACACAGTCCCGAGTGTTAACAACCCTGAGAGAGAAACCTTTAGAAAATATTGTGGGAAATGGCCAAAATACCAGCATTTTCTCTTTTTCCGACAATGTTTTCTACCCTTTATAAAACAGATTTCAATTTTTGAATCATGTTTATTTTGTCGTCTGCAAATGCTCTCAATTTGGACGAGTCCAAAATTTTGTCGTTTGGTGAAGAGTTAAGAATCAAGCCTAGGTCATGACCCAAACAAGCAAGTTTAATTTCAGTGATAAATTGCCTGTAATATTTGGTAAACCCCTATCCAAACAATCCCAAGTTTTAACAACCCTAAAAAGAGAAGGATTTTTGAAAACATTGTTGGAAAAGGAGAAAATGCTAGTAACCAACATTTTCTCCTTTTCCCACAATGTTTTCTACCCTTTTAAAGACAGAAATCATTATATAAGCTACATTTACATTTAATTTGTGGTCTGCAAATGCTTTAGATTTGGTCCAGTCCAGAATTGTGGAAAAAGAGAAAAGTACTCATAACTAGCATTTTCTCCTTTTTTCCAGCCCCCTGGTGGTTGTGAGTTCAATACCCCGGTTGAGGCAATCCAGCGATTTTTTGCCTCTCACCTCTGATGCATATGAGAAAATAGCCAGTTACTTGGAAAGAAAGTGTCAGTACCGGTGTGAGAAAGCCAAGAAACACATGTATAGGTGCATTGACCGCCATGATATGACCTAAGCTGTTAAAACGGCGTTAAACTCAAATTCAATCAATCATCCTTTTTTCCAACACAAACTGTTAATCTACCATGTTGCTACTACTTCCACTCCATTGGTACTAAGCTTAGCCCATTCAACTTGATTTTTTTTTGGAAAATACCAAAAAAAGAAGGCTGGTGTAATGGGGGGATGTATTAGACAAAAATATACCATTTTTGTCAGATTTCATTTGTCATCTGCATATTCTTCTTTCAATATGGTGGAGTTAAAAATTTTGTCATCTGTTAGAGGATTAAACAGTTGCATTATCAATACCCCCAGTAGGTATCTCACATAATCCATACTGGAATGCAGTTGGGGATGGGTATCCATCTAATGGTATTACCATTAATTCTAAACGATATGGCAGAATTTTAAACTAGTTACTATTAAAGGCATTTTGAAAAGAGAATTTTTCCTTTTCCTACAATGTTTTCAAAATTCCTTATAAATCACACAATGTTCTCAAAAGCCTTCTCTGTCAGGGTTGTTAACATTTGGGATTGTGCAGAAAACGATAACTGTACACATATATGAAGGAGTTTAGTCACTGACCAGGCCAAGCCCCGATAGTTCAATTGGTAGCATACTGGACTTGAGAACAGGTCACTGGTCTGATCCCAGGCTTGGCCAATTTCTTTCCAAGGATCAATGATAGTCATTGCAACAGGATTCATTCCTCTCTTACGGCTGGCCATTGTTTCAACGATGGTTATGGAAGAAAGTAGCCAGTGGCTGGAAAGAATATTGTGCAGAGTACTGGTAAAAGAAACTCCAGGAAAGCATGGATAGGTGCACTGGCTGCCGCGATATAACTGAAATAATGTTGAAAATGGCGTTAAACACTATACAGTCAATCAGTCATAGTCACTGACCAGACTAGTATTTTGAGCCATTGCCATGAAAGTTTCAAACTCGCAACCCCTTGATTTAAAAGCGTTTAAACATAAATGTTGGAATGAATACCTGGTAGTTGTAAACTTAAACCTTTGATAGGAAAAAGTGCTCTGTAGAAAAAAGGTTGGCCACCTTTTAAATATTGACATTTTGAATTTAAATGTTTACAAGTTACCACCTTAGTACAAGTTTGTTTTTTCCCCACCTTTGAAAATATTGTGGAAAGAGTCGAACTCTTTATCAGAGGAAATACTTTTTGACTCTTCAAAATCGAAGACATTTGCAGTCAACAAATAATAATTGACTAAACTGGTAGAATTTATCCTTGAAGGGGTAGAAAGCATAGTGGTAAAAGGGAGAAAATGCTGGTTACCAGCATTTTCTCCTTTTACCACAATGTTTTTTAACCCTTTACCAAACGACAAAATAGTAGACTAGTCCAAATTGAAAGCATTTGCAGATGATAACAAGTATGGCTCAAAAATTGAAATTTGTTGTGAGAAGGGTAGAAAACATTCTGGGAAAAAGGAGAAAATGCCGGTAACCAGCATTTTCTCCTTTTCCTACAATGTTTTCAAAAGGCTTCTTTCTCAGGGTCATTAAAAGTCGGGATGGTGTGGTAAAGAGTTAAAGCCTTTTTCCTAGGGGTTTGTGAAGATTCAGGATTGGCGTGTAAAGGGTTTAACCGCTGTATGTTCTGAATGACAGAATTCAGTCAAGCTTTTATTGACATTCACACTCCCTGTTTTACTTCATAGATATAATCTGTACTTACTCATTTTATACTCCAGCATTTTCTCCTTTTACCACAATGTTTTCAAAAAGTCTTAATATCTGTTGAGGTCGTTAAAATACAAGATTGTTTCAGATAATCATTTTTTGAAAACAGTCTGGAGGAAAAGGAGTAATTGTTTCTCCCTATTTTGTCCTCACTGAAAGCACTGGGTTTTTCATGGGATTGTCCTTGGGCAAGACACTTCAGAGCCCTAGCCTAGTAGTGTTGAAACAGGATATACATGCACTAGCTGTACATAATGTGATATGATTGAAATAATGTTGAAACCCACATAAATACACAGGTCAGACAATCATTTTCAACAAATACTAAATGTTTTGACATGTATATTCATTGTTATGACACTGTCTGCGTATGTCATATCTTCAAAGAATCGACCTGTCTGCTATGATGCATCACCCATCTCATATACAGGGGAAAAGTAGGGCTTAAGCCGAAGCTATTACCCAAGCCTGTAGGGGCTATTTTGATAAATGGCTGGTTACATGCTTGCTGATCATAGCTGAATGAATAGCACCAGGTAGTGTTTTATTGAGTAAACGTTTATTTTATTTTGAAATTCAAGTTAACGATTGTCGTTTTGAAAAGCACTCTGGTTCTGTACCCAGAATGCTTAAATCGGATAGATGTGTATTTGAAGAATGCCATCTAGCGGAAGATAATGATTGTCATGGTTACTAGCATTTTCTCCTTTTCCCACAATGTATCCCAAAGTTATCTTTGTCAGGGTCCCTACAACTTTGGATTGCATGGTGACTAGTTAACTCTTTCCCAAATGCCTCTGATTTTTTACAATCCAGGCTGAAGAAGAAAGCCTCTGAAAACCTTGTGGGAAGAGTAGTTTCTCCTTTTTCAGACAATATTTTTCTACCGTTTCAAAGACAGAATCATCTTTTGAGCATCAATTTCAATCTCATTTGTATGCTTTCAATTTGATGGAATCTAAAATTGAACCATGCTCTGTAAATGGGGGCTTAATGTATGTTGTGAAAAATATTGATTCAGGTCAGCCTGCGCAGTCTGCGCAGGCTGACCTGGGCCAAAACTTTTTGCTATTTGTCAATTTTATGTATGTACAAGGACCAGCCTACCTTATGATTTAGTTGGTTGTTAAAAAAAGGTGGCTGTTATGGATCCATAATTATGTGATGGCTTGTTTAGTATCATGTATCACGGAGATGCATTAAGCCCCCCTTTTTCCAGAGCATGGCTTAATTTTGTCGTTTGATAAAGAGTTAAGGACAGATGAAGACAGCGGTATTGTCCTTTCATTGAATGAAAATGTGGATGAAAATAGTGTTATCTCTTAAGTCGGAAAAGGAACGTCATTGAGACGGGTTATAAATTGTGACTGCTTTGTGCCAAATTTGAATGTGAGAATGTGGAAGTGAATACCTGTCCAACAATGCTTTCTTTCTAATACGATGATATATGATATTTGTATATTTTACCTTTAATGTGGTAATTTACCACCTGCACTGAATTATGGAGAGATCTGTTTTGGCATTGTCTGTACATCCCTCTGTCCGTCCGTCCGTCCATCCGTCCATCCATCCATCCATCCATCCATCCATCCAGGCATCCATCAAGGCTTCCATCCATCCATCTTTCTATTCATCCATCAATCTATCCATCTTTCTATTAATCCATTAATCCATCCATCCATCTCCTTGTCCGCTGGGCACTGGATCCTTCTGTTCATTTTGTTTTCATTAGAAATGTATGACCCCTTTGGATGGGAGATCGGTTAAGCCCAATGACTGAATCACTGGAGGTTTACTAACAGCAAGCAATTATAGCTCTTTGTCACATGTTTTCTCATCGTATTATATTTCTTAGTTAATTGTTTGATTAATTGATGTTAAATGCAGTTATTGATATTAGTTATCAATATTAGTTCAGTTAAATCACAATGGCCAGTGCACCTATCCATGCTGTCATGGAGTTTCTTTACCATACCAGTGCTTTGATTTATTTATTGTATGATGTTAAAACCTGTTCTCAACATCATTTTAGTTATATCACAGCTGCCATTGTACTTTTCCATACTTTCCTTGGTTTTTCTTTCAGCAGTACATCATACAATTTTCTACCCAAAACAACGGTTACTGGCTATAACCTTTGTTGAAACAATGATGAACAGTGAGAGAGCAACGAAATCTTGTTGCAATGACTATCAATGATCCTCGGAAAGAAATTTGCCACGGTGGGGGTTTGAACTAGCTTCCCCCTGGTCTCAAGTCCTGTGAGCTACCGACTGCTCTACTGGGGTTCGGTGTCACGACTCAAACAACATCTAAAACTTGAAAGCCATTGGCTGCAAGGACACCTTAGATTCATCTTTTTAGGGAATAAGGTACCCTGAAAATTGCTGCTGCTGAGCCTGGTAGGCGGTAGCGTGCAGGACTCAAGAACAAGGGGTGGCTGGTTTGATCCACAGCTCGGCCAATTTTTTTCCGAGCCCTGATGATAGTCATTGCGACAGGATTCAATTCTCTCTCACCGCTGATCATTGTTTTGATGATGGTTATGTGGGAAAGCAGCCAGTGGCTGTGAAAGCATATTGTGCAGAGTACTCATAAAAGAAACTCCAGGAAAGCATGGATAGATGCACTGGCCGCCGCGATATAACTGAAATAATGTTGAAAAGGGTGTTTAACACCATACAATCAATCATTCAACAGAAAATCGCTGAATACTTGCTTTGGGACACCTGCCCCAAAACCATTTTGTTTAGCCCTGTTTTGTGGGTCTTTGTTTTGCTTTTAACCCTTTGCCAGAAGGCACAATCGTAGACTTGTTAAAATTGAAAGTATATACAGACAACAAGATTAATGCTTTACAATGATGATTTCTGTCTTTGATAGAGCAAAAAACATTGTGTGAAAAGAAGAAATGCTGAAACGATATTGAAAGCGGTGTAAAACACCGTTCAATCAATCTACAGGGTCATAAAAATGAGCGATTGTAAGGCTAATATATTATCACTTAGTGTTAAAAGCTTTTTTCACTACATTAGTGAAAGCTCATTTCTATATCCTTCATAGCTTGGCATAGGACAGTAATGGCAATGAATTTGTCTTCCCTGTATCACATGACAAAATTTTGGACTCTTCAAAACTGAGAGCAATATGCATGCAGACGACAAAATAAATGAAGCTGAAATGATGATTTCTGTCTTTGATAGGGTAAAAAACATTGTGGAAAAAGGAGAAAATGCTGGTTACCAGCATTTTCTCCTGTTCCAACAATGTTTTCAAAGCCTTCTTATTCAGGATGGTTTGAACTTGGGACTATGTGGTAAAGAGTTAACGGACAAAATTTTTGACTTATGTAAATTTTGGGCATTTGCAGATGACTTACTGAATGTTGATGAAATGATGAGAATCGTGTTTGAGAAGGCAGAAATATTGTTGGAAAAGGAGTGAATGTTGGTAACCAGCATTTCCTCCTTCCTCCACAATGTTTTCGAAAGTTGTATTAGAATTTGACGCCGTTTTAACAGCTTTGATCATATGGCAGTCAGTGCACCTATGTGTGTGTTTCGTGGCTTTCTCACACAAGCACAGATGCAGCTTTCTTTCCAAGTGACAGACAACTTTTGTCACATACATCAGAGGTGAGGGGCAAAAAAACACTGTAAAGAAAGTTTGCTTCAACCAGGCATTGAACCCGAAAACACTAGGTCACAAGTCGGATTAGCTGGCCACTGAGCTCCTTGGCTGGGCTTCTTTTGTGAGGATTAAAAGATGGGATTATTTAGTAAAGGGTTAACCCTTTACCAAACAAAACTCTGTTTTTACCACCCAGAGAAAGAAGCCTTTTAAAAACATTGTGGAAAAAGGAGAAAATGCTGGTAACCAGCATTTTCTCCTTTTCCCACAATGTTTTCTACCCTTTCCACAAGAACTTTCAATTTTTAAGTCACATTAATTTTGTTGTCTGCAGAAGCTTTCATTTTAGACCAGTCCAAAAATTTTTTGTTTGGTAAAGGGTTAACAGGATTTCCTAGGCTCTGTACACTCTTGAGTCAATCATGGCAGATAGTTCATTGATTGATTGTATGGTGTTTATCGCCGTTTTCAACATGATTTCGGTTACTAGATGGAAGCCATTGCATCTATCAAAAGTTTGTCAATTGGTAAAGAGTTTAATTACAAAAAAATCAGCCAATTTTTCCTCTCTCTCTTTCTAGGCGATACATACAACAGATGTGTCCAAGGAGTCGGAAACAGCTTCCTCAGTATTGGAAACAGATGGGCTTGGATCCTCCACAACCTCCATCCACCATATGGTATGTGTTCTTCTCTTCTTTTGGGGGCCAAGCCCTGGTAGCTCAGTCGGTAGCGCATAGGACTTGAGAGCAAGGGGTCCCTGGTCAGATCCCTGGCTTGGCCTATTTCTTTCTGAGGACTGATTATAGTCATTGATACAGGATTCATTCCTCTCTCACTGCTGATCGTTGTTTTGATGATGGTTATGTGGGAAAGCAGCCAGTGGCTTGGAAAGAATACTGTGCAGAGTACTGATAAAAAACTCCAGGAAAGCATGGATGGGTGCATTGGCCACTGCGATGTAACTGAAATCATGTTGAAAACAGTGTTAAACACTAAGCAATCAATCTTTTCTTTTGGGCTGAAGCCAAATAAATTGAGTCTCTAGGCTATAGAGCTTGGGATACAGGGGTCTGGTGTGTGACTTGCTGGTTTGGCAAAATTTAATATATCCTGCCAAACCAATTGTTTAACTGTTTTCCATACAGGAAACCTCAGTTTAACATCGTACCCGAAAGACTATTAGTAGTTTTAGATGGCCAGCCATGGGGTGGTACGGAACTTTCTTTAGTAAAACAGACCCCTGGGGTACTGACTTACAAATATTTCATAAGTTTTTGCGTGAGAATTTTTGTAACTTTACACATATGTTCAGATTTACGAAATTTTTATCCTTTTTACTACACTTTCGTAATCTTGTGAATTTTCACATGTAAATATTTTTGTAACTCTTCTAGTGAAGGTGGAAACAGTAGTTACTGCACACTAGTAACCCAGGTAAGCAGTGCTTGCCATTCAACCAGAGGGAAATGTGATGTTATTTTCATGCATTTCCCCTACATTTCTTGCACTTAACGTAATACTGTAATGCGTTCTTATGTGTGTGTGTGTGGGGGTGCACACCACAGGGAATTGCCAAAAACAGCTATGCTAGATTTTGTTGAAAGTCTGTACAAAAAAGAGGGTAGAAGCATGGAATAGTTGGAATATATGTTTTTTTTTTTATAATGGAATATTGAAATGTATTTCATTGAGTGAACATTATCAGTAATATTTTCACGAATGGAAATATTGCTGATGATGTTCACTCAATGAAATAAATTTTGATCTTTCACTGAAAAAAACAGAAATTCCCTATTTATTGTTTTGTATTGATCTAGGTACCTGAAGCTACACAGGGGTCACAGGATGACAGCTTGAGTATAACACCAACCTTGGTAGAGTCAGCCTCAAAAACAGTGGACGAAATAACGAGGCCTAATGATGATTCTAGTTATGGTTTATCGTGAGTATTTACTTACTCCATGTACTTGGTGTGCATCAACATGAACTGATGTGAAAATGTTAGGAAAAGGACAGCTTTGCTCATTAGGGACCACATCTCCTGCCACAATGTTTTTCAGAAGCTGTCTGCCGCAAGAAGAAAGAAGCTATATGCAGTAGGCCATGTGTTGACCCTTTACCCTGGTTAGTGTATCTGACTCATGACTTGGTGGTTGTGAGTTTGATGCCCAGTTTAGGCAAACTTTCTTTCTGGCAATTGTTTGCCTCTCACCTCTGATACATGTGAGAAAAGTAGTCAGTAGCTTGGCTATAAAGTCATGTCAGTACTGGTGTGAGAAAGCCAGGAAGCACATGCCTAAGTACACTGACCTTTGTGATATGATCTAAGCTGTTAGAAGGGTGTTAAACTCCGATATAAACAATCTGTTGAAATGGCCACAGCTTTTTTGTCAACCCTTTACCACACATTTCTGAGTTTAAATGACCCTTAAGTGAAAAGCACCTGAAAACATTGAGAGGAAAATGAGAAAATGCAGGTAGCCAGCCTCTTTCTGCTTTCCCGCAATGTCTGTACCCTTCCAAACACAAATTTCAATTTTTGAGTTGCATTTATTTGCTGTCTGCAAATGCTCTGATTTTGAACTAGTCTATAGTTTTGTCAGTTTGTAAAGAGTTAATTCTTTTTTCTAATTACTTCAATAATTGAGATCTCAATCCGATAATTCTTTATCAAATGGCCAAGTTTGCATGCATTAAGATTGAAAGTATTTGCAGACGACAAATTAAATGAAATCAACGACCTAAATTTGTCTCTCGAAAGGTAGAAAACATTGTTGGAAAAGGAGAAAATGCTGGTTATTAATATTTTCTCCTTTTCCAACAATGTTTCAAAAGGTTTCTTTCTCAGGGTCATTAAATCTTGGGATTGTGTGGTAAAAGGTTAACTCTCTACCAAACGACAAAATTTCAGACTTCTCCATATTGAGAATATTTGCAGGAGACAAAATAAATGGGACTCTGACACTGAAATTTGTTTTTAAAGGGTATAAAACATTGTGGCAAAAAGAAAATCCTGGCTACCAACATTTTCTCCTTTTGCAACAATGTTTTCAAGTCTTTTTCTTTAGCGTCGTTAAAACTCCAGATTTTTGGTAAAGGGTGAAAAACCATCAAATATGGAAGAATGATTTAGTCTTGTAAATTTTACATTAAAAGTAAGGAAAAGGGATAAGGCATCTTTCTAATGTATCTTTATCAATATGCCAAGCTACAAGTCACATAGCATGGATCCGTTCTGTGTAAAATGACTCAATATGAATGTTGGAGCTGAACGTAAATAATGATCATAGACTTTTTCTTTAAACAGGGATTCAGACAAACTTGAGCCAAGTGAATCAGTACTGGTAACCAGTCAAAGTGCTACAGATCAATTAGAAACAGTAACACAGTCTGCTCCTGTTGACCAGTTAGAGACTCCGATGAAATTTGAATCTTTTAAGTCAGATGAAAAGACTTTAAAGTAAGTGGGTGTGGTTTGTTTCAAGATTATGAAATAAGGAAAGTAGAAGATGGCTTTGCAGACAGTGTAGATCAAAACTCATATATTTATACCCCCGCAAAACGAATGTTTTCAGGGTTATACTGGAATCAGCCTGTCTGTCCGTCCGTCTATATGTCTGTCCGTGTGTCCGTCTCTGTACAAAATACTAGTAATTTTGTGTCGCAAACTCCTCCTACAGTTTTCCTTCAATTGTATTGAAACTTTGCACATATATTGATCATATAGTGAAGATTGTAAGACGCAATTTTCAAGTGTCAACTCCTCCTGGTTGAGGAATTATCTCCCCTTGAATTTAACACTTTTTTCTGTCAAAGCGCTGGCGGGGGTATTAAGTCACATTCAGTGACAGCTCTAGTTTTTATATCCAAAGTGTGCTAGAACTACATATACATGTGTATGAATCTAAGACCTCCAAATCGGCATTTTCTCCTTTTCCCACAATGTTTTGTGATGCTTTCTTTCTAAGGTTCATTTAAACTCGTTTAGTAAAGGTTTTATTTTTATGTAATCCATCACCAAAATCCACGCATTTAAACAAACCTAAAAAAGGGTCTTTGAAAACATTGCGGAAAAAGGAGAAAAAGCCAGTAACCAACAAATCAGATTTTTTTTTCTCCTTCCCTGCAATGTTTTTCTACCCTATCATTGGTCAGAAATCATTTTTAGGAACATGTAATTATTTTTCTGCAATTGCTTTTGATTTGGTCCAGTCCTAAATTTTGTTGTATGGTAAAGAGTTAACTCTTTCCCAAACGACAATAGGGTTGAATTTGAAAGCACTTGCAGACGACAAAATTTATATGTCACAAATGATGGGATTTGTATAGGACAGTCTAGAAAACATTGTGGGAAATGTGTTTTCATAAAACCTACTTCTCAAGGTTGTTAAAAGTCAGAATTGTGTGTTCAAGGTATAAACATTCAGATTTTGTGTTCATAACAGACTTGAGACTTCTTCAGAGCAGCAACAACAACAGCAACAACAACAACAAGAGAAAGAGGTGAAAGAGGATGGTGACATAACAAGAGAAGAGGTCCTTAAAGTTATCAAATCTTTACCAGAACAACCCAATGGTTTACATGGAACAGAACACTCAGATCTAAGTTCTAAAGTAAGGGTAGTCTGTAGTGCACAGGACTTGAGAACAAAGGGTCACTGGTTTGAATCATAAGAACAGTGTTTTGCCCAGAGCACATTTCTTGCGTTTTTGACTCCATGATTTCTTTGCTGACACACTAAAATTTGTCGTGTGCGTCCTTTCTGATGCAACCAATAGTATCAGTTCAATCAAAATAACAGTTTATAATGCACACCATGACAATGAGCCGAAATACTAAGGAGCACAATAAGATTTGTATATGCAGAGAGAGAAGAACTTGTACGCCATGATTATTTATATTGAGAGTTTATGATGTGGCGCCCTGTGTCTGAAACTGATTTTATCTGCCCGCACTGCACATAAAAGGATTAAAAAACATGGATTTCTACCAGCTGGCTTTGTTCTCACATTATGACACATTTGAAGCTCTGTTTAGTAATAAATAATTAGGTACAGAATAACTATAGAAAGGTCAGTTTGTCGCCGCGCTTTAAACATGTAAGGTCTGTGTAGTCTAGACGCTTTTCGAAACTAAATAGCAGATGAACCGAAAAAGAAAAACAGAAAGGACTTGCAGACTCTTTTGCTGTCTCTTCCACAAGTAAATACCTCGAAAACGTAAAAAAAGAAAAATCAACAAATGCAACAAATATCCGGGTCTTGTCAGACTAAGTTCCGGTTACGAGTCGACGGAGTCACAGGTAAAGGTCCTAAAACGTGAATTTAAGTAGCTTTAAAAAGATGTTTAAAAAAGTGACCCTAAAATTTTTTTTATGACCCCCAAAAATTAGGAATAGGGGTCAAAAATGACCCTAAAAAATTTGAAGCTAGCAGAAACACTGTAATTGTCTTTTAAAGAATGAGAATACTTTATTTTCTATATATCTCTAGGAACAGGAAGGCTCACCAGGTGTTTTAGACAAGCCACAAGATACTGTTGTTGATTCTAAAAAGGAGACCGACATAAAGGCAGAAGAAGAAGGTCTTACTTTTAATGAATGGACACAGAAAGTTCTGGAGGCAGAGAAGGACAAAAAAGAATGTAAGATTTATAGTTTTTGACATGAGTTTGTGTTTGAGATAAAAATTTTTTCAAACAAGTCTAGGGAAAATGTCATTAAGGGAGCCCTTGGCAAGCTTTATAACATTTTTTTGGGACGAGTTTCATAAAATTTTAACACGAACACCAAGGAATGTCAGATTCTTTTTATCACATAATGGTATTTCACAAATTATAGATCAGAAGGTGCAAAACTATCTATAGATGCACCTATGGTATTATCCATAAAATCATTCACTTCAATGAAATATGTAACAAATGACGTCAAAAATGACGCCACACAATTGTGATATTAAACATATATAAGATAAGAAAATTCGTAATGGGTATATTACACTGAAAACAAGGGAGGTTATGTGATAAATATAGGATCTGACATAAGTTGATGTTTGAGATTAGATTTTATTAACTCTTTACCAAACAACAAGATTATAGACATGTCCAAATTCAAAGGAATTGCAGACGACAAATGTAAATGTAACTAAAAAGATGAAATTTGTCTTTTATAGAGTTGAAAACATTGTGGGAAAAAGAGAAAATGCTGGTTACCAGCATTTTCTCCTTTTTTCCACAATGTTTTCAGTAGCCTTCTAGGGTCATTTAAAGTTGGGATTGTGTAGTAAAGAGTTATAATGAGTCTACAAAAAATGTGTTTAAGGGAGCCTTTGGTGTACCTCTTTGGTAAGATTTTTGTTTTTGTGGATGGTTTTGATAAATTTTTACCTTATAAGTCAACAAAATTAATGTCGGATTCTTTTTATCACATAACTGTATCATCAAGGACTATAGTTCATGACATAGAAGGCATACTGTATACGTGGATATATATGTGTGTTGAAAAATTTGTGTACCGATTTTGGACATTTTGCGCACGGAAATGATTGCGAATTTAAGACACTCATTATTTGTTGGTATACTTGTAAATTACGCGAACGCAAAAGTTTGCGAATATTTCAAAATTACAAAAATTTCCACGTCACAAAAATTTCCACTTTTACAGTAAATGCATGTGTGTTCTGAAATGTATATGAAGCCTCTTTGTTTCTTAGACAATGCTGAGGAACATTTCACCTTGATAAGCATAAAAAGTTGTTGAGAGTGGCATAAGACACCTTTCAATCAATCATCAAAAATTCATTTAGTCTAATTTAATCTGCGTTCTTTAGCTGGTTGCACAAATGGATGATTCTAAATTTCAGTTTTCTGATAACTGTTTACCAAACGACAAAATTTTAGACCTGTCCAAATTCAAAGCTATTTTAAACAAGAATTAAAATGTAAGTCAAAAATAAAGATCTGTTTTTGAAAGGATAGGAAACATTTCGGAAAAAGGAGAAAATGCAGGTTACCAGCATTTTCCGATTTTTTATATGCCGCCAGAGGCGACGTATATTGGCGTCATCTTCTCCGTCTGTCTGTACGTCTGCCCGTCCCTTCGTCCGTCCGTATGTACGTCTATTTCTTGTGAATGCAACTCCTCCCACATTTGTTGACGGATTTGGATGAAATTTTCACAGAATGTTTCTCATCATGTGACCTATCGCATATTGTCAGGGTTTTGCGATGTGGCGGCGTATGTTGTGACAACGGCACACTTGTTCCAAAATGTTTTCATGAGTCTTCTCAGGGATCCGTAAAACTAGGCTTGTTTCATAAAAGGTTAAAGAGTACATCTACTTTTTTCCAGCCTATGAAGAAAGCTCTGGTCAAACCAAAGTCCCTCCATCTAAACAGCGAAAGAAGAAGAACTATGCATCACATGACTGTGGGGCCAAAGTGCTTGCTTCGAACCCAGAATCCACCAATGCAAAAGGCATATTAAACTCTAATAAAGATGATTACATGATAAATCCATGTAAAGTGAAGAAATGGTACATAACTGTATTGATTTTTAGCTCACCTGAGCACAGAGTGATGAACATGAGCTTTAGTGATTGTGCTGTGTCTGACGTCTGTTGTTCGTGGTCTGTGGTGCGTCATCCGTTGTCAGTTGCATAGTGAGTGAATGGTCCAAGGTCTGTATCGTGGCAATTCATTACAATTTTAGCTCTGCTGTTTATGAAGAAAATGTCAGATTTTTCGTAGCCCTGTCAACTTCTGCAGTGTCATGCGAAAACTGATATTCTCTTGTTCATTTGTTATAACTGAAGATATGTGCTTCAGGCTTTGGCTAATTGTATATCATCTAGAAGAGAATCCTCACAAGAAAGGCAAGTAACCCTGATATATTTTTGACACAGTTATACCCCTTTTTTCAGCATATATATATTACTGATAAACCACGCATGTTGCGCTCTTACATTTTAGGGTGATTATAGAACTCTGTGAACCAATACAAGCTCACTCAGTGGAGATCGCAAGTCTTGAACTTTTTTCTTCCCAGCCGAAAATGGTCAGGATTTTTCTCAGTGACAGGTATTTACTTTCATTCCTTTTTATATAACCATTTACGTGAGTTTTAAAAACCTTAAGTCTTTACCTATTGACAAAATTTCAGACTGGTCCAAATTGAAAGCATTTGCAGACGACAAAATTAAAGTGACTCCAAAATTGAAGTTTGTTTTGGTTAAGGATAGAAAACATTGTGGGAAAAGGAGAAAATGCTGGTTACCAGCATTTTCTCCTTTTCCCACAATGTTTTCAGAAGCCTTCTTTCTCAGAGTCATGAAAACCCGCTGATTGTTTGGTAAAGAGTTAAGGAAAAGGGCTTTTGAAAACATTGTGGGAAAAGAAGAAAATGCATGTAATCAGTGTTCTCCCCCTTTTCCACATTTGTTTTTGTTCTTTAAACCTTCAAAGACAAAACTAGTCATTAAAGACATGTCCAAGTTCTTGTCTGCAAGTGCCTATGATTTAGGCAAGTTGAAATCTTTTTCTATGCTTAAGATTAAAAAGTTGACCAGGGCCTGTATTCACCAACCATTCTTAAGAGTATTCTTAGTCTAGTTATGGATTTTGAAAGTAATACTACTTCTGATTGGCTAAACCAAAAGGTTTAGCCAATCAGAAGTTGTGTTACTTTCAAATGCAGAAAATTCTTGAGAATAAGACTAAGAATGTCCTTAAGAAAGGTTGGTGAATACAGTCGCTGATCCTAGATATCAATAGGACAGAACAATTCAGCCATGCTCTTTGTTAAGGGGATTTGACTCTTTACTACACAATCCCGACTTTTAACGACCTTGAGAAAGAAGCCCATAGAAAACATTGTGGGAAAAGGAGAAAATGCTGGTAACCAGCATTTTCTCCTTTTCCCACAATATTTTCTACCCTATCAAAGTCAGAAATCATCGTATTAACAAGATTTAATTTGTTGTCTGCAGATGCTTTGAATTTGGTCCAGTCCAAAAATTTGTCGTTTGGTAAAGAGTTAATGCATCTGGAAAAAATATTGACCCATGTCAGCTTACACAGTCCCCACAAGCTGATAAGGGTGGAAACTTCTTGTTCTTTTTAAATTTTATGCATTTCCAAGGACTATACTACATCAGGATCCAGTCAGATGTTTGACAAATTTTATGTCACGGGTCCATGATTATGCAATGACTTGATATATTATATTTCATGTGTCTAGTTTTAGAAATGTTATGGGTAAAGAAATGTCATAATTTAAGCTGGGGGGAATTATTTCCCTGTCACAGTGAATATTTTCCTCCTGCCGAAAATCTGGAACTACTTTTTTAAGTTTTTAAGTTTTAAAAGTGGCATTTGTTGACAAAATAATCAGAGGAAATATAATATATAATTTATTTCATCAGCTTGTGATTAATATGGGGAAATATTTGCCTCAAAAGGGAAAGGTCCGCGAAAAAAGAAAACAAGTAGCCAGACTAAAAAGACAAGACTAGAAGGAAAGAAATACATTTTAGAAGATGAGTTTAAATTACATCCAACTGAAAATTTGAAATTAGCAGGGGAGAGCACTCTGATAGAACAGATCCAGTCAGTTGACATATAAGAATCACATGACAAGAAATAAAAAAAATGTAATAAAATAGTTTTTACCCAACTAAACATCTGAAATTAGCAGGAGATAAAATTCTAACAGAAAGAGAGTCATCCAATTGTTTGACATATCAGAATCACATGACGAGAAAGGAATAAATACATGTTATGAAATTAATTTATATCTCATGGGTACAAAACTTTGGGGAGAGAACTAACTGAAAAGAGAATCATCCAATCATTTCAGGTATCAGAATCAAAAGGACAAGAAAGAAATAATTACATGTAATTAAATAGATTTTTATTTCTTAGGTACCCAACCAAAGATTAGAAATTAACAGGAGAGGGAAATCTAAGAGAAAAGAGAATCATCCAATCATTTGACAAACAGAATCACATGACAAGAAATGAATATATGCATACAATATGATTAATTTGTCTCTCATAGGTACCCGTCCAAAGATTGGAAATTAGCAGGTGAAAGAACTCTAACAGAAAAGAGAATCATCAATCATTTGACATATCAGAATCACATGATAAAAAATGAATAAATACATTTAATAAGATTAATATATTCATCTCTCATAGGTACCCAACTAAAGATTGGAAATTAGCAGGGGAGAAATCTCTGACAGAAAAGAGAATCATCCAATCATTTGACATATCAGAATCACATGACTATTTTGCCAAATATGTCAAGGTTGAACTGGTGGACCACTTTGGAGATGAGCACTTCTGTCCTCTCACTATATTCAGGTAAAAAAATTCCTGTGTTTTGATAACCCATTTGGCCTCTGAAAACATTGTAGGAAAAGGAAAAAATGCTGGTAACCAGCATTTTCTCCCTTTCCCACAATGATTTGCTACCTTTTCAAGTTAAACTCTGGTCATTTGAGCAACACCCATATTAACGTCTGCAAGTGCATTTAATAAGTTCAACGTTATGTGCTATCGGACACAAAGTGTAGCCAGTCTACACTACAAATCCATGATAGCCACACGGCTACTTGTAGTGTAGGTTGCGGTGATTACCATGTGTCATTTGGAAGAACTATAGTGTAGCTGCAACTATAGCTTCAAGCCAAATATGACCTCTTGGGGCTTTCATGGTTGTTTAAGTAACCTTCAAGAGAAAATCCAATTCCCAATATTTTCAGGGTATTTGGTATAGCCGTCACAGACTATGATGACATTAGTCATGATGACACAGAGTCAGAAACACTGGACGATGACCATATTCTAGGAGGTGACTTAGAAGAGGGTTCAAAAAACTTGTTTGACAGTGCTAGAGGTATGTCTGTGGGGCCAAGCCCAGTAGCTCAGTCAGTAACATACTCTGCTTGAGAACAAGGGGGGGAGGAATGCTGGTTCCATTCCCTAGCTCAGCTGATTTTTGTCTTGGGATTGATGATACCCATTGTTAAAGGATTCATTCATTCCTGACCACTGATCATTGTATTGATGGTTTTGATGTGGAAAAGCACATAGAATTTGGTTGGAAGTACTGGTGTAAGAACTCAAGGAAAGCATGAACAGGTGTTGTTGGGTGCTGCGATATAACTGAAATAATGTTTGGGGGAAAAAAAAAAATAATAATCAAATATTGTAGGACATTAAAATTCTAACTACAGGACAAAAATACAGAATTTTTAAATTTGAAAACATTTACAGAGGAGGTATTAAACTGGTCACAAATGATAGGTTACTAAGGATAGGCTTTTAAAAGTGAAGAAAGCAATATGGGAAAAGGAGAAAATGCTGGCTACCAGCATTTTCTCCTTTTCCCATGATGCTTTCAAAAACCTTGCAGCTCCTCAGGTCAGTTAAAAGTGGGATTGTGTGGTAAAGGGTTAAAATAGCTTACTAGTAGGGTACTACTTACAGATTAACATTTCCTCTTGCAGCAGACTGCCTGTATAGAAGTGGTGTTAAATTTATCCTTTTGCCACAATTTTTGCATTGCTTTTCTTATAAATCACGGGTACTGGTAACAACATTATTGTCTTTTTTTCACCCAGCTCATTATTTTAACCTGTTTTATTGGCACAGATACAGTGATGACCCTTGTTAAGAAAGTTCTCAATGTTGACCCAGAGGGTGAGGCAGAATACAGTAAGTATACAAGATCTTACTCTTCTGTGGGTCTGGGTCTGTATTCTATGAGTCTAGGTCCACATTCACTGACCATTGTCAACTTTTTTACCATATGGCAAAATTTTAGACTCTGTCGAGCCCCAGTTTTGCATAATTTAGGCCCATTTGCGTAGTGTTTAGGCCTTAAGATTAGGGATTCTTTTTTTGATTCTGGTTTTCAGCACTAGTCAAATTGGAGTGTCCTTTGGCAAGGCACTTCAGAGCCCCAGTGCAGGCCCCTTTTGCTCAGTGTTGTAGGCCTGAAAAATTAAGAGTTCTATATGCACTCCAGGCTTTCAGTGCCGGTCAAATTGGAGTGCCCTTTTGCAAGCCTCTGCAGAGTCCCAGTGAATGGATATATGAGCTCTTAACTGTCGTTGTGGTATAACTGAAATATTGTTGAAAGTAGCAAAAAGTCCATCCAGACAGACTTTTCACTGTATTTGACAGATAAAACAGAAAGTACTGACACAACCGCAGGAGGTGAGTCAGCTGAAGGGTCTACAACAGACACATTAAATGACACTCTGCCTTGCCCTCCTAATGCTAGGTAAGTTTTGTTTAATAAAATGTACTGAAACCCCTTTCACTCTTTCAGCGCCAAATATATAAACTCGGTCCTTTCAATGCCTGAAAATAGAATCCACTAAGACTCCGAAGAATTTTTGTCTCATAGGCTTGACTGAACAAGCAGACGGAATAGATCAAAGATCAGACTGCACATTCTGTGCAGTCTGATCTTGATCTATGCTGTCTGCACAAGTCTGTTTTCGCCTATGATGCCAAAAGGGTTAACTTTTACTGTGCAATCCTGTGTATTCAAGACCCTGAGGAAAATGCTATTTGAAAACATTGTGGGAAAAGGAGCTACTAGAAATAGAAACTCAAGGAAAGCATGGACAGGTGCATTGGCAGCCACGATATAAAGTTACTGAAATAAATGTTAAAAACTGCATTAAATATCATACAAACAAATAATATTAAAGCCCTCATCACTCAGGATTAATAGACATGTGGTAGTTTGCGATAGAGCTAATTTTTTGTTACTGCTGTATTTTGTAATGTAGTATACCTGTTTTTCACTGTAGTATACCTGTTGACAAAAATGACACAGATGATGAAGGTCAAAAATCTGAAGGTCAAGACCAGGGTCAAGGTCAGGCTATGCCAGAAGTACCAGAGCCAGGTTTGAGACTTTTTTATGTCTTTCACTTCTAATTATTCCCCTGTTTTACATGAGGAGGCTATAGATTTGTTCTCCATCTATCCTTCTGTCTGCCAACCCATCTTTCTAAATCTCAATATTACGACAAAAGGGGTTTTAGTTCATCTCCATGATGCATAATATGAGCAAATCGTTATATAATTACGGCCCCATAAGACCCATTTTGTATTACAACCGACTTACTGACTTATGGAGTAGGCTGGTCCTTGGACATGCAGAAAATTGATAAATAGCAAAGTTTTGACCCATGTCAGCCTATGTGGGCTTACGAGGGTCGATATTTTTTGGAGATGCATTAACCCTTTCCCAAACAATCCCCCGTTTTCACGATCTTGAAAAAGAAACCTTTTGAAAACATCGTTAGAAAAGGAGAAAATGCTGATAACCAGCATTTTCTTCTATTCCCACAATGTTTTCTACAGTCCTAGAACAAATTTCAATTTTTGAGTCACATTAATTTTGTCGTCTGCAAATGCTTTCAGTTTGGACAAATCTAAAATTTTGATGTTTGGTAAAGAGTTAAACCCTCCCATTCACAGAGCATGGTTCATATTGACAAATCTTGGTTATTTTTTACTTACAGGTAAAACTAACAGTGTCAGTATAGTCACAAAACTGGAAGATGATGAACAGGTGGAAACCGGCTTGACTGAATCAGATCAGACATCTCAAAACAATGGGACTACTTTACAAAATTTTATCACTTGTGAAGGGGGCAATAAAGCTCAAAAGTACAAACTGAAAAATAAGTGTAAGCCTGTCTCAAAACTTTGTCAGTTTACTAGACTAATCGTGAAAAATGCATCTCAAATGTCATTTGAGTATGAAAGAAAAGCTTTATCAGTAAAAGAACGAAATAAGATGAATGACACAGATTTAGATGTGAGTGAAGATTTGTTTCAGTCTGAAAAAAGCCAGTTGGATTCTAGAGATGTTACACTCAGCATACAGTCAGTTGAAAGTAAAACACAAGACCAGTCTATTGAAGTTGAAATGTCACAGTCTCCTGGAAAAGACAGTGCTTCAGTCTACCAAACTATTACTACAACAGAAACTATGCAAAATGGAGAGCCTTTAAAGTCTGAGCAAAATGACCTGGTGGAATCAAAAACAAAAGAAATTTCTTCATCAAAGTCACATTTAGAACATACTTCAATAATGGAAGCACCAACACAAACAGACAGCTTTAAGCAATCTTTGTCAGAATCAAAAACAAGCTTGGAATTCTCCAAAACAGAAAGTAAAATTTTGGAAAGTCATGTGACTGAAACTTTGGACACAGTCTACATTGATCCCAGTCCAACAGCTACTGCCATCCAAACTGATACAACTGGAGCCAGTCTCAAGCAGGAACCGACTCCATCTTTACCAGAAAGCTGGAAACCAGACACAAAGGATGTGTTGGAGACTGGTACCGAGTCTGTTACAGATTCTATGACACAAAAAGTGGACAAGTCAGAAAAGGTAATTGGACCTTATGAAGTTTTATTTCTTTAACTCTTTACAACATGAGAATACTTTAGACTTATCCAAATTGAGAGCATTTGCAGACAACAAGATAATTGTTGCTCAAATGACAGGATCTATAATTGAAAAGGCAGAAGACATTGTGGGCAATGGAGAAAATAGCTGTTTACCAGCCTTTTCTTCTTTAGCCATAATATTTTCAGAAGCTTTTTTCTTCAAAGTTATAAAAATATAAAGGAATGCTTGGTTAATTGCTAAATTTTTAGCAATCAAAGTATTTCAAACTTGCTCAAAGCATTTCAAACTACAGATTAAATATGTCTCAGCTGATGAGATTTGTCTTTGAAAAGGGGAGGAAATATTGCAGGAAATGGAAAAAATATTAATTACATGCCCTTGAACTTATAAATAACTCATTTTGACTTAACTGGCTTGGCATACATATTTAAACTCTGCTTTTGATAGCTCACATTTTTTATTTTCTAGTCACCAGACCTTACGCAATCAGATGGCTCAGACCTGTTACCTGCTACAGACAAAGACAAATCTTCTATATTGTTAACTTCTACCACTTTTGAATCACGGACCGAGTCCATAGCAGAATTTTCGTCTTCATCAGCTGAATCTACTGTTTCAAACTTACAACCTACAATAACTAGTTCAGACATAGCCTCATCACATACCCCAACAGTGGATGTTCCAAAGGTATCTGACCTTGATGCTGGGGTCAAGGTCACATCAGATGTAGCCATGGAGATACAGGAAGGTCAGAAAAATGGTGTTAAACTAGAATCTGGGTCAGAAAAAGATGTGTTGAAAGTCAATCATACTGGAGCTGAGGACAAGGTATTTTGCTATAATTCTTGATTAATCTTGTGTTTTACTGACCCTGGAGAAGAAGCTTTTGAAAACATAGTGGGAAAAGGAGAAAATGCTGGTAACCATCATTTTCTCGCTTTCCCACACTGTTTTCTACCTGTCCAAAGACACATTAATTTTTGAGTAACATTTATTTTGTCGTATGTAAATGCTTTCAATTTGGACATGTGTAGAATTCTGTTTTGTGGTAAAAAGTTGATTAGAGCTTTTTAGATTTTCATAATCTTACCAAATGTTAAGAGTGATTTATCTCTGAATTAAGTAAGGCAATAGCTGGCAAATGTTGGTAAAGAAGGAAGACAAAAGAAAGAAAAAGTATTTTTTCAATGGTGTTTCTGTAATGGGCTACATAGCTTCCTAGGGTAGTTTAGATTTCATGCCAGAATTTTGCAATGACTTTTGGGAATGTCACATGATCAATAATATGCATCAATGCACAGATTGGTTTTCAAACCAGTGTGATGATGGCTTTTTTTGTAATAAAGATCAACAGAGTTACAGAATGCCTAACAACCATCCCGATATTTAAAGGCCTAATGGAGGCCAAAAGTAAACAAGGAGGATGGTGAAATACATTTGAATTTAAATCATACCATTTAAAAGTATGGACACTATTGTGAAGATGACAATCTGTTATTGTACAGTCGGTCCAAGGGTAGGTCACTGGCAGGAAAATTGGTTGTATAAAACCAGGTCAAAAGTTACCAGGTTGCTATATCATTTGTATACTTTTTATCTGCCATAGATTAACACTTGGACCGACCATAAATAAAATTCATAAAAGCCCATGTTTTTGCTAGTGGCAGAACTAGGGTTAATTCACTATGCTATTTTGTTTTACAGGCTAGGGACCAGAAAGTTAAAACAGAGAAGAATCTGGATATTAAAATACCCATGCTGTCAGGATCTAACAGAGAATCAGCCATAATGAGGCTGAGTAACCGCCTGAAAGTGCTAGAGCAGAATGTCTCCCTCAGTAGCCGGTTTGTATTTTAACTTGTCACCTCTCCTGCAGACAGATTTGTGAGTCATGTGAGTCATGCAGTAGAAAATATTATAGCTAAAGGAGATTTTGCTTGTGCCACAATATTATTTGCTACAGAAGATGTCTTTCAACTTCCTACAGACCACTCTAGAAAGCATTATGGCTAAGGGAGATATTGCTTGTGACAAGCAATATTTCCTTTTTTTTTTTTTCAACAATGTTTTTTTTTTTCCTGCAGACACCTTCATCCATATTCCAACACTGTGGTAAACATTACTGCTAAAGGAGATACTGCTTTTGAAGCAGTTTCTTCATTGCCACAATTTCTTTCACCAATATTCTTAATACATGAAAAGATTAAGTCATGTTGGTTTTCCATAATTTACAAAGATGTTTTCAGTTCTCTGCTGCAGATATGGTTAAAAAGGTGCTGAGTTGTAGCTACAAGAAACAAAATTTTTATCAAAGACATGTTTATGATTTTTAATAAATGGTTACCAACATTTTTTATCTTTTCATACCATGCTTTCTTCCCTTGCAAAGAAATATTCTATACTAGGACAAAAAGATACGCAACCACTTAAGTAAGTCCAAAATTTTTCTTTCGGTCATTTCCTTTAAATAGCAAGTGGATATTTATGGTCATCTACATGTATTCTAATGCATGTGATAAAAAAGTTTTCTACCTGTGTTTGTCATCACGTGATACTTAGGAAAATGTACATTTTCAACAATCCCGTGCCAGTGTACATGAAATGCCCCCTATCAAATCAACCTCAGCTCAAACAGAAGCCTTAACATTGGCAAGTAAAAGACTACTGCGTAAAAGTCATAATTGCTATTGTGAGCATGCCATGATTACGTCTAAATCAGCATCAAGCTGCCCTACAAATGCTGCTTGGTAGACAGACTCAAAGTGCAGTAGCTAGACACTTTGGGGTGCATAAATCTACGATATTTCGTCTGTACAAGCGTCTGACACGCACTGGGACTACAAATGATGGACCTGGCAGTGGCCGTCCCATAGTAACAACCCATAGGCAGGATGGTTTCATCAGGTTGTCTCACCTTTGAGATCGGTTCAGGACCGCAACAGAGACCACTGATCAAACTCAAGGCTTTCACAATAATCTAATTCCTGGCCAAACTGTGCTGAGCAGACTCAGAGAAGTTAGACTATGAGCACAACAACCATATGTCGGTTTGTTATTAAATGCTCGATGTTGCCAGGTTAGGATGACATGGTTGACCGCACATCGGCCCATCATTTTTCCTCAACATACTTGGAGGCAAGTTCTCTTCTTGGATGAGTCCCTGTATCTGCTTTACAGATCCGACGGATGTGAGTGTGTTTACAGACGTCGGAATGAACGTTATATTAATTCTTGCCTTTCGGAGGTAGATCGATTAGGTGGAGGTGGTGTAATGGTGTGGGGCAGTATATATCATGGCCATAAAACACCCCAAGTGTTCATTGACGGGACTCTTACAGCCTTATGTTATCGCGACACCATTCTGGCGCCTATAGTCGTCCCATTTGTGCATCAGAACAATCTCATTTTTCAACAAGACAATGCCAGGGCTCATGTTTCCAGAATTTGTTGTGACTACCTGGGCGCCAACAACGTATGTGTTCTGGAATGGCCACCCTACAGCCCGGATTTATCTCCGATAGAACATTTGTGGGACGTACTCGACAGACATGTGAGTGAAGAGTGGCAAGCAATCCCTATGGCAACCGTCAACAATCTTGTAAGCTCTGTGACCAGGAGAGTATGTGTTGCCATAGCAGTTAATGGCGGTCAAACGAGATACTGATTTTACCATGGAAATTATGCTGACCTGCTATTTTAAATGAGTTGTTATGTGATTAATAGAATTAATACCGGACAAAATATGATGTAAATGAGGCATACGATGGATTTACTCTTTTATCAAATGAAATGCTTTGAAATTAAGAAAATTGTATTTGAATCACGAGGGATTGAAAAAAAATTGCATTTCTTTTTTTGCCTAGTATGTTTTTATCTGCAATTAACCAGAAACATTGTCCAGTGGTAAGGAGATTCACCCTTTGCTAAACGACAAATTCTAAACTCTTCCAAACCCTATACATCTGCCGACAACAAACCCAAAAGTGGTACTACTGAGCTTAAGTTCTATGATAGGATAGAAAGCAAGCATTGTGGGGAAAAAGGAGAAAATGCTGGTTACAGCATTTTCTCCTTTTACCAAAATATTTTTCAAAAGTCTTCCTGATCAGGTTTGTTCAAAATCAGGATTATGTGGTAAAGAGTTTTAACTTCTATTTCTGTTCAAACATATTTGCAGGTTTTTAGAGGAGTTAAGTAAACGTTACAAGAAACAGTCGGAGGACATGATGAAGTTGCTCAACAAAACTCTTGCCAAGCTGTCAAACATGACCGTAGAAACTGAAGTCAAGGTATGATAGTCTGAACACATTACATCCTGCAGATAACATTTTTAATTTGCCTGTTTTTGAAGAAAATGTGCACTGCTTGGTAGGTCTGTAATATACAGGGCTAGTCTGAATCCCCAGCTTGACCAGTTTCTTTCAGAAGTTTGATGATAGTGATTGTGACAGGAGTCATTCCTTTCTTACTGCTGATCATGTTTTTGACAGTGGTTATTTGGGAAAGCAGCCAGTGGCTTGGGAAGAATATTGTGAGAAGCACTGGCAAAAGAAACTCCAGGAAAGCATTGGTAGGTGCACCTGCCTCCACAATATAATTGAAGTAATGTTAAAAGTCACATTAACCTCGTACAAACAAAATGAATAAAACCTGAAGTTATTGCCATAGCCCTGTTGTCATCTGTGGTATTGTCATCATGTGAAAGATTTGTCGTTCTATGATATACTTTGTCATTACCAAAGATATTTATTCAAAACCTGGGCTAGTTGATAACTATCAACTACAGGGGGAAACCAATACCTGAAAGTTGATAACCCTCAAAAGTATATTTGACACATTTATGCCCCTTTTTTGACTGAGAAATTTCACTGTAAAAACTACTAAAGCTGAGAATTGGTGCAACTTAGTATTAATGAGCATGATATTTTTCACTGCATTCATCATATTTAACCTTTTTTTAGCTCACCTAAGCACAAAGTGCTCAAAGTGAGCTTTTGTGATCATGCTGTGTCCAGCGTCTGTCATGCTGTCTGCGTCCTCCGTCGTCAACTTTTACCTTGTGTACGCTCTAGAGGTTACATTATCAGTCCAATACTCATGAAACATGGTCAGGGTGTTTGTCTTGATGATATCTCGGACCAGTTCGAAAATGGGTCAAGTTGGTGAAAAGCTAGGTTACTAGGTCAAATCTTAGAAAAACCTTGTGTACACTCTAGAGGCCACATGTTAAGTCTAATACTCATAAAAGTTAGTCAGAATGTTTGTCTTGATGATATCTGGAATGAGTTTGAAAATGGGTCACATCTGGTCAAAAACTAGGTCATCAGGTCAAATCTTTGAAATAGCTTGTGTTGCTCTAGAGCCGACAATTTCTATCCAATACTTATGAATGGTTTCTTGATGATCAATAAGATGAGATTGAAAACGGGTCACATTGGGTAAAAAACTTGCTTGCCATGTTAAATCTTGGAAAAACCTTGTGCACACTGTAGAGGCCACATTTTCTGTCTAATACTCATGAAAGGTTGTCAGAGTCTTTGTTTTGATAATGGGAAAATGGACTATGTTGGGCTACAAAGTAGGTCACTGAGAGAAATTCTAGCAAAAGCTTGTGTACAAGGCAGAGGTAACTTTCCAGTCCAGTAATTGTGAAAGCTGTCATAATATCTCGAAAGTGATTGAAAAATGGGTCATCTTTGGTCAAAAGACTCAGGTGAGCGACTTCAGGGCCATCATGGCCTTCTTGTATTAAATTTGTATTGTGGTATGTTTTATGTCCATATTATGTTAATCAAGTACTGAAATTCCTCTTCCTCCTCCTCGGTCATCTTTATTATGCCCCGCCGAAGGCGGAGGGATATGGTTTTAGCTTTATCCGTCCGAGACAATATCTCCAATACCATTGGACAGAATTTCGTGAAACTTTATACATGTTTACAATAACCTATTCCGCCGATTTTTTTTTTTTTTTTTTTTTTTTTTTGATTCAATGCAAAATGGCCGACTGGGAGCAGTTTTGATTTACACGGTTGCGTAATTTTTGAAAGCGTCTTTTTCGGCGGTGGATATCATTTCAACGAAATTGCTTGTTAGTATTATTGTAACCTACATTTCACAACAGAATAAAATTCACAAAGAGGAGATGCAAAATGGCCAACTGGGAGCAGTTTTGAGTTACACGGTTGCGTAATTTTTGAAAGCGTCTTTTTCAGCAGGGGATATCATTTCAACGAAATTGCTTGTTAGTATTATTGTAACCTACATTTCTCAACAGAATAAAATTCACGAAGAGGAGATGTACGCCATGGAAAGACGCCTTGAAAATCTGACACTGAAAGTCTCTCATCTGACAAACAGTTTACAAACATTAAATAAACAGGTAAAATATTACTTTTTATCTCATCAGCTGCATTAACTTTGACCTGATAAAAAAATATCAGATATTTCCCATATTTCCACAATGTTTTCTACCCTCTGAAAAGCAATACCAATTTATTGAGCTAATGTAATTACCATTTGCTATAAATTAACAGAAAAAAGTCTAAAATTTTCTCGTTTGATAAGGAACTGCGATCAATTAAATACACTTCTTAATTGGAACAGTGCAACAATTTAGTCAAGTCAAAAATATGAGAAAGAGCAGGTATACTTAATTTGAGCCACCCTCTGAGAAAAGGGTGTTTAATGCATCTGCAAAAAGTATAGACCCATGTCAGCCTGTGCGGACTGCGCAGGCTGACATGGGCCAACACTTTTTGCCATTTTTTTCTGCATGTCAAAAGACCACTCTACCTCATAACTCAGCCGATTTCTGGACAAAATGGATTTTATGGATCTATACTTATTGATGACTTGCTTGGTATAATCCATCATAAAGACACATTAACGGGTGAATCCTTTACCACACAATCCCGAATTTTAACGACACTGGGGAAGAGGCCTTTTGAAAAATTTCTGGGAAAAGGAGAAAATGCTGGTAACCTGCATTTTCTCCTTTTCCCACAATGTTTTCTCTCCCATCTAAAGAAACTTCTATAATTTGACCCTCATTTAATTTATTGTCTGCAAATGCTTTGATGGGTTTCTATAAGACTAAAATCTTGTTTTATGGGAAAGAGTTAAGTTATTGATTCTGTATTATATTATCACAGGTCACAGATCGTCAGATGATTGCAACTTCAATAGAAATCATTATTATTGTGATAATTTTGCTGGTAGCTAGCAGAAGGATTCGAAAGGATTCACTGTCTCCAGAGGTTCGAAAACTTATCCAATCCATGCCAGAAAAACCAAGCAAGCCATTTAAACAGCGAAGAAATTCCATATCAGGACCGGTTACCCCATCGAAAAAGCTAACGAGTGATATTGATCCTGGTGGGTCGCTGAATAAATTTCCGAGCGAGACCTGCCTAGGTTAGTCTTATGTTGTGATACTTTCTATATATTTTATATGAAAAAAACTGTCTAGCCTGGTAACATACAGGGCTTGAAACAGTGGCATACAGGGCTCAAAATCTTGGGTTGCTTGTTCAAATCTCCCACTCACCTTATTTCTTTTGGAGGGTTGATGATAGTCATTGTGTCAGGATTTATTCCTCTCCAATCCCTGAACGTTATATGACTATATTTATGTTTGAAATTAGGCTGTGGCTTTGGAAGAATATTTTGCAAGGTACTTGTTAAAAGAAACTGCAGGAAAGAATAGATAGATGCTCTGGCCGCTGTAACTTAAAATGATGTTAAAAATGGTGTTAAACACCATGGAAACAAATAAATACTTAAAAAATTACTTCTAGACGTTTTATTTGTATAAACTTTCTCAACCTTACCTTTATCTTTAAAAAGCAAAAGCAGTATAAATGACACTATTTAATTAAAAAATTAAACATCAGAAATTGGTTGGGGTTTTTTTTTCACTCTTTACCAGCGGACAAAAAATTTAGGCTTGTCCAAACTCCAAATTGAGAGCAGTTGTAAAATTTTGCTATGTGGATAAAAGTTAATTTGTGTTTACCATCCGTATTTATTTCACGCTTTTTGGTAATTTATCGGGAAGTAATGGTGGATTATAAGGTTTGATCATTCATGGTTACGGCCAGTGAAGTGAACCATGAATATTTCCTTAGAGGCCCGCCGAGCCCCGGTAGCTCAGTCGGTAGTGTGCAGGACCTGAGAACACGGGGTCCAGGGTTCGATCCCTGGCTACGACCCCTGGCTCGGCCAATTTCTTTCCGAGGATTGATGATAGTCACTGCGACAGGATTCATTCCTCTCCCACCGCTGACCATTGTTTCGATGATGGTTATGTGGGAAAGCAGCCAGTGGCTTGGAAAGAAGATTGTGCGGAGTACTGGTAAAAGACTCCAGGAAAGCATGGATAGGTGCACTGGCCGCCGAGATATAAATGAAATAATGTTGAAAACGGCATTAAACACCATACAATCAATCCTTAGAGGCCAAGTAAAAGCCAAAATATCAAAGCAGGTGTCATAATACATTTAAATTTAAATCATACCATTTAAATGTATGGAAAATATTGTGGAGATTACAGTCTGTTATCGTGTGGGCAGGCCATATGTTAGTCGCTTGCAGAAAAAAGAATTTTAAAATCAGGCAAAAAGTAAACAAAAGACACAGCTACCTGGCAGGTTTTAACTTAGTTTTTAAATTAATTTCTCTGTCAACAGCTAACACTTGGACCGACCATATAATGACAGATTATTATCTTCACAATAATTTCCATACTTTTAAATGGTGTGATATAAATTCAACTACATTTAAACACCTGCTCTGTTTACATTTGGCCTTTATTGTTACTTTAAATCTTCAGTTGAAGGTGGAAACAGTACTTTCAATGCACTACTTACATAGGTAAATAGTGCGTGCCATTCAACTAGACGGAAATGACTTAATTTCTGGTGAACATCATTGGTAATATTTTCACTCATGGTTGCGCCACTTTGGAAAATATTACCAATGATGTTCACTTGATGAAATAAATTTTGATCTTTCACCAAAAAAAACCCCATCCTCTATTTACCCATTGGTTTTTCATTGTTGTCTTTTGGCAAACTTGTTTCAAGAGGTGACAAGATATTTTGAACAAAGGGTGGAACTAATTTCAGTCAATTGCAGAAGTAGTTAGAATTTTTTAAACTTTTTTTTTCTTTCAGATCTAGGCATAGTACTGCCATCACAGTCATTGTTTGGAAATCAAAAGGTGTGTGTATTGTAATTTTATCAAGCAAAGATGATGTTTCCAGAGTGTAAGGCTCTTACAACAGTGTTGCACTTTATTTCCAGGAGTGACACACTTACAATAGTTTTGCTTTTATATCTCAATTTGAAAAATTAATGAAATCATGTAGTATCAAGTAGTCTGCTAATGCTGTAATTCAGGTTATGATTTAACTCTTTACCCCACAACAAAATTTTAGACAGATCCAAATTGGAAACATTTCCAAAGGACATAGTAAATGTGGCACAAGGAATGGGATTTGTCTAAAATACAAGAAAACAATGTGGGAAAAGAAGAAAATTCTGATTACCAGCATTTTTTCCTTTTCCCACAATGTTTTCAAAAGCTTTCTTTCTCAGGGTCGTTAAAACTCAGGATTATGTGGTAAAGGGTGAATACAATAAAGGATATAAGTAAATAATACAGATTTAACTCTATACCAAAGTACAAAGTTGTTCAGATCTATGTCATGTGATATTAAATAATGTAGATCAAAGATCAGACTGTCATAATTATGCATTTTGATCTAGATGATCATCTACACTGTCCTCTAAAGCTGTCAGAGTCTGATTTAGTATTATAGGGGTTAAATCTTTACCAGACGACAAAATTTTGGACTCGACCAAATTGAAAGCATTTGCAGATGACAAATCAAATGTAGCTTAAATGATTACATTAGTCTTCGATATGGAAGAAAACATTGTGGGAAAAGGAGAAAATGCTGGTTAACAGCATTTTCTCCTTTTCCCTCAATTTTTTCGTAAGTCCTCTCTTTCCATGTCGTTAAAACTTGGGATTGTGTGGTAAAAAGCTAAATACTGTCCTCCAGGAATAATTTCACATTTTTTTTTTTCTTTTATTTCACTATTAGGGTTTGGATGGAGTGAAGAAGAAAAAGAGAAAGAAACAACGACCATTAGATGGTAAAGGAAATTTGACTGGTTTAGAAATTTCCAGTGTAGGCCAGTCTTTAACTGAGGTCAGTAGCAAACATTCTGGAACCAGTCTGAATGTACAGACTGATTCCAAGGATAAAATGACCTTTCCTCCACCAAGAAAGAACACAGAAAGTACAGGAAACTGGTCTATAGGGGGAGGGGCAATATCAAAAAAGCCACCACTTCCAAATGGTCGGAAAAAAGATGACGAAAGTAGTGGAGGTTCCCCGCATACTGGGAGACGAGAGAAGAATTTTCAGAAAGGTCATCGAAGACAAAAATCTTTACCAAAACAGCATTTTACAGATGAAGAATTCCATGCACAAGTGGTTAGAAATAGGCATTCCAACGTACACAATGGAAAATTTCACTGCAATGAGGGTGTTGAGAATGTTGAAGGCAAAAAGCAGGATTTAGGACAGCAGTCACACAAATTTGATCTGGACGATCGGCCTCGTAAAAAACATGCACACAAACGGCTTTCAGACAGTTCGGTGACAGATTTTGAACACAAGACGTCAGTTGGAAAAGGAAGAAAAGGTCCCAGTGATAAACAACCATTGACTAATGGTTTTGATGATAAGACTCTAGACAGTCATCATCACCTTTCGAGATTCAAACCTGGCAAATTTGGTGACAATTACCAATCAGACGATATCAGCGTTGTGGGAGAGCGTGCAAGACCAGTTGAGACATTTAGTATTACCCAAGAATCTACACATGGAGTAAATGGTTTTCATGATTATGAAAATGACGACGTCTTTATGGGGGGTAATTTTCATGAAACCAGTCCATATTTTTTGTTCAAAGAAACCAGTCAATCATGTGCAATAAAGGGAGACAACTCCCTTAATATAAATGATAAATGGGCAGATAATCAACAAGTTCAAGAGTATGAAAATTTGGGCATTAAAGGTGACGCAAATTTGAATTTAAATAACAACAGAGGTTTTAGAAAATTGTGGGATTTATTAAAATAGTCAATAGCAACATACAATTTGGATTTAATTTTTCAAGCAAACAATCCCATTTTTTAACAACTCTGAGGAGGAAAACTTTTGAAAACATTGTGGTTAAAGAAGAAAATGCTTATGACCTGTAGTTCCTCATTTTCTTCCTTTTCTCACATTGTTTTCTAACCTTGTCTGCTAAAATCCCATCATTTGAGCCATAATTATTTGTGGTCTGTGACTGATTTCAATTTGAACAAGTCTACCATTTTGTCATTTTGAAAAAGACTTGCCAAGGTACTTATTGTGTGCAAGGTTTTCTTTTTGCAATTTGTGTGTGTTGGTATGTATTTGAATATATTATTTTATTTTACGTCAGTTTCAAATTAACTCTCCACAAAAGAATCGTTTGTTTTAAAGACTCGGCGGTCTATTGGCCAAATTCTTTTATAGGGTTGATGATAGTCATTGTGACAGAATTCATACCTGTTTAACCCCTGAACATTGTTGTGGCAATATTTGTATAGATAAACAGCCTATGACAGCTCCTTGATAGGTGCACTAGCCCATGTGATATAATAAAACTACCAGTAATGTTGAATAGTGCACTAAACACCAAACTTGCAAACAAACATGCATTATTGTTCTAGTCAATTTTCTCTATAAAACCAGTATCATGCCATTGATCAAATTTACTGAAAAAGGAAAAAATCATTGTGTTAGTCCATTTGTGATGTTGGCCGTCATAATGTTTGGTTTTCTTCAGCTGAGCCCAGGGTGTGCAGTTGGTAGCTTACCAGACGTAAAAACAGGGTGTCGTTTGGTCGAATCTTGACCTCGGCCAATTTCTTTTAGAGGATTGATGAGTCATTGTAACAGGAATCATTCCTCTCTCCCAACTGATCTTTGTTTCCACTTTGGTTATGACGGAAAGCAGCCTGTGGCTTGGTAAGAATATTGTGCGCAGTACTGGTAACAGAAACTCCAGGAACGCATGGATAGGTGCACTGGCCACCATGATATAACTGAAATAATGATGGAAACGGTGTTAACTCTATTAGTCACTGATTATCTTCAAACCCTTGACTGCAAAAGCAATATCATGCTTGCTTCATTTTTCATTTTGTCGAGGATAGACCTGTATCAATCATGTTGTCTTTAACCTTTTACCATACAACCCACATCTGATACAACCGTGAGGTAAATGGCTTTTAAAAACATTTTCAGAAAAGAAGAAAATGCATTTTCTCCTTTTCCCTCAATATTTTCTACCATTTAAGCCATATTTAAAGTGTGATTTTTAGCTCCACTGGCCGAAGGCCAGCGAGCTATTGTCATGGCGTTGTGTCCATCGTGCGTCCGTCCGTCCGTCTGTCCGTTCGTCCGTGCGTGCGTCCGTAAACTTTTTCTTTAAAAAACTTCTCCTCAGAAACTATTGACTGGACTTTTACCAAATTTCACAGGAATGTTCCTTTGGTGGTCCGCTTTCAAATTCCTTCAAATAATTGTGTTCCATGAAGAATTCTGGTTGCCATGGCAACCAAAGTAAAAAACCTTTAAAAATCTTCTCCTCCCAAACCGCTATTTGGATAGCATTATTATTTTGCAGGAATGTTCCTTAGATACAGGTTTACAGAATTCCTTAAAAAAAAAAATGATCTGTCAAAAAACATGGCTTTTATGGGAGACTCATTTTCCTTTTATGGTATAAAGTAAAATCTTTGAAAAATTTCTTCTCTAAAACTATTCATTGGATTTCATTGTTGTTTTGCAGGTAAGTTCCTATGGTGGTTGTCTACCAAATTGTTTCTTCAGTGAGCTAAAATGCAGGATTGAATGATAATTGTTAAAAACTTCCTTTCGCCATTATAGAAATATCAGGCCTGTGGAGCGATACAGGCGCTCAAGCGCCTCTAGTTGAAATCTTACAATCTGTAGCAGTCTAAAATTTTTTGGTCTGGTAAAGATCGAATCATTTTCAGTGAACTTTACACCAGACAACAAAATTTCAAACACATGTAACATGAAAGTTATTGCAAACAAGTCAAATGTGAGTAACAATAGAATTTGTCTTTGAAAGGGTAGAAAATATTGTAGGAAAAGGAGAGAATGCTGGTTACCAGCATTTCTCTTTTTCCTATAATGTTTGAAAGCGTGTGTTCTTCCTCAGAGTTGTTAAATCTCTAGGTTGTTTGGTAAATGGTTTACATATTATTTATTCCATTTTCATTTCTGACCATGTGTTAGTCGTTCAATATCATATTGGTGCCTTTCTATTATGGCCATTCTAATTTTAACTTTCTACCGGACAACTAATTTCTAGATGCTTCCAGAATGCTTCCATAATGAACGCATTTGCAGCATACAAATCAAATGTTGCTCTAACAATGAACTTTTTCTTTGAAAAGATAGAAAATATTTTGGGAAAAGGAGAAAGTTTTGGTTACCAACATTTTTTTTTTTTGTCACAATGTTTTTCCCACAATGTTTTCAGAGGCCCCTTTTCCTTCAGGGCGTTTAGTACTCTGTATAATGTTACATTTCTCTTTCTAAATAAAAGGCTGTTAGCCAAAATATTGCAAAAAAAAAAAATTGTTCTAACCCTTTACCATACAATTCGGATTTTAAAGACTGAGAAAAAGGAATTTTAAAAATACTGTGGGAGAAGGAGAACATGCTGGTGACCTGCATTTTCTTCTTTTCCCACAGTGTATGAAAGACAAATTCCACAATTTGAGTCCTATTCAATTTTGTTGTCGGCAAATGCTTTAGGTTCAGACAAGTCCAAAATTTAGAAGGGGGGTGAAGGATTAATTAATGAATTATTTCTAATAAAATGGGATTGTCCTGTTAAGATTTATGTGCTATTTTTAGTAACATGAGATTGTCTGGTGAAGAGGTACTCATCACAAGATGGAAAGTTTCATTGTTTTTTTTTTTTTGTAACCATTTATCCTTTTTTCCTTTTTGACCATGCACTAAGTTACTCATTATCGTTTTTGTGTATTTATCATTATAATTATTGTATTCATCATTGTAAACATTGTCATTAGTTTCACTCGTTTGTAATCATTTTTTCCACTACAAGTAACGATAATTTTCAGAAAAACAGTGAAATGTTAGAAAACTTTTTCATGTAGCATGGTTGGGTCTTTAAGATACACACATTCATTTTTACAAACCAGTCGGAACAAAAAACATTAAGGATAGGGCACCATAATGGGATTCGTGTAACATCGCCTTTCATCGCCAAAATCGTAGGGATTTGGCCAAGACTCAGGAAATCCGTAATTGCGGCAGGGAACCAGCGTCTGTCAGCCGATTGATTACCCAAGTCTAAGCCAAATCGGTACATTTTTTCGGCAATGAAAGCTATGTTACACGTCTCCCATTAGGGTGCCCTCTCCTTAATACACTAATGTATTATTATCTCTCTATACCACACAAAGAAATTTCAGATTGAAAGCATAGCAGATGACAATTTAAATGTGGGCTCAATTGATGGAAGTTATCTTTGATACAGCAGAAAACTTTGTGGGAAAAGGAGAAAATGCTGGTAACCAGCATTTTCTCCTTTTCCCACTATGTTTTCTAATGGTTTCTTCTGGGTTGTTAAAACTCGGATTGTGTGGTTAAGTCTTAAGGTAGTCTAATCATCATTAATTTATGATCATGATCCTACAGGTGGTCATAAAGATTTCAATGCAGATGCAATCATTCAATGACTTGGATATATGCCACACGTCATTGGATGCTTGCATCTTCTCTGAAATCTGAATGACCAATGACCAACTGAAAGTTAATTATGGTTATAAATTAAGGATAGACATAAAACCTGAAAAATAAGTATTTGGTTTTCTACACTATTGTTGCAGATTTTTGATGATAAATATCAATATTTCTTTTGCTACTAACTCAACATAATTAATTCATTTTACTAGACATGTTTTGCATTTTGATAAATCCTTGACCACAAAATCTTGTGTTTTCATGCAAACCCCCCCCCCCCTCCCCAAAAGAAAGCAGGCTTCTGAAACCAATGTTGCAAAGGGGAAAAATTGCTGGTTACCAGCATTTTCTTCTTTTCTCACAATGGTTTCTGCCCTTTCACAGAAAAAAATCTTTGAGCCACATTTCATTTGTCACCTGGTGATGCTTTCAATATGGAGGATTCTAAAATTTTGTCATGTGGTAAAGGGTTAACCCTATACCAAACAATCCCTGGTTTCTACGACCCAGAGGAAGGAGCCTTCTGAAAACATCGTGGGAAAAGGAGAAAATGCTGGTAACCAGCATTTTCTCCTTTTCCCACAATGTTTTCTACTCTTCTGAAGTCAAGTTAAAATTATAAGTCACGTTTATTTTGTCGTCTGCAAATGCTTTCAATTTGGACAAGTCGAAAATTTTGTCGTTTGGTAAAGAGTTAAAGGATTAATAAGTTCAAAGAAAATATGCATTTGTAAGATCCAGACTTGATATTTATCTGTTAGGGAGTTTCTTTTTTTTTCTAATCTTTTACTGACAATCCGTGCACGTTACATTTTGATGCCCTTCAGCTTTAAGCCGGTAACTTTATGTGCAGCTTTTATGGCAATCAGTTCAAAAAAATTCAAGGACAAAAAGAAAAGGAAAAAAAAAATATTTCAACTTATTATCTTGCCATTAATGGTGTAACATTGTGACAGTACTGACACTGCTTATAAGGACCAATTCGACATGTAGCAATGATTCATAAATCCATTCCAAAGGAAGTGTGCCTAGCCTGGTAGCCCAGTACACAGCAAACAGGATTTGAGACCAGGGAGTGGCTGGTTCAAATTCCCAGATTAGCAAATACCTATTACTGACATTAAGAAAAAAAAAATTGAATACATTATGGGAAAAGGAGTAAATGTTGGTAACCTACATTTTCTCCTTTTCCCATAGTGTTTTCTATCCTTCCCAAAACAAAGTTCAATTTTTGAGTCATATTTATTTTGTCATCTGAAAATGCTTTCAGTTTGGACTAGTCTAAAATTTTGTGATTTTGTAAAAATTTGTCATTTTTAGGACCCATAAAATCTATATTGTGTAACAACCGACTGGACTAAGGTAGAATAGTCCTTGGACATGCAGAAAATTGACTAATAGCAGAAAATGTAGACTCTTGTCCATCTGTGCTGCGCATACTGTGCAGGCTGACATGTGTCGGTACTTTTTGCAGATACATTAAAATACCTTTTCACAAAGCATGGCTTATAATTATTATTTAAGTGTAATAGTGTACAATACTTTGGGGGAATCAATACACCAAATATGAATATACATGTAAGTGCACTCCTTTCTTTAAAAATTTGTGGTAAAACTCTGGGATGAAGTGTGTATCATGAGATTTGTTTCCTATTATTTAACTCTACCAAATAACAGAATTTTAGACTAGGTCAAATTCAAAGCATTTCAGATGAAAAAATAAATGTGACTGAAAACTTGCAAAATTTGTTTTGGGAAGGGTAGAAAACTTTGTGGGAAAAGGAGAAAATGCTGGTTACCAGCATTTTCTCCTTTTTCCACAATATTTTCAAGATGCTTCTTTCTCAGGGTCATTAAAAAGTCGGGACTGTGTGGTAAAAGGTTAATCCTTGACCAAACAATCTCAAATTTTAACAAACCTGAGAAAAAAGGAATTTGTAAATATTGTGGGAAAAAGACAAAATGATGGTGAACAGCATTTTTTTCCTTTTCCCCCAGTTTTTTCACCCCATCGAATGATAATTCCCATTATTTGAATGATTTTAACTTTGTTGTTTGCAATTGCTTTCAGTTTGGACAAATCTGTCATTTGGCAAAGAGTCAAATGTGCGTGTGTGATGTGGTTACAAAATGGGGAATATGATTGAACCATGCTCTGGCAAATGGGGGTTTAAAGCATGTCTGTGATGCATTATACCAAGCAAGTCATCACATAAATACGGATCCATAAAATCCATTATTTCTAACAACTGGCTGAATCTGGAGTTAGAATGGTCCTTGAACATAAAGAAAAACTTACCAAAAGCAAAACTTTCGACCTGATAAGCCTGCATGAACTGGGCAAACTGACCTGGGACAATACTTTTTGCAGATGCAATAAACCACCCTTTTTACAGAGCATTGCTCATCTATTTATCATAAGTTGATCTTTTTTGTAACTCTATACCTAAATGACAAAATCAATGACCTGTCCAGATTGAAAGCATTTGCAATTGGTAAATGAAGGTTTTACAAATGTGACATGAAATTTTAAATGTGCTACTTTATCTTATTTGTTCTATTGTGATCATTTTTACTGTTAAATCAGTAAAGTCAGGATTATTCTCCTAATGATATGAACTTCTGTGATTAAAATGTTGCTTACAGCTTTAAAATGGTAGACATTAGTGGCTTTTTTATTTCTCTGAATTCTCACTTTATTTCTCTGATTCTTTGCTTTATTTCTCTGATTTCTTCGTTTCCCTGACTTCTTTTATTTCCTTGATTTTTTCCTATATTTCCCCGATTTCTTCCTTTATTTCCCTGATTTCTTCCTTTATTTCCCCGATTCTTCCTTAATTTCCCTGACTTCTTCTTTCATTTCTCCGATTTTGTCATCTTTATGTTTATCTTCTTTAACCCTTGTCCACACAATCCTAACTTTTAAAGACCCCGAGAAAGAAGCCTTTTGAAAACATTGTGGGAAAAGGAGAAAATGCTGGTAACCAGCATTTTCTCCTTTTCCCACAATGTTTTCTACCCTTCCCAAACAAAATTTCAATTTTTCAGTCACATTTATTTTGTCGTCTGCAAATGCTTTCAATTTGGACCGGTCTAAAATTTTCTCGTGTGGTAAAGAGTTAACCCTTGTCCACACAATAAAATTTTAGGCTGGTCCAAATCCAAAGCATTTGCAGGCGACTAATTGTGGTTCAAATTGTAGAATTTGGCCTTTAAGGGTTAGAAAACATTGTCGGAAAAGGAGAAAATGCTGCTTACAATCATTTTCTCCTTTTCCCACAATGTTTTCATAACTCTCCTGAAGGTCATACAGGATTGTGTGATAATGGTTTAACCCCTACATTAAAGTAATTACACCCCTCCAATAAAAAAAGTAAGTAGGGAGGGGTTTTTTTTTGAATCAGCTAATTGACTGAATGGTGTTTTACCTCGTTTTCAACACTATTTCAGTCATATCATGGTGTATGTCCTGGGTTTCAGTAGTACACCAGAACTGGAAAGTGTCTTGCCTAAGAACTACCACACAAAAAACCAAGGTTCCCGGTCCTACACTTTACCACTGAGCAACTCCCCAATTTTGGGATCAGGTTGTTTGTCCATCCATAGAGTCAATTTTGGATCCTCTTCTCCTCCTACAGCTGCCAGCTCTATCGGTAGCGCACAGGACTTGAGAACAGGTCAAATGTTCAATCCCCAGCTCCAAATTTTTTCTGAGGATTGATGATGGTCATTGCAACAGGATTCATTCTTTTCTTCTGCTGATCATTGTATCAATGATCGTTATGTGGGAAAACAGCCAGTGGCTAGGTAAGAATATTGTGGTAAGTACTGGTCATGCATATTCAATTTGAGGTTGAGCAATCAGCATTATTTGACATGGAAGAGGCAATGCCATTATGGGAAACTAAGAAAGACTTTTACTTCAAAGGTGTTCATTTGAGAATCTGTGTAGTTCAGACAATTTTTCTTTTAAAAGGTATGCTAAATTAAGGTCATTCAGATATGTTTCATCTGCAATGCCCTCAAACTTTTCACTCCTCCCCCTTTTGGTTCTGTGATGGGGGAATCTCCCCTTCTCTGAGGTCATTTTGGATAAAACACTGATTGAGTGAATTTGCATTTATCGTCCCCACTAGTTGCCCATATAGGCAACACCCCCTGAAAGCTATTACTTTTGTAACCTGGCATTGTGCAGGATACAGGACGAAACCCATCCTAAGTTTTGCCTGAATCTTTAAGGTGCTTGGTGTATAGCACTGTCACATGGGACCTTGGTTTAATGTCTCATAGGAAAGTGTTAGTTATTTTAGATGGCAAGCTGTGGGAATCAAACCCACATCCTCCACTGACCCAAAACTTTATGTCTACGAGTCCTACACTCTACCATTGAGCTATGTGGGCCGGTCAATTAAAACACTGTTGTGACCAAGGCTGCCTTTGTAAAGTGAAAAAAGATTTTCAAGCTACAAATCCAATACCTTAACTCTTTCCCTAACAATAAATTTTAAAATCTTAAAAATTGAAAGTATCTACAAATTTCCACGGTACATGTAGTTCAAATGAGCAAAAGTTCTCTGGCAGTGATGAAAACATTATGAGAAATAGAGAAAATGCTGGTTGCTGGCATTTTCTCCTTTTCCCGCAATGTTTTCAGAAAGCCTTTTTTCTTGGGGTCTTAAAAACATGTGATAGTTTAGTGAAGGGTTATTCATTGAACCAGAGAGAACTTTTAACCCTTGACCGGTTAAATAAGTTAAATAATACTTTTAAGTCAATAGTAAAAACCTGAATGTTCCTATTTCAAAGTTACTTTTGGTGAAAAAAAGATCTCCTTATTGGACAGTGTAGATCCAAGATCAGACTGCACATTCTGTGCAGTCTGACCTTGATTATACTGTCCACAAAAGGTCCTCGAGTCACGCTTAGCAGCTTATGGGTTAAATGTTGCAAGTCTTTCTTCACAAACAATGATGCAAAAACATTGTAATAAATATTAAATTTTCTTTGTTTATACTTTATTCACTTTCAACCATAAAATAAATGAGTGACATTAAAAGTATTAACACATACAAAAGTGTATTCAAAACCCATGAAGTTAACAGTTACAGCAGGGATCGTATATAACATCTAATTTACGATCCCTGGTTACAATGATTATCAACAGCAAAATATATGATAACACAAAACCCATCCAGGCCTGAATTGCTCTACTGGCAGCTACTGACTAGTTTTAGTGTAAAACAAATGATAAAAATTCATTTTCTCATGTAGTATAAGCTCTAAGTTATGTGTCTATTAGAATTTAAACAACTTATCTTCACGCCAGATTTTCTGAGTTCAAACCAAGTACAACAGGGCTTTAAAAGTCATTGAAATAAGCAATCTGCGCATGTCTAAATAAAATAAAACCAATAATGTGGACTTGACTACAACAAGAATGAGTCATCAAGTGGCTCCTTTTCTTACAATGATTGGTGGATTTCTTTAATTTCCTTAGTATCCACGCCTTTGGTGATACAAATTGATCCATGCAAGTTCTAAAAGAAACCTGTTAAATTGGCAACTTTACCGTGTAAAGAGGAATTGTAATTTTTCAACGGTAAATGACTCCGTTTTCAAACCGTTTGTCAAATTTCATTCAAATTCTATTGGACCAAAGCTATCGATGGCATAAAGAAACTTTAATTTTCATGAAATTCCTACCATAATAGTGGGTTTCATTGCATAGATAACACAACTATCACAACTTTGGGTTTAAAAGCAAAGACAAAAAAATGCTAACAGACAGACCAAGAAAATCACTCCATGTCATAAGCTCTTCTGGCCTGCTGCTAGTAGAGCTAAAAATAATGTGTATAAAATGGTTGAGTTTGATATAAATGAACATATTTTGTTGATCAAAAATGGAATGTTATTTATAAGAAATATGGTCCTCTGAACACAGTTTTTTACACTTATCTACAATGAAATCATTCGCAGACCAAATACTGCTGAAATGAAAAGGAGATTTCCCACTGAAGTGAAATAAAACACTGATTGAAAACATGAAAATGCTCTGGCTACAAGCGTTTTCTTCTTTTTCCCCAAGATGTTTTCAAGTGACCTCTTCCACAGGATCATGGAAACTCAGAATCATTTCAAAAGGCTTAACTCTTTACCAAATGACAACATTTCAGACTTGTCAAAATTCAAAGCATTTACAGATGACAAATCAAAGGTGGCTCAAATGATTTGAGCTAACTGTTGATTCAGCAGTAAACATTGTGATAAAAGGAGAAAATGCTGATTATCAGCACTTTCTCCTTTTCCAACAATGTTTTCAAGAGAGCTTTTTCTCATAGTCAATTACACTCAGGATTGTGTGGTATAGGGTTAAACTTGGTTTGGTAAAAATGATATGGACATAATGTTAACCTTTAGAACGCAAAAATAAACCCATCAAAAATTTTAAGTCTAAAAATAAGACCCAAATAATTGCAGTTTCAAGGTTGCTGTAGTCCAAAATGTCTCAGCAAAGCAGACAGTGTATATCAAAGATCAGACTGCACATTTTGTGCAGTCTGATCTTGATCTACACTGCCTGCAATGGCATCTTTTGTCCCGATACACACTTTAAGGGTAAACAAGAAATATAAATATCATGGAAAACAACAAAATATTGCACAATTTTCATAAAGCTGTTCTCTCATTGTAAACTATCTCAACCTCGTTGTGTATTAACGATGATGTATCGCTTTCTGCCATTTCTGGAGAAATAGCGCTGTTCCGAAGATGAGCTATGGCTGCTGCATCTGCACCTCTCATCTTGTTTTTTCTTTTTAGAGTGCTCTCCCCTTGCTTCAACATGAAAATAAAAAGTGTAAATCTTCAAATGATCTAAAGTCCTCTGGTATAACTTTTTTGTGAAGCTATGCAAAGAATAGAAAAATGATTGATTTACTGATTGGCTAAATTGTTTCTTGCGCCACTTTCAACAACAAAAGAATAAAAACGTAATATTTCATTATCATGAGTATTTGCATCATAACTTATATGCTTTTAAATTAGAAAGCTTCAAAATAGTTTTAAAAAGTGGCAAATATAAATTTTGTCCAAAAGCATACCTATAGCCCATAGCCAAACAATCCTGAGTTTAGAATTCTCTCAAGCTTCAAAAAACATTGGTGGAAAAGGAAAAATGCTGACAACCAGCACTGTATCTATTTTCCTGCCCTTTAAATGAGTGCCTATCATTCTACCCTTAGTCTGTCACCTGCAGATGTTTTCAATGTGTACAAGTCCAAAATATTGTTGTTGTGATATAGAGATAGGTCAGCTGTCCTTTAGAAATGACTTGTGCAAAAGCATCTCTGTGATGCATTATACCAAGCAAGTCATCACATAATTATGGACCCATAAAATCCACTTTGTCAAACCACTAACTAAATCTGGAAGTAGTATGGTCCAACCAAGGTCAACTTGCCCAGGCTGGGTGGGCAGACCTGGGTTGATAGCTTTTGCAGATGCATGGCTGATATATTTGTAACCTTTTAGTTTTAAATTCAATGAATATTTAGATACCCACGTTACAAAGAAATATTTCCATTTAATACCAGACATAAAACCATACCTGTGAAAGCATATCCTCTGATGAAAATGCCATGGTAACAGACATTGTCTCATGCCCACTGGAGTAGGGGTCTTCATAATAGGCTGGGTTACTTTTAACAATCCCGGGTCGTGACCCGATACCACTGTATGATGTATTTCCCATACCTGTAGTTAAACATATTTATTTTACGTCGATTGAGAAACAACTTCTTACAACTTATACTAATCTCTCTCAATTCTGCCCATACCTGTGAAGAACAAATCATGAAAGAGAAATGAAAACAGATATTAATTCTTCACCAAACAACAGAATTTTAGACTCTTCAAATATCAAAGCTATTGCAGACAACAAATATAATGTGGCTCATTCTGATAAATTTGTCTCTGAAAGGGTAGAAAACAAGGTTGGAAAAGGAGAAAATGATGCTTACACGCATTTTCTCCTTTTTCCACAATGTTTTCAAAAGGCCTCTTTCAAAAAGTCAATAAAATACAGGATTGTGTAGTAAAGGGTTGAAGTTATACTGCTTTAAGTCTTAAAAAATGATAAAATGTTGGACTCAACCCAACTGAAAATATTTGCAGGCAGCATTAAATGTAGCTCCAAAAGATGACTTGTATCTTAAATACAAGGTGGAATACACTGTGGGAATAGGAGAAAATGCTGGTTACAAGCATTTTACTTCATTTCCCACATGGTTTTCAAAAGCCTTCATCTCTCGGGGTCATTAGAAATAGGTATTGTGTGGTTACAAGTTAATTTTCCTTTTATCTAAAAACAACTGACCTATTTGAAGACATCAGCATCATAAAAAAATCTCATACAAAATTTGATTGGTCAACCAAGTCATGTGATCATGAAATCAAAGTATGGATGCTACAGCAGGAGTGTATTATCTCATTCTCATAGGACCAGCCCAAGTAGCTCAAGTGGTAGAGCATAGGACTTGTAAAAGTCAAGTTTTGGGCCACTCAGGGAGTGGGTTTGACCTCCACAGCTGGGAATCTAAAATTACAATTTGTCTTTCAGATGAGACATTAAACAAACATCCCATGTGACCATGCTATACACTGAGCATATTTAAAAAAGCGCTTTTAATTTAGGACAAGTTTTTTCTTGTATCCTGCACCATCCCCTGTTAAATTTGAACAACCTCTTGGCATAATGCTTTTGAAAACATTGTGGAAAAAAATGCTGCTAACAGCATTTTCTCCTTTTCTGTTACAATGTTTTCTACCCTTGTAAAGTCAAATTTCATCATTTGAGCAACATTTTATTTATGGTCTGCCAACTCTTTCAATTTTGGCAAGTCAACAAAATTGTTGTTTGGTAACAAGATAACTCTTTACCAAACGACAAAATATGACAAATGGAGGATTTTCTCCTTTTCCCATATTTTTAAAAGCCTTCCTTGTCAGGGTCGTTAAAACTTGGGATTTGTAATAAAGAGTTAACAATTGGAGAAAGTCTTTGAAACAGGCTTTATTCCCCTATCATATCTGAACATCATGTCAAGGAAGCTAATCTGGGAAAGCAGCCTGTGGCTTGGAAAGAGAAATAAGAGGATGAATAAATCAAACATGAAAAAAAGGAAACCTTCACTGAAAAAAAAAAGACTACATCTGTAAATACAACATTAGCTTAATGCTTTCCCAAACAACAACTTAAGATTCTTCCATGCTGAAAGCTGCTGCAAATGACATATTTGTTTATTAGTGTAAATGAGCTTAAGTTCTAAAATATGCTAGAAAGCATTTGGGTAAAGGAGAAAATGCTGGTTACCAGCATTTTCTCCTTTTACGCTAATGTTTTCAAAGGCTTTCTGTCTCAGGGTCCTTAAAACACAGGACTGTATGGTAAAGGGTTAAGCGCGGAATAAGCATGAAGAAGCAAAATTCAACAACAATGAAAGCTAAATGGAACCAAGTGTTTTGCCCACATAACATATTGACAAAAGCTGGCACAATCAATGTAAAAATTCTCCAATGAAAAGCCAATGATAAAATAAAATCTAAATGTAAATAGCATATTGACAAAATTAATGTAATAAAAGTTCTCAAATCAGAAGCCCATGATACATTTGCAAATGAAAGCAACAACAGGTTACAGTAATGCATGTAATATGAAAACATTTAAACCATTACCAAGCAATTAAATGTATCGGCTATCCAGGAGAAGACATCTTATGACTACATTGTGGGAAAAGAAGAAAATGCAGGTAACAGCCTTTTCCCACGATCTTTTCTACAGTTTTTAAGAAAAAGCATTACCACTGGTCTTTCGATGACAGAACCATGGGAATGCTAACAATGGGACTGCTGGTTCCAAAATTAGACGACAAACAATGACAGGTAAAAGCTGGCTCAGTTTGGGGATGCCCGAAAGACTGAAAACTGCTGTATGTGACTATAGTGTGCAATTAGGGAGTCATTCTCACACAATTTTTCTACGGTTTGTAAGTAATTTCTGTGTCACCATCTTTTCAATGGACAGTTTATAACTTAACGAAACGGCAATATGTTTTTACAACCCAGATGAGGGAGCCTTTAGAAGATTTTGCAGGAAAAGGAGACTATGCCGGTGACCAGCATTTTCTACTTTTTCCACAATGTTTTATATCATTCCAAAACAACTCCTAATACTGGAGAACTAGAACTGTTGCAAAGCGGACAAATACCCACCACCACCACCTTATCACTGAAGCATCACAATCAGAGAACAGAAATGATTTCCAAAACAAAGTTCACCTGTGACCTTGGCCTTTGATGCATGTGACCCAAAAACAATAGGGCACCTTCTTTGGTCATGGGCAACTCTTGCATAAAATTTAAGGGTCCTAGGTCAAATGGCTTTTTAGTTAGAGCACAGAAAAAAATCTGGACAAATTGATAGACAGGCAGAGTGAAACCAGTATACCTCCCCCTCTACTTTGTAGGTGAGGGTATGAATATCTAATTTCTCTTCTGAAAATGATTTCAATTTGAACAAATCTAAAATTCTTGCTTTTCATAGGAATGGGTTAATAAAGCTGACCTCTAACAAAGGTGTTATAGCATACCTCTTGGCATTCCAAAGACAGACAGATGGATGGATAAAGAACAGACAAGATAGTCTAACACCATTATAAAAATATATCCCAACAAGAGCAGCGCATGCTGGTACCAACACTTGGCTGCAAGTGCAAGTAAAAATTTTAAGTCAAAAAAGGGGCATAACTATGAAAAAATACTTTGATAGTTACCTGCTCTTGTTGTATAGGTTCCACGTTTGATGCCTACAAGTTGTCCAAGTTTGAAATAAATATCTTCAGTAATAACAGAGATATTGCAACATGTCAAAGTATTTGCATGACAACAGCGACAACACAGAGGACGACAGCGCCAGGGCTACGACAATAACTCGTTGTTTTCTCCGAAAACAGCAGAGCTGAAAATTTAAGATTTGCAACTGTAGAATAAAATTGTAACAGTCTGGATAAATGGGTATGGGGTGGGGATAAAAGACAGGGAGGGAGGAGGAAGGGTAAGCATGCAGGAAAACAGTGAAACAATACAAACCTATTGTATACACACCTAGAAACGACTCCTCACCCTGATAGCCTCGTCCTGCTGGATTGTGTCGACTGCTCTCCGTCATAAAGGAGCTTGAGGAGTCAGACTGGTAAATAAATATAGTTACCGGTAGTCAAGTCATGGTTTGAATTTTCAGTTTGACTTTTTGCCAAACATCAAATTCTTAGACTAGTAAAATTTGAAAACAGGTGCAGACGACAAATTAGATATGACTCGATGAGATTTGCCTTTGAAAGGGTAGAAATTATTGTGGCAAAAATAGAAAATGCTGGTTTACAGAATGTTCTCCTTTTCCCTTAACACTTTCCCACAAAACAAAAACTTTAGACTCATCCATATTGAAAGCATTTGTAGAGGAGTATCTAAACACGACTTAGATGATGAGATATGATTATGACAAAGTACAGGCTGTCTGGAAAGTAAGGTAACATTTTTGTACATTTATAATATGGTTTTAACTAGAGGCGCTTGAGCGCCTGTATCGCTCCACAGGCCTGATATTTCTATAATGGCGAAAGGAAGTTTTTAACAATTATCATTCAATCCTGCATTTTAGCTCACTGAAGAAACAATTTGGTAGACAACCACCATAGGAACTTACCTGCAAAACAACAATGAAATCCAATGAATAGTTTTAGAGAAGAAATTTTTCAAAGATTTTACTTTATACCATAAAAGGAAAATGAGTCTCCCATAAAAGCCATGTTTTTTGACAGATCATTTTTTTTTTAAAGAATTCTGTAAACCTGTATCTAAGGAACATTCCTGCAAAATAATAATGCTATCCAAATAGCAGTTTGGGAGGAGAAGATTTTTAAAGGTTTTTTACTTTGGTTGCCATGGCAACCAGAATTCTTCATGGAACGCAATTATTTGAAGGAATTTGAAAGAGGACCACCAAAGGAACATTCCTGTGAAATTTGGTAAAAATCCAGTCAATAGTTTCTGAGGAGAAGTTTTTTAAAGAAAAAGTTTACGGACGCACGAACGGACGAACGAACGGACGGACGGACGCACGACGGACACAACGCCATGACAATAGCTCGCTGGCCTTCGGCCAGTGGAGCTAAAAATCAGATAATGATATATAAATAAAGTTACATGTAAATGAAATATGTAAGTTTTTTGTGTGTTAATTTTACTTAATTTTCATAACATTACCCACTTTTATACAGATTTCAAATCAGAAGTATCTTTTTGTCATTGGCGTCATTTTAGTAATTAATAATGTTTTCAATCTGATGGTCTTTTATGTTCTTTCTTTGCTGAACATGCACAACGAAATTGGCAAGTACTTTTGCACATGTTTCAATATCAATCTTATTGAATTCAGTTTAAGTGTTCTTTCACAACATGACTGTGCTGGGTTTGGACTGCAGACCTTTGACTTCAAAATACTCCAACGGAAGAAGTCACACAGGTTTAGGTTGGGACTGTGTGCAGGCCAGGGTATTCAGCAAATCCTTTACCTCCAGATTATTGTCTCGATATTACTCTATCACCGAACGTATCGTAAAAAATAGCTGTCTCAGAATTAGATGTCTGTGCCGTAGCACTATCCTGCATTAACCAAGCGCAATATGGGGGACTCCATCCTAACCTCAATCCGTGCGACTTCTTTCTGTTAAGTTATTTGAAGTCAAAGGGCACCAGTCCAAAGCCAGACAGCACAGATATGTTGTTAAAGAACACTTATAAAAAGCGAAATCAAGAAGATCGATATTGGAATGTGCGCTAAATCGACAATTTCATAATGTGTGTTTGGCAAGGAAAAAGCATAATTGGCGGTCACAATAAAAACATCATTAATTATTAAAATGACGCCAATGACAAAAAAGGCACTTTTGAATTTAGATCTGTATAAAAGCTCAAAATGTAACGGAAACTTAATTAAATTATCAGACAAAAAACTTACAGATTTTATTTACATGTATATACATTTTTATCTCTTTATCTTATATTTAAAGCCAAATTATAAATGTACAAAAGTGTTACCTTACTTTCTGGACACCCTGTATAATACACTGCAGGAAAAAGAGAAAATGCTGGTTACCAAAAAGCCTGTTTCCTCAGGATCATTAAACACTCAACTATTTGCTGAAGGATTAACTCTTTCGCTACAAAATAAATAACCTTTACTTTTTTAATGGCTACAAATAGAGTTCTGGTGCAAGATCAAGAGATATTTCAGATATACTGTAGAACAAAAGAGTGGACAGTGTGGATCAGAGATCAGACTGCACATTCTGTGCAGTCTGATCTTGATCAACACTGTCCACAAAAGTTTCGTGTGTCATCAATGGTATGGAAAGAGTTAAAGAACAGTACCTCCTCAATGGACCGTGCTGGTGATGTATATTTCACACGGTTTCCATAGACCTCGATTGAGTCTGTTCCGTCTTCAGCAGCGCTTGCCATCGTGGCTGGTAATCTGAATGATTGAAAAATTCTTTTCTTTTTTAACCAGCATTTCTCCTTTTTTCACAATGTTTTCTATCCTTTCCACAGCTGGTTCCAACATTTGAGCCACAATGAATTTCTCATGTGCAAACACTTTTAACTTAGACAATTTAAGTCTAAATATTTATCATTTGGCAAAGATATCATTCTTCAATTGACAACAAATTTATACTTGCCCATATTGAATATCAGTGACAACTTAAATTTGACTCAAACAATAGGAATTATTTAAGAAAGGGAACAAAATATTGTGGAAAATGAAAAAAATGCTCATTTACAGTATTTTTTCATTTTCTGATGATATCTTATCATGCCTTCCTCTTAAGAATGGCGAAAAAACACAAAAATGTTTAACACAGGGTTAATAAGTCAACTTACTTTGGTCGGTCCAGCTCTCCATACATATTGTTGGAAAAAGCATCTTCCGTGGCTTCCTGCTTTATTACTGGAATAAATAGAAAGAACGAGTTATCTGATGTCCGATGCAATTTTAATCTTTTAACAGGTTTTTTCATAAATTTTCATGTGCAGATGACCTTGAGAGAGAGAGAGAGAGAGAGAGAGAGAGAGAGATGCAAGCAGAAAGAAGAGCATGGGTGAATAAAATGAGAACAGAAAACAAATGTGATATTTTTAAGCTGCAAATCTGCAAATAGATCTCTTTACCACTTTTAAAATTTACATGAGACTACCATTGATAATACCCGAGTCATAGATTTCAATGCAAATTGCTCGAAGTGAATTTCCAATAGCAAATGGTTTCATCTTTCTTAATTCTTTTATGTGAATTTTCAATTCCATGGAAGTGTTTTACTGGCAGATTACGTAAATAATTTAAGTGTAGTTGTTGTTATCATTAATTGTAAGAATTTCATGAGCGTGCATGGCCATGTTCAAGATCATGTGACTGAGAGTTTTTTCCAATGTAGTTTTGGAATCAGCTGAAATGTGACAAATGAGACAGGGATAGAGAAAAACAGATACAAAGACAGAGAATATGAGCAAAATGTAAGCAACAGAACAAGATACCATGGATTTTTTCATCCAAACTTCCCCTTTGTCGCCTCAAAAACAGGCATCCAATCACCAAAATGATTATCATGATCAAGACAAACCCAGAGACTCCGCCTCCAACTATGATTGGTAGATTTATATCTGACTGGTCTGCTGTTTGTTTTAAAACAGTTGGTTGTGTGACTGGTTTCGTAGTTGTCGGCCTTGGTGATTGTGTAGGCTGTGGTGTAGGTGCACTTTTTACTAAAAGTAGTAAAAGAAAGTCCAGATAAGTGTTAAAGTCCCTTGACCCTTTCTTCAAACGACAAAATTTTAGATTGGTCAAAACTCAAAGCTTTAGCAGACTACAGCTAAAATGTGGCTGAAATGATTCAACTTTTCTTTAAAAGAGTAGAAAACATTGTGGGGAAAAAGGAGAAAATGCTGGTACAAGCATTTTCTCCTTTTCCCCACGCTGTTTTTTAAAACCCTTTGTCCTTCTAGAAATTTTGTTTAATAAAGGTTTAACCCTAAGGCTGCTAAATGCAACTCTATCATCTTTTGTGGACCTTGTAGACCAAGTCCAAATTGCACAGAATATGCGGTCTGAGCTTGAAACTACACTGTTAAATACGCTGAGTTTTTTCCAGCAAAAGGTATTTTAAATTCACAATCGACATAGAAATCTGTCTACTGATGGTTATACCTTAGTGAATTTTTTTTTTCAAATTGCACCGAATAATTATGCAGTCTGAGCTTGAAACAATGTTGTACAATATGCAAAGATTTTTCTTCCAGCAAATAGAACTTTGAACTCACAAGGGACATAAAACGATATTGCCTGACAGTTATGCCTTAGTAAACTTTTTTTTATTATATTCCTATCGGTAAAGTACTGGGATTTCACAGTGAATAACACCTCTAGTGATGATTATTACAGTATCATCACTAGTGACAATACAGTTTTAGAATATTTGCTGGAACTACATTTTTCCCATATTGCTCATATTTTACCATTCTTGATAATTATTAGAATAAAAAAGGATGAATTAGGCATATAATAAATAGGATAATCAACTGGTTGTGTATGATTTTAAAAATCTGTCACTTGAATGGGGTTTGATGCAGTTAAAAAACTCGTACTTTGGACTCGTTTTTTCAACCGCATCAAACCCCATTCTAGTGACAGATTTTTAATATCACACACAACGAGTTGATTATCCTCTATTTCTTTTTATTCAGACAAAGAAAAAAAGTTAAAGCATCAAAAGTACGTGCAATCGTTCAGCAGCAGTTGCCATTTTTTTTCCAATGAAAATTCTGTCTAAAATGTGTGTCAAAAGTTATCTGCTCTCCCAATATGGGTAACCTAGTTGACATAAATATCTTCAGTATCAAAGTTTTTGTATGACAAGGCAGACACAGACACATCTAGGCTACACTGATTGATTGCATGATATTTAACTCAGTTTTCAACATTATTTCAGTTATATCACTGTGCACCTATCCATGCTTGTTTTCAGTTTCTGCACTTCCCACAATATTCTTCCAAAGTCACTGGCTGCTTTCCCACATAACCATTGTCAAAATAATGATCAGGGATGAGAGAAGAATGAATTATAATGCAATGACTATCATCAATTCTTGGAAAGAAATTGACTAAACAGGAGATTTGAACCAGCAACATCCTGCTCTTATGTCCTGTATGCTACAGTTTGCACTACCTTACCATAACAAATGGGCTAAAAACGGAAAAAGACATACATGTAGATGTTTGTACTGTGACTGGTTCCCCATATCCTGCCCCTGTTGCTGCTGTAACTGATAGATTATAAATATGGTCTGGTTCCAGGTCTCTCAACACAGCCTGTCTCCCTGTTACACTTATATTGAATATTGGATTGGGAACCATCTTTTCTGAAAGAGCAAAGTAAGATATAGAAGCATCGTCTCTGAGAAAGAAAAATATGACATATTCAAACTAAGAGCTAGACTGACCCTTTACCAAAAGATCCCATGTTTTCGTGACTTTGAGGGCTCGTGAAAACATCTTAAATACAGAAGAAAATGCTGTTAACCACCATTTCATCTTTTTCACTGGCAAAATCCCATCATTTGAGCAAGATCTGATGTTATCTGCCAATGCCTTGACTTCAAATGAGTCTGAATTTCTATTACATAGAACTATGTTTTCAAAGTGGTCTACTACATGACAAAACAAGAGCACCACATTGGGGTCCCAATGCCCAGCTGCAAGTGCTTGATTTTATATGAAAAAAGGGGCATAACTGTGTCAAAAATATTTTAATAGTCACCTGCCCCTGTTGTATGAGTTCTCCTTTTGATAGTTAACAACCTGTTAACAACCTGTCCAAGTTAACTTGTCCAAGTTTGAAATAATATCTTCAGTAATAACAGAGATATTACAAAATGTCAAAGTTTTTGTACAACAATGATGCATACGATGTAGATGGCAACAACAATGCCGACAACGATACCAACCGCGCTAAAAAATTATCTGCAGCAAGTAATGAGGTGAACAAAGTGTCAAGCAGATTACAGGGTGAACAAAGTCCCAGCAGGTTACGAGGAGAACAAACTGTCATCTTCACTACTGATTTGACATCGCTTTGATTTCATAGCACTCTAAAAACACATCCCTTGATAACAAAATTTATACAAAGAGATATCAAAAATGCACAAAGTGGAGCACTCACCTTTTTCTTCACTGATTATTTGGTTGACGAAATTCACTAAAGTTACACAAATTGTAACAACAGTGTAGTTTCCACCATCAATTAACCAATCAATAAGAGTCTGTGTTGCATTTAAACTCTGCAAGGCTGTATTTGATTGGTCATCAGTTTTATTTAAAATGGCTGCAGCTGTTTCATTGGTTGAAATTATGTCACACAATCCAGTAAGTGAATAAAATTCCTCATAGGTCACCTCTTCAGTGAAACCTTGAAAAACTCCTCCCATTCTGGTTGGGTCATTAAATATAGTCATAGCATACGCTGATACGGAATTCTGATTGGCTGAAGGTGTAACTGGGCCAATCAGCTGATAGGTCACAAGATACTCTCGGATTATGCCATTGGTCACAGCAGGTTGTTTCCATGACAACCTGATATTTGTCTGTGAAGGAGTAAAGGCAAGTTCTCTGACAATTCCAGGTTCTGAAAGAGACAAAAAGTTGATCATATCCTTATTCATAAATCTATGTGTATTGACTCTTTACCAGAGAACCAGTCTTTAGACTTGTCCAAATTCAAAGCATTCACAGACAATAAATTGTGTATGCTTCTGTAAATCTATGTTTTGGAAAGGATAAAAAACAATTTAGGAAAAGAAGAAAATGCTGGTTACCAGCATTTTCTTCTTTTCTCACAATGTTTCCAAAAGCATTTTCTGTCAGGGTCGTTGAAATAAGGATTGTGTGGTAAAGGGTTAAACTTTACCTACGTTGGTTTATATGCACAAAGAAAGACAAAGAACAATACTTGAACCACATTTGATGTATTGTCTGGAAACGCTGTCAAATTTGAAAAGTCTAAAATTTTGACACTTTATAGAGAATTCAGGGTTCACAGTTACCAACCTCTCTTCAGAATTTTTTTAGTCTAATTCTCAATTATTTTCTATATTTGAAAGAAACACAACTTCTGATCAGAAATCTGTTGCTTTCAAATCTAGAAAATTCTTCGTCATAAGACAATGATAATATTTATAGGAATGGTTGACCACAGACCCAGGTCAACCTGACAGACAACTTAAATAGATTTGATAATTAATCGTTTTTTGTAAAAAAAACGTGTCAAGAAAAATATGGCTGAAACCTTACTATGTTCAGTATTTCTTACTACAATTGATTCACTTGTGAGTAAAAAAAAAACAAGAGCAAAACATCTGGGTGCCAAGGTTTGGCTGCAGTTGCTTGATTTTCAGTTAGCATTAAAAAAAAAAAAACAAGGTGCACAACATTGTCAAAAATGCTTTGATGTTTACCTGCCCTTATTGTCTGGGTTCCCCTTTTGATAGTGAATAACTTCTCCAAGTTTAAAGTAAATATCACCAGTAATGACAGGGATATTATAAAATGTCAAAGTTCTTGAAAATGTCAAAGTTTTGAACAACGATGACACAGACAATGATGCCTGGGCTCCAACAATACCTTGAAATTTCCTTTCAAAACAGCTGAGCTAACTATAAGAAAGAAAACCTAAGCTAGTGCTAAAGCTATATGTGTAGCTGGAACCCTTGCCAAAATGAATGGTAAAGACCTTATTTTGCATGAAAACTCACTATATTCAGCAGTTCTGACAGTGATATTGTCACTCTGAGGTCCCACTCCATCTTGAACTTGTGTGGTAAAAGCTGCTACATTGATCCTATAGACTGTGTATGGTTCTAAATCACTGTAAGAAAGCCAATATAAAAGTGTCAGAAACTAAGATAAAATTCTGTAAGATACCATGATAAAACTGATAGAAGAAAGATAAATATCTTTAATAAACCAAGATTTAAAAAAAAAGTAAGAAACCAAGATAAATCTAAGAAACCAAGGGAAAAAGCATCTAAGAAACCAAGATAAAACTATCTTAGAAAAAAAAAAAAAATCTTTGTATGTAACGAAGGTAAACCTCTGTAGAAAATCAAGAGTAACCTATGCAAGAAAACTGAGATAATTCTTTGTAATAAATCAAAGATAAAATTCAAGAACAAAACCAAAATGAAACTGCTTAAAGCTGAGATAAATATCAGTAATCAAATAATAAAATTGATAATTTTCATTAAATCCATGATAAATCTCAAATAAAATTTTAAGATGAAACTGTACAAAACCCAAGATAAGCCTATATCAGAAATTCAAAATGAAACTTAAGAAAAAAAACAGTTAACCCTTTACCACACAATGACAATTTTTAACAACCCTGAGGAAGGAGGCTTTTGAAAACATTTTGGGAAAAGGAGAAAATGCTGGTAACCAGCATTTTCTGCTTTTCCCAAAAAGTTTTCCGCCCTTTCAGTAACAATTTAACCATGTTTAGTTTCTCTTCTACAAATGCCTTCATCACAGATCAGTCAAAAAATTTCGTCGTGTGGTAAAGGGTTAAAGCAATTAAAACAAAGACAAAGTATCTGTCTGTTACAATACCCAATAGTAGCAGAATTATCCAAGCCATAGACGAAAAAAGTGGTGACATTTTTATCATCTGAAGGTTCCCAATATTGTATCTGGTACCCTGTTAGCTCACTGTTCCATGTTGACATTGGTGGGGGCTTTTTAATAGATAAAAGAAAAAAGAACAAACTTCTAATACAAGTGAATGGATGTCAGGGAAACAGAGACAGAGAGAGAGACAGAGATAGAGAGAGTGTGCGAAAGAGGCACGCAGGGAGGGAGGAGGGAAGAACAGATGGACGGACAGACAGATCGACAGAGAGAGACAAACAGAGACCAAGGCAGATAGAGGTGGAGAAGAGTGAACATAGATGGAAGTTAAGAAAGTTTAACCCATTATCTGAGACAGCCATAATAATATTATTATCTTATTTCATGCTTTCCGGTAATATATCGAAAAATAACGGTGAAATATTTATTGATATTTCATGGTTACGACCAGTGAAAATACTGATTTTTATACTCTAACTCTTCAATTGAAGGCGAACACAGTTGTTCCCGCGCACTAGTTACCTAGGTAAAATGCACGTGCCTCACAACCAGATGGAAATATGACGTAATTTACCTTACATTTCTCGCGCTTGACATAATATTGTAATGCGTTAAAAGCATGAAATAAATAGAATATTTGGTTTTTTTCAGTGAAAGATTGAAATTTATTCGAGTTAACATCACCGGTAATATTTTCACAAGTGATGATGTTCACTCGATGAAATAAATTTCGATCTTTCACCATAAAAAATTAAATATCCTCTATTTCATTATTTCAATTACTTAACACCCAAGAGTCATTTGTTCATACTTATCCTGCTTAATAAGATAAGTTAAAGTTTCAAGACGACAGTAAATAATGCTACTTCAAACTTATTTTGGGGAGAAAAATATCTCCTTATCTAACAGTGTAGACCCAAGATCAGACAGAGAATGAGCAGTCTGATCTTCATCTACATTGTACACAAACGGTCAGTGAGTCCGCTTAGCATCCTCAGGGTAAATGCACGGTTTCAAACTAGGACCTAACGAGTCACATTATCTTGACAACTGTGCATGTTTTGTAATGTTAATTATCCCCACTGAACCTAAAAGGAGAAGGCTTTTGAAGGTGTTTGGCAAAAAGAGAACGAGAGGGCCATGATGGCCCTGTAATCGCTCACCTGAGCCATTTGAACATGACCCATTTCCAACCTTTTCCGAGATAATATGACAAACATTCTAAAGCATACACAAGATATTTCGAAGATTTGACCCAGTCACCTAGTTTTTGACCTTACCTGACTCTATTTTAAAATAGTCCAAGATATCATGAAGACAAACATTCTTACCAAGTTTAGTGAGTATCTGACTGAAAATGTGGCATCTGGAGGGTACAAAAGGTTTTTTAAAGACTTGACCCAGTGACCTAGTTTTTGACCCTACATGACCAATTTTCCATCTCATCCAAGATATCATCAAGACAAACATTCTGATAAACTTTCAAGAATATTGGACTCAAAATGTGGCCTCTAGAGTGTATATATGGTTTTTCTAAGATTTGACAAAGTGACCTAGTTTTTGACCCAATGTTACCCATTCTTGTCCAAGATATCATCAAGACAAACATTCTGACCAAGGTTCATAAGTATTGGACTGAAAATGTGGCCTCTAGAGCATACAAAAGGTAAAAGTTGACAAGGGCTGATGCACGACACACAACGGACACAGCACGATCAAAAAAGCTCACCTTGAGCACTTTGTGCTCAGGTAGCTAAAAAGCAACAAGCATGTGTACATGTATTTAACTCTTTACCACACAATCCCAACTTTTAACGACCTTGAGAAAGAAAGCTTTTGAAAACATTGTAGGAAAAGGAGAAAATGCTGGTAACCAGCATTTTCTCCTTTGCCCACAATGTTTTCTACCCTTCCTAAATCAAATTTCAAATTTTGATTCACATTTACTTTGTCATTTGCAAATACTTTCGATTTGGACTGGTCAAAGTTGTGTCGTTTGGTAAAGAATTAACTTTTGTTATCTGATAAAGAGTTTAGTCTACACAAGCTGATTTGATGGAATAAACTGAAAAGATCATCTTACCTGCCAAACCAAAAGCAAGGAATGTGAACTAGGTGACACAGTAATATTGGTGGGTTGGGCAGATGGAACTGGAAAAAAGAAGTAAGACGTGTCTTTGAGAAATAACTGATGCCTCCCTTATTAACACAACTCTTTCCTGTGAGCTGTGAAGATGAACACTGACGATGGACACAACTCTTACAAACACATCTGACCTTGCTGTGACCTTGACCTTTGACCTACAGACATAATTCTTGCATATTGCACATTGTCTTGATGTGTTTGACAATTCTGAACAGTTACAAAGATTTTTTTTTTTTTCCAATAAAACAAGTTACAACCAGGACATAAACAGAACCCAACAATTTCCATTTTTGAAACACATTTGACATTGCCTTGACATACAGACAAGATTCTTGCACAAAACACATTGTCTTTATGTGGTTGACATTTCTGCACAGTTATACTGAATTTCTTTTGGCTAATTACTGGCTGGAAACAAGCATAACCCCACAATTTTTCTTTTCTTTTCTTTTTTAAACTTATTTGACCTTGCCTACTGACATGACTTATGCTCATGACATATAGTTTCCAGGTGGTTAACAGTTAAAACTAGGGGAAGAGGAGGTATGAAATATAGTAAACAATGGGCAGATTAATATGGTACTGTTAAAAAAAAAAAACACAATGGTGCCTCATATTTCTGTGAGAAGGAAAATAGTTCTCACCAGTGGGTAAGGTCTGTGCTAAAACTGGGTCACTCTCTGCCCCAATTCCTCCATCATTCTCTGATGTGACCTTCACCATGTACCATGAATAAGGGTCAAGGTCAGTAATGTTAATGTTGAAGTTCAAAGATTCACTACTGATTTCTCCTAGTGGAATTGTCATGTTGCTAAGCAACCAATATTTAATGTAGTATCTCTTGATTGGTCCGTTTTGTTGTTCTTGGGGCACTGCCTGCAAAAAAAATACATTTGAACTTAAAAAAAAAAATCCAACAATTCCTTACAAAGAATACAAGTGCTCTGGCGAAAAGGGAGTTTTATGCATCTCCATGATGCATTATACAAAGCAAATCATCACATAATTCTCGATCCATAAAATCCATTTTGTCTAACAACCTGCTGAATCATGAGGCAGAATGGTCTTTGGACATGCAGAAAATTGACCAATAGCAAAAAGTTCTGACCCCGGTCAGCCTAGCCTAGGCAGGCTGACCTGAGTCATTACTTTTTGCAGATGCCTTAAACCCCCTTTTCACAGAACATGGCTTAAATGAAAGAGATTAGGGATTATCTGGTAGAGGATTAACCTAGTGCCATAGATGTTGCAGCAAGACAATTTTGAAAACATCTTTATTATGTAGATTATCATTATGAATTAACTCTTTCACTACCGAATAAATAAACTACACGTTTTCAATGGCAGCAAGTGCAGTTCCACAGCAAGATGAAGAGACAGTTTGGTCATAATCTAGAATAAGAATGGATAGTGTAGATCTGAGATCAGACTGCAGGTTCTGTGCAGTCTGATCTTGATCTACACTGTTCCCAAAAGGATCCTGTGTCCTCTACAGTAAGGAAAGAGTTAAGGTACAATATAGGGAAGCCCATGAAAATAATGGGACAAAAGAGTGATGGATCTGTAATATCAACAATAACTTACCTCCCATGTGACCTGAATTGTGTCAAAGGTCAAGGACTTAGCCCTTACTTCCTGTGGAGGACCAACTGGGGCTGAAATGAAAATATATTTCACAAACAGCTATACCTTGGTTAACAACATTTTCTCCTTTTCCCATAATGTTTTTAAAAGGCTTTATTTCATGCTTTTTTGGTAATTTATCAGGAAACAATGGTGGATTACAAGGTTTGATAATTTATGGTTACTACCAGTGAAATTATGCGTAAATATTTCCATAACTCTTCCATTGAAGGTGGAAACAGTATTTCCCGCGCAGTAGTTACCTAGGCAAACAGTGTGTGCCATTCAACCAGACAGAAACATGAAGTAATTTACACACAGTTACGCTACACTTCTTGCGCATTACGAAATTTTGAAATGTGTTCTTATATGGGATTGGGGTACGCCATGGAGAATTACCTGAAACAACTGTACTGGATTTTGATGAAAGTCTCAACAAAAAAAGGGGTTAGAAGCATGAAATAAATAGATTTTTTTTTCAGTGTAATTTCGAAATTTATTTCATCCTGTGAACATCAGTGGTAATATTTTCACGAGTGGCACAAACAGTGGTTATGGTGTTGGTCTTTTAAACCTCAAAAAGTGAGGATCTTTCCTGCACGGGTTTGAATCCCACCAGGTGCTGTTTGTATTTCAGCTGTGCATTTGTTGCAAATTTTCATATTCATTAGAATTGTAAAAACTTTCAATTTGGACTAATCTTTACTTTTGTAATCTAGTAAAGAATTAACCCTTTAAGATAAAACATACCGGATTCTGCTGTTTTGACCTCAACTATGTCTGAGACATTTCCCCAAAGCACTTGGTCTCCCTCCATTGTTGCTGCTTGAATCTCAAAGCTGTACCATGTATAAGGTTTGAGGTCCTTGATGATGTAGTCTTGGCTTGCACTTCCATTACTTGATATGATTATCAATGTTTCTGTAAGCAATTAGTACATTTTAATCTATAAGTTCTATACCATTTATTTAACAATCCAAAATTTCAATTCAATTTGCTTGGTAATCTAAGTTTTAACTCAATTTACATAGCAATCTAAAATTGAAACTTAACTTACTTAGCATTCTAAAATTTCACTTAAATTACCCAACAATCCAAATATCAGTGTAACAAAATTACTTAGCAGTCCAAAATAGCAATTCAATTTACTTAGCAATCTAAAGTTTCAATTCAGTTTACTTCACAATCTAACATTTCTACACTCATAAAGCAATTTAAAATTTCAAATCAGGTTACTTTGCAATCCAATATTCCAATTCAATTTACTTAGCAATCTAAAATTTCAATTCAATTCACTCAGCAATCCAAATTTTTAATTCAATCAATTTACTCAGTAATCCAAAATATCAATTCAATTTAGCAAGCAATCTAAATTTTTTTTCAATTTAGTCAGCAATCCAAATCTTTAATTCAGTAAATTAGCAAGCAATCTAAATTTTTGTTCAATTCACTCAGCAATCAAAATTTTCAATTCAATGAATTTACTCAGTAATCCAAAATATTGATTCAATTTAGCAAGCAATCTAAAATTTTTGTTCAAATCACTCAGCAATCCAAATTTTCAATTCAGTAAATTAGCAAGCAATCTAAATATTTGTTTAATTCACTCAGCAATCCAAATTTTCAATTCAGTAAATTAGCAAGCAATCTAAATTTTTGTTCAATTCACTCAGCAATCCAAATTTTCAATTCAATGAATTTACTCAGTAATCCAAAATATCATTTCAATTTAGTTAGCAAACTAAAATTTTTGTTAAATTCACTCAGCAATCTAAATTTTCAATTCAATTTGCTTGGTAAAATTCAATTTATTTGGCAATCTAAATTTGATTTAGTTATCTTATATTTCAATTCAATTTACCTAACAAAACTCAAATTACTTTGCAATCTTTTGTTTAAATTCAATTTACTTAGCAATCTAATATTTCAATACTCAGATACCTTCCAGGCTGTTCATCTCCCTAAATCTTATCCGATATTTTCTAATCTCACCATTCATAACTTCAGGGATTTCCCAGGTAGCCGTGAATTGATTTGATTGGATGTTTACAGTGCCGACATTTCTTGGTTGAGAAGGCCCTGGACAGAGAAAAATCATTGACATAACTGTAATATGATTTTGTTAATAATTAAGTAATTATAATAATTGTTATTTTCCTTTCATCCTTCTTTCCTCAATGTTGTTAAAACTTGGAATGTGAGGTAATGGGTTAAAATCAATCACAAATGTTCCTATGAACTATCTTCTTCAAGCCATGAATGAAAGTTCAAACACTCAACCATCATGACACATTTTTGGATTTCATGTACACAAAAGTGTAACAGACTTGGAGTATGCCCTTCTCCTTTCAAAATTTCATTACCAGCATTTTTTCCTTTTCCAACAATGTTTTCTACCTTTCTAAAAACGAATTTTCATCTTTGAAGCAAATATATTTTGTCATCTGGAAATGCTTTAAATTTGGACAAGTCTAACATTTTGCAGTGTGGTAAAGAGTTGTGACAAGTTTCTTTGGCTGTATTTCTAAGCCTAGAATCAAAGCTACCGGTACTCACCTGCATCATATGTTCTTGCAGCCAATATATTACTGACATCACTAATTCCCGCATCATTCTCAGCTGCCACCATGAATATATAGTCTGTTGCAGGGTCCAGCCTAGTGACTTCAATCTCAAGCTGGGAAGCATCCACTTCCTGTCTGGACAGTCTGATGTCTGGTTCCAGTCTACAATTTGAAACAATACTGGTAACCAGAGCAGCGGCAAGCAGTTTTTTTTCTTTCATAATTCAGCTATATGGGAGAAGTATCTGAAGTAAAAGAAACCGTCTTTTTTGAATGGCACTTGAGGTATAAAATATTTATTTTACATTGACTGTGACATTCACAACCTATACTAATGATGGTTGTGATTGTGTCCATGACTGTGAGGTAGAGTTTCGGTCTGGTAACCATATGGTCCTGAGTTCGATTCACAGTAACGGGTGTAAACTTTGGGACTTTGCACTGGCCCACACATTTGGCATGAGTACTGGTAGAGTTCCCAGGAAGCAGAATCGAGAGAGATTAGTATAAGTTGCCAGAATTTGTTTCTCAATCGATGTAAAATAAATATGTTTAAACCTTGATAGCTGCTTCCTAGAAACCTTAACCCTTTACGACACAATCCTGAGTTTTACTGGCCCTAAAAATAAGGCTACCATTTCAAAGACAGAAATCTCCAAATGCTTCCAATTTGGATTAGTGAAAAATGGTGTCCTGTGGGAAAGAGTTAAAAGAGAGAGGAAATGCTTACTTTTTTCTGTAATAAACAATAACTTGATTGACTGGTGTTTGGGGTATTTTCTGGTCAATGGACCAACTCAATTTCACACTGGTCGCCGACGTTGTTTCTGCTGTAAGTAATACTGGTAAACTTGGTCTGCCTACAAATACAATAATGAATGAATCAATAAAAGAAGTAAGACAGTATGATTAGCATGGTTGTTAGCTCAATTTACAACATTATTTAAATATATCTTGGCAAACAGTGCACCTATTTATGCTTTCCTCGAGTTTGTTTACCATGACTATGCACAATATTCTTCCCAAGCCACTGGCTGCTTTCCTACATAATCATTGTCAAAAAAATGATCAGCAGTGAGAGAGGAATGAATCCTTTCACAATGACTATCATCATCCCTCAGAAAGAAATTCTTCAAGCTTGGGATTCAAACCAGTCACCCTCCGGTTTCAAGTCCTGTTCGCTACCAACTGTGCTACCTGGCTCGGGATAAGCATGGGACACTTAAAATCATACCAAGCAACCAAACATAGTACTAAAGATACTCAACTCTTTATGTAACAACAAAATCTTAGACTTGTTAAAATTGAAAGCATCAGCAGATGAGGTTAGAAAACATTGTAGTAAAAGGACAAAATGCTGGTTTAACCCTTAACCACACTATCCCGAGTTTTAACAACCCTGAAAGAGAAGGCTCTTGAAAACAGTGGGAAAAGGTGAAAATGCTGGTAACCAGCATTTTCTCCTTTTCCCACCACGTTTTCTGCCCTATCAAAGACAAACCTTTGTCTGCAAAAGTTTTCAATTTGGTGGAGTCAAAAAATTTGTCTTTTTATGTAGAATTGAACTAAAAAATAAAAGATGAACTGGTTTTACTTACTTAAAACATAGACTGAAAGATCTCTCTTGCTGACACCTGCCTGATTATAGGCTGCACATGAATAAATACCTGTGGAAAGAAAATTCACATGGAAAATATAGGTCAACACAAATACAAAATATATAATTGAACCTTGACATATAGCCTTGACCTTAATATCAAGGTCAGTCTCACATACTTTAAATTTTGCTGTCAAATTTGAATATAATTAAATCATAGTTAACCAAACAACCAAATTTTGGATGTGACCAAATTGAAAGCATTTGCAGACAACAAATTAAGTGTCGTTCAAATGATAATTTCTGTTCTTTGATAGAAGAACAGGGTAGAACAGGGTAGAAAACATTGCGGGAAAAGGAGAAAATGCTGGTTACCAGCATTTTGTCCTTTTCCCACAACATTTTCAAAAGCTTTCTTCTTCATGGTCATTGAAACTCAGAATTGTTTGGTAAAGACTTAATCTGTTGTTTATGGAAAATCATTTTGGAATCTCCATGAAACTGGGCTATATGTTTGAAAGTTCTTCCCAAATACCAACATTTTCCCACAATATAAAAAGCTTGTGATTCTTTGTTAATACTCATAACTCTTTCCCAGACAACATAATTTTAACCTTGCCAAAATGTTCCTACAAAATTCGCAAAATGTCTTGTTTGTTTGGGTTGTCAAAATATAAGCTTTTATGGTTAACTCTTTCAGTACTATAGGCGAAGACAATGGCTTTTGCGGACAATATAGATCAAGATCAGACTGCACAGAACGTGCAGTCTGATCTTGGATCTATACCGTCCGTTTGATTAGTCAAGCCTATACAATAAAAATCATTCTTAGCTTTAGTGGATGTATTTTCAGACGAAAAAATTGAGTTGAAGTTATATATTTGGTGCTAAAGGAGTTAAAGGTTATAAATGAATGTGTTATTCCTTTCCCATATATTCCCAAGTTTTAAAAAATCTTGAGGAGGGAAGCCTTCTGAAAACATTTTGGGAAAGAGAGAAAATGTTGGTATCCAGCATTTTCTCCTTTTCCCACAATGCTTTCTACCCTTTCCAAGACAAATTAAATAGTTTGAGGCACATTTAAGTTGTCATATGCAAATACTTTCAATTCTGAAAAGCCTATAATTTTGATATGTGGTAATGATTTAATGGGTTAAACCTACCCTCATCCTCATTTGTGACAAATTTCACACTTAACATTTTTTGATCAATCACTCTTATTCGTCCATCTGGACTGTCCTCGATTCTCTGATGATTAAACTGCCATTCTATAGCAGGAAATGGTATACCAGTCACCTGACATGTGAGCATTAAATCTTCCCCCTCGTACAGCAGTGGAACACCGTCAATTTGACTAACTTTTGGAGGAACTGTAAAGTTATATAACAAGCATGCATTTTAGCCTATATTCCATGCATATCAAGCTTTCTAATATAACTAAATTTCTCAGTTACGCAAAACCACTATTGCAAACTACCACACTAAATTATTCCTTTACCACACAATCCTGACTTTTAACGACCATGAGGAAGAAAGGCTTTTGAAAACAATGTTGGAAAAGGAGAAAATGTGGGTAACCAGATTTCTACTTTTTCCACAAAGTTTTCTATCCTTCCCAAGACAAGTTTCAATTTTTAATCACATTTGAGTTGTCATATGCAAATGCTTTCAATTTGGATAAATATTGAAGTCAGTTGCATGGTAAAGAGTTAAACAAAATCTCTGCATCTATCAAAAGTTTAAAGGGTGTGTGCGAATGCTGGAGATGTAAATAGTATCAAATCTCATAAGCTTTTGTTGAATTTACACCGCGAAATCTCATCAATGAAATTAGGACACTGTAAACTTTGGGCCCTATCCCTAGAGGGATTAGCATTATACTGCTTGAGGGATACTGAAATACCTTGAATAATGCAATGGGAAGTTACTCTTTACCAGCTGACCTTGACTTTTAATGAGTAATCAGCATTTTCTCCTGTTCTCACTATGTTTTCTACCTATTCGAAAGCAAATCCCAACATTTGGGTCACATTTGTCGTCTGCAAACACTTTCAAATTGCTTGAGTATAAATTTTGTTGTTTAATACATATTTAGGCATTACAATACTATGTTGGTACTGAGATACTAGAGTTAGGCAGCATTTATGATAAAAAAGCGCTAAAGTGAGCTAAAACTAAAACGACATTCAAAATTTGCATTCAAGCAGTTAACTTCCTGTGAATTACAGTAATGGAAAAATTTCTTTGACTATTTAATTCATGAAATGTCTACAAATTGTCTACTTGTAAAACATTATGGTTGGAATAATATAATGTTCTAAAGGGATGCAAAGTTTCAAAATTTTTGCATAAGACAATAGCAGAAATATTGAACAACACAGTGTTTTTTTTTTTCATTGTAAAATTTTGTTATTTGGTAAGTAGCTAACATGCATGAAATGCAAATAAATACTAAAGTTATAATCAACTACTTACTCTGAAGTTTGATCGTAGCTGACGAAATTGCCATTCCCTCGATGTTCTCCGCATGGCATGTATATTCACCAACATGTTTCCAGTCCACATTGTACAGAAACAAGTGCTCCCTATTTAGTGACAGCAGAGTTTCTGGTGGGAATAATGTGCTGTCCTAAAAAAATATATGCGGAACTCTGTGAAAAGTTTGTTTTTTTTTTCATCTGCAAAATGGATCAATCCAGGGTGCTCTCTGTGAAATATAGGATCTGACATGAATTGGTGTTTGAGATAAATTTTATTAAACGAGTCTAGGGAAAATGTTATTAGGCGAGCCTATGGAGAGCTTAGTAACATTTTATCTGGACAAGTTAAATAAAATTTAATCAAATACCAACAAAAGTCAGATTCTTTTTATCACATAATGAAATTTCACAGATTATAGCTCAGAAGATGCAAAAACCATCTTTAGATTAACCCGCGGTAATATCCATAAAAATCCATTCACTGCTATGAAATAGGTACGAAATAACATCAAAAATGACGTCACACAATTGAGATATCAAACGTATATAAGATAAGAACATTTGTAATGGGTATATTAAACAGAAAACAAGGGAGGTTATGTGATAAAAGGGGGGTTCATGCATCTGCAAAAAGTATCAACCCTGGTTAGCCTGTGCATTTAGTGCAGGCTAAACTGGGTCAATACATTTTTGCTATAGGTCGATTTTCTGCAAGTCTAAAGACAAGTCTACCACATGAATCAGTTGGTTGTTAAACAAAACAGATTTTTATGGATCCATAATTATATGATGACCTACTTGGCATACTGGATCACCAAGATGCAGTAAAACCCCTTTTATCGGAGCATGGCTCATTTGTATGTTTGATAATTTAACCCTTTACCCCACAATGTTGACTTATAATGACCCTGGTAAAGAAGCCTTATGAAAACATTGTGGAAAAAGGAGAAAATGCTGGTAGCCAGCATTTTCTCCTTTTCCCACAATGTTTTCTACCCTATCAAAGAAAAATTGCACCATTTCAGCTACACTGAAATTGTTGTCTGAAAATACTTTCAATTTAGACAAGGCTAAATTTTTGTCGCCTGGTAAAGGGTTAAATGGTATCTTTACTCTTTTTTTACATGATGAAATTTTAGACTTCTCCATTCTGTCAGCACTGGCAGATGACAAATTAAATGTCGCTCAAATTATAGGATTTGTCTGTGAAAGGGTAGAAAACATTGTGGAAAAGGAGAAAATGCATGTTAATCCGTTTCCAAAAGCTTCTTTTGTCAGGATTGTTTAATCATAGGATTGTGTAGTAAAGGATTAAGTACTTTCAACAGGAAAGTTAAACGTTTCTAAGAAAACATCTGTTTTAAGCAACCAACTACTTTGAGAGACCACTACCTTGACTCTACACCCCTTCTAAAATAAACACAAAGAAATCTGCATTTGAAGACCACCTGCTGTAACAGACCACTTTTCGTCGGTCCTACAGGTGGTCTTTGAATAAAAGTTAACCCTTTGTTGCCCAATCCCCTCTTTTTACGGCCCAAGGAAGAAGACTTTTGAAAACATTGTGGAAAATGAAGAAAACGCTAGTAACCAGCATTTTCTCCTTTTCTCACAACGTTTTCCATCCTTTTTTAAAACAAATTTCAATGTCTAACTTGCATGTATTTTGTCTTCTGAAAATGCTTTCAATTTGAAACGGTTTGAATTTTGTTGTTTGGTAAAGAGTTAAGAGGAAATACTTGAAAAAGAAAAAAAAACAGCTGATTGCTTGCTATCAAAGTTGAGCAGAGGAATCCAACTTACATTGAAATACCAGGTTATACCAGGTTTTGGATACCCTGTGGCTGAACAACTCAAGGAAGAATTCCTTCCTATTGTAACCACCTGACTCTCTGGCTCCTTGGTGAAGTGGGGCAACACTGTTTCAAATGAGAAAGGGTTTGAAATGAAAGGAGATGACAAAAAACAATGAGCCATGCTCTGGCAAAGTGGGGTTTAATGCACCTCTGTGATGTATTACACCAAGCAAGACATCATATGGTTTGCAACACGCGAGAAGGGGCATTTGGACATTTGCGTAAAGTGACGTCTCGCATCAGCCTGCACAATCCGCGTAGGCTAATCCAAGACGGCACTTTACGACTGCATTAGATTTTGTGATATAGTAGACCTGCGCAAAACAGAAAATTACATCAAAATGGAAAGTGTCGTTTCAGATTAGCCTGTGCGGACTGCGCAGGCTGATCCAAGACGACACTTTATGCAAATGTCCAAATGGCCCTTTTCGCGTGTTGCAGGCCATATAATTATGGATCTATAAAATTCATTTTGTCATGGAATAGACTGGTTGTTTGATATAGAAAGTTGACCAATAGTAAATAGTTTTGACCCAGGTCAGCCTGCTTGGATGACACGGGCTGACCTGGGTTGATAATTTTATGCAAATGCATCAAACCCCATCTTAAGAGAGCATGGCACTAATTAATAACCTATTTTTTCCAGCATATCCTTTTGTCCTATCATATTTTAAAGTCACAGCTGCAGCTAAAAGTAAAACAATGGGAGTGTAGAAATGCATCTAAATTTAAAACATGCCATTTAAAAGTATGGCAATTATTGTTAAGAGGACAAACTGTTATTGTACGGTCGGTCAAAGCGTTAGTTGCAAACAGGAAAATATATTTTATTTTTGATCACTATTGAGCCTTTAACTCTTCACGAGACAAACAAAAATTTAGACCTGTACAAATGAAAGGCATTTTAAAGTGGCTCTAAGAATGGTGATTGCCTTTGAAAGGGTTACCACCATTTTCTCTTTTTTCCACAGTATTTTTAAAGGCTTTCTGTCTCAGGGTCATATAAATATAGAATGTTTGGTAAAAGCTCCACCTATCTTTTATAGGAGTTTTTTATCATCATTTAAAACCCAGTACCATACATGCTCTATTAGACATATCATTAAGCCATCATCACACAGGGAAATCTTAGACTCATCATATTTAAAGACTTTAATGACAACAGTTCATTTTTCAAATGATAGAAATTGTCCTTGAATTGATAGCAAACACTGTGGGAAACGGAGAAAATGCTGGTAACCAGTATTTTCTCCTTTTCCCAGAATGTTTTCAAAAAAATTTCTTTCACAGGAGTGTTAAAACTCCGATTGTTTTTCAGTAAAAGGTCAAATCTTTACCAAATGACAAATACTAGACTCTCCCAATTTGAAAGCTTCAGCAGCCAACAAATTTGAAAGTGATACAAATGAACTAAGGTTCTTTGACAGGGTAATAAAACATTGTGGGAAAAGGAGTGAATGCTGGTTTATACCAGCATTTTCTTCTCTTCCTACAATGCTTTCAAAGCATTCTTTTATGGCATCTTTAAATCTTGGAATTGTGTGATAAAGGGGTTAATAGGTAGAAGCAATAATATATAGGGGAATCATTGCAAGCAATGGAAAGGGATCTTTCAGATATGGAACACACAACAGTATTACGAAACTGAAAGCCAAGCCATCATTCAAAATATTTTTGTACGTCAGTTGTTTTTAACAGAAAATTTAACTCTTTACCAAACAAAAAAAATTTTAGACTTGTCCAAATTGAAAGCCATTGCAGACGATAAATGAAATGTAGCTCCATTGGTGGAATTCATTTCTGAGAGAGTAGAAAACATTTGCTGGTTAACAGCATTTTCTCCCTTTTCCACTATGTTTTCAAAAGACTTCTTCCTCATGGTGGTTAAAACACTGGATTGTTTGATCAGGATTAATCCACTAAATAATCACCTTGAGTTTCTAATGACCCCTCACTCTCTACTGTTCCTGCGATATTTGTGGCTCTACACAAATAGGTACCAGCATCTCCTACTTCCACTGATGTTATAAATAGACCATCAGTCAGCTGACTAAATCGTCCACCAATCTCAAGAGGGCTTTCATCTGAAATGATTAATTACACAATCATACAATATCATGCAACCAGTTGGCCCAACTCTTTACCAATCAACAAATTTTTTCTCAAATGTATCACAAGACCCAAAGGTGGTTCTACTAATTATGGGGCATCTGTAATAGGAAGTAAGAAACATGACAGCGTACTCCACAAAACAGCTTCACTCTTCACAACACAACAAAAATGTAGACTTGTCCAAATATTGAAAGCATTTGCAGACGACAATTTAAATGAGGCTCAACTGATGGAATTTCTCTTTGATAGGGTAGAAAACATTGTGGGAAAAGCAGAAAATGCTGGTAAGCAGCATTTTCTCCTTTTCCTACAATGTTTTCAACAGGCTTCTTTCTCAAGGAGTAATGGAAGGCACTATCAGTCTTTGCCAAATAACAAAATTTTAGGCTCGAAAGCATTTGCATGCAAAACTGTAAATGTGAATCAAAAATTGAAATTGGCTTTTGAAAGGGCAGAAACCAACAAAAGTCTTCTTCTTAACCCTTTCCCAAACAATCCCTGGTTTTCACGACCCTGAGAAAGAAGCCTTCTGAAAACACTGTGGGAAAAAAGAGAAAATGCTGGTAACCAGCATTTTCTCCTTTTCCCACAATGTTTTCTTCCCTTCCCAAAACAAATTTCAATTTTTTTAGTCACACTAATTTTGTCATCTGCAAATGCTTCCAATTTGGACTAGTCTAAAATTTTGTCGTTTGGTAAAGAGTTAAGGGTCCTAAAAACTCGGGATTGTTTGGTAAAAAGTTCACTCTTTACTGCAAAACAAAATTTTAGACTCGTCCAAATTCAAAACATATGCAGACAATAAATCTAGGGTGGCTCAAATGATGAAACTTGCTTCTAATTGAAAAAAAATCATTGTGGGAAAATGAGAAAATGCTAATTACCAGCATTTTCTCCTTTTCCCGCTGTTTTCATTTTCTCATCTTCCCACAATGTTTTCAAAAGTTTTCTCTCTCTCTCAGATGGTGGATTGTGTGGTAAAGGATTGAAAGGCTTATTGAAGAAACAAGAAATATCTTTAAAAAAGACAGACATGGCAAATTTGCCCGAAAATAGGCAGGGGCCCTTAAAATAAATATGTCTCCATTTTTGACCAATCACAAATTTCTATTTATTCACTTGTTATCAGTACCAAAAAGTAGGTCAAAAGCCTGCAAATTCAGCTATGCTGAAAAATATGTGAGCCATGCTGTGGCAAAAAGGGGGGCCAAATGCATCTGCGAAAAGTATTGACCAAGGTCAGTCTGTGCAGTCCGCATAGGCTGACCTGGGCCAAAACTTTTCGCTATCCGTCAATTTTATGTATTTCCACGGACCAGTCTTCCTCCAGAATCAGTCATTCATTAGACTAAGTGGATTTTAAGGATCCCTAATTATGTGATGACTTGCTTAGTATAATGGATCACAGAGATGCATTAAGCCTCTTTTTGCCACAGCATGGCTCATATAAGAAATTGTTCGAATTACCTTTATACCAGGTGACTGTAGGACTCGGATCACTATATATACCACAAGGTAAAATGGCAGAATCTCCCAAACTGACCACATTGTGACCTACAGGGGTCATGATGACAGGAGGTACTGAAATACATGTATAAACAAACATAATAACCTTGACCTTTGATCTTTTACTTTTGTCTTCACAATTTAGATCTCGTTAATGATTTTCAATACTGCTTTGCCATTACTGTTCATCTCACGAAGCACTTTAATACAGGTTTCAATACAAGTATACCTGTAATGTTTAACTCTTTACCAAATGACAAAATTTTAGACTTGTCCAAATTGAAAGCATTTGCAGACGAAAAAATAAATGTGATTCAAAAATTGAAACTTCATTTTAGAAGAGTAGAAAACATTGTGGGAAAAGGAGAAAATGCTGGTTACCAGCATTTTCTCCTTTTCCCACAATGTTTTCAGAAGGCCTTTTCCAATGGGTTGTAAAAACCAGGGATTGTTTGGTAAAGGGTTAACTCTCAAAGTACTTTGATATAATATAAACGAGCCATGCTCTGGCAAAAGGGGGCTTAATGCATCTCCATGATGCATAATACCGGCAAGTCATCACATGTCCATGGATCCATAAAATCCTTTTTGTCTTACAGCCGACTGAATCATGAGGTAATCTGGTCCTTGGACATACAGAAAATTGACCGATAGCGAAAAGTTTCGGCCCAGGTCAGCCTGCGCGGACTGCGCAGGCTGATCTGGGTCGAAACTTTTCGCAGATGCATTAAGATCCCTTTTGACAGAGCACAGCTCAAACATTATTTTCAGTACTAACATAGATATATTGTTTTATTTACCAAGTACTTTAATACAAAACACTGGTTTCAATACCACTATGCCTACATCTCTAAACTCACAAAGTACTTTAACATAAAAACTTGTGTCATACTATGTTTGTTCATTGTTTTATTGACCAAATACTTCAACATAAACATTAATGTTAGTAATAGCATTAAATTGTTTTACCCACCTAGTACTTTAGAATAAACACTGGTTTCAAAGCTGCTCTAAATATGTAGATTTACTCACCAAGTACATGTACGAGTACTCTGACGTAAACACTTATTTCAATACATGTATACTTACACACTTTTACTCGCTATGTACTAACATAATTATACTCTCATTTCAAAAATGAAATACCCATACTGATTAACTCAGAAGTACATTTATATAGAAACTGACTTAAAATCTGCTATACTTTAACATAAATAATTGTTTCAATTCAACAATGTCTATGTTATTTTATGTAACAAGTACTGTAACATAAACACTGATTTAAAAACTACTCTACCTATATTGATTTACTTACCAAGTACTTTAACATAAACACTGGTTTCAATACTTCCATATCTGTTTGTAGCAGTACAGGTATAAGTTCCCTCCCTTGCTTTGTTCATGTCTCCAATCCAAAGTTCTTGATTGCTTTGTCTGCAGTTAACAATTTTTCTAGATTTCACTGGTTGAGTAACATATTTGTTCAAGATGATATACATGCTTACACAGAAAGTACCACTTATACACAAGTTTTATTAAATTTTATCTCAAAAGCCAATGAATGTCATATTCTTTTTATCACATAATGATATTTTTGCAAATTATTGGATCAATCTACAAAGGGAAGTTTGCCAAGCTGGGGATTCAAACAAGCAACGCCCTGGTCTTAAGTCCTATATGCCACTGACTGCTCTACTGAAGCTCGGCAACTATGAATATGACCAAAAAGTCAAACAAATAAAATCTATTAGCATATTCACCTGAATGACACAGTTTCTGTCACAACCAGTAGATCCTTTTCAAAATACCAAAACACATCAGGAAAAGGATCTCCCTGCACAAAACATGACAGCTTAGCCAACTTTCCCATCTGTACGGTGAGGCCCACGGGTGGTTCTACAAATATTGGGGCACCTGCAACAAGAAATTGGACACAAGTCAGTGGGCCCACAGCTAGGGTGTGGTGGTATACTTTGAACCGACTCTTTACCAAAAAAGTTTTTTAGACTTGTCCAAATACTTCCTAACCAGCATTTTCTCCTTTTCCAGAAATGTTTTCTGACCTATTCCTAATGACAGAAATCAGTATTTGAGCTACATTTAATCTATTATCTGCAAATGCTTTCAAGTTAAACAAGCAATTTCATTGAAATGATATCCCCCACCAAAAAAAGACCTTTTCAAAAACTTATGCAACCACGTAACTCAAAATCGCTCCTAGTCAGCCATTTTGCATCGAATCAAAAAAAGAAAAAAAAACATATTGGCGGAATAGGTTATTGTACATATGTATAAAATTTCACGAAATTCCGTCCAAAGGTATTGGAGATATTGTCCCGGATGGACACACGGACAGACGGAAGGAAGGACGGATGGACAGACAATGCTAAAATTATATCCCTCCGCCTTTGGCTAGGGATAACAAGTCTAAATTTTTTTCATGTGGTAAAGAGTTAAACATGCATTTAGACCTATTACTGGGACCATGCGTAAACAAAGCTCAATGGCAACATACACGAAATACAATCAAATACAACTATCTTTAGAGGCACATTTCATTGTGATGTAATGTTTAATAAGTATCTACAAGCTATTTTTTTCTCATATGTTATTCTCTTTTTGGGTGAGTTGATGTTTTTTACACATTATGGGCACCATCATCTGACCTTATGATATCAAGCTGTCTCGCAAGACTTGTTCATTTTCTAATCAAATATGCAGAAGAGTGCTCAAAGATAAATAACTCTATTGGATTGGTCATAATAAGTATTGTAGACATAGATTATGCAGACAAGAAATTAAATGTTGCACAAATTATGGGATTTGACTGTAAAAAGGGTAGAAGACTTCGAGGGGAAAATGAGAAAGTGCTCCTTTTCCTATGTTGTCTTCAAATACTTACTTCCTCAGATTTGTTTAACCTTTTACCACACAAACCCAAATTTGAAGAAAAAGGCTTTTGAAAACATTTTTGGGAAAAGGAGAAAATGCTGGTAACCAGCATTTTCTCCTTTTACCAAATTGTTTTCTACCCCCAAAGAAAAATTTTCTGGCTTGTGCAGCATTAAGTTTGTCATTTGCAAATGCTGTTAGTTTGAACCAGTTTTAAATTTTGTTGTTTGGTTTTAACAGTGGTGAGTACTAGGTATGTTTTACCATATTCCTGGTATCAACAGAACACTAACCTCCAACAGTAACTGTAGCAATTCTCGATGCCCTTGACTGGGGAACTGCATACTGATTTTCCGCCACACAAAAATACTCCCCTTCATCCATTTTCTGAATTTCAGCAAACACCAAATCCCATGATCCTTTGTCTGTCTTTACTACCCGCACTGAACGTCTGCCTACAAATTCACAAATGGATATTTTAATCCTTTCCCACAAAACAATCTACAGACTCTTCTGAACTGAATGTAACTGCAGACAACAAATTTGAAATTGGTTCAAAAGAGCTTTAATTTTACTCATTAGAAAAATGCTCATTATTATGTTAACGCTTTGAATCTCTTGTCAATCAGTTAACTCTTTACCACTCAACAAAATTTTAGACTTGTCCAAATTGAGAGCACTCGAAGATGACAAATTCAGTCTGGCTCAAAAGATGATTTCCGTCTTTGAAATGGGAGGAAACATTGTGTGAAAAGGATAAAATGCTGGTTACCAGCATTTTCTCCTTTTCCTAAAATGTTTTCAATAGTCTTTTCTGTCAGAGTCATGAAAAATGTATTGTGTGGTAAAGGGTTTAAAAAAAAAAAAAATCCAGAAACACTAAAAATTTTCTGAATGTTAATGAGTGAAATAATAAAAATCTTACATGAATTATTTTATACCAAAAGATTTATGCACATATCTTGTGTGTTTTTAATTTAGTGATAATTTTTTTTTTTATACATTATTGTGTACTTCAATGAAATGTACTTTACATAAATAAAATACAATTATATAAATCATATGTATGTTTTACATGGCTGTGCAATGTAACTGTGTGATATTGTTTACAGAGGTTAATGATACAAAGCTTATATGACATTCTCTTAAACCTTATTGCACTTATCTTGAGCACCAAGCATGCAGTAAAAAATAAAAGCACAGCAGCAGCACCTATTATCTAGCCTGCCATTTTTAACAGCTTTGACCAAAATAGTGGAAAGGGGGTGGGGCACATTACTGTCAACATACGAAAGCCACATCTATAATGCCTCTTGTATACATAGCATCTTTTCACCCTTAACCAGACAATGAAATTTTAGACGTGTCCAAATTGATACCACTTGTAGACAGCAAATTTAACTTGGTTCAAGTTATGAGATTGATCTTCGAAAAGGTAGAAAACATTGTGCAAAAAGGTGAAAATGCTGGTTACCAGCATTTTCACCTTTTCTCACATTGTTTTCAAAAGTTTTCATTATTGGGTTGTTAAAACATGAGATTGTTTAGTAAAAGGTTAATTACTGGTTTTTGTCTGTGAGAAAAGCTATTTTAAATTCAGTTGCAATACAATTCTGCCTTACTTTCCATGTATCTTTTTTATTTTAGTATCAATAAAAGTAGTTCAATAAAGCATTTTCTCATTCCTTACAACTCTTTGATTATGCTTGCCATATCGTCAGCGCTTTGATTTTTACTAAGTCTTTTTCCTCTTACCACATTACCACCTGTATATGTCTTTTTCCAGTTTGCAGAGGGACACTTTTTAAAATATTGTAGCAAGAAGAGAAATTTCTCCCACAGGATTATTTCTATGAAACATGTGAGTGATTTAGGCTGTGCATCATACTTTTGCACATTGCCTTTTCCACTTTCTACAAAAAAAGATTAATCCCCTAGGATTGTCTTAGATGAATGAAAAAACATTTTAGTAAAGATGTATGTTTGATCTGGGAAGGCATATTTCAAGCTGAAATCTCAAAATGTAGCAGTATTGTGATACCTGAATCTGATCGAGGGTCACCAATGACAACCCAGTTTTGGAACCACAATGCTTGTTCAGAACACATCTTATAAGCAAAGCCTCATTATAGCGCAGTAAATGGGGTACATGTGATAGATATTTTTGGCATTTGTGACATGGATAGACAATATTACATTTTTTTTGTATGTCTGCTTACCGTCTTCATCAGCTGGAACTATTAAAGGGGTGGAACAAAATGACAATTTTGTTCTTAGTATAATAAAAAAAGACAAGATCTGAAAACGTAGTGTCAGAATATATTCATAAAATATAAGAAAAAGAGCAAGAGTGGCAGATCCTAGCGCTCAGCTGCAGTTGCTTTTGAGAAAAGATTTATTTTCAATGAAAATTCTTATATGAAAATGGGGCATAAATGTGACAAAAATATTTGAGCAGTGCTCTTTGAAAAGGGGGCTTAATGCATCTGCAAAAAGTATCAACCCAGGTCAGCCTGCGCAGCCTGCACAGGCTGACCTAGGCCGAAACTTTTTGCTATTGGTCAAATTTCTGTATGTCAAAGGACCATTTTACTTCCAGATCCAGTTGATTGTTAGACTGAATGGATTTTATGGATCCTTAATTATGTGATGAATTGCTTTGTATAATGCATCACCCAATTGCATTAAGCCCCCTTTTGCCAGAGTATGGCTCATTTTGATCTGCCCTTCTTGTACATGTATATGTTTCCCTTTTGATAGTTAACACCTAGTCTGAGTTTGAGTTAAATACCTTCAGTAATGACAGAGGTATAATAAAATGTCAAAGTTTTGCACAAAGACAACAATGAAACAGATGATGACAGGGCTATGAGGATACCTCGACTTCTTCTTGGAAAGCAGCCGAGCTAAAAAATTAGGATTATGCTTTTAACTCTTTACCAAGCGACAAAATTTTGGACTGGACCAAATTGAAAACATTGTGGGAAAAGAAGAAAATGCTGGTTACCAGCATTTTCTCCTTTTCCCATGATGTTTTCAAAAGCCTTCCCTTTCAGGGTCCTTAAAACTCGGGATTCTGTGGTAAAGAGTTAAAGAGCAGTGAAACAAGTGAAAATTAAAGGTTTTACTACACAATCCTGTATATCTATGAGCCTAAGCAAGATGGCTTTTGAAAACATGGTGGGTAAAGGCAAAAATTAATGAAAATATTTAGAAATGGAATTTAACTCAGAATTATAGGTGGACACAACCTTATATATAAGTCTTTATTTCCTATCTAAAAATGTCCCTGTTGTTTATTCAGCATTACGAAGGCTTAATTTTTTATCAGACAAAATAACTATACATTTGTCCATATTGGAAACATTTCCAAACAACAAATTAATTGACAAATCATGGAATACGTCTTGGAAATGGTAGAAAACATTGTTGGAAAAGGAGAAAGTGTTGCTGGTAACCATCATTTTCTCCTTTTCCTAAAGATTTTTTTTAAGACTTCTATAGAAAATTCAATCATGCCATATTTGAATTATCATCTTCAAATGCTTTCACTTTTGACCAGTCCAAGATTTTGCCATATGGTAAAGAGTTAATGATGGAAATCAAACTTTGCATTGTATCTCTACTTTTTCTTCCACTTATATTAGGGTATTTTTTTCTAAAAAAGAAAAAGGGCAAATAATTAAAATACTATTTACCGGTTCTGGGTACCAGAAGTTTATCATCTTTATACCAAACCACTGTTGCTATGGGAATGCTGACAGGTGGGTTACATTCTAACATGGTGGGTAAACCAGCAACTACATACAAATCTTCTGGTTCTTCAATAAAGTCTAACTCAAGTCCTGTCAAATGAGAAAGTTATTGAGTATATTACTACCTGAAAGTAAATTTTTTTACTTGTAGTAGATCACTTCTGAAAACACTCTGTCAGAACCAGAAATTGCCCACAACAAGGAATATCTCCATTTACCACAATGTTCTTAAATGTTTTTATGTCTTAATCTAAATAAATGTTAAGGATCCCTATTTCAAAAGAATTCGTTTAACTCTTTACCACTAGGCAGAATTTTAGACCGGTCAAATATGAAGGCATTTGCAGATGACAAATTAAATGTGTCTCAACGAATGAATTTTTTTTTTTGAAAGGATAGAAAAGATTGTGGGAAAAAGAGAAAATGCTTGTTACCACAATGTTGTTAAAAGTCTATCTCCCAAATGTCGTTAAAATTCAGGATTGTGCAGTAAAGGATTAAAGTAATTGGGTGCAAATATGTTGCAGGAAAAAACTAGTCAACTGAACAAGAAAATTTGTGTCTGTGGCAAGTCCTTTGTACACTTCTGAATTCAACACATTAGAGCTGTTCGAAATATGCATATTGCGTAACTGATCACTATTTAGCAATTTGCACATTTTGTGCAATCTGATCATGATCAAGACTTACTGTAGAAGCAATGAAACATGTAAAATATGTTTTAAAAATTTATGAAACAGTCCTTTGGTTTAATGACCCTAGTGAAGAAACCTTCTCAAAACACTGTGGGAAATTGAGAAAATGCTGGTAACCAGCATTTTCTCTTTTTCTCACACTGTTTTCTACCCTTTCTGAGACAAGTTCCATCATTTAAGCAACATTCTTCTTGTCATTTGTATATACATTTGTACTTTCAATTTGGACTGGTCTGAAATTTTGTCGTCTGGTAAAGAGTTAAGGTTCAAAATAAAAGTTACCTGTATTTACTTGCAATAGCAAAATTTAACTTGTCTTCTACTAATACTTTTAATTTAGAAGAATCTAAAATTTTGTCGTCTAGTAAAGGATTCAAACAAATTAAACTTACTTGCTATTGTAATGCTGATGTTTGGACTTCGTGCCAAGCCCAGAGAATTTTTCCCCTCACAAAAATATGAACCTTGATCTTTCTGTTGAGCTTTCGGGCTGTGCAAGGAACCATTTTGTAAAACAAAGAAGTCTGGGTCCCCGTCAATTAATACACCTGACTTGTACCATGTGATCGTAACTTCAGGTTTTCCAGTTATTGGACAGTCAATCATCAATGATTGGTCAATTGGAGTGATGACAACAGGTTGCACCAGCTCATCCATGATATATGGTGCAGATTCAAACTCTGAGAAAAGTAACAGATGTAGTATCATGTTTTATCATGCTCTAATTCTAAGAATAAGAGGGCAATGATGACCCTGTATTGCTAAACTGCTTTATAGATAAATGAACCATACACATAATACTTCCATTGGTGGAACTCTTCAACTTGAAGGTGCATTTAGACTTCCTACTTGTACCACACATTAACAAAAATTAATGGCATCATTTATGAAGTTCAATCAGATGCAACCATCTCTACTAACAAAGGCACATTTCATTGCAATGCAGTGCCTATATAAGGCTGTCATTTCTCATTTTCTTTTCCTGTTATGGGTTTGTTGACAATTTGGCTATGTTTGGGGTACCATGTACGTTCCAAAAACTTTATGCTGTCTTGTTCATTTTGCTCAAAGACAGATACCTCTATTGGACTAGCGATAATAAGTACATTGTATTAGCACAGACATGGACATCAAACTGTACAAAGCTTGTATTGGAAAGAATTTCATGGAGTTCATGGAGATACCTCCCACCCCCCAACCCCAAAAAAGAAACAAAAAAGAAAACAAAGTTGATTTTTATTTTAAAATGCCAAGATGATGTCAATGAATAAAAAGGAAGTCTAATCAAGAATCATTCATTACAAAAGATCAATAAACTCAATAAAAAAAAACAAACAAACATGAAATACTCTTGGAATAGTTCACTGATGACTTGATATGAAGTTGATTCAAATCATGAGAAAAGCAAAAAAGATGAAAATCTTGTTGCACTAAATCATTCATTAACAAAAAGGGTTAAAAGCATTCAAAGTCTAAGGAAAAAGTAAAGACAGAATGAATGAGCCATGTTCTGTGAAGAGGGGGTTTAATGAATCTGCAAAATTAGATCAAAGTATCAACCCGTATCAGTCTGCGCTGTCCACACAGGCTGACATGGGTCAAAACTTATCGCTACCAGCTAATTTGATGCATTTCCATGGACCATGTAGCAGTTGGTTGTTAGGCAAAATGGATTTTATGGATCCATGATCTATCATTAGATGACTTTCATGGTATAATGCATGTTTGGCCAATATGTAAACCAATCAAAAGCTAACCTGCAGTTGTCAGTAGAACTTTTAAACTTCTAACTTCTATTAACAAGACTGGGTTCTTTGCAACACAGTTGTAAGTTCCATCTAAGTATGGTTTGGCTTTTAAAATTAATTTCATAGAATATTGTCTGAAAAAGAAATTTAAATATAAATAATAGCATATTCTTATTCACACATTAACAAAGTTATTAAAAAAAAAAAACAAACCCTAGGAGGTTAAAAATGGACTTTTTGTCTGTTAACAATAACTTGACCTCTGAAGTCTAATTTTTAATGTCACAAGTAAAAACCACATAATACACAATTTTACATACCTTACAAGAGAATTAAAATTGTGTCCGCCATAGGAAGCATTGAACTGGCTGCCTCCATAGAATGGTTTTCCATCTTTTTCCCAGAAAATTTCTGGGGGTGGGGCACTCTCTCCCGTGATACAGTCAAAGGACACAGTGTCATCCTCAAGGGCAAAGACAGATGTAGGGCTGACCTCAAACATTCTTATATCTATTTATATAAAATAGCAAGTTTGTTATCCACTCAGAATGTTTCCTTTAATTGAAATAATTTACGAAGCTCAATTTTTTATTTCATTTGATCACATGACAAACATCTTTTTTAATAATATTTGTAAACTTACACGTTTAGCCAAGCATTGCCAAGCCAACTGCATTGCCAGAAGAGCTACCTCACCAGTAATCCTGGATTAAACTCTTTACCACATGACAAAATTTTGGACTCCACTAAACTGAGAGCATTTGCTTCTTCCTCAGGGTTGTTAAACACAGGAATGTTTGGTATAAATAAATAAATCTCACTCATATTTACAAACCATTTTGAATTTCATCCTTTGTCCAATACTTCTTATTTCCATTTGTGAAACTGTTCAAGTTAAAGGCGTGTTTAGACTTACTAACGGGATACACAAAAATCAATGGTATCATATAGCCTGCAACACGCAAAAAGAGACATTCAGACATTTGCGCAAAGTGTCGTCTCGGATCAGCCTGTGCAGTCCGTGCAGGCTAATCCTAAATGACACTTTCCGTTTTTATGTACGTTTCTGTTTTGCGCAAGTCTACTGTAGCACAAAATCTAATGTAGTCGTCAAGTACCGTCACAGATTAGCCTGCGCAGACTGCGCTTTATGCAAGACGATACTTTATGCAAATGTCCGAATGCCCCCTTTTCGTGTGATGCAAGTCATATACGAAGTACAATCAAACGCAACCATCTTGACTTACTGAGACACATTGCATTGCTAATAAGCACATTAGACTTTCATTTCTCATCATCTTTTCCCTTTACGGGTTAGGTAGCGATTTTACTATGTTACAGGTATCGTGTAGGTTCCAATAATATCACCTTGTCTTGCGTGACTTGCACATTTTTTTTAACCATAAATGTACAAGGGTGCTCAAAGACCAGTAACTTTTAAAGGACTGGCCAGGGTATTCAAATTTTAGAAGGTGACACAATTTCTGAGTAGCTACACCATTTGGTCAATCAGAAATTGTGTAATGGGAACTTAGAATTTTGTAAAAAAAATCATGAGAAATGGGCAAAAAAAATGCAATTTAGAACTGTTGATAGATACTGCCATAGCAATGCCTTGCCCAGAAATTCCAATTATAAGTTGGTAAAAGATACAGAAAAACTAATACTCACAAGCATGGAAAACCAAAGCTGGTGGCGACTCCAAAATGGGACTCTCGCTTTCATCAAAAACAACACATGTATAGTTTCCCACATCATTTTCTGTAACATCCGGGATCCAAAGGGTCCCATTGGAAAAGATGGATGTTTTACGATCCCGAGGATTTCCGTTATGCTTCCAGTGTAAGGTGATACCTTCCTTTCCGCCCGTCGTGAGATTCACTGCTGAACAGTCTAGAAGGACATCCTGTCCAAAAACAATTGCTTGATCTTTGGGCGTGAAGATAAAACCTAAAAAAGAATAAGCACTCATTTAACTCCTCTAACAAACAACCAGCATTTTCTCCCTTTTCCACAATGTTATTTACATTTTCAATGAAAATTCCCCTCCATTTCAAACAAATTTCATTTAACATCTGCAGATGCTTTCATTTTGGAAAAATCTAAAATTTCTAATATGGGAGGGGTTACAAGAACAAAAGGCAAAAACATACGGATGTGAAATTTCATGCTTAGTTGGGAAAAAGAAACAAAACACAAGAAAAATACTGCAAAAAATAATTTGCCTCCACAAGAGTTCCAACTCACAACCTCAAAAACCATAATTCAGCAATTGTAAGCTAAGCTACCTTTCAAAGACAAAATTCTATCATTTAAGCAACATTTACTAGTAATTTGTAGTCTGTAAATGCTTTCAATTTGGACCAGTCCAGTATTTTGTCGTTTGGTAAAGAGCTAATAGAAAGACTAGAAAACTAAACAAAGTCAAAAGCCCACCTACCTATTTCAGCCAAACCTTGACACACAAATTGAAATAACAGCAGCAGAAACACAAAAACTTGGATGGGTTTGAGATTTCTGTAAAGTTTCATGGTATTTTCTCTAGCTCTTCTGAAAGAAATAAACAAAGAAGTTGCATGTAATCCTCTTATTTTTTTTCCCCACTACATTCTATTAACTCTTTACCACACAATTCCGACTTAAATCAATCCTCAGGAAGAAGGCTTTTGAAAACATTGTGGGAAAGGGAGAAAATGCTGGTAACCAGCATTTTCAGCTTTTCCTACAATGCTTTCTATCTTATTGAAGACAAATTCCATTATTTGAACCACATTTGATTTGCCGTCTGCAAATAATTCAGTTTGGACCAGTCTATAAGTTTGACATTTTGTAAAGAGTTAAATCAAATTCAGTGTTTAACTTTTTACCACACAATTCAGAGTTCTAACAGGAAAACTTTTGAAAACCTTGAGGGAAAAGGAGAAAATGCTGGTAGGCAGCATTTTCTCCTTTTCCCACAAGGTTTTCTTCACTTTCATTGACAATTACCATTATTTCAGCTACATTTAAATTGTCATCTGCAAACTCTAATGCTTGAAATTCAGACAATTTTTATTGTTTAGTATATTGTTTGCTTTACACCCAATGCAAAAACAATCCTGTGTTTTAACAGCTTTAGAGAAGAAAGCTTTTGAAAACAGTGTCAGAAAAGGGAAAATTACTTGTATCAAGCGATACCTTATTTTCCCACAATTGTTTCTACCCTATCAGAGAACTTTTGCTCATTTCTCAAACAAAGTGTCAGCAGAGTCTGATGTTTTGGAAAAGTCTTTAGTTTTTATTTGGTAAAAAGCTGACATCATCAGGTGATTCGTTTTTTTTTTTTACACAGAGCCCAGTCTTGATGTTTAGTTGGTAGCATTCAAGAATTGAATCCAGGGGGTGCTGGTTCAATTCCAAATGGCTTGGGTAGCTTTTTTGACAGTTATAAAAGGAGTCAAAGCAACTATATTTTTATACCAATTTGTCTGAAACTTTCCACTTTCGTCTGTTTTGAATGGGTCCCATGCATATAAAAACTTATGTGTAATAGCAGCAGTAGCTTTGTTTTAATTAACAAGTTCCACTGTTTGCTTGTATTTTGTTACATACTGATTAACGACTATTGTGTGAAGTACTGGTAAAAGATACTCCAGGAAAGCATGGATGGGTGCACTGGCCAACACATTTAAGTGAAATAATCAATGTTCAAATGTTTTTGAAGCACACAAAAAGATTTTTTTTCTAACACAAACAATTATTTTTCACAAATTACCAACACATTTAAGTGAAATAATCAATGTTCAAATGTTTTTGAAGCACACAAAAAGATTTTTTTTCTAACACAAACAATTATTTTTCACAAATTAAAACATATTTTTCTAGGGTAAAAAACATTATCGAGGTTACTATTTTTAATCCAGACTGTTGTTATAAAAAGAATAATCCAGACTGTTGTTATAAAAAGAAAACATTCATGTGTGAAACAAAACCACAGATAATATGAAACAAGAAAGTGTACCTCTGTTGTTCAACATTAAGAATATGGTTTCAGCACAAACAAGCATCCTTCATTGAAATTACATGATAATCCAGTTATTCTTTTTTTTTTTCAGAAAAAGAAATACTCTATAGGCTAACCCAAAAGTTGCTGGAGTCACAATTATGAAAAGGAAAAACACAAATGTTACAAAACAAGCGTACCTCTGTTGTACAACATTCAGAATATGGTTTCAGGAGAAACAAGCACCCTTCATTAGAAATATGTAATAATCCAGTTGTTTTTTTTTTAAAAAAAGGAAAGTCATTAAATATGTTACATGAAAACTTGTCTGAGTGGAAATTATAAAAAAGACAACCACTAATGTTACGAAACAGGTGTACCTCTGTTAAGAACATGGTTTCGGGAGAAACAAGCGTCCCTCATTAAAAATACATCATAGTTCATACATTTATTAATGTAATTACGTCCTCTTGGTCAACTTACAGGTAAGTTCAACAGCTGAAAGGTAATCCTTCACAATACAAGCCCGGGTTTCAACAACCTTAAAGAAAAGAGCTTTTGAAAAAAATCATAGGAAATGAAAAAAATGTTGGTTACCAGCATTTTCCTCTTTACCTACAGTTTTTTCTACCCTATCAAAGTCAATTCCTATCTTTTTATCAGAATCTGTTTTGTCATCTGCAAAAACTTTCAACTTGGAAAAGTCTTAAAATTTGTGGTCTGGTGAAGTGTTAGTTGACAGCAACTGTAAAAGCAACAGCAATTGCAGTTATTGTGCTTGGTGATCTTTCAGCAAAGTGGTAAGTAAGAGAGAAAGATCTTCTGTCACAATAAATTTCATTACTATCTCCAGAAGACTGTTAGCTGTGTGCTTGTTACCACATAGGATTCAAATTAAGCAGCCTTTAATTGATTGATTGATTGACTGTATGGTGTTTAACACAGTTTTCAAAATTATTTTTTGTTATATCACAGCAGCCAGTGCACCTATCCATGCTTTCCTGGAGTTTCTTTCACCAGTTCTCCGCACAGTATTCTTTCCAAGCTACTGGCTGCCTTCCCACATAACCACCGTCGAAACAATGATCAGTGGTGAGATCCCACCCCTGATCATTTTGTTGACAATGGATGGATGAAGAATTTTGTGCGAAGAACTGGTAAATGAAACTCATGGAAACCACGGATAGGTGCACTGCCCACTGAGATATAATTGAAAAAAATGTTGAAAACAGCCTTAAACACTATACAATCAATCAATCATTTTTTTTTTGCAGGACTAAAACTTGCCTGTGTTGTAATGGGATAACTAGTTTAACCTATGACCTTTAAGAAATTTGTATCAGTTACTTGCTGTTATTTGACTCTCTACAAAACGATGAAATTTAAGACTTGTTCAAACCAAACGCATATGAAGACAATGAATAAACTGTGACTCAACGAATGATAATCGTCAATGAAAGGTTAGAAAACATTGTGGAAAAAGTAAAAATGCTGGTTACCAGCATTTTCTCTTTTTCTTACAATGCTTTCAAAATCTGTTTTTTCTCAGGGTTGTAAAACCTAGAAAATTGTGGTAAAGCATTAACACTTTAAAGCTTTACCAAACAATCCTCTCTTTAAACAACACAGAGAAAAAACGCTTTTGAAAACATTGTGGGAAAGGAAAAAATGCCTATATCCAGCATTTCCTTCTTTCCCCACAATGTTTTCTACCTCTCCAAAAACAAATTTCAGTTACTGAGTTACATTTATTTTGTCGTCTGCAAACACCTTCGAATTCCACCAGGCTAAAATTTTTTTTTTTTTGGTGAAGAGTTAACAAAATTTTAGACTTGTCCAAATTGAAAGTATTTGCAGACGACAAAATAAACATGACTCGAATTTTGAAACTTGACTTTGGAGGAGTAGAAAACATTGTGTGAAAAGGAGAAAATGCTGGTTACCAGCATTTTCTCATTTTCCCACAAAGTTTTCAGAAGGCGTCTTTCATGGGGTCATTAAATCCAGGGGTTGTTTGGTAAAGGGTTAATTCATGAGGCTTTTGAAAATATTGTGTAAAAAGGAGAAAATGCTGGTTACCAGCATTTTCTCCTTCTCCCATAATGTTTTCTACCCTCCAAAAACAATTTACACCATTTATCATCTGCAAATGCTTTGAATTTAGAAAGGTCCAAATTTTCAGTCCTTTGATAAAGAGTTAAAAAGTAAACCTGTGACCTTTGAAGATATTTGTTTCAGTTACTTGCTGTTGTATAAAGGTTGACTCTAAGCCTGGAGAGTCATTTTTCAAAATACAATTTATTTCTTCAATTTCCTCTGCTTTTTTTTCTTAGAAAATCCTCCTTTCCTTTTTTTCAAAACTTTCGGCACATACTATAACACTGAAAGACCAATGCAGGGGTGACAAAAATTGTTCATTTTAATTTTCTCTATTAATTGCTTCAGCATTTTTGCATGTATACGGTACTACTGGAAAACAAGATTAAGAATGAAGCTCTTCATTGTATACATGTAGGTAACAAATGGGCACTGTAAATTATATTGAATCACTAACTGTTGTGGTAACCAACATTTTCTCCTTTTCCAGCAATGTTAAAACTCTGGATTGCTTGGTAAACTAGAAAACAATGAGTCAGACAGTGACTCTTCATAGTGGAGGTAAAGAAATCTGTATCATTAATTATTGATGCGAGAAATCCATTGTATCTGATCTTTCTATTCATTATCCTTTTGATCCTTTACTACACAGTCCAGAGTGTTCACAACCCTGAAAAAGAGGCCTTTTGAAAACATTTTGCGAAAAGGAGAAAATGCTGGTTACCAGCATTTTCTCCTTTTCCAAAAATATTTTCTAACCCTTCATGCAAAATTCCAGTCATTTGAGCCACATTTACATTTGTCTTCTGCAAATGCTTTCAATATGGGTGAATCTAAAGTTTTGTTGTTTGGCTAAACAGTTAACATCTGAAACCAACTTGCAGCAGTCAACTTTGGAAACGTCCAAGTAAAATATGAATAATCAACATGAAATCATTCAATTCAACACTATTTAAGCTATCACATGAATTGATTCATTTAAAAATTATTTCAGCTATCAAGACATGGATAATCAATATAAAATTATTAAATTCAACATTATTTCAGTTATCAGGGCATTGATAATTTATATGAATTCATTCAACATTATTTCAGCTATCAGAGCATGGATAATCAACAACTGTTAACACAATTCAACAAAACGTTTTGGCTATCAGGACATATATGATCAACATGAATTGATTTTATTCAACAATTTTTCAGTTGTCAGGGCATGGATAATTAAAATGAATTGATTCAATTCAACATTATTTCTGCTATCAGGTCATGGATGATAAAAATTAATTGATTCAATTCAACATTATTTAAGCTATCACGGCATGTGTAATCAACATTAATTGATTCAACTCAACATTATTTCAGCTATCAGGGCATGGATAATAAACATGTTTTGAATCAACATAATTCCAGCTATCAGAGCATGGATGATAAACATGAATCATTAAATCTAACAATATTTCAGCCACAAGGATATGGATAATCAACATGAATTTATTCAACATTATTCCAGCTATCAGGGAATAGACTATCAATATGAATTGATCCAATTCAACAGTATTTCAGCTATCAGGGCATGGATGACCAATATAAATTCATTTAACATTATTCCAGCTATCAGGGCAAAAGTCAAGTCACCCAAGAAACATCTAGTTTGTCCTCCTAAAAGCCCTTCAATCTGGACAAGCAAAAATTTTGTCTTTTGGTAAAGATGAATCTTTACCACACAACTTCGAGTTTTAACAACCCTGTGGAAAAAAAGCCTTTGAAAACATTTTGGGAAAAGGAAAAAATGCTGGTACCCTCAGCATTTTCTCCTTTTCCTAAAATGTTTTCTTCCCTACCAATAACAGATACCTTGATTCTAGCCACTTTACATTTGTTGTATGCAAATGCTTTCCATCTTGACAAACGAAAATTTTGTCTTTTGGTATAGAGTTAATATTTTCTCATAGTTTATTGAGGGTCAAAGGCCAGATAATACACCAGTTATTCACAGTTACCCAAAATTAGTCTATAGATACTGCATTATTGAATAATCTTATAATCTATCATTTCAATAAAAATGACTTTCCCCTACCTTTCAATCCTTTACGACACAGTCCTGACTTTTAACAACCCTGATAAAGAAGCCCTTTGAAAACATTATGTGCAGAGGAAAAAATGCTGGTTACCAGATATCAGTTATGAGACAATTGTATTAAGTTTTCCAAATCTTAATCTACAGAATGGTGAATTAATCAATAGGCCCTTTTCAAATTAAAAAAAAAAAAAAAACCTTAAATATTTCAAAGATGTTATGTTCAGAATATGCTACAAAATAATGGAAAGTGTTGATCATAGATCAATGCAGTCTGATCTTGATCTACACTATCTATTAAAGCAACATAGGGTGCACTTGGGGCTTTATGGGTTAAGCTTTTCTATGCTATCAATGAAGGTGAAGGTCATTTTAAGGGCACCTGGGGTGAGATGCTCCTGTTCCTTTGCCAAACAATCCCAAGTTTACATGACCTTAAGGAAGAAGTCTTGCAAACATTGTGGGAAAAGGAGAAAATGCTAGTAACCAGCATTTTTTCCTTTTCCAACAATATTTTCTACCCTCAGAGAAATAAATCTCATCTTTTGAGCCACATGTAATTTGTCCAAAGTGAAAGTACCTACGCAAATTAAATTTGGTTCAAATTATATGATTTGCTTGTGAAAGGGCAGAAAGAAATTGTTGGAAAATCTCATAAATTAATGACCCTCAGGAGGAAGGCTTTAGAAAAGATTCTAAGAAAAGGAGAAAATGCTAATAATCAGCATATTCTCCAAACCAACATTTCCTACGATTTCAACAATCTTTGCTTCCTTTTAACCCTTCACCACACAATCCTGACTTAACCCTTTACCACACAATGACGCCTTTTAACACCCCTGAAGAAGAGGCCTTTTGAAAACATTGTGGGAAAAGGAGAAAATGCTGGTAACCAGCATTTTCTCCTTTTCCCACAAAGTTTTCTACCCCATCAAAGAAAAGTTGCGTCATTTGAGCCACTATGAAATTGTCTTCTGCAAATGCTTTCAATTTGGATAGGTCTTTAATTTTGCCGTGTGATAAAGGATTAAAACAACCTTGAGGAAACAGCCTTTTGAAAACATTGTGGGAAAAAAGAGAAAATGCTGGTAACCAGCATTTTCTCCTTTTTCCACAATGTTTTCTACTGTATCAAAGACAAATTCCACCATTTGAGTCACATTCAAACTGTTGTCTGCAAATGCTTTCAATTTGGACAAGTCTGCATTTTTTTCACGCGTCACAGATGTCAGAGACAAATCCTGTCCATTGAGCCTCATTTCCACTTTGTTGTCCTCAAATGCTTTTAATTTGGACAAGTCTATAATTTTGTCATCTGACAAAGACTTAACTGTTTTCAGGAATGAGAGGGCATGATTTTATCAGAAAGGGCAATTAACCCGTAAAGCGACGAATAAACCAGACAGATATGTTAAATCCTGCCGAGCCCCGGTAGCGCAGTTGGTAGTGTACAGGACTCAAGAACAAGTGGTCAATGGAGTTTCTTTTACCAGTACTCTGCCAAGCAGGGGGTCGAACCAGCGATCCCCTGTTCTCAAGTCCTGTACACTCCAAGTTTAGCTACCCTGGCTTGGCATGAATGCATATAAATGAGAAGAAAATTCAAATTAGGCATTTTTTACAACTAAATAAACAATGAAAAAAGATGCTCTACCATTTCTGTTAAAAGAAATCATTTTAGTTAAAAGAAACCATAGACAAGAAAAGTTTCAGTTCCTCTTTGAATTTAAAAAAAAAAAAACTGGTTCTAAGGCAGATTCTCAAAATGATACATTCTTTCCAGAAAAAGCTGAATATTGTTCTGCAGAAGAAAGGGTTTAAAGAGATTTCAGTGATGAATATTTTATGAGATTTGATTGGCTAAAACTGACAGAGATACTGATTCTTCAGTAGCTGGTTCCAGGCACAAGATAAATTGGTTCCCATGTAGAGATTTAAAGGTTAAGACCGAACATTAATCCTTGCTGCGCTCAGTAAATGAAAAGGACATTTCTTCAAAGAGGTAGCGTCTATGATACAAAATAGCGCATCTTCATGATCAACTCTTTCACGACTGAATAAATAAACTGCATTTTGTCAAAGGCTAAAAATACATTTCCTCTGCAAGAAAAGAGACAGTTTGGTCCTAAGCTAGAACACAGAAGTGGACAGTGTAGATCAGAGATCAGACTGCATGTTTTGTGCAATCTGATCTTGATCTACACTGTCCACAAAAGCTTTTGGTGTCATCTATAGTATGGAAAGAGTTAAGCCTGAAACTGCTGAAGAAAATGAAAATATCCGACAGATAATAAAAAGTAAAGTATGTTGATTTCATTCTTTTTCTTTTTGATGGACAACCTCACTGTATTAGGCAGTGTAGATCAAGATGAGACTGCACATTTTGTGCAGTCTGATCTTGATCTACACTTTTTGCAAAAGCACAATGCATCACACTTCAAAACCTAAGGTTGAAAAAGCATTGATTTGGAGTGTTTGACGACTCTAAACCCCTTGTAACGCCCCTGTTCTTGGTACTAAAGATGCAAATATTGCAATTTCACATCAGTTTTTAATACAATTTTTGGCAAAGAAGATGAAAGAGTTGATCCAAGATCAGACTGTATGTTCTGTGCAATCTAATCTTGATCTACATTGTCAACATAAGCAATCTGAACCCAGGTTTCAGCACTATAACGTTTAATCCTTTTGTTACAAATGGGTTGATTGATTGAGTGTATGGTCTTTTATGCTTTTTTCAACATCAGTTCAGTTACATTGCAGTGGCCAATGCACCTATCCAAGCTTTCCTGGAGTTTCTTTTTTACAAGTACTTTGCACAATATTCTATCCATGCCACTGGTTGCTTTCCCACATAGCCGTCGTCAAAACAACAATCGGGGTGAGAGAGGGATGAATTGTTCCGCAATGGTTATCTTCAATCCTCTGAGAATGGGGCAAGCAATTGGATTTGAACCAGCTACCCTCTGTACTCAAGTCCTGCAAGCTACCAGCTGGGCTACTGAGGCTCGGCCTTGCTACACTTTTTCTTACACACAAAAAATTATAAGAAAACTTAGCTATTTACCAAACAATAACATTTTGGTCTTGCCCAAATCTAAGGCATTTGCAGACAACAAATTAAATGTATCTCAAATAGCGGAAGCTGTCTGTGAAAGGGTAGAAAACATTGTGGAAAAAGGAGAAAATGCTGGTTACCAGCATTTTCTCCTTTTCTCACCATGTTTTCGAAAGCCTTCTTCCTCAGTTGTTAGTCTACAAATTGCTTCTACATTACAACAATACTTCTTATTTCAATCAGCAGAGCTCTTCGGGTTAAAGGTGTGTTTAGGCCTACAACCAGCTGAGGCTGGACCACACATAAAAAAAATTAGTGGCATCATATATGATATACATTCAAACACAGCCATCTGTACTAACGAAGAAGGCATATTTTATTGCTATGTAGTGTCTAATAAGTATATGAAGGCTTTCATTTCTTATTTTCTTTTCCTGTTATGGGTGAACTAACAATTCTGCTATGTTGCGGGAACTGTGTAGGTTTAGATAATATCCCACTGTCTCGCGAGACTTGTTCATTTTCTAACCATATAGGTACAAAAGTGTGCCAAAAGACTCTATCATACTGGCGATAATAAGCATTAGGCTAGGAAGTTCAGAGCCTAAGGGCCCAAGCCTAGTGATGGTGAAACCCACAGAATAAGAGAGCTAATGCTGCCATAGCTGAGCCCCAACAGACAACTCATGGGGCTTGAAACCAGGAATTGGGGTTTCGAATCCCCAGCTTTGCAAAATTCTTTCTGAGGATTGATGATTGTCATTGCAACAGGATTCATTCTTCCCTCATCATTGATCACTGTTTTCACGAAACTTATGTGGGAAAGCAGCCACTGGCTTGGAAAGATCATTTTGCAAAAGAGTGGTAAAAGACATTCCTCCAGGAAAGCAAGGTTAGGCACACTGGCCTGCATGATATGACTGAAATAACATTGAAAATACATAGAGGATATTTGTTTTTTACGGTGAAAGATCGAAATTTATTTCAATGAGTGAACATCATTGGTAATATTTTCACCAGTGGTGCACTCTTGAAAATATTACTGATGATGTTCACGAGATGAAATAAATTTTGATCTTTCACCGAAAAAAATATTCTGTTTATTTCATGCTTTTAACCCTTTTTGGGTTAAAAATCCAGTACAGTTCTTTGCGGTTATTCCTCATGACGTACCCCCTCCGCATAGCAACGCATTACAATAATATGTCAAGCGCGAGGAATGTAAGGTATATTATGTCATATTTCCATCTGGTTGTGGGACATGCACATTTTACCCAGTTAACTAGTGCGCAGGAACAACCATTTCTGCCTTTAACTGAAGAGTTAAAATATTAAAAAAGGTATTTTCACTGGTCGTAACCATGAAATATCGAAAAATATTTCACTGATATTTTTCGATAACCTACCGGAAAGCTTGAAATAAAATGTAGCATTAATCACCATGCAAACAAGCAATGTAGCTGCACTATGACCACAGTAAAATAGAATGCATTATAAAAAGACAGCTAAATATTCAGTATGAGGGAAAAGGGCACCCAATGTTTGTCGGAATGTTAAGCTCAATACAGAGTTTTATTTATCACCCAATCAGGGCCCTATACATAATTGATGAGGCCTTGTACACAGGATGCCATCAGCCATATTTACTTTATAGGCTTGTTCTGTGTTCCAGGTTTAACCCTTAAAGTGCCTTTTACAACAAAAGTTGCCACTGTGGCCAGTGTAGATAAAAAATGTGTGGTCTGATCTTAATTCTACACTGATCACTTTACTGAAACACTGTAGACAAAACCCACCATGATATTGCAATTACTTGGGTTCTAGTTCTAGAATGAAAATGTATGTTGGGTTTATTCAAGACTCCAAAGGTTGATTTGCTTCCATGCTAGCTAAAGTTAGCCCCACTTTAATGCAGGGTGTCACAAGTTTGGTGTCCCAGCTGCTCCCCCCCCCCCCCCAAAAAAAAAATCTGTCAGATGATTGATGAAAGTTTATTCCTTTTTTTTCCCCATAACTCTATACCAAACGACAAAATTCTAGCATTTGCAGAAGACGGGATAAGTGTGACTCAAAAACTTAACTTTGTTTTGGAGGAGTTGAAAATAGTATGAAAAAAGGAGAAAATGCTGGATTCCAGCATTTTTTCCTTCTTGCCACAATGTTTTTAAAAGTTTATTTCTCAGGGTTGTTTGAAGTCCAGATTGTGTGGTAGAATAAAAAAACATTGTGGAAAAATGAGAAAATGTCACATGGTACAGGCGTTCATTCATTTCATTTACACTCTTGAACACCTTTGTTGATCACACTTTCAAAAAACAATCCAGGTTGTGAAAAAGGGATGATAAACATGTTGAGTTTCACAACCAAATGTATAATGAGGTAGACTGGTCCTTGAACATGTGGAAAAGTTACCAATAGCAAAAGGTATCGACCCATGTCTGCCTGCGCTGACTGCACAGGCTGACATGTGTCAATACTTTTTTGCTGAGGCATTTAGTGCCCTTTTCACAGAGCACAGCTCATTTCTTCTTTGGCCACTGTTTTTCAAAGGTGATCATCAGCAAAAAAGAATGTCACCTCCTGAGTGAAATGTTTATAAAACTGCCAGTAAAAAGTGGGGGTACACATGTACAGCTGATAAACCCTTTACCAAACAATCTGGGGTTTTCACAACCCTTGGAAAGTAGGCTTTTCAAAACATTATGGGAAAAGAAGAAACTGCTAGCGATCAGCTTTATTTTCCTTTTCTTACAATGTTTTGACCCTTTCAGAGAGCTGAAGTTCCTTTGAAAAAAATTTGAACTTAGCATCTACAGATCTTTTGAATTTGAAAGAGTCAGTCTTAATTTTGGGAAAGGGTTGAGCCATTACCAAAACAATCACATGTTTTGACCACCACAAAGAATGATAGATTTATTGATTGGTTGGTTGGTTGATTTATTCATTTATTTATTTATTTATTTATTTATTCTATGGTGTTTAAAGCCATTTTTAAAATTATTTCAGTTATATCATGGTGGCCAGCGCATCTGTAGTTTCTTTTACTGGTACTCTGCACAATATTTTTTCCAAGTCACTGGCTGCTTTCCCACATAACCATTGTCAAAACAATGATCAGCAGTGTCACAATGACTATCATCAAACCTTGGAAAGAAATTGGCCAAGCCAGGGATCAAACCAGCGACCTCCTGTTCTCAAATCCTGTATGCCACCGACTGAGCTACTGGGGCTCTGCACCACAAAGAAAAAACTTTTGAAAACTGTGGGAAAAGGAGAAAAGGTTAGCAACCAGTATTTTCTTCTTTTCTCACAAAGTATTTACCACCCTATGAAAGAAAAAGACCCATTTGTTCAAGCCACATTTGGTATGTTGTCTGAAAATGCTTTTAATTTTTGATAAAGTCTAAAACTTTAGAAATCTACGGTACAAAACAATATGGAAAAAGGAAAAAATGCTGGTTACCAGCACTTTCTCCTTTTCAAACATTGTTTCAAAAAGCTCTATTTTCAAGGGTCGTTAAAACACAGGATTGTTTGGTAAAGGGTTAAGTTAAAAAAAAACATTGTTGGGGGTACCTGATAAAAAGTCATTGAAAAGATTGCAGGTGGAGATTTCCTGGTGGTTTTTGACCACAATTTTATCTTTACTCTTTTACCACACAATCCAGATTTTTAGTGATCTTGTGGAAGAAAGCTTTGGAAAACATTGTGGGAATAGGAGAAAAAGTTGGTAACCAGCATTTTCTCCTTTTCCCTCATTATTTTCCACCATGTGAAAGACAAATCCAATCATTTTGGTTACATTTAAATTGGCGACTGCAAATGCTTTCAATTTAGACAAGTTGAACATTTTGTTGTTTGGTAAAGAGTTAAGTCATGTTCCCTTATAACTCCCCTCCCTTCATATAGATCTAACAGGTGACGTGAAAACATGAGGGACATGTTAATAGAGAGATTCATTTCCTCTTTTGGCAAGTTGCTTTGATTTTTTTTCACAAAGGCAATAGACTTCTGCTAGTACTAGATCTAGTACTAGCGCATGAAAAGTTCAATCATCCATCTTTCTCTTTCTTCTGTTCTCTCCATCATGTGTCGTCTGCTGCGAGGGAGGATATAAAAACTGCACGTGTGAATACCTTTAGATCTGGTATAGGAATCACAAAATACATCGATCACATGTTAAAAAAAAATCGAGCATTTTCAAAATTTTTACCTGGAATCCTGACGGTGTCTCGGATTGGACAATAAAACAAGATTAACACAAGCAGCTGGTCCAGATGAAAGTACACATGACAACTACTCCCGCCATTTGTAAACAAATCAACGCCCACCAAAGAAGAGCACATCAAGGGAGGTAACTGAAATTTATTGTGTTCCCTACCATTCCGACAGACAACTTTTTTTCCCGCCAAACTTGCTTCTTCATCTTCTTCTCCGTAGCTCAATGATAAACTCTTAATCATACAATCTCCAGTTTTTAACGACACAGTAAGAGGAGGATTTTGAAAACATTGTGAGAAAGGTAGCAACGCTGGTAACAATCATATTTTCCTTTTTCCACAATGTTTTCTACTCCATCATACCCCTATTCACACACCATTAAAGCTACATTTGATTTCCCGTCTGCAAATAGTTTCAATTTGTTTCCAGTCAAAATCACCGTTTGGCAGAGAGTATAGGTAAAGGATTTGCAATCCAGTCCTGACGGGCCCTATATTCGATCCTCTCCCAAGGCCCAGGGTTTTTCGTTGGGCTGTTTGGGGAAAAGAACTGGGACAGTAGATCTACTATATAGATCTATAGTTTTGTGGGTATAGTCGTAAATTTCATAAAATTGTTCACAAATAAACGATCTTCCGCAGCGATATGACTGAAATAATGTTTCAAGCGACATAAAACGCCAACCAATCGATCAATTCCTCTTCGTCATCGTCATCATCATCATCTTGCTGTTGTTTTTTGTCGTTGTTGATGTTGTTGTTGTTGACCTTCTCCTTTTTCTTCTTCTTCTTCTTCTTGGTTTATCATTTCTTTTCAAGTTTACTCAGCATGCAATGACAGTGCTTTTACCTTGATCGATGCGTTACATGTTCCACTCGTTATTGGATCTACAAATATATTTCATAGACAGAGTACTCTTAGGCCTATTTAAAAGCTGTGTCCGCCAGACTTTTAAAGGGTCCAATAACCAGGCCGACAGCACTAGAACATTTGGTTTGAAATTATTCACATGTAACTCCCTTGTTTTCAGTGCAATACAACTATATAGACCGTCTAATGCTTGTTTAAAACCGTTTAATAAAAAAAAAAATATCTCGAACGCCACTTTATGCCGGATTTTCGATCTGTATTCATCTCCTGACGCCCATCTCCCACCATTAGTTTATCCCTTAAAGCGCCTTTCACTTTTAATGCTTTAGTGTAGATTAAGATCAGACAGCACAATACGTGCAGTCAGATTATTGATCTATACTGTCCGCTTTGCTGAAACAATGCAGAGAAAAGCAATCTGAAAAATGCACTTATTTTGGTCTTATTTTGAGATTAAAGATGTTGAATGTTGGTTGGGTTTATTTGGGTCCTTAAGGGTTAAATTTGTTAGGGTCTTCTTTATCTATTCTTGTTTCATGTATCATTATAGACATCTGGACTTACCGAAACCGGTGGGTTTCCACCATCTCTCTCTCTCTCTCTCTCTCTCTCTCTCATTGCCCTCTTTGTCTGTCTGTCTGTCTGTCTGTCTGTCTCTCTCTCTCTCTCATCGCTTTCTCTCTCTCTCTCTCTCAAGGAAGGAGAGAATAAAAAAGAATTCCCATCGTTCTGAAAACCGCTCGGTAGAATCCGCGCAGTAACTTGAAATTTACTCGTATTTATTAACCCTTTACCAATCAGTCTCGAGGTCTGCATCGAGATGGTGATCTTAATGAAGAATAGTTTTAGAATAGGAGAAAATGCCCAAAGTATTGTTTACCCTTTCAAAGACAAATCCCTGTAATGAGCAATATTCAAAGAGCCTTCCTGGACTACAGTAGTTGCCTTTGCGACCAGTGTAGATCAAGATCAGACTGCACAAAACATGCAGTCTGTTCTTTAATCTACACTGTCGGCTTTGCTGACAAAGTAGGCTACAGACCACAAACAGCCACGAAATTGCAGTTATCTTGGTCTTAAAATTCTTGAATGAAAATATCCTTTGGGTTTCAACGGCACTTTAACCGTTAGGCTGCTAAGCGCAACTCACTGACCTTTTCCGGACAGCGTAGATCAAGATCAGACTGCACAGAACGTGCAGTCTGATCTTGGATCTACACTGTCCGATAAGGCGATATCTTTCCTCCAAAAATACCTTTTAAAATAGGAGAATTTGGGGTTTTACTATCGGCTTGAAATTTTACTTTCACTTATTCAGCAGGATAAGCGTTAAAATATTATATTTTCGTTCCATTTTTGCTTGCCCTGATAACCACTTGTAAGGTTTATAATTCACAAATTAAAAAAAAAACCACGAAAAACACTAATTACTTTTATCACGTTTCTGGAGTATTTAGGTATATATATTGTCGTTTGTAGTATGATAAGCCATATCGGCAGCCTAGAGTTCCCTGGTAATTATTTCACCTGTGTAAAAATAACGACTTCGCCGGTAATTCCAGCCTCAGTACCAAAATTGGACGAGTCCAACTCTGAAAGGTAGAAAGTCAATATTTGATAGAGTCCCTTACCTGAAAATAACAAGTTTAACCACAAATTAAATTGCAAATTGATTTTTTTAGGCTTATTTTAAATCAGTTTTGTCATTTACTTCTCAGATTTTGAACCGAGAAAACTAAACTGGTCGAAAGTGTTCGAAGAAATTACGCGTGATTCATCTTTTATACCCGTCACGATCTCCTTAGATCCGTCCAGGTAATTGGTTGAAGTTAGGTGAACTTGAAAACGAGCGGGGTCAGAAAGCCTTTAAAGTTTACAAAAAAACTCGACATTTCACAGGAAATTTACGATTCACGAACGAAATCGGTATCTGTCTGTAGAATTTTATTTAGATGTAGTCTATATCTGTTTGATGTTGTGAGTTTTCAATCTTTGTTCTTTTTAAATTACTGTACCCTTTCGAGTTGGGTGGAAGTGCGATTTTATGGTACGGTATAAGTTTAGCTAATTTGTATTTCTTTTGTATATAAATGTATTTAACTTTTAATAACGACCAAATTTTAGACTTGTCGAAACTCGAAATATTTGCAGACGACAAAATAAAAGTGACTCTGAAATCTAAATTTGTTTTTGGAAGGGTAGAAAACATTGAGGGGAAGAGGAGAAAATGCTGGTTACTAGCATTTTCTGCTTTCCCCACACTGTTTTTTTTTTTCAAAAGCCCTTTTCTTCAGGGTCATTAAAAGTGGGGATCGTTTTGTAAAGGGTTAACTTTTAACCGGATGACAAAATTTTAGGCTTGTTCAAATGAAAACATTTGCAGACGACAAATTAGATGGGGATCAACAGACAAAAATCTGTCCTCAATAGGACAGAAGACAGGCAAGGAAAGAGTTGAGTGATAGCTTTCTTTTACGAAACTGCAAAATTTTAGATTTTCCCTTATTGGAAGCAATTGCAGATGACAAAAATGGTTCAAATAGTAGAATTTGCCTTTGAATGGGTAGGAAAAACTGTGGAAAGAGAAAAACAATGCATTGTCACCTTTTCCAACAATGATTCCAAAAGGTTTCTATGCAGGGTTCTTCAAAAACATGATTTTGTAGTGAAGGATAAAGTATGGATTATTTTAAAATTTTGTCATCTAGTTTAGTGATTGATCGATGGTATGGTGTTTAACGTTGCTCTCAACATTATTTTGGTCATATCATGGCTCACTAATTCAAATTAGCTCAGGGTTACAACAGTTCTAGGGTAGGACTCTGAAGTATCTTGCCCAAGGACACTCACATGAAAAAAACAAGTCTCGATAATGAGATGTTTACTGTCTTCTTTTAAATTTGATTTTGCAAGAGTAGAAAACTTTGTTGGAAAACGAGAAAATGCTGGTTACCAGCATTTTCTCCTTTTTGCACAGTATTTTCAAATGGTTTTCACTTTAGAGTTGTTAAGAGTTGTGAAGGACTAACTTAAGCATGGATTAGTTTTCAATTTTGTCATCTGGTTTAGTGATGGATTGATTGAGTGCATGGTATTTTACGCCACTTTCAACATTATTTAAGTCATATCACGGCAACAGCTCACTAGTTCATATAAGCCCAGGATTACACCAGTATTAGGTTAGGGTTCTGAGGTTCTTGCCCAAGGACACTCCCATGAAAAATCAAGTACTTCCAGTGAGTCTGGTTTGGAGTCAAAATTAATTATACTGATTTGAGATCTCAGAATTGTTTTTCATACTTTTGTTGTAGATATAAAAACATGGTAGATTGACGACATGGCCAGATACAAGTCAAGAACGAGACCTTTTCACATGCCATCATCCAGTTATAATATAACAGACGGAGAAGATTCCGTAAGTATTGAGGTCAAATCTGCATTGTTTTATAATTAGCCCTTTGCCACACAATCCCTAGTTTTAACCGAATGTAAGAAGTTTTGGTAAAGACGTTTTGGCTAGCTGGAAGTGCAAAGTAGGGCCTAACAAAAGAAATATCTGTGTTGAGGCTTTCAGTCCGAGATGCTGTAGGTAGGGTAGGTAGGGATTTTTTTTCCAGAAACTTTTTACATGGACCATGTACCGAAATCACACCCGATAGATTTTTTTTCAATCGTAGTGGCAGCATTTTCTAGGTAGGGTCGGGAAACCCTAAACACTGAAATTTTTTTGACAGGCCTAGGGCATTTTGGCCAGATATTAATTTGAAGTGTCTGCGATAGATATCTGTTGAAAAAATTGTGGGAAGAGGAGATATCATCTGTTACTTCTTTACCAAACGGCAGAATTTTAGACCGGTCCAAATTGAAAGCCTAAATTGTGCAGACAACAAATTAAAGATGGCTCGAATGGCAGAATCTGTCCTTGATAGAGTAGAAAACATTGTTGGAAAAGGAGAAAATGCTGGTTACCAGCATTTTCTCCTTTTTCCACAATGTTTTCAAAAGACTTCTCTCCAAGGGTCGTTAAAACCCGGGATAGTTTGGTAAAGAGTTAAAGGATTAAGGTATGACTTATTTGAAAATATCTATGGGAAAAATAAGAATTTTCTTGGAATGTGCAAATCCTTTTTGTCTTCTGCAGCTGAAGACATTGGAAGACAATGAAGGAAAAATGTAAATTACTCACAACAAGCATTTTCACCTTTCCTCACAGCTATTTGTATGTCATCAGATTAAAACACCCTTGGAAAATTAAAATTTATCGGCCAAAGCGTCTTGCCCTAAAAGTCTCTGTCAAAAACATCTTGAGAAAGATGGCTTTTGAAAACATTGAAGGAATAGTAACTAGCATTTTCCTTTTTTTCTTACAATGTTTTCTAAAGCCTTTCTCTTCAGGTATGGATAGTTGGGTACTGGGTTAAATGGCCAGAGAAGATAAAGATTAGACTGCACAGAACATGACATTTTAGTCTCATCTTTGTCTACACTGCTGCCATGTTGAGATATTGGGACAGAGAGTGTCGATTAAAATGGAATTGTTTTGAACAGAGCTCCAGATAGAGGGAGCGATTTTGATTTCAAAACTGGAAATAGTAATTATTCTCCACTAAACCCTATGTTATCGATACTAATTAGAATCGTGTCATTGAGACGATTCTAATGAGTACCCACAACAAAGAGGTTTGGAAGGGAAATAATGGATTTAGAATACCGTCACTCAGTCTTATTTGGAGCTTTGTTTGAATTTTGTATCTCTCTAAAAATGTCAAATGGATTTGTTTGACATTCTAAGAGCTATAGATGTCCCAAGATAACTATGAATGCCTTAAAACAAGGTACGATCTAAAACAGGACAGTCAGGCTAGTAGAAATTATCAGTTAACTCTTTCCATACCACAGACGACACCAGATGCTTATGTGGACATTTTAGATCAAGATCAGACTGCATAGAATGTGCAGTCCGATCTCTGATCTACACTGTCCACTGCTTTATATTAGATTATGATCTGGCTCTTGATCTTATAGCGGAATTTTAGTTGTAGCCATTGAAAAATTGCAATTTATTTATTTAGTAGTGACAGAATTAATGCCAACTGTTTTTGTCTTTCTGTCTCGAAAGCATTTCTAAAGTTTTCTTCACCACATGATGAAACTTTAGACGGGTCCAGATTGAAAGCATTTGCCAACGACAAATTAAATATTGCTCAAATGATGAGATTTGTCTGTGATAGAATAGTAAAGAATGTGGGAAAAAGGGAAAATGCTGGTTACCTGAATTTTCTTCTTTTCTCTCAATATTTTTCAAAGTCATTTTTACTAGGGTCGTTTAAAGCCAGAATTGTTTGGTAAAGGGTAAAAAACATTGTGGCAAACAAAGAAATAGCTCCTGATGTTTTCATGTCTTAAATTTTTACCACACAATCCCCAGTTTTAAACCTTGAGGAAGAAGCCTTTTTGAAAACACAGTGGGAAAAGGAGAAAATACTTTTAACTAGCATTTCCTCCTTTTCCAACAATGTTTTCTAAACTTCAAATTACAATTTCACGCATTTGAACAATATCCATGTAGATGTGTGCAAATGCTTTCAATTTGGATCACAAACATGGCTCACATTGTAAAAATTGTCATTGAATGGAAAGAAAACATTGTGGGAAAATGAGAAAATGCTGGTAACCAGCATTTTCTCCTTTTCTCACAATGTTTCTTCAACCTTCTAAAAGATGATTTTCACCCACTGAGTCATATTGAATTGGCCCTCTGTAATTGCTTTAGATTTGGAAGATTCAACATTTTTTTTGTTGTTGTATAGTAAAAAGATAAACTGTGTAACCCTTTACCTGATGACAAAATTTTGGATTTGTCTGAATCCAAGGAACTTGCAGATGCTGTGGTAACCAGCATTTTCTCCTTTTCTCACAATGTTTTCTTCTTTCTAAAAGAGGAATTTCACCCATTGAGCCATATTGAATTTGCCATCTGTAAATTCTTTAGATATGGAAGAGTCTACATTTTTGTCGGTTGGTAAAGAGATAAAGTGTGTAACCCTGTACCTGATGACAAAATTTTTTATTTGTCCAAATCCAAGGAATTTGCAGATGCAAAAAAATTGTTTACCAGCATTTTCTGCTTTTCTCACAATGTTTTCAAAGGCCTTCCCCCTAAAGGTTGCTAAAACTCAAGATTTTGCGGTAAAGAGATAACAAAACATTTTCACAAATTATGGACTATAAACTGTCCGGGCAGTTGATTGATTTATTGATTGTATAGTGTTAATGCCACATTCAACATTATTTCAGTTATATCGCGGCAGCCAGTGTACCTATCCATGCTTCCTGAAGTCTCTTTTACCAATACTCCGCACAATTTTCTTACCAAGCCACTGGCAGCTTTCCCACATAACCATAGTTGAAAAATGGTCAGTGGTGAGAGAGGAATGAATCCTGTCCTAATGACTATCATTAATCCTTGGAAATAAAATGGCCGAGCCAGGGATCAAACCCACGACCCCCTGTTCTCAAGTCCTGCATGCTACCGACTAAGCTAACGGGGCTCGGCACTCTCCAGGCAAATAAGAATGGTGGTCAGTATTGTTCGTGTCACAACAAAAACTTGGTTCGGAACTGACAACAGGCATCAAAATAATAATTGTCACTTCCTTATTTTTTGATTGATAAAAAATGATGGCAGATGACAAAATGCATCAGCCTAATAAATGTCACTATATTCAAACTGATAAGAAATGATAGCAAGTGACAAAAAGAAAGAATATTTATTGAAAAGGAATATATTGGAACACTCCTCATTTTTTGTCTGCTATGAGGTGACTGCATGTGAACTGAGCATTATTTGGTTTTATTGAAATAGAATTTCTCTAATACAATTTAAATAATAGATCTAGTTCAAAACAAACTATTATTTCTTTGAAACATATTATTATTCTGTTTTATGAAACTGCTTTTTGGAGATAACAAATAATAATTTTATTTAATAGAAACAGTATTTTACCATCATTTTCTCCTTTTTGCACAATATTTTCAAAAGGCTTCCATCTTGGTATTGTTAAAACTCAGGATCTTGTGTGGTAAAGGGTTAAAAGATGAATTTGAGCCAAGTTTAAATTGTCATCTGCAAATGCAATCAGTATGACACTGACAGTACAAAATTCTATAGACTGGTAAATTGTTAATTGTTATTTTGCCTCAGTGATTTTGACCCATTTATTTTCAACACTTCTATTGAGAAATCATAAAAACTACAAGTACTTAACCACAATATTTTCAACTCTTACAACGATAAATCACATAATTTGAGCAGTTTGTCGTCTGCAAATGCTTTCAATAAGGCTGAGTAAAAAAATTTGTGGTTCGGCAAAGTGTTAATTGTTATTTTGCCTCAGTACCCCCATTGATTTCCAACACTTCTATAGAAAACCATGGTAAAATATTGATAATAAGAGCAAGAATGTACCAATATTATCTATATTTTCTCTCCTTCCCCCCTTGATGGCCATCCTCTTTATTGTCTCTCATGGTTTATTGGATACATTATGACAAAAGACAACAATGGTTTTGGTACAAAGTGGCATATTGATAATATTGATCGTGGCTTTCCCCTTTTCATTTTCTCTTATTAACTCTTTCCATACCATAGATGACACCAGAAGCTTTTGTGGACAGTGTAGATCAAGATCAGACTGCACAGAAAGTGCAGTCTGATCTCTTATCTACACTGTCCACTGCTTTATTCTAAATTATGAACAAATTGTCTCTTGATCTTGTAGTGGAACTGTATTTTAGCCATTGAAAAAATGCAATTTATTTATACAGTACAGAAAAATTTAACTCTTTACCACACATTCAAATTTTAGACTTGTCCAAATTGAAAGCATTTGCAGACGACAAATTAAATGTTTGCTGAAATGGTGAAATTCGTCTTTCAAAGGGTAGAAAACATTGCAAGAAAAGGAGAAAATGCTGGTTACCAGCATTTTCTTCTTTGCCCACAATGTTTTCAAAAGCCTTTTCTGTCAGGGTTGTTAAAATTCAGGGTTTTGTGGTAAAGGGTTAACTCTTTACCAGACAACAAAATTCTGGACTGGTCCAGAATGAAAGATTTTGCAGCTGACAATTTCATTGAGGGGATTTGTCGTTGAAAGAGCAGGAAATATTGCTTGAAGAGGAGAAAATGCTGGTTACAAGCATTTTCTCCTTTTCCCACAAAGTTTTCAAAAGCCTTCTTCCTCAGGGTCATTGAATGTCAGGATTGTATGCTAATGGGTCAACTCGTAACTACATGTAGATGACAAAATTTTAACTTTATTTAAATTGAAAGCATTTGCAGACAACACATTAAAAATCTAGCACTCCTAGCACTCAGTGTAAAAAATATTGTTGAAAAAAAGGAGAAAATGCTGTTTAACAGCTTTTTCTCCTTTTCCCACAAAGTTTTCAGTAGCCTCTGTCCTCAAGGTTGTTAAAAGTCAAGATTCTGTAGTAAAGGATTAATCATAAAAGACAGTATCAACTTATTATTTCCTAAAACATAATATTTTTTAATTATGTGAATCAAGGTATAGAATTGGCCTTTGAAAATGCCTTTTCCCACATTTTTTTTTCAAAAACCATTATTCTGAGAGTCATGAGAACCTGGCACTGTTTGGTAAACAGTTAACCCTTTTCCACACAATCCCAAGTTTTAACAACCCTGAGAAAAACGCCTTTTAAAAACATTGTTGGAAAAAGAGAAAATGCTGGTAACCAGCATTTTCTTCTTTTCCCACAATGTTTCTGCCCTATCAAAGACAGAAATCAAAATTCGAACTACAATAAAATTGTTGTCTGCAACTACTTTCAATTAGGTCCAGTCTAAAATTTTGTTGTCTGGTAAAGAGTTAAAAAACTCCCATACACATACAATCAATGCATCCTTCTGTAGGGTTATAAAATAATGTAATTGTTTAGTAATAATTTAAGTTTGTATGACTTCTTTTCCCATGATGTTTATGATTGATTTCTATATTCTACGGAGATTGAAACACATTCCCTATTCAAGTAGAAGTGCTAATTATACGGGCCGAAATCAATGCAAATTACGTCCTTTTGGGGCTAATTGATAAATCAACTTGACAGCCCAGTCGGATATTGTATTTTTGTTGCACGCAACTAGATATATATGTAATTAGGACTGCCTCTTAGGTAGTGATATCTTCCGATTGGCTGATTTTTGGAGATGCTGTTTATTCATGGATAGATTTTGCTTACTGCTTCTGTTTTTAGACACATGGTATCTAAAGGTATTTTAGAGTTCAAACTGAATGAAGTATAATATTATGTAGCATAGCTTTTCTTTAGTCCCCAACTCTTTACCAAATGACAAAATTGACCAGCCCGCATAGCTCAATAGGTAGAGTGTAGGACTTGTGAACGTGATGTTTCGAGTCACTTGAGGGTGTGGGTTCGATCCCCATGGCTGGCCATCTAAAATTACTAATAGTCTTTCGGATGAGACGTTAAACCGAGTTCCCGTGTGACGGTGCTATACACCGAGCAGGTAAAAGAACCAGGCGTAACTTAAGATGGGTTTCGTCCTGTATCTGCACTATCCCTCGTAACAATACTAACAGGCTTCAGAGGGCGTCGCCCATATGGGCAACCGGTGGCGACGATAAATAAACGCAAATTCAATCAATCAAATGACAAAATTTCAGATCTCTCCAAATTGAGAGCACTTGCAGACAACCAATTAAGTGTGGATAAAATCACTAGATTTGTTTCTGAAAGGTTAGAAAACATTGTGGGAAAAGGAGAAAATGCTGGTTACAAGCATTTTCTCCTTTTCCCACAAAAATTTAATATTGTGGTATTTTTTCCCTTAATGGTTATGTCCATTGGTTCTTTAAGTCAGTGTTAGTCACAAAAAATCTTTAATATATTTTGCAATCTGATCTTGATCTAGACTTTTCAGAAAATAAAAAAAAACATTTTTTTTTTGTCAGGATATCCTTCTATTCCACAGTTTCAATCTGAGATCAGACTTCAATTTTCTGTGCAATCTGATCTTAACTAACACTTTCCACAGAATAAAAGAAATTTGTGGCTTTTTTTGCTAAAACATTTGACCAACTATTGGACATTTTCAGAGAATCTTACTTACTTTTGGACATTTGAGATTTAAGATTAGACTGCATTTTATGTGCAGTCTAAACTTTTCCACAAGATAAGAAAATATCTAATCTCCTGTTGGTCAATTTAAATCTGAGACCAAATAGCATCTCCCTCCCCCTCCCACCATGACGGTAAGCAGACTTAAACTCCTTACCAAATGACAAAAGTTGGGACTTGTCCAAACTCAAAGCATTTGCATATGATAAATTTGGCTCAATTGTTAAAGTTGTCATTGATAATTAAAGTTATCATTTGGTAAAGAGTTGGGTACTAAAGAAAAGCTATGCTACATAATTGGAGAGGTCATCAGACCTCTCCAATAGTGGTGAGTTTAAAAGGCAGACTGCCACAGAATTTGCTGTCTAAATCTATTGTTCTTGCGAAATTGTTCTGATACACAGTCTGTTTCATCATGGTTTTGTAAATGAAGTGAAATCAAAAAACCGAAACAGGAAAAAGACGTCGTTTATTTTTATATGACGAATTTCAGAAAAGATTTGTTATATTAATTTGCCATGGTTGCAAATGACCTCTCAAATAATTGTAATTTTTCATTAAGCAAATAAATCTAAGCAGAAGAAAAAATAAGGAGAATTTCATTAAAAAAGAGAGAAAGAAGACCGCTGGACAAGATCATGCGACTTGAAAACGCAGGAAGAAGGTCAAATGACTGTCATGTAAAGCATAAGAGGTTTCTATGCGGCGGCTTTTTCACTTGTTTGTTTACATGTACCAAAATATATTGAAATTAAAAGCCAATAAACTATTTGAAAACATTGATGCTGACCTCTCCTGGCTTCTTTTGTAAAGAAGCCAACTTGTTGATAATTAAAGTTGTCATTGATAAGGTAGAAAACATTGTGAGAAATGGAGAAAATATTGGTGAACACACAATGTTCTCAAAAACCATTCTTTTTCGAGACCATTAAAACTCAGGATCGTATGGTAAAAAATTAAATAATATTGTATATTGTGGGAGAAGGAAAGTATTTCACACAAAACTGGCACAATATTGTAGCATCCATGTTACTGGGAAGTTGTATGAAGAAAATGCTTCCAAACTGTCTGGCAAATTCTACTTTTGCCACAACATTTTGAAATTTCTCTATTCTGAAGGCAATGAGAAAATGGAATTAGTTACAAAGAAAAAAAGGATAATACATTCAACACAGAACTGGCATCATGTAGTAACATCCATGTTACAGGGATATTCTAGTAGTATTGGTAAAGAGCTACCAAACTGCCTGGCATATTCTCCTTTCACTACAACATTTTGAATTTCTCTATTAGATCTGACATTAAATAAAGCTACAGAAGGCAATGAGAAAATGTAGATAGATACAAGAGAAAAAGAGATGAAGTATTTGACGCGAAACTGGCACCATATTGTAGCATCCATGCTACCAGCAAGTGGTATCAATAAAAAACTCCAAAACTGTCCGGCAAATTCTCCTTTTGCTACAATATTTTGAATTTTCTCAGTTCTGAAGGCAATGAGAAAATAGAATTAAGGCCTGTTAACACTATCAAACATTTTGTTTGCAAACACCACCAAAATCCATGTATGCTGTTATTTGAAAACAAAAGTTTTCTAGTGTAGACTGAACACAAGCATGCATCACCAAATAGTGTTTGGGGGTGTTTGGACATGTTATTTTCGTTTGCCGTGTTTGCTAGGATTTGGTGTTCTTTACATATACTGAGCAGTCAGTAGCTGCCTTCTTATCATGTGATGGATGCATTGTATGATCTTCAAACACCACCAAACATTGTATGCCATTGTTTGTTCTAGTGTTGATAACTTATGGACAAACATGACTAAACAACAACAAACATGGTGTTTGGTGGTGTTTGCAAATAAATGTTTGCTAGTGTAGACAGGCCTTTAGTTACAAGGAAAAAAGGATAACATATTTGACACAAATCTGGCGCCATGTAGTAACATCCATGTTACCAGGATATTCCAGTAGTATTGGTAAAGAACTACAAAACTGCTCACTTGATACAAAGGCACTATAACATACAACGGCATTATAACAGACAGGATAGTGAAAATAAAATTGCTTGGAGTTTGTGAACTTTACTGTTTAACCCATAACCCTTTACTGCACAATCCTAACTTTTAACAATCCTGATAAAGAAGCCTTTTGAAAACATTGTGGGAAAAGGAGAAAATGCTGGTAACCAGCATTTTCTCTTTTTCCTGCATTGTTTTCTACCTTATCAAAAAAAAAAATAGCACCATTTGAGCCACATTGAAATTGTCATCTGCAAATGCTTTCAATTTGGACAAGGCTAAAATTTTGTTGTCGGGTAAAGGGTTAACCAAGCAATCTGCAGTTTTAACAACCTTAACTCTTTTCTAGACAACAAAATTTTAGAATGGTCCAAATTGGAAGTATTTGCAGAAGACAAATAAAGTTTAGCACAAAAGGTGAAATTTTTGTCTGAAAGGGTAGAAAATATTGTGGGAAAAGGAGAAAATGCTGGTTATCAGAATGTTCTCTGTTTCCTACAATGTTTTCAAAAGGCTTCTTCATCAGGGTTGTGAAAACTTGGAATAGATCTAGTGTGGTTAAGGGTTATAGAAGAAGCTTTTGAAAACATTGTGAGAAAAAGAGAACATGCTGGTTACCAGCATTTTCTCTTTTTCCACAATGTTTTCAGAAGGCATGATCTTCATGGTTATTCCTTAAAGGGTGTTACATTTCTTCATGTCAGACTGTACACTCTGTGCAGTCTGATCTTGATCTATGCTGTCCATAACAGTATAAATAATGTTGGTATTTGGGCCCTAAGAGTTCAGACAAGTGAGGGACACATAAGTGTGGGATAAATTCGTGTGGTTTCTTATGGACACATAAGTGATGGACAATTTTATATGGAGAGAGATAGTAATGGACACATAAGTGATGAACAATTTTGAGTTTAGAGTGAAGGTGAGTGTGGGATAATCTTTTCCTAAAGAATTATTATGTTTTTACTCAGTCATAACCTTCAGCTAGACTGAACATTCTGTTCAGTCTGATCTTTATCTATGGCAAAATCAGTGATTGGCATTAAGATTTTATCTATGAAATATTGTGAACACATGGTTGGAAAAGGAAAAGATGCCGGCAAGGAACATTTTCTCCTTTTCTCATAATATTTTTTACTCATTCAAAAACAATGTTTTAGGTACCCTTAGGAAAGAGCATTTAAAAACATTGTGAAAAAATGAGAAAATGCTGGTATCATTTTCTCCTTTTCTCACAATTTTTTCTTAACCATTATAAACCAAATAACCTGTGTAAGTCATATTGAATTTCACATTTTGTAAGTTGTATTTACCGGTAATTTGCCACCTGCAAATGCTTTCAAAGTAGATGAGCATAAAATTTCGTTGTTTGATAGAGATTTAACCCTTAGGCTGCTAAGCGTGACTCGCTGACCTTTTGCAGACAGTGTAGATCAAGATCAGACTGCACAGAACGTGCAGTCTGATCTTACATCTACACTGTCCGATAAGGAGATATAATTCCCCAAAACATAACTTTGAAATAGCAATATTTGGGTTTTTAATATCGTATTGAAAATTTAATTTTAGTTATTTGGCAGGATGAGGGTCAATTTACTGTTTCTAGTGAACACATGGATACATTATTAATGTCACGGAAGTTATCCTCGGAGAAGTGATAATGAAGTGTTAAACGTGAAAAAACATTCGGTGATTGCAGTTCACACTTACTCGTAGGTGCCAAGGTGCTTTTGTGGACAGTGAAGATTAACCATACTTTGATTATAAGCTCAACTGTTTTCAAAAAAGAAATTTACATATTGTCATTGCCCAGTTGTCATCTGCATCAGTGTCATCATCTGCTTTGTCATTGTGTAAAAACTTGGTCATTATATATCTCTGTCATTACTAAAGATGTTTACTTTAAACTTGGATAGGTTGTCAACTTTTAAAAGTGGAACTCGTACCAATAAGGCAGGTAACCATCAAAATACTTTTGATACAGTTATGCCCCTTTTCTACTTAGGATTTTTGCTGAAAAATCAGCCTTTTTCTAATGTCTCAGTCATTTCTGAACATACTTTTAACATAACCAAGGTGTTAACTATCAAAAAAGGAACCAATACCAGAACAGCAGATAATCCTCCAGATAGTTTTAACAAAGTTATACCCCTTTTACTACATATAGCATTTTCACTATCTCTAAAGCCAACTGCAGCAGAGGGCTGGCACCCACATTTGGCTGTTGTTGATTTACAACATAGATTTTCAGGGCATTCTGTCAAAAAAAAAAAAATTTGCAGTAACTGCTGTAATTACCAATAGGAAAACGAAGCAATAAATTTGACAAACACTTACTTGATATGGTTTACAGGGGCATAGCCAGGATATTTGTAATGTTGAAGCCAACGCCATAGGCGTTGGGCGAGTGCCGAAGACACGAGCAGGGGGGAGAGCACGAGAGGGGGGCAGAGCCCCTCTCTCACAAGGGGGGTTCGGGGGGTCTCCCCCGAGAAAATTTTGAAAACTTGGTGCGATTTGGTGGCATCTGGTGATATCTGAACGGGCGTGTTGCTATCAAAATTTTGAAGATTTTTAGATGATAATTTTGTGAAAACTGGAGGAGAAATTGATCAAGCCAGTAAATACTTGAATTCATGTATTAAGAAACGCAATCATGGTCACGGTTCATTCGCACTTTATACCAGGCTTTTCATATACTGAATAAAAAGGCAAGACGCCTTGGGCTTTCTATCCGCAAACACGTTTACCACCTCTTGTGTATCTATTTGCACATGTTTATACACATGCATCAGAGCTAGTGAAGAGAGCCTTTCCGTTTTCATTGTCGCGCGTAAATAAGTTTTCACTCTCAGCATCACGCTGAAGGACCTTTCAGCTGTCGCAGTTGCAACTGGCATAGTTTTTCACGTTGATAAATGTTGTATTTTCACGTGTTTTGTACATAAAACATTCATTTTAATGGAAATCAAATAAAAACATCAAAACCATTTGCAAAAACTTGATTGAAATGCGCGTCGAAAATCGATCTAAAAGTAATGCGCCTACAGCACTAACGTTAATATGTCCAAGTAATATTTCTCCTTGGCATCACTGTGCTTCCATACTTTTAAAATCCGAGCGTATTGTTATTAATGAAATGCATTTTTCTAAATTTTTTTTTTTTTTGTTTCTTTTTCTCTCTCTCTCTCTGATTTGGTTATACTTCATTACTTGGACTAATTAGAAAGTTCTGCATTGAATTACAGTGCAATATATATATATGTGTGTGTGTGTGTGTGTGTGTGTGTGTGTGTGTGTGTGTGAAAAATATGATGCTTAATGATTGCCGCGAAAACTTGTCAATGTGACACCGATAAACGTCTTGCTAGTTTTCTAGGAACCTTCCACTTCCAGGGTTGCTGCTTTGGCTGCGTAGTACAAAATAATTTAATGAAGATAAGGAAACGCCAAAAAGTGCTTACTTAGTTGTTCTATCACAGAAAAAGCGCAGAGAAAATCTTTGTTTATATCTCGAAAGTCGCCGGTCTGTGGAATTGGTAACCGGAAGCGATTCCACGAGGTGAAAAATACTATCTACGGTGGAATTAAAAGGCCGCGAGAAAAAAATATACAAATCAGATCTTAGTTAAAAATTTTATTTCTTTAGTTTTCTTTGTTAGTTTTTATTTTTGCTTTGTTTTCTTTCTTTTTCATTTTTATTTTCTTTGTTTTTCTTTCTTAAATTTTTCTCAGAAAGACCATACTTGAAAAAATTGTGTTGAAGCCCGGGCTTCCAGGCTTCCGCCTGGCTACGCGCCTGGTTTACAATGTCATGTACTTACATGTAGATGCCATGGTCCTGTCCCAGATAAGGTAGATAAGGATAAGACTCTACAGAACCTGTAGTCTGGATTTTAGCTCACCTGAGCACGAAGTGCTCATGGTGAGCTTTTGTGATCGTGCTGTGTCTGGCGTCTGGCGTTCGTCATCAACTTTTACCTTGTGTACTCTCTACAGGCCACATTTTCAGTCCGATACTCATGAAACTTGGTCAAAATGTTTGTCTTAATAAAATCTCGAACGAGTTTGGAAATGGGTCAGGTCGGGTCAAAAACTAGGTCACTAGGTCAAATTTTAGAAAAACCTTGTGTACGCTCTAGAGGCCACATTTTCAGTCCAATACTCTTGAAACTTGGTCAGAATGTTTGTCATAATGATAGCATAGACAAGTTCGAAAATAGTTTATATTGGGTCAAAAACTAGGTCACTAGGTCAAATATTAGAAAAACCTTTTGTACGCTTTAGAGGCCACATTTTCAGTCCAATACTCTTGAAACTTGGTCAGAATGTTTGTATTGATGATATCTCAGACGATTTTGAAAATGGGTCAGGTTTGGTCAAAAACTAGGTCACTAGGTCAAATTTTAGGAAAACCTTGTGTACACTCTAGAGGCTGCATTTTCAGTCCAATGCTCCTGAAACTTGGTCAGAATGTTTGTCTTGATGATATCTTGGACAAGTTTGAAAGTGGGTCAGGTCTACAACTAGGTCACTAGTCAAATCTAAGAAAAACCTTGTGTACGCTCTAGAGGCAACATTTTTAGTCCAATGCTTTTGAAAGTTTGTCAGAATGCTTGTCATGATGATATCTGGAATGAGTGTGAAAATGAGTTCGGTGTGGTCAAAACTAGGTCACTAGGTCAAATCTTAGGAAAACCTTGTGTACGCACAAGAGGTTACATTCTCTGTCCAATACTCTTGAAACTTGGTCAGAATGTTTGTTTTGATGATATCTTGTATGAGTTTGAAAATGGGTCACATGGGGTCTAAAACTAGGTCACCAGATTCAATCTTTGAAAAGCCTTGTGTATACTGTAGAGGCCACATTTTCAGTCCAATAATCTTGAAATGTGGTCAGAATGTTCGTCTTGGTAATATTTTAGACTAATATTAAAGTGTCTTAATATCTCAGAAGAGATTGGAAATGGGTCATGTTTGATCAAAAGGCTCAGGTGAGCGACTTCAGGGCCATCATGGCCCTCTTGTTGCTATGCAATGTAGTCTTGTAAGATATTTTGTCAAAGCAGCAATAACAAAATAACAACTTGCAGAAACTGCAGTAATTATCATTTAAGAAGTGATAATGTTGTGTGATTGAGCTTTACACATAATATGAAAGTTTGCTTGGGGGTCTTACAATGTCTATTTTAACTCTTTACCAAACCACAAAATTTCAGACAGGCCCAAATTAACGCATTTACAGAGGACATTTTAGATGTAGCTGAAATGATGGTAATTGCCTGTGAAAGTGTAGAAAACATTGTAGACACAGAATAAATGCTGGTTACCAGCATCTCCGTTTCCAGCAAGGTTTTTATTGAAAGGCTGTCTCTTAATGGTCAGGGAAAATCAGCATTGTGTTGTAAAGAGTTAGAATTGTATGTGAACAAATTGCTAAGGTTTGTCTTTGAAAGGGTAGAAAATATTATGGGAAAAGGAGAAACTGCTGGAACCCAGCATTTTCTCCTTTTCCCACAATGTTTTCATAAGCCTTCTTCCTCAGGGTCCCTCTAAATTGGGGTTATGTGGTAAAGAATTAAAATTGAATAAGAACCAATTGATGAGTTTTGTCTTTGAAAGGATAGAAAACATTGTGGGAAAAGGAGAAAATGTTGGTTCCAACCATTTTCTTCTTTTCTCTCATTATGTTTTCAAAACCTGTCTTCCCAAGAGTTGTTACAAGTTGGCATTGTTTAGAAAATGGCTATCACTTGAATACAATTGTTTGTTGGCATGGTGTTAAATACCATTTCAAAATTATTTTAGTTATACCGTGTACCTGTGCACCTATCCATGCTGTCCAGCAGTTTCTGTTACCAGCATTTTGCTTAGTATTCTACCGAAGCTACTGGCTATTTTCCTACCAAACTATCATAGAAGCAGTGACCAGTATTGAGAGAAGAATTACACTTGTGGCAAACATGATTACATGTGAAAACATTCTGGAAAAAGGAGATTTTGCTAGTGATGAACAATTTCTCCTTTATGCCGTTTTCAACATCATTTGAGTTATATCTTTGCGGCCAATACATACTTTCTTGGAGTTTCTATTACCTGTGCTTTGCACAGTATTCTTCCCAAGCCATGGCTGCTTTCACAACATGTTCACAAAAGTATTCTACTGCAAGATGAACTAAATAAATATTACTTAAATAGTTTAGTTTAAATATATTTATTTTACATCAATTGCAAAAGAAGTTCTTACAACTAATACTAATCCATGTCAATTCTGCAGAAACACTGTCTGCTAAAGATAATGGTTTAACCCTTTACCACACAAACCTGAGTCTTAACAACTGTGAGTCAGAAGGCTTTTGAAAACATTGTGGGATAAGGCAGAGAATGCTGGTAACCAGTATTTTCTCCTTTTCCGACAATGCTTCTTACGTTTTTGGAGACAAACCTCATCATTTCAACTTTAGTGAATTTGTCTTCTACAAATGCCTTTTAATGACCCTGAGAAAGAAGGCTTTTGACATTGAGAGAAAAGGAGAAACTGGTGGTAACCAGAATTTTCTTCTTTTCCCATAGTGTTTTTTACACTTTTAAAGACAAATTTCATCATTAGAACCACAATTAATTCATAGTCAGCAAATTTTTATGCTCTTAACTGGGACAAGTCTAAAATATAAGTGTTAACCCTCAGAGCTTGGAATGAAATTAACAGAATATTCGTCCCAGAAATCTGACCCTGATAATTGCAACTCATGATTGCTTTTGTCTAGAGTAGTTTTGCAAAGCAGACAGTGTAGATCAAAGAACTGTTGAAGGCTGCATGTTTTGTGGATCTTGATCTACAATGGCCACAAAGGCAATTATTGATACAAGAGGCTACATGTTTTGTGCAGCCAGACCTTTATCTACACTGGCCGTACAGGCAACTACTGTTGTGAAAAGCGCTTTAAGGGTTAACTTTTTACCAAACAAAAAAAATTTAGATTTGTCCAAATCGAAAGCATTTGCAGACAACAAAGTGAATATAACCCAAATGGTGATTTCAATCTTTGACAGAGTAGAAAACATTGTGGGAAAAGGAGAAAATGCTGGTTTACCAGCATTTTCTCCTTTTCCCACAATGCTTTCAAAAGGCTTCTTCCTCAGGGTCGTTAAAACTCGGGATCGTGTGGTAAAGGATTAATTACTGTGATATCATTACAAAAGTTCCCATTATTGGTATTGAAAATTGGCAATTGGGATCCGAGATAGTATTTCCTATTTTCTCGTAATTGTTAGTGACGTTTAGGTAGTTGGGAAGAGTGTTTCTGGAATTGTGTATATTGGTGTGTTGTGTCATGTAGGAGGAGAAATGCATTGTGGGGAAAAGGGCGGGAAAATTTATGTTCGCTGTTAAAGACCCAGTGGTTGTCAAAAGTAAACAGTGTACGTATTGATATGCATTTGAATTTAAAATGTACCATTAAAAGTATGGGAATCACTGTGAAGATGACATTCTGTTATTATACAGTCGGTCCAAGTGTTAGCTGCTGGCAGAAAACAAATTTTAAAACTTGGTCAAAAGTTGTCAAATTGCTGCATCTTTTGTTTACTGTTTTAGAATTCATTTCTCTGCCACCAACTACATGTAACACTAGGACCAACTGTACAATACCAGATCATCATTTCCACAATAATTTCCATACTTTGAAACAGTATGATTTTGATGTATTTTGACACTCCCTTTGTTTACCTTATGCCATTATGCCATTATTTTGCTTTAACCCTTTACCACACGATGAAATTTTGGACTGGACCAAACTGAAAGCATTTATAGTCAACAATGTAAATGTAGCTCAAATGATGATTTATGTCTTTGATAGGGTAGAAAACATTGTGGGAAAAGGAGAAAATGCTGGTTACCAGCATTTTCTCCTTTTCCCTCAATGTTTTCAAAAGCCTTCCTTCCCAGAGTCATGAAAACCAGGGATTGTTTGGTAAAGGGTTAAATCTTAATCTTTTACAAAATAATCCTGTGTTTTATCTATGGTGTGGAAGAAGGCAAAACATCTATTTGAGCAGCACTCTGGTATAAGGGTGTTTAATGCATCTTTGTGATGCTTTATACCAAGAAAGCCGTCACATTAATTTTATCAAGTTATCGTATTTATACCAAGCAAGCCATCACATTAATTTTATCAAGTTATCATATTTATACCAAGCAATTTATACCAAACAAGCCATCACATTAATTTTATCAAGTTATCATATTTATATCAAGCAAGCCATCACATTAATTTTATCAAGTTATCACATTTATACCAAGCAAGCTGTCACATTAATTTTATCAAATTATCATATTTATACCAAGCAAGCCATCACATTAATTTTATCAAGTTATCATATTTATACCAAGCAAGCCATCACATTAATTTTATCAAGTTATCATATTTATACCAGGCAAGCCATCACATTAATTTTATCAAGTTATCATATTTATACAAGCAAGCCATCACATTAATTTTATCAAGTTATCATATTTATACCAAGCAAGCCATCACATTAATTTTATCAAGTTATCATATTTATGCAAGCAAGCCATCACATTAATTTTATCAAATCATCATATTTATACCAAGCATTAAGTCATCGCATAATTATGGATCCATAAAATCGATTTTGTCTAATAACCTACTAAATCATGAAGTAGACTGGTCTTTTGAGGTGCAGAAAGTTGACCAGTAGCAAAAAGTTTTGGCTCGGGTCAGACTGCTCAGACCTTGCAGGCTGACTGACCTGTGTTGATACTTTTTGCATATGCATCAAACACCCTTTTCACAGTGTATGGCTCGTATTACTTTATCACTGAATTTAGTAATGCAATAGCTTGCAAATGGTCAATAATTGAAAATGAAAAGCAGACATTCTGTAACCTCTGCAGTCTGATCTTGATCCACACTTCGTTGCAGAAATTAACCTTTTACCACATAATTCTAAGTTTTAACTCTTTACCAAATCACAAAATTTTGGACTCATCCAAATTGAAAGCCTTTTCAGACGACAAATGTGATTTAAAAGTTGAAATTTGTTCTAGGTAGGGAAGAAAACATTGTGGGAAAAGAAGAAAATGCTGGTTACCAGCATTTTCTTCTTTTCCCACAATGTTTTCAAAAGGCCTTCTTCCTCAGGGTGATTAAAACTCAGGACTGTGTGGTAAAGGGTTAAAGACTTTCGAAGAAAGGCTTTTGAAAACATTGTGGGAAAAGGTTACCAGCATTTTCTCCCTTCCCACAGTGTTTTCTATTCTTTCAAAGAAATTCCATTTTTTTCAGCCACATTTAAGTTATCATCTGCAAACACCTTTGAATTTGACCAGTCTAAAATTTTTACCATGTTATAAAAAGTTACCCCACGGTTTCTACAGCATCGTAAATTGTGAACATCATAAATGACTTATCACCCAAGTCAGAAAAATACAAAAAAAAAGGGCAAACAAATTATAACAGTGCAAAAATTTTGCATAAAACTGGATTTGTTCAAGTGGATAATATGAAAATTTAAAAAGTGCTCTTAATATGAACTTCACGTTTTAAATGTTAATACAAAGGAAAGGTTATGAATTGAAAAAAGAGATGAACTGTTCAAAAAGTGGAATGGATTTTTTGTCAGTGAGAGTTTGAGATCAATCGCCATGGAAATTGAGCAGGTAAGAATTATTAAAGATAAATTAAACTTCACCAGACAAGCTTTCACCAAATGTTTTGATAACCCTGAGAAAGAAGGATTTTGAAAATACTGTAGGAAAAGGTGAAAATGCTGGTAACCAGCATTTTCTCCTTTCCTACAATGTTTTCCATCCTACCTTAGGCAATTGTCATATTTTTGGTGACAGTTACTTTGTTGTCTGCAAATGCTTTCAAATTGGACAAGGCCAAAGCTGTGCCATTTGATAAAGGGTTTACCCAGGGTTTTCTTAACAACCCCACCCCCCCTCCCCCTGTATCTTTCAATTTTGGTGCCCAAGCTTACTACATAGATCAAGATCACACTGCACAAAGCATGCAGTCTATTCTTGAATCTACACTGTTTGCATGTTTAGTCAATTCTTAACCTGTAAAACACCTTTCACAACTAAACTTGCCTTTGAGGCCAGTGTAGATCAAGATCAGACTGCACAAAATGTGCAGCCTGATCTTTGATCTACACTGTCCGCTTTGGTGAAAAACTGTAGACAAAAGCAACCATGAAATTGCAATTATTTTGGTCATATTTCTAAGATGAAAATGTCTGATGGTTTATTCTAAGCTTTATGGGTTATTGTCCCCAAGAATTTAAATGTTTGCCTTTTTATGGCAACAGGGGGCTTAATGGATCTCTGTGATCCATGTTATCAAGCAAGCCATCACATAATTATGGATCCATAATAGCCTTTTTTTTTTTTTGACTACTGACTTTATCATGAGCTACACCAGTCTTTGGACATACAGAAAATTGACCAATAACGAAATGTTTTGGCCTAGGTCAGCCTGCATGGACTGCGCAGGCTGACCTGGGTCGATACCTTTTGCAGATGCATTAAGCCCCCTTTTCACAGAACATGGTGTATATTCATTTGAAGGTAGTCAAATGACACCGTTATGTGGGAATAAGATAAAATGCTGGATGCCAAAACCCCCTTTTTTTTCCCAGGGACGTTAAATCCCAGGATGGTGTGGTAAAGATTTAACAGCCCTGCATGTTTTAGACCCAGCTAACTGGGCTGATTGATTGATTGTTTGGTGTTTAACACTGTCCAAAACATTATTTCAGTTGTATCACACCTGCTAGTGCACCTATCTATGCTTTCCAGGAGTTTCTGTTACCAGTGCTTGGTACAATATTCTTCCAAAATCACTGGCTGCTTTCCCACATAACCATTGTCAAAACTATGATCAGCAGTGAGAGAGGAACGAATTCTATCACAATGACTATCATCCTCCAAAAAAAAAAAATAGCCGAGCTGGAGTTTCGAACCAGCAATCCTCTGTTCTCAAGTCTTGTACGCTACCGACTGCACTATCATGTTCAAATTGGACTGAAATTAGGTAGCAGACATTCTATGCTGTGGTCTAAATCTCCCAAATTATCCTAGTTGATTTGCTAATAAATGGAGAAAGATTTGTAAAATTTTTGATAGGAGGGGTGCTAAAGAGGAGGGCTTGTGAAATTTTGTGTGGAAAAGGAGATATTGTCAGAGGTTTGGAAAATAATGTGGGAAAAGGGGAGAAAATGCTGGTTACCAGCATTTTCTCCCCTTTTTCCACAATGTTTTCAACCTTTTCCCATACGTTATCCCACTGTTTGAGCAACACTGAATTTGCCACTTGTCAAAATGCTGTCAATACAGATGAGTCTTAAACAGATGTGGCATAAATTATGAAAATTGTGCGTGAACAGTTGAAAAACGTTGTTGGAGAAGGAGAAAATGCTCAGAACCAGCATTTTCTGACAACAAAATTTACCAATGTTACCCAAATAATGAGATTTTTTTGTGAAAGGTTTTAAATTAAAAGTGACTAAAAAGATGAGGTTTGAATTTAACCATTTGACATATTTAGTTGCTGTTGCGGCCAGTGTAGAACAAGATCAGACTGCACAAAATGTGCAGTCTGATCTTTGATCTACAGTTCTACACTGTCCGCATAGCTTAACCACAGCCTTTGCCATTGCCAAGCCCCAGTAGCTCAAGTGGTAGCATGCTTGACTAGAAAATGGGGTTGCTGGTTCGATCTGCGGCTCGGCTTATTTCTTTCAGAGGATTGATGATAGTCATTGCGACAGGATGCATTCCTCTCTCAACGCTGGCCATTGCTTAGGTGATGTTTATGTGGGAAAGCAGCCAGTGGCTTGGTTACAATATGGTATGGAGTACTAGCTGGTAAAAGAAATTCCAGAAAAGCATAGAATAGGAGCATTAGCCACCATGATATAAATGAAAGAATGTTGAAAACTGTGTTATATTATTATGTTCTAATAGCAGGTAGAAAAATGAATTTGTAGAATTAGAATTCAAGTTGCCAACTTTAACTCTAGTTTTAAGATTCAGCGAAAAAAATCTGCTGATTTTAGGAAAAGCATACACCCACGTGTCTGAACTTCTTTGTGACCTGTCATAGAGTTTGGTCATGTGATAGTCTTGTGTTTGCGGTGGTCCGAACCTTGCAAATTAATGTGGGTTGTTTGCTAATAGATGTATGTACGTATATAATTATTTGAAAGGAGAAGTACTCGTAAACTTGCTACCAAATAATCCCGAGTTCTAATGACCCTAAGGAAGGAGGCTTTAGAAAACATTCTTAGAAAAGGACAAAATGCCGTTAACCACCAACTTCTCCTTGTTCCAACATGTTTTCAAGCCATGTAACCCTTTACCAAACAATCCTGTGTTACAACGACCCTGAGAAGTAGACCTTTTTAAAACATTGTGAGAAAAGGAGAAATGCTGCTAACCAGCATTTTCTTCTTCTCCCACAATGTTTACTAGACTATCTGTTCCAAATGACATCATTTGTGACATAAACCGGTAAATGTTGCAAGTGCTTTCAAATTGGACCAGTCTAAAATACTGTCGTTTGGGAAAGAGTTACGGAAAGGTACGGAACATCATGCCATTATACCCCACAGCTTTATCCAGGCATTTTGGGAAAAGGCCCCTGGCCAAATTGGGAAAAAAAAGCATCGACAAAATGTCAAAATTGGGAAAATAATATTGACAAAACATATAAAGTTTGGAACACACATTTAACCTTACAATAAACTTAATAAGGCATTTAATCAATACTGCTTCTTTTTTTTTGACTTCTTTCTTTTTGGGTGGATGTGCTTTGTATATGCTTTTAATTTAGTTCCAGTGGTCCAAGTTGTAAGACCCCCCCCCCCCCCCGTTAAGTAGGATTGCTAAATTCTCTTATAAAGATATGTTTTTGAATGACTGGGGTAATTATTTGCTGTTTTATTTTCTATATGGTGTGTATGCAAGTCAGCTGATAGAAGTCATTATCAAGGCTAAATAAGGTAGATTGAACAGCCTCTGATACGTTGAGGTCTTTTTGACAATTGTTTTGTCGTGTTTTCATGTATTTTTCCATGACGATTAATCTTTGAAAAAGATTTTGTGTGTGTTTTGACATATATAGAAAGATTGATAAATGGTCATATTCTGTGGTAGACCTAATCAGTATTGAAAAAAACCCTGTTAAAAATTAATTGTGGAGAGGAAACTTCACACTAGATTTTTCCGTCATATGTCTTCGGATGTGTCGATAGTCCCACAGCCACACTGATACCGGCTTTTTAATTAACATCTTGAATTTATGACCCATAACTGATGACTTTACACGTCCCAGAATGAATTTGCTTATTTTTGATAGAGAGTATCCATTTCGGCCGACGACAAATTCTGTTCACAAGTTATACAGCCGATTCCTGTGCTAAGACAAAGACGAAGCACAACCACTCGAAATTTGAGAGGGGAAAAAAACCTCATGGTCTAGATTAGGCCGGGTATTTTTCATAACTTGTTCCTGGTTCAAGACTATCAATTTAAGAGCTGGGTTCTCTATTTTTGCCTTACAAAACTTCGTTGCAAAACTTGAGGTTGCCTAGAAGTTAACAGTTGTCTTTATTTTTTTATTTTGTACATGTAAATCAAAAACGGTTTACAGTCAGATGATCGAGTCAGTGTATTAATCAAGTAAAAATACGCGGACGCAGTCTATAGTTCATTCGCCCCCAAATAGTTTCGTACCTAAAATACGACGATTGTCTATTTCCTGCTTGAACTGTGGTCAATGCCCGCAGTCAGTGAATTTTAGCAAGTTATTTAGTTAAAAAATGAGTCAAAACGCACAAATTTGTGTGTCAGGGAAAACCCTGGCTGATACATCAGACTAGCGTCTAATTGGGAATTTAATTTTATGGAATTGGGAAAAAAATACACTTTTTTCAATTGGGAATGGGGCCGAAATTCAGCCCCGCAGGAAAGGAAGAAAATCCCCTGTACCCACGTGTCTTAACTTCTTTGTGACAAGTCACGTGAGTTTTGTCACATGTCAGTCTTGTGTTTGCACTGGTCCGAATCTTGCAAATTACTGTCGGTGTTTAGCTAATTTATGTATGTACATTACTATTTCAAAGGAGAATTAATCGTAAACTTGCTACCAGACATTCCATAGTTCAAATGACCTTAACTCTTTACCACATGACAAAAAAGTAGACCTGTCTAAATTGAAATCATTTGCAGACGACAATTTAAATGTGTCTCAAATGATGGACCTTGTCTTTGATAGGGTAGAAAACATTGTGGGAAAAAGGAGAAAATGCTGGTTACCAGCATTTTCTCCTTTTCCAGCAATCTTTTCAAATGGCTTCTTTCTCAGGGTCATTAAAACTCGGGATTGTGTGGTAAACGGTTAAGGAAGAAGGCTTTAAAAAACATTCTGAGAAAAGGAGAAAATGCCTTTAACCCCCATTTTGTCCTTGTTCCACTATGTTTTCAAACCTTTTAAAGACTAATAATTTATGCAGCATTTCATTTCTTGTCCAAGGTTGCTTTCTGTACAGAGGAGTGACTAGTTAGCTTGTGATACTTTACATACCAAATAAGAAAGTGTTGTACTCAACCAAATTCAAAGCATTTGCAGACGGCAAATTGAATGTAGCTCAAACAAAGATTTCTGGTTTTGACAAGGTAGAAAGCATCGTAGAAAAAAGGAGAAAATGCTGGTAGCCAGCATTAGTAACCGGCATTTTCTCCTCTTCCCACCATGCTTTCTACTTTTTCAAAGACAGAAATCATTTTTAGGGTTACATTTGATTTGTCGTCTGCAAATGCTTTCAGTTTATTTGCATGTATTATTTTTGTTGTTCGGTAAAGACTTGTATATTTTTCGTTTCATAAAGAGTTGAAAGTTTTGACGTTTTGTACTGAGCTGATTAACCCTTTACCACATAATCCAGACTTTAAACAACCTTCCTTGAGAAAAAAGCCTTTTGAAAACATTGTGGGAAAAGGAGAAAATGCTGGTGACCAGCATTTTCTCCTTTTCCCACAATCTTTTCTACCCTTCCATAGACAAATTTCAATCTTTCAGTTACATTTATTTTGTCGTCTGTAACTGCTTTCAATTTGGACTATTCTAGAATTTTGTCGTCTGGTAAAGGGTTCACATGTTTCTGACTTTCTCTAAAATTCATTCAATCTGCAACAGTCAGTACACGGTATGGCCACCACTAGCATGAATACAAGCCTGAACTCTTCTGGGCAATTTGAGTGGCCAGCAAGATCTCAATCCGATTGAGCATGCATGGGACATTCTCGGTTGGCGTATCAATGATGGAAATGTGAGGCCTCAGAAACTCCAAGACCTACAGCAACTTTTGAGTCAGGAATGGCAGGATATTCCACAACAACAGCTGGACGGCTTGATCTGGTCAATGCCCAGAAGAGTTCAAGCTTGTATTCGTGCTAATGGTGGCCATACCATGTACTGACTGTGTCCCGGTTGCAGATTTACTGAATATTAGAGATTTTAAAACATTTGGGTAGTATACCACTTTTTTGCATGTGGATTTAGACAGTGCCTTACTTCAAAAGCCTGAAAGTGAGAAACATTATTTGATAGAAGTACAGAATTGCTTGGACTGGTTTTTAACTCAATACTCATTACATTTGTACAATGAAATTGTCTATATGTGTAATAATAAAATTTTGGTGCAGCAGTAACTCATTGTTGCTTAACTTTTTGTGAGGAGTATATATTTGGTTATGTCATTGTTTCATAAAATAAGTTTTTATTATTTTATTCCCAAACAACAATTTTCAGCCTCTTTCATTTCAAAACATCTACAAACGACAAATTCAAAATTGATACAAATAAGCTTAAGTTCAAGTTCTAGTGCTTGTTACCTGCATTTTCTCCTTTTTCCACAATATTTTCTACCCTTTAAAAGCCAAATTCCATCAAATGAGCCAAGTTTAAAACATCATTTGTATATGCTTTTTATTTGGATGGTCTACAATTTCTGCTTCTGGTAAAGGATTAATTTTGTAAATGAGTCACATTCTGCAAAAAGGGTGCTTAATGCGTCTACAAAAAGTATCAACCCATGTCAGCCTGCACAGTCTGCGCAGGCTGATGTGGGTCAAAACTTTTTGCTTTTTGTAAGTATTGCGAATGTCCAAGAACCATTCTGCCTCATACTCCAGTTGTTAGATTGAATAGATTATAATGGATGCATAATTATATAATGTCGAGCTTGGTGGAGATGATAAGCCAACTTCTCTCTGAGGATCAACGATAGTCATTGCAACAGGATTTATTCCTCTTTCTTACCTGATCATTGTTTCGATGATGGCTATGTGCAAAAAGCAGCCAGTGGCTTGCGAAGAAATGTTCTGCCAAATATGTTAAAAGAAACTCCAGGAAAGCATGGATAGGTGTACTGGCCACTATGATATAACTGGGAAAAAAAAAATGTTGAAACAGCATTAAAGACCAAACAAACAAAGAAGCATCACAGACATGCATTATCTCTTTACCAAACAACAAAATTTAAGACTAGTCCAAATTGAAAGCATTTGCAGACAAGATAAAGGTGACTGAAACACTGAAATTTGTTTCAGGGACAGTAGAAAACATTGTGGGAAAAGGAGAAAATGCTGGTTACCAGCATTTTCTCCTTTTCCCACGATATTTTCAAAAGGCTTTTTCTTCAGGGTTGTTAAAACTCGTGATTGTGTGGTAAAGAGTTCAACGCCCCTTTTCATAGGGCATGGCTGAATGACTATCTGTACCTGATGGCATCACCCCATTGCTAATTGTGGTTATACTATTGTATAACTATCGATCTGTGCATAATAGTAAGTATGCAATTAAACTCTTCACCAGACAACAAAATTTTAGACTCTTTCATATTTGGAGCATTTTACCGACGACAAATTACTTTATTACCAGACAACAAAATTTTGGACTTGTAGATTTTGGGAGCATTTTGAAGACAACAAATTAACTCATTGCCAGATAACAAAACTTTAGACTATTTCATATTGGCAGCATTTCACAGACAACAAATTTATTACCATCCAACAAAATTTTCCACATGTCCATTTTGAGAGCATTTTGCAGATGACAAATTCATTCACTTACAAAATTTTAGACTTGTTCATTTGAGAGAACATTCAGGGTTTGCCCTGGACATTCTCACTATTGGGATCATTTTGGCCCCCTTCGAATGAATGAAAAAATGCAAACATCTAATTTTTGTGGACATTTAGAAAATTGAAGGATCCAAACTCAAAGGATCATGTAAACAGGGAATACTGAGCATGTGCAGAGGACAAATAGAATATGTCTCAATGGATAGAATTTGTCTTCGATAGGGCAGTCAGCATTGTGTGAAAGGAAGAAAAAAGACTTGTTTATTTTGAAATCATTTGTAGATGATAAATAGAATGTGGCTTGGTTGATAGAATTCATCTTTGATGGGGCAGTTAGTATTGTGAGTAAAAGAGAAAATGCAAGTTACCAGTATTTTCTCCTTTTCCCACAATGTTTTTGAAAGTACCGGTATTCTTCTATAGGGGCTTTAAAACTTAAGATTGTTTGGAAAAGGATTAATTATGGCTGAAATTGTGGGGATTTTTTTTTTAAATGGTTGAAAATGATGACTTTTAACAACCCTGAGAAAGAAGCCTTTTGAAAACATTGTGGGAAAAGGAAAAATGCTGGTAACCAGCATTTTCTCCTTTTCCCACAATGTTTTCTACCCTATCAAATTGTGTGGTAAGGTGGAAAGGGAATACAATGAGTTCGATTTGTAAGCAAGTGGACACCCCCCACAGCCTAATTGAACTTTGTATGACCATTATTAAAACCATAATTGACTTTTCATAAAAGCGGACAACAGAAAACACTGTAGATTCAGATTGCACAAAGCAAAAGGCAAAGCAATTTTAATCTTGTTGGAGGAGGGACTGTGGGTCCAGAGCTTTTACCTTATTTTTGTCTGTTGAACTGACTTGATGTTCTGGAGGAACAAAAGGGCTGACGGCCCTGTATTAAGATAGATATAACATCTTCAGGTTCTGCAGAAAAATTTACTATTCAGGTTGAAATGGATTCATTTCCTTTATTGGACCCCCCCACCCCCTCCCCACGGAAAGAAAAATAATTATCTCTTTAACTCTTTACGACACAGTCCTCAGTCCTTAGTTTTAATGACCCGACATGGAAGGCTTTAATGAAAACATTGTGGGAAAAGGAGAAAATGCTTGTAACTGGTATTTTTCTATTCCCTTCCAAAAACAAATTTCAATTTTTGAGGTACATTTTTTTTTATCACCTGCAAATTCTTTCAATTTGGAATAAGCCAGACTTTTGTCATTTGGTAAAGACTTAAAAGAATCCTGTATTTTAACAACCTTGAGAAAGAAGCCTTTTGAAAACATTATGGGGAAAAGGAGTGACCAGCATTTTCTCTATTTCCCACAATGTTTTCTACCCTAACAACCGAAATCATCATTTAAGCTACATTTATTTTTGTCATCTGTAAATGCTTTCAGTTTTGCCTTGTCCAAAGTTTTGTCATTCAAAGTTAAACATCAATTCAGAAACCCACAGAAGAAGGGTAGGTAACCCAAAGATATTTTTGACTCTGTTATCAAGGACATAGTGTCCATAATGCACAATATGGCACAATATGCAAGTGCATAATCCTTACAGGGCTGAATGAATGAGATAGATCATTTCAATCTGGGAAAACATCCAAAATATTTTTATTTCTAGGTTTTTTTGGCCAGAATGTATGATGGAATAGCAGACAGTGTAGATCCAAGATCAGACTGCACATTCTGTACAGTCTGATCTTGAACAGCACTGTCCGCTAAAACAGCTTAAGTCAGTTCTAGCACTTTATGGGATAATGTAGAAATAAATGGAAACAGACAAAATATTCTTTTATCACTTAACTGAACACCTCCATTTTCAGAATTAAGCCAAAAATTAATAAGATAAATGAAAATTTCCAACTGGTAGTAAAAAGCAAAATATTGCAATTCAGTCTTATTTCTTCTTTATGTAAATTGTCACTACCATGTATAGGACAAAGTAGATCGAGATCAGACTGAAATTCTGCACATATGTCGCGCTTAACAGCCTTTTAAAGGATGACTCTTGATCCCGGGGTATCTTTCACTAAACTGTGCACACATGAAATTTGGGTGCACAGTTTTTAGCTCCACTGGCCGAAGGCCAGAGAGCTATTGTCATGGCGTTGTGTCCGTCGTGCGTCCGTCCGTTCGTTCGTCCGTGCGTGCGTCCGTAAACTTTTTCTTTAAAAAACTTCTCCTCAGAAACTATTGACTGGATTTTTACCAAATTTCACAGGAATGTTCCTTTGGTGGTCCTCTTTCAAATTCCTTCAAATAATTGTGTTCCATGAAGAATTCTGGTTGCCATGGCAACCAAAGTAAAAAACCTTTAAAAATCTTCTCCTCCCAAACCGCTATTTGGATAGCATTATTATCTTGCAGGAATGTTCCTTAGATACAGGTTTACAGAATTCCTTAAAAAAAAAAAGATCTGTCAAAAAACATGGCTTTTATGGGAGACTCATTTTCCTTTTATGGTATAAAGTAAAATCTTTGAAAAATTTCTTCTCTAAAACTATTCATTGGATTTCATTGTTGTTTTGCAGGTAAGTTCCTATGGTGGTTGTCTACCAAATTGTTTCTTCAGTGAGCTAAAATGCAGGATTGAATGATAATTGTTAAAAACTTCCTTTCGCCATTATAGAAATATCAGGCCTGTGGAGCGATACAGGCGCTCAAGCGCCTCTAGTTGTAAGCAAGCATTAAGTCTGAAAACAAGTTTCACTGAAATGCAATTTATAACTTGATGAAGTGTTTGCATAACTGTACGCCACTTTATAACTTTGAGTAAAGCAGGTATTGTTCGTGCGTATATTTAATCCCAAAAAATTGGCGTAAATCTACACAGTTAAGTGAAAGGTACCCTGGTTATGGCCCTTTCTTTTAGCAAGTTGAAGAAAAGTTATCTGCAGAATAAGAATGAAATGTTTTGGTTGTTCTCAGATTTCAAATTATCAAGATTTTTACAGTAATTTGTGAACAGAGACATTTCCACGATAACCAGCATTTACGAGCAGGCAATTTTGAGAAGTACAAATTAAATTTGATCTCGGCTAACTGCCTTCCATACGGGGCCCTATGGAGAGATTAATAGGAATAAGATCCCAATAATGGCTTGTCGAATAAATAATGTATCAGATTCAGATTTTATGTATGTGATACAGCGTTTTTGTATTGTTGTCTAATAACCGGTTTAAGCTTTGGGGATAAATAAAATCTTGGGTAAGTCGAAATCAACCAGAGACTGGAAAAATTAGCCCAAATTAATGATTGTATATTGATTAATATAGATTGTTTATTCTATTTGAGTTCACTCTCTTACTCTTTACTACACAGTCCCGATTTTTAATGACCCCAAGGAAGAAGGCTTTTGAAAACATTGTGGGAAAAGGAGAAAATGCTGGTAACCAGCATTTTTTCTTTTTCCCACTATGTTTTCTATCCTATCAAGGACAAATTTCATTATTTTAGCAACCTTTAATTTGTTTTTCTGTAAATGCTTTCAAATTGACTAGTCTAAAATTTTGTTGTTTGGTAAAGAGTTAACAAACAATCCTGAGTTTAAAGGCCCAGTAAAGGCCAAAATATCAAAGTAGGTGTCATAATACATTTAAATTTAAATCATACCATTTGAAAGTATGAAAAATATTGTGGAGATGAGAGTCTGTTATCGTGTGGTCGGGCCATGTTTTAAAATCAAGCAAAAGTAAACAAAAGACACAGATACCTGGCAGGTTTTAACTTCGTTTTTAAATTAATTTCTCTGTCAGCAGCTAACACTTGGACTGACCGTACTATAACAGATTGTCATCTTCGCAATAATTTCCATACTTTTAAATGGTATGATATGAATTTAAATGCATTGAAACACCTGCTTTGTTTACTTTTGGGCTCTATTGTTACTTTAACCTTTTACCAGACAATCCTATGTTTTTAGCAACCCTGACATGGAAGGCTTTTTTTTTTAAACATAATGGAAAATGGAGCGACTGCCAGTAACCTACACTTTTGCCTTTTCCTACAATGTTTTCTACCGTTTTAGAGATGATTGATTGATTGTATGGTGTTTAATGCCATTTTCAACATGCTTTCACTTATATCGCGGTGGCCAGTGCACCTATCCATGCTTTCCTGGAGTTTATTTTACCAGTACTCTGCACAATATTCTTTCCAAGCCTTTGGCTGCTTTCCCACATAACCATCGTCGAAACAATAGTCAGCGGTGAGAGAGGAATGAATCCTGTCGCAATGACTATCATCAATCCTCAAAAAGAGATTGGCAAAGCTGGGGATCGAACCAGCGACCTCCTGTTCTCAAGTCCTGTATGCTACCGACTGAGCTACAGGGGCTTGGCGTTTTAGAGATAAATCCCATCAATCTAATTACATTTTATTTGTCCCCCGTAAATGCTGTGAATTTGGACTTGTCAAACAAAAATATTTTGAAAGGGATACAATCCTAAAGAATAAGGCTTTTGAAAACATTGTTGTAAAGGGAGAAAACTCTGTAAAAAAAATGGTGAAATGTGTCTCAAAGAACAAACTTAATGTAAACTTAAGAACAAACTTAACGTAAGTCAGAAACTGTGTCTGTTTGTGGATTTGACCAAAATGAGGGTTTTTTTTTTGTAAAAGGGCCAAGGACCTGTAATCATCAACCATTTTAAGTATTATTCTGATTCAAAAGAATTTTCTACATTTAAAAGTAATGCAATTTCTGATTCGCTAAACCCAAATGGTTGACCAATCAGAAATTACATTACTTTCTGTATGTAGAATAAGACTGAAATGCACCTTTTGAATGATTGGTGAATACAGCACCTGAACTGAGGAATTCCCCTGAGCAATGAAGTAAGTTAATTCTTTACCACACAATCCCAAAATTTAACAACCTTATTGAAGAAGCCTTTCAAAAACATTGTTGGAATAGGAGAAAATGCCGGTAACCAGCATTTTCTCCTTTTCCCACAATGTTTTCTGCCCTTTCAAAGGCAAATTTCAATGATGGGTCTCAAATAATTCATCATCTGCATAAGCTTTCAATTTGAGCAAGTCCTCTAAGGAAGAAAGCCTTTGAAAAAACTGTTGGAATTTTAAGGAAAAATTGCATCAAACAAGCAATTTGCCCTTTTTCCACAATGTTTTCTACCCTATCAGAGAACTTCAGCCTATTTGTACCAATATCAAATTTGTCGTTTGCAAATGTTTTCAATTTGGAAGTGTCTAACATTTTGTTGATTGATCAAGGGTTAAAGAAAATTCCCACTGCACACAACTGTCACAAGTTATGGAGGTCAATGTCAAATACCAGCAGACAAAAGCGGGAAACCGGCATTGTCAGAAAGCAGTTTCTGACATGTTGAGTTTTTGGAGATGAATAATTATAGGGGAACCAGTGTATACACAGGAAGTTGAATTCTGGGAATCTGTCAAGTTAAGAATGTACCTTGCATTTTTGCTTCATCATGTTTGACGTTGTTATTTATACTTGTTGCATTACTTCATATCAGGGGTCTGTAACCTAATGTTGTTGGGTTGTTCTGAAAATATGTTTCGTATTGGTCTCCATGACAGCCACTATGCAGCTCTTCTTTACCTGTTTCTGGAAATTTCAAAATCTTAACCGTAATCTTTCAGCTGGTTGGATGTGTCTTTATTGGCTGGTAACCAGCATTTTTCCTTTTCACTCAATGTTTTAGAAAGCCTCCTCCAGGGTCATTGAACCTCGGGATTGTTTGGTAAAGGGTTAACTCTTTACCAAACTACATCATTTTGGACTGGACAGATTAGAAAGCATTAGCGGACAACATATTCAGTGTAAGCCAATTGATGACTTAAATTTTGTGTTTGATAGGGTAGAAAACATTGTAGAAAAAGGAGAAAATATTGGTTATGCTCATTCTCCAGCGTTACTGAACACAGGATTGTTACTTAAAGGGTTAACTCTTTACTAAACGACATAATTTTGGACTCGAACAAAAAAGAGGCATTTTCATACGACATGTTAAATGTGATCCAAATGATAGCTTCTGCCTTTGACAGAGTAGAAAACATTGAATGAAAAGGTGAAAATGCTGGTTACCAGCATTTTCTTGTTTTTCTTCAATGTTTTCAAAAGCTTCTTTTTTTAAGAGTCATTTGAAAATCAGGATCACTTTGTTAAAGGTGGTATTTGGTTGCAAGGAAATGGAAGAAGGAAACATTTGGAACAGTTACAATGTCACATGACCTCAAAATCAAGCTCCGCCCAATCATTCAAGAAAATGGGATGAAAATAGTTTTATGTCAGTAATTGGTTAACCCTTTACCGCACAATCATGACTTTTAATTAGTCCGAAGGAATAGGCTTTTGAAAACATTGTGGGAAAAGGAGAAAATGCTGATTACCAGCATTTTCTCCTTTTCCCACAATGTTTTCTACACCACAAATTTCATGTTTTCAATTGTATTTAATTTGTAGTCTGCAAATGTTTTCAATTTGGACAAGCTTAAAATTTTTTCATTTGGTAAAGAGTTAACTGACGCTGAAAAACAATGAAATACGCAAATAATATTTACGTCTTCCCTCCTGTTGATGCATTCACTCACCTCCATTCATTTAACTCCTTACCAAATGACAAAATTCTGGACTTGATGAAAATCAAAGCATTTGCAGACGACAAAATAAATGCAGTTCAAAAGCGACTGTTGTCTTTGATAGGATAGAAAATATTGTTGAAAAAAGAGAAAATGCTTGGAACAAGCATTTTTTCCTTTTCTCACAATGTTTTCAATAGCACTCTTCTTCAAGGTTGTTAAAAAGGGTATGCTCTTTACCAGGTAATTTCATATTTTAAGGACGATAAGAAAGATTGTTTTTAAAAACATTTGGGGGAAAAAGAAGAAAATGCTGGTAATCTGCATTTTTTTCTTTCCCACAATGTTTTCTACTCTTTCAAAGATAGGTTTCATCATATCAGCCACATTTGATTTGTCATCTGCAAATGCTTTAAATTCGGAAATTTATAAAATTTTGATATCTTGTAAATGGTTAAGGTATCTTGCTTTCAACGTAATATCTTGCGTACAGGTCCGTATTATTGTTTTTCTTGATGTATTCCATTCACGACAAGGACAAGAGAACTCATTCATACTTATATGTGAATTCAGCATTACAATCACAGTTTGACTCTACCAAACGACAAAATTTTCGACTGGACTGAATTGAAAGCAATTACAGACGACAAATCAAATATTGTTTTAATGGTGATTTTTGTATTTGATAGGCTAGAAAACATTGTGGGAAAAAGAGAAAATGCTGGTTACCAGCATTTTCTCCTTTTCCCACAATGTTTTCAAAAGGCTTTTTTTCCCAGGGTCGTTAAGTCAGCATTGTGCAGTAATGGGTTAAAGTAGGGACTGTTGTAAAGGCTTAGAGGCATTTTTGTCAGCATTCTGGCAAAGAGGTAGAAAGTGTATATACGAGATCAGACTGCATGTTCTATGCAGTCTGATCTTAGATCTACATTGTCCACATAAGCAAATTAATCCGGATTCAGCTTTCAGAGTTATTATCTGGCAAAGAGGCCTACAGTGTATTACTAAGATAAAACCCCACTTTCTGTGCAATCTGATCTTAGATCTACACTGTCTGCATAAGCAACTAAATCCAGTTCATCATTTAAAATGATCATATGACAAAGAAGTGGACAGTGTATACAGATACAAGATCAGGCTCCACGTTCTGTGCAGACTGATTATGTATCTACATTGTCAGCATTAGCAAATAAATCCCAGTTCGTGGTACAAAATAATTATCTGGCAAGGAAGCTTACAGTGTATATAGATACAAGATCAGGCTACACATTCTGTGCAATCTGATCTTGCATCTATATTGTCCGCATAAGGAATGAAATCCATGTTTAGCATTACAAAGGTGTAGAATAAGAATACTGGCAAAGAAGTAGACGGTGTAAATACAAGATCAGACTGCATGTTCTGTGCATTCTGATCTTGGATCTACATTGTCGGCATAAGGAATGAATACCACATTTAGCACTACAAAGGCGAAGAATAAGTATAAGAACAAGTATCTTGCAAAGAAGTAAACAGTGTAAATACAAGATCAGATTGCAGGTTATGTGCAATCTAATCTTGGACCTACATTGTCGGCATTAACAATGAAATCACGAAATCCGTGTTCAGCACGACAAGGGTGAAGATTTCCTCGAAGCGTATTTCCGTGTTTCCGACTACATGCGTGTAAAATTGCCATGCCCTTTCGGCATGATTTATATGTCAACAACTTGTTATTTTATGTCAATTGACGTAAACAAGCTCCTGCCTGTTACCCTTTGCCAAACAATCCAATGTTTTAGGATTGTATGGTTTAAGATTGTATGGTGTTTAACATTATTTCAGTCATATTGCAGCAGCCAGTGCACCTACTCATACTTTTCTAGAGTTTCCTTTACCAGTGCTTTGCGTGATATTGTTCCCAGCCTGTAACCTTTTGCTAAACAATCCAATGTGTTAAAATTGTATGGTTAAATAATGCCATTTTCTGCATTATTTCAGTTATATCCCGGAACCAGTGCACCTATCCATGCATTCCTAGAGTTTCTTTTACCAGTACTTAGCATAATATTCTTCCAAAGCCACTGGCTGTTTTCCAACATAACAATCAACCAAACAATGATCAGTGGTGAGAGAGGAATGAATCCTGTTGCAATGACTGTCATCAATCCTTGGACAGAAATTCGCTGAGCTTGGGAATCAAACAAGCGACCCCCCCTGTTCTCAAGTCCTGTACATTACTGACTGCGCTACCTTGGTTCGGCAAATCCCATGGAAAATAAGGCTGGTTCCTAGCATTCTCTCCTTTTTCCCACATTGTTTCCTTCCCTTTAACAAACAAATCTCAATTTACCAGCCACGGTTAATTTCTCATCTACAAATGCTCTCAATTTGAACAAGCCATGTTGTTGTTTGGCAAAGGTTTTACCCATAACCAGACAATCTTGAATTTTAACTATCCTGAAAGAAAAGGCTTTTGAAAACTTTGTATCCAGCATTTTGCTCCTTTTCCCACAATCTTTTTTTTTCCATCAAAGGCATACCATACAATATGAGAAATATTCAATTCGTTCTCAGCAAAATTTAATTCCTTCAGTTTGACAGAGCCTTAAATTTAGTTGTTTAGATAAAGTATTTAGCTACTAAAGTTGGCTTTGAGACCAGTATAGATCAGAGTGCACAAAATTTGCAGTCTGATCTTTCATCTACACTGTCCGCTTTGCCAAATGTTTATAGACAAAAACAACCATGAAATTGCAATTGTTTGGGTGTTATTCTTGACTGAAAGTGTCTGTTTTGTTTTATTCGGTGCTCAAAGGGTTAAAGTAATGAATGACATATTCCAGAAATCATTATTATCATTGAATACAGGACTTTATTGCTAAGACTGTATTGACCAACCATTAATAATTTCATTATAAGTCTGATTCTAGATTTAGAAGTAACACAACTTCTGATTGGCTAAACCATTAAGTTTAAAGTTTAGCCAATCAGAAGTTATGTTACTTCCAAATTTTGAAAATTTGTGGGAGTAAGACAAAAAAAAAAATTCTTCAAAGTGGTTGATGAATATGAGCCTAGACTGCAGGGCTGGTTTAGTACAGCCTGATCTTAATCTACACTGTACGAAACAGCAAGCAAAACTATTCTGGGCACTCCAGCCATTTACATTGTAATAGGGTGTTAGAAGTTTTTTTTTTCCGGTTTTATTTCCTTTTCATCTTTTCCCTCTTCAACTTTGAACCTCTGTCAGTTATAATCTGTTGGTGTCAACACCATTCCAAACATTATTGGCAGGGGTGTAGCTGCCTTTATGCAAAAACAGTTGTGTACACATTTCAAAAAGAGAAAGAAAGAAAGACATTCTTGTCAAAAAAGGTCACCAAAGGCCACCAAAAAGCTTGTATAATGCAAAGATTTTCAGACCCTCCAGAGAAATACTCCTCCCCACCTCTCAGCACTTTGCGCAGTGGATAATACCTTTAGTAATACTTTTGTGTTTTCTATATTTTGGGTTTGATATGCTCCTTATTTCATTATATCACAGTAGCCAGTGAACCTATCCATGCATTCCTGGAGTTTTGCTAAAGCCACTGGCTGCTTTCTTATGTAAACATCCTCTAAACAAAGATCACTGGTGAGGGAAGAAAGAACCCTGTTGCAATGATTATCATAAATTCTCCAAAAGAGTTTAGGGACCTTGGTTTCAAACTTATTGAACAACTGGTCTTGCCTGTCTAGCAGACTAACATGATCTAATATATATAGGGTCTGACATGAGTTGGTGTTTGAAATAAAGTTTTATTAAACAAGTCTAGGAAAAATGTTATTAAGCGAGCCTTTGGCGAGCTTAATAACATTTTTTTCTTGACAAGTTTAATAAAATTTTATCTCAAATGCTAACAATTGTCAGATTCTTTTTATCACGTAACGATATTTCACAAATTATAGGTCAGAAGATGCAAAACCACCTGTAGATGTATGCATGGTAATTCCATAAAGGCCATTCACTTCTATGAAATATGTACAAAATGACATAAAAAATGACGTCAAACAAATATGATATTAAACATGTATAATATAAGAAAATTTGTGATGGGTATATTACACTAAAAACAAGAGAGGTTATGTGATAAATTTCTATTTCAAGTTTGTTTCTGTTAACTCTTTACCAAACGACAAAATTTTGGACTTGACCAAATTCAAAGCATTTGCAGACGACAAAATAAATGTAGATCAAATGTTAACTTTTATCTTTGATAGGGTAAGAAAACATTGTGGGAAAAGGAGAAAATGCTGGTTACCAGCATTTTCTCCTTTTCCCAAAATGTTTTCTCAAGCCTTCTTCCGGGTCATTAAAACAAGGGATTGTTTGGTAAAGGGTTAAAATATAAAATAGAATATCAGGTACTGTTGATCAAAGATCAGACTGCTCACTCTGTAGAGTCTGATCTTGATCTACGAACCAGCAACCCAAATTGTTCTGGGCACCCTACCTATTTGAGTCATGCTTTGGCAAAGGGGGTTCTAATGCATATCAAGGGAACAAAGGAGACTGCATGCCCAAAGCACATTGATATTGTAAATGCAATTTACAGCACATTGCATGCCCAAAGCACATTGGCATCGTAAATAAACATCATTCTTCTTCAGTATAAAGTGAGAAAATTACGGAGTGGCCTATATGCACTATTTCGGATAGGAACATTTCGGATACTTTAGATACATCTTCTTCCTGGAAGATCGGTCAGCAGATTGTTTAACTTCATCACATTGCAATGAATATTAATATGTGTGAAAATGATAACATGTTCTTACGGAATCAGACTGACATCTTTTTCAGTTTGTGATATCGTGATACAGTATGAGTCATGATTTTGACTGCAAATTCACTCTTTTTGCAATTTCAATTTCCATGTCTTTTAAATTGTACGGTGAAAGTTACTCATTTTTTCACAGAAAAGAAGGAAGTGTGTTTATGATAGGAGTTTCATGGAAATGTAGAGTTTTCTTAAAAATTTGTTAAGTAACTCTTTACTACACATTGCCGACTTTTAGTGAACCCGAGGTAGAAGCCTTTTGAAAACAATGTGGGAAAAGAAGAAAATGCTGGTTACAAGCATTTTGTTCTTTTCCCACAATGTTTTCTACCCTATCAAAAACAAACTTCATGTTAATCACATTTAAATTGTCGTCTGCAAATGCTTTCAATTTGGACAAGTCTACAATTTATTCGTTTGGTAAAGAGTTAAGAACAACCATTTTTTCACTCTTGGACTCGGCCAATTTTACCTCATTATTAGACAAAAATTTTATTTAGTTCTTATTCAATTTTTGTCTTCACTTATACATATAGCATAAGCTGAATTGAGAAAAGGCTTTAATTGTGTGTTACAGCTCATGAAACAGTTCATTTTGCATGATTTAAGTCAACAATAGGTGCAATGATTTTTCTGCCTTAAATCTTGGGTCAATACCCTCTAAAAATCCAAATATTAAATCAACTGAATGGTGAATAATGTCTTATATTATATTTTATGTGTCTATTATTAGAAATGTTATGGGTAAAGAAATGTCGTAATTTAAGTTGGGGGGAATTATTTCCCCGTCACAGTGAATATTTTCCTCCAGCCGAAAATCTAGAACTACTTTTTTAAGTTTTTAAGTTTTAAAAGTGGCATTTGTTGACAAAATAATCAGAGGAAATATAATATATAATTTATTTCATCAGCTTGTGGTTAATATGGGGAAATATTTGCCGAAAAAGGGAAAGGTATGCGAAAATAACGAGTGCCGTAAGGCACGAGTTATTTTCGCGGACCTTTCCCTTTTTCGGCAAATATTTCCCCATATTAACCACAAGCTGATGAAATAAACTCTATTCTTTTTTTTCACTCTTATATACTGGTACATTACATTCTTAAATAAAAAGATATGAGAAACATTTAATATCAAACAATTTTTTTTTTCACCCTTATATGCATTACTTTCCAAAATAAAAAGATTTCAGAAACATTGAACATCAGACAAAAATTATAGCAATTGTCCTATGGGCGTCAAAAGTTTTTTTCCTGCTTTATTTCCTTTTCATCTTACTGAAAGCTCTTCAGCTTGAACCTTTGTCATGTATGAGAGTGCCTGTTCATCTCACTTTTTATCAAGGGGTCAGATCGCAATCATTGTGTCCTAGTTATTTACCCCGAATGCATTTCTCACAACTTTGCTTGCCTTTGCGGCCAATGTAGATTAAGATCAGACTGCACAGATGTGCAGTCCGATATTTGATCTACACTGTCTGCTTCGCTTGGACATTCTGGAGGGGTGCTGTGTTATTCAGTGGTATAATGTAGGAATTGTAACCTGGAGGCCCCAGGGTTTGATTCTCACTCGAAGTGCAGGGCCTTTTATGGGTGTGTCCTTGGGCAAGACACTTCAGAGCCCAAGTCTAGCACTTGTGAAACTCAGAGCATACAGGAATAAGTGAGCTATAACTATTATATGACAAAAATTATGTTGAAAGCAGGGTGATCTATCATTAGGAAATCCTGGTTTGATACCCGCTTGAGGAGCTAGTCACGTTTGGAGTAGTTGGTGCATAACTTAGAGATAAGAATGACTTTGTCTTAAATTCAAACACCAAAGACAACTGCAGTTTAATGTCTCATGAATAATAACATGATAAGTGAACTTCATATGGTACCTTTTCATAGCCAAGCATAATTATGTTAATTCCCCTTTAACGATTGTTTTATTCATGTAGATGGTGAATGAAAATATATATTTCAGATGATTTTGATATTTTAATTATTTTACTTCCTCTGTTAATTTAATATCATTCATGCTTGTGACTTGAAATGCTTGTGACTTGTGACAGTCCTGACTTTTAACGACCCTGAAAAAAAAGGCTTTTGAAAACATTGTGGGAAAAGGAGAAAATGCTGGTAACCAGCATTTTCTCCTTTTCCCACAATATTTTCTATCCAATGAGAGAACTTAAGCATTTTTATAGCAAAACTGAATTTGAGGCTTGCAGATATTTTGAATTTGGACAAGTCCAAAATATGTTGTGTTGTAAAGGGTTAAATACTAAAGACCCCTTCATAATAATACGCCGAGCCCCGGTAGCTCAGTCGTTAGGGTACAGGACTTGAAAACAGGGGGTCGTGGGTTCAATCCCTGGCTCGGCCAATTACTTTCCGAGGATTGATGATAGTCATTGCGACAGAATTCATTCCTCTCCCACCGCTGATCATTGTTTCGATGCTGGTTATGTGGGAAAGCAGCTAGTGGCTTGGAAAGAAAATCGTGCGGAGTACTGGTAAAAGAAACTCCAGGAAAGCATGGATAGGTGCACTGGCCGCTGCGATATAACTGAAATAATGTTGAAAACGGCGTTAAACACCATACATTCAATCAATCAATCAATTATAATAATACAGACCCAGGCCAGGTCCAAATTACGAGCTAGTTATAAAGTTGTGTGATTCATAAACCCTCCGGCAGGTCTATCCTTGCTCCGTGACTAAGACATTGGGTTTATTATTAGGAAATCCTGGTTTGATCTCAGCTTGAGGAGCTAGTAATGTTTGCAGTTTCCTTAGGCAAAGATCTGCAAAGTCTCAGCTTTACTTTACTATTTACCAAAAGATTGCATTGAAAACTGATCTATATTGAAAGCCATTGCGCACAACAAATTAAAGGTGGGTCAGATGTCAAGATTTGTCTTTGATAGGAATGAAAACTTCGTGGAAACAAGAGATTATGCTGATAACCAGTATTTTCTCCTTTCCCCACAATGTTTTTAGAAAATGTCCTCACAAGAGTCTTCTAAACTAGGGACAGTATGAAAAAGGCTTAACACCACCCCGAGATTGAACAACCCTGTGGAAACATTTTTGGAAAAGGAGAAAATGCTAAAAACCAGTAATTTCTCCTTTTGCCACAATTTTTTTCTATATTTAACCGTTTACCAGACAACAAAATATGAGCCTTGGCCAAATTCAAAGCATTTGCAGACAATAATTTCCATGTGACTCAAATGGTGCAATCTTTCTTTGATAGGGTAGAAAACATTGTGGGAAAAGGAGAAAATGCTGGTTACCAGCATTTTCTCCTTTTCCCACAATGTTTTCAAAAGACTTCTTTCCCAGGATCGTTATAAGTCTGCATTGTGCAGCAAAGGGTTAACTAAGAATCCTTTTTTTGAGCCATCTCTAATTTGTCGTCTGCAAAGTATTTCAATAATTTGGAAAAATCTAAAATTTTGTCGTTCAGTAAAGAGCTAAGATGTCCTTCACATTCCATGGGGAAATTAATGGTTTCATTGTATCCTTATGATAAATTTGGCCAAGTATGGTTTTCCTGATGCTATACTTAACCTTTGTCACCCTTTAAGTGCTGATCCGGGATTTATTTGCCTAGGCAGACAGATTGATTGTTTGGTGTTTGACGCTGTTTTCAACATTATTTCAGTTGTATCGTGGCGGCCAGTGTACCTATCCATGCTTTCCAGGAGTCTCTTTTACCAGTACTCAGCACAATTTTCTTTCCAAGCTACTGGCTGCTTTCCCACCTAACCATCGTCGAGACAATGGTCAGCATTGGTAGAGGAATGAATCGTCAATCTTCAGAAAGAAATTGGCCAAGCCAGGGATCGAACCCACTGTTCTCAAGTCCTGTACGCTTCCGACTGAGCTTCTGGGGCTTGGCTTTAGGCAGACAGTAACAGTAGATCAAAATCAACCATTCTTAAGAACATTCTTAGTCTTATTCTCAAGAATTTTCTAAAACTGAAAGTAACACAACCTCTGATTGGCTAAACCATTTGGTTTAGCCAATCAGAAGTTGTGTTACTTTCAAAACCTGTTATAAGACCAAGAATGTTCTTAAGAATGGTACCAAGGAATACGGACCCAGACTGCACAGAACATGCAGTCAGATCTTAGGTCTATGCTGTCTGCTTCTTTGCCAGATATTCTGACGGCTTAGCCTAGATTTATTTGCTTACATGGACAATGTAGATCAAGATCAAACTGCACAGGATGTGCAGTCTGATCTTGGATCTACACTGCCTGCTTCTTTGCCAGATAGTCTGAGTGCTTGACTCAGATTTATTTGCTTATGTGGACAGTGTAGATCAAGATCAGACTGCACAGAAAGTGGATATAAAGTGTCCACTTCTATGTCAGAGATATGCTGACAAAATAGCTTTGAAATTTTATTTGTTACCTGCAAATGCTTTTAAGTTGGAAAAACTGAAAATCTTTTGTTCTAGTATTGACTGATTGATAGGTTGAACAGTGTTTTATGCTGCTTTCAATATTATTTCGGTCACGTCACAGTGACAGCTCACATACTCAGTTATATCCTGGGTTTCACTAAGAATAGGATAGGGCGCATTCTACATACATTGCCAATACTCCTAGGATTTTGATGTTATTTTTGTCTGTTTCTCTTACAATCTGGATCTGTAGTCACCAACCATTCTGTAGAGCATTCATGGTCTAATTCTTTAGGATTTTCTAAATTTGCATGTAACACAATTTCTGATTGGCTAAACCAAATGGTTATAAGCTAATCATAGGTCAAATTCAGAAAATTCTGGAGAATAAGAACATTCCTAGCCCTTTACCACACAATCCTGAGTTTCAACAAGCCTGAGGAAGAAGGCTTATAAAAGCATTGTTTGAAAAGAATTGATAGATTGATTGATTGTATGGTGTTTAACGCCGTTTTCAACATTATTTCAGTTATATCGCGGCGGCCAGTGCACCTATCCATGCGTTCCTGGAATCTCTTTTAACAGTACTTCGCACAATTTTCCTTCCAAGCCACTGGCTGCTTTCCCACATAATCATCGTCGAAACAATGGTCAGCGGTGGAAGAGGAATGAATCCTGTCGCAGTGACTATCATCAATCCTCGGAAAGAAATTGGCCGAGCTAGGGGTCGTAGCCAGGGATCGAACCCTGGACCCCGTGTTCTCAAGTCCTGCACGCTACCGACTGAGCTACCGGGGCTCGGCGTTTGAAAAAGGGAAAATGCTAGTAAGCAGTATTTTCTTTTTTTCCCACGATCCTTTCTACGCTGTCAAAGACAAATCCAACCATTTTAGCAGTGTTTAATTTGTCGTCTGCAAAATCTTTTAATTTGACCAAGGCTTAAATCTTGTTGTTTGATAAAGAACCAAGAATGATTGATTAAATATAATATGTTCTGGACATATATTGCTGTACACTGGCAAAATCCAGGGAACATTTTTTGCAACATTTGTCGTCTGCAAATTCTATGGCTTGGGCCGAGGCTAAAATTTTGTTTTGTGGTAAAGAGATAACAATGGTTGATGAATAAGGACCTTTGGCTGTTTTTCCTGTTTGATAGAGGATTCACACATTCCAGCAACCCACTTAACATACTTGCTTGGGATGAAGAATGTCCGTTCTCAGGGTGACAGTTTCCGGTCGGCTTTGACTGCCATCAGTCATGTATCCATCTTCTTGGACGATTTCTTTTCATACTGTACAGAACATGCAGTCTGATCTTAGATCTTCACATTCTCTGTTATTCACCCAACATTTGGATGATGATGTCTGAAGAATGACACAGCCTTAAAGTAAATAAACCTGTGGATTATACATATCCATATTGCAGTATAAATAAAATGTTGAGAAATATGATTGAAATATGATCAAATCATGAAAATTAACTCACAGTAAAGATCTAAGATCAGACTGTATAGACTGTGAAGTATGATCTAGAGTAGATACTTTCTGTTTTTCATCCAACAATAATTGGATTATGATGTCTGCAAATTTGAACAGCCTAAAAGTAAAGTATGAATGGATTCTATTTGAGCTACACTCTGGCAAAAGGGGATTTAATGCATCTTCATGATTCATTTTACTAAGCAAGTAATTATATGTGAGCCATGCTCTGTGAAAAGGGGGCTTAATGCATCTGTGAAAAGTATCGACCCAGGTCAGCCTGCGCAGTCCGCGCAGGCTGACCTGGGCCGAAACTTTTCGCTGTTGGCCGATTTTCTGTATGTGAAAGGATCGATGTACTTAATGATTAAGTTGGTTGTTAAAAAAGTGGCTATATATGGATCCATACTTATGTGATGGCTTGCTTGAAATCATGCGTCACGGAGATGCATTAAGCCCCCTTTTGCAAGAGCACAGCTCATTTATGGATCCATAATATTCATTTTGTCTAAATGACCTACTGTATCATGAGGAAAAATGGTCCTTGGATACGTATAAAATTTACAAATAGAAAAAGTTTTCGATCCATGTCAGCCTGCATGGACTGCAAAGGCTGACATGGGTCGATATATTTTTGCAGATGCATTAAGCCCCCTTTTTCACAGAGCATGGTTCATAGCCATTTTATGGTTTAAACATAATCTTGAAAAATGCAAAAGAATCACTAAAAAAAACTTACAGTGTAAAAATTCAAGATCAGACTGCACAGAACATGCAGTCTGATCTTGTACTCACACAGTCAACTTTCCACACATGCCTGGATTATTGAAAGTCACATGTAAGATATGAATGGATTTCCATTCATTCAGGCTATAGTAAACAAAGTCCCTCAACCCTTTCCCGTCCTAGATTAACACTTTACCAAACCACAAAACTTTAGACAAGTCTAGATTGAAAGTGTTTGCAAAATGACAAATCCATTGCGGATCAAATGATAAAATTTGTCTGTAAAAAGGGTAGAAAACAATGTGGAAAAAGGAGAAAATGCTGGTAACCAGCATTTTCTCCTTTTTCCACATTGTTTTTAAAAGGCTTCTTTCTCAAGGTCATTAAAACTTGGCATTGTGTGTTAAAGATTTATCTCTTTACCAAATTACTGAACTATGGGCACAAACAATTTGAAATTAATTTTGCAGACAACGAAATAAATGTCACACAAAGGATGATTTCTGTTTTTAATATGGTAGAAAAAATTGTGGGAGAAATGCTGGTTACAATCATTTTGTCCTTTTCCTACAATGTTTTCAAAAGCTTTCTTCGCAATGTCATTAAAACTTGAGATTGTGTTGTAAAGGGTCAATGACTGAGAAAGGAGGCTTGCCAAAGAAGGCTTTTAAAAACCTTGTGGGAAAAGGAGAAAATGCTGGTCACCAACATTTTCCACTTTTCCCACAAGGTTTCCTTCCCTTTCTTAGACAACAATCATAAATTGTTTGGCTACATGCAATTTATCATCTGCAAATGCTTTCAAAGAAAGGATGGGTCTAGAGGTTGATCAACAAGTAGACAGTTAAATCCTACCACAGGACAAAAGTTTACGCTACTCCAAATTCAAAGCATTTGCAGACGACAAATCAAATGTGGCTAAAATGATGAAGTTTGTCTGCAAAAGGGTAGAAAACATTGGGGGAAAAAGAGAAAATGCTGGTTACCAGCATTTTCTCCTTTTCCCGCAATGTTTTCAAAAGGCCACTTTCATAGGGCGGTTAAAATTCAAGATTATGTGGTACGGGGATGAGAAATTTGCGCAATTCCTGTTCACATGTTTCCGGCCAGCCCATTCATTTCGAAACATCACCACTTGTCCCAGTCAAAACCGGTCAGATAACAAAGGGGAACTGCGTGGAAATGTTATACGCAATGTTTATTCCTCAATGAAATCTCAGAATTTGGGAAACAGACGTAATATTTGAAATTTGATGATCACTGTTTACGTGTGTATATCTAAGTCGTGTGGTATTAATGAAGATAAACTAGAACATCTCTCAACTGGCTATTGTGTTTCATTCTTAATTTCATCTCCGGATTAAAGAGTTTTTGTAACATAGAGTGCTGTAACTGTCTTATCTGTGTTTGAGTTATATATTTTTTTTGCACATTAATGATTTGCACAAAGTGAGATAGAATTCTAGAAGGAATTTGGACATGCATATTAAGAGCAAATTTTGTTTTGCAAATTCGTGATTTTCATAAAATAAAATAGACTTTTAGAAAGAAGTGGAACATAGTCAAAGCAAATTCATTACTTTTTTTTTTGTGTGTGTTGCAATTTCATGATTTCCATGAAATAAAATAGACATTCAGAGAACATATTCTAAGCTAATTCATGAATTTTTTGTTCTGCAAATTTATGATTTGAACAAAATAGAATAGACTTTTAGAAAAGAAGTGGGACATACTAAAAGCAAATTCAGGATATTCATGAAATAAAATAGGATTCTTACAGAAAAAAAAGCTAGACTGAAAAATTTAAAATTTGATTGGAATAAACTTTATGCAATAATTATGAAACCCAGTAAAAAGGACAGATCTAAACCTTCTTCTCTAAGATTAGATCATCTGCTTTGCCCGGTGAAGGCGTACTGCTTTATGTTGGTAAGATATTGAGTCTTTTTGTCTTGTTTTAACTGTTAGGCTGCCAAGCGTGACTCAAGGACCTTTTGCGAACGGTGAAGATCAAGGTCAGACTGCTTAAAAACGTGCAGTCTGATCTTGGATCTTCATTGTCGGATACGGTATTTTTTCATGTGAAATCAACTTTGAAATTGCAATATTTTGGGTTTTACTTTTGACTGGAAATTTTCATTTCATTTATTTAAACAGCTTAACCCTTTACCAGACGACAAATTTTTAGCCTTGTCCATATTGAAAACATTTGCATACGAGAATTTCAATGTGGCTCTAATAGTGCAATTTTTCTTTGAAAGGGTAGAAAACAATGTGGAAAAAGGAGAAAATGCTAGTTACCAGCATTTTCTAATTTCCTCAAAATGTTTTCAAATGGCTTGGTTCCCAGGGTTCTTAAAAGTCAGCATTGTGCTACAAAAGGTTAATTTTTTATTCTAACATGAGACATGAATTCAGCACTATAAACACAGTGCAACGAAAGCGTGGTAAAATCTACATTATTCTGTATAGAGTGACGTCATTCTTTATAGAGTGACGTTATTCTGTATAAAGTAAGTAAGTAAGTTATTCAGTGGAATATAATCTGCATTCGCGTTTTTACTCTAAGTATGAACTTGTTTTCCTTTCATTAAGAGTTGATCATGTTATAATCGAAATAATCTTCTTTCTATGGTGGTTTATCGTTCAATAAACCACGTTGTGAGTTATGAGGCACAATGAATATACCACTCAGGCTATCGCCCTCGTAGATTGTTTATTGTGCCTCATAACTCACAACTTGTTTTCCTTTCATTAAGAGTTGGTCATGTTAGAATCGAAATAATCTTCTTTCTATGGTGGTTTATCGTTCAATAAACCACGTTGTGAGTTATGAGGCACAATGAATATACCACTCAGGCTATCGCCCTCGTAGATTGTTTATTGTGCCTCATAACTCACAACTGTGTGTGCCTCATAACTCACAACTGTGTTTTATTGAACGATAAACCACAATAGAAAGAAGATTTTTTTCTTAACCAAACGACAAGATTTTAGACATGTCCAAATTGAAATCATTTGCAGTCGACAAAAAAGATGTGACTTAAAATTTGAAATTTCTTTTTGGGGAGGATAGAAAACATTGTGGGAAAAGGAGAAAATGCTGGTTACCAGCATTTTCTCCTTTTCCCACAATGTTTTCAGAAGGCTTCTTCTTGAGGATCGTTAAAAGTCAGCATTGTGTGGCAAAAGGTTTAGAGTTGACTGCTTACCAAATGTCAAAATTTTAGACCAGATCAAATTCAAAGCATTTGCAGATGACAAAAAAGACATGACTCAAAAGTTGAAATTCGTTTTGGTACGGCTAGAAAACATTGTCAGAAAAGGAGAAAATGCTAGTTATTAGGATTTTCTCCTTTTCCCACAATGTCTTCAAAAGGCTTTTTCTACAAAGTCTTTAAAAAACTTGTGATTGTATGGTAAAGAGTTAACTCTGTAATGAACGTGAGGAAAATGTAGACTTGTTGAATTCGAAAGCAGTAGCAGGCGACAGTTCAAACGTCGATCAAATAATGGAAATTGTCTTTGATAATGTAGAAAACATTGTGAGAAACGGAGAAAATGCTGGTGACTAGTTGAACGGGGCATGAAACATATTACAATCAAACAGTCAACCCATCAGTTTACCCGCATTTAATGTGTTGTCCGCAAATCCTTTGAATTTGGACCATTCTAAAATCGTGTCATGTGATAAAGGGTTTCACCCTATACTAGACGACATTTGCTTGAGTTTGAGTTTGTATATTATTTAATTTCATTTTCAACAGTATTTCAGTTATATGGTGGCAGCCAGTGTACCTATCTATGCTTTCCTGGAGTTTCTTTTATCAGTACTTTGCACAATATTTTTCCTACACCACTAGCTGCTTTCTCACATAACAATTTTCGAAACATTGATCAGCAGTGAGAGAGGAATGAATCTTGTTGCAATAACTTCCATGCATTCCTGGAGTTTCTTTTACCAGTTCTTTGCACAATATTCATTCTAAGCCACTAGCTGCTTTCCCACATAACCATCATGGAAACAATGATCAGCAGTGAGAGACAATGAATTTTGTCACAATAACTGTCATCAATCCTCGGAAAGAAATTCACTTAGCTGGGGATTTGAACCAGCAACCCCCGGACTCAAGTCCTGTGTGCTACCGACTGCGCTACCAGCTTCGCTTTAAAGCATTTGCAATTAACCCTTTACCAGACGACAAAATTTTAGCTTTGTCCAAATTGAAAGCATTTGCAGACGATAATTTCAATGTGGCTCAGATGGTGCAATTTTTCTTTGATAGGGTAGAAAACATTGTGGGAAGAGGAGAAAATGCTGGTTACCAGCATTTTCTCCTTTTCCCACAATGTTTTCCAAAGGCTTCTTTCCCAGGGTTGTTAAAAGTCAGCATTGTGCCGTAAAGGGTTAACCTATTATTAGATCTACACAATTATGAGTTTTAATGACCCCAAAATCAAAGGTTTTATAAACCATCATGGAAAAAGGAGAAAATGCTTGAGGAATATAATGGTCTTGGCAATACTTAACCCTTTAGTGCACAACACGGATTTTTATCGACCCTGATAGAATTTTTTTCTAGAATACATTATGGTTTAAAGGAGAAAATGGTTGTAGGCAGCATTTCATCCTTTTCTTAAAATGTTTTCTACCCTTTATAGAGGCAAATTCCATCATTTGAAGCAGATGTAATTTGTTGTCTGCAAATGCTTTCAATTTGCACAAGTGGAAAATTTTGTCGTCTGGGAAAGAGTTAAGTTGTCATTTCCTGATCTTCTAAATTTGCACCGCTCTAAAATTTTGTGATTCAATCAGTTAACCCCTTACCATATGGCCTGCAACATGCAAAAAGGGACATTCAGACATTTACTTAAGTGTTGTCTTGGATCAGCCTGCACAGTTCGCGCCGACTAATCAAAAACGACTTTCTGTGTTGATGTAATTTTCTGTTTTGCCCAAGTCTACTGTAGGACAAAATGTAATATAGTCATAAAGTGCTGTCACGTATAAGCCTGCATGGACTGCGCAGGCTGATCCAAGGCGACACTTTACGCAAATGAACGAGTGCTCCTTTTCGCCTGTTGCAGGCCATACAATCCCAAGTTTAACAACCTTGAGAAGAAAGCTTTTTAAAACATTTCAGGATAAAGAGAAAATGCTAGAAACCAGCATTTTCTCTTTTTCTCTCAATGTTTACTACTCAATTAAAGGCCACTTTCATCATTTCAGCCACCTTTGAGTTTCTGTCTGCAAATGCTCTGAATTTGGAAAAGTTGAAAAACTTGTCTTTTGCCAAAGAGTTCAAATGATGGGATTTGTATTTGATAAGGTAGAAAACATTATGGTAAAAGGAGAAAATGCTGGTAACCAACATTTTCTCCCTTTCCCGTAATGTTTTTTCCATTTTATGGACAAGTTTCACCATTTGAGCCACATTTGATTTGCCGTCTGCAAATTCTTTCAATTTGGTCCAGTCCTAACTTTTGTTGTTTTGTTAAAGACTTAATTACTTATTACAGGGTGTGCAGTTGGATGAACCCTCTTCTCCACTATCGAAACAGTATGAGGGAAGTGGTGGAGATATCGTCAAGCCTGTTTCAAAAGAATTCACAGATATTACAAATGTCGTAAACTCATTACCGCCCGATGACGTTGACGGCAAACTGTCAAGGGACAGGTTGCCAGCTTACCCTAGATCCAGAAATGATTTCACAGTTTCCGCAAGTGTGACATTGGGTGATGTTATCACTTATCAGTATGGGGCTGTTGAGGAGAATATGGAAAAAGTATCAGATAAAAAGGATAGGCTAAAATCTCAAGATGTAAGTGTCACGTTCACCCTGGAGGAAGATGAAGGTTTAGATATCAGGGACAGTAACTCTAGCATAAACAAGGGAGATAATTCAAATCCTCATAACACAAAGTATACCTCCGATTCTTCTAATGAGAACTCTGAGACTGAAATATCAGAGAATTTGGAAAGTGTTGACCTCAGTGAAGTGAGTGTAGAGCTTAGTGACTTGAACTTAAAAGATCGTGCTCTAGGAAGTGGAACAGACGAGGCTCAAAGAGTCAGGTCGAAAGACGGGAAGAAAAAACGATTTCGTAGATTGATTCGGAAGCCAGCAATAAAGAGAAGTCAGAGTTTGGGATGCGAGAAAGATTTAGCGCCAGAACATGCCTTGTTTTTACAGTATAATCCAGAGGACATTCATACAGCAGTAAGTATTGAATTGTTTTGTGTTTTAACACTGTTTTCAGCATTATTTAGTTATATCAGTGGTGTTAATGGTTGTGAGTTAGAGCTTTGGCTTCGCAACCATAAGGTCCAGAGTTCTATTCCTGGGAGCTAGAGTCAACTTTGGGACTGTCCATTGGCCCACATATTCGGCATGAGTACTAGTGTAGTACCCAGAAAGCAGAACAGAGAGAGATTAGTATAAGTTGCAAGAACTTCTATCTTACTCAATGTAAAATAAATAGACTGATATGTTTAAACTAATATCAGTTATTTCAGTAATTTCCTAGCTGCCACTGCTCCTATCCATGCTTTACTGGAGTTTCTTTTACCACTACCTGGTACAATATTCTTCTCAAGCCACTGGCTGCTTTGCTGTATAACCATCGTTGAAACTATGTGGATGATATTCCATTTCCAGAATAGTAACAATCCAGAGGAAGAGAGTTATGGAAACATTGTGGGGAAAAGGAGAAAAATTACAATAATTAGCATTTTCTGCTTTTTGTTTAACCCTTTCCCAAACAATCCCTGGTTTTTATGGGTCAGGAATAGAAGCCTTTTGAAAACAATGTGGGAAAAGGAGAAAATGCTGGTAACCAGCATTTTCTCCTTTTCCCACAATGTTTTCTACCCTATCATATAGAAAAATCATCTTTTTAGCAACTGTTAATTTGTCATCTGCAAAATGCTTTCAATTTGGTCTGGTCCAAAATTTGCCGTTTGGGAAAGGGTTAATGTTTCCTACAACTTCAAAAACAACTTACACCATTTGAGCCACCTTTACTTTGTTGTCTACAAATGTTGTCAATTTAGAAAGGTCAGGAATTTGGTCGTTTTGTAAAGGGTTTACCCTTTATCGAACAATCTTTTGTTTTAACAATTCTAAACAAGAAGATTCTATGAAAATACTGTGGGAAAAGTGGAAAATGCAGGTAACCAGAATTTTTTACCACAAAACAAAATTTTAGACTTGTTGATATTGAAAGCATTGGCAGACAACAATGTGACTTAAAGGCGTTTCAGCGAGTTATTTCCAGTGTAGAGAATTTCGTGAAATTTGACACAGAAACACTTCAAAGTATGTTCTCTCTATATGCGAAGAGATAATCAGACGTTGCCTGATGAACCAAAAAGTTCTGAGCCCACGAAGAACATAACCCTTTTTTCAAATTACACAAAAACCCAATTATTGCAGCATATGTCAGAATTTGTGATTAAAATCTGTAATTTCAGTCAAATCATGTTCTCTGTGTTTTAAATTCATAGTGAAACAGTGGATTCTCTGACTTTGATGAGAAATTAACAGATATTTCAAATTAATGATACGCTCTCTATGTTTCAATAAAACCCTTAGCCCACAAAATTGCTTATTTTATCACAGAAAATCTGGACATTATTTGACCCTCAAAAAAATCTAGTGCAAAGATTTTTCTCATTTTTCTCAGAAATATACATGATTATATCCTTTATCAAAAAATGCAGAAAAAAAGATAGGTTGCCAGGCAACTTTTCCCAATATTCAAACTCAATTACCTCCCTTGGAACAAAGAAAGTAACACAAAACACCCAAAATTTCAAATTACGTAGTAAGATGTATTATTTCTAGCACTAAATCATGTTTTTTTCACAATAAAGATTGTACTCTGTCAACCCTTTCCTTGATAGCCCGTCCGGGTGGCTTAGTGGTGAGCGTGTTGGACTCATGACCTGGTGGTTGTGAGTTCGATACCCGGTTGAGGCGAACTTTCTTTCCGGCGTATTTTCGCCTCTCACCTCTGCTTCAGAAGCATGTGAGAAAAGTAGTCGGTGGCTTTGGAAAGAAAGTTGTGTTAGTACTGGTATGAGAAAGCCAGGAAACACATGTGCGTCACCGACCGCCATGATATGACCTTAGCTGTTAAAGTGGCGTTAAACCCCATTACAACCAACAACTTTCCTTGATATAGTCTCGATTTAACATTGGTATGGGACAGCTTTGGAAAACATTTTGGTAAAAGGGGTAATTGTTCATTACAAGCAATTGTTCCTTTCCCCACAACCTTTTCTGCACAAACGGTTCTTTTAGTCTCATTTAAACCTTGTTTAATTTGTCATCTGCAAATTCTTTCAATTTTGAAGTTTCAATTTAATTCATTTAAGAAAGGGTTAATACCAAATACATGTGGTATATTTTAATAGATGGGAGAATGGAAGAACAATACAAGTAGAACTGTCAAGAATTACTCAAAGGCATAGATTACTTACGAACATTATAGCAAAATGAATCAAACGATCCTGATTCCTATCAATACCCAGGAAAGAGGGTTAGAAAACGTTGAAAAGGAGAAAATTCTTGTAATTTTCTCATTTTACCACACTAAACTTACTATCCGGATAAGTAATGTCCGACAAATGTACATGTTCCGTTTTCGCTGTTTAGGAATGATTTACACCTCCATAAACTGATCTTTAAAAAAAAATGTATCTGTCACAACTTTCTCCACGTCTTGCAGCAAATATCAGTAGTCCAATAATAGTACTACAATCAGACAAAGTTATGTGCTAGAAAACAGAGAAGCAAAGAGACATGCGCAAAAATGTTGCGCACTGACAACCCGATGAAATGTCGTTAACTGATGCTGTTGGTCTTTGAAATAGTAGAAAAGGAAAAGGAGAAAATGCTGATTACCAGCATTTTCTTCTTTTTCCACAATGTTTTCGAAAACTTGTTTTCTAAAGGTTGTTAAAATTTGGGAAAATGTGGTAAAGGGTTAAGGAACTTCAGTTTCTCGACTTTTTCTTTCCCAGAATCCCACAGGCAAAGATAAGATGGATGCTCAAAGAAGAACGATATACAAAACCACTAGCGCAGATGCTGCAATGATGTCCGGGGAGGTTTTACCTCTAGATGCACAGGATTCCGTGAAATCAAAACCAAAGTCCTCAATGTAAGTATGCAAATCGCCAATAATTCTCCCATGACTTTAAAAGAGGCAGCTGCTCCTTTTCCAATAATGTTTTTACAAATTTATCGACTGCATCAGTGTTAAAAGTTTTTGGTTAGCTTGCCCTTTACAAACTGTCAACAAATTTCAAAAGATGTTAATTCTCCCAAAGATCCCGCTAATTTAGGGAAATTGTGGATGAAATCAAGGACTGTGGTGGTTGATCTACGTAAAGAAATAGAAAGTCATCACAAGAAAGTTGCTAATCAGCAAGGACCATGGTGCACCACCCAGAGTTCCAGGTTTTTAGCTCCACTGGCCAAAGGCCAGCGAGCTATTGTCATGGCGTTGTGTCCGTCGTGTGTCCGTCCGTCCATTCGTTCATCCGTGCATGCATCCGTAAACTTTTTCTTTAAAAAACTTCTCCTCAGAAATTATTGACTGGATTTTTACCAAATTTCACAGGAATGTTCCTTTGGTGGTCCTCTTTCAAATTCTTTCAAATAATTGTGTTCCATGAAGAATTCTGGTTGCCATGGCAACCAAAGTAAAAAACCTTTAAAAATCTTCTCCTCCCAAACCGCTATTTGGATAGCATTATTATTTTGCAGGAATGTTCCGTAGATACAGGTTTACAGAATTCCTTAAAAAAAAAAGATCTGTCAAAAAACATGGCTTTTATGGGAGACTCATTTTCCTTTTATGGTATAAAGTAAAATCTTCGAAAAATTTCTTCTCTAAAACTATTCATTGGATTTCATTGTTGTTTTGCAGGTAAGTTCCTATGGTGTTTGTCTACCAAATTGTTTCTTCAGTGAGCTAAAATGCAGGATTGAATGATAATTGTTAAAAACTTCCTTTCGCCATTATAGAAATATCAGGCCTGTGGAGCGATACAGGCGCTCAAGCGCCTCTAGTTGTTGAATCCTTCACATACAGGCTGCACTTTAGACATGCCTATATGTTTGCACTTGTCACAAAGGGAAAGAAGAAAGTACTGATATTTTCTGCTTAGCTGCAATGTTCTTGATCCTTTTAAAGAAAAATATCATCAATTTGGCCTCATTATTTTTGTCACCTGCAGATGCTTTCAGTTTGAAAGCAAGAGTGAAAATGCTGGGGTTTTTTTTTGGTAAATGCTGGTTACCAGCATTTTCTCCATTTTCCTGCAATGTTTTCCAATGTATTTTTGCCTAGACTTGTCTTATGTCTGCACTGTTTGTTAAAGGGGTATTGGCTCTTTACCACACAAGTTTTAGATTTACTGACCCTAAGAAAGAATGCTGTTGAAAAAATTGTTGAAATAGGAGAAAATACTAGTAACCAGTAGCTCTCAAAAAATACACATACCATCATTTTAGTCACATTTTATTAAATCTGTTGTCTGCAAAATACTCTCAATTTGGACAAGCCTAAACTTTTTTCCTGTGGTAAAAGATTCAACTCTTTACCGAATGACAAAATTTTAAACTGATCCAAATTGAAAGCATTTGCAGACGTCAAATGTGGCTCAAATGATGTATTTATGTCTGAAAGAGGAGAAAACATTGTGGGAAATGGAGAAAGTGCTGGTTACCAGCATTTTCTTTTTTTCCACGTTTTCAAAAGGCTTCTTGCTCGGGGTTTTAAAAAACTTGGGATTGTTTGGTAAAGGGTTAACTCTTTCCATACCATTGATGACACCAGAAGCTTGTGTGGACCATGTAGATTAAGATCAGAAAGCATGTTCTGTGCAGTCTGATCACCAATCTACACTGTTCCACTGCTTTATTCTGGATTATGACTGAACTCTCTCTTGGTCTTGCACTGAAACTGTATTTGTAGCCTTTGAGAAAATGCAATTTATTTGTTCAGTAATGAAAGAGTTAAAGGCAGATAAGGTTGGGCAATGTATGAAATCTGTTGACCAGATCACGTCAAAGATGCTACAAGGTGAAGGTCATTCCTATAAAGACCTGAAGCAGCTTTTCTACAGTTTCATTTCTCAGTCCGACCCTGTTAGTGTATAGATGTTCGGCATCAGAAAATTAAGAAGCTTGTTTTTGTCTTGTATTTCCAGTGCGAAGAATGTCCGACGAAAGCTTCAGAAACTTCACAGAAGGAACACAGATTCGTTTCTTGGGGCTGCAATCATGAGCGTCCGAGGTTCAAAAGTCACGCAGGCAGAGGCTCTTGAGTGGGGAAATTCTTTCGAGTCTTTGTTGATGGACAAAAGTAAGTTTTATTGGAAATATTCCTTTCATCTTGTATGGCATGATTAGGCTTTTTGGTACTTTTTTTTTTCCTTTTTAGAACAACATTATAAATACTGTTATTTTTTATATATACATGTACTATTAAGCCTTTACCAGACAACAAAATTTCAGCCTTGTCCAAATTGAAAGCGTATTGCAGACGACAATTTCAATAAAGCTTTAATGGTGCAATTTTTCTTTGATAGTGTAGAAAACATTGTGGGAAAAGGAGAAAATGCTGATTACCAGCATTTTCTACTTTTCCCACAATTTTTCAAAAGGCTTCTTTCCCAGGGTTGTTAAAAGTTGGCATTGTGCGGTAAAGGGTTAACCCTTTCTGGATCTACTGGGTTTTTCGTGGGAGTGACCTTGGGCAAGACATTGCAGAGCTCTAGCCTAGTACTGGTACAACCCAGGAATACCTGAATATGTGAGATGTTGCAAGTATTCAGACTTGTCAAAATTGAAAACACCTGCAAATGACACTATCAAATGTAGTTAAATTGATGTTTTTTTGTCTCTGAAAGGTTAGAAGATATTGTGGAAAAGGAGAAATGCTGGTTACCAGCATTTATGCCTGTTTTCACGTTTTCAAATTTTTTTTCTTCTTAATATGGTCATTTAACCCTTATCCTGCTAAGCGCAGCTCACTGACCTTTTGTAGACATTGTAGATCAAGATCAGACTGCACAGAATGTGCAGTCTGATCTTGGATCTACACTGTCCAATAGGGAGATATCATTCTCCAAAAAATACCTTTGAAATAGCAACATTTGGGTTTTTACTATCAACTTGAAAGTTTTATGTAAGTTATTTGGCAGGATAAGGGTTAAACTTGGAACTATGTTGTAAAGGGATAATAAATCTATTCTTATTTATCATTTTAGATGGATTGGAGATGTTTAAGAACTTTTTGAAGTCTGAATTTAGCGAAGAAAACATCGAGTTTTGGATAGCCTGTGAAGAATTCAAGACGACACGAACCAATAAATTGACAACCAGAGCTCAGAAGATCTATGGCGACTTTGTTGCAGTGAATGCTCCGAAACAGGTAAATTTTTATGACTGGCCTCCCAAGAAACCATTTTGAATCTTGTCCAAGTCTCAGTCATGTGATCATTAGTAGCCAAATGTTAGCTGGCGGTTGCAAGGCTGCATAGATTAAGACCTATAGAAAGTGCATTTTATTTTGTGGCAGCCATGAAAAAAATCCCTGTTGTGACGTTTCTTGTTTTATATAGAAGATTCCAATATATGTAATTATCCCTTACACCATATATAGTTGTAATTTATTGATGTTTATACAGCTTACTAAATTTTGAACCATTCTACAGTCTGTCAAATTTTAACAACGCTTTCCTCTCTGGCTGTAAGGATGTGTCTTTAAATTGCATAGCCTTGCAGGTCTATAGATAAATCTTGATTGGACAGTGTTTGTCATGTGATCACTGTCAGCCACTTTTTGGGTTGCCATTTTTATTTATTTTCTATACTGAAAAAAGTACCAGTTATGTGAAATATTCTTTCTAATAGGACAGGTTTGGTCATGTGATCTCTCAGCCAATCAAAATAACTATTTTTTTAGATTTGTTTTGTTGTCTGGTATAGAGTGATCACTTCAACAGTCCTTCATACTTTTTATTTTTCAAAAGCAGACCACTTTCGAAAAGAGATATTTCATCAGACAAGCAATTCCTGCTTTTGATGAAATATTGCCTCTTGAATATGAGCATTAATCTTTAATTGATTTCCATTCTTTTACAAGGACTTTTTCAAGTTTGTGTATTTCAGGAGGGAATTACTAGACAGCAGATTTTGGACTGGACAAAATTGAAAGCATTTGCAGATGGCAGATAAAATGCTGAAATGATAAATTTTGTCTTTGATGAGGCAGAAAACATTGTGGGAAAAGGAGAAAATGCTGGTAAGCACAATGTTTTTAAAAGCCTTCTCTTTAAGGGTCACCAACTAAAATTACAAGTGTGTGTGTCTCATACTCATTACCTCCATTTTATCAATATATTCATTTGATTTCTTACAGATAAACTTGGATTCAAAGACACGGCTAGAAACTGTGACAAATTTGGAAAACCCCACCCGTGATTTATTTCGACAGGCTCAAAAGCGGATACAGTTCCTCATGGAGAATGACTCATACAAGCGATTTCTCGAGACCGATACCTACAAAAATCTGGTTGGTCCGTCTTCTCCGTCAGCCTCTTGATGATGCACACCTTGGAATTAGTCTTTTAAACTCCTCCCCTTTGTTTTCCTCATGATGACAGTGTGGTTACCAGTATTTTATCCTTTTCCTACAGTGTTTTCAAAAGCCATCAGGATTGTTTTGTAAAGGATTAAAGTGCTTAATAAATTCACTGTACATGTATAGTTTAAAATTAACCCTTTTAGGGTGCTGACTATACATATTCGACATTTTCAACCTAGAAATATGAACCCCAATAATAGCAGTTTTATTTGTCTTCAGTGTTTCAGCAATTCAAACAGTGTAGATCGAAGATCAAGCTGCAGGTTTTGTGCAGCCTGATCTTGATCTACACTGGCTGCAAAGGCAAGTATAGTCGTGGAAGGTACTTTAAAGGTTAAGACTTGAATAAAAGCAGTTTCAGGTTTGCTCTTGACAAGAATGTCTCAACATAGAGGACAGTGTAGATCAAAGATCAGACTGCATGTTTTGCGCAGTCGGATCTTGATCTGCTCTAGCCGCAATTGCAACTATAGTAATGAAAGGCACTTCAAGGAGTAATAATGTGTTTTATTAAAAATAATTGAAAAGTATCATTATAGTCAAGATTCATTTTAGTACAATGTAAATATCGATTCACGTTTATTTATTGAATTGTGCCGAAAATGTTTCTTCATTATCATCCTTCTTTTTTTCCGGCCTCTCTGTTATCGTAGAATTGTTGTTGTTTTACAGAGTACAGTCAAACCCTTACCAAACAATCTGCAGGTTAAACAACCCTGAGAGAGGAGGTTTTTGAAAACATTGTAGCAAAAGGAGAAAATGCTTGATGCCAAAATCTACTTCTTTTGCAACATTTTCTACACTGTCACAAGCAAATCCAATTATTTTAGCTATATTTAACCCTTTACCACACAATCCCGAATTTTAACAACCCTTAGAAAAAAGCCTTTTGAAAACATTGTGGGATAGGAGAAAATGCTGGTAACCAGCATTTTCTCCTTTTCCCACGTTTTCTACCCTTCCCAAAACAAATTTCAATTTTTGAGTAATAGTTTTTTTGTCGTCTTCAAATGATTTCAATTTGGACAAGTCTAAAATTTTGTTGTTTGGTAAAGGGTTAATTCGACATCTGCAAATGATTTATATTTGGACAAGTCTAAAATTCTGTTATTTGGCAAAAACTTCACTTGTTAGCACCGTCCAGAGACAAACCTTCGAGACCTGTTGAAATTGAAAGCAAAAACAAAAGACAAATTCATTGTTGCTCAAATGATGGAATCTGTCTTCGAAAAGTAAGAAGTCCTTGTGGGACATGGATAAAACGCTTGTAACCAGCATTCCCTACTTTTTCCACTGTGTTTTCAAAAGCCATCATCCTCAGGCTTGTAAAAACATAGAATTGTTTGATGAAAGGTTAAGTCTCAGCTTGTTGAAATATGATATTGTGATAATTTGGGGTAGTTTATATTAATTCAAATTGTAAAACTTAGGTCTCTTGTTATTGTTATATTGACTGCATTGAATAGTTCATTGATTTAGAGCTCTTGAAGGCAAAGGTATCCAAATTGATGATAATTTATTTCAGACTTGTCCAAACTCCCAGACTTGGTTGAAAACAACTTCAGATGTACCTCACATAATGACATATGTCTCTGAAAGGGTAGAAAACATTGTTGGAAAAGGAGAAAATGCTGGTTATCAGCATATTCTCCTTTTCCTACAATGTTTTCAAAATCTGTCTGAGGGTCATTAAAACTCTGGTTGTTTATAAACAGTTAGTTAGTCAAAATGGCATGACAAATTTTAGACTACATGGTCCAAACTGGAACCATTTGCAGACAACATTATATCAGCATCCAGTGATGAGATTTGTCTCTTGATAGAAAACACTGTGGGGGAAAAGGAGAAAATGCTGGTAACCAGCATTTTCTCCTTTTCCCACAATGTTTTCAAATGCCTTTTTCCTACAGATCATTTAAACATGGGATCATGTATCCGAGGATTAAATAGGAAAATATGAAACATAAAGACAATCAGCTTCAGCAATGCCTCGTTTTTTCACTATGTTTTTACTACAGTAGCATCATAAAAGGGTTTCTGGTGAGCCATTTATATTGTAAATTTATTTTTGTGTGTCTTTCTGTTTACTACAACAAGTTCTCCATGTTTTGTGCAATAGTAATTTTTCAAATAAAAAATTGTTACTATCTTTTGAATGAAACTGTGTTTGTTCTTATATGTAGAGTTCCAAGTCTGAATGCTTTATTTTCTAACCCTTTAACAAACAATCCCGGGTTTTCACGACCCAGAGAAAGAAGCCAGCATTTTCTGCTTTTCCCACAATGTTTTCTATCCTTCCCAAAACAAATTTCAATTTTTGAGTCACATTAATTATGCCATCTACAGTAAGGAAAGAGTTAACTCTTATCCCTTTATCCCCTGCAAAATGATTTTTTTTTTTTTTGGGGGGGGGGGGGGGGGGGAGAGTCACACTTAAACTGTTGGTGTGCAAACGCGAAATTCGGATGTCTGGCTTTGTGCCTTCAAGACTTCTCTCCCACTGAACTATTTAATTTGGCTTTTTCAAAGAAAATGACAAGTTATTGTCGTAGCACTGGCGTTGTCTGCATAATCGTCATGCAAATACTTTGACATTTTGTAACGTATCTATTATTACTGAAGATATTTACTTCAAACTTCAACAAGTTATTTAACTATCAAAAAGGGAAATATCTAACACAGGCAGGCAACCATCAAAATATTTTTGACACAGTTATGCCCCTTTTATGACTTAGATTTTCACTGAAAATCAAACACTTGTAGCTGACCATTGGCACCCGCATGTGGTGCTTGTTATATATATATTTTTGGCACTGAAAGATGTGCAAAGACAAAATTTGGATGTCTTGCTTTATGCCTTAACCCTTAACCGCACAATACCAACTTTTAACAACCCTGAGATAGAGGGCTTTCGAAAATATTGTGGGGAAAAAGAGAAAATGCTTTCAATTTTGACAAAGCTACAATTTTGTTGTCTGGTAAAGGGCTAAAGAATTCTCTCCCACTGACCTTTATTTTGGTTTGTTATGAACATTAGTTTTGAACATATGCCTATACTATCTATCTATAGTGACCATTCTAGTTATGCTTATTGGTCACTACAAGTGCTTTGATCAAGGAACCAACTGGTCGTAATCGATCACACAACAAAATTAGAGCATGTTGAGCATGGTAGCACAGTCAGTAGCATGCTGGACTTGAAACCAGGAGGTTGCTGGTTCCAAACCCCAGTTTGGCCAATCTCTTTCTGAGGATCAATGACAGTCATGGCTGTCCATTGTTTTGACATTGATTCTGTGCGAAAGCAGCAAATAGCTTGGGAAGAATACAGGTATTCTGCAAAGAAGTAGTAAGACAATTGATATCCCACCTGCCAAAAAAAGTCCCCCTTTTCCATGACACGGCATTAAAATATATCTCTCTCTCTCTCCCCCTCCCTCCCTATCTCTCTCTCTCTCTCTCTATATCCCTTCACCTTTGGCAAAGGATAATAAGGAAATTAAGCACTAATATCAAACAACAGACTATAGGATCCAGCATTTCACCAGCAATAAAATACTTCCATAATTACCCTTTACCACACAATCCGAAGTTTTTAGGACCCTGAGGAAGAAGGCTTATGAAAACACTGAGGGCCAGCATTTTTTCCTTCCAACAATTTTTTTTAACCCTATCAAAGTCCACTTCCCTGATTTGAACCTCATTTGAAATGTCCTCTACAAAAGCTTACAATTTGGACAAGTCAAAAACTTTGTTGCTTCTTAAAGAGTTTACGGTCTCAAGGTTAAAGTACAGTCATTATCTCCTGAATCAGATGACTAGGTAAAGTTTTCTTGTGTAGTGTCCATGGTTGTGAGGTGGAGCATCAGGCTCGTAGCCATAAAGTCCCAAGTTTGATACCCTGGAGCAGATGTCAACTTTGGGACTGTTCATTAGCCCACACATTTGGTGCAAGTACTGGTATAGTGTCCAGGAAGCAGAATCAAGAGAGGTTAGTATAAAATGCAAGAACTTGTTTCTCAATCAGTGTAAAATACATGTATGTTTGAACTAAATTAAAAGCAGCCGGTGGCTTGGGAAGAACAATGTGTGAAGTACTGGTATTCATATCAGAAACTCTGGGAAAGTATACATAAGTGCAATGATTGCAAGGATGTAATCAAAATAATGTTGAAAAGACCACATAAAATAACATGTGAGTAAAATGAAGAAAGATTTGAAGGGTGGTAAATAAACTTCTACAGTGTGACTAATATCAAAAAACACTGAACAAGAGGGCCATGATGGTCCTGAAGTCGCTCACCTCAGTCTTTTGATCAAACATGACCCATTTTCAATCTCTTTCGAGATATTATGAAAAACATTCTATCAAGCTTTCATAATTATTGGACTGAAAATTTGGCCTCTAGCTTGTAGACAAGCTTTTTCTATAGTTTCTCTCAGTGACCTACTTATTAGCCAAACACAGCCCATTTTCTCTATGTAGATATTATCAAAAGAAAGATTCTGACAACCTTTCATAAGTATTGGACAGAAAATGTGGCCTCTAGAGTGTACACAAGGTTTTTCAAAGATTTGACATGACAACCTAGTTTTTTAGCCATTGTGACCCATTTTCAATTTCACCATATTGATCATCAAGACAAACATTCTAATTTTCATAAGTAGTGGACAGAATATGATGACTCTAAAACTACACAAACTATTTTAAAGATTTGACCTTGTGACCTAGTTTTTGACCCGATGTGACCTATTTTCAAAATCGTTCAAGATTTCATTATGACAAACATTCTGACCAACTTTCATGAGTATTTGACTGAAAATGTGGCCTCTAGAGGGTACACAAGATTTTCGTAAGATTTAAGCAGTGACCTAGTTTTTGACCCAACGTGACCCATTTGCAAACTCATCCAAAAAGTCATCAAGACACACATTCTGACCAAATTTCAAGAGTACTGAACTCAAATTATGGCCTCTAGAGCGTTCACAAGGTTTTTCTAAGATTTGACCTAGTGACCTAGTTTATGACCCAACACAACCCATTTTTGAACACGTCTAAGATTTCATCAAGACCATCTTTCAAGAGTTTTGGACTGAAAATGTGAACTCTAGATCGTACACAAGGTTTTTCTAAGATTTGTCCTGGTGACCTAGTTTTTGACCCAACATGACCTATTTTCAAACTAATCTGAGATATCATCAAGACAAACATTCTGACCAACTTTCAAGAGTTTTAGACTTAAAATTTGGCCTCCAGAGCGTACACAAGGTTTTTCTGATGGACACAGCACGATCACAAAAGCTCACCTTGAGCACTTTGTGCTCTGGTGAGCTAAAAAGGTAGCAATCTTATTTCAGAACCAACTGCTCCTTTTCCCCTATAGTTTGCAAAAGCAGTCAATTGCTGGGGTGTAACCTATTTGAATGGTAAAAGTTAAGAGTTCACACTTTGTGAAACAATTCCTTACGTTGACGACCTTGCAGTAGAAGGTTTTTGAAAGCATTGTGGGAAAGAAGAAATGCTGGTGACTAGCATTTTCTGCTTTTTCCACAGTTTTATATCTTTTAACAGTCAAATCCCCTCATCTGAGCCACAATTACTCTACTGCCTGCAAATGCTTTCAATGTACACCAATCTAAAATTTTTCAGTCTGGCAGAGACTAAGGAGAATGTCGTTACCTGAACCAAATCTAGTTTGCCATCTAGAAAATGCTTTCAATGTGGACAAATCTAAATTTTTGGTGTCTAGTAAAGAACTAAGCCATTCCCAAAATCCCATGAGCCTGTACAATCATTTCTCCTTTCTATCATCATCATAATCATCATCATCATCTGGGTCACTTTCCCCTCTAACTTCTGCCAGTTTTTTTAGGCAAAGCTGACAAGGACCCATCATGAAAGAGTCATAATGTTTTTCAGCCACTTTCAGTCCTCGTTTACAAGTGCTTTCTGCTTCATCTAGACGTTTTGTCCTGATGTATAAGGCTCCTAAATTCGAACACAATGCTGATTCAATGACACTGTCCAAACGACGACTCTTTTTAATTCCATCCTTCAGAACCTTTTCAGCTTCCTCATACTGTTCCAACAATATTTGGCAGGTCGCTAGATCATTCATTAACACAAAAGTAGTTTCATCTGTGGGTCCTAATGCTTCTGAAGCTATACCTAAAGCTTTTGAGGAATATTCGACTGCATGCTTGAAATCTCTCTTTCTCATGAATGTATGTGCAAAATGCTGATAAGCTTTCCCTAACAAAATCTTTGTGTCCTGTTCCGTTGATCTTTCTTTCACAGGGTCTAGAATTAAAATCTGACCATTATCAGCTAGCTTTGCTTCAGACTGGAGTTTTTTCTCTTGTTCTGAAATGCAGAATTTAAAACCTTGGTCGGCAAGCTGAAATCTATTAGTCTGTGTATGAATTATAGCCATTTTCAATGCCATTTCAATCATTGCATTATCATTTTCCTTCATACCTAATTGCAGTGCCAACTTCATTGTTTCTTTGAACAACTCTTCTGCTTGTCTAAAGTTTCCAACCTCAAGAGACAAATTTGCCATCATATCATAGATGAATACCCTATGATTCAGGTGTTCCTTCTCAGTAATCTTCTTTTGGTGATAAAAATCTGTTGATAGATCCAAAGCGCTGTGGAATTTCGACGTTGCTGCCACCACATCCCTTTTCTGTTTGGAGACGAGCCCCTCTGATACCATGCGTCTCACTTGATCATGTTCACTCAGCTCTTCCTCCTTCTTAAAAAAACCCAAGAAACCCAATGATGTTCCAGCAGTGACTGTTCCAACTTTGTAAACTTTACGAGACCTGAAGTACAAAACAACACTTTAAAAGTTAACTGTAGACAAATGACCCCTTTAACCAATCAAATGTTTTCATGACCCTCAAATGGTGCTTTTGAAAACATTGTGGGAAAAATAGAAAATGCTGGAAATCATTTTCTACTTTCCCAAAACAAATCTCATCATTTGCACTACATTTGTCACATGTTGTCAATTATTTTCAGTTTTGAAATGTCTAAACTTCTGTCATCTGGTAAAGAGTTAGCTCATTAGACCTACTACCATAGAGGAACAGGAGAAAATGCTGCTCATCAGCATTTTCCCCTTTGTCCCAGCTCCTTCTTCCTGCTTGTTTAAAGTCTGGATTATGTAACCGGTTAGAATACAAGATGAATCCCTTAAATGGGCGCCTGCAAAGACATTCAACGTGTCTGAAGAAAGCTAGGAAAAGTGATTCCGTTGCTAAATTTTGATGAATAATGGTAACGTATTGACCTTCAAGTTCAACCGTTTTGTAATAAATTACATAATCACCTTAGTGTACTGTTACGTGCAGAAGTTGCAAAACCACACAGACTTGACTTCAAAAATGTTTTTCTACTAAATCTTGACTGTAATTGTCCGTATCCTTGATGAAAGGACCGGATGGCGCGAAAAGATCGATGTGATGTCAAGGAAAACATGCTGGTGGACGCCATATTGTTTAGTACATCAAAACCGAATATACGGATTTCAAAAAATTCGTAATTATTTTATATCTGTTGAGCTGATAATGATATAAATTCCTCACAATAGCTTTTTGTGCTCGTTAAATGGTATTACACATGAAAAGGTTATCAAGATTGATAAAAAATGAAATAAACTGTACTGCACATCATTGTCGAATCTAAAGCTAGTCCCAAAGTTAAATGCACGAGCCACTTTTTGCAGACAACATTCACATTTGAATCAGAGCGAATAATAAACAGATTCTAATGTTTATTCCAATGGACATTTTTCAGGAAGAGTTTGAAATTTTACATGTGTTGAGTGATTGAATGCAACAGGCATAACAATGACGGACAGATCGGAGAAGAAGAAGAATGTGAAGATGATGATTCGGTCCCTGCTGATCTCATCCCCGGTGGAGTTGCCATTGCGACAGTTAATGAAGGACTATCACACTTTTCTTGGAGAGCCTTTAGACTACAGAGGTTTGGGATATGCAACCCCTGAGGATCTTTTTAGGTCTTTCAAATTAATATACTTGTTAATTTCTTTAACTTTTCCTAAAGTGACAAAATTTCAGACTTGTCTAATTTCAAGCAATTGCAGACGACAAATCAAATGTGACTCCGGAATCGAAATTTGTTTGTGGAAGGGATGAAAGCATTCTAGGTAAAGGGGGCTCAATGCATTTGCAAAAAGTATCGACCCAGGTCAGCAGTCACTATCTGCTCAGGCTGACCTGAATCGAGAAATTTTGCTATTGGTCAATTTTCAGCATGTTAAAAGACCATTCTATATGCCGATCCAGTTGGCTGTTATATAAAGTGGATTTTAACAGATTCATAATTATATGATTACTTGCTTGATATAATGGATTACAGAGATGCATTAACTCTTTACCAAACGATAAATTTTTGGACTGGACCGAATTCAAAACATCTGCAGACAACAAATTAAATCTTGGTAATACCATGATTTCTGACTTTGATAGGGTAGAAAATATTGTTGGAAAAGGAGAAAATGCTGGTTAAAAGTCTGGATTGTGTGGTAAAGAGTTAAACTCCCTTTTCACACAGCAGGGCCCTTATATATATTATTTTTCCTTTTTTTTTTTAGAGACCTAGATGACACTGTTATGATTGGCTGGAAGCATGGAACAATGACATTGAAGGCAATTGCAGATGAAACCACAAAGCATATCGAAAACTTGGTCTCAAAACAGAAAAAACCTAGCAAAAAGAAAAGGGCCATGTATCAAGGAAGAGAGCCAAATTCACGTCACATGAACACTAGACCTCCACGTTTATGTAAAGGTGGTCTATTTCCGACCCCGAAAATAGTTCCAGCTTATGTGAGAAAACAGATAATGACTCTATTTAAAGGATACCCTGATGGGATTTCACTGAAAAACTTTGACGATGCTTTTATTAGACAATTTGGCAATAGAATAAATTTCAGTCATTATGGATTTAACTCCTGGGAAGAGTTTTTAAACGGCGTAAAAGATTTGATTTTGATTAAAGAAATGCCAAATGGAGACTGGAGGTTGCTTCCTGTAGAAGGTTTATACGATTCCAATTTAGACAGATCGAGGAAACATGAATCAAATTCAACCGTTGAACATCAAGGGGAGGTAAACAGGCCGAATACAAAATCTAGTCAGGAAGCTACGAGAATTAGACGACCATCCAAGGGCAGAGGTAGAGTGACTTCTTTACCATTCAATCCTGAAATAAACCCTTTAACTCATGACAAAATTTTAGACTTGTCCAATTTAGGAGCTTTTACCGACCACAAATCAAATGTGACTAATAATAGTAGGATCTGTATCAGAAAGAGAGGAAAGCATTGTCTGAATAGGAAAATGTGCTGGTTGTCTAACAACAAATTCTGTGTGACTGAAATAACAGGATTCGTATCAGAAAGGGTAGAAAATATTGTGGGAAAAGAAGAAAATACTGGTAACCAGCATTTTCTTCTTTACCCACAATGCTTCTCACTTTTGTGGATTAGGCAACCTAAAGTCACTTTGAAGCCAATGTAAAAAAAAATACCAAATTTTGCTATATCAAAGTTTGTGTGTGTGGGGGTGTCCTTATTGGACACTGTATGTCCAAGATCAGACTGCACATTCTTTGCAGTCTGATCTAGATCCACAATGTCTGCAAAAGTTCAGTGAGTCACACTTAGCAGCCTAAGGGTTAATTCTTTGAATTTTTCAAGGTCGGAGAAGAGAAAACTCAGGAAATAGTGATGTCACTGTTGGGAGCTATGCGAGAAGTGAAGCGTCATCAAGTTCAAATGACTCGGAGAGGCGAAGGGATCGACAGGATAGGCTAGAACTTGAAATTCAACAGGTAAGCACCCGACGGCTCAGAGGGTCATTTGTGATCTAGAGGATAAGTTGGGAAATTTCAACCTGACTCTCATAGCTTAGTTGGTTTGGTGTTTTAAAGCAGTTTTTGACATTAATTCAGTTACGTTTAGGTGGGCAGTCTACCTATCCATGCTTTCCTGGAGGTTTTCGTACCAGTGCTACACAGAACATTCTCTCTGTTTATAAACCCCTTACCAGATGACAAAATTTTAGACCTGTTAAATTTGAAATCATTTGCAAACACCAAATTAAATGTGACTCAAATGGTGGTTTCTGTCTTTAATAGAGTAGAAAAAATTATAGGAAAAGGAAAAATTGCTGGGTACCAGCATTTTCTCCTTTTTGTACGCCCGAAGGGTCGTATTATGTTAAGGTCCCGGTCGTCCGTCCGTCCATCTGCCGTCCGTCCATTAGCAATTTCTTGTGTGCGCAATTCCTCCTACAGTTTCCATTGGAATAAGTTCAAACTTACCACAATGAATCTCTATGATGTGTAGTTATACATGCATGTGACTCTTATAATTTGTATCTCTGTAGGCATTCTAGATTTTGACCCATTTCACTGACAAGCCCCTTCAGGCTTATATGCGCAGCTCTGTGAAGCGCTTGTTCCTCAATGTTTTCAAAAGCCTTTCAGGTTTTTTAAAACATTGGATTATGTGATAAATATTTTTTGCTAAACAGTAGTATTCTCTCCTTTTCCAACAATGCCACCAAAAGCCGTCTTGGAGGTTTCTGAAAATTTGGATTGTTTGGTAAAGGATTAACCTTTTACTACAGGAGAACATTTTAGACTTACCCAAATTGATAGCTTTCGCAGACAACAGAATAATTATGAACTAAAAAATAGAAAGTGGCTTTAGAAGGGTAGAAAACATTGTGGGAAAAGGAGAAAATGCTGGTTAACAGCATTTTCTCCTTTTCGCACAATGTTTTTGAAAGGCTTTTTCTTCAGGGTTGTTAAAAGTCAGGATTTGTTTGGTAAAGGGGTGAGCACTTTTTATGCAATGCAAGTTAGGCTTAAATGAGTGCTTTTTCTGTTAAAGTACTTTGCAAAGATGTAAAGTTGTTTTTTGTGGCTATTCTAGTCAGTTTTGGCGATAGTCTTAACCCTTAGGCTGCTAAGGGTGACTATAGGACTTTTTGCAGACAGTGTAGATCAAGATCAGAATGTGCAGTCTGATCTCGAATCTACACTGTCCGATTAGGAGATATTTTCCCCTAAAAAATTTAACTTTAAAATAGCAACATGTGAGTTTTTACTATGGGCTTGAAGGTTTTATTTCACTTATTGAGCAGGTTAAGGGTTAATTTTTACCGTGGTACATATCTTATAACAGGTCCTAGAGGATAAACCAGACGGTGTGTGGGCAAGTAAATTTGCTGAGGAGTTCAAGGTATGTAAACACATTAAGGCTCTGAATAAGTAGTGGATGATCAAATTGTGAATGCATTATATCTGTACTAAAAACTGCATTTTGAATACATTTTATATTTGAGCCATGTTTGTTTAAATTTTCCTCATGTTTTCCTGTACCAGAGCTGAAAGAATAAAAGTCTTTTATAATGGTATTGTATTGTAAAAAGGGGGTTTAATGCATCTGCCAAAAGTATCAGCCCAGGTCAGCCTGCGCTATCCGCACAGGGTGGCCCGGGTTGACACTTTTTGCTATTGGTCAGTTTTTCACATGTCAAAGGACCAGTCTACTTTATGATTTAGCTGTTTGTTCAACAAAATGGATTTTATACGTACATAATCATGTGATGATTTGCTTGGTTAAGTGCATTACAGAAATGCATTTAAACCCCTTTTTACTAGAGTACAGATCATTTTAAATTACACGGGGTCCAGGGTTCGATCCCTGGCTATGACCCCTGGCTCGGCCAATCTCTTTCCGAGGATTGATGATAGTCACTGCGACAGGACTCATTCCTCTCCCACCGCTGTCCATTGTTTCGACAATGATTATGTGGGAAAGCAGCCAGTGGCTTGGAAAGAAAATTGTTGCGGAGTACTGGTAAAAGAGACTCCAGGATAGCATGGATAGGTGCACTGGCCGCCGCGATATAACTGAAATAATGTTGAAAACGGCGTTAAACACCGTACAATCAATTAATCAATCATTTTAAATTACAGCATTGCTTTTGGTGAAGACCTTTAATCAAAATCTCTTCTAATTTCTAGCCCACATGTGTAGCTCAATGGTTATCTGATTCATGATTTTGGTCCATATTCACCAACCATTCTTAAGAGCATTCTTCATCTTTTTTCTCCAAGAAAAGGAGAAAAATCCCACAATTTTTTCAACTGCGCTCTTCCTCGGGGTTGTGAAAACATGGGATGGTTTGGTGAAGGGTTAATTGGCATGCAAAGACGTGTAACTTCTTTAAGCCTTTACTACACAATCCCAAGTTTTAACAACCCTTAGGAAGAAGGCTTTTGAAAATGTAAAGGGAAAATAAGAAAATACTGGTAACAAGCGTTTTCTCCTTTTCCCACTAAGTTTTCTACCCCATCAAGAACAGACTCCATCATTTGAACCACATTTCAATTCTTGTCTGCAATTGCTTTCAATTTGGACCTGTCTAAAATTTTGTCCTATGGTAAAGGGTTAGCAGACAGTGTGTAAGATAGAGCCTAACATATGATTTCAGACAAAGCATGGCAAACCACTGGACTATACCCATCATGGTTTTTTGAGTGTGATAGAGTTTGTTGCCAATGCGTCTTCTGTGGTCAACATCGAGCGCCCAACGCCCCAAGGGGATTGGAAATTATATGATGCAAGAATTCCCAGACCACAAGGTTTGTATGACTCACCTCAAAGTTGTATTTGACAGGACTGTGATTTTTCCTCTTTAAACTCTTCACCACACAATCCCAAGTTTTAACAAACATTGGGGGAAATGGAGAAAATGCTGGTAACCTGCATTTTCTCCTTTTCCCACAATGTTTTCTACCCTTCAAAACAAAAATTTCAATGTTCAAGTCATATTTATTTTGTCGTCTGCAACTGTTTTGAATTTAGACATGTCTAAATATTTGTTGTTTGGTAAAGAGTTAAAGGATTTCCTCTGATGGAAATTTAAAATGAACATTTAAAACTGTCCCAGCTAAGTAATAATGTATGCGCTGAAGTATGTGAGTGGGGGTCAGGGCGTTTTACTCCCTTCGAATATGTCATTTATGACATCTTTATATCTAACTCTTTTCCAAACAGTCCTGTGTTTTTGTATGAGCAGGAGAAGGAATCCTTTTGAAAACAACAGTGGGGAAAAAGGAGACAGTGCTGTTAACCAGATTGTTCCTGGTGTTTTGGAAAACATGTCAGTGAGTGAGCTATTGAAATACTGTTGAAAGTATCATATGGACTGATCCAAATTGAAAGCATTGTCAGATGACAAATGTAGCTCAAATGGTAAAACTTCCTGTGAAATGGCAGAAAACATTGTGGAAAAAGGAAAAAAATGCTGTTCTGTTTTACTGCAATGTTGTAACTAAGTATCATGTGGTAAAAGGTTAAAGGCAAGTATTTTTATGCCCCCCTTCAACGAAGTTGGGGTATATTGCTTTGCTAATGTCGGTCGGTCCGTCGGTCGGTCGGTAGACCTTACCTTGTCCGGATGATAACTAGACACAGAATTGACCTAGGTTCGTCAAATTTGGCACAGACATGCGTCTCTGAGTGTAGATGATCCCTATTGATTTTGAGGTCAATCGGTCAAAGGTCAAGGTCACAGTGACCGTCAACATGTTGATATAGACCAAACCTTGTCTGGATGATAACTAGACACAAAATTGACCTAGGTTTGTCAAATTTGGCACAGACATTTGTCTCGGAGTGTAGATGATCCCTATCGATTTTGAGGTCAATTGGTCAAAGGTCAAGGTCACAGTGACCGTCAACATGTGGATATATAGACCAAACCTTGTCCGGATGATAACTAGACACAGAATTGACCTAGGTTCGTCAAATTTGGCACAGACATTCGTTTCGGAGTGCAGATGATCCCTATTGATTTTGAGGTCAATCGGTCAAAGGTCAAGGTCACAGTGACTGTCAACATGTTGATATATAGACCAAACCTTGTCCGGATGATAACTAGACACAGAATTGACCTAGGTTCGTCAAATTTGGCACAGACATTCGTCTCGGAGTGCAGATGATCCCTATTGATTTTGAGGTCAATCGGTCAAAGGTCAAGGTCACAGTGACCGTAAAACATGTTGATATATAGACCAAACCTTGTCTGGATAATAACTAGACACAGAATTGACCTAGGTTCGACAAATTTGGCACAGCCGTGCATCTCGGAGTGTAGATGATCCCTATTGATTTTGAGGTCAATCGGTCAAAGGTCAAGGTCACAGTGACCGTCAACATGTTGATATATAGACCAAACCTTGTCCGGAAGATAACTAGACACAGAATTGACCTAGGTTCGTCAAATTTGGCACAGACATGCGTCTCAGAGTGCAGATGATCCCTATCGATTTTGAGGTCAATTGGTCAAAGGTCAAGGTCACAGTGACCGTCAACATGTTGATATATAGACCAAACCTTGTCCGGAAGATAACTAGATTCAGAATTGACCTAGGTTCGACAAATTTGGCACAGACATTCGTCTCGGAGTGCAGATGATCCCTATCGATTTTGAGATTAATCCATCAAAGGTCAAGGTCACATTGGCCTTCAACTTAATGATATTTAGACCTAACCTTGTCCAGATGATAACTAGACACACAATTGACCTAGGTCCTTCAAATTCTGTACAGATATTCATCTTGGAGTGTAAATGATCCCTATCGATTTTAAGGTTAATCCGTGCCGAAAAGAAAATCGATAACCCAGTCTGTGTATCGGCAACTGTTTACAATCTTGTATGTATACACACAGCGGTGTGTATAATTATGCGAACTGTTGACAGATTATCACGTTTAACAATTGAAGTGGGCTATAAATCAAAAAGATGACGTCGATATTTCCCAATCAATTCTTTTGATATCAGTTTATGAACTGTGCCACTTCCTGTATCAATGTGGCAGTAGGGGGGCATGACTGTTTTACAAACAGATATCTTGTTAAAGGCTAATTTAGACAAACCTAAAACTACAACAAACTACATAAAAACAACTAAATGAAGGAAAGAAAGATAATCAGTTTTTGAAAGGTATCAGAAACATTGCAGGAAATAAACAACCACCTGATCCAAGCAGTTGCTCTGCTTTCCACCATGTTTTATAAAGCCCGCAGGGGTGTAAAAAGTTGTATTTAATCAGTAATTGAACATTTAAATTTTTATTCAGCAATCCCTAAAGTATTCTTGACTATTTATTAATCAGTCCTGAGTTGTAACAACCCTCAGGAAGGAGGATTTTTGAAACTATGTGGGAAAGGAGAAAGTGCCGGTAACCAGCATATTCTACTTTTCCTATAAGGTTTTCCTGTAAGGTTTCTTACACTTTCAATAGCAGATCCCCTTGTAAACATTTACCCATGATTTGATTAGTCAAATTTTATGCTTTAGTGTTCAACTACCATTCATATAAGCGAAGTTACTACCCACTAAACCATTATTTGCATTATTTTGTTAATCTTTTTTTTAAATAAAATGTCAATAATTGCAACATTTTGTCATTGAAAAAATGTACATATATAATAAAAGGAGCATTATTTTGTAGTAACTTTCATGGTGCTTTTATTTTGCTTATCACTGCATCGGAAAATTTTTACATCTGGCTTGACCTTCCGTCTTGAGCAATGTCAATTTTTCTTACGCATGCAGGCAGCAAACAAAAGCACTGGGAAAATAACTATAACATAATATTTCATATTTATCTTTAGTGACAGAAAGTCAGTCTCGGGATGTAAGAACTGTACGAATGAAGAACCTGAAGATACGTGAGGTTGAAACAAAAGATGCCATTCAAAGATTACTGAAGCGAAAGCCAAATGGAATACCTATGAAAGAGTTACCAGCTTTTTACAAGGTATTAAGCTTTTACCACACAATTCTCAGTTTTTATGACAAGTTTGAAAGAAGAGACCATTTGAAAACATTTTGGGAAAAGGAGAAAATGCTGGTAACCAGCATTTTCTCCTTTTCCCACAATGTTTTCTACATTTAATTTTCAAGGACCAATTACAAAATTTGAACCACATTTAATTTGATTTCTGTAAATGCTTTAGATTTGGACCAGTCTAAGATCTTGTCATGTGTTAACTCTTTACCACACGGTAAAATTTTAAACTAGTCCAAACTGAAAGCACTTGCAGACGATGAAATAATTATGACTGAATAATTGAAATTTGTTTTGGGAAGGGTAGAAAATACTGTGGGGAAAGGAGAAAATGCTGGTTACCAGCATGTTCTCCTTTTCTCACAATGTTTTCAAAAGGCTTCTTTTTCAGAGTCGTTAAAAGTCGGGATTGTGTGGTAAAGGGTTAAGGAGTTATCAAGTTTTTCTAGATTTCAATTTTGTTTTGAAAAATAAGGTTTTAAATTACCATGATCTGTATGAAAATAAATGAACAAAAGAGATCAAACTCCAAGTATTCTTTTCAGAATAAAATGTTTTAATCTTGACTAGTTTCAGATCTGCATGGTCTGCTTAGCTTAAACACTGTAAACAAAAGCTACTGTCAAATTGCAATAAATTTGGTCTTACTTGTAGCCTTTTTCGTCATGGTGGTTAAAACTTGGGATTGTGTGGCAAAGTATGAACCAGTAGAGGGCTATGCACAACTTGTGCTGCTTTTGTAGACAGTGCAGACCAAGATCAGACTGCAAAGCCTGTGCAGTCTGATCCTCAGTCTAAACTGGCAGCTTTCTTGTAACATTCTTGCCAAAATAATCTACAAATAACCATGCTTCGGCAGTTTTTTCTAATTGAAAGGATCCATTTAATTAACTTTTTACCACACATCAAAGTGTAAGACTTGTTTATTTCGAAAGAATATGCAGAGTATAATCCAAATATTTTTTGAATGATAATATTTGTTCTTGAGTAGGTAGAAAACATTGTGGGAAAAGGAGAAAATGCTGATTACCAGCATTTTCTCCTTTTCCAACAATGTTTTCAAAAGCCTTCACAAGGTTGTAAAAACCCCAGATTGTATGGTAAAGGGTTAATTCAGGGTTCAGTGATGAAGAAAAAAATAATAATTTCAGGAAAATACTGGTATGGATATTCCAGTGAAAGAACTCGGATACGAGTCCTCAGATGAATATTTTTTGTCGCTGGCAGACTCAGTGTTACAGATTAGTTATTTGAGAGAGGGTAAGAACTGTTTTTTGGGCTTTTTTTTTTTCTCACAGAAAATGTCAAGGTATTATCCCAGAAAGCATCATGGTATTATCATGGTTATGTCATTGTCTCTGTCTGTGTTGTTGCCATGCAAAGCCTTTGATATTTTCTTATATCTCTATTATTATTAAAGATATTGTCTTCAAACTCAGGTGAATTGCTAAAGCCCCAATAGCAGCAAAAAAAGAAACATATAGGGTGTTGAAATACATTTAAATCATACTCTTTAATGGAATGGAAGTTATTGTGAAGGTGACAGTCTGTTTTTGTAATTTAGTGTCCGTCCAAGTGTTAGTCCCTGGCAGAAAAATTAATTTTAAAAGTGGGTCAAAAGTTGCCAGGTCTCTCTGCCGTTGTTTACATTTTACCTGATTGCAGAACTATTTACCTAGTTTTAAAATTTTTCTGTTAGCAACTCACACTTGGACTGACTGTACAACAACAGATTGTCATCTTCACAACAATTTTTATACTTTTGAATGGTGTGATTTAAATTAATATGCATTTCATCAGCTGCATTGTTTGCTTTTGGCCCATACTATGCCTTTAATTGTGAAGAATTAAACATTGTCCAATGTTATTTTAAAGTAGCTTCTGCCAGAGTATGCAGCAAAGTAGTGGAAGGTGTAGATTTAAGATAAGGCCCCTTGCAAATAAAACTTCAGCTCATGGTCAACTGAGTTTGTGCTCAAACTTTGAATTTCATTAGTGCTACTGCAAGTACAACAATGAGAAATGAAGACTCAATTCACAAGGAGAAGGAAAGAGAAGAAGTTGAAAAGTTGCTATCTGATGTGTATCACATCAATTCTTGGTAATTTTGAAATTTCTTGCCCAGCTGAGTTGAGCATTAAAAATATTTTAGGCACTAACCCAGACTGCATGTTTTTTTCAGTCTGATCTTGATGTAGAACTCTGCAACTTAAGTTTGTTCAAGCGTTATAAGGAGTGATAACTCCTTATTTCTTTAACAAACGACAACATTTTTGACTTGCCCGAATCTGAAAGCTTTTGCAGACGACAATAGAAATTTGCCTTTGGAAGGAAAGAAAACTTTGTGGGAAAAGGAGAAATTGCTGGTTACCAGCATTTTCTCCTTTTCCCACAATGTTTTCAAAAGCCTTCCTCTTCAGGATCGTTAAAACTCATCATTGTGTGGTAAAGGGTTAACATGTGATTGCAGGTGTTCTCATGATTTATCCTTTTGATGCCGAAATACCACAATTTGATCCGTCCCAGGCAGCTGTTGAAAGACTACCAGCCACAGACTATCCCATCGATATAGTCGGTGAGAATTTTTGGTATTTTTCAACCTTTATAAGAAATTCCTGTGGTAATACAACTTTGAAGAAAAAAGCTTTCCATGAAAAAGAAAAAAAATGTGGAAAAGAGGAAAATACTTGTGTCCAGAATTTTGTATGTTTCCTATGAGTTTTGCCTACCCGTTTCAAGAAAAGTGCCATTGTTCAAGCCATTTTTTCAGTTTGCTGGTTTGCATCCCTAGCTTGTCAACTTTCTTTCTAAGGTTGATGATAGCCATTGCAACAGGAGTTATTTCTTGATGTAAACTCTGTAACTTAACTTTTTTCAAGCGTTATAAGGAGTGATAACATACAAAAAAACAAACATTTCTCAATCAGCATTATAAAAGCTTGGATTAAATCTTTACCAAATGACAAAATTTTAGACTAGTCCAAATTGAAAGCATTTGCAGACGACAAAATAAATGTGACTCCAAAATTGCAATTTGATTTTTGACAAGGTAGAAAACATTGTGGGAAAAGGAGAAAATGCTGGTTACCAGCATTTTCTTCTTTTCCCACAATGTTTTCAGACGCTTTCTTTCTCAGGGTTGTTAAAAGTCAGGATTGTTTAGTAAAGAGTTAAATGTTATATATATTTCAGGGCCCGGATGCCATTACACTCCTGTGATGTGTCCAAATGCAGACGAGTATACTGGCTTGTTTGTGTCAAACATTATAAATCCTGGGTTGTTTTGGGTTATACTGAGAAGAAAACAGAACTCCCTTGCTCTTGAGAGCTTAATGAATCATATTGAGTAAGTTTATTTTTTTAAATGATTATGGTTCTGCTATATTCTGATTGATTTTTGTGCCACAGCAGGAAAATATAAGCCAAGGTCAGTAGAAACTGGAAGGGCTATTTATTCAGATTTTTTGTCCAACGTGTGCTAAAAATCCTTAAAGGCCCGGTAGCAGCTAAAAGTAAACAATGCAGGTGTTACAATGCATTTAAATCATACCATTTAGCTTTTATCTTTTAACAACTCTGACACAGAAAGCTTTCGAAGCTGGTAATCAGCATTTCTCCTTTTCCCACAGTTTTTTCGACCCTTTCAAATACAAATCTTATCAGTGTTAAACCTTATTATACCCACGCAAAACGAATGTTTTCGGGAGTATACTGGAATCAGCCTGTCTGTCCGTGTGTCCGTCTGTCCGTGTGTCCATCTGTGTACAAAATACTAGTAATTTTGTGTTGGGAACTCCTCCTACAGTTTTCCTTCAATTGTATTGAAACTTTGCACATATATTGATCATATATTGAAGATTTGCAAGACGCAATTTTCAAGTGTCATCTCTTCCTGGTTGAGGAATTATCTCCCTTTGAACTTGACACTGGCGGGGGTATTAAGTCACATTCAGTGACAGCTCTAGTTTAATTTGTTGTCTGCAGATGCTTTCAATGTTCATTAGTCTTACGTTTGTTGTTTTGTGAATGGTTAGTTTTTTACCAAATGACAAAATGTTAGATTAGTCCAAATTGAAAGCATTTGCAGACGACAAATCAAGTGTGGCTCTAATGATGGGATTTGTCTCTGAAAGGGCAGAAAATATTGCGGAAATAAGTGGTTACCAGCATTTTCTCCTTTTCCCACTATGTTTCCATTATGTTTCAAAAAGCCTTCTCCCTCAGGCTTGTTAAAACTCAGGACTGTGTGGAAAAAGGTTAAAAGCCCAATGTTGGCAAATTGTTAACAATGCAGATGTTAGAATGCTTTAAATTTGAATGATACCAGTTTAAAAGATGGAAATTATTGAGAAGATGACAATCAGTTATTGTTTGGTCAGCCAAAGTGTTAGTTGCTTTCAGAAAAATGAATTTTAAATCTGGATAAAAAGTTGCCATGTGGCTCTATCTTTTGTTAACTTTTTACCTGGTTTTTGAATTCATTTTTTCCTTAATTTTATTTTGTTTCAGTGAGTTTTATAACTCTTTAGAGGGTAAAGAATACACCCTCCCTGAGAGCCTGGTTGCCCCGGGGCAGGTCTGTGCCACACTGTTTCCCGAGGATAATAACTGGCATCGTGGAGTGATTACCAAAATAAACGAAGAGGGCTTTGCTGGAGTAAGTATTAGTACTTAACCCTCTAGCACACAATCACCAGTTTTGACCTTGAAAGATAATTCTTTTGAAAACATTGTGGGACAAGGAGAAAATGCTGGTAACCAGCATTTTCTCCTTTTCCCACATTGTTTTCTACCCTCTCAAAGACAAATCAAATCTTTTTAATCACCTTCAGTTTGTTGTCTGCAATTACTTAGAATTTGGACCAGCCTAAAATTTTGCCATTTGGTAGAGTTAACCCTTTACCATACAATCACTAGTTTTTTTAGGCCTGGAAGAGAAAGCCTTGAAACATTGTCATTTGGAAATGTTCCCAAAATGGACAAGGCTGAAATTGTGCCCTCTGGTAAAAAGTTGACTCTTTACCACACAATACCAAGTTTTAACGACCCTGAGAACGACAGCTCTTGAAAACATTGTTGGAAAAGAAGAAAATGCTGGCAACCAGCATTTTCTCATATTCCTACAATGTTTCTACCCTGCCAAAAACAAATTTCAATTTTAGAGTCACATTTATAGCTTGGCTGTTTTTTAAGAAAACATCAAGGTATTGGCATAGCCCTGTTGTCATCTACATTGTTGGCAGTGGTGGCAGTGGTGTTGTCTTGCAAAAACTTTGACATTTTGTAATACCTCTGTTATTACTGAAGATATTTGCTTCAAACTTGAACTAAGGGCAGGTAATGATCAAAATATTTTTACACAGGTATGCCCCTTTTTCTACTTAAAATTTTCACTGAAAAGCAACTGCAGGTGAGGGTTTGTACCCGCATGCGGTATTCTTGTTTTTGTGGTGTCTGAATGCTTACAATTTGGACAACCTAAAATTCTGTCATTTGCTAACGAGTTAACTCTTTACCACACCAGTTTTGATGACCCTGAGAAAGAAGACTTCTGAAAACATGGTGGGAAAAGGAGAAAATGCTAGTAACCAGCATTTTCTTCTTTTCCCGCAATGTTTTCTTCTAAATTGTTGTATGCAAATGCTTTCAGTCTGGCCAAGTCTTCTTTTTTGTCATGTGGTAAAGAGTAAAACAGGGTTTTTTCTTGTCATATATATGTGACTTGTAGTATTTCAAAATGGAAACCCTTTTGATACAGACGAGGTTAGATCTAGGTTGTTGTGATGAGTGTTGTTGTATATCTCTTTTAATTTTTCAGATATATTTCGTAGACTATGGTAACACGGCATTTGTACCTAAGAAAGCATTAAAGTTTTTGAAGTAAGTTAAGGGGTTTTATTGATCATCATCATCATCATCATCATCACAATCATTATTATTATTATTACTTAATGATTTATTTTTTGTTCAAGGATGTTTTTGAAGCCCTCTGCCACAAATCTGTTTCAAGAGATAGTTAATTTGATAAAAACTGTGTAGGCTTTTAACTCTTTACTAAACGATAAAATTTTGGGCTGGTCCTAACTTAGAGCATATGCAGACAACAAAACAAATATAGTCTAAGTGATGATAGGATAGAAAACATTGTGGGAAAAGAAGAAAATGCTGGTTAACAGCATTTTCTCCATTTCCCAAAACGTTTTCAAAAGGCCTATTCCTCAGCACCGTAAAAACTCAGAATTGTGTAGTAAAGGGTTAATGAAAAAGAAGACATCATGATTCAATCTTAACCCTTTACCAAATAATCCTGAGAAAGACCTTTAACAAAAAGCCTTTTGAAAACACTGTGGGAAAAGGAGAAAATGCTGGTAACCAGTATTTTCTCCTTTTCCCAAAGTGTTTTCTACCCTTTCCAAATAAAATTCCATACTTTCGGTCACATTTAATTTGTTGTCTGCAAATGCTTTCAGTTTGTACCAGTGTAGAATTCTTTCATGTGGTAAAGAGTTAAAGCTTTCTTGGTCAGGAAATTTCACATTGAAAGATAAATCTCAGCATTCAAACCATATTGTAATTGCAGTCTGCAAATGCTTTCATTTTGGACAAATTTACAATTATGTCACCTGGTTAAGGGTTAAAGACAAATAGACATACACCCAAAGCTATGATAGAAATTAAAATGAGCGATACTCCAGACAAAAAAGAGGTTTAATGCATCTCCATATATGAGCAGGGTCCAAAAATTTCCAGAAAAGGCACTTGTCCTGCAGGACAAATGACTTTCAAAAAATAACAATTGCCCTATTTTGATCCTCTCTCGTCTGACGAGAAAAACCCATCTAATATTGGACTCTTACTTTTTTTTTTTTTTTTTTTTTTTTTTTTTTCCAGACAAAACGGAAACGTTGCAACGAACCTTAAATACCAGGTTTCAATAACCGGTACCATTTATACGGTCAAGTTATAGAAATTAATCAAGCCAAAACAACATAGTTTTTTGAACTGGTTTTGGGAAAGTTTTTGCGTTAATGTCAATATCGTTCGTTTTAATAATTAGCAAAGTCGCTCGTATTGAATTAGATCTACCCGAAGCATATTAAAACATTTTTTGTTTGCTATGAAAGGTCCCGGGTTATATCATTAGGCTGACTTGAAACCAGTCTTTATTTGGAGCAGGGACCAGCACGTTTTATGTCCTGTTTCAATATTTGATTTCCCGCTTATCCTTAATTTGCTTATTCAATAAGGAATGGCTGTTCTGCTTCCTGTAAGATAAACATTCATCTGAAAAACTTATTTATTTACTATCTCCTATTCACCACTCATCCTGCGGGACGACCATGAGTGATATTTCACTTGTCCTCATCCATTTCTTACTCATAAATATGAGCGGACGAGTGGATTCTTTGGACCCTGATGAGTCTCATGCATTTGCAAAAAGTAACGACCCAAGTCAGCCTGTACAGTCTGCACAGGCTGACCTGGGTCAAAACTTTTCGCTTTTTGGTTAATTTTCTGTCCAAGGACCATTTTACTTTATGATGTGGATGGTTGTTAGATAAAATGGATTGTATAGATCAATGATTATGTAATGAATTGCTTGGCATAATGCATCACAGAGAGATGCATGAAATTCCCTATTGCCAGAACACTTGTATTTGATGACATAGAAATTATTATTTGTGTTCCAGGACAGATTTTCTTCGACTTCCAGTACAAGCAATCCAGTCTAGACTTGCCAACATTGTCCCTTCAACAGGGGTTTGTTTCATGTTTCATATTTCTTCTTTCTTCTTGTTATTATCATTGTAATGAAATAAACAGCCTCAACTGAGTTGTAACCCTTTTCCAAAAGACAAACTTTAGACTCGTCCAATTTGAAAACATTTGCAGGCAGTAAACTTGAAATTGGTACAAATGAGCTACAGTTCCTTGATAGGGTCGAGAACATGGTGGAAAAAGAAAAATACTGGTTCCCACAATTTCATTCCTACCATGTTTGAGCCCTTTACCATTCAATTCCAAATTTTTAAGACCGTGAAGAAAACAGCTTTTAAATCTTAGGTTCCTAAGGGCGACTCACTAACATTTTGTGGACAGTGTAGATTAAGATCAGACTGCACAGAACATCAGTCTGATCTTGGATCCAGGGTTCTGCCCAGAAATCAAATCCATTGGGAAAATATGTGGCCCTAGTGAACTTCCCATATGCCGCCAATGGTTTATCAGCATTTAGACAAGTTGGTAAGACTTAGGGACTGTTAGACTATTCATACATGTAATGTGTGCATTCCAATACCTTGTTTTGAAAATTAAAGATAACATGTGTAAATTGTGAAACTACTGAGGCCCAATTTTCAGAACTTAATGGTCAAAGATCATCTACAGTTTTAATTGATTAATTGATTGAATGGTGTTTTGCGCCGCTTTCAACATTATTTCAGTCATATCACAGAGACAGCTCACGTTATTCATGTCTTTCCTGGGTTTCACCAGTACTAGGCTGGGGCTCTGAAATCTACAGTTTTAAAGAAACTGTTTAACTCTTACTTGATGTATTGAAAAGTATATTCTATAATATGAATACATACATGTTACAATGTGACAAGGCTAAAACTTCAATAAAAATAGTGTTAAGCAATCACTGAGGGACTCGCCGGGCATAGGAGAATCTAATCCTTCATTTGGCTTAGATTTTTTCGCCGAAGACGCTTGAAAAAAGTCAAATAAGGTCTTAGAACCCTGTTTACCTTGATCCATCGCTTAGCAATATGTAAATGCAGTATGGTACTGGACTCGATTAACTGTCCGATAACTCAGCGCGTATTTACATAGCGAAACGCGGGGAACCATATCGATTTTCTATTTTGGACCAGGCTAAAACGCTGAAACTACGTCGCGGAAGTCGGATTTTGTCGTCTTTTAATTTAGAAAAATTTGGCGCGCCCTCAGGCTCATCTATTTGAATTTTTTTGCGCCCTCTGCTATTTTTTAGCGCCAATGGCGCAAGAGCGCGTCCTGGGCAGAACCCTGTGGATCTACACTGTCTGATAAGGAGATATTTTTGTTCAAAAAGATAAGTTTGAAATAACATTTTTCAAGGTTTTACTATCGGCTGGAAAGTTTCATTCAGCAGCATAAGGGTTAATCTTTCAAAGACAAATACAATTAATTGAGCAGAATTTAATACATTATATGCAAATGCTTTCTATTTCAACAAGTATTAAAGTTTGTGTTTTGGGAAAGAGTTAAATAGCTTTCACCCATAGAGTTGTTAAAACTCTTGATTATTTGGTCAAAGGGTTAAACGAAAGAACACCAATTATTATAGCATAGAAAGGATGGAAAATATTGTTGGAAAAGGGTAATGGGTTAAGATTATAGAGCACTGAATTATTGGAATGACCCCTTTCAATGAGGAAAATAGTCAAATTGGCTATTTCAAAGTTGTTTTTGGCTATAATATTTAATACAGTAGTGGACAGTGTAGATCCAAGATCATACTTGACCTTCAGTGCAGGTTGATCTTGCTCTACACTGTCCATAAAAGCAACTCAACCCAGTCCCAGTGCTTTAAGGGTCATATACAAGGGCATAGTGCCAATAGCACACAGTACACAAGTGTGTGATGTGAAAAAAGGGAATTATGAGTTCACACTGATGATCACTTACTGGACAGTTTCATTTTTATGGAGACCTTGGGAAGAAGATCTGAAAACGCTATTGGAAAAGAAGGAAATGCTGGTAACCAGCATTTCCTCTTTTTTCCCACAATGTTTTCTATCCTTTCAAAGACAAATATTACCTTAGCTACTATTAATTTGTCCTCAGCAGATGCTTTCAATATGGAGAAGTCTGTCATTTTATTGAACAGAAGTGCATGGCTGCGTAGCACACAATATGCAAGTGAATGGTGTAAAAAAGGGGAACATCTCGAGGCATTTTGTCAGTTTAGAGAAGAATGTCATCAGTCTGATAAGTTTCGATTTTCATTGATCCTGGGGAAGAGGACCTTTGAAAAGGCTGTTGGAAAAGGAGAAGATGCTAGGAACCAGCATTTCCTCTTTCTTTCCTTTTATTATCTATTTAAGGACTAACACTATCATTTGAAAAAAACATTTGAATCAGGACAATGCACTATCTTGTTTTTCTTTTTTCTAGAAATGGAAAGTAAAAAGCAGAAACAGATTGTTGGAGTTGGTGAAAGAAAGACCATTAGTAGCATTTGTTACAAATGTAAAAGTAAGATATTTAACTTTGATCTTTGGAAGATTGTAGAAATTCCTCATTGATTTTTAAAGCTTCCTTCATTTGAGCTATACAAGACTCCCGGTACACCATTCTAACAAGAATCACTTGCAGCTGCAAGTTTGTCATAGGAATTGTAAAGGTCACATGGTGGATGCACTGTTGCAACTGGAATTCCCAACATGCATATAGACTCACAATTTTGTCTGCAAGCTGTCTATTATACCCAATGGCTCCCAAAATTATACAAACAAAAATTACATGTCTGGTGTGAAACAGGCTTTAGGCTTTCAAGATGACATTATGCAGTTTCAAATTCAATCTTGGTATAGTTTTGAGACCTGGATTAAGCTGATTTGATCTTATATTTCATTGTAGTTGTCACATTGCTGAAATTTCTTTTTCTCTTCAGAATTCAGCCAAGCCCAGAGCCCATATTGACAAACCATACTAAATAGCATTCTTAACCCTGTGTCACAAAATCTGTATTTCAGTCTCAAGTTTTGTCCCTGTGCCTGACAGACACAAGTGACCCCAATGTTGACATCCATATTAACGACATTCTGGTAATGGAGGGACACGCCAAGTTTCAACCAGACGATGAAATGCCAGAAATTGTGACAAAAGATCAGCATAAAGAGGTAAGTGCAACTTTTATGTTTTTTTATCAGTTGATTTTTGCGTTTATTTATGTAGCCTCAGGTTGACCATATGAGTGATGGCCCTGGATTGCTGTTAGTTATGTTACTGGGGATAGTACAAGATATGGGACGAAATCCATTCCGAGTAACATCTGGTTCTATAGAGTGCTTGCTGTATAGTATTATCAAAAATCTTTGGGATGAAACTTTAAACCTAGGACTAAGTTTTTTCCAAAAGCCTAGTGTGTACATCCATTTGCAATATGGCATATTATGTCCTGTATATTAATCTCTAGTGTAATCCTTTACCCCACAATCCTGAGTTTAAACAACCCTGAGGATGCTTTAGAAAACATTGTGGGAAAAGATGAAAAAGCTGGTAGCCAGCATTTTCTTCTTTTCCCACAATGTTTTCTACCTCTTGAAAGATAGAATTTTACATTTGGAGTGACCGTTGATTTGTCATCCTCAACTCTACCACACAATCCCAAGTTCTAATGCCCTGGAAAAATAGACACTATTTGAAACATTTTGGAAAAGAAAATGCTGGAAACCAGCATTTTCTTCTTTTTCCACAAGGTTTTCTTCCCTTTCATTGACAAAACTTATCATTTGAGTCACTCCTGATATGTCTTCAAATGCCTTGGACAAATCCAATATTTTGTCCTTTGATGAAGAGTTAAATATTGCCTAAATGAAATGATTCAGCTGAGAAAGCGCAGAAAACATTCTGGGAAAAGAATCTCATACTTTCAAAATGATTTCAGAAGCCGATGTCTTCAAGGTTTTTAATAACAGGGAATTGTTTAGTGAAGACATAGGATAGACAGATGTTAGAAAATTTGATAGAACGAAAGATATCCCTATTAGGTAGCAAGAAATCCTTTCCCCGCCATATCCGGGCTAGACACAAACCTTTAGCTGAGTCCTGGTAGTGAGTCAATAGCTTACACGACTTGAGAACAGAGGGTTGCTGGTTTGTATACCCAGCTCAGCCAATTCTTTCCGGGGATTGATGAAAGTCTTTGCTGCAGATTCATTCTTCTTTCACCACTGATCATTGTTTTGATGATGGTTATTTGGAAAAGCAGCCAGTGGCTTGGGAAGAATCTTGTGCAGAGTACTGGTAACAGAAATTCCAGGAAAACATTGATTGGTGCACTGGCAGCCATGATGGTAGTCTGGGAAAGCAGCCAGTGACTTGGGAAGAATATTGTGCAGAATACTGGTAACAAACTCCAGGAAAACATGGATATGTGCACTTACAACTGTGATATAAAAGAAATAATGTTGAAAACAGTGTTAAACACCATACAACCAATCAATGACAAACTTTTGGGGCAGGTGTCTAAAAGATTTTTTAGCAATCTTGGACATCTCATTCTGTAAAATGCTGTATCTGAAGTGTACCTGCTATAATTATGGTGTCCTAGGGAATGAAAAGTATCATTACTTTTAACTTACACCGTAACCCATTACCAAGTGATCCCCTGCTCCCCTGTGGACAGAGGCTTTTGAAAACATTGTAGGAAAAGGAGAAAATGGTGGTAACCAGTATTTTCACCTTTTCCCACAATGTTTTCAAAACCTTTCAAAGATAAATTCTAGTTTTCCAGCAGCATTGAAATAGTTGTCAAAAATTTTGTGGTCTTCTATTTGAGAATTAATAGCGCATGATGGAACGTTTTGAGCATGGAACTTTTGTACTGCTGTTTTTAATGGTTGACAGAGTTGTTTCCTTTTATATCTAGGCAGGCTTTTGAAGGATGTCCTGTATGCCCTCAAAACCATGCCAACACTTATCTTTGTTTTTAATTTTTTATGGATCTTGAATGAAAACTTTGTGAACTCTTTACTTCTTTACCAAACTACAAAATTATAGACATGTCCAAATTGTGTACATTTGCAGACAAAAAAAAATGTGACTCTAATGGTAGGATTTGTCTTTGAAAGGTCTGAAAACACTGTGGGAAAAGGAGAAAATGCTGACCTAGCATTGTCTTTTTGTGATTATGAGCAATGTCTCCTTTTGCTACTTTGTTTTCACATTTACTTGGGTTTTTATCTTTTACAAAAATTTAGACTAGCCCTTTGTAGGCAGTAAATGAAATGTGTCTTTATCACAAGGATTTGGCTTTGAAGGGTAGAAAACGTTGTGGGAAAAGAAAATGCTGTATACCAGCTTTTTCTCCTTTTTACCACAATGTTTTCAAAAGCAGCCTTCCTCCTAGTAGCAAAAACTTGGATTGGTTGGTAAAGGGACGATACTGTTGCAAATAGATTTCTACTACCTCACAAGGATGCTCTCGGGGTCCTGCGTGACTTATTGGTAAAGTGTAGGACTTGTAATCTGGAGGCTCCAGGTTGAAGCCTCACTGGATGCACTAGGGGTTTTCTGGGATTGTCCTTGGGCTATATATCTCAGAGCTTTAGCTAGTACTGATGAAACCCAGCACATACATGAGTATGTGCGTTTGCTGCCATGATATTACTGAAATAATATTGAAAGCAACCAAAAAAAAACCACTTAGGTCTACGGCCCCTTACTCTCATATTAAAAGACAGAAGCTGCCAGGATTGGCCGAATAGCCTTTACATAAACGTTGATGTTACATGATATTTACCGATGAGTTAGTGAGTCCACAGCCCTTAACTCTCATATTAAAAGACGGAAGCTGCTGAGGTTGGCAGAATAGCCTTTACAAAAATGTCAGTGTTACACGATATTTACTGATAAGTTAGGGGTCATAGACCTTAAATCTATCAATCAATCATAAAAATGTTTTCAAAAGTTTTCTGGTGCTTATGTGCCTCAGGAGATAGCGAGTTAACCTTTTACCACACAAAAAAAAAATCTAATATCTAATCAAATATGGCTCATATTGTAGAAGTTATCTTTGATAAGGTAGAAATCATTGTGGGAAAAGGAGAAAATGCTGGTTTCCAGCATTTTCTCCTTTTCCCACATTTTTTTCCAAAGTTTTCTCTCTCAGGTCATTTAACCCTTTTGTTCTTGGCATTATTTTAGAAATTTGTTTAATAATTATCTCACCTTTCAAGTCATTATTTGTCTTTAAAAAACTCAAAAGATCAATTTCTGTTTTGTTTTTGACATGCTTAGTCTACACAGACATTTACTGTGTTGTAGTACCAGTTTAGGCATTAAAATTACTGTTATGATTATAGATCTAATGTATATATGGAACGCTCTTTAAAGCAGGATTAAGAATGAAAGGGTGAAAGTCAGGACTATAAGGTAAAGGGTAAAACTGGTAATCTGTTTTGATCTAGGTATCAATAGGTAAAATCTAATGCTACAAGTTAGAAAATTGCTTGGTTAGAAACTCCTTGAGAGCACACAAGGCATTCAGAAGTTTGATAGAGAATTTGAATTTAGAATTTAAAGATTAAATGACCTGTCCTTAAGATTTGGTAGTTTAAAGTCACAGTAAAGTCCAAATGTAAAAAGGCCTGTTTATAAAATAAAAGTAAATTTCATTTTTACCATGTAAAAATATGGCAATTATTATGACTTTAACGATACGTAATGGTGCAGTTCGTAAAAGTTCCAGTCAATGGCAGAAAAATGAATTTTGAAACTAGAACAGATCCTACCATGTCGCATTATCTGTTTACATCGATGATAGCCGACGATTAGCTGACTTATCGTCGTAAATTTCCGCAGTGACGTAATAGTGACATAAACACCACGTGATAATTCAATGCATCGAAACAAAACTTTTATTCACTTGATCGTTTTGTCCCCATTCTAGGCTTGAAAAAGTAAGTTTATCGACATTGTAAACAGAAACAATGACATAGGCTGATCTTCGCTTATTCATTTATCATCAATACAGGAAGAGTTTACCACATCGAAATAAGAAAACAGGTTCAGAATGAGCAATCTTACTTTCCGATGACATAATATTGGAAGTGTAAACAATAGTCCTGTGTACTACGTCATAGCACTAATTAGATGCAATGTTATCAGGTGACGTTCTCGAAGACCTAGTTCAAATATACAAGAACAATAACAAAGGTTGTCTCGATCAATGACATCCCTGAATTCTACGGTCTTCTCCATGCATTTTCGCACACGTATATCATGGCAACCAATGCAGTAACTGACACAGTCGGGTTTTCTCTGATCTTATATATGTGTGTTGTGATGGGTTATCCGTTATATTTTCGATTTATAAACGGTGGAAATTACCTATTTTTTTGACTTTACAGGGGCTTTAACTAATATTTGTTCATGTACTTATAAAATCTTTAGCTGTATTAACTCTTTACCAAACGACAAAAAATTAGACTGGTCCATATTGAAAGGATTTGCAGACGACAAATTAAATGTAACTGAAATGATGATTTTTGTTTTGGATGGGGAAGAAAACATTGTGGGAAAAGGAGAAAATGCTGGTTACCAGCATTTTCTCCTTTTGCCACAATGTTTTCAAAAGCGTTCTCCTACAGGGGCGTCAAAACTCGGGATTGTGTGGTAATGGGTTAACTCTTTACCTAAGGACATAATTATGGAGTTGACCAAACTGAAGGCAGTTGCATACGACAAATTTAATGTAGTTCAAATGATGATTTCTGTCTAGGGTGGAAAAGATTGTGAGGTAAGGAGAAAATGCTGGTTACAATTTGAAATGTTCTCCTTTCCCCACAATATTTTTAGCTCACCTGAGCACTTAATGCTTAAGGGGAGCTTTTGTGATTGTGCTGTGTCCCGCATCCGTAGTCCGTTGTGTGTCATCTGTTGTCAACTTTCAGCTTGTGTACGCCCTAGACGCCACATTTTAGTCCAATTCTTATGAAACTTGGTCAGAATGTTTGTCTTGATAATATCTCGGACAAGTTTGAAAATGGGTCATGTCTGGTGTAAAATTAGGTCACTTGGTCAAATCTTAGAAAAACCTTTTGTACGCTCCAGAGGCCACATTTTCAGTCCAATACTTATGAAATTTGATCAGAATGTTTGTCTTAGTTATATCTCTGACAAGTTCGAAAAAAAGGGTTAAGTTTGAAAAAAGATGACATCTGGGACAAGTGTGAAATTGGACACCTTGGGTCAAAAATTAGGTCACACAGTCAAATCTTAGAAAAACCTTCTCTAGAGGCCACATTTTCTGTCCAATACTTATGAAAGATTGTCTTAATGTTTGGCTTGATAACATTTTAACAAGTTCGAAAATATGCTGTGTACGGCTTAAAAGTAGGTCATTGAGACAAATTCTAGAAAAAGCTTGTGTACACTGTAGAGGCCATAACTCATTGCAATACTCATGAAAGTTTGTTAGAATATTAATTTGTCTGGATAATATCTTGAAACAGATTTCAAAAGGGTCATGTTTGGTCAAAAGGCTCAGGTAAGCGACTTCAGGGCCATCATAACCCTCTTGTTTAAAGCTTTAGCCAAGCCCTGGTAGTGCATGTGGTAGCATACAGGACTTGAACAGGGGGTCGCTTGTTGGAATCCCCAGCTTTGACAATTTCTTTCCGAGAATTAATGATAGTCATTGAGACAGGATTCATTCTTCATTCACTGCTGATCATTGTTCAATAATGGTTATTGGTAAAGCAGCCAGTGGCTTGGAAAGAATATCATGGGAAGTACTTGTTAAAGAAACTCCAGGAAAGCATGGATAGGTGCACTGGCTACCGCGATATAACTGAAATAATGTTGAAAATGGCATTGAACACCATACAATCAATTGTTTTGTAGCTTTACTCCTAAGGTGTGTAAACATGGAATTATATGAAAAAGGTTAAAGAGCTTTATCAACATACACTTTAGAGGTAACAAGTTAATTTGAAAAGGAGAAACAATTAAAAGCAAAACATTTTCTCAAAATTAACATTTTATGTTAACAGAAAAGAAATTTATGCTTCGTCAGTAATATAAAGTAAACACCTTCTGTGAAGTGGGCAGTGATTGGCTGAGTGCCAAGGTCACAGTTGGATATCAACCAATCTCAAGTGCTGTAACATGGTCTGAATATAAATTGAGTGTTGTCTGATATGTGATTGGTCAAGTGCCAAGATTTAAATGGATTGAACTCTAAACATTGATGTTTAATCTTTTACGACACAATGCTGACTTTTAACAACCTTAGGAAAGAAGCCTTTTGAAAACATTGTGGGAAAAGGAGAAAATGCTGGTAACCAGCATTTTCTCCTTTTCCCTAAATGTTTTTTACCCTATCAAAGAAAAATGGCTACATTTGAGCCGCATTGAAGTTGTCGTCTGCTAATGCTTTCAATTTAGACAAGGCTAAAATTGTGTCGTCTAGTAAAGGGTTAATCTTTTTTTTTACCCTAAACCTTGATTGCAACTCTTATTGCCCTTAGTATAAGAGAGTTTTTTTGTTTATTTGTTCTCTTGTATTTGTATGAAAAAAAAGTAGAGGCCAAACTAGGACTTAAGTCCCATATGCCTCACACAACAGGCTTGTGTTCTACCTAGAGACCCTGCCTCACTTCACTGTCGGTTTCAGATGAACGTTGCTCAGGAAAAAGGAGTGGGGAGGGTTAATGCATCTCTGTATCTCTGATGCAATTTATACCAAGCAAGTCATCATATAATTATAGATCCATTTGTATATTTGTGTAACAACTGACTGAATCTACAGGCAATCCGGTCTTTGGATATACAGAGAGTTTATCAAAAGCAAATAGTTTTGACTAAGGTCAGCCTGCACAGTAAGGTTAGCCTTTGCAGACTGCACAGGCTGACCTGAATTGATACTTCATGCAAAATGCATTGAAAATACATTAAATCCCCTTTTTATAGAGCATGGCTCAAATCTATTTGGGGAGTAGATATCACTTACTACATGTGCTCCCGCTAGGGGCCAAATGTTACTGGATGAGTGACCTAACGGGTATTAGAAGTTTGGACTTACCAGAAATGGTACTAGTGTTGTACCAGTTGAGCTATCAGACCATGTCAGGCCCCAATATTGGTTTAAATGAGCAATGCTGTATGAAAACGGGTTTGATGCATTTGCAAAAAGTATCAGATCAGCCTGCATAAGCAGACATAAATAGAAACATTCTGCTATTGTTAAATTTCTCAAACTTTGGAGTGCCCACCATAGTGGTTTTAGGGAAAGAATTAACCCTTTACCACAGAATTCTAAGGTTTACCAACCCAGAGGAAGAAGGCTTTCAAAAACATTGTGGGAAAAGGAAAGAAAGCTGGTAACCAGCATTCTACCTTTTTTTCCACTTTGTTTTCTATCCTTTTGAAAACAAATGTCATTGGTTGAGTCCAATTTGATGTGTCATGTGCTAATGCTTACAATTTTGTCAATTTAAAATTTCGTCATTTGGTAAAGAATTAAAGAATTCTATCTGGTTTGCAGGGATATATCAAACAAAAGAGCTTTTTTTTTAACCAAAACTTTTTCATAACTAGAAGATATCTTTAAATTAACAAAATAATGTACATATCAACAACTACAATATAGCCTAGGTAGATGAAATAAATAAATAAAATGATAAAATGAGTCATACTCTGTGAAAAGGGGGTTTTATGCATCTGCAAAAGGTATCGACCCATGTCAGCCTGCGCAGTCCACGCCATTCTATATCATGATTCAGTTGTTTGTTAGACAAAATGGATTTTATGGATCCATCATTATGGGATGACTTGCTTGGTATAATGCATCACAGAGATGCATTAAACCCCCCTTTGCCAGAGCATGAATAATGATAACTTATAAGTTATTAAACGACTGATGATTACTTAGATACGTAGCAAGGTTAAAATGGGTACACATTCTGTAGATTAAGTAAACTAGTCAGTCACCAGAGATACACAAGAGAGAAGATCATTTGGATTAACCCTTGAAGCGCCTTTCACAACCATATTTGCGTTTGTGTACAATGTAGATCAAGATCAGACTGTACAAAATGTGCAACCAACCAATAACCAAACAATCAGTTAATCAACCATTGTCCCAATCCATGCATGGTAATTATTCACAAGACTAGAATGACGAAGAATCACAGTATATACTGTATAGGTGGAAATTTTTGCGATGTGGAATTTTTCGCGATTTCGCGAATGAATTTGAAAAATGCACAAACTTTTCTATTTGCGTATTTTACCACCAGTATACCAACAGATAAGGAGTGTCTTGAAATCATAAACATTTCCGTACGTGAAATGTCCGTTATTGGTAACTTTCGCAAAATTTTCGACACACATACATTTCCGCGTATACAGTATGCAAATGATGAAAATGTTTCTCTTCAGATTTCCATGTATACAGTAAGATGTAAAATAGAGGACTGCAGGCTGAAGTAAAATTTAACTACCATTTTTGTTTTATTAGGTAACAAGCTGAAGTCCTTGCTCGTTGTCCTACAATGTTTTTAAAAATATCCAGCAATAGAAGTTATGTCTAGTAATGAGTCACACTAAACTCCAAGCTGAGTGAACTAAATGTGTTTACAAGTTCAAGTATTCGTAGAATTTGATATTGCCCTCTGCTGTAGATAACATGAGAAGTTTATCTGGCGTTGTTGAAATGAATTTAATAATATCCTCGGTGAAAAGAGATTTTTTGAGCTCTCCTTTCTGATTTAACACATCTATTCTACCAAGTCTTTTGTCACCTACTAAAACATTACCATAGTTATCGGCACAAACAAGGTCAGGACCATCATAGATTTCCCCCTCGTGATCAGTGTTTCCGTATTCAAAGAGAAGTTCCCCACTGCTATCGTATCCTGTAACATTATGACTACCAGGATCAGCCACAAAAAAGTTTCCAGTTTTGCTGTCTGTTGCTATGCAATGTGGTTTTTCCAGTATGTATATTCCAATATCTTGATAATCTTCGTTGGTAACCCGACGTTTGAGGACACCATTAGGTCCATAAATGCTAATGTTTCCACCAGCTTTCGATGTTATTTTTCCAAAATTTGTGATGTATGTATAGCGGTTGGAACCCACTATTAGGTTTCCATATTGATCCGATGTGACAAAGTTTATACCGATATTGTCTATTTGTGTTGAGGTCATTACTTTCCCCGTTCCATCATTTTTCAAAATTTTTACTTTGAATTTATTACCTCCCCTTGCAATTGTTAATGCAACCTTACCATCGCTGGCCACTGAGTGAATATTCCAGCCTGTTTGTACAGGAATCTGTCCTCGAATAATTCCACGCTTTTCAAGAAGATACACCATTTGGTAATTTCCAGCTGAAGCACCAACAATAATGTCGCCATGTTTGTTTATTCCAATCCCTTTCAGACATTCATGTTGAATTGTTTGTGGCAGAGTTATCTCTCTTTTTGGTGCGTCGAGTGTAAAAGCATTCTGAGCCTCATATTCTGCATGTTCAACTTCTTCACGAAATTTTACGTTTCGAAGCCCATCACTTGTGTTACTTAATGTCAACATTTTAAAGTCACTTCCGTTTGTCGAAGCCAGGTTATCTGATTCACTTTCGATGCTCTCCTGTCTGAGGTGTTCAGTTTCATGTTCAGTTGATTTAGTATTATCATTCACTTTTTCTTCATCTTCCACAATGTTTGTGTTTTCTTCTATCACCTCTGACTCAGCATTAATGTCCTTGGATAATTCTCCAAACATATTACATACAGTTTCTATGGCAACATTGGGCTCAGAGAGTTTTATCTCTTTTGGTTCAAGAGTGTCAGTCATCAGTGGTTCTTCACAGAGCTCTCTAACTCTCTTACCAACTTTCTTACGCATCAAAACTTTCTCCTCGTATGATCCGTAAGTTAAAAGTTTTTCTGTAAAGTCTGTGACGCCATCAATCATTGCTAAATGCATTTGTAATTCTTTACGTCTCTCATGAATATCGTCCAAATTTTGAGTATGTCTACGATCAATTTCCTCGAGTAAGACATTCTCGTATTGCTGGATCATGTCACAGAGATATCTTGTGCGCTTTTTGACGACATTGTGTAATTCTTTCTGGTTTTCAATTGTCTTCAGTTCAGATTTCTGCAGGTTTATTATTGTTTCCTGAAGCTGTGTAGCATCGTTCTGGAGTTCATCCAGAGGTTGTTTTATCTTATTTTGGAAGTTTTGAGCCACAGCAACCATTTCTGCGCACCGATGGTCCTCATGGTAGGACATGTGGCAGTCGGAACATACTGCCAAGTCACAATCCACACAGAATAATGCACCAATGTCAATAGGGTCATACAACTCACAACATCTTGGCACAACTTGACCTGATTTTGCGGACTCCTCATATTCCATTCTAATTGTGTATTCATCCATAGTTTCCAATGTGTGATCAGAGGTGTCTCCTTGTTCAAGGTGAACATCTGTACATTCACGACAGAAGAAATCGTCACAGTTTATGCAAAAACTTTTGGCGTCAATAAAATTCCCGCCATTTTTACAAAATTTGCACAGCTTGTTTTTCTGCTGGGATGATGTCATAGGGCTCGAAAGTCTTTTTGCCAAGAGATTATCTGGCAGTGTATCGGTTTCCAGCTCAGCTGTATCAGTTTCTGCACCACAAACAGGGCACCAGTAAAATCCAGTCTGATTGGTTCCCAGTTCTGTTTTGTAGTCCTCTATACATTGTTCACAGAAAGAGTGGAAACAGACCAGATATTTTGGTTGCTTGTACTCCTCTTCACAGAGCTTGCAGCAGAGGAAATCCCTGGGAATTACCTCACACTCACTCTGGACATCCATCATTGCTAAAAATAGAAACAGGAGGATGAAATTTGTTTGAGAAGAAGGACTAAAAGAGCCCTTACTAGCCCTTCACCACATGGCAAAACTTTTGACTCATCCATATTAAAGGAATTTACATAAGCTGTGATACTACTAAAATTCTGGTGAGAATGAAGTTAACCTTTTACTATACAAACCTGTGTTTTAACAACTTTGAGGTAAGAAGCTTTTTAAAATAATGAGGAAAAAGGAGAAAACGCTGGTAACCAACATTTTCTTGCTTTTCCAAAATGTTTTTTGACCTAATCAAGGAAAAATCACAATGTTTGAGGAACATTTTAGTTCATTAACTGCAGTTGCTTTCAATATAGTAAACTCTAGAATTTTGCCATCAATTAGCAATCAAAGACTGCTGCTGTAATTTTGGACATGAACATTGCTAAATGAAATAAATGATTGAAATGATTTATTTCAATTGCTCAGAATAACAGAAAAATTACAACAATTTCGCCTTAGGATGGTTAGGGTCAATCCTAAAATTGACCATCAGTCATCAGCTGCAAAATTTTAAAGGTAAGTTCGAAAAAATAATTTTTGGCATGAAAAATATGAAACAAATTGAAATAGATGATTGATATACTTTAATTCAAATGCTGAAAATGACCAGGAAAATTTCAATAATTTCACGTAAGTATTATTAGGTTTTAATCATTTAATTGTCCATCAAAGTCATCTTTCTGTCAATTTTTAACACTTTACCACACAATCCCAAGTTTTAATGACCTAGGGCAAAGGCACTGTTGAAAAAGGAGAAAATGCTGGTAACCAGCATTTTCTCCTCTACCAACAAAATGACAGAAATTATCTTTTGAGCTACATTAAAGTAGTCATCTGTAAATGCTTTCAATTTGGATGAGTCTAAAATCTTACTCAGTTGGAATGAGTTAACCCTTTACTAAACAATCCTGGGAAGAAAGGATTTTGAAAACATTGTGGGAAAAGGAGAAAATGCTGGTGAACAGCATTTTCTCCTTTTCGCACAATGTTTTCTAGACTATCTGATTCAAATCCCATCATTTTTGCCATATAAATTTTGTTGTCTGCAAATGCTTTCAAATTGGACCTGCCGTAAATGTTGTTGTTTAGGAAAGAGTTAAGGTAACTGAGAAAAAAATAACTTTCGCATGTATAACAAAATGAAACTGAATAAATGATGGAAATAATTTATTTCTGATGCTCAAGATGAAAAAAAGAATTTAAGAATTTCACCTTGCGTGGCATGTTAAACACAAAATGAAATTGAGCTAGCAGTGGAAATAATTTATTTCTGATGCTTAAGATGAAAAAGAGAATTTAAAAATTTCACCTTGCCTGGCATGTTTAAGTTTAATCCTAGTGTTAGCCATATCTTATTAACATACAGGTAATATCCTATAATTCGATCACTCTCTTTTAATCGGGAGTGAATAAACTGGAGCTCTATAGTGTATTCACATGTAAACTGCCTTCTAAACTTTTAATTTTAATCTTTTTCTGAGACCTTATCACATGATGAAACTTTAGAACAGTCCATATTGAAAGTACTTCAGGATGACACATTAAATGTGGCTCAAATGATGAGATATGTTCTTGAAACGATCAAAAACAGTGTTGGAAAGGGAATTTTTTCCTTTTCCAATGAGAGATTTCTCCTATTGCCACACATTTTTTTTTTTTGTTATCAAGATCATGTATTAAAAAAGGAGAGAATGCTGGTAATTAGAAATTTCTTCTTTTCCCACAATGTTTTTTATTCTTTGAAAGATGAATCCCATCACTTCAACCACATTAAATTTGTCATCTGCAAATCCTTTCACTTTGGACCAGTCTAAAACTTTGTTGCCTGATAAGGATTAAAGATATTGATTTTGTAGTTTGTCACTGGCTTCATTGGAGTGTCTTTGGGCAAGGCAATGCCATGTCCCAGCCTTATATTGGTGAAATCAAGGAAACAGATAAATGAAAATAAGTAAAATACTGTTGACATTAGAAAGAGGAGTGTCTTTGGGCAAGGCAATGCCATGTCCCAGCCTAGTATTGGTGAACCAAGGAAACAGATAAGATTTAATGAGTTGTTGCTTGATAAATAACTGTTGAAACCAAGGCTGAAAACTATTCGCATAATTTTGGTTTGTCTGTACTGGAGTTACAGCTTAGGACATAGCATGGTGGTCAGTGTGCCTACGCAGGTGTTTCCTCGCTTTCTCACACCATTAATGACACAACTTTCTTTCCAAGTCACTGACTACTTTTCTCACATGCATCAGAGGTGAGAGGCCAGAAATCGCCAAAAAGAAAGTTTTGCCTCAACTTGGTATCAAACTCACAACCACCAGGTCATGGGTCAGATACGCTTACCACTGAGCTACCCAGCCGGGCCAATTCAAACAAATTTGAGGTATAGTAAAAAAGTAAATTCAATTAATAAGAATCAAATCAATATAGTAATATGGGCCAAACTCAATATTTGATGTGAAAGAAGCAGTGACCTGTTTATCCCTTTACTATACAAGCCTGACTTTTAAAGACCTTGAGAAAGAGGGCTTTTGATAACATTGTGGGAAAAGGAGAAAATGCTGGTATCCAGCATTTTCTCCTTTTCCCACAGTGTTTTCTGTTCTATCTAGAATAAATTCTGCCGTTTGAGCTACGTTTACATCGTCCTATGCAAATGCTTTCAGTTTGGCCTGGTCTAAAATTTTGTCCAATGGTAAAGTGTTAATGATAACCAAGTATCAATGACTTTTTCCTTCCCTCAGCCATTCAACAGCATTCAGTTGGAAATAAAGGGTTTATCAATTTTGTGCGAAGTTTGGGATGTTGTCGCTTTGATTTGGAAAAAATGTCCTATTATAGTGCATACATACTAAAAAAAAAAGACCCAATTGATTGCGGTTTCAAAGCTTTTTTGGCCAAGATGTCTCACTGTAATGTTCACTGTAGATCCAAGATCAGACTTCTTGGTTAATAGTCAATGTGACAGTTGTATTTTGTTATCAGTGAAGCACTTATTTGATGAACCTTTCCAACAGCAAAAATAGTTAAAATACTTCAGTTTTAAGGATGGACTAGGCAGACGAATTTGTTACAAAGTAATAGACGTCTGAATCATAAATAAAAACTGCAAGGTCTCTGCAGTCTGATCATAATCTAAATTATTCATAAAAGCAACACACAGTGTGCTTGGGATTTTAAGGATCATAATGCTTTTCTATTCTAGCAATGAGGGTGAAGGTCATTTTAAGGGCACACAAGGTGAGATGCCCTCAACCCTTGACCAATCACAAGTTTACACAACCATGAGAAAGAAGTGATTTGAAAACATTGTCAGAAAAGGAGAAAATGCTGGTAACCAATATTTTCTCCTTCTTCCCCACAATGTTTGTTACCCTTTGAAGGACAAATCCCATCTATTGAGCAATATGTTATTTGTCATCTACAAATGCTCTCAGTATGGACAAATGAAGTAATTTGTAATTTGTCAATCCAGAGTTTTAAGAAAGCTTCTTAAAATATTGTGGGTAAAGGAGAAAATGCTGGTTACTAGCATGTTTTCAATGTTTTCAAAAGACTTGTTGCTCAGGGTGGTCTAAATTTGTTGTGTGCTAAAGGGTTAAAAAAAAAAAAAATGGGGCAGTGGGGGGGCAGAGTTAAAGCTCTTGAAGTAAACATTATCAGTATACAGAATGTAGTTGGTAAGTCAATATTTGTAATCAAACCCGACCTTTATTGACTGAAACCCATGTTTGCCCAGGAATTACTATATTACCCATTCCAACCAACCCATAGTGAAAAAGTTAAATCTTTGGATGCCCCTTTGCAAAAGTTAGCTTTTGACAATATTGTGAGCAAAGGAGCAATCACTTTTCACAAACGGTTGCTCTTTTTAGCTCCACTGGCCGAAGGCCAGCGAGCTATTGTCATGGCGTTGTGTCCGTCATGCGTCCGTCCGTCCGTTCGTTCGTCCGTGCGTGCGTCCGTAAACTTTTTCTTTAAAAAACTTCTCCTCAGAAACTATTGACTGGATTTTTACCAAATTTCACAGGAATGCTCCTTTGGTGGTCCTCTTTCAAATTCCTTCAAATAATTGTGTTCCATGAAGAATTCTGGTTGCCATGGCAACCAAAGTAAAAAACCTGTAAAAATCTTCTCCTCCCAAACCGCTATTTGGATAGCATTATTATTTTGCAGGAATGTTCCTTAGATACAGGTTTACAGAATTCCTTAAAAAAAAAAATGATCTGTCAAAAAACATGGCTTTTATGGGAGACTCATTTTCCTTTTATGGTATAAAGTAAAATCTTTGAAAAATTTCTTCTCTAAAACTATTCATTGGATTTCATTGTTGTTTTGCAGGTAAGTTCCTATGGTGGTTGTCTACCAAATTGTTTCTTCAGTGAGCTAAAATGCAGGATTGAATGATAATTGTTAAAAACTTCCTTTCGCCATTATAGAAATATCAGGCCTGTGGAGCGATACAGGCGCTCAAGCGCCTCTAGTTTCCCCTATGTTCTAATGGTGTTTTCATTTCTTGATTAAGCCCCCTATCATTTATTGACAGAAACCTATGTTTGCCCAGGAATGACCAATTCCAACCAAGCCACAGGGAAAATATTAAAGACTTTGGCTGTCCCCCTGCAGTGTACTGTTTGTTGGCGTAGCTGCATGTGCTGGCTTTTGACCTACTTTTTGGTACTGATACCAAATGAATAAATACAAATTTGTGATTGGTCAGAAATATAGACTTGTTTATTCTAAGGGCCCCTGCCTATTTGCTGGCAAATTTATGCTGTCTTTCTTTTTTTGAGATATATCTTGTTGAAATTTACTGAGCAAAGAAGCAATTGCACAAGCCAATGCCCCTTATCCCGCTTTGATCTGCATATCACTAGAGAATGGTGTTTTCCTTTTCTTGCAAGATTTGTTGGAGTCCTGCATCACGCAGTGATAAAGTGTAGAACTTGTAATGTAGAGGTCTGATGTTCAAGCCTCACCGGAAGCACTTGGTTATTCGTGGAGTGTTGTTGGGCAAGACACTTCAGAGCCCCACCATAGTACTAGTGAAACCCAGAACATGCCTAAATAAGCAAGCTGCCATGTTGATATGACTGAAATAATGTTAAAAGCTGCGTCAAATACCGTTAACTTCACTTTACTTGTACAATTTGGTACAGTTTTTTAAGTTTTTTCATGGGAGTGTCCTTGGGCAAGACACTTTAGAGCCCTAGCCTAATTCCGGTGAAACTCAGGAAATACATGAATATGTGAGCTGTAGCCGTGATATGACTAAAATAATGTTGAAAGTGCCATAAAACACATTTAATAAATAAATAAACAGTTTTAGAAGTGCCTGAAGCCAATCATATAAACCTTTGTAGTGCTGAGTCTGGATTGAACTACTGATGCAGCAATTGTAGATCAAGATTTGACTGCACAGAAGATGCAGTCTGATCTTGGATCTACACTGTCTGATTCTTTGCCAGATATTCAAACAAAAGCAGCTTTGAAATTACAATATCTGCATGTTAGTATTGGCTGAGCTGGTACATATGGCCTGCAACACGCAAAAAGGGGCATTTGGACATTTACGTAAAATGTCCTCTCAGATCAGCCTTCGAAACGACTCTGTTTTTATGTAATTTTCTGTTTTGCGCAAGTCTGCTGTAGCACAAAATCTAATGTAGTCGTTAAATGCCGTCTCCGATTAGACTGTGCGGATTGCGCAGGCTAATCCAAGACAACACTTTACGCAAATGTCTGAATGCCCCTTTTTGCGTGTTGCAGGCAATATCATTTGGACCATGCTCTGACAAAATTTTAGACATGTCTAAATTGAAAGCATTGTGCAAACGACAAATCAAATGTGGCTGAAATGATGAAATTTGTCTGTAAATTGTAGAAAACATTGTGGAAAAAGGAGAAAATGCTGGTTACCAGCATTTTCTCCTTTTCCCACAATGTTTTCAAACAGTCATTAAAGCTGGGGATTAAGTAGTAAAGGGTTAATTATAACCGCAAATTGCTTTCAATTTCAGCCTGTCTAAAATATAGTTGTCTTGAGGTCCGAGGAAAGCCTTAATTTTGTCGTAAGCAAAAAAATTAAAATGAAACTTACTGTGTATGAAAGAATTATCATATAACTCCATATTTTGCAAAAAACTAGTTGTTTGGCAAGCAACTTTGGTTTTAAATGTTAATATTGTGAAACCACCCCCTCTGTGTACATACAATACAATGAAGATAATGGTTCCTATTGAAAAGTTATAAGCTGTCAATAGCTTGACATAATTATATTTTGCGAGATCTAGCTCTGAAAAAGAAGGTCATGTGATTTGAACCCTTTAAATTGTGTTTTTCTTTTGTTTTTGTTTATGTCTTACAGAAAAAGTAATGAACATGTTGGGAAAAGGAGCCCATTTGCACTGAAATTATTTTCTAAACATTTTATCAATATTCCTTACCATTCAGAATTGAAACCCTTCACAAAAAAGTCATGCTAAATAAGTGAAATGGATATCTTTTGTAAATCCTTTACCAAACAAATCTATGGTTTTAACATACCTGGGGAAGAAATTGTTTGAAAACATTTTGGTAAAAGAAAAGGGAAAAGAAGAAAATGCTGGTAATCAACATTTTATCCTTTTCCCACAATATTTTATTCCTCTCTGCAAAATCCAATCCAATCAAATCCAATCATTTGAGCCATAACCCTTTTGCAGACAGTGTGGATCAAGATCAGACTGCACAGAACCTGCAGTCTGATCTTGGATCTACTCTGTTTGATAATGAGAACTTTTTCTCCAAAAGGTAAGTTTGAAATAGCAACATTCAGGTTTTTACTATCGGCTTGAAAGTTTCATTTAACTTTCTTAACAGGTTAAAGGTTGACTGGTTGTTTGCAATATTAAAGCTTTCAATATGACAGCATATAAAATTTTGTGGTCAGGTGAAAGGGTCAATTCAAGAATATCAAAATATTGCTATTCAAGATTATCATTATTTTCAGCTAGATGGCATTCTACAAATACACATCTATCTAATTTGGGCATTCTGGGTACAGAACCGGACTACTTTTCAAAACGACAACTGTTACTTTGAATTTCAATCAATAAAATGCTACCTGGTGCGATTCATTCAGCTATGATCAGCTAGCATGTAACCTATGCACCGGCCATTTATTGCAACAGCCCCTACAGGCTTGGGTAATAGCTTCGATGTAAGCCCTACTTTTCCCTAGTATATGGGATCGGTGATGCGTCATAGCAGACAGGTCGAATCTTCGAAGAATATGACATGCGCAGACAATGCAAGATTATATCTCACAAAATACAGAACAACAACTCTAAGAACGAAGCATTTTGAAAAAAAACATTGTGGAAAAAGGAGAAAATGCTGAGAATCAGCATTTTCTCCTTTTCCTACAATGTTTTCTTCCCTGTCTAAGACAAGTCCTTCATTTTAACCACATTTAAATTCTTGTCTGCAAAATTAATGCTTTCAATTTGGACAAGTCTGAAATTTTGATGTGTGGTGGATAGTTAAATATATTAGCATACATAAGGAGATCTACTGGTATTTTTCACCCATTACTTTGTGATGCTGTGTTTTCTGGACCTTGAGGATAGGCTTTCAAAAACATTAAATTCAAAAAGAAAATGCCGAAAATGAGCATTTTCTCCTTTTCCCATGATGTTTTCTGTCCTTTGACAGACAATGCCCATCATTTTTGCCACATTTCATTTATCCTCTGCAAAATTAATGCTTTTCAAGATGAACAGGTCTTAAATTTTGTTATTGAATAAAGATTTATCCGTTTACCATAGTTCGTTACAATCCCTGATTTGAATGACCACAGTGAAGAAGGCTTTTGAAAACATTGTAGGAAAAGGAGAAAATGTTGGTAAGCAGCATTTTCTCCTTTTCCTACACTGTTTACTACCTTTTAAAATTACAAAAAGATATCGGTAAATTTCCAGACCGTTTAATTTGCAATCTGCAAAATCCTATTTAGTTGTGTCTACAAGTTTGTCATTTAACCTTTTTCCAAACAATAAAATGTTGGACTCTACCAAGTTGAAAGCATTTGGAGAACACAAATGAAGCTGAAAATATGATTTCTATCTTTGATATGATAGAAAACATGGTGGGAAAAGGAGAAAATGCTGGTTACCAGCATTTTCTCCTTTTCCCACAATGTTTTCCAAAGCCTTCTCTTTCAGAGTAGTTAAAACTCAAGATTGTGTGGTAATGAGTTAAAGATAGAAAAAAAAGAATGATACGAAATAAAGATCTAAGACTTGCATTGCATACCAAGACGGTTTAATTCAATCCCGTAACAATTGATCTATCTTTGCAGAATTTTCACCCCGTCCTGTCACTAGCCTTTGTTAATCCGCACTTAATACATCGAGCGAACATTCGATCATCGGTGATATAGGAAAATATTTCAATTGACATCATGGGGTTGGGTTATTTATCGATAATTTTACAAGCAATATATTGCAGACCCTTTGCTCTGTGAATGCTGCTCTGTGAATGGTAAACACTAATTGGATCATGTTTTGTATTGAAATCCTAGGAAAAAGGGCAGGATATTAGTCCTTAGAAGGCCAATAAAACTTAACTCTTTGCTACACAATAACAAGTTTTAACGAGCCTTTGGAAAACATTGTGAGAAAAGGAGAAAATAGATACTGGATTATTGAATAATCTTACAATCTTTTATTTTAATAAAGTTGACGTTCTCCTACCTTTTATTCTTTTATTACACAATCCAGACTTTTAATGACCCTGAGAAAGAAGTCTTTTGAAAACATGTGTGCAGAGGAGTTACCAGCATTTTCTCCCTGTCCCACAATATTTTCTACCCTGTCGAGGACAACTTTCGTCTTTTGAACCCCCTTTATTTTGTCATCTGCGAATGCCTTATAATTTTGACAAGTCAAAAGTTAGATTTTATTTTGGTAAAGACTTAAGTAAAAGTTACCTGCATTTTCTTTTTCCCACAATATTTCAACTGCCTTTTTCCCCAGGGATGTTAAAACACAGGACTGTTTGACTATGGGTTAACCCTTTACTGCACTTAATACCGACTTTTAATGACCCTGGAAAACAAGTTTTTTGAAAACATGGTGGGAAAAGGAGAAAATGCTGGTAACCAGCATTTTCTCCTTTTCCCACATTGTTTTCTACCCTATCAAAAAAAAAAAAATTTGCACTATTTGAGCCACATTAAAATTATCATCTTCTGTTGCTTTCAATTTGGACAAAGCTAGAATCATGTCATCTAGTAAAGAGTTTATTCAGCAGGACAAAGGCTGGGCTGATAATGAGTCTGGCTGTTTTATGAGGGAATTGTTGATAATGATGGATATTTAGCTAGAATTATCACATTTTCATGTTTGACCATTCCTGAAATTTGTTGTTCTGTTGGTCTCGCTAATGAATCCCACTTAGCCTTTCCCTCAGACTCCTCACGGATTAATCTTTTGCAACATGATCTCATATTAAAACAATCCTGTGGTAAAAGGCTATTGAAAACATTGTGAGAAAGGGAGCAATGCTGGTAAGAACTTATGTTGTGCTCAGTACTCAAGGAGCTATGATAAAAGCTCAAAGCCATTTTTGTCTGTCTCTCTCATACCATCTCTTGTTTAATTATTTGGACCACTGGACTGGCAAAAAGGGGCTTAATGCATCTCCTTGATCCATGGTATCAAGCAGGTCATAACAGAATTATGGATCCATAACAGCCACTTATTCTAACTACTGACTTAATCTTCAGGTAGACTGGTCCTAAAAAGTTTCGGCCCGGGTCATCTTGTGCGGACTGTGCAGGCTGACCTGGGTTGATACTTTCCGCAGATGCATTATGCCCCTTTTCACAGAGCATGGCTCATTTGTTTGTTGTTTGTATTGGAGCTTAATGCCGTTTTAACAGTTTAGGTCATATCGTGGCGGAGAGTGCATGTTTTTCCTGGCTTTCTCACACCAGTTCTGACACAACTTTCTTTCCAAGCCACTGACTGCTTTTCTCACATGCATCAGAGGTGAGATGTGAAAAATTGCCGGAAAGAAAATTTGCCTCAATAGGGTATCAAACTCACAACCACCAAGTTACGAGTCAGATACGCTTACCATTTCGCTACCCAGGCAGACTTGTTCAACCATTTGTTCAAATAAAAGTATAACATCAGTATGAAAAATGTAGCCTAGAAATCCTATGGTTTTTATTTAAAAAAAAAAAGCTTAGAAATGGTATGGTGCAAAAAAAATGTAGCCTAGAAATCCTATGTTGCCAAGAAAGTGTAGCTAGTTGAAATCTTGTGTAACGTAGAAATCCTATGTAGCTTATGAATCGTTAGTAGCCTAGAAAAATATTACTTAGAAATCCTATGTAGCATAGAAAACTGTAGCCTACTGATTCCTATGTAGCCTAGAACTATGTAGTTTAGAAAGCCTGTGGTACAAGAAATGTCACCTAAAATCCTATGGTACAAAAAAATGTAGCCATAGTAATACTTTTTACCCTATTTATTGTCAAATTTTATAAGATAACTGATCAGTAACTGTTACACTTAAGAAAAGGGCACAAGTGATTCTATTGTATTTAACAAGAAAATAAGCTAGAAAATAATTTTTTTCAGAAGAAGAGCCAAAATAGTGATTAAATCTTCCTTACAATCTTAAATTTTAAGAAGCCCTGAGGTAAAAAGCTTTTGAAAACACTTTTGAAAAAGAAGAAAATGCTGGTAACTACCATTTTCTCGTTTTCCCACAAAGTTTTTTCTGCCTTTTCTAAACTGAATTGGATATTTTGAGCTACATTTGATATTTTATTTCTGAATGCTTTCAAGTTGGACATTTCAAAAGTTTTGCCCTCTTGCATAGAAATAACTCATTACTACACATTCTCTACTTACAACAACCCTGAAGAAGAGAGCTGTTGTAAACATTGTGGGAAAAGAAGAAAATGCTGGTAACCAGCATTTTCTCCTTTTACCAAAATGTTTGTTCCCTTTCCAAAGTCAATGTCATCATATGAGTCACATGTGATATATATAGGATCTGACATGAGTTGGCGTTGAGATAAAATTTTATTAAACGAGTCTAGGGAAAATGTTATTAAGCGAGCCTTTGGCGAGCTTAATAACATTTTTTCTTGACGAGTTTAATAAAATCTTTATCTCGTACGCCAACGAATGTCAGATTCTTTTTATCACATAACGATAATTCACAAATCATAGATAAGAAGATGGAAAACCATCTATAGATGCACATACGGTAATATCAATAAAACCCATTCTCCTCTATGAAATACGTACAAAATGACGTCAAAAATGACGTCACACAAATATGATATCAAACATTTGTGAGATAAGAAAATTCGTAATGGGTATAGTACACTGCAAACAAGGGAGGTTATGTGATAAAAGTATGTTACCTGCAAAATGCTTTCAATTTGGACAAGGCAAGAATTTTATCGTTTGGTAAAAAATTGATGAAAAAAACAACTGTAGGTTAAATACCTTTTTTATGGAGCTTCATGTTTATATCAGTGAAACCATCCAGTTACAAATTTTAATTCAACAGATTTTGAAGAAAGCAAAATCACTATAGCCAAAATTGTCTTCATTCAACCTATTCCTATTGTGTATGAACAGGGCTTTTACCCTTCACAGAACGACCGTGTGATTTTAACCTGGAAAAGAAAGGCTTTTGAAAACATTGGAAAAGGAGGAAATGCTTGTAATCAGCATTTTTTCTGTTTCCTGTTATTTTTCCTATCCTTTAAAAGATGAATTTCAAATTTAGAAAAACAGTCAATATTTTGTCCCCAAATGCTTTCAATATTGAAGAGTCCAAAATATTGTTTGGTAAAGGGCGTGCATGAGAGGAAGGAAATTTAATTCCATTGTTTTCTGTGTATGTTTCAAAACAGAAACTCTGTGTGATTCTGTAACCATAGCTTTGATTCCATGGTTTCTTTGTGCCTGCCTGTTAGATAATTCATGTAACGGTATTCTGGCCAAAATATACCAAAGTAGAATTCTCCCTTTAACCCTTTACCAAACAATCCCTGGTTTTTACGACCCTGAGGTAGAAGCCTTTTGAAAACATTGTGGGAAAAGGAGAAAATGCTGGTAACCAGCATTTTCTCCTTTTCCCACAATGTTTTCTACCCTGCTCGAAACAAATTTCAATTTTGGAGTGACATTTATTTTGTCGTCTGCAAGTGCTTTCAATTTGGACCAGTCTAAAATTTTGTTGTTTGGTAAATTGTTAACCATTTACCAAACAATCACAACTTTTACAAACCAAGAGAAAAAAAAGCTTTTTAAAACATTGTGGAAAAAGGAAAAAAATGCTTGTAAACGTAATGTTTCTACTTTCAAAAAGTGAATCCTATCATTTGGGCCACATTTAATTTGTAGACCCCAAGTGCTTTGAATTTGGACAAGTAAAAAATTTTGTCTTCTGATAAAGAGTTAAGCTTTTACCACACAATTCTGATATTTAATAACCCTGAGAAAGAAAGCTTTTGAAAATATTGTGGGAAAAGGAGAAAACACTGCAGCATTTTCTCCTTTTCCCACAAGTTTTGTACTCTTTCATAGCCAAATCTCATAATTACAGCCCATTTCAGCCACATTTAACTTGTTCTCTGCAAATGATTTGAATTTTGACAAGTCTAAAATTTTGTTGTCTGATAAAGCATTACTAAATTGGAACACTCTAAGTGAAAAAATGAAAATGAAAACAAAGAGTGTATTCAAATCACTGTCACCAAAACACTGAACAATTAGAACAAAAAATTATTCGATTCCAATACATAGTCATAATTTGTTGCTGTTTATTTATTGTATTGTAGCTGTAATTATTCTAACCCTGTGTCAGACACCAGAATTTTAGACTTTCAAACCAAAGCATTTGCAGACATCTAATTATCTCTTTACCAAACAACTATTTTCTCCTTTTCCCACAGTGTTTTAAAAAGCTTTCTCTCTTAGGGTCATTAAAGTAGGTATTGTGTGGTAAAACATTGAATGACTAGAGTTGTTTTTGAAAGGATAGAAAACATTTTCCAAAATGTTTAATATTACTAAAAAAGACATTTAATTTTATTTTCTTAGTTTTGACCTGTAATTTGTAACAAGCACTCATTTTTATGTGACCTGGTATTTCATTGTGAAGAAATTGGTAGTTAAAGAGTGTTGAGCAAAGAAGGTAGATAAATGTTAATATAAATATCAATTTAAACTGGCTATTAATCTCCCTTTCTCAAAAAATATAACTGCACTGTTAACCCTTAAAGCGCCTTTCACAATTATGGTTTCCTTTACAACCAGTGTAGATCAAGATCAAACTGCACAAAACATGCAATCTGATCTTTGATCTACAATGTCCACTTTGTTGGGACATTCTAGACTTATAAGTACAGCCTTCAACACTTTACAACACAATCCAGACTTTTAACAACTCTGAGAAAAAATGCTTTTGAAAACATTCTGGGAAAAGGAGAAAATGCTGGTAACCAGCATTTTCTCCTTTTCCTACAATGTTATCTATCCTTCCCAAAACAACTTTCGATTTTGGAGTGACATTTATTTTGTCGTCTGCTAATGCTTTCAATTTGGAACAGTCCAAAATTTTGTTTTTTGGTAAAGAGTTAAATTGTACTACCTTGGGTCATGCTGAGCCCCGGTAGCTCAGTCGGTAGCGTGCAGGACTTGCGAACGGGGTCTAGGGTTTGATCCCAGGCCATGACCCCTGGCTCGGCCAATTTCTTTCCAAGGATTGATGATAGTCAGTGCGACAGGATTCATTCTTCTCCCACCGCTGACCATTGTTTCGACGATGATAATGTGGGAAAGCAACCAGTTGGCTTGGAAAGAAAATTGTGCGAAGTACTGGTAAAAGAGTCTCCAGGAACGCATAGATAGGTGCACTGGCCGCCGCGATATATCTGAAATAATGTTGAAAACGGCGTTAACTCTTTACCACACAATCCCGACTTTTAACGACCCTGAAAAAGAAGCCTTTTGAAAACATTGTGGGAATAGGAGAAAATGCTGGTAACCAGCATTTTCTCCTTTTCCCACAAAGTTTTCTACCTTTCACAAAAACAAATTTCAAATTTTCAGTCACTTTTATTTTGTTGTCTGCAAATGCTTTCAATTTGGACCAGTCTAAAATTTTTGTTGTTTGGTAAAGAGTTAAACACCATACAATCAATCAATCAATAAACCTTGGGTCATATTTCCAGAGTGAAAATGTTGGGTTTATTTGGCACTCTAAGGGTTAACTCTACCAAACAACAAAATTTTAGACTTGTCCAAATCTAATGTATTTTCAGAGAATAAATTAAACATGGCTTCAGTGGTTGAAACTTTCTTTGACAGAAAAGAAAACATTGTGGGAATAGGAGTAAATGCAGATTACCAGTATGTTGACATTGTAGATCAAAGATCAGACTGCACATTTTGTGCAGTCTGAGCTTTATCTACACTAGCAACAAAGGCGACTATGGTTGTGAAAGGCACTTTAAGAGTTAAGAGGTTGGATAAACTTAGTGGAAATCTTCATGACGCATAATTTTTCTGATCTTCTCACACTTTGTGCTCTCTGATCTTGATCTACACTGACCACAAAGGCAAAGAGTTAAGAGGTTGGATAAACTTAGTGGAAGTCTTCATAACTCACATTTTCTTATCTTCCTCTCCAGTTTCCAGTCCTCATAAACACCAAACTGCCCTGTCCAGGCCTGGTCTCCTTCCCCAGCCCATGCTTGTTCCTCCATGTCTGTCCTAAAGCTTAATATCTGTAGTAAAAATTCTTCAGTGTTCTCTTAAAATCTCTGAAATAAAGATACGAGACATGCTCTATGATAAGGTAGTTTAATGCACATCTAAAAAAAGTGTTGACCTAGATCAGCCTGCGCAGTTAGCGTTGGCTACCGTGGGTCGAAACTATTTGCTATTGGTCAATATGCTGCATGTCCAAAGACCATTGTACCTCATGAATCAGTTGTTAAACATAGTGGATTTTATGAATCCATGATTGTATATAGACTTGTCTGGTTTAATGCATCACAGAGATGCATTTAGCCCCCTGTTGCCAGAGGGCTGCTAAAATATTTTTCTGTATGTATTCATATAGGTGTACTTAATACAAATGCCACTCTAAATAGAAGTTTATTTATTTGTTTGTTTTATTGGCTACTACCGTTTTCAACATCATTTCACTCCTGTCATGGTGGCTAGTGCACCTATCAATGCCTTCCTGGAATTTCATTTACTAGTACTCCTCACAGTTCTTTTGCAACCTCTGGCTGCTTTTCCACATAAATACTGTCCAAACAGTATTCAGTAGTTAGAGGAATAAACCATGTTGCACTGACCATCATCAAATCTGACAGTGTCCTGCCAAGAGGGACTTTCAGAGAGATTGCTCCAATGATATTTGATCTTGGAGCGCCAAGTAAACCCAACAGAAATTTTAACCTTGAAATATTACAGGAATAATTGCAATATCGTGGTTGCTTTTGTCTGCAGTATATCAGCAAAGTGGACAATATAGATCAAAGATCAGGCTGCACGTTTTGTGCAGCCTGATCTTGATCTTTACTTGCCGCAAAGTCAACTATTGTAGTGAAAGGTGCTTTAAGGGCTAGAAAAATGTTCTGTCATAATGCACACAGGCAAGAGTCTGTCCTTTTCAAATTTGTTTTACAGTACGCTTTTATACGCCGCCGGAGCTGACGTATATTGGTGTCATCTTCTCCGTCTGTACGTCCGTCAGTCCCTTCGTACGTCCGTATGTTCATCCATTTTTTGTGAACGCAACTCCTCCCACATTTCTTGACGGATTTGGATGAAATTTTCGCAGAATGTTTCTCATCATGTGACCCATCGCATATTGTCAGGGTTTTGTGATGTGGCGACGTATATTGTGACGACGGCACTCTTGTTAATGCATTAGTCTCACTTATTTTGATGTTAAAAAATGTGAAGTTTAGCCTATTTAGGGGGCAAAAAGTATTTTTTTTTTTCAATTTGATATGAATTAACCCTCTACCAAACATTCCTTATTCCATGACCCTGGAGAAAAGGTCTTTTGAAAATATTGTGGGAAAAAGGAAAGATAACCAGTACTTTTCCCTTTTCGCACAACGTTCTCTACCCTGCAAAGAACTTAAGTTCATTTGTGCCACTTTCAAAGGTATGGTATGCAGATGCTCTCAATTTGGAAGGGTCTAAAAATTGTCATGTTGGAAAGGGTTAAAAGAACAAGATACTTTCCTATAAGCTTTGAAATAGACATGTGTTGTTTTATATAGACAAAGAATGAGCAAAAAAGTAGTCAAATTAACAACATACCTGCTCAAGATTTCGGTCCTTAAATCTCAGAATTTGGGACAATATACTTTTTATAATTTTTTTTAATGTCAAAATATTTACAGTCTCGTTCACTTAAAACCATATAAGGCAAACTCAGATGTATGACAGTACTTGAACTCTTTACCACTCAATCCGGACTTTTTGACAACTCTGGGAAAATATTTTCGGAAAAGGAAAATATACAGTATACAGTATTTTTTTTTCCTTTTCCCACAGTGTTGTATATCATAGACAAATCTTACCACTCTGGCAATATTCAATTTGCCGTCTGTAAATGCCTTCAATTTGGACAAGTCTAAAATTTTGTCATTTAGTAAAGTGTTAGTCCTTGCCACATAATCCCGCATTTTTACAGCGGTAAAGAATACAGCTTTTGAAAACATGATGAGATAAGGAGAAAATGCTGGTTACAAGCATTTTCTCCTTTTCTCATTATGTTTTCAAACCTTGTATATGTAAATTCCATCGGAATAAAGCCATATTTAAGTAAGACATCACAATCATCTGCAGATACATTCAACTTGATTGATTCTACAATGTTGCAGTATTGTATAGAGTTGATATTTTTATATAGATAAAAAGGTCATAAATGTTGATACCGCCTTTAACATTGTAAATTTAATCCTTTTCTCTGCAAAGCATACCGCTACGATTCAGACCAGTGTCTCTAATTTAAACCTTTACCACATAATCTTGACTTTTAAAGACTCTGAAAAGGAAGCCTTCTGAAAACTTCATGGGAAAAGGAGAAAATGCTGGTAACCAGCATTTTCTCCTTTTCCCACAATGTTTTCTGCTTATTCAAAGACAAATACTATCATTTGAATAACATTTGAATTGTCACCTGTAAAGTCCTTTAACCCTTTACCACACGACAGGATTTTAGACTTGTCCGAATTGAAAGCATTTGCTGATGACAGTTTCAATATGGCTCATATGAAATGATTTTTCTGTGATAGGGTAAAAAACATTGTGGGAAAAGGAGAAAATGCTGGTAACCAGCATTTTCTCCTTTTCCCACAATGTTTTCAAAAGCCTTCTCTTTCAGGGGCATTAAAAGTCGTCATTGTGTGGTAAAGGATTAATATGGATGAGTCTAAAATTTTGATGTGTGGTAAAGGGTTAAAATAAACTAAATTTGCATTGATTATTTTATTGATTGATTTTCTGTTTATCTGATGTCGCCACTGGTTGTCCATATGGGGTGGTGCCCCCTTGAAGGGTATTAGCTTTGTTACAGGGGGAGTGCAACATACAGGATGAAACCTAACTTAAGTTACGCCTAGTTCTATAATGCGCTCGGTGTATAGTACCATCACATGGAACATTGGTTTATCATCTCATGCGGTAGACTACCAGTATTAGTAATTTTAGATATCCAGCCGTGGGGCTCAAACCCACACCCTCAAGTGGCCTTAGACATGACATTTACAAGTTCTACGGCCTACCACTTGAGCTGTTAGGGCCAGTCTGCATTGATTGTCGATATTTTGAGGGCCTTTATTCCTGCTCTTTAACCGTATATCAAGCAACAAACTTTTTGAATTTTTTTAAATCGGATGTATTTGTGAAGGGTAAACCAAACGTGGCTATATTTGAATAGGTAGAAAATGTTATAGAAAATGCTGGTTACAAGCAATATTTTCAAAGACCTTTATCTCCTACAATATTTTCAAAGACCTCTTCTGTCATGGTTGTTAAAACTAGGGATAGTGTGATAAAGTGTTAAAACCAATCAGAATTATCTTAGCTAATTATAGGTGTAGCAGAATTCATCATAGATGGTAACGATAGTAGGCAATTAATAATTAAATGAATAGCTATTAGGTATTTGTTCTATGGTTTTATATGACCTTTATACAAAACAATACTGTCTTTTAACCCTTTATCCGAGTCCAGGTAGCTCAGTCAATGGCGTGTAGGACTTGAGAACCAGGGGTCGTGGGTTCAATCCCTGGCTCGGCCAATTTCTTTCCAAGGGCTGATGATAGTCATTGCTACAGGATGAATTTCTCTTCCACCACTGACCATTGTTTCGACAATGGTTATGTGGGAAAGCAGCCAGTGGCTTGGAAAGAAAATTGTTAGGAGTACTGGTAAAATAGACTCCAGGAAAGCATGGATAGGTGCACTGGCCGCCACCGTATAACTGAAATAATGTTGAAAACGGTGTTAAACACCATACAAATCGACATTTCAACCACTCAATCACAAGTTTCAATGACCCAGAGAGAGAAAGGTTTCGAAAACATAGTGGGAAAAGGAGAAAATGCTGGTAACCAGTAACCAGCATTTTCTTCATTTCCCACAGCCAAACCTCACAATTCAGTCACAGATTAACTCTTTTTACCACACAACTAAACAAAAACCATGTCCAAATTGAAAGTATTTGCGAACGACAAGTTAAATGTGGCACAAAATTAATGATGGGATTTTTTTTGTGTGATAGGGTAGAAAATATTGTAGGAAAAGGAGAAAATGCTGGTCACCAGCATTTTCTCCTTTTCCCATGATGTTTTCAAAAGTCCTTTTCCTTGGAGTTGTTTAAACTTGGGATTGTTTGGTCAAGAGTTAATTGTCATCTGCAAATGTTTCAATTTTGACAAGTCTAAAATTTTGTTCTATGGTAAAGATTTAATGACACTAAGGAAAAAGGCTTTTAAAAAAACGATGGGAAATGGAGAGAATGCTCCTCTCTTTTAATGCCCCTCTGGAAGAAGGCTTTTGAAAACATTGTGGGAAAAGAAGAAGAAATGCTGGTAACGAGCATTTTCTCCTTTTACCACAATGTTTTCTCCCCAATCAAAGACAAAATCCATCTATTTGATACCATTTAACCCTTTACCACAGTCTCAGGTTTAATGACCCTGGAAAAGTAGTCTTGGAAACATTGAGGGAAAACAACCAAATGCTGGTAACCGTATTTTCTCCTTTTTCCACAATGTTTTCTACCCTTCCAAAGGCAAATTTCTATTTTTTTCAGTTACACTTATTTTGTTGTTTGCAAAAGCTCTCAATTTGGACTATTCTAAAGTATTGTCATATGGTAAAAGGTTACCGCGAAATTTAATCAGCTAAACTCATTACTGATTGAAACAAAGTTGCAGTGGATGACTTGGAAAAGATCCATGTAAAATAGGGAGAATCAAGCAAGATTAACCCTTTGCCACACAACCTCGAGTTTTAACAACCCCAAGAAAGAAGCCTTTTGAAAATATTGTGGGAAAAGGAGAAAATGCTGGTAACCAGTATTTTCTCCTTTTACCACAATGTTTTCTACCTCTCCCTAAACAAATTCTAATTTTTGAGTCACGTTCATATTGTCGTCTGCAAATACTTTCAATTTGGACAAGTCTAAGATTTTGTTGTTTGGTAAAGATTAAAAACCCTTTACAAAAAAATCCATATAGGAGAAAGCTTTTGAAAATGTTGTTGGACAAGGAGAAAATACTGGTAACCAGCACTTTTCTTCTTCTCTGACAGTATCCTGTACCTTTTGAAAGACAAGTTTCATGTGTGGAGTAGGATTTAACTGGACATCTGCGAATGCTTTCAGTTGAAACAGGTCTAAAAGTTTGTTGTGTGATAATGATTGATTGACTGAATGGTGTTATACAGCACATTCAACATTATTTCAGTCATATCAAATTGACAGCTCACATATTCATGTATTTCCTTGGCTGTACCAGTACTAGGCTGGGGCTCTGAGGTGTCCTGCCCAAGGACACTCCAATGAAAAACCTGGTGGATCCAATGCTGCTCAAACCCAGGGCCTCCAGGTTAGGGGCCCCACATTTTACCACTCAGCCATGTAGGACCCTCTGTGTGGTTATGATTTAACTCTTTACCAGACAACAAAATTTTAGACTTGTCCAAGTAGGAAACATTTGCGGATGACAAAATGAATGTTTCAAAAATTGAAATTTGTATTGGAAAGGGTTGAAAACATTGATAGGGAAATAAAAGATGCTGGTAACCAGCATTTTCTCCTTTACCCTCAAGGTTTTGAAAAGATTTCTTTTTCAGGGTTGTTAAAAGTCAGGACTGTGTGGTAAAGGGTTAGGAGTATCATTAAATACATTAACATTATAAAGTGTTTTAGGCCATTGTTGTATGCAAAGGTGTCAAAACTCTACCAGTCAACAATATTTTGCACTTGACCAAATTGAAAGCATTTACAGATGACATTAAATGTAACTCAAAACGTGAAATTTGTCTTTTGCAGAGAAGAAAAAATGGGAAAAGGAGAAAATGCTGGATACCAAAAAGCCTTCTTCTTCAGCGTTGTTAAAACTCTGGATTGTGTGGTGAAGAGTTCAAGCTGGGTACCAGCATTTTCTCCTTTTCAGACAATGTTTTCAAAAGCCTTCTTCTTCAGGGTGGTTCAAACCCAGGATGGTGTGATCAAGAGTTTAAGCTGGGTATCAGCATTTCCTCCTTTTTTTGGCTCACCTGAGCACAAAGTGCTCAAGGTGAGCTTTTGTGATAGTGCTGTGTCCGCTGTTAGTCGTGCATCGTCCATCGTGCATTGTGTGTTGTCCAGGCATCAAGAATAACCTTTTTTGCACTCTAGAAGCCACATTTTCAATACAATACTCATGGAACTTTGTTAGATTATTTTGTTTTGATGTAATCTTGGACGAGTTCGAAATTGGGTCATGTATGGTCAAAAAGTTGGTTACGGGGCCAAATTGTAGAAAAACTGTGCACTCTTGAAGCCTTTTTTTTTTTTTTTTTTCAGTCTGATACTCATGAAACCTGGTCAGAATATTTGTCTTGATGATATCTTGGACAATTTTGAAATTAGCTCACATTGGGTCAAAAAGTAGGTCTCATGGAAAAATCTTAGAAAAAACATGTTGCACTCTAGAGGCCGTATTTTTTTTTTCTGATGCTCATAAAACTTGGTCAGAATGTTTATCTTGATGATATCTGGGACAAGTGTGAAATTGGGTCATGGCAGTTCAGAAAAACTTTTTGTGCAGTCTAGAGGCCACATTTTCAGCCTGGTAATCATGAAACCTAGACAGAATATTTGTCTTGATGATAATAATTATGTCTGACAAAAAGTAAGTCACTAACACTCATGTTTTACATCATCATGACCAACTTTAGCTCTATCAATCCTAGATGACTTTACTCAGGTGAGTGCTTTAGGGCCAATGGCCCTCTTGTTTCCAAAATCTCTTCAAGAGTCTTCTGTCTATGGGTCATTTAACTCTGTACCACATAATCCCGACTTTTAACGACCCTGAGAATGAAAACATTGTAGGAAAAGGAGGAAATGCTGGTAACCAGCATTTTCTCCTTTTCCCACAATGTTTCTACCCTTCCCAATTCAAATTTCAATTTTTGAGTCACATCTATTTTGTCATCTGCAAATGCTTTCAATTTGGACTAGTCCAAAATTTTGTCGTTTGGTAAAGAGTTAAATGTAGGGTTGTGTGGTAAAGACTTAGGACAGTCACAAGACGGACACTAAATGTTGTAAATCGATGCTAAGCCATTGCTATGTACTAAGGTGTTAATGTTACAATGAGGACTTGTTCACTTTATCTGAAATGATAAACACTTCATTTTCTTTAAAGTTTTTGACCAAGGTCTTAGTTATTAACCCTTTAGCACACAATCCTGAGTAATAACCCTGAAGAATGAAGTCTCTGAAAACATTTTGGAAAAAGGAGAAAATGCTGGTACCCACTATTTTCTCCTTTTTCCACAATGTTTTCTACCCAATCAAAGATAAGTTCCATCATTTGAGTCACATTAAGTCGTCGTCTGCAAATGCTTTCAATTTGGGCAAGTGTACAGTTTTGTAGTATGGTAATGAATTAACCCTGTACTAAAAGATCTTGACTTAACGACCAGAATGAAAAGGGCTTTTGAAATCATTGTGGGAAAAGGAGAAAATGCTTGTAACCAGCATTTTCTACTTTTTCCACAATTTTTTCTTTCTTTCTGAACAGTTTTCAATTTTTGAGTCATTTTTATTTTGTCATCTGCAAATGCTTTCAGTTTGGACTAATCTACAATTTTTTGTCATTCAGTAAATAGTTTAGTAGGCTATGAGTTTGTATCTTTAGATTATGAGTTCCAAAAATGAACTTGATAATGAGCTTTTATTAGTATAACAATGTGGAGGAATGATAATTGCTCACTAACTGTTGCCAAAAAGTGGAAAAAATAGGTATGAAACAGTTGTTGAAAACTAAACCTAATTAACTCAAACGGCAATATTGTCGACATGTCCAAATTGAAAACATTTGCACACGACCTGTTAAAGGTTGCTCAGATGATGACTACTGTCTTTAAAAAGGTGGAAAACATTGTGGGAAAAGAAGAAAATGCTGCTTACCAGCATTTTCTTCTTTTACCTCAATGTTTTCAAAATCCATCTTTATTTGGGTCTTTAATCTTTAAAACTTGGGCTTGTGTGGTAAAGAGTTTACTCTTTACGTGAATGGTATTAGTAACTCAACCTCTCAACGGCTGAAAAAATCCGCCGAATCTCAGAAACATTGTAATCGTAAAGGCTTTACTAAACAAACAGTATAAGATCCAAGATCACACTACAGGTTCTGTGCAACATGCAGTCTGATCTTGATCTATGTTGTCAGCAAAAGCCCCTTTTCACCTATGGGGCTGAAAAGGTGAAGAAGAAAAGAAAATTTGCAAATGAATTTGAAAAGAATAAAAATATTTGAGCCAGGCTCTGGCAAAAGGGGGTTTAATTCACCTCCATGATGCTTTATACCAAGCAAGTCATCACATAATTGTGGATCCATATAATCTTTTTTGTCTATCAACTGACTGAATCCTGAGAAAGAATGGCTGTTGGGCTTGCAGAAAATTGACCAATAGCAAGAAATGTTTCATACTTCAATTTCTTTCTATCTTTTCCATGTTAATAAAGGGATCTTTTTGTCTCTATTTTTGCCAAATTTGTAATTTTGTTCATAAAGGGAAAATATATTGTTTGGTGTGTTGTTTTGTGTAAAAAAACATTTATACTAAATCATAAAATATTGAAATCATAAGGTATTAACATGAAATTTGAAATAGAGACAGACAGATTAATCTAAAACTCTTTACCAGACAAAATTGTAGACTTGCTCAAATTGAAAGCAATTGCAGATGACATGGTTTGTTTGACAGAATTTATCTTTGAAAGGGTTTAAAATATTGCGGGAAAAAGCAGAAAATGCTGGTTACCAGCATTTTCTGCTTTTCCCACAATATTTTCAAAAGTCTTGCGCATCAGGTCGTCAATATTCCAGATTTTGTGATAAAGGGTTAGGAAGAAGAAAGCATACTGAAAAATATGGACGCAAAATACATTTTCTTGCTCTTCATTAGTGTAGAGCCGAACCCCAGTAGTTCAGTCATTAGCATGCAGGACTTAAGAACAGGAGCTTTCTGGTTTGTTCCCCAGCTTGGCAAATTTCTATCCAAGGATTGATGATAATCATTGCGACAGAATTCATTTCTCTTTCACCGCTGTCCATTGTTTCAACGATGGTTAATAGTATGTAGGAAAGCAGCCAGTGGTTTGGAAAGAATATTATGCTGAGATTCGTAAAAGAAACACCAGGAAAGGATGGATAGCTGCACTGGCCACAACAATATAACTGAAAGAATGTTGAAAACAGGGATAAACACCATGCAACCAATCTATCGATCATTAGTGTAGATTAATAGGTTGCATGCAAAGAAATAAGACATAAATTTCTGTTTTTCTTTTTTCTTTTAAAAAACACACTTATTTTGAAAAACAAAACAAGCAAGACCACCTACTATTAAGCAACTACTTAGCAAACATGATTTAAAAAAAAAATACACACACATTTATAACTAATAAAATTTGAAATCCTTAAATAGTACTTACTTTTCAATGGTCCTTTCAAAAGTTTCTTAAGCATCAATATGTCGTTAAAATTTTCCTAAGTACGTAAACTTAAAAAAAGCTAACAAATTTATTTTGAAAAGCTGTGAAAGAAAGTTTTTGAATTAAATACATTTTTCGTACCTTGTCTATTCATAAGAGCTGTCCAAGTTTTCTCCTCATTTCTCCAATATTAGCTTTTTAACCTTTCCCGTACGACTAGATCTTATGCCTGTCTAAATTCAAAGTGTTTACGGAGAACTAATCAACCCTAAGGCTGCTAATCACGACTCAAAGACCTTTTGCAGACAGTGTAGATTAAGATCAGACTACACTAAATGTGCAGTCTGATCTTAGATCTACACTGTTCGATAAGAAGATATTTTTCCCCTATAAAATACCAATGAAATAGTGAAACTGGTAGCTTGAAAGTTCTGTTTCACTTGTTAAGCGTGTTAAGTGTTAAATGTGGCTCAAAGGATAGGATTTGCCTTTGTAAGGATAAAAACATTGTGGGAAAAGGAGAAAATGCTGGTTACCAGCATTTTTATCTTCTCCCACAATGTTTTCTAAAGGCTTCTTTCTCAGGGTTGTAAAAACTCAGGTTTATGTGGTAAAGGGTTAGGGTTAGGCTTAAAGGATGGGGTTTGACTTTGTAAGGCTAGAAAACATTGTGGGAAAGGGAGAAAATATTGGTTACCGGCATTTTCTCTTTTCCTACAATGTTTTCAAAACCCTGCCTCCATAGGGTTGTTAAAATATGGAATTGTTTGGTGAAGTGTTAAACCATTAGCCCTTTGGACTGCTTTATTAGTGAAATTGAAATAAGACATAAGTGTAAGGGTGAAGTGTTAGCCTGTCACATCACAGGGTTTGGTTTGAATCCCCAGCTCTGCCAATTTCTTTTGGGGTATTGATGGTAGTCATTGCAACACGATTCAGTCCTCTTTCACAGCTGATTGATGGGTAGACAGTGGTTATGTGAAAACAGCCAGTGACATGGGAATATTTTTGTGCAGGGTACTGGTAAAAGAAACTCCAGGAAAGCATGGGTAGGTGCATTAGGTGCTTTGATAAACTGAAATAATGTTGAAACTGCATTAAATACCATTAAGGATTGTATTGGAGTTAAACACCATTTTAACAGCTAAGATCATATCACGGCGGTCAGTGCACCTACACATGTGTTTCCTGGCTTTGTCACACCAGAACTGAAACAACTTTCTTTCCAATTCTCTGACTACTTTTCTCACATGCATCAGAGGTGAGGGGCGAAAATCGCTGGAAAGCAAGTTTGCCTCAACTGGGTGTCAAACTCGCAACCACCAGGTCACGAGTCAAATAAGCTAACCACTGAACTACCCGGCCAGGCACCATACAAACAAACAAGCTAAGTAGTTAAAATATAGGATTGTTTGGGAAAGGGTTAATGTTGCATCGTCTTAACAGCCCTTCTAAAATATATTTATATAAATTTAATCCACAAGAAAAATTGTTTTAATAACTTGCTTTCACTCCATTTATCCCTAGGTAATGTAGTTTTTGCAATTGTAAAATTCTTAAGCCAACCATATGTTTAATTTAAAGATCTCAAAATGAATTAACTCCTTACCAGACAACACAATTTTAGCCTTGTCCAAATTAAAAGCATTTGTAGACAACTGTTTCAATGTAGCTCAAAAGGGAACAATTTTTCTTTGAAAGGGTAGAAAATATTTTGGGAAAAGGAGAAAATGCTGGTTGCCAGCATTTTCTCCTTTTCCCACAATGTTTTCAAAAGGCTACTTTCCAAGGGTCTTTAAAAGTTGGGATTGTGTGGTAAAGGGTTAGAGTTCTTTAGCCTTTCACCAAATTGTTCTGACTTTTAATGACCCTGTGGGTACATTGTGGTTCTGTGGTAAAGTGTAGAATTCTTAACCTGGAGGAACCTGGAGGCCCTAGGTTCAAGCCTGACTTGAGGCACTGGGTTTTTCATGGGAGTGTCCTTGGGCAAGAGACATCAGAGCTAAAGCCTAGCACTGGTGTAACCCAGAATATATATCAATAGTTGAACTGTTGCCTTGATATGAATGAAATAATTTTCAGACACTGTTCCATAAATAACTTAATCATCAAATACCGTCATTTAAGTTACACTTGATGTGTTGACCTTTAATTAGTGTACCCTTTACCACACAATCGGAGTTTTGACGACCCTGACAGAAAAAGCTGTTGAAAACGTTATGAGAAAAGGAGAAAATGCTGGTAATCAGCATTTTCTCCATTTTCCACAATGTTTTTACCTTTTCAAAGAAAATTTAGCTAATTTATGGAAAGTTTAATTATTTACCTAAGTAAGTTTGTTATCTTTAAATGGTTTTAGTTTGGACCAGTTCGAAATTTTGTCGTTGTGTAAACAGTTAAGTCATCCATAAATGCATTCAATATGAACTGGTCTACTACTTTTAACATCTAGTAAACAATTTTTTTTAATCTGATCCCATCTTATTCTTTACAGGTCCCCAACTACTGCCATGTGTTTGGATGGAATGTAAAGGAAGCACCACGACTGCCACAGGCTGCAGGCATGAATCTTAGCCAGGACATAGAGAATGGGAATGTCAAAAGGGAAGCACAAGAGTACTGCTATGTTAAATGGTTTGGAGCTTTTCTTTCTTATATAATTGTAACTCTTTACCCTACAATCCCTGAGAAAGAAGCCTTAAAAAAAAATATTGTGAGAAAAGGAGAAGATGCAGGTTGCAAGAATTAGGTCCTTTTCCCAAAATGTTTTCAAAAGCTGTCTGACCCAGTGTCATTACAACATGGGATTGTACAACATAGGCTTGAAAGAATTAGAGTATTTACTTAGTCCAGCAGGGAGTACCTTCTCTCTCTCTCTCTCTCTCTCTCTCTCTCTCTCCCCCCCCCCCCTTTTAATGGTCTTGTTTTAGGGGACAGTACTTTTAGCTCACCTGAGCATAAAGTGCTCAAGGTGAGCTTTGGATTTTGATGGGTCCATTGTGTCATTGTGTGATGTCCGTCATCTCTAGAGACCACATTTTCAGTCGGATACCCATGAAAATTGATCGGAATATTTATTCTGATAATATCTCAGACAAAATCCAAATTGGGTCATATCGGGTTAAAAGTAGTTCACTGGGATAAATCTTAGAAAAGCCTCATGTGCATGCTAGAGACAATATTTTCAGCCTGATACTCATGAAACATGGTCAGAATGTTTGTCTTGATCATATCTCTGAGAAATTGGTCACATTGGTCAAAAGTAGGTCACTAACACTAATGTGTTTTACATCATCACAACCAGGATCTCTTCAGCTTCATGAATCCTAGATGACTTTACTCAGGTGAGAGCTTTAGGGTCAGTGGTCCTCTTGTTTACCTGTCCTACCAAGACCTATAGCTCATTTAGTAACATACAGTGCTTTTAATCCAGGGTCAAGAGTTCAATGTCTTGCTTCGGCAGATTCTTTTCAAGGATTAATAAAAGTCACTGCAACAGGATTCATTCTTCTTTCACTGCCAGGTCTAAGTTTTTATTCTTCTAAAGGGTTGAACAGCTTGAAACACCATACAAATCTATTAGCAAATGTTTTTATTTTCTTTATAGGCTGCAGCTGACAAAAGATCGGGTTATTCATCTGATAAACCTAGACAGAGAGGGCTATGTTGTATCTGCAGAATTGTCCAGTTTTATTTGGGAAGAGGACATCCTCAGTTCTATGGTAAAAACTGATTTTTATGCATTTATTTATCGTCACCTCCGGTGGATGACGCCCCCCTGATGGCTGTTAATTTTGTTATTGGGGATAGTGTAAGATACAGGATGAAACCCATCATAAGTTACACCTGGTTCTTTAATGTGTATAGCACCGTCACATGGGACCTTGGTTTAACGTCTCATTCGAAAGACTCAAACCCACACTCATAAATGACCCACAACTTGATGTTTACAAATCCTATGCTTTACCACCTAAGCTATGCAGGCTGATCAAACTCTGTGGTAAGACATAACTTGTTTGACCTTTAAAAGTTGTCTTCCAAATGACAAATGTAGACTTCCAAATTGAGAGCATCTGCAGTTGACAAGTTTGAAAGTAGTACAAATGAGCTTCACTTGTTTGAAAGGGTATAAAACATTGTGGGAAAAGGATAAAATACTGGTTACCAGCCTTTATTCCCATTCTCACTATGCTTTTAAAAGGCCTTTTCCCTAGGGTTGTAAAAACATGGAATTGTTTGACCGTACAAGTTTGAACTGAAAACGTGATGATTGAAATATACAGTGATTTCTATATTTTAGTTAATCGTATATCAGACCAACAACTTTTAGACTGGTCCAAATTGAAGGCATTTGCAGTTGACATATCAAATGCTGCTAAGATAATGAAATTTGTCTTTGAAACACTATATAACATTTTAGGAAAAGAAGTAAATGCTGGTTACCAGCATTTTCTCCTTTTCCTACAATGTTTTCAAAAGCCTTTTTCTTTGGGGGTCATTAAAACTTGGGATTTGGACACCTCCAAGTTTTTGTCCTTTGGTAAAGACTGAAGCTTTTACCACAGAATCCTGAGTTTTAACCAGCCTGACAGAGAAAGCTTTTGAAAACTGTGTGGAAAAATGAGAAAATGCTGGTTACCAGCAGTTTCTCCTTTTCCCACAAGTTCTCTTTCCCTGTCAAAGACAAATTTAGATAAAGGAGCCACATCTTATTTGTCTCCTATAAATGTTTTCTTTACAGCCTTGCATAAAATTCTGTTGTCTGGTAATGAGTATAGTAATAGTAAATTCTTTTCAGTTACGAAGAAGCAATGTGGAAGCAAAAAAACGTACAGTTAGCAGCGACGAATATCCCAGGTTATTTCAAGAACTGACTCGGTAAGCGCAGAGTTTCCTCTCATTACCATGTCAATATGGTCTAGGACACATCTGTGTTGTGTGAAAACTTTAAGATCTTCTGATATCTCTGTCATAACTGAAGAGCTGAGCTTGGTAGCGCTGCCGATAGAGTTCAAGACTTGAGACCAGGGGGTCCCTGGTTTGAAATCCCCAGCTGGGCCAATATCTTGCTGAGGATTGATGATTTCTAGTGACAGGATTTAATCCTCTGTCACCGCTGATCATTGTTTTGACTATGGTTATGTGGGAAGACAGCCAGTGGCTTGGGAAGAAGATTATTCAAAGTACTGGTAAAAGAAACTCTTGGAAAGCATGGATAGGTGCACTGGCTGCTTGGATATGACTGAAATAATGTTAAAAACAGCATTCAACATCATAAAAACAAACATCACTGAAGATGTTTACTAAAACTTCCTTTGCTGTTAACTGTTAAAGTGAAACCCATACCAGAAGGCTAGGTAACTTTCAATATGCTTCTGACTGTGTTATGCACCTTTTTGACTTTAAATTTTGGCTGGAAGAGCAACTACAGCCAAAGAACAGTACCAATATCCCATGCTCTTGTTAACTTTACATGCAAGAGTTTATCATAGTATTGGAAAATAATATATGTGAAGTCTCTCTCTTGTAATAAATTTTCGGCAAAATTAAGTACCACGGTACCAGCAAGAATCATCCTACTGATGCTTTCTTACTCTTACTTGTTTTTTGAATACTGTCCGAAAACAGAAGCATTTATATTTCAGATACAACGTCAAGTCCTTTGGCACTGAGATGGTCAATAAAAGAAAATTTATCTCCCTTTATGAATTAAACAGGTAATTTTTGCTCTACTTCCTTAACCCTATACCACATAAACCTGACTTTTAATGACCCTGAGAAAGAAGCCTTTTGAAAACATTGTTGGAAAAGGAGAAAATAGTGGTAACCAGCATTTACTTCCTTTTCCCACCATGTTTTCTACACGTTCCCAAAACAAATTTTAAATTTTTCAATCACATTTATTTTGTCATCAGCAAATTCTTTCAATTTTGACCTGTCTGAAATTCTGTGGTTTGGTAAAGGGTTAACTGCCAAATCCCTGTAGTGCAGTCAGTAGTGTACATGAATTGAGACTAGGGGGTGGCTGCTTTGAATCACCAGCTTGGCCAATTTCTACCCAGGGATTGATGATAGTCATTGTGTCATTGCGACTGGATTCATTCCACTCCCACGGCTGATTGTTGTTTAGCCAATGGTGCTGAGCACCGTAGCATAGTCAGTCGGATAAAAGACTTGAAAACATGGGGGTTGCCCATTCGATCCCCCTTTCGGCCAATTTCTTTCCAAGGATTAATGATAGTCAATATGACGGGGTTTATTCTGCTCTCACAGCTGAGTATTGTTTAGCCCATGGTTATGTGGGAAAGCTGACAGTGATTCAGGGAGAATATTGTTTAAGGTTCTAGTAAACATAAACTCCGGGAAAGTATGAATAGGTGCACTGACTGTCGTGATATGACTGAAAAAAATGTTGAAAACAGCATTAAACACCATACAGACAAATAAACAAACTTCCTGAACGTTTACCGAATAACAAAATTTTGGACTGTTCTGAATTAAAAGCATTTGCAGATGACAAATGTTACTCAAAAATTGAAATTTGTTCTGAAAAAAGTAAAAAATACTGTGTCTGAGGCATGCAAGCAACTTAATGGCTTGGCAAGTAAGTTGTGTAAATACTTGTATGAAAAAAAAAACAGGAAACACATGGGAAGGTACACTGGCAGCCTTGATATGACTTAGGCTGTTAAAACGGTGTTAAACTCCAATACAAACAAACACAAAACATTGTGGGAAAAGGAGAAAATGCTGCTTACTACCATGTTTTCAAACAGGCTTCTTCCTCAGGGACATCAAATGAGATTGAAAATTGTTTTACAGGTTATCAGACTTCTTCTCCTTATCAAACAATGTTTTCAAAAAGGCGTCTATCTCAGGATCATTTTAGTTGGGATTGTGTGGTAGGGGAATAAATGAGAGAAAAAATTGTTTTACAGTGTTCCAGATATTTTACATACATTCCTTGAAGATGATCCTGACCTGGTTGAAGCAGTGGAAGATCTGATTAGAAAATTTGACCCAGACAGCCCTTATTGGAAGGTATGTTTTGTAATCTCAGCTGTTTTAGAAAAAAAATGTCGAGGTTCTGTCATTGCTTGCCGAGCCACGGTAGCTCAGTCGGTAGTTACAGGACTTGAGAACAGGAGGTTGCTGGTTTTACCTCCAGCTCGGCCAGTTTTTTACCAAATGATAGTCATTGCGACAGGATTTAGTCTTCTCTCACTGCTGACCATTGTTTGGATGATTGTTATGTGGGAAAGCAGCCAGTGGCTTGGAAAGAATATTGTGCGGAGTATTGGTGAAAGAAAATCCAGGAAAGCATGGATAGACTCATTGGCCGCAGCAATATAACTGAAAAAATGTTGAAAATGGCACTAAACACCGTAAAATGTATCAATCATTCTGTCACTGCCTTGTTGTCACTGAAAATCAAGCGCTTGCAGCCTAACGTTGGCGCCAGAATGCAATGCTCTTGTTTTCACATTGGTTAAACAGCAGGTGGCTTGGAAAGAGCACTGTGGAAGGTACTGGTTATAGAAACTCAAGGAAAGCATGAGTAGATGCACTGGCTGCAGTAACAATATCCCAATTTACATTTTGAGAGAAAACACTGAGGTATTGTCATAGATGGTGCATCGTTTGCATTGTCTGTGTTGTCATTTAGAAACTTTGACTCTTTATAATATTTCTGTCATACTGAGGTTATTTACTTCAAACTCAAACTAGTTATTGACTGTCAAAAGGGGAACCACCGATACAACAGAGGCAGGTATCCTTCACAATATTTGTTACAAAGTTATGCCTCTTTTCCATTTAAAATTTTTCAAAATCTTTTACATTTTACAATATCTCTGTGAAGATACTTACTTCAAAATTTGACCATTTGCCAACTATCAAAAGATGAACCTACACAACAAGGGCATGTAACCATCAAAATTTAATTTTTTTTACACTCTAATGCCCCTTATTCATTTTTTTTCCAATTTTCACTAAAAACACTGCAGACAAGCGTTTGCACTCGCATGTGGTGCTCTTTTTGTTGACAGTGGTTACTTGGGAAAGCAGCAAGTGGCTTGGAAGGAACCCTGTGCAAAGTACAGGTTATAGAAACTGAAAGAAAACATTGATAAGTGCACCAGCTGCCCAGATATAACAATCCTATGTTTAACAATTCTGATGAAATAGGCTTTGTAAAACATAGTGGGAAAAGAGGAAAATGCTGGTAACCAGCATTTTCTCCTTGTCCCACAATTTTTTTGGTTAAGAGTTAACATCAAACAATCAAATTAGTTTAGACTCTGTGCTCCCTGATGTATTGATTATTGATTTATTGCTTTTATTTCATATCACTCCAGTCTAAAAAGGTTATTTCCAAGCGGCATTTTACAGAGTTGATCTAAGGGTTTACTCTTGTCATATATCTCTGTTAAACTTTCAGACTGATGAGAGTAAGTCTGCGCAAGACACAGATAAAAGTACGACGGAAGATACACAGAATGTGTTAGATATTGAAGATGAACTTCAGGATCTGGATGACACGGCAAATTTGTCTGTGGATGAGAAACAGATGGTTCTACAGGCCTTACAGTTTAAAAGGTAAGGATATTCATAAAACAGTGATACAGAAGGAGTGGTTTGCATATATGTCCCCCCCACCTCCCAAATTTTTTCAACACATTATCTGTTGCAGATAACTTCTTGTTTAACAGCATATCCATGTAGTTATTGAAACATCATGGCGTGAGGAGACCTTAATCTGAAAAGGCTATTTCTTGCTATGCCACAATGATTTATTATTATGCATACATAAATGAGACTCTATATAATGTTTTATATAGATGTTTTCAAAGTTTTTTATTGCAAAAATATACATGTATGAGTCATGCTATGTGTAAAGGGGGTTTGATGCATCACCTTGATGCATGATACCAAGGAAGTCATCCTGTAATTAGGAATCCATAAAATCCATTTTGTCAAACAAATGACTGAAAACATGAGTTAGAATGTCCTTGGACATGCATAAAATTACAAAAGCAAAATGGTTCAACCCATATCAGCCTGCACAGGCTGATATGAGTTGGTACTTTTTGAAGATGCATTAAACACCTTTTCCACAGAGCTTGGGTCAATTATTCCTTACTAGTACTATTGGTGATACACAGGGTTTGAAATCAAGGGGTGGTTGGTTCAATTTCTTTCAGAGGATTGATGATGGTGATTACAACACAAATGATTTTTCTGTCACCACTTAACATTGTTTTGATCATGTTTGTGTGGGAAAGCAGTCAATGGCTTGGAAAAAATGTTGTGTGAAGAAACTCCATGATAGTATGGATAAGTGCTCTGGCTGCCACAAGATAACTGAAGAATGTTGAAAAATGCATTAACTCTTTACCAAACGACAAAATTTCAGACTTTTGCAAATTGGAAATATTTGCGGATGACAAAATAAATGCGACTGAAAAATTGAAATTTGTTTTAGGAAGGGTAGAAAACATTGTGGGAAAAGGAGAAAAAGTGGTCACCAGCATTTTCTCCTTTTCCCACAATGTTTTCAAAAGGTTTGTTTCTCAGGGTCGTTAAAAGTCAGAACTCTGTGGTAAAGGGTTAAACAACAAGCAATTTTTTTTTTTCAAAGTTGAAAGTTATTTTTGTACAGGAATAGATAAATAGAGCAGTCAAACCTGATCCTGTAATACTTTTGTTTAAATCATTCCAGGAAAAGAATATTACAAACCTTAATGACCGCCCCACACTGCTCTACAGAACTTGTCAACGAGCTGAACAACTGTGAGACAGAGATTATGATGATAAAACAACAACAGTCGAGTGAAAACAGTGTAGAAAGTAGGTATAGAATAATCAACATGAAGGATCAGGCATTTGTTGTCTTTTGTGATATATAGAGAATTTTTTTTTTTTTCTGTGAAAGATCGAAATTTATTTCATTGAATGAAAATCATCGATAATATTTTTTTGAGTGGCACTGCCATGAGTGAAAATATTACCGATGATGTTCACTCAATGAAATTAAAAAGAAAAAAAAAAATTCTATTCATTTCATGCTTCTAACCCCTTTTTTGCTGGAATTTTCATCAAAATCCAGTCTGTCATTTTCGGTAATTCCCTGTAGCGTACCCCTCCATATAAGAACGCATTACAGTATTGTTAAAGGAGATCACTCCTCCTATACCACATAGCTTTTTCCCATATAAAATCAATACTTAGCTAATACGTTAGGGAGAATTCTGTTTGGCTTAGTGGTTAGGTTATGTCTTTTAAGTCTCAGAAATCGAGGATCTATCCTGCACACGTTCAAATCCCAGCCTGGTTGTTTATTCAAACTCAAGTCAGAAAATGAGTCTGCTAGCGGATTTAAGTACAATAAGAGACTTAAGTTAATTAGTGAATCAGTGTCCAGGGGGGAATTAGTTGAAAACTGTTTTACCTTTTGCTTGCTTCACAGAGAAAACACAGTCATCAAATAAAAAAAGTAAAACTATCCACATCACTGATGATGATGTCATCAAGCCTGCTAGCTCTCAGCTTCCTGCTCAGAATCCAGCTGTTGTTACCCAGCCTGAAGTTGACATGGATAAAAGTGCAGAGAACCAGAGGGTGATTCAAAATATCTTGAATTCAACCACCAAGGTACTCCCGTTTTTTTAAACACTTCCAGACAAAAAGTCTAACTTGGCCATACTAAAAACATTTGACAGAGGTGGCTCGTTTTACGAAATAAGCCTATGAAAGGTTAGAAAACATGATGAAGAAAGGTGACACAGTAGTTGCTACTTTACCCAAACTGTTTTTCAAAACCTGCAACCCTTAGGTCTTTAAAACATGGGGTTATTTGGTGAAAGGGTTGAACCTTCAGGCTGCCGATCTCTCCAGGTCATATATGGCTTGCAACACGCGAAAAGGGGGATTCAGACATTTGCGTAAAGTGCCGTCTCGTATCAGACTGCGCAGTCCGTGCAGGCTAATCCGAGACAGCACTTTACAACTACATTAGATTTTGTCCTACAGTAGACTTGTGCAAAACAGAAAATTATATAAAAACGGAAAGAGTCGTTTCAGATTTGCCTGTGTGGACTGCGCAGGCTGATCCGAGATGACACTCTACGCAAAGGTCCGAATGTTCCTGTTCGCGTTGCAGGCCATATATGGCTGAGATACTAAGCTACCAAAGTATTACAATGTAAATGTGCTTGAAGCCTAGAATTGAATCGTGCTCTGGCAAAAGGATGTTTCAAACATCTCTGTGATATACTATACCAAGCAAGTCATCACATTATTATGGATCCATAATATCAAATTTGTCTAACGGCTGTCTCAGTCATAAGGTAGAATGATCCTTAGGCATGCAGAAAAATGACCAATAGCAAAAAGTATCAACCCAGGTGGACTGCCTTGGTCTATGCCCCCTTCAGAGCATGGCCCATTCATTTTGAATTCGGAGTCCCCAAAATAGGGAACCGACGTTGTCGGGTTGTAGAAAATATTGTTGACCTTGATCAGCATTGCCTGCAAAAGCACCCAAAGTTGTGCTTTGTATTCAAAGAAGTAGCTTTGTTGTAATGAATGAAATGTACTGTTACAGGACATATTCAGACTATACTTGTTCTATTTTCAGCCAATAGCTACTGCAAACATAGTCACCAAGGCGATATCCAGTATGACCCAAACTGGGACTGATTCTAGTGTTTCAAATTCAATACCCTATAACCTACAAAACAACATGGTGACACAGTCTCATACAGGAAGTTACCAAGGAATGATGGGAATGAACTGTTCTCAGCAACAACACCCAGGACTTCCAAACCCTCCTATATGGATGCCACAGCCTGGCATGATGCCAAACCCACGGATGGCCAATATGTCAAACTTCGGTGCTATGATGGGAACCAATGCAAATATAAATCCTGGAATGGTACCCTTTTTTCCACAAGGTTTACCTCCTCATATGAACCCAATGTTCAATGCTCAGTTGCCATTTCCCTCCATTACTAGTGGTGACCTTTCTCAAGCACAAGGAAGCATGAATCAAGTTGGTGGAATGCAAGGTTTGGGGAGGGGCCAGCCCATGGGTATTTTACCAGGGCTCTTGCCCTTGTTTCAGAACTTAACTGTTGGAAGAGGTAGAGGGGGGCAATAGGTAAACTGAACATTGTTCTTCTTTGGCTATCAATGACCTGGTGCATCAATGACTTTTGACTCGCTATTCTTGTGTCATAGACCTTGCTTATTTAAGTTTATTTAGTTACTGGCACTAGAAAAGAAAAGATCCAACTAGTTGAACAGGATTTTTTCCCCATATCCTTAATGTACAAATTGGTGAAAAAGTACACCCTGTCATAAATTCTCTTGTTAACCCCTAGAGTGCTGAATAAACCTGTCAGACATTGTCATCCCAGAAATATGACCCAAATAATTGCAATTTCATTGTTGCTTTTGTTTACTGTGTTACAGGAAAGCGGACAGTGTAGATCAAAGATCATGCTGCTTGTTTTGTGCAGTCTGATCTTGATCTACACTGGTCACAAAGGCAATGATAGTCGCAGAAGGTGCTTTAAGGGTTAACTTGTGAATTTGATTCACATGCCCTATACGCAAGTTTTGTGAGTGGCCAAGTAGCCAAGTTTTACGAGGTCGTATGACGTTTCTATATAAAGACCTGATTTCAAGTTTGGTACCTGTTTAAAGCTGATAAAAGAAAAACTACTGGCTTTTTGTATTGTTTTTCTTTTCCCTCTGTGTTCATATTTGTTTTTATTTGTTATTTTATATCACTGCCATTTTTTTACTTTGTAAATAGTAGAAAAGTTATTCTCTTGTGTCCTGATTTTTTATTCATGAAATTTGCAGAGACGCAGATATGTGATGATGGTGCTAAGATCTATAGGCATAGAGTTATGCAATTATGTTGTATAAATATAAATTTATACACAAGTTATGTTTAAAAAAGTGCTAAAACTAGACCTTTACTGTACAATCCTGACTTTTAATAAAGCTGAGTAAGAAAGCTTTTGAAAACATTGTGGGGGAAAAGGAAAAAATGCTGTTTCCCCACGTCTTCTACCCAATCAAGGACAAATTTCCTCATTTGAGTCACTTTTAATTTTTCATCTGCAAAAGCTTTCAATTGGGACAAGTCTGAAATTTTGCTGTTTGGTAAAGTGTTTAATCAAATTATTCGCCTGCGTATACAACTGTGAATTGTAAAGCAGACTAGTTTAGATAACAACTATGTACTCTATAAGTGGACATTCTTGTGACGTGGAAATTTCTGCGATTTTTCTGTTCACATATTTTACCACTTGTATACCAGTGGACAACAGATGTCTTGGATCCGCAAACATTTCCATCCGCAAAATGTCAGAAATAGGTAATTCGCACATTTTTCTACACGCGTATATATCTGCGTATACAGTATATAATGTTTTTCAAGGTTTTCTCAGTTAAAAATTTTTTTCAGAGATTTTGAGTTATATAGTGAAATAGATTGTTTAGCATAGCTAAAAAATATATGTTGTCAACTACTTGTCTTTCAGGTCAAAAGAGAAAATTTAAGTTTATAAATAACTTTCATTCTTTGAATACGTACTTTTAACTCATTTCCAAAAGACAAAAATGTAGACTTGTAACAAGTTGTTCAAATTAATAGCATTTGCAAAAGACAATTTAAAGCTATAACAAACAACAAAATTTTAGACCCGTTCAATTTGAAAGCATCTGTAGGTGACAAATTTATTGTAATTCAAATGAGTCTTATTGTCTATGAAAGGGCAGAAAACATTAGGAGAAAAGAAAATACTGGTAACCAGCATTTTCTCCTTTTCCCTCAGTGTTTTCAAAAGCCCCTCCCCCCCCCCCCCCCCCCCCCCTTGTTTAGGGTTTAATTTGGAATTTAGTTTTGATAGGTTCAAAAACAATGTGGAATAAGGAGAAAACACTGGTTACCGGCATTTTCTCCTTTTCCTGCAATGTTTTTAGAAGGGTTCTTTCTCAGGGTTGTTAAAGCTTGGAATTGTGTGGTAAAGACTTAAATAATTTCCATAGAAAAATCAGGCTTCTTTCTCCTTCTGTACCTTCACAGACAGGTTTTGAATACCGAAAACCGAATGTTGTAAGTAATTGGTTAAGTCAGAGAGAAGATGGGAAATACAAAATTGTGCTTAAAATTTCGGATGACTAGCAGTATTATGTATGAAAGTGCTTTGTTTGTTTATTGTTCACCGCTAGAGCCCTGACTGAACATGAGACATTTTTAGAAATTAGACCCAAATGATTGCAATTTTATGTTAGCTTTTGTGTTGGTTTATTTCTTTTCTTAACCCTTTACTTAACAATCCTGTGGTGTAGCTTTTTACATGAAAAAACTTTGGACTCAATCAAATCAGGGATCATATACAGAGAATTTATGATCTCTGACTAAGTTGAAAGCATTTAGGACAACAAAATAAATGTTGCTCAAATGATGATTTCTGTCTTTGATAGAGTAGAAAACATTGTGGGAAAAAGGAGAAAATGCTGGTTACCAGCATTTTCTTCTTTTCCCGCAATATTTTCAAAAGGGCTTTTCCCCAAGAGTCGTTAAAACTCAGGACTTTGTGGTAAAGGGTTCACCGTAAGAGTGCTGAAGGGGTCCTGCGTGACTCAGTGGTAAAGTGTTGGACTTGTAACCTGGAGGCCTTCGGTTCAAGCCTCAATGGAAGCAGGGGGGGGGGGTTTCGTGGGATTTTCTTTAGGCAAGACACTTCAGAGCCCTAGCCTAGTACTGGTGAAACTCGGGATATAAGTGAGTAAGTGAGTTGTTGCCATGCTATGACTGACACATTGTTGAAAGTGGCCTCGAACACCATTCAGTCATCAGTGCTGAATAATTAACAAGATGTTTCCCGTCTAGACGGAATGATTTCATTTTGCTTTTGTCAATATAAACCTTTACCACACAAACCCAAGTTTTAACAACCCTGTAGACGTAGCCTTTTGAAAACCTTATGGGAAAAGGAGGTAATGCTGGTAACCAGCATTTTCTCCTTTTCCCATAAGGTTTTCTACAATTTCACAGACCATTACCGTATATTCAGCTTATTCTGTCGTCTGCAAATGCTTTCAATTGGAACCAGTCTAAAATTTTGATGTTAGGTAAAGAGATAAATTGGGCAGTGTAGATCGAAGATCAGACTACATGTAAACTCTGTACCACATGACAAAAATACAGACATGTCCCAATTTAAAGCGTCTACATATGACAATTTTGATGTTGCTTAAATGACAAAACTTGCGTTTGACTATGTAGAAAACATTCTGGGAAAAGGAGAAAATGCTTGTTACCAGCATTTTCTCATTTTTCCAGAAAGTTTTCAAACGCCTTCTTTTTCAGGGTTGTTAAAACTCAGGATTGTGTGTTAATGGGTCGATACCAAAGAGGAATCCTTAAACAGAAGGACAGGTAACTCTAATCATTTTTAGACATGGTTGCCCCATTTTTACTTTAATAGTTTCACAGAAAAAGCACCTGTATGGGATGCTTGTTTTATTTCAAACTCTAAGGATGACTAATATATTGTACAATATGGAGTTACACCCTGTCAAAAGGGAGTTTAATGCATTTCCATGATACATTATCCCAAATACTTTATATAATATAATCATGGATACACAAAATCCATTTTGTCTAACAACCAACTTTATCCTGAGGTAGAATGGTCCTTGGACATGCAGAAAATTTATCAGCAGCAAAAAGTTTCAACCCAGGTCAGCCTGTGCGGACTGCGCAGGCTGACCTAGGTAGATACTTTTTGCATGATACATTAAACCCTCTTTTCACAGAGCATTGGTCAATGTGTAAGTTTTCCTAAATAGTCTTTGGCATAAACTTGACATTTGCTGTTCTCAGGATCATGCGTTTCCAAATTACTTTGTTAGTTTGTATGAAAAAAGTTTTTTTGTTCCATTAATTGTATATAAAAGAAATAATTTTTGTTTATCATGTTGAAATCACATTCTGTATATTATTACATTGGTTTTTCGTTGTTGTTTTTTTTTAAATCCATAAGAGGCTTTCACTATTTTAACATAAACATTTGTACAATATAGTTAACTGTTTCGTAATTTTTGATTCTTTTATAAACAGTGTTTTGTACAATACAGTTACATGTGTTTTGGGTTGTTTTATAAACAATGTTGAAATATCACACATGCCATAATTTGCCTAGTTTTCTTGCATTTCTGAACAGTTTGAAATTTTGACCCTTTACAAAACAACATGTTTGTGCCACCGTAAGAATAGGCCCTTTGGAAACACTGTAGGAAAAGGAGAAAGAGCTGATAATCAGCATAATCTTTATTATTCGCCTTTTCCAACAATGTTTTCTATCCCATTACTTGAACCATATGCTTTCTATATAAACATTTATATTTATACCCCCCACAACAAAGTGGACGGGGGTATACTGGAATTGCCATGGCTGTCCCTCCGTCCGTCTGTCCGTAGACACAAATTTGTCTGGCGAAATACTCTGACAGTTTTTCAGGTACTGAACTCAAATTTACACACACTGTTCCTATATGTATGAAGTTGTGCATGTGCAATTTCCATGACCCTGCTGCAGACTTATCTCCCCTTGAACTTTTTTCAACTCTTCCTTTTGTACTAAACCGTTCTACATTTTGTGACAGACCTGTTTTGTGACAAGGAGCTGGTGGGGGGTATGATCATGTTTAGTGATAGCTCTAGTTTCATCATGCTTTCAATTTGGACATTGGTACAGGGTGTACTTCCATATTCCATGATAACTACTAAACCTTGTTCTGTCATTTTGTTTCTCCCCCATGACATTATTTCAAAAGAGTTGGGGAAAAAAACATGCTGAATTTGACTGAAAACATTGTGGGGAAAGGAGAAAATGCTGGTAACCAGCATTTTCTCCTTTTATCATAATGTTTTCTACCCTTCCCAAAACAAATTTCAGTTTTAATTTGTCGTCTGAAAATGCTTTCAATTTGAACTAGTCTCAAATTATGTCATTTGGTAAAGAGTTAACTGATGAAATCTACTTTTTCAATTACAAATAGCATCATAATGCACTTTAAATTCATACTGGCCTGAACATGTTAGGAAGTAGCAAACATTGTAGATCCAAGATCAGACTGTACAAACTGTGAGGTATGATCTAGATCAACACTGTCCAAAATAGCAACATAAAGATTTGCTTTGCACTAGCCTCTTTACCAGATGACAAATTTTCAGACTTGCTCAAATTGAAAGCATTTGCAGATGACAAATGTAGCTCAGATTATGAAATTTGTCTTCAAAAAGGTAGAAAACACTAGGGGAAAAGAAGAAAATACTGGCTATCAGTTACCAGCATTTTCTCCTTTTCCCACAAATACTTTTAAAATATATCTACCTCAAGGGTCATTAAAACTTTGGATTATATGATACAAAGTCGAAGGTGCACTGAAACCTGACTTTATTTTTGCTACAGGTATTTTGCCAGTATTGTTGTTTTCAATATTATGAATGTATTGAACGATGTCAAGGGAATTCATGGAGAATTAGACAACAATATTTCAGTTCTTCACTTAAACTCATGTTGTGGGCACTCATCTGATTTGTAGTCTTAATCTTGGTTCCTGGTTTAATTCTGCCATACTCAACCAAACAGGTCGAAATCATCTCTCTGAAAAGACACAAATGAAACACAGTATCGGTGTATATCCTGCTTTCTCTTTCCACTCCCCAAACCTTCCTCTGTCCATACTGTTGTGCAACATTTGCATATTTCAAGATACAAAATAGTTACATAACACTGACATAGCCAAGTTAGTTTTCAAGTTAGAAGTGGAAATGTTACAAGTATTGGCATTACTTAATTCTCTCTGAAATGCTGTAATATTCTGTACCAGTTGAACTTGTTTGCATACAAAAAAGCTATGCATAAAGGGAGATAATGGCATAGACTTTTAATACTGTTGTATAGGCTGTTGGCTGATAAAATTAAACGGGCTTTTTGATGAAATGATAATTGATTATTTCAAGCATTTTAGAATTTATCATTTTCACCCTTAGTGATCTGGGCACAGAACATACAGTCTGATCAGACTTAAGACTCTCTTAACCAGCACTGTCCACTATTATAACAATCTCAACAAAACAGGGTTGAAGTAGCAATATTCCCTCTATTGTGCCCAATTGTAGAGATTTGTGCCATTATTTTAGCATTCTAGAGGTTCAAATTATTAATTGATTGTATTGATTGTATGGTGTTTAACGCCGTTTTTAACATTATTTCAGTTATATCGTGGCTGCCAGTGCATCTATCCATGCTTTCCTGGAGTCTCTTTTACCAGTACTTCGCACAAATTTCTATCCAAGCCACTGGCTGCTTTCCCACATAACCATTGTGGAGACGATGGTCAGCAGTGGGAGAGGAATGAATCCTGTCGGAATGACTATCATAAATCTTTGGAAAGAAATCAGCCGAGCCAGGGATCAAACCCGCTACCCCCTGTTCTCAAGTCCTGCACACTACTGACTGAGCTATTTGGGCTCAGCAAATTATTAAACAACATAACATACAACATTAGATTACAAATGAACACTTCCTGAAATTTTCATTCTGAAGCCCATCCGTGTAGCCGAGTGGTTAGCATATCGGACTGGTGACCTGGTGGTTGTTAGTTTGATACCCAGTTGAGGCAAACTTTCTTTCCGGCGATTTTTCACCTCTCACCTCCGATGCATGTGAGAAAGTGGTCAGTGACTTGGAAAGAAAGTTGTGTTAGCACTGGTGTGAGAAAACCTGGAAACACATGCGTAGGTGCACTGACCCCCGTGACATGACCTAAGCTATTTAAAACCATGTTAAACTCTAAACTCCAATTCAATCAATTTTATTTTGAAACTTGATCAAAAGTTAGAATTTTGTAACTTACAATATCATTATAATCCAGTACATGTTTTCTGATGGCAGAGGTGTCTGTCCAGGTGATGAAGTCTTCCATATTTCTGTATTGTAAAAGAAATTTTCAAGTTAACAAAATAAAAGAACAAGTTTACAAGGAACTATGACAGTAGCATAATTTATTTTTTTTGTGAAACATTAAGCATCAACAATACTGAGTTTTAAAGACCCTGAGAAAGAAAGCTCTTGAAAACATTGTGAGAAAGGGAGAAAATGCTGGTTACCAGCATTTTCTCCTTTTCTCATACTGTTTTCTACCCTTTCACAGACAAATTCTTGTATTTCAGCAGTATTTAAATTGTCATGTGAAAGTGCTTTCAAACTGGACACATCTCAAATTTTGTTGTCTGGCAAAGTGTGAGCTCTTAACCAAACTACAAAAATTCACTGATAACAAATTCAGTGTTGCTTGAATGATGGCATTTGTCTTAGATGTGGTAAAAAACATTGTGGGGAAAAAGAGAAAGCATTGATTGGCTCAGACTCGCCTAACCAATATTGCATCATTTCAACTGGTTTGGATATCCCCCAATTAGATACTTCATTATTATAGAATTAAAGTCGATGACAAATATTACAAACATCTATGTAGAGTTAAACCTATACACTCAAAGGGTCTTTTCACAGAAATTTTTGCAATTTTTACTTTGTGCTTGTCCTAAGCATCTCAGCAAAGCTGACAGTGTAGATCAAATATCAGACAGCACATTTTTTGCAGTTTGATCTTTATCTCTACTGGCCTCAAAGGCAAATATAGTTAAGACAGGCACTTTTTCTACATACCTTGTAACTAAAAAAGCTGGATCTTTAACTACGTCAGGTCCCACTCTTACATCTGTAGTGTGAGTTAAGGTCAAATAAAATTAAACTTGGCCTCGCCCTTAACTCTTTCCATACCATAGATGACACCAGAAGCTTTTGTGGACAATGTAGATCAAGAATGGAGTGCACAGAACATGCAGTCTGATCTACACTGTATTCTACATTATGACCAAACTTTCTCTTGATCTTGCAGAGGAAATGTATTTTTAGCTTTTGAGAAAATGCAATTTGTTTATTCAGTAGTGAAAAGGTTAACCCTTTACCACATGACAAAATTTTAGACAGATCCAAATTGGAAGCATTTCCAAAGGACATATTAAATGTGGCACAAGTAATGGGATTTGTCTGTAATAGAGAAGAAAACATTGTGGGGAAAGGAGAAAATGCTGGTTACCAGCATTTTCTCCTTATCCGACAATGTTTTCAAAAGCTTTCTTTCTCAGTGTTGTTAAAACTTGGGATTGTGTGGTAAAGGGTTTATAAATTTGTACAACACTGAGGAAAATGGCTTCTGAAACTTTTGTAAAAAAAAAAAAGCATTTTTCTTTAGGATCCTCTGGAAATGGGAACATGTGGTAAAATGTTAAAGGTCAGGTGTAAACAGAGAAAGGATACGTCCTTGCTCTATGAATGTTGTAGCTGCCTTCAAGTTCTCCGCCATGTTACTTTTCACCATTAAGACTGGTAGCCTTCGTCTAAAAGTAGAATTTCTTTTTTTTTTTAAGTATAAGCAGACAGTATAGATCAAGATCAGGGTCTCTAATCACCAACCATTCTTGATTTTATTCTAGATCTAGTTCTAGATTTGGAAAGGAATGCAACTTCTGATTGGCTGAACCATTTGGTTTAGCCAATCAGAAGTTGTGTTAACTTTGAATATAGAAAATCCTTCACAATAAGACTGAAGGTTCTTGAGAATGGTCGGTGAATACGAACTCAGACTGCATAGAATTAGTGATCTGTTTCACTTTTTATCACATCACAAGATTTTGGACTGGTCTGAGTCGAAAGTGTCTGCAGCCAACAAACTAAACGTGACTAAGTAATTGAAATTCCCCTTTGGAAGTGTAAAAAACATTGTTGGAAAAGGAGAAAAATTTTGGACTGGTCCAAATTGAAAAGCATTTGCAAATGACAAAGTAAATGTGACTAAGGAACAAAAAATCTTCCGAAGGGTAGAAAACATTGTGCTGAGAGGAGAAAATGCTAGTTACCAGCATTTTCCCCTTTTTCTCACAATGTTTTTCAAAAGCTTTCTCTGTCACAGTAAGTGTGGTTAAAACTTGGGATTATGTGGTAAAGACTTTAATTCATCAACTTTTTTAGATTCAATTGGAATTCTAAATACATGTTCATCATGGAGTAGCCTGTGGCTTAGTGCCAGTGGTGGTCTGGAATGTACGATTTGTAATCAAGAGGCCCCAGCTTTGATCCTCACTGGAAACACTGCATTTTTTGTGAGAGTTTCTTTGGGCAAGACCCCTTAGAGCCCTAGCAATGTACTGGTACAGCCCCATGACATGTCCTGCTCAGGCTTTGATTTTGGACAGGTCTATAATTTAGCCATTTGATTAAGCTATAAAATGATAGACTATACAAACCTGCAGAATGATGATGCAGTGATGCTATCTGCCAGAGCTAGGGAAGATTTTGTCACTATTAGTCCTAGATTGTACCTAAAATAAGAGAAAAAGTAATTGTGTTTGCAGCAAAGTTTGTGACAGGCCACATCTTGCTTTTGCAGCAGTGTTTTTCACATGTATACATGTAATCAATCTGAATTTATACATTTAATACTTAAAGGCCCAGTAGAACAGGCTAAACACTGTAGGTGTTAAATGCAACTAAATTTAAAATGTACCATATTGAAGTATGGAAATTTTGGTGAAGATGACACTCTTGTTGCACAGTCAGTCCAAGTGTATGTTGATGGCAGAAAAGTCAATTTTGGAACTTTGTAAAAAGTTGCAAAGTCCCTCTATCTTTTGTTTACTTTTTACCTGGTTTTCAAATTAATTTTCTCCTTTTCTGAAAGTGTCTACAAAAGCTTTCATCCTAGGGCCCAGAGTATTGTGAAATAGTGGGGTTTTCTGATATACAGTTAAGTTTTTGCAAATCAAGAAAATTTCAGATATTTTCAAACTGAAAACAAATGAAGACATCAAATAAAACATGGCTCAAACATCTGGATGTCTTTAACTCCTTACATGACAGAAATAAGGGCTTGCCCAAACTGAAAGCATCTGAAGAAAACAATTTAAATGTAGCTCAAAAGATGAAATTTGTCTTTGATATGGTAGAAAACATTGTGAGGAAAGGAGAAAATACTGATAACCAGTTTTTTACCTTTTTTCCACAAAGTTTTCTAACCTTGCAAAAACAAATTTCTATTTTATAAGTCACATTTATTTTGTCATCTGCAAATGCTTTCAATTTGGACTAGTCTACAAATTCGTTGTTTGGTAGAGTTGATCCTCTACAACAATCCCGAGTTTTGATGACCTTGGTGAAGAAGACTTTTGAAAACATTGTGGTAACCAGCATTTCCTCCTTTTTCCCACAATGTTTTCTACCCTTCCTAAAGAAATTCAATTTTTTCAGTCACATTTATTTTGTTGTCTGCAAATACTTTCAATCTGGACTAGTCTACAATTTTGTGGATTGGCAAAGACTTAGAGGAAAATTGGTGTTTGTCACAAAATTAGACAGAAAACTGCTGTATGTGACTTCAGTGTGAAAATTAGGGGGTCATTTTCACGCAATTTTTCCACAGGATGTTAGCAATTTGTATGTCACCATTGTGTTGATGGACAGTTTAGGCCCCTTAACAACATAATCCTGATTTTTAACAATCCTGAAGAAGATACCTTTCGAAAACATGGTGGGAAAATGAGAAAATACTGGTAACCAGCATCTTCGCATTTTCTCACAACATTTTCTACTCCATCAAAGACAAATTAACATTTGACCAGCATTTAATTTTTCTATCTGCAAGTGTTTTTACTTTGGTTAAAGTCAAAAATTTATTCATACGGTAAAGATTTAAAGCCCTGTACCAAACAACCCCCGAGTTTTAATGACCCTGAAGAAAAAAGCTTTTGAAAACATTTTGGGAAAATGAGAAAATACTGGTAACCATGTTTTCTACCATATCAGAGAATGAAAACATGTTTTGTTTTACGTACATTGAATTTGCTGTTTAATTTGCCGTTTGCAGATGCTTTCTATTTAGACAAGTCTAAAGGTTTGCCATCTGGTAGACTGAAAAAACATTTGCAGATGAGAAATTCACTATTCCAAAACTAATAGGATTTGTCTTTGAACGGATAGAAAACATTGCGGAAAAAGGAGAAAATGCTGGTTTACCAGCATTTTCTCCTTTTTCCACGATGTTTTCAAAAGCCTTGTTCTTTAGGGTGATTAAAACATGTCACTTTAAAACTGATGTTTGCAAACAAACACCATTTTTTTTCCCCAAATTAGCAACTCAAGTGCACAAGTATTTAATCCCCCATCTATCAAACGGAGAAAACACATTAATCGAATTTGACATTCATGGAAGGGAAAGCAAACGCAAGTTTGTCCGCAGATCACATGCAGTGCATATCAATGAATAAATTTATAAAACTCTCAAGACCACAGTGTCATGATGAATCGGGCATGCTTAACTCTGTTACCACGAAATAAAATCGAGCCATGCTCTGGCAAAAGGGGGTTTAAGGTAGTAGACCCCTAATGCTTCTAGTGCAACATGGAATAAAATTTCTTGATAGCTGATAAATAAGGATTTATACTGATACATGTATAATACTTTTGCACATTTTTGACCGACCAGAAATTCCTTTGATGTCTATCTTGAAATTATTTGTTGATACTTTCGTGTGTTTCCAGAGAAGGGAGGTAATTATTATCTCCCTTTGTAATGACAATACAGTGGTTTTAGATTTATAAATGATAATTCTAAGAAGAAAAAAAGTGGCTCGGTTAAAGAAGTACAATAATACTCATTTTTAATCATAGCAAATTTTGTCGGATAATATTTTCCTATTACGGGTCCACTACCTTAATGCATCTCCATGATGCATTATACCAAGTAAGTCATTACATAATTATGGATCCATAAAATCTATTTTGTTTAACCCTTTACCACACAATACTTTTGAAAAAATTGTGGGAAAAGCAGAAAATGCTGATAACCAGCATTTTCTCCTTTTCCCACAATGTTTTCTACTCAAAGGCATATTTCATCATCTGACCCATCCTTGATTTGTCGTCTGCATATGCTTTGAATTTTCGACCAGTCTAAAATATCATCGTGTGGTAAAGAGTTAACAAACAACTAAATAATGAGGCAGACTGATTATAGTCATTGTGACTGGATTCAGTCCCCTCTCACCAACATTTATTGTGTCGAAAATGGTTTTGGGGAAAGAGAAGCCAGTGGCTTAGGAACAGTATTGTGCAAAATTATATGAAACTCCAGGAAAGCATGGATAGGTGCACTGGCCATGAAGATATACTAGTAAATATTGTCTGAAATGAAAGAAGGTGTTATATACTATAAAAAGAAAACTTTACCAAATAACAAAATTTTTAGACTTCCAAAGAGCAAGTGCAGACAAGACATTAATTGTGGCTAAAAAAAAAAATGATGAAAGTTGTTTTTGAAAAGGTAGAAAACATTGTGGGAAAAGGAGAAAATGCTGATAACCAGCATTTTCTCCTTTTCCCACAATGTTTTCAAAGCCCTCTTACTCAAGGTTGTCAAAATTTGGGCTTGTTCAATAAAAAGTATTTTTAAAGAAAGGAAAATGACCGATAACGAGCGAAGGGTACAATTATTAATATCTCATTTTTCTTTTACCAAGGAGTAATGAAGTACCAATAGAAAATGAAAAAACCCAAGTTGACATTGTTAACATGACAAAAATTATCACAAAGACTCTACAAAATAATTGTGGTTCACCTCTCCAACCACTTTGACCCGACCCCCACAAAGACATTAATTTTCTTCTGTGAAAAACAAACAAAAAGTACAAGTGACATTTAAAAAAGAGACAGTTCTAGGGATGAATTTTTTTTTTTCCCTTAGAGAAATATTGTCAGAACAGTGGCATTTGGATGAAAATCATCAGAACAAGTATTGACCCATTGAGTGCCACACAAACCCATGTTAGACCCAAATACTTGCATTTATAAGGTTGCTCTTATTCAGAATGTTTCAGCTAAGTGTACAGAGTAGATCAAAAATCAGATTGCTTGTCTTGTGCAGTCTGATCTTGATCTATGCTGACCGCAAAGGCAACTATTGTCGTAAAACATGCTTTAATCTTTACCAAATGACAATTTTAGACTAGATCAAATTGAAAGCATTTTCAGACAAATGAAAGCATTTGCAGATGACAATATAAATGTGACTGAAAAACTGAACTTAAATGTGGGAAGGGTAGATAACATTGTGGAATAAGAAGAAAGTGTTGGTTTTCAGCATTTTCTCCTTTCCTCACAAAGGCTTCTTTCCTAGATTTGGATTGTGTGGTACACATTTATGTATTTGGGTGTTCAGCCAAAACTCTTTCAAATTATTCTTGGAAGCTATTGTAATGAAGTTTATTTACTCTTGCCTCTGAACATTGTTTTGACCTTGTTTTTGCTGAAAAGTAACCAATGGCTTAGAATTACTATTTTGCACAGAAATGGTAAATAAATTCTAGAACTACATGCAAAGGTGCACTGGTTGCTTAGGATGACTGAAATGCTTTTTGGGAAAACAGAACAAAGGCTGTGTCAACCCAGAGAGCACTCTGCACAGCCCATCTTAACTTTTGCTGACAACATAAATCAAGATCAGACTGCAGAGAACATTTAGCATGATCATGGATCTACACTATCCATTACTTTGTAGCTTAATTCATCAATATTAATCTTGAAATTGCGCTATTTCTGCTTGTTTACCTGGATGAAATGGTCAGTTTCATTAATTCAGCACTGAAAGGCAGTGTTCTCCCTTGACTTTCTTATATGGAGTCATTTGAACCCCTTCAAATGAATTGACCTTTTACATAAAAATCTGGTCTTCTAATGACCCTAAAGAAAAAGAAAACATTGTGGGAAAAGGAAACAATTCTGGTATCCAGCAATGTCTCCTTTTCTCACAATGTTTACTATCCTTCCAAAAATCATTTCAATTTTTGCGTCGCACTACTGTATACATGGATATATATCTGTGTTGAAAAATTTGCGGATTACCTATTGCAGAAATCTTTGCAAAATCAAGACACTCGTTATTTGTTGGTATACTTGTGTAAAATACATGAACAGGAAAGTTTGTGGCTTTGAATAATTTGTGAAATCGCAAAAATTTCCACATCACAAAGATTTCCACTTATACAGTAATTTCCATGCAATTGCTCCTAGTTTGGACATATCAAAAATTTTGTCGTCTGGTAAATTGTTAAAGAAAGCAAGACTTATTATTTAACTCTTTACCAAATGACAGAATTTTAGATTAGTCCAAATTGGAAGCATTTGCAGACGACAAAATTAATGTGACTCAAAACTCGAAATATGTTTTAGGAAAGTTAGAAAACATTGTGGGAAAAGGAGAAAATGCTGGTTACCAGCATTTTATCCTTTTCCCACAATGTTTTCTGAAGGCTTCTTTCTCTGGGTCGTGAAAACCCAGGATTGTTTGGTCAAGGGTTTAGTTTGGAGTAGCATTTAAATTGATCCTTTACTAAACAAAATTTTTGAATAGACCAAATTCAAAGCATATGCTGATTACAAAATAATAATGCAGCTTAAATGGTGATTTCTGTCTTTCATAGAGTAGAAAAATTTTTGTGAAAAGGAAACAGAGCCTGTTACCAGCATTCTCTCCTTTTCCCACAATGTTTTCAAATGCCTTCTTAATGGTTGTTAAAACTGGGGATTGCGTGGTAAAGGGGGTCCAAATCAATATAAACTTGGAGGAGGAAAATCATCACAAACAGCACAACTGTTTGTTTTTGTAAATGAAGGTCAAGATCAGACTTGTAGTTGCACATGGTAGAGATCCAAACCGGATTACTGAAATGACAGTCTGATCTTGGATCCACTTTGTTGGCTATTTTGTGAAATATTCTGGAAAAAAAAAAAACACTCTTAGCCCTTTACCATACAATCCCAATTTTTAACAACCCTAGGGAGATATGGCTTTTGAAAAATTATTGGAAAAGGAGAAAATGCTGGTAACCAGCATTTTCTTCTTTTCCCACAATGTTTACTACCTTATCGAATACAAATTCATTCATTTAAGCCACTTTTAAATTGTCTTCAAATGCTTTCATTTTGGACAAGCCTCTTTTGTTGTGTGGAAAAGAGTTAAAAGCTAAATGCCCTGTTTTCCTGATTTACTTTTCATTCATTTCACATGAAAGCTTATATATCTAATCAGCCAATTAAAAATACCAATCAAACAATTCATAAGCAACATGAAAAGCCTGCATAGCTCTAGTAGTAGAGCGGAGGACTTGTAAACGTCAAGTTTTGGGTCAGTTGATGGTGTGGGTTCAATTCCCACAGCTGGCCACCTAACAAATTACTAATACTCTTATGGATGAGATGTTAAACTGAGGTCCTGTGTGACAGTGCACATAAAAGAACCAGGCGCAACTTAGGATGGGTTTTTGTCCTGTATCTGTACTATCCCCCATAACAAAACTAACAGTCTTCCGGGGTATCACCAGTGGCGATGATAAATAAGCGCAAATTCAATCAGACCATAAGCAATGTACTATAAGAAATAGCACTTATCAGCCTTACAATTTTTCCAGTATCTGGTCGGTTGCCTCCAGTCTAAAAGGATCTTTTGGATCAAGGTCCTTAACTTTCCTGGCTAGTTCACGAACCTGTCTTGACAATTTGTTGTATCTGAAATCAAATATCAACAATTCATTAAACAACCTTTCATGCAAACCTGAAAATGCAGGCTTTAAAAACATGGGAAAAGATTAGAAGATAATACTGGTAACTAGCAAGTAACAGAAAAATTAATTTCAAAACCGGGTAAGCAGTCTAAAAAGTTGGAGAAACTTGGCAACTATTAAACATTTAACAGCAATTTTTTGACAACACTATGGATAATTATTGTGATGTGCAACGACCTGGTCACCCATCCAGGCACTAACCTAATGCATGTTGCTTAACTGTCACAGAGAGACATACACCAAACCGCATCTGTAAAAGCTGGCTCTACAGCAAGGCAGGTTTAAAGTGCTTATATATCTAACCTCTCTCTCTTGACATTATGCTCCCCTTCGAGAAGTCTCAACCCCGAGACTTATATACAAATAAACAAGGGGAATATCAGGGTTCCCTCTGGCTGCTTTTTTTCTTGCACCATCACTTTCGCCAAATGAGAAAAGTTTGCGCTAGATTGAAATAATTGGAGCCAGTTGGTGCCAAGTTTAAAATGAAAGTACAGTAGGTTGGGCACAATCAAGAATTGGTCAATAAATTGTCGGGCGTGATCAAGAATTGGTCAATGAATTATTGCATGGTTGTGTCATGAGCAATAATATAAACAAGAAAACATTTGTTTTTATCAGATTTAATTGCTTGTATCTATGTTTATTGTGTGAATAAATTCCAAAAATTAGTTTTGTTAACAACAAAAAATCATTATGTATTAAGCTTAAGTAGATCTGTTATTAATGTTTGTAAAACCACTGTGACAAATGCAGAACTAAGTCATTGATAACCATTTCTTATTGTAGCAGTTTTCAAGACAGTCTTTATGAAACAGATAGAAGTTTAAATGGTACAAACCAATTAACAAAGTCAATAAAAAAAAATTGTTACAAAAGTAGAAATTGTTCATTTAGAGAAATTTCTAAATCTAGAAAAAAATTTTCATGAGGGGACTATTTACATTTTGAAACTTACAGAAGTTAAAATGTTAAAAACCAAACAATTTTTCCGAAGGGTGGGCGACTGATGCAGGAAAAACGACATAGAAAATTTCGAGGACGACGATAACATAACCGTCCGGGTTTTAGTCAGTGCCGACGCGGCCGGCTTTTCGGAAATCCGCTGTACAGTATATTAATTTAATACAGAGTCTATCGATTTTACCTATGATTATGATTCATTTTGACATTTAGTAACATTCATGATTTATATGGGTCACTGGTTTTCGATACTTTCGCTTTCTTACAGATTTCTCAAGTTAACTGACAAGTTTAGCCGGAAGTTTATGTTATCAGAAGTGTATGTATATTCGGATAGTCAGGTGTAAATGACATTGATTTGTAAAGTAATTTGGATTACGTCGATGCCGTAGTTTATTCCTGTTGATTTATTTCAACTTTATCGATGAATTGGCGGTGATGCATCCACGCATTGCGGTGAAGGGGACCAGTATCAAAATGTACGGCATCCCGATATGATAAATATCTGCGCCAGTCATTTTCGCCAATCGGCATCTTCTTGCGCCACATTTAAGAATCTATCGCAAATGGCGCCAAATGCGAAGCCCAGCGGGAACCTTGAATATACAAGGGTATAGCACTTGTTATAATCCTACCGCTGCCACCAAACGTAACGTGCAACGACCTGGTCACCCATCCAGGCACTAACCTAACGCATGTTGCTTAACTATCATGGAGAGACATACACCAAACTGCATCACTGTAAAAGCTAGCTTTTACAGCAATGTGGTTTGGTGCAGCTCTCTCCGTGCAAGTTAAGCGAAGTGGTTATAGTTAGTGCCTGGATGTGTGACTAGGCCATTGCATGTTACCTTATGTTTAACCCAAATTCTAGATTGTTTTCATCTCTTGTCTTAATGAATTGAAACGGCATATGCTTAAACTATCTTACCAAACTCCACTGTTTAAAGAAAAATGAAGCAACAAATTTTGACAGAAGCAAAACTACACCAGATAGGTGAAATCTGATCTAGGCTGATACTTTCAAATAAATTAATGTAAGCTGATAAAAAGGAGCATTAAAATGCTGTTTTTCAGTTAATGAAGTAAGCTCGTTGGTTATTTTAGTACTTTAGTGATCAAACTTCAGTTCCAAGTCACAAATTTCAGTTTAACCTTAGGCTGCTGAGCTCAACTCAAGGACCTTTTTGCGGACAGTGTAGATCAAGATCAGACTGCACAGAACATGCAGTCTGATCTTCGATCTACACTGTCCGATGAGGAGACATGTTTTCTCCAATAGTGCAAAACAGCAAAAATTGGTTTTTGACTATCAGTTTGAAAGTTTCAGTTCATCAGTTCATTTAACCCTTTACCAAACAATCCCTGGTTTTTACGACCCTGAGACAGAAGCCTTTTGAAAACGTGGGAAAAGGAGAAAATGCTGGTAACCAGCATTTTCTCCTTTTCCCACAATGTTTTCTACCCTGCTGGAAACAAAATTTCAATTCATGAGTTATGTTTGTTTTGTCGTCTGCAGGTGCTTTCAATTTGGACCAGTCTAAGATTTTGTCGTTTAGCAAAGAGTTAACAGGATAAGGGTTTGAAATAACCTTTCAAGAGTTATTGAACTCACTTCGTATAGTCTTCTCTTTTCTGTATTCGGAATCTTCTCATTACTTTTAACTCGTGTAAATTATTGTCGATGTTCCAGGATATAAAATCAACTTTTTTGAGAAGTTTCTTCTCGTGAAATTTAAGTTTTCGAACCATATTTGCAAAATTTTGTGGACAATTTCACGTGTTGTTGTTTATACCGGAAGTGTTTAGGAAGGGAGATAACTTTTCTAACCACACTCGCACAATTAGTCTGCGGACTCCTATACGGTTTGCGGTATCACGTATGACGCGACGAAAATAATTGATGACTAACCCATTTTAATGAAATCAAAAATTAATTTCATGTGTTGAAATCTATGGTGGCATATTTCTGCTGCGAGATACGAGATTGCTATCATCATAATTTTAGAAAACTATCGTGATAAAACAAAATTTCCTGGAAATATTATCTAGATAATAAAAATTTTCACGGTAAAAATATCGCGATAATTCTACCTGTTATCATGATTTTTTTTTTTGCTTTCGTATGGTGGCATATTTCTGCCACGAGATACGAGATAGCTATCATGATAATTTTACAAAACTATCGCGATAAATTAAAGTTTCCTGGAAATTTTATCGAGATATTGAAAAGTTTCCTGAAAAAAAATATCACGATAAACTTAATAATTTAACGCAGAATTTCTCAATCGTGCACGAAGCTGACATGCAAGATAAAATTATCGTGATAGTTCTACCTGTTTCTCGATATCTATAAATAGAAAATTTATCATTTGGATGAACTCGGTAGTTTTTGACTTCAGAAGATTGCAGTAAGTAAAAGTTCGAATAATTAATAATTGTAGCTTAATTGGTAAATTTTGACAAGACTCGAAATGAACAGAAGCCTGTAAAATCACAAAGACGACTCGAAATGCCTCCTACGAACACTTTAAAACCATTCAGGGAAAAGGAGAATTCATAAGGTTGTAGACGAAGATGTCCCGAAACCGTATCTAATTATAGATACCGTGAATGTCAGTTATGGGCACGAAAGTATGGTGGCATATTTCTGCCGCGAGATACGAGATAGCTATCATGATAATTTAAGAGAAGTATCGTGATAAAACAAAAATTTTCATGATAAAAATATCGCGATAATTCTAACTCTTATCATGATTTTTTCTGCTTTCGTGCCTACAACTGACATTCATGGTACCTATAATTAGATACGGTTTCGGAACACCTTCGTCTACAACCTTATGAATTCTCCTTTTCCATGGATGGTTTTAAAGTTGTTCGTAGGAGGCATTTCGAGTCGTCTTTGTGATTTTACAGACCTCTGTTCATTTCGAGTATTGTCAAAATTTACCAATTAAGGTACAAAAAAAAAAAAATGTTAATGATTCGAAATTTTACTAACTGCAATCTTATTAAAGGGTAACTCCAGACCAAAGTTTTCATTTCCAAATCGAATAAAACTATACTAGAGTTATGTTAACAAAATTTTTTTTTTTTTAGCGTTCTGTGATGCTTACTTCACGAGATATAGAGTTTTAAACTTCGGATTTTCACCTGTCTGACAGTCGCTAATTGAAAAAATCGTGACTTCCGGCAGTTTGCCGTGACGTTACAAGTGTCACGGAGAAGATATGGTCGCTATATATGAACTAACGCAGAAAACTGAAAAAACTGCATGAAATTCGTAAAGATTTAAATCGCTTTATCACGTTTAAATCACTTGTGCACTGCAGAATTTTCACCTCTATCTCTCTTACATCTTACTACAATCATAGGAAAGAAATTTTGAATGAATTAGCCTAGTGGAGATAGTACTTATGAAAAGGAAAAGTTATTCTTCTGGTGGGAAACAAAACTATTTTGAAATTTATTTCTTGAAGTTATTTCAATTATACCACTGCCTAATCAACGAATTTTAATAGATAAAAATAAAAAAGAAATAATAACTCAAGATAGTTGAAACATGCCAAAATTCTCTTCTACTAGGTGGTAGAAGGAAGAAGGAACGTTGCAATGTGTAAAGTAAGTCATTCGAGTACAGTTCTAAGGCTGTTTCTACCAAATATAGGACACCGTCGATCATTGAACGGTCTACAAATCCTGCGCAGTCTGATCTTGATCTACACCATCAGTGTCAGCATTTTACATGTCTCCTTCAGCTTGGGAAGAATTAAAAGCCTTAATCTACCTCAGAAATCGTATCCTTTCTTTAACATTCACGAACAATGTCAAATCCAGCACACATCCTGAATTTGCTATTAAAGTTAAATCCATTTTTTATTTTTTCACTTGATCTTCATTTATTTTCCAACATGTTTTTTTTTTTTTTTTTCACAATTTCAAATTTGTTTCTTTCATCAACAACAACGTTAAAAGATTGTCTGAATTGCCTCCTGCCTTCCTGCCCTCCATATCATGCAGTAAACGTTTTTGATCGTCTGTAAAATACAGGGTCAGTCCATTTCCTACATACTGAGACATGAAAGGAGTAAAATTTAAGTGGAAATACCAACGTGGACAAAAATTATTTAACTCTCTTCTTCCGTATTTCTCGCTGTAATCATGTACCAGATAACAGATGCAGATTGCTGACCATAAAAATGCAGCGTAAATTAAAAATTTATAACTGCATACAAACTTTACACAAGATTTCAGTGCGCCAACTTTTTATTTTGCGAAAAGAATTGTGTCTTCCATCAATGCAAAGGGTTAATTCGGCGCCTCTTTGATGTTGGTATCGCACCATTGTGGTCTCACATATTTTTTTTGCCCGGCTTGCAGCTGGGGGTTAACAAGCACTTGTCCTAAACATGTCATGTACAAAGTTACTCTTTTGTTTTCACGACCATATTGAGCCCTTTTTCTTATAAAATGTAAATGGAATTTGGAATTTTACACAGGTTAAATGGGTAAGTCTAACGTCATAACTTTTGTATTTTCCTCATTCATACGATCTTAAAAAAAAAAAAAAATCCCATAATCTGCTTGTCGAATTTCTATTCTAACTACCCTCCAACTCTCTCTCTCTCTCTCTCTCTCTCTCGCGCGCGCGCGCGCACGCTCGCTCGCTCGCTCTCATATGAAAGAGATGGATAATCAACAGTGAATTCACCATTGATTTCTTGCCTCATTTAAATTTCTGTGGGGCCCCAAGGCTGCTGAGCGCGACTCAGTGACCTTTTCCGAACAGTGTATATTAAGATCAGACTGCACAGAACGTGCAATCTGATCTTATGTACAGTGTCCAATACGGAGATATCTATTTTTGTATCTCCAAAAACTAGCACTATTCGAAATTTTGCAATCGGCATGAAGGTTTATTTAACCTGTTGAGGATTAATGGTAAATCTGATATTAAGCCACGTCATTCGGTTCAGACTGGCAAACTGGCGAATAAATAGTCATCTCCTGGCTCGAAATAGTGCTTAAACTCGGCACCCGGCATACGACAGTCGTCTCCCGACATGAGGGAAGATAAGGCTGTGAGAAAAAAAGTCAGTATCAGAGCAAATTAATAGTACACAGAAGCCGAAATAAGTGTGGCGTCACATCCGGTTTATTGCAGATTTCACAAACTCGCACAGGTGTGCAACCACATTTTCGCTTATAACATTGAAATACGGTTTTCAATTTTAAGATTGTTTTCATTAAAGGATTCATATATCCAAAATGAGATTTTGGCCGTAGTTGCCCTTTAAGTCAAAACTACCGAGTTCATCCAAATGATGCATTTTCTATTTATAGATATCACAATAGTTTTATCTCGCATGTCAGCTTCGAGCACGGTTGAGAAATTTTGCGATAAAATATTAGTTTATCGTGATACTTTTATCAAGAAACTTTTCACTTTCTTGATAAGATTTCCAGGAAACTTTTAATTTATCGCGATAGTTTACTAAAATTATCATGATAGCTATCTCGTATCTCGTGGCAGAAATATGCCACCATACCCTGGGGTTGTCGTCTGCGTCGTCGTCGTAGAAAAACTTTGACATTTTGTAGTATCTCTGTTTTTAGTGAAGATATTTACTTCAAACTTGGACAAGTTGTTGACTATCGAAAGGGGAACTCGTAAAACAGGGGCAGATAACCATCGTCTAAAGCATTTTTTATACAGTTATTCCCCTTTTTTTCGACGTAGAATTTTCACTGAAAAACAAGCAAGTGCAGCCAAGCGTTGGCACCCGCATGCGTTGCTCTTGTTTTTCTATTATTCTCTGCATAGCATCCCATTTTGGCCGAGCCTTGTTGCTCAATCGGTAATGTTATGTACATGGCCTAAATCGAAAAGTGCTGAATAAAAGTTTAGTAGGAAAAAAAATGAGAATTTGTAGAGTCTGTTCCTACACCGTTGATTCGGGTTTCACAGAATCGGTATGTATAACCATTAAAGTGCTAAATTTTGCTTTAGTTTCTATTGTGGACAGAGTAGAGAAAGATCAGTGTGCACAGAAAACACAGATTTATCCTGAATCTAGTAGATCATTTATTGTCGGCTATTTTATAAAAAATTTTCGGTAAAATAAAAGATATTTGAGTTTGTGATATTTTTAGTATTTGTTCCCCAAATGAAAAGGTCTGTGCAATTACAGAGTGCTAAAGGCAAATAAGATATGCTATGTGAAAAAGCCTCGTTTTTTAATGCATATACAAAAAGAATCGACTCAGGTCAGACTGTGCCGTCCGCCCAGTATTACCTGGGTCGAACTTCTTTCCTGGTGGTCAATTTTCTGCATGTCAAGGGACTATTCTACCTCATTAATTGGTAGGTTTTTCAACAAATGGATTTTATGGATCCATCTCATGTCATGACTTGCCTGGTATAATGGATCACGAAAATGCATTAAAACCTGACACCCTTTTTGCCAGAACTCAAATTAGTTTTCTTAGGTACCCCTGAAACACTCAATAGATATTGTAAGAATGGATTTTTATTTTAATTTCTAGCCAATCACATTCCTTTAATTTAATTCAAGATCAAGAAATTCAGAAATGACTTTGCCCAATGTGTTTCTGTGGCAAACTGACAGACGGATGGGCTGACAGACAGACAGGTGTAAGACAGAGAGGGCCATCAAATCGCAAAAAAAGAATATATCGTAAAAGAATGTCCTCAAAACAAAATACACTGTTTAACAAACACCAAATTGTTTTAACCCTTTATCACACGATCGCGATTTTCAAAGAACCCGAGAAAGAAAGCTTTTGAAAACATTTCTTTTCCCACAACCTTTTCTACCCTTTTCAAAACAAATTTCAACTTTTGAGTCGCATTTATTTTGTCGGCTCCAAATGCTTTTAATTTGGACTGGTCTAAAATTTTGTCGTCTGTTAAAGAGTTAACTCTTTACCAAACAACAAAATTTTATACTGGTCCAATTCGAAAGCATTAGCAGACGACAAAATAAATGTGACTGAAAAATTAAAATTTGTTTTGGGAAGGGTAGAAAACATTGTGGGAAAAGGAGAAAATGCTGGTTACCAGCATTTTCTCCTTTTTCCACAATGTTTTCAAAAGGCTTCCTTCTCGGGGTCGTTTAAACTCGGGATTATGTGATAAAGGGTTAACTGGTGATCTGGCAAGCGATACCATCGTTCAGCTCCCGCGATCAAAACCTAGTAATTGCAGCCAACATTTCGTTAAATTATCCCTCCCCATCAAATAGTGTAAGCCCCGCGCCATTCCTTCACACTCTGACACAAATTCGTAGCAGACGACATTTGAAGATGTCTTTGTAAACTAGGGGATTATGAAAATGATTTCAGATTTCATAACATATTTATATGTAAGGACACATTTTGGCAAAAGGAGAAACTAATCGCTTCCTGTACCACATTGTTTTCAAAAGTGGTCCGCAGCAAAGAGGAGAGAAATGTAGTCCGTGTGAGGAAATCAGTCAAGTTTTTACCAAAGATTCATTCATATTAAAAGCATTTTTCAGACGACAAATTAAAAGTTGCTCCAGAGTTTGCATTTGTTTTGGAAGTGGCCAGAAAATATTGTGGGAAAAGGAGAAAGTGCTGATAACCAGCATTTGCTCATTTTTCTCAGTCTTCTTTCCGGGGGTCGTTTCGGCCTTAAATAGCACACAGTCCCGAGTTTTAAAGACCCTACAGGAGAAGTCTAGTAAACATTGTGGGAAAAAGGAGAAAATACTGGTTAACCAGCATTGTCTCTTTTTCCCCATAATGTATTCTAACCTTTCATAGAAAAAAAAAACCAGTCATTTTAGGCCATTGTACTTTTTCGTCTGCAAAAGCTTTCAATTTTGACAAGTCTGAAATTCTGTCGTTTGGTAAAGAGATCAACGTGACATCGTTTTGTGAAGGGTTGAAAGAGCAACCATTATTAATATTCGCTCAAAAACCCCACTAAGCGTTCACGTTTTGCATTCTTTCGACATAATAGATGCTTAGTCGTTACATTCGGAATAAAATTATGGCGATTATATGCTTATCTGATCAAGAAATCGAATCGAGCCACTGGCACGTGAAGATTGTCGTGTTTGATTTGTTGATACGACTTTTGAATTTTTCGAAACGAAAATCGTAAATATATTTTCAGCAATTGTAATCTGCGGTTTACAAGATTTTATTACCAATTAAAGTTAATTTTAAGGACAATACATTATTGTAATCGATGAATTAGAAATCAATTTGAACTTCTTTTTTTCTTTTGAATCCGCCGAACACTTTTACTTTTCGGATTCATAAGTATTCGTGCGCAGAAATGTTGCAGAAGTAGTTCCAGTTTTACTTCAGTCCATGCAATGTGACAGTGTTTCGAGTAATCTTCTGTCATTTTTCGACAAGTGGGAACCATTTTAACCCCTTAGCCATTAAAGCTGATTTGAGAACAAGCAAAAGAACTATCAAATCGCGAAGGACAGACATTTGTACGCAAGGAAATTATATGCCTAAGTAAAATATGGAGAACATAATGGGAAAGGGGTTATTGTTTATGACAAGAAATGTATTCTTTTTCATACGACATCTTTGAAGTTTTTTCTCAGATGCAGTGACTTTTCCCTTCAACAAACAATATCATGCAGTATCCTTAAAAAAAAAAGAAGAGAAAATGTTGGTCACCGGCAATTTTTCCCTTTCGTACAGTGTTTTCTAGTAGAAAACGCTGTACGAAAGGGAAAAATTGCCGGTGACTACCATGTTAAAAACAAAGTCCGTCATGTGAAACACGTTTAATTTGTCGTCTGCAAATGCTATCAATTTGGACAAGTTTCAAATTTTATCCGTAAGTTCATGAATAATTATTATTGTTATCCAATTTAAAACTCTGAACCGAAATACATCACAGTCGTTATATTTCAGACCGTATGTACTGGAAGCAATTGCAAAGGACAAAATAAAAAGTCGCTTAAATGACAGTATTTGTTTCTGAGTTGCTAGAAAACAATGCGGGAAAAAGGAGAAAATGCTAGTTGCAAACATTTTCTTCTTTTCCAATGATGCTAGAGCTCCTTCCACAGGTTCGTAAAATCTTGGTGGCATCGTAAATGATTGTCAAAGATCTAGACTTCATTTCAGCCACGAAAAAAAAGTAGAAGAAAGGTTACATCTAAGCCTGGAGAAATCTTTGCTTTTTAACTTTTGATCATATCAAGTAGGATTCAAATTCACAATGAGCTTGTATGCATTCATTCTAATTGGATGTTAGATCTACTTTTTGGTACATGTAGTATGAAAATTCATTTGACATTTTCTTTTTTTTTGTAAATTCTTATTCCGTGCGTATAAAGTGCCGTTTGAAAAGCGAACACTGTCGTGTGAGTAAATATTAGATTAAAATTATCAATTCAAAACACACACACTTTAATATTAGATTTACGCTTCGCCCGATTTACATTTTATGATCACGAATGTCACCTTAAATCTTAAAATTTGTCTTTCGTATATATGTCAGCTGACAATTTATCAAAATGAAAACGTTGTCTGGCGCGTGTATATTTACATATCTAGATAAAAACAAAGGTAAGATGATACATTTTCCCAGCCATGCGAAGACACAGCTGAGATTCACGCGCGCGTTCCAACTTAAGTCAAGTGCGGTGATTTATCAAAAACGCCGAATTACGCAGGGGGGTATTATCTATCGGTATCTCTGAATAAAGTAGTTCCAAGCAACGTTCCTATAAACTATTTTTCTAAACATCATTCGTAAAGTTGGAGATTACATTACCGTTATAAGCAGTGTGATTGGTTTAATGGTGGTTTAATTTCATAAATGACTTGAGACTGGGAACAGATTTGAGTTTCAAAATTCAGAGCTAAACAATTGCCGAAATGATTTGCGGATGAATACAGATGCACAAATTTTACTACACTGGCACGAGTAGGCAATAACTTTTTGTTAGACTGTGTAAAATCGCGAATCGGAGTGGGGGAGTGAAAAAAATCCGCTGATCTTTTTTTAGGGAATTATGCATTTCGGTTGATTCGATCGTTTTCAAGTTTTGGAATAATTATGTGTGTAGTGTTAATTTAGCAACAGTGTTTTTAATGCAGATCATCGCGATGCAGCGGCGGTTTTGGATTTACGGTTTGATCCAATTAAGTTGGTGTATTGCTCTACAAGGTAAGGAATGCATTTTCGATGCATGTTGTATTTCTTGTCAGGCATCGGGTCTTGTATTAGAAGTCCTGATTTCGTTAAATTCATAACAATTTTTCAAAATACTTTTTTTTTTCAAAAGTTTTTCACCTGTGACACAAACTTGTTTATTGCAGCAGACGACAAAATTTTTCAAAGTTTAGGAAAGTAATACATGGCTACGAAAATGAGAGTTTTAATTTGCTAATTAACTCCTTACCAAACGACAAAATTTTAGACTTGTCCAGCCTTAAAGCATTTGCAGACGACAAATTAGATGTGTGTCAAATGAGCAAAGTTGTCTTTGAAAGGTTAGAAAAACATTGTGGGAAAAGGAGAAAATGCTGGTTACCAGCATTTTCTCCTTTTCTCACAATGTTTGCCAAAGCCTTATTACTCAGGATTATTGAGGCAAAATTTTAGACTTGTCCAAACCGAAAACATTTGCAGACGACAAATAAGATGTGGTTCAAATGAGAAAAGTTGTCTATGGAAGGTTAGAAAACATTGTGAGAAACAGAAAATGCTGTGTACCACCATTATCTGCTTTTCCTACAATGTTTTCAAAAGCCTTATTTCTCAGGGTTAATAAAACTGGGGATTGTGTAGTTAAGTGTTTAAATAGAAGTTAATAGTCTATGTGTCTGCAGATATTTTTTTTGTGTGAAGTTATTGTCTGCTAAAATGGTTGTGTTTGTTTACAGATTTGTTATGTCTAAAGAGAAAGAAAATTTAGTACAAGTTTCCTAGACATTATTCATTGCATCTACTAGTCTGTTATGTGTAAGGTGTATTTTCCTGTAGACAGCAAGATTTGAGACCAGTCCAAATTGGAAGAATTTGCAGATGATAAATGTGACTGAAATAGTGTAATTTGTCTTTTCAAAAGGGTAAGAATGTAATAGGAAGAGGAAAAAATGCTAGTTCCCATCATTTGACTGAAACAGTGTTATTTGTCTTTAGCAAAGGGTAAGAACTAAATAGGAAGAGGAGAAGATGTTGGTTACCATCATTTTCTCCTTGGTCTCCAACGATGTTTCCAGAAGCCTCTTTCCTCAGGATCATTGAAATATGGGATATTTTTGTAAAGGGTTAACTCTTTACCAAAACACAAAATTTTAGACCTGAAAACATTTGCAGACAACAATTAAATTTTGTTCAAATGATGAAAGTTATATTTGATAAGGTAGAAAGAATTGCGGGAAGAGGAGAAAATGCTGTCAAGCTTCGAATCAGCTTTAATCCTTTATCAAACAACCCTGAAAGAGAAGGCTTTTGAAGATATTGTGGAGAAAGGAGAAAATGCTACCCTTCCAAAAACAAATTTTGATTTTTGAGTGACATTTATGTTTTTGTCTGCAAGTGATTTGAATTTGGACAAATCCAAAATTTTGTCATTTGGTAAACAGGTAGTTAAAATTTAGTAATTGACTTTCTTTACAAGAGCAGAATCAGGAAAGATCTGAAAAAGTTGATCATACATGTAAAGAATTTTTTCTGCTGAAGTTTTATTTCCAAGTGGAATTTATTCACCTCAACCTAAAAAGCTATATTTAGTCAATTGGCTTTTTAATCCTTAAAGAACCTTTTACACTTTTAGTTGCCTTTCAGGCCAAGATCAAGATCAGACTGCAAAGATCATGCTGTCTGATCTTTGATCTACATTGTCAGTCAAGTTATTCTGGACAATAGTTACCTTAAAATTAGTCTTATAGACTTCTTTTTTCGTTGGTGAAAATATCCGTTAAGTTTATTTGATGCTTTAACCATTTACCTCATGATCCCAAGTTTTAACATCCTTTAGAAAAAATACCTTTGAAAACATTGTGAGAAAAGAAGAAAATGCTGGTAATCCACTAGACTTTTCGGTCTAGAAATAGGACATTTAGAAAAAGTAGCCTTTCAAGATTGCTTGAGTCCAGAATGTCTCAACAGATGGGACAGTATAAATCAAAGATCAGACTGCATACTTATAGCCTTTGAGATTGCTTAAATGCAGAATGTTTCAACAGAGTGGACAGTGTAGATCAAAGATTAGACTGCATGGTAACAGCCTTTCAAGATTGCTTGAGTACAAAATGTCTCAACAGAGTGGACAGTGTAGTTCAAAGATCAGACTGCATAATAATAGCCTTTTGAGATAGCTTGAGTCCAGAATGTTTCAACAGAGTAGACAGTGTAGATCAAAGATCAGACTGCATAATGATAGCCTTTCAAGACTGCTTGAGTCCAGAGTGTCTGAACAGAGTGGACAGTGTAGATCAAAGATCAGACTGCATAATGATAGCCTTTCAAGACTGCTTGAGTCCAGAGTGTCTGAACAGAGTGGACAGTGTAGATCAAAGATCAGACTGCATAATGATAGCCTTTCAAGACTGCTTGAGTCCAGAGTGTCTGAACAGAGTAGACAGTGTAGATCAAAGATCAGACTGCATGTTTATTTTTGCAGTCTTATCCTGATCTACACTGGCTGCATAGGCAATTAAATATACTTGTGAAAGGCAATCTTAACCCTTTATCACCCTATCCCCAGTTTAAACGACCCCGAGGAAGAAGCTTCTTGAAAATATTGTGGGGAAGGAGAAATGCTGGTAACCAGCATTTTCACCTTTTCCTACAATATTTCTTCTCAAACAAATCTGAATTCCGTCATGTAAGCTACGTTTCAGTTGCTGTCTGCAAATGCTTTCAATTTGGAGAAGTCTACATGTTTATCATGTGGTAAAGACTTAAGTTAAGATACTCTCAGTATGAAGCTAAAACAGTTGGGAAGTTATGTCAATTTTGTTCTTCCAAAATCTCAACTTTTCCTGCCTTGAAGTGTCCATTTAACTCTTTACCAAACAATAATATCTTAGACTTGTCCAAATTGAAAGCATTTGCAGACGACGAATCAAATGTAGCTTTCAGGTCTGAATTTGTCTTTTGAAGGGGTGAAAACATTTTGGGAAAAGGAGAAAATGCTGGTTACCAGCATTTTCTCTTTTTCCTAAAATGTTTTCCAAAGCCTTCTTCCATGGAGTCGGGATTGTGTGGCAATTGTGTGGTTAATTTACTTGAGGGCTCAAAAGGTGGGGGGGGGTGGGTTTGATGTGTCATGGACTTTTTCAGAATGTAATTAAAGGCAATGAATCTCATTGATTGAAAAAGCCAAATGTAAAAAAAGTGAAAAAGACAGATTAAGTTCTTTTCACCCCTCAACCCATTACCACACAATCCAGACTTTTAACAACTCTAAGGAGGAAGGCTTTTAAAAACATTGTGGGAAAAGGAGAAAATGCTGGTAACCAGCAATTTTTTCCTGTTCCAACATTGTTTTCTACTTTATCAAGGACAAATTCAGCCATTTGAGCCACTTTGGATTTGTCGTCTGCAAATGTTTTCAATTTGGACAAGTCTAAAATGTCGTCGTTTGGCGAAGGGTTGAAAGAGAAATGGGTTATCCATTTCCATCATAGATGAATATACTTGAATGAGATGGGGAACAACCTGAAAATATCGTATCAGATTGAAAACAAAATATCACAAGCAGTTTGTAGATTTACCAATATACCACAGTATTTTTTCAAATTTCATAACTGAGCATTGTAACTTATATTACTTTTTTTTTTCCGTCCAAGTTTCAGTATACACATCTTAAATGCAATATGAAGAGTGAACCATTTGCCAAGCAATCCTGGGTTGAAGTGACCCCTTGGAAAAGGGCATCTGAAAATAATGTGGGAAAAGGAGAAATTGCTGGTAACTAGTATCATCTCATTTTCTCCATTTCCTACAAAGTTTTCTAAATTATCAACAGAATGTCCCATAATTTTGGCCACATTTTTTGTCCACAAATGCTCAAAACTTTTGAGTCTAAAGAATGATTATCTGGCAAAGAGTTTACTCTTTACTTAACCACAAAATTTAAGACTTGTCTAAATTTAAATTAAATTTTGCAAACAGCAAATTACATTATGGCTCAAATAACAAGATTTGTTGTTGAAAAGGTAGAAAACATTGTGGGAAAAAGGAGAAAATGCTGGTTACCAGGAGAAAATGCTGGTTACCAGCATTTTCTCCTTTTTCCCACAATGTTTTCAAAAGCCCATTTTCATCAGGGTCATTTAAATTTGAAAGTGTGTGATAAAGAGTTCAGGTAGAATGCACTGAAGGGTTGTAGGTTTGACCCCTATTTATTATTTGGGCATTAGATATGGCTCATTGACAGTTGTATGATAGTGAACAGGGTTTTTTTCAAAACTCGATATCTAGGATATCTAGAGCTGGGTGCCTTCCTTTACGTTACCAGTAAATATGGATGACAACGGTGAATGGTAGAGCATTGGTCTCTCTCACCTCATAGGCTCTTGGTTCTTACCCAGTGAGCTGAGTGGTCGGTTGCATACAGGACTTTAGAACAGGGGTTTGCTGGTTGGAATCCCAGCTCGGTAAATTTCTTTCCAAGGATAGTCATTGCTACAGGATTCATTCCTCTCTCACTGCTGATTATCGTTTTGACGATGGTTATGTGGAAAAGCAGCCTATGGCTTGGGAAGAATATTGTGTGTTGTACTGGTAGAAGAAACTTGAGGGAAGCATGAATAGATGCTCAGGTTTCCACAATTTAACTGAAATAATGTTGAAAACCCCGTAAATCACTACACAATCAATGTTATCCAGTGACATTAGGGTGCAGAAAGTGTTTGCGGTTTCAAGGATGCAGTTACAGAGTCTAGTCATTAATTATTATTTTGGGAACTTGTATTACAATCAGTGTAAAATGAAATATGTTACAACTAAACTATATAGTAATGGAAGGAATATGGAATCCATGTGGTCCGACTTTGATCTAAACTGTCAGCTAAACTCAGAAAATGAGTAAAATGTGGCTCAAATAATAGAACTTGTCCATAAATGAGGAGAAAAAAAATTGAAGAAAATGCTGGTTACCAGTTTTTGCTAATTTTTCCACAATGTTTTCAAAGGCCCCCTTCTTACAACAGGTGATAATTTATTATAGGTACTACACTTGTAGTTCTTAAAAAGGTGTGTTTGTTTGTTAGATGTTGTATGCCATTTTCATCATTATTACATAAAATAAAATTTTAAGTTACATTGCAGCGTCCAGTGCACCTATCTATGCTTCTCTTGACTGCACTACTGGGGCTTGGCAAGTGAAATAGGGATATCATTAATGAGGAAAAGGGGTGGATTTAGGGCAAGAGCTTCAGAAAGATTAAGAACCTGATAAAAACAATTAGGTTGATTTTCTTTGTACAGTGTTTGGTCTGTCATTAGCAGGTTAAATTACCCAAGAGATAAAAGAAAGAATGGTGCCTTAATGAGAGATCATCTGAAGTTTAGGTATCCTCATTGTGTAAAATTATTTTAACTAAAACCTATCCAACTCTTACCATAAGTCTTTACCAAACAACAATTTTCTAGACTTATCCATATTGAAAGTATGTGCGGATGACAAAATAAATGCTGATATAACAATAAACTTTTGCCTGTGAAAGTAGAGGAAACATTGTGGGAAAAGAAGAAAATGCGGGTTACCAGCATTTTCTTCTTCTTCCACAATGTTTTTAATAGGCTTCATCCTCAGGGTCTTTAGAAATTGGGATCTCGTGGTAAAGGGTTAACAGCCAAATTTTTTGCTTGTCTATTATTAGCAGAACAGACTCTTAGTAATGCTTTATCAGACAATCCCATGTTTTAAAGAAACATCTTTACAGCCAAAGAGTAAACAAACACTGTTAAAACTTGACGGTGTTATAGTCTAGTCAGCTGTGTAAACGTAGATAAAAAATCAATATAAGGTGTATGGGGTAAAGAAACTAGGGATTTGTCTCCAATTTAAACTGGAAACTGTGGTTGTTACATCTATGGCTAGCCGCAATAGAATGAAATGCATTTTCTATCTGCCGTAATCTGTGCAACCTTGCAACCATCAGGGGCAATATTTGGCATGAAGATACAAGAGTGATTATAGTTTCATAAAATAAAGAAAAAAAACGGTTAAAAAGCTGGATGAAAACAAGTGAAGATGTATGTATAAGATGGAGACTTATGAAAACAACCGTGGGAAAAAAAAAAGACAGCATTTTGTCCTTTTCACACAATCTTTTCTACCATTTACCAAACAATCCTGTGTTTTAAAGACCCTGAGAAAGAAGACTTTTGAACACACTGTATGTCGGTAACCAGCTTTTTCTCCTTTTCCCATAATTTTTTCTACACTTCAAAAAAAATTCTATGTTATAGACACAGTTATTTCGTCCCCTTCAATTACCGGTTTCCATCATTTTCACATTTTCTCACAATGTTTTCAAAAACCTTCTTTCTCTCAGTTTTTAGCCCATATCCAGCTGAATAACTGAAATGAAACTTTCAAGCTGCTAGTAAAACCCAAAATGTTGCTATTTCAATTGTATATTTTAGGGAAAAACATCTCTGTATCAGACAGTGTAGATCCAAGATCAGACTGCATGTTCTGTGCAGTCTGATCTTGATCTACACTGTCTGCAAAAGGACAGTGAGTCAAACTTAGTAGCTTTAGGGTTAAAACATGACATTGTTTGGTAGACGGTCAGCTGAAGTACATGTATATGGGTAACCAAACAAATTTTTTTTCACCTGTCAGTATTTAACTCTTAATTTCTGATGGTATAAAGATGGTGAAGTGGGAAAGCAGCCAGTGGCTTGGAAAAAATGTTGGAAGAAGTACTGGTAATAATATTTTTACCATTGTTCGTGTACCGGTATGTACAGATGTATAGGCTATAAATTATCACAGTTTAATGCCAAATAAAACTTATGTTATGATTAAAGAACTTAAAGTTTGGATAGGTACACTGGCCACTGCAATATAACTGAGATAATGTTGAAATCAAACAAACAAAGAGTTAAAAGTTATGACTTTCCTTTTACATGCACATGGTGCCATTCCACATGACATAGCCTGCAGTTTGACTCATACAAAAGAGTTCATTTTGAAGTTTATCACTGACTCAATCACACATTCCGAAGAGTAATTAACTCCTTCTACAATGGCATATTCATACAACAAGCTCTTTACTTTCATTTTTTACTGGAAGGGACTATTTCTTAAATCTTGTTTAGATCAACCAAGGTTTTTTCCTGTACCAAGGCCACTTATTCCACATTTGCAAGTCCGTCAGTACTTTAGGTACTTTGATTGAAAGATAAGCACTAAGGTTTTCCAAAAAGCTTAATGAGAAAAGATAAAAGATTGTGAAGGAATCATTGGGAGTGAAATGGATTTAGGTCAAAGTTGCAAAGTGCTGCCAAAAATGAAATGTAATGGAATTCTAAGCATCTTCTTGAAAAAAAGAAAGTCATTAGAGAATGCTTATTCAGATAAACTGCTGTAGACTAATTGCAAGAAAAAAAATCTCTGTTTGTTTGGGCTTAATTTTTGTAAATAATATTCCAAATGAAAAAATTTTGGATTGGTCCAATTTAAAAGCTGTTGCAGACTACAAATTCAATCTGGCTCATCTGATGAAGTATGTCCCTGCACTGATAGAAAACATTGTTGAAAAAGGAAAATAACGAAATTGAAATTTTGAATTCAACAATAAAAACAGAAATATTGCTTGATTACAAAACTGTTTAGATTTGGAAAGAGTAATTTTTTTTTTTTACCAAACCACAAAATTTAGACTTTTGCATGTGCAGACAACACATTTAGTGTGGCTCACTTGATCATATTCTACTTAGAAAGAGTAGAAAACATTGTGGGAAAAGGGAAAAATGGTAGTTTCAAAAGGCTTCTTCTCCAGGGTTGTTAAAAACTCAGGACTGAGTTGTAAAGGGTTAACCCTTTCCCACACAATCCCGACTTTTAACGACCCTGGGAATGAAGCCTTTTGAAAACATAATGGGAAAAGGAGAAAATGCTGGTAACCAGCATTTTCTCCTTTTCCCACAATGTTTTCTACCCTTCCCAAAACAGTTTTTAATTTTTCACTCACATTCATATTGTTGTCTGCAGATGCTTTCAATTTGGACAAGTCTAAAATTTTGTCGTGTGGTAAAGAGTTAAATGTTACTCAAAACATGAAAATTGTCTTTCAAAGGGTAGAAAACATTGTGGGAAAAGAAGAAAATGCTGGTTACCAGCATTTTCTTCTTTTCCCACTATGTTTTGAAAAGCCCAGAGTGTTTTCAAGTCTTCTTTCTTAAGTTCGTTAAAACTAGGGATGGTGAGGTAAAATGTTTAACTGCTTATGTCAGAAAAACAAAGAAATGGGTTGGAATTCATATTTTTCAGTTTTGTTTAGATATTTTCCCTGGAAAATTTAGTCTGATGGGTGGTTTTGATATCCTTGTTTTAAATGTTACATCTATAATTAGATCATTTTGCTTAACTCTTTACCAAACGACAAAATTTTAGACTTTTCCAAATTGAAAGCATTTGCAGACGACAAGATTAAAGTGACTAAAAACTTAAAATTTGTTTTGGATAGGGTAGAAAATATTATGGAAAAAGGAGAAAATGCTGGTAACCAGCATTTTCTCCTTTTCCCACAATGTTTTCAAAAGCTTTCTTTGTCAGGGGGTCGTTGAAAGTCGGGATTGTGTCGGAAAGGGTTAATTCATTGAAAGGCCACCTCAGGCATTTTTAAGTCTGGAGCTTCATGGATAGGAAGTTAGAGTGCCTATTACAATTTTGGTTGTTGTGGCAGACAGAGTAGATCAAGATCAGAATGCAAGAGATGTGCAGTCCTGATTATAGATTCACACTGTTGGCTGTTACTGCAATAACAGTCAACATGAAAATTGTATTAACACTTTGTATGCATAAGTTTTCAGACAACACCTTCATGTGGCTCATTTGATTGGGTTTGTCTTTGGGAGAGAAGAAAACATTGTGTGAATAGGAGGAAATGCTGGTAACAAGCATTTACTCCTTTTTCCACAATACTTTTGAAAGCCTAGTACATGTACTCAAGGGTGCAGGACTTGAGAAATGGGTTGCTGGTTCGATCCCCAACTTGGGCAATTTCTTTCCAAGGATTGATGATAGTCATTGTGATGGGATTCATTCCTCTCTCACTGCTGACCATTGTTTCGACATGATTATGTGGAAAAGTAGCCAGTGACTTGGAAGGAATATTGTGCTGAGTACTGGTGAAGGTAACTCCAGGAAAGCATGGATAGGTGCACTGGTGTGCCACGGTTTAACTGAAAAAATGTTGAAAACGTCCTTAGACACAATACAATCAATGTACTCAAGGATCTTACTAATAAACATCAAATCCTTTTGTAGCCTGTAAAGGACAACCTGTCATTAAAGCCAGTTGCAATAGTTCCAGATTCTGCATAACCAGAGAATGCCATTGACTTGTGCAAAAAGGCCAAGATTGATTGCAATTATTAAATTTGTATGCCAACTGGGTACCATGAATTATGGTAACAAGTATAGGTTGTTTTTTGAGTCTGATGATACGCTATTTTAACCCATTATCACACAATCCCTACTTTTGACGACCCTGAGAAAGAAGCCTTTAGAAAACACTGAGGGAAAAGGAGAAAATGCTGGTAACCAGCATTTTCTCCTTTTCCCACAATGTTTTCTACCCTTCACAAAACAAATTTCAAATTTTCAGTCACTTTTATCTTGTCGTCTGCAAATGCTTTCAATTTGGACAAACCTAAAATTTTGTCGTTTGGTAATGAGTTAAACATTATTGCCGTTTGAATCTGACCATGCTGTATTCTGAATATTATTGCCCTTTGAATCTGATCACACACTATTCTAAATGCTACTGCCCTTTTGGTCTGACCATGTTCTATTCTAAATATTACTGCCCTTTGAATCTTACCATGCTTTACTCTAAATATTATATCCATGTGAGTCTTAACATGCTCTGTTCTAAATATAATTGCCCTTTGAGGCTGGCCATGCTCTATTCTAAATATAATTGCCCTTTGAGGCTGGCCATGCTCTATTCTAAATATTATTGCTGGGCCATTGAGCCTGACCATGTTCTTTTCTAAATTTTTTTGCCTTTTTAGCCAGACAATTCTAAATGTTATTGCCCTTTAAACCTGATTCTGTTGTAATTATTATGGCCCTTTGAGTCTGACCATGGTTGATTTTAAATTGTTTTGCCTTGTCTAAACTATATCTTAGAAATAATATGAACATTCCAAGCAATGCCTGCAGCTCTTAGTTTCTATGTGTAAGTTAGGCAAGGATCCTTTAGAAGCTGAGCCCCGGTAGCTCAGTCAGTAGCATGCAGGACTTGAGAACACGGGGTCCAGGGTTCGATCCCTGGCTACGACCCCTGGCTCGGCCAATTTCCTTTCGAGGATTGATGATAGTCACTGCGACTGGATTCATTCCTCTCCCACCGCTGACCAGTTTCAACGATGATTATGTGGGAAAGCAGCCAGTGGCTTGGAAAAAAAATTGTGTGGAGTACTGGTAAAAGAGACTCCAGGGAAGCATGGATAGGTGCACTGGCCGCCGCGATATAACTGAAATAATGTTGAAAACGGCGTTAAACACCATACAATCAATCAATCAATCCTTTAGAAAAGACGTTACAATTAAATCTTTACCTCATGATAAAATTTTAGAATGGTCCAAATTGAAAGCATTTGCAGACGACTTAATAAATGTGGCAGAAATTGATGGGATTTGTCTGTGAAAGGTTAGAAAACATTGTGGGAAAAGTAGAAAATGCTGGTTACCAGCATTTTCCTCTTTTCCCACAATGTTTTCAAAAGTTTTCTTTCTCAGGGTGGTTAAAACTCGGGATTGTGTGGTAAGGGGTTTTAAGCATTGTCTAAATTGGTGTTTGAAGCACCTTGGAAAATATTTGAAAATGCATTTTCTTTGAAGCATATCTCCTTTGAACTCGCTCTAATTAATTGCCTAGAAATTACAGAACTGATGCTTTTGAGGTTTTAAAAGCCATGAGAACTTTTACCCTTAACCAAGAATAAGAATCGAATGTTTCGGCAACCTGTATAAATGAGGCTTTTTAAAGCAATGTGGGAAAAAGGGAAAATGCTGGTAACTATCATTTTCTCCTTTTCCCACAGTGAGTTAGTTCCACCTTATCAAAGACAGATGTAATCATTAGATCTACATTTAATTGTCAGTCTGCAAAATTAATGCTTTCAGTTTGGTTGAGTCTTAAATTTTGTTGTTTCTCTACTAAAAGTAAAAAACCTGGACTTTTCTAAATTAAAAACAGTTGCACAAGATCAAATAAATGTGGCTAAAAAACTGAACTTTGTATTTGGAATAGAAAATGCAGGTTAATGACTATTTCTCCCTATTCCTCAGACTTGTTGATCTGCAAAATGCTTTTGGTATAAAATTTTGTTGTTAGGTAAAAAAGAGATACTGTGTTTTCTTGGTTTTATCTTGGGCCTATCAAAAAAATATCTGTGTTTAGGGTTTCCCGACCCTACCTAGAAAATGTTGCCGACCCTAAACTTTTTATGCTAAAATTGAAAAAGAAAAAATCTGTTGTGTGATTTCGGTACATGGTCCATGTAAAAAGTTTCCAAAAAAAAAAGAAACCCTACCTACCCTACCTACAGCATCTCGGACGGAAACCCTAAACACTGATAATTTTTTGTTAGGCCTTTTTTGTTTTAAACTTTTTTCCAGAAGACAAAATTTTGGACGTGTCCAAATTGAAATCATTTGCATACAATAAAATAAATTTGACTCAAAAAGTGAAATTTATCTTTGCAAGGGTAGAAAACATTGCTGGAAAAAAGAGAAAATGCTGGTTACTAGCATTTTCTCCTTTTCTTACTATGTTTTTAGTGGTTAGGGTATCTGACTCGTGATCTGGTTGTTGTGGGTTTGATATCCGGCTGAGGCAAACTTTCTTTCCAGCTGTTTTTTGCCTCTCACTTCTGATGCATGAGAGAAAGTAGTGAGTGACTTGGAAAGGAAGTCATTACTGGTGTGAGAAAGCCAGGAAATACATGCATAGGTTCACTGACCGCTTTAACATGACCTATAAGCTTTTAAAACAGCATTAAACTCAGATACAAACCAACATGTACAAGTGCGTTTGGTATAAGGTTTGTTGTCTTGTAGAAAAGAGGTAAATCATGTTTCCCATGTTTTACCAGTACTAAGGATATGAGAGTGGGCTCAGAATGCATTGGGTCTGGAACAGGTAATCATTTTAAGAGCTCATCAAGTTTCAATGCCTTAGCTAAAATGAGCGTTGCTGATTCATTCGATAGTTATGTTTTTATATATCTACTTGATGAAATGTATGCTTATGTCAGACTGTTGCTACCTGGTTGTTCAATATTCCATTGGCATGGAGCAGTCTTTGATATAGTGGACTGAAACCTTTTATTACTTCCTTACCAACCATAAAAATTTTAGACTCTTTCAGATTAAATGTCTGTCAGATTGGTAAAGAATTAAATGTTGATAATTAAAATTGTAGAATTTGTCTTTCAAAGCATAGACAGCATTGTAGTGAAACTGTAAGATTTGCAATCCGGAGGCCATTGGTCCATTTCTCATTCAAGGCATTGACTTTCGGTGGTAATGTCCTTAGGCAGGACGCTTCAGCGTCCCAGCTCAGTACTGTTGATAATTAGGACACTCATAAATACATGTGAAGTATTTGCATACAACAACGAAAATGAGACTCAAAAACTGAAATTCTTGTTTTTGAAGAGAAGAAAACATTGTGGGAAAAGGAGAAAATGCTGGTTAGCAGCATTTTCTCCTTTTCCCACAAAGTTTTCATAAGCCTTCTTCCTGAGGATTGTTAAAAGTCGTGACTGTGTGGTAAAGGGTTAAACGGTTGCTTCATGCAAGGGTAAATAGAAATGTTCAGTATTGCAGGGAGCCAGGGGCATAAAAAGTCTTAATGCAGGGGCATAAAAAGTAATATTAGTATGTAATTCTATAAATTTGTCGCTTACTTGTCTAACAATGATGTGTAATTAGAAATTCATCTACATTACGAAATCAACACAACACAGCTCCCAAAAAATGTATCCAGCCCAATAGAAAATCTGGTCTGGGAATGTTAATCTAATTACTAACATGTGAATGTGAAGTATGGGGAAATGCACAGGGACTGAATATAGAGACTAATTTGGCTTGTGATCTCTCCCTCTCTCTCTCTCTCTTGGTTCGTATTCACCAACCATTCTTAAGAATATTCTTAGTCTTATTCTCCAGAATTTTACTAAATATTCTGGAGAATCACTTTGAAAATAACACAAATTCTGATTGGCTAGACCATTTCTGATTGGCTAAACCTTCTTTGGTTAAACCAATTGGTTTAGCCAGTCAGAACTTTTGTTACTTTTTAAATCTAGAATATGAAAAAGAGTATGTTTAAGAATGGTCATAGGCAGAAGCTATTGATGCTCAAACATTATCTCTTTACCAAAAGACAAAAACTTGGACTTGTTCAAATTGGAAGCAGTTGCAGACGACAAAATCAGTGTTGTTCTAATGATGGCAGATCTCTGTGAGAGGGATGTACTCATTGCTGGAGAAGAAAAATAATTTGGTTTCCAGCATTTTCTCCTTTTTCCACGATGTGTTCAAAAGGCTTCTATCTCAAGGTCATTAAAAGTCTTGATTGTGTGGTGAAAGGTTACAGCACAAAGTATGACTCCAGTTGACTATGTGGCAAATGTAAATTAAGATCAGACTGCACAAAACATGTGGCACAGCAGCAGTGAAGCTCTCTGTGATCACTTTTTAGACAAGAATGGTTGGGTTTCTTGCAGCAGCTGCAGAATGGCTGTACAAATTCTAAAGGTTGCTAGTTTGTTGCAATGTTGCAGACTGAATTCTCAACATGTGCTTTATTTCTTTGATTTTTTAGCAATTTTCGGATTTTGTAACACTGCTGCAAGGCAGTTTTGGTACAGAAACATAATTAACTTAACCCCTTAAAGCACCTTTCACAACTATAGTTGCCTTTGCGTCCAGTGTAGATCAAGATCAGGCTGCACAGAACGTGCAGCCTGATCTTTGATCAACACTGTCCACTTTGCTGAAACACTGTAGACAAAAGCAATCATGAAATTGCAGTTATTTGGGTACTATTTCTAGGATGAACACGTCTGTTGGTTTTATTAGGCTCTCTAAGGGTTAAGATTTAATCAGCAATCAGTCTAAGGCACCCAGGACCCCGAAATCATAATTATGAGCAAAAAATTACATGGCTGATATGAAACAGGCTTTGCGAAATAATCGAATCTTTGTTTGACCCTGACAAACAAGGCTGTTGAAAACATTATGGAAGAAGGAGGAAATGCTGGTTACCAGCATTTTCTCCTTTTCCCACAGTGCATTATTTGTCCTTTTCAAGGCTATTCCATTCTTTTGAGTTACATTTAATTTGTCAACTACAAAATGCTTTCAATTTTGACAAGTTAGGAATTTTTTCATCTGCTAAAGGGTTAGACCGATGTTTGGTTTAAACATATTTATTTTACATCAATTCAGAAACAAGCTCTTACAATTTATCTCTCTTGATTCTGCTTCCTGGAAACTACACCAGTACTTGAGCCGGATGTGTGGGCCAATGAACGGTCCTGAAGTTGACACCCGCTCCCGGATATCGCATTATCTTCCGCTAGATGGCATTCTTCAAGTACACATCTATCTGATTTGGGCATTCTGGGTACAGAACCGGACAACTTTTCAAAATGACAACCATTATTTTGAATTTCAAAGTAAAATAAATGTTTACTCAATAAAACGCTACCTGGTGCGAATCATTCAGCTATGATCAGCTAGCATGTAACCTATGCACCGGCCATTTATTAAAACAGCCTCTACAGGTTTGGGTAATAGCTTTGGTATAAGCCCTACTTTTCCCCTGTATATGAGGTGGGTGATGCGTCATAGCAGACAGGTCGAATCTTCTAAGAATATGACATACGCAGACAACGCGGGATATCGAACTCGCGGCCGACGCTGTACCCCATAACCATGGACACCAATGTTTACAAAACAGCAGACTGATTGAAATTATCCCATTTCCACACAATTCAAAGTTTTAACAACTGTAAAGAAGAAGGCGTTTGAAAACATGGTGGGAAAAAGGGAAAATGCTGGTGACCAGCATTTTCTCTTTTTTCCACAGTGTTTTCTACCCTATCAACAGCAGAAATCATCATTGGAGCTATGTTTATTTTGTTGTCTGCTAATGCTTTTAATTTGGTAGAGTCCAAAATTTTGTCCTGGTAAAGAGTAAAGCAACATTTAATTTTGTCTGCAAATGCTTTCGATTTGGTCCAGTAAAAAAAATGTCATTTGGCATAGGATATAATACTGCGAATATCTCCCTTGTCTGTAACTTGCATAATTTTATTTTTTGCCTTTTTTTTGTTTTTCAGCCATTCCATCCTGTGACCCAAATCCTTGTCTCAACAACGGTTATTGTGAAACTACCTCAGATGGTCTCAATATATGTCGGTAAGTAGGCCTTCTTTTCCCATAGTGACATCATCGGTTTCCTGAAAATGTTTTAACCTGTAGGCTGCTAAGCGCGACTCACTGACCTTTTGCGGACAGTGTAGATCAAGATCAGACTGCACAGAACGTGCAGTCTGATCTTTGATCTACACTGTCAAACAAGGACATATTGTCCCCTAAAAGATATGCGTTGAAATAGCAAAATTTGGGTTTTCACTATATGCTCAAAAATTTCATTTCACTTATTTAGCAGGATGTAATGTACAGGAATTGAGAACAGGGTAGCTGGTTCGAATCCCCAGCTCGGCCAATTTCTTTCCGAGGATTGATGATAGTCATTGCAACCGGATTCATTCCTCTCTCACTGCTGGCCATTGCTTCGGTGATGACTATGTTGGAAAACAGCCGGTGGGTTGGAAAGAATATTGTGCAGAGAACTGGTAAAAGAGACTCCAGGAAAGCATGGATAGGTACTGCCGCAATATTACTGAAATAATGATGAAAACAGCGTCAAACACCTTACAATCAACCATTCAAAGTCAAATCCCATTGTTTGAGTTTGATTTTAAATAATCATTTGCAAATGCTTTGGAATTAGACAAGACTGGTAAAGATTCAAGAATAGATCTGAAAAAAAAATCCTTATTTTGAAAACAGAGCCGCAATAAAGCGAAGAATAATTAGCAGACGATCATTTCTGTATCCTCCTTGAGGTCAAAATGGAAAACAGTTGTTTTGTTTTTGTTGTGGTTGGGTGCCAAACTGGGTACAGAGCAAAGAGACCTGGCTTTGTTTGGTTTGTTTGAAGGGAAAGTAATTATTTTCTGTGCTTATGAAATATAAGAAAAGATTTAAGTGCTCTGAAAATTCCTGGATTTGGAAAATACCAGATCACAAGTTGAAAGGAATACATTAACCCTTTACCAAACAATCCCTGGTTTTTGCGACCCTGAGATAGAAGTTTTTTGCAATGATTTCTACTCTGCTCAAAACAAATTTCAATTTTTGATTTAGGTTTATTTTGTTGTCTGCAAGTGCTTTCAATTTGGACCAGTTTAAAATTTTGTCATTTTGTAAAGAGTTAAAAAATATTTTTTCTGTATTTCTGAAAAAGCTTTTAGAGGGAAAAGTGTTGCTTTGTTTCTGTTGTCAGTAGGTCAGTAAAATTGACTGAATTTGACTAGCTATCACCATCAAAGATTGATTGTGTAGTGTTTAGCACTTATTTTATCATGATTTCAGTTTTATTCCAGTGGCCAGAGCACCTATTTATGTACTCCTGGTGATTTTTTTCGCAGTCCTTCGAAGAATTTTCTTCCAAAGGCACTTGTTCCTTTCCTAATTATCACCCTTGTGATGATGACTATCATCAATCCCTGAAAAAAATTGGTCAAATTGGGGATTTCGAACCAGCAACCCCTTGTTTACTCCTGTTTGTTACTGACTGATCTACCAGACCTTTAATAAATCATCCTGTGATTTTATGGTCACAAGAAACTATTGAAAACACTGTGGGAAAAGGAGGAATGAGCAGTTATATCATTGGATAAAAGAGAAGCAGAGAAAATCAAATGCAGTGGCAGATATAAAAGCTTTTCCCCGTAAGTTGCACCAATCCAGTAACCAAGAATATTTTGAAATGTCGTCTGCAAATGCTTTGAAAATGGATAAGTCTAAAAGTTTGCTGTGTGGAAAACAATTAACTCTTTACCAATCAACAACATTTTGGACTAGTCCAAATTGACAGCAATTGCAGACAACAAAATAAATTGGACCCAAAGATTCAAATTTGTTTTGGGAAGGGTAGAAAACAGCGAGGGAAAAGGAGAAAATGCTGTTAACCAGCATTTTCTCCTTTTTCTCAACAATGTTTTTAAAAGCTTTCTTTCTCGGGGTTGTTAAAACTTGGGATTGTTTGGTGAAGGGTAAGCAGGTACAGTTGTATACAAAAGGTTGGAGGGTATATTCTTAACCAAACAACAGAATTTTAGCCTGGTCCAAATTGAAAGCATTTGCAGATAACAAATTAACTGTACTTAAAATGATGGAATTTGTCTTTGATAGGATAGAAACATTGTGGGAAAAGGAAAAAATGCTGGTTATCAGCATTTTCTCCTTTTCCCACAATGTTTTCAAAGGTTTTCTTTTTTCAGGGACAGAATTTTAGCTTGGTCCAAATTGAAAGCATTTGCAGACAACAAATTAACTGTGGTTAAAATGATGGAATTTGTCTTTGATAGGATAGAAAACATTGTGGGAAAAGGAGAAAATGCTTGTTACCAGCATTTTTTCCTTTTCCCTCAGTGTTTTCAGAGGTTTTCTTTTTTCAGGGTCGTAAAAACTCGGGATTGTGCGGTAAAGAGTTAAAAAGAACTGAGATATGCCCATCTGTTTTTCATCAGAAATATGTTTTATTAATTGCCTCACCTTTTGGGTACTTTGAAAATATCTTTTTAACCATTTACCAGTCCACAAAGTTTTCGGCTTTTTCAAATTGAAGGCATCTGCAGTCAAGAAATATAATTTAGTACAAATGAGTTGAAGTTTCCGGTTGGGGTGAAAAGCATTGTAGGAGAAGGAGGAAATGCTGGTTACCAGCATTTTCTCCTTTTCCCACAATACTTTCAAAACCTGTTTTCCTCAGGGTGGTCGGAACTTGGGAATGCTTGGTGAAAGGTTAACACTTTACCATACAATCCGAAGTTAAAATGACCCTGAAGAAAGAAGGTTTTGAAAATTGGTAACCTGCATTTCTTCCTTTTCCTACAATGTTTTCTGCCGAGCCCCGGTAGCTCAGTCAGTAGCGTGCAGGACTTGAGAACACGGGGTCCAGGGTTCGATCCCTGGCTCGGCCAATTTCTTTCCAAGGATTGATGATAGTCACTGCGACAGGATTTATTCCTCTCCCACTGCTGACCATTGTTTCGACGATGATTATGTGAGAAAGCAGCCAGTGGCTTGGAAAGAAGATTGTGCGGAGTACTGGTAAAAGACTCCAGGAAAGCATGGATAGGTGCACTGGCCTCCGCGATATAACTGAAATAATGTTGAAAATGGCGTTAAAAACCATACAATAATCAATACAATGTTTTCTGTCCTTTGAATGACAAATTTTATGTTAAAAGAGACATTTGTCTTCTGCAAATGCTTTCAATTTGGACAAGGCTGAAACTTTGTTGTCTGGTAAAGGGTTAAAGTGTATTATATTAGTTTATTATACTGCAAAGAAATTTCTCTGTGATCTGATTGGATAATATGCCCCGAAGATATATATCATGTACACTGGCAAAACCAACGTAAAAGCAGTTTCCCTTTCGGGAGCCCCGTATACATGACTACACTTTCAACACGACATCCAAAATGGCAGCGTCGATCAAGATTAACATCAAGATTATGCACCAAACTGCATGTTTTTCCAAGGTTTCAGTGACGTCAGTTCCCAGTGACGTCATTTTTCATTGAATTGGGGCACTCAGAAGAGAAATTCTACTCTGTCAGCGTACTCAATTTTTGAAACCAAAAAAACAGGTTAATTTTGCTTAACACACGTTGGAATGGTAAACCTTTGCAGTATAATAAATTCGTTGTATGGTCAGGTGGCAGGGGACTTGGAAACTTGTTCACGGCTGTGGAGAATAATGTCACTACCTCGCCAAAGAGGATCTTATTTTTTCTTTCTCAAACTGAGTTGAATTTCGAAACATTTCCATTCTTCAAGCAAACTGAAAATTTCCATTTATTGTATGGGCATTCAAATTTCTAGTAATTACAAAATACAGCCTGTTGCAATTCTGAAATTAGAGTCTTATCTTAGATCAACCCTGTATGTCATTTAATCATGTTTTCTTTCAAAAACTACTCCCAGTTTGGAACATTTGGGTCTTTTCTAACAAACTGCAAATGTCCATTTTGTTTACATTGTTTGTGCATGAGTGTTCTAGTTATTGCAATTAAACAGTCTGTAACATGAACCCATACACTGCCAACAGAGTGTCCCTCTGTATATTAACCCCTTAGTCTGGTAAGCGCTACCTGCTGACCTTTAGCAGACAGTGTATATCAAGATCAGACTGCACAGAATGTGCAGTATGGTCTTGGATCTACACTGTCCGATAAGGAGATATTATTCTCTAGAACATATTAAGTTTAAAACAGCAATATTCAGGTTTTTACTATCAAGTTGAAAATTTCATTTCAGTTATTTAGCAGGATAATAAAGGTTAATAAAGGTTCATCTCATTCAAAAACAGTATTTCTTTACAAAAACCTGTGTTGTGGGTACTCATTGCAATGGTCTTGATGAGACAATTCTAATGAGAATCCACAACACAGGTATAACTGACATTTCGAAGAGATATTTGTTTATGTACACATATTCAGCCATGCTCTGGCAAATGGGGATTTCATGCATCTCTGTGATGCATTATACCAAGGGAGTCATCACATCATTATGGATCCATAAAATCCGTTTTGTCTAACAACCAACTGAATCCTAACATTGAATGGTCTTTTAACATGTGGGTAATGTACCAAAAGCAAAAAGTTTCAACCCAGGTCAGCCTGCGCAGACTGCGCAGGCTGACCTGGGTTGATACTTTTTGCAGATGCATTAAACCCCCTTTTCACAGAGCATGGCTCATTATTATGTAAACATTCTCCTCCTCTATATATCTCTGTGCAGTGTCTCTGTGGAGCCAATACAATGAAATATTTAATGAGGAGTCAGTGCACTAGACTCAAATACTCCAAGCTCAAGACTGCTTTGTTAAGAATATTTCAACGCATTTTAACTTTGTAGATCCAAGATCAGAGTACATTATCATTTGCAGTCTGATCTTGATCTACACTGTCTGTATTAGCAGGTTATATCGCCCAAAACATGATAAGAGTAGGACATTTTTTTTCTGCGTTTTTTTCCCTCCACAATGAGTAAACAACATCATGCCAAACAAAAGCAACAGTACACTCCGTTCTGATGTTATCAATGGTTCTGGCTCGTGACCGAGATTATTCCTTAACTCTTTACGGCTGCACCAGAAGCTTTTGTGGACAGAGTAGATCAAGATCAGAATGCACAGAATGTGCAGTCTGATCTTTGATCTACACTGTCAACTAGTGTATTGTAGATTATTACCAAACTGTCTCTTGATCTTGCAGTGGAACTGTAATTGTAACCTTTGAGAAAATGGAATTTATTTATTCAGTAATGAAAGAGTTAACTGTATCCTATACAACAAAATTTTAGACTCAACTAAATTGAAAGCATTAGCAAAAGACAACTTGAATGTAGCTCCAAAGATGGCTTCTATCTTTGATAGGGTAGAAAACATTGTGGGAAAAAGGAGAAAATGCTGGTCACCAGCATTTTCTCCTTTTCCCACAATGTTTTGAAAAGCCTTCTTCTTCAGGGAAATTGAAACTCAGGATTGTGGTGTACAGAGTTAAAGCACTGAGTTTGGATCTAGTTATTTTTGATTTGATCTAAACTGTCTTCTTCTTTGCCAGATATTCAGAAGAAAAACTTGTGAAGATTGTAATACATGTAGCTGCATCTTCAGTTTCAAAATGTCTGATTTCATTCGACTGAGAAATGTCTGATTTCATATATTTAGCACACGAGGTTAACTCTACCAGACTACAAGGCATTTATAGACAGCAAATTAAATATAGCATGTCGAATGTATGTTGACCACGAAAGGATAACAAAAACATTAAGAGAAATGGAGAAAATGCTGATCACCACCATTTTCTTCTTTTCCTACATTGTTTTCAAAAGGTCTCTTCCTCAGGGTCTTTTAAAACCAGGATTGTGTGATGAAGAGTCTAAGGTCTTGTATCCTTGGAGGAAGAAATGATGCAATGCTGAAACAATTCGGCTACATTTTTAGAAATTTCCCGGTGATTAATAGATACATGTTGTAAAACCGTTCTCATGGAAACCAATATCAAGATATTAGAAGGAAGGATTTGAATCCTTTGATGAATTTACTGAATAAGATTTTATAGCATTTGTTATTTCTTTGAATTCTGTCTTTTTCTTAGAATTATGACTGAAATTTCAGTCTTTGTATGAAAAGAATGTAATTGAAAACCTATTTACTGAAATTTCTGGGCTGTGTTTACCAGAAAATCAAATAAACGGTGGACATTGATGTTATCAAGATCAAACTGCATTTAATAAGGTAGCTCAGTTGGTAGCATACAGGACTTGAGAACGGGGTTGTGGGTTTGATCCTTGGCTAGGCCAATTTCTTTCTGAGGATTGATGATAGTGGTGACAGGATTCATTTCTCTCCCTCCGCTGACCCTCCGCTGACCATTGTTTTGATGATGGTTATGTTGGAAAGCAGCCAGTGGCTTGGAAAGAAAATTGTGCGGAGTACTGGTAAAAGAGACTCCAGGAAAGCATGGATAGGTGCACTGGCCTCCGTGATATAACTGAAATAATGTTGAAAATGGCGTTAAAAACCATACAATCAATCAATAAAAAAAAAAAAATCATATAATAAATTGTGTTATGATGTGTCTGATCCAAATTTAGGAAAAGCAGTGAATCCTTTCACTTTTTACCAACAACAGAAATTTGGACGTGACCAAATTGAACGCTTTTGCAGATGACAAAACTGTGACTCAATGAATAAGAAATCACCATTGGAAGGGTAGAAAAATTCAGAAGTATTTATTTTCTCCCTTTCCCTCAATGATTTCTAAACCTTTCATACACAGAATCCATCTTTTGAGCCAGATCTAATTTGTCGTCTGCAAATGCTTTCAATATGGAAGTGTCTAAAATTTGTCATTTGGCAAAGAATTAAACCTTAGAAAACCCATCAGATATTTTCATTCAGTCTAGAAAGAAGATCCAAATAAAAGCAATTTCAATGGTTTTCATGTTCAGAATAGTACAGCAACGCAGGCAGTATAGATCAAGATCAGACTGCACATTTTGTGCAGTCTGATCTTGATCTACACTGCCTGCAAAAGAAACTAATCCATTACTACACAGTCCCCTGAGAATGACCCTGAGAAGGAATTTGGCTTTGAAAACATTGTTGAAATCAGCATTTTTCCTTTTTCCACAATGTTTTCTACACCCATATGGTGATGATCATTATTTAAGCCATATTTACCATGGTTGCCAGTATTTTCTCCTTTTTCCAACAATGTTTTCTACTCTTAGAAAGAGAAGCTTCTTATTGCAGCTATATTAAAATGTAGTCTGTAATTTGTAACTTTACTTCAACAAGTCTAAACTTTTGAATGTCTCTGAGAAGGGAGGCTTTACAAAACATTGTGGGAAAAGGAGAAAATGCTGGTTACCAGCATTTTCTCCTTTTCTCACAATGTTTTCTACCCTTGTATGGAGAAGATCATTATTCGAGCCATACTTAAAATGTAGTCTGCAATTTATAACTTTACTGCAACAGGTCTAAAATTTTGAATGTCTCTGAGAAGGGAAGCTTTAGAAAACATTGTGGGAAAAGGAGAAAATGCTGATTACCAGCATTTTCTCCTTTTGCCACAATGTTTTCTACCCTCCTTTGGAGAAGATCATTATTCAAGCCATATTTAAAATGTTGTCTGCAATTTATAACTGTACTTTAACAAGTCTGAACTTTTGAATGTCTCTGAGAAGGGAGGCTTTACAAAACATTGTGGGAAAACGAGAAAATGCTGGTTGCCAGCATTTTCTCCTTTTCCCACAATGTTTTATAACCTCAATAAGCTCTTTAATGAAGCCATATTTAAAACTTAGTCTGCAGTTTATAACTTTACTTCAACTAGTCTAAAACTTTGCTGTGTGAAGTAAAGAGTTAATTGAATGAATTCGTCTTATTTTTGGTGAAGTGGAGAAGAATTGCTTTAGGTTCTCAATAGCTAATTATTTCCAAGAATCGTTTTACATTTGGACTCCATTAAACCTAAATCCCTGTGGCCTCTTGAATTTCCCCCAACACTGAATAGAAAACATGTCATCTCTATACCCTTCTACCCAATGATCTCTGGCTTTTAAGATTTTACAAGAAGAAGACTTTTAAAAACATTGTGTGAAAAGGAGCATTTTCTCCTCCCAATATGTTTTCTACCCTTTTAACCCTTTACCAAATAATCCCTGGTTTTTATGACCCTGAGATAGAAGCCTTTTGAAAACAATGCGGGAAAAGGAGAAAATGCTGGTAAACAGCATTTTCTCCTTTTCCCACAATGTTTTCTACCCTGCTGGAAACAAATTTCAATTTTTGAGTTACATTTATTTTGTCGTCTGCAAGTGCTTTCAATTTGGACCAGTCTCAAATATTGTCATTTGGTAAAGAGTTAAAGAGAATACCACAGTGTACCATATTTAGTTTCTTGTCTGTAGTTGCTTTTCTTTGGAACAATTCTAAAAATTTGCCATCTAGCCTATGATTAACTCTTTACCATACAGTTCTGACTTTTGAAAACCCCGAAAGAGAAGGCCTTTGAAAACACTGTGAAAAAGGGAAAAAAATGCTTGTAATCAGTATATTCTCCTTTTTCCACAATGTGTTTCATCTAACAAAGACAGAAAGCATAATTTTAGCAACATTTAATTTGTTGTCTGCAAATGCTTTCAATTTAGAAAAGTCTAAACTTTCATCATCTGGTAAAGAGTCAATCCATTTCATTATGAATAATGGCTCTTTCTGCCACTGCAGAAGACAGCTTTTGCAAAATTTCAGGAAAAAAGAGCTTTCATTGCCTGTAACAAGCAACTGCTGCTTTTTCCTATTTGTTTTTTTTTCCAAAGTCATTAAAAATCAAAGGACTGAAAGTGCTGAAAGCAAATTTGTGCTGTACTGTAAAAGGAATAAGATTTAGTACCGGTAGTCACATAGGGGAATTTGAAGTTTTCATTACATAATGATATGAAAAATATCATTATAATAATATAATCAAAGTGCTGTCAGCACTGTAATCGGTCGACACTGAATAACTACAGTGGTTTGAAATCACAAATCAAATGGCAGTTGTTTGAACTATGTATGGGATAGACATTTTATAACTGAGTCACGTAGGAACTCTCCGTCCCTTACAAATTAGTAGTTTAATGGAATGCTAAAGATATATGTCTGCCAGTCGACAGCAATAAAACGTAGAATGTAAGTGACTATTCTGACTGGTAATACCGATTTTCAAGCTTTAGATATCGCTCATCATGAATAACAGTACCTTTTATAAAAGATTAAGAAAATATAAATACATGTATTCTTTTATGTAATTTTTGCAACTTTTGAAACTATACTGTAACATATTGTCAGATATTATCAATAATATCCATAATATATTGAATGATGGATATGATGAATAAGTCGTATGAATGTGCCAGTATTATGACTATCAAAGTGATTACTTTTGGCTGCTCGCGTTTATCGTGACAAATTGTCCTACCGTACGTTTTTCGGCTGGCTAAATTGTCCTTGGCAAGATTGTTCTGTCCAAAACAGCGGCTGGCCAATTTCTCCCACATTACTTTCAAAGCATGTAGTATCTACCAAACCCTCAACCCTTTACCAAATGATGTAATTTTAGACTTGTCCAAAACGAAAGCATTTGCACATGACGAATGAAATGTAGACCAAATTAATGATGATTTGAACCGTTGAAATAGTAAAAAAAAACATTGCGAGAAAAGGAGAAAACGACGGTTATTTGCATTTTTCCACAATGTTTTTAACAGCCTTTTTCCTCGGGGTCATCAGAAATGGGAAAGTTTGGTTAAAACACTCAGTTATGGCCTTTTATAGTCAGAAAAACAATATCCAAACATTACAATTTCAGTGTCGAGTTTTTTTTTTCATATGAATTATACATAGACAGACAATTAAGATATTCAATATGTATGTCTGTGATACTGATCTGCATTGCATTCAAAGGACAGTCTGATCTTGATCTTTTATTGTCTTCAAAAGCGACTATATATGTCACTGGAGAACATGGGCCATTGTATTGAATCATTGTAATGAGCAAGAGCATTACTACAGTAAACCTTTTGCTTTTAATCTGGAATATGGAGAGGATGAGAGTCAACCAATATGCTGATGAGACAAACATGTTACTGAGAGTTTTACGCTAAAGCGCTCAATTAATGAAATAGATCTGATAAGCGTGGAAAAGCAGCCTAATTATTGCAGGGTCATTGCTGTCTTGACTACGATATCTCAAGAAATAGGAATAGGAGATCCAAAATTTGAGTGACTGCATGTTCTGTGCAGTCTGGTCTGAATCTGGTCTGAATCTGCGCACTCCGAAGAGGCTTTTTCCTTGGTCAGTTGATTCAGACATGGAGAATATGACGTTAAGTGAGTTTTTTGTGTCGTAGTTTCAGGGTTTTTTCCATCTAAGAAAATGCTCTGTTTAACTCTACCACATAACAAAATGTTGAAAATCTTTCAAATGATGAAAAAAAACTGTGAGGAAAAAGAGAACATGCTTAATACATTTATGCTGTTTTTCCTACTACATTTTTAAAGCCCGACAAGTTTGTATGGCCAACGGTTAATAGACTGATTCCAGTCTTAAGAATGTCATCAAAAAGAAACATGTTAGTGAGCGTGTAAAATGCTAGAGCCGTAACTTTAGGGAGAGGAAGAGGGGCTATGAAAACAATTTAACCCTTAACCTGCTAAATAAGTGAAATGAAACTTTCAAGCTGACAGTAAAAACCCAGTTCTTTACTATTTCAAAGGTATTTTTTTTTTTGGAAAAAATATCTTCTTGTCGGACATTAAAGATACAAAATTAGACAGTATACAGTCTGATCTTGATCTACAATGTCTGGAAAAGGTCATAAATTCGCGCTTAGTAGCCCAAGGTTTAATACGTCCTAAGCTGAAAGATGCATAATCAAATATATGCTGGTCAGTATTGTGAATGGACAGTCTGGTTTCTAAGGTTGAAAGCGTGGGATAACCAGTCCATTCTGAAAATGTTTACGTAATGGCTTCTCCACTAGGGTAATAACTCTTAAACAACTCTACATCCTTTGTCCCACACTGCTTCACACGCTTCACCTCGCTTACATTAAACTACCAACTGCAGATTACATTTTTTAAACAGCTTTTACCACCAGCATGTATATCAGTTTGCTCTAAGGCAAAACAGTCTAAATTTTCAAATTCTTTTAAAGCAATGTTTCCTTACAAATTCCGTTTCACTGCAAGTATATCCTTGCTCGAGGCCAAATGACCTATCATCTTTCCAACACAAGGCGTGCTTACATCATCCGATACTCCTGGATTCGCTCTTGTTTCATTCATAAGTTGTTGCTTTGTCACTGACACCATTCCTTATTAGGGTTAAAAGTTCGACATAATAAGGTCACAACAGCTAGTATTAGTGTTATTAGACTGTAGGTAAAAGCTGCCACGAGTCGCAGTTAGATCAGTTTGCCCTCAGCAGACCGATTTCCGAAATTTGTGGTCTCTCTAATCGTCTGGCTCACGCCGACCGATTAAAAATCAGATGTAGTAATTACATGATTTTGACAATAAGCAAGAGAAGAAAAATCCTTCTACAGTAATATGTCACTAGCATTTTCTCCTTCTCCAACAATATTTTCTACCCTTTCAGAGAAAATCAAATAAATATCAGTTAACCTTTAATCAAACAATCTGAGCTTTAATAACCCTGAGTAAGAAGGCCTTTTCATGAAAAGAAGAAAATGTGGTAACTGCCATTTTGTCCTTTTTCCATAATGTTTTTACCCTTTGAAAGAATTTTACCACCATTTGAGCTACATTAAATTTGTCACCTGCAGATGCTTTGGATTTAGATAAATTAAAAATTTTGGTTTTTTTTTGGTAAAGAGTTTATAATAAATTATATTGTCTTCAAAATTAATGCCCTCATCGGTTGCAATCACATTTTTTAAATAAAGTTTCATCCATACATATAGCAGGGATTGAAGAAAAAGTTTGAGGATGGTAAATTTTTCAGATAAACTCCAGGAGAATGTGTTAATTCTGTCATGATTTTTTAATTAAAAGACAGAAATTAGAAGAAAATAACCATCTGTCTTTAGGACAGCCTAATCTGTTGGGACAGATGGATCCTTTCATTGAGATCATAGTGTTGTGTAAAATTGGTCCAACATTATACATTCACCAGAGTTTCCCCTTGGCTTTCCAATAAAGGATTCATTTGAACCCCTTGAAATGAATAAAAGAATTAAATTTTGCTGGACTTCAAGAAAATTTGTTGTTTTTTTTTAATTGAAAGAATGGACTGATTGAGTGATTAATCATGTTTTATGTAGCTTTCAACTTCATTTCATTCATGTCAGAGCAACAGCTCACATATTTATTTATGTCCTGCGCTTCACCAGTATAAGGTTCTGATTAATTTTGTCTTGCCAAAGAACACTCCCGTGAAAAAGTTCATGATTCCACAGAGGCTCAAACCTAGGGTCTACAAGGCTTTTGATTTGGACTTACCTAATCTGCAGTCTGGTAAAGAGTCAAACCATATAATACTCCATATCAAGGTTTTTTTTTTTACGGTTCTAAATCCGTAGCATTTTGCAGATGACAAAATCATCTATGAAAGGGCAAAAAATATTTCAGGAAAAGGAGAAATGCTGGTTACCAGACCAAAGGAATGGGTTGACTCAAGGATAAACATATGTAAAACTCAGGGAAATGTAGTAATTTCTCTAATTTGTGAATTCATTATGATGGTGGCAAGGTGTTGGTAACTCAACTCCCTACCAGACAATAAAATTTTAGGTTTGTCCACACTCAAAGCATTTGTGGATGACAAATTACTTATGGCTGATGTGATGGGATATATGTTGGAAAAGGTGGAAAATGTTGTGGGAAAAGAAGAAAATGCTGGTTACCAGCATTTTCTTCTTTTCCCACACTGTTTTCAGAAGCCCATTCCCCAGGGTCATTAAAACTTTGTACTGATGGTAATTGGAGCTGTTAATGACATAGGCCTGAATTATTTAGAATCAAGGCGAACCAAAATGTGATTACCTGTAGTGCTTTGATTAGTGTTGGTTGCATCCATTAGGGAATCAAGTTTTATCTAATTTGATTTGGGACAGTTCCTTGTTTTTTATATGGCTACACCATGGAGGCTGTAAGTAGTGTCTGATTTGGATGTACACTGTCTGGAAATGTGGTTGCATCTGTGCCAGGAGTTTTAGGTCTATACAAGATGACAAAAGTTTAGAATCTTTCCATGTTGCAAGCATTTGCATGCATTGCAATAAAGTAGATATTGTTCAAATTAAAGGATTTGTCTTTTTTTTTTAAAGCTAACTGTTTACCAAACGATCTCTAGTTTTAACGACCCCCAAGGAAAAAAGACTTTATAAAAAATTGAGAGAAAAGGAGAAAATGCTTATAACCAGCATTTTCTCCTTTTCCCACAATGTTTTCTACTCTTTCACAAACAACTGTTATCATTTCAGTCACTTTAAGTTTTAGTCTGCAAATGCATCCAATTAGGACAAGTCCAAAAATTTTGTTGTGTGGTGAAAGGTTAAACCTGAACTAACCCATCATTTCCCAGCATATCATCTTCCAATAACAATGTAATGCTTCCTACAACAGATACCTTGGGTTATTAATTATGTATAACTATTTATGTAATTATTGCTTCTTATAATCAACTGATTAGCCATAATTCAGCACCTCTATTTACTGACTTCTCAAACCTTTTGAAAGCAAGCAAGCTTTAGTTGCTTGGTCAATCAACTCTTTAACCGTTTACCAGACTACAAAATTTTAGACTTGTCCAAATTGAAAGCATTTGCAGACAACTAGCTCAAATGGTGTAATCTTTCTTTGATTGGGTAAAAACGTTGTTGGAAAAGGAGAAAATGCTGGTTACCAGCATTTTCTCCTTTTCCTACAATGCTTTCAAAAGACTTCTTTTCCAGGGTCATTAAAAATCGGCATTGTGCGGAAAAGGGTTCTCACAATGTTTTCAAATGCTTTCTTTCTCAGGGCCATGAATAGTCGGGATTTTGTGGTATAGGATTAATTTGTGACATCCATAATTATGCTTATAACATGGATACTAATAGTATTTCATTTATCATATAATTGCTTCTACCATTACTACTACATCTAGTTCTACTACTACTACTACTACTACTATATGCAAAGCAAAAGAAACCAGTCTAAAAAGATAGAAGTGAAAGGTGATGCTATTTCCTGTTGTGTCCACTTGCTTGTTTTAATTGCCAGTTTTTGTTAAATTGACTAATAAAATGCCAATTTTACCCTGCAATTGGGCAATTGTTTCTACCAGTTTAAAACCAAATCTTGGACGTTTTCCCACGGTTCTTTAAAAAAATGCATATTAATTATGAATGAAGAAAACTTTTTGCATGCAAGTTTGCAGGCTAAATTTAGTGTTGTCATTACAAAACCACAAAATTTTAGGATGGTCCAAATTCAAAGCATTTGTATATGACTTATTAGATTTAGCTGAAATGATGAAATTGTCTGAGAAAGTGTAAAAAAGCTTGTGGGAAGTAACCAGCATTTTCTCCTTTTTCCACAATGTTTTTCAGTCTTTTTTCTCAGGGTTGTTATAAGTCTGGATTGTGTGGAAATGGGTTAAAATTTGTGAGGCTTTGGGCAACCATTGAAATAACCTGTTACCAAACAATCCTGATTTTCAGTATTAACCCTTTCCCTAACGACAAATTTTAGACTGGTCCAAATTGAAAGCACTTGCAGACGACAAAATAAACATAACTCAAAAATTTAAATTTCTTTCAAGCAGGGTAGAAAACATTGTGGGAAAAGGAGAAAATGCTGGTTACCAGCATTTTCTCCTTTTCCCACAATGTTTTCAAAAGGCTTCTATCTCACGGTCGTAAAAACCAGGGATTGTTTGGTAAAGGGTTAATTATGAAGAAGGCTATTGAAAACATTTGTTAATGCAGTCTGATCTTGATCTACCCTGTCTGCAAAAGAAATTTAAGTGGGGTTCAGTGCTCTAAGATTGATTGATTCTATGGTGTTTCATGCCATTTTCAACATTATTTCAGTTAAATCAAGGGTAACAGTGCACATATACTTTCTTGGAGTTTCAGGTACCAGTACTTTGTACAATATTCTTTCCAAACCACTGGCTGCTTTCATACCTAGCTATCGTTGTAACAATGATCAGCAGTGAAAGAGAAATGAATCCTGTTGGAACCACTATCAGCAATCCTCGGAAAGAAATAGGCTGAGCAGGGGATTCGAACCAGCGACACCCCCCTCCCCCCTTCTCAAGTCCTGTATGCTACCAACTACGCTACCGGGAGCTTGGAAGAGTGCTGTGAGGGTTTACTGTACTGAGCACCAAGTGCAGACACAGAAGCGTATAAAACGGCTGAAAATGTGATAAAACATTACTGTCATTGACAACTGCTTGGCAACCAACCAGCCCATATTAGCTTGTATGCCAGACCGCCAGTCAATGAATGCAATTTTTTGCATGTCATTGGCAGGTTTTCATTATGTAGAAGCATGCATCTTGTTGACAAGTAAATTGCTGATCAGCACGAATTCTTCTGTGAAATTTTTCACATGAAATTTGGCAGGGACGATAGAAGTTCATTAAAAGGCTGCCAAATACATTGTGTAACAAGGAATCTGGTAGATTTCTTGCCAAGTTTGTCATAATAGACTTACAGAATCAGTACCTAACCCTTTCACCTTTTACCAAACAAACCAGTCCCGCCCCCTTAACCCTTTACCGCGCAATGACGACTCTTAACACCCCTGAGGAAGAAGCCATTTGAAAACAGTGTGGGAAAAGGAGAAAATGCTGGTAACCAGCATTTTCTCCTTTTCCCACAAAGTTTTCTACCCAATCAAAGCAAAATTGCACCATTTGAGCCACTTTGAAATTGTTGTCTGCAAATGCTTTCAATTTGGATAGGTCTAAAATTTTGCTGTGTGGTAATGGGTTAATGACCTTGAAAGACCCTGAGGAAGAAGGCTTTTGAAAACATTGAGGGAAAGGAGACAGTGCTGTTAACTTTTACTACCAAGTAAATGAAATTATACTTTGGTCATTGGCTACAAATATAGTTCCACTGCAAGATGGAGAGACAGTTTGGCTTTAATCTAAAATATTAAAGTAGTGGACAGTGTAAATGAGAGATCAGACTGCACATTGTGTACAGTCTAATCTGCATGTTGTGTGCAGTCTGATTTTGACCTACACTGTCCATAATAGCTTTTGGTGTCTTTCACAGTATGAGAAGAAATGACCAGCATTTTCTCCTATTCCTATAATATTTTAAGCCATTTCAACAACACTAATTTTTCACTTGTATCATATATAATTTGCCATCAGCAAGATATTTTTAGTTTGGTTCAATGTAAAATTTTGTCATTTTGTAAAGAATGGATTTCATGATGCAGATTTTTAAACTAGATTTTTAGTCTATTGTGCCAAACTTCAACCTCTTTTTGCCACAATATTTTCAACACAAATCAGTAGTAAGATGACAGAAAATCTCTGCAAGTATTCTTTATCAGATGATAAAATTTTAGACTTGCCCAGTTTGAAAGCAATTGCAAACAACAAATTCGGTTTAGATCTAGCAATGGAGTTTGTCTCAAAATGGGTAGAAAACATCATGGGAAAAAGGGGAAAATGCTGGAACCAGCATTTTCTCCTTTTCCCATGATGTTTTCAAAAGCTTTTCTACCTTTGGGTCATTACTTGGGATTGTGTGGTAAAGTATTTAAACCTGTACAAGCAAACGGTAAGTTTTGCTCCAGACTCAAGAAGAGAAAAATCTAGACAGATGGATCAGTATAGGTTATAAAGATTGCACTGGCTGATAATTCATTTTGAAGATCAATGGGGGATACACTTTCAACCCTTTGCTGAGCAGCCCTGTATCTTAACTCTTTACCACACGACAAAATTTTAGACATCCAAATTGGAAGCATTTCCAAAGGACATAGAAAATGTGGCACAAGTAATAGGATTTGTCTGTAAAAGAAATGAAAACATTGTGGGAAAAGAAGAAAATGCTGGTTACCAGCATTTTCTCCTTTTTCCACATTGTTTACAAAAGTTTTCTTTCTCAGGGTTATTAAAACTTGGGATTGTGTGGTAAAGGGTTAAATTGTTACTAGAAGACAAAATTTTAGATCTGTCCAAATTGAAAGTGTTTGCAGAGGACATTAGAAAAAGTGCATCAAAAATTGAAATTTGTATTGCAAAGGGTAGAAATCATTGTGGGAAGAGAAAAGAATCCTTTTCCCACAATGTTTTCTACTATATCAAAGACAGAAATCATCATTTAAGCTACACTTGATTTGTCATCTGCAAATGCTTTGAATTTGGTTGTGTCCAAGATATTGTGTTTTGGTAAAGCTAACTCTTTAGCACAGGACAAAAAATTTAGCCTGGGTCAGTATTAACCAACCATTGTTAGGAATATTATGAGTCTTGTTCTTTAGACTTTTCTAAATTTGACAGTAACACAACTTCTGATTGGTTAGATTATCTGATTTAGCCAATCAGAAATTGTGTTACTTTCAAAACTTAAAAAAGCTTGAAGAATAAGACTTAGAATATTCTCAAGAATGGTTGGAGAATACAGACCTTGGTCCAAAATGAAAGCATTTGCAGACGAAAAATTAAATGGTATACAATACACAGAATTAAATTTGTCTTTTAAAGGGTAGAAAACATTGTGGGAAAAGGAGAAAATCACCTTGTACATGACAATCAATTATGACCCAAACAAGCAAATGACAGTTATCATAGAAAATATTTCTGGGGTAATGCAGTAAATGCAAATGAGCAGCATTTTCTCTCTTTCCCACACTGTTTTCAAAAGCCTTTTTGTTTAGGGTTGTTAACTCTTTACCACACAATACCATCTTCTAACAACCTGAAGACAGACTTTTGAAAATATTGTGGGAAAAAGAGAAAATGCTGGTTACCAGCATTTTCTCTTATTCCCACAATGTTTTCAAAAGCCGTCTGGCGCAGAGTCGTTGAAACGTGGGATCATTTGGTAAAGGGTTGATAGTAAGGATGAATCTTTCTTATCTTGAATCTCAAAAAGCATAAACATCGGGGGAAAAAGAAAAGTACTAGAGAAAAGTTTTTTGAGATCACGTTGTAAAAGAGAATAGATACCAGGCAAAATTACTCGTAAAACCCTCTTTGTAGTTCTTTTGTGTTCGACGAGCATAATTGAATTTAAGTGAACACAATTGGTCAGCTTATTTCTTTTCGGCGCAGGTAAAAAAGAAAAATTGAATTTTTTTATCACGATTTTCCTGTGCGATGAACGGGAAAAATGTCCCCGTTATTTACGGAGATTATGATCTTAATTCAGTGGGTTGTCTCCCAATTTGCTATTGACAAAAAGCGATTAAATGTCATTTTACTATTGTCGTTGAGTGTTGACAAATTTGGCTAGGTGGAAGGCTCCCTGCACTTTTCTGGCGCCTCCCCCCTGTGTGCTTTTTGGCGTCTTTTGTCAATATGTTCGTTGGCTTCTGCTGTGATTTGTGAAACTTTTAGCGTCTATCATGATATTATACCTGTACTTGTAGGTCTGTAATTCTATAACCTTGAAGAAGAAGGCTTTTGTAAACATTGTGGAAAAGTAGAAAAGGCTGGTAATTGGCACTTTCTCCTTTTCCAACAATGTTTTCTACCTTTCTCAAATCAAATTTCAATTTTTGAGTCACATTTATTTTGTCACTTGTGTCGGGCCCCGGTTGCTTTGTCGGTAGCATACAGGACTTTAGAACAGAGGGTTGCTGGTTCGATCCCGGGCAGGGCCAGTTTCTTTCCGAGGACTGATGATAGTACTTGCGACAGGATTCATTCCTCTCTCACCACTGACCTCTGTTTAGACGATTGTTATGTGGGAAAGCAGCCAGTGGCTTGGAAGGAATATTGTGCGGATTACTGGTAAGGTAACAGAAACTCCAGGACAGCATGGATGGGAGCATTTGCCGCCACGATACTACTGAAATAATGTTGAAAACGGCGTTAAACACCATACAATCAATCAATCAATCAATCATTCAATTTTGTCTCTTGAAAATTCTTTCAATTTAGACTAGCTTAACCCTTTACCACACAACAAAATTTTAGATCGAAATTGAAAGCATTTCCAAAGGACATAGTAAATGTGGCACAATCAATGGGATTTGTCTGTAAAAGAAAAGAAAACATTGTGGGAAAAGAAGAAAATGCTGGTTACCAGCATTTTCTCCTTTTCCCACAATGTTTCCAAAAGCTTTCTTTCTCAAGGTTGTTAAAACTCGAATTTTGTGTGGTAAAAAGTTAAATTTTTATTGTTTGGTAAAGAGTTTAATACTACAGGCTATAATTGGGGGCTCAGCTTTCCTTTAATACCCGAAAATGTATTTCTTTCAAATATCTCTGTCCATGGCAAAAACTGCAGGCTTTTAAAAAGACATGATTTTTAGAACACTGTGAAAAAATATTCAATCATAGGTATTCATTTTTTTTTTCTGTCATGCTATTTCTTGTATTGTCTGTACAAAATGTGCATCTGAGGTATCTTGCAAAAAGTATTTATTCCTCAGAATCATATGACTTGTTTGTGAATTGTGAACGTAGCAATGTGTTGAATCAACCATTTGAGTCATGCCCTGTGAAAAGGGGGCTTAATGCATCTGCAAAAAGTACCAATTCAGGTCAGCCTGCGTAATTTGCATAAGCTGACCTGAGTCAAAACTTTCTGCTTTTCGTAAACTTTTTATACATATCAAAGGATCAGTGTACCTCATGATTCCATTTGTTTAACACTTTTCCACACAACAAAATTTAAAGACTTGTTCAAATTGAAAGCATTTTCAGACAACAAATTACATGTGAATCAACTTTTTCTAGTTGTATCTGGAAGGGTAGAACACATTGTTGGAAAAAGGGAAAATGCTGGTAACCAGAATTTTCTTCTTTTCCCACAATGTTTTCTAAACTCTCCTCCTTTTTGGTCATTAAAACTCAGGATTCTGGGGTAAAGAGTTAATACAAAATAGACCTTATGGATCCATAATGATATAACAACTTGCGTGGTGTCGTGCATCACAGATATGCATTAAACCCCTTTTTGCCAGAGCGTGGCTCATTTCTGTAAGACTGACATGTCGTTTATAAAAAATCTGCGTATTTTCCCTGTCTATTGATAATGCTGACATCATCGGGACAAAACTTCATGTGTAGAACTAGCTGATAGCAAAAGCAGAGAACGATTTGTTTGCAGACATATTTCCCCTGTGAGACATTGTGTGTCTTTTTTTGTTACTGTAACCCCACCCATTTCAAAGATACAGATACATTCCTTCAATTATAGTTGCCTTTGCAGCCAGTCTAGATCAAGATCAGACTATAAAAAATGTACACTCCGATCTTTGATCTACACTGTCTGCTTTGCTGAAACATTCTGGGCAACAGCAACATAGAAATTTGTATAATTTGCTTCTTGTTTTTAGACGGAAATTGTCTAATTGTTGTTGACTTTTCAGAGCTGTAACCTCTTACTACATAATCTTGAGTTTTATTAACCCTGATAAAGAAAGAGTTTGAAAACATTGTGAGAAAAGAAGAAAATGCTGGTATCCAGCATTTTCTCCTTTTCCCGCAATGTTTTGATTATAGTCACTTCTAGTATGTCATCTGTAAATTCTTTGAATTTGGACAAGTCTAAAATTTTGTTGTTTGGTAAAGAGTAGCCATGTAATCTTGTTATGTTAAAAATTAACATATCAATTATTCATGAATGAGCAGTAATAGCCACAGATTTGTTTCAAATTATTATACCCTTAACACAGTCCCCAGTTTTAACGACCCAAAGGAAGAGGACTCTAGAGAAAATTGTGGGAAACAGATTCCTTTTCCCACAATGTTTTCTAGCCTTTCAAAGAATAACTTCCTTATTTGTTCGGCATTTAGTTTGACGTCTGCAAATGCTTTCAATTTGAACCAACTAAGATTTTGTCGTTTAGTAAAGAGTTTGGTTAAAAAAGTGCCAAGAAACACCCCAGAAAATTGGCTTCTTTTTCAGGCAGTGGAAAGATTCCGATTTTGATTAATTTGGAAGATATTGGCTTGAACTTGTAGTTAAAAGTTATGGACAGATAGAGATTCAAGATCAGGCTGCATGCTCTGTACAGTCTGATCTTGATCTACACTGTCCTTCAAAACTATTTCAGGTTACCCTTGGCAAAATAAACCCTTTACCAAACAATCCCTGGTTTTAACAACCCTGGGAAAGAAAGCCTTTGGAAACATCGTGGGAAAAGGAGAAATTGCTTGTAACAAGCAATTTCTCCTTTTCCCACAATGTTTTCTACCCTATTAGAGAACCTCAGCGCATTTGTACCAATTTCAAAATTGTCGTCTGCAAATGCTTTCAATTGGGATATGTCCGAAATTTGTCATTTTGGAAAATGTTAACCCTGTATCACATAACAAAATTTTTAACATGTCCAAATTGAAAGTATCTGTAGACAACAAATTTGGCTCAATTAATTGAATTAGTCTTTGACAGAGAAGAAAACATTTTGGGAAAAGGAGAAAATGCTGGTTACCAGTATTTTCTCCTTTTTCCCAAAATGTTTTAAAAAGCCATTTTCCTCATGGTTGTTATAAACAGGATTTTGTGATCAAGGGTTATAGCACAATTTTGACTCACACTTTTGCACTAATTGTAATGATTCACCGAGTCAACTTTGTGGAGTCAACATTGCCGTCTTTTTGAAATGGAACTTGTCATGTTTTTGCTCAAAAAAATTAACTTTCAAGGACTTTTTCTCGGAGAAAAAAATGTATAGAAGTCTAAAAGAATTATGAATATTTTTCTAGATTTCTTCTTCATGGTGTAGGCATGTCTTTTTAGACTTGTAGATTTTGAATAACTCTGCCAAATTGACTCAACCCTTTACCAAACAATCCCTGGTTTTTACGACCCTGAGATAGAAGCCTTTTGAAAACATTGTGGGAAAAGGAGAAAATGCTGGTAACCAGCATTTTCTCCTTTTCCCACAATGTTTTCTATCCTATGGGAAACAAATTTCAATTTTTGAGTTACGTTTATTTTGTTGTCTGCAAGGGCTTTCAATTTGGACCAGTCTAAAATTTTGTTGTTTGGTAAAGAGTTAACTCTTTAACAAACGACGAAATGTTAGACTGGTCCAAAATAAAAGCAGTTGCAGACGACAGTTTAAATGTGGCTCAAATGGAGAAAATTGGCTTAGAAAGGGTAGAAAACATTGTGGGAAAAATAGAAAATGCTGGTTACCAGCATTTTCTCCTTTTCTCACAATGTTTCAAAAGGCTTTCTTCTTCAGGGTCATTAAAACTCAGGATCATGTGGTAAAGAGTTAATCAAATTACAAAATTTTGGACTTTTCCAAATTGAAGTCACTTGTAGATGACCATCTAAATGTGATTTGTCAATGTACTGACTGCAAAACTAAATGCTTGGTTGTGCAGACATAGCTTTCATAACTCCATGCTTGATTATGCAAAGAAACTAAGTTTGCAAAAGTACAGTAACTAGCATTTTCTCCTTTTCCAATGATGTTTTCTGCCCTTCCAAAAATAAATTTCGATTTTTGTGTCACCTTTATTTATCGTCTGCAAGTGCTTTGAATTTGGACGAGTCTTAAATGCTGCTGTGTGGGAAAGAGTAGATGAATGTTGCTCTTGGAAAAGGATGCTCAAGGTATTCTCTGAATGCATTATCTCCTTACCAAACGACAAAATTTTAGACTGGTTCATATTGAAAGCACTTGCAGATGACAAAGGTGGCCCACATGGCAAAATTTGTCCATGAAAGGTTAGAAAACATTGTGGGAAAAGGAGAAAATGCTCAGGTTACCATTATCTCCTGGTTACCAGCATTTTCTCTTTTTTGCACAATTTTTTCTAAAAGTTTCTTTGTCATGGTAGTTAAAGGTCGGGATTGTGTACTATAGGCTTAAATCAAGCAAGTCATTGTCATTTCAACCCAGGACAGCCTGCGCAGGCTGACATTAGGTCAGTTACTTTTTGCAAATGCATTAAACAAACTTTTTGCATAGCCTCGGTAGCACAGTCATTAGCGTACAAGACTCAAGAACACAGTTTTGCTGGTTCGATCCTAGCTCAGCCAATTTCTGTCCTAGGATTGATGATAGTCATTGTGACAGGATTCGTCTCTCACTGCTGATTATTGTTTTGATGATGGTTATGTTGGAAGCAGCCAGTGGCTTGGAAAGAATATTGTGTGGAGTACTGGTAATGAAACTCCAGGAAGGCATTGATAGGTGCACTGGCTGCTGCGGCACAACTGAAATAATGTTGAAAATGGCGTTACACACCATACAATCAATAAATCAGTCACTTAACAACCTTTTCAAAAAGTATAACTTACATTCATCCAAGGTGGGCTCTAAGTATGATAGTTATGCCATTCCCATTTAATCATTCCCATTTAGTTTTATGACCCAAGATAAATCAGTGGGTGGGGTAATTAAGTTATAAACGGTTGAGGACCTCTCAATGTAGACAAATGTCCTGTATACTGGGCAGTGGTCAGATTGAGTGACCATAAGTGTTTAAATGGATTTGTCATGTCATTGATAATATGTGTTGTAAAATGTTTGCATTTACCTCATGATTTACAAGAGTTTTTTTTTTAAATTTGTGAATTTAGGCTCAAACATTTTCAGAATTGCATTTTGGGAATTACCCATCGCAGAATTGTTTATAGCCTGACCAATTATTCTCAGCTCAATAGAATTTAACCTTTACTCTAACAATCCTGTGTTTCAATGACCCTATATGAGAAAGCAGTCTCTAAGGAAGAGCAGTTTGTGTTTTCAAAGGCCATCAGTCGAAATAATTGTAAAAAGATATGAGCAGTGCCCTGACAAAATGGGATTTAATATATCTCCCTGATGCATTATACCAAGCAAGGCATCATGATAAATTATGGATCCAAAAAATGTAATGTCTTACAACCGATTGAATCATGAGGTAGATTGGTCCATGGACATGCAGTAAAGTTACCAAAGGCAAAAAGTTTTGACACAGGTCGGCCTGCGAGGACTACCTACGCTGGGTCAGCCTGTGTGGACTACGCAGGCTGACCTGGGCCGACATATTTTGCAGATAAGTCAAATCCCCTTTTCACAGAGCACTGTGTATGTGTTTGTATGATAGCAAAGGTAAAAAGGTCCAATATTTCCCATGATAATGGTATGAAAATTGGCACCAACTCTACTTTTCACTTTATTAGAGGGTACTTAGTAATGCAATTGAGTTACCAGGAAATTTGTAGGAAGTTTTAGGGAATGGATGATAGTGCGCTTGATTTAAGTCTTTACCACATGAGAAAATTGTAGGCTAGTCTGAATTGAAAGCATTTGCAGACGACAAATTAAATGTGGCTCAAATGATGAAAGTATCAGTGAAAGCGAAAAAAATGTTACGGGAAAAGGAGAAAACTTAAGGAAAGCCAGCATTTTCTCCAATTCTCATAATGTTTTCAAAAGCCTTCTTTGTCAGGGTTGTTAAAATTCGGGATTGTGTGGGAAAGTACTTCACCAAACTATCCCTTGTTTTAATGACCATGAAGAAGGGTTGTTTAAAGAAAGGATTGTTTATTCTCGTTTTCTCACAATGTTTTCAAAAGCCTTCCTCCTCAGGTTGTCAAAAGTTAATATTGTTCGGTAAACTTTTCATGAAATGGTATATTGAAGTTTTGATTGAGCGGAAAGCACCTGAACTTTAATTTCAATGTTTACCAGTATTGTTAGTTAAAACTGTGTTTACTTAAAATGCTTAAAATGTTTGATAAACTGTGGTTTTGCAAACTGATTAAGAAAGAAAGAGTTCTTTGACTGTTTACAAAATGACAAAATTTTAGATTTGTCAAAATTGAAAGCATTTGCAGACGACAAAAGAAATGTGCTCAAAAATTGAAATTTGTCTAGTGAAGGGTAGAAAACATTGTGGGAAAAGGAGAAGATGCTAGTCACCAGCATTTTCTTCTTTTTCCACAATGTTTTCAAAAGGATTCTTTCTCAGGGTAGTTAAAAGTTGGGATTGTGTTGTAAAGGGTAAAACAATGTTACACTTCTTGAATGAAAGGTCTATTTACCAGGTACCATACGACAAACTGTTTAGACTTGTCCAAATTTAAACCATTTGTAGACAACAAATTAAATCATAGGATTTGTTGCTGAAAGAGACTAAATCTTTGTGGGAGGAGAAAAGTTACCAGCATTTTAGTCCTTTTCCTATATTTCCGTATTTCTCAGGTTTATAAAAACATGGGACTCATTGTTTAGCAGAAGTGGGGTACTGGGATACAAATTTGAGCTGAAACACAATGCCCAGCTGGGGTACCAATAATGTGCTGAGGTACAAACTCAAGCTGGGTTACCACTATGAGCTGAGGTATAAACTCAAGCTGGGGTACCAATATGAGCTGAGGTACAAACTCAAGCTGGGGTACCAATTATGTGCTGAGGTACAAACTCATGCTGGGGTACCAATATGAGCTGAGGCACAAACTCAAGCTGGGGTACCAATTATGTGCTGAGGTACAAACTCAAGCTGGGGTAACAATATGAGCTGAGGTACAAATTCAAGTTGGGGTACCAATATGAGCTGAGGCACAAATAAAGCTGGGATACAGTTTCTAGCTAAGGTAAGACTATGAGGTGGGGCACAAATTTTAGCTGAGGTACAAATTCAAGCAGGGATACATTACTTGGCTTCCCCGTTGAGCCCTTGCCACCTGGATCCTTATTCACCAACCATTCTTAAGAACCTTCTTAGTCTTCTCAATGATTTTCTAAATTTGAAAGTTACACAACTTCTGATTGGCTAAACCATTTGGTTTAGCCAATCAGAAGTAGTGTTACTTTCAAATTTAGAAAATCACAGATATAAAGACTAGGAATGTTCTTTTGAATGGTTGGCGATTATGGACCCTGGCTTATCCAGGCTTTGCACCTGGACGATACAAATTATGTCAGGTTAGTTTAGGTTAGACATTCTAAATAAATCCCAACATGTGATGTTTTATGATGATGACCCCAGAATACCAAGACCACAGGAATTTCAGCCAAGGTATTTGGCTGTTTATGCTGAAAAATATGTTACCTACAAACAAAGGGTAGTACTTTGTTGTGCTAATGTCTTTATCAAACAATCCCAGGTTTTTATGACCATTAGGGTTAAAACTATGGACAACATTGTAGGAGAAGGATAAAATGCTATTTTTTCCCTTTTTGTACACCTAAAGAGATAACTCGACTTGAAGGTTGCGGGTTCGGTACCGGGTTGCAGCCAACTTCCTTTTCGGTGATTTTTCGCCTCTCACCTCTGATGCATGTGAGAAAAGTAGTCGGTGGCTTTGGAAAGAAAGTTGTGTCAGTACTGGTGTGAGAAAGCCAGGAAACACATGGGTGCATCACTGACTGCCATGATATGACCTAAGCTGTTAAAGTGGAGTTACACTCCAATACACACCAAATCAAACTGAAGAGATATAACCATCATGGCCTGCCCCTAAGTCATTGATCCATCCTGATCCATACACAATTTTGTGTCCCCTTGAATCCATGGTCTAATTTTCAAAATATTTTACACATTTATGCACTTTGATAAGATGATGTTAAGAGCAGAGATTTCAGATGCTAGGCTTTAAGGTCACGGTCACAGCAAGGGATCAAAGGTGACAGTCTGTAGGTAGTATCCTGGGAGGGATATTGTTCCTCTTTGTGGAGCTTTTGTAGCACAGCGTTTTGTATCCTTTCAAAAACAAAGCCTATCATTTGAGCACATTTGATTTTTTGCCCGCAAAATTAATTCTTATAGCACCAAATAAACCCAAGAAGAACTTTCTTCTAACAGGATGCTTATCCAGTTGCCAGTGTTGTTTTTGTTCAGAGTGTCTCAGCAAAGCGGACAGTGTAGATCAAAGATCAGACTGCACGTTTCAGTTGCTGGTTTGAATCCTCACCTTGGCCAATTTCTGGCTGAGGATTGATGATTGTCATTGCAACAGGAATCTATTCCTCTCTGACTGCTGACCATTGTTTTGATCTTGGTTATGTTGAAAAGCAGCCTGTCACGTTGGAAGAATATTGTGGGTAGTACCTCCAGGAAAGCATTGAGTGGCCTACTTGCTGCTATAATTTGAATGAAATAATGTTGAAAAACACATCAAAATACTATATAGGCAAATAAACCCTTAAAACCCAGAATTGTCTGGTAAAGGTTGTACTTTTTATCAAACAACAAAATTTTAGACTTGTCCAAAATGAGCGTTTACAGATGACAAGTTAAATCTGGCTTATTTGATGGAATTCGTGTTTTGAAATGTATTAAACATTGTCTGAAAAGGAGAGAATGCTGGTAACCAGCATTTTCTCTGCTTGCCCACAATGTTTTCAAATGCCTTCTTTGTCAGGGTCATTACAACTTGGTTTGTGTGATAAAGGTTTAACCCTTGACCATTTAATCCTAATTTTAAACAGTGCTTAGAAAGAAAGCTTTTGAAAGGGTTGTAGGAAAAAGGAGAAAATGCTGGTAGCAGGCATCATCTCTATTTCCCACATGTTTTCTACTCTTTCAAAGGAAAATTTCATCATTTGCACCACGTTTTATAATGTGGTCTGCAAATGCTTTGAATTTGGACAAGTTTAAAATTTTGTTGTTTCGCAAAGGGTTCAGTGAAAAGAGTTATGTTTACAGTGAAGGGGAAAATAGGAACAAACATCAGAAACACATTGTGTATCTTAGGCTGTGGAATAAAGGAACTTGTTCATAAGAACAACCTGGTTGTCCCTTAACCCTGCAGAACACAGTTTCTACATGCCGTTTTCATTGGTGAAGATTTAGATCAGACTGCACAATGTTACAAAAGATAATGGTTAGTGTGGATTGATGACCATTTTGTACATTTATACAGTCTGTTCTAGGGTCTCCATATGGCTTTACTTATTTGGATGTAAATTGTCTTTATTGTGGAGAAAGGAAAATTGTGCCATCTACCTGGGTCCTAACATATGCTTTATGTAGCATAACAGTGTATCAGGCCCACCCTCAATTCCTAACAGTGAGGAAACTTCCTTAACCTTTATCACATAATGCCGAATTTTGAGGACCCTCAAAATGAAATATTTTGAAAACATTGTGGGAAAAGGAGAAAGTGCTGGTAACCAGCATTTTCTCCTTGTCCCATAATGTTTTCAAAAGGCTTCTCTCTAACGGGTCATTAAAACACGGAATTGTGTGGTAAAGGGTTAATTTTAGTTTTCAGATTGCTGGGGGTGGAATTAGGGCTTTATTAATCAATTTCCTTTTTTCACATCAGTTGTAGTACCATTGTTTGTCCAAAAAAAACACATTTGGTCAAGCAAAATGTATCGGAATGAGGAGGTCAATATTGGTCAAGTACAAGCAGGACACAGCTGCACTGACCATCTGTCCTGGTTTGACATGACTGTCAACTGACCCTTGACGCTGACCCTTTTAAAAGAAATAAAAGATGTCGTCATAAAATTTGCACCCTTATTTTTTTTATGGCTCTTTGAAAAAATGATTTCGGCTTAAACCTAAGCCATGATACATCATGAGCGGGGCGAGCCCCGGTAGCTCAGTCGGTAGCATGCAGGACTTGAGAACACGGGGTCCAGGGTTCGATCCCTGACTACGACCTCTGGCTCGGCCAATTTTTTTCCGAGGATTGATGATAGTCACTGCGACAGGATTCATTCCTCTCTCCCCGCTGACCATTGTTTCGACGATGATTATGTCGGAAAGCAGCCAGTGGCTTGGAAAGAAAATTGTGCGAAGTACTGGTAAAAGAGACTCCAGGAACGCATGGATAGGTGCACTGGCCGCCGTGATATAACTGAAATAATGTTGAAAACGGCGTTAAACACCATACAATCAATCAGTCAATCAATCAATCAACATCATGAGCCGTGCTGTTGGGAAAAAGGGGTGGTTTAATTCAGGTTACCATATGACAAAATTTTATTCTCAACCAAGTTAACTTTTTACCAAACGACAAAATTTTGCACTGAACTACATTCAAAGCATTTGCAGACGATAAATTTTTTGTTGCTAAAATGATGATTCTTGTCATTGGTAGGGTAGAAAACTGGGCGGAAAGGAGAAAATGCTGGTTACCAGCATTTTCTTCTTTTCCAACAGTGTTTTTGAATGGCTTCTGTGTCATGGTCGTTAAAAGTCGGGATTGTTTGGTAAAGGGTTAAAAGCACTTGCAGACATCAAATTAAATGTGTATCAGATGGTGATTTCTGTCTTTGATAGGTCGGAAAACATTGTTGGAAAAGGATTTTCTCCTTTTCAGACATACAATGTTTTCGACCAGGACAAAGACAAATCTCATTTTTTGAGCCGCATAGGTTTTATTCGTCTGCAAATGCTTTCAAATCAGACTAGTCTAATATTTTGCGGTCTTGTAAAGGGTTAAGGATTTTAAATTTGCATAATATGTCTACCTGACATAAGAGGGGGTCACATTTCCTTGTTACCAAACAATAATAATGTTTTAATGTCCTTGAGGAAAAAAGCTTTTGAAAACATTGTGAAAAAAAGGAGAAAATGCTGGTTTCCAGCATTTTCTCCTTTTCCCACAATGTTTTCTATCCTCTCATAAAAATTTCTTGTTGGTTGAGGTCCATTTAATTTGTCGTCTGCAAAGGCTTTCAATTTGGGACAAGTAGAACATTTTGTCGTCTGGTTAAGGATTAAATAGATAATGAAAAGACACACGACCTGACGCCCGTTGTCGTCATCGTCTCATCTGATTCGTCGGGGCTCAATCTGCAGCTGTCGTAATGTAACGTACCTTATACCTAGGTCAGGGACTTGCTCAAAAATTGATTTCAATAATGGATATCGGATGTGAAAAAAAAAAAAAGTAAAAAAAAAGATTCATTTTTTTAACCATTTATTTACTCTTACCACATTTTCAAAATTCACTGGTAGAGGACCACTTCAGGTGGTTCAAATAATTAGTTGTGTCTTTGGAAGGGTAGAAAATGTTGTTGAAAAAGGAGAAAATGCAGGCAGACAGCGCAATGTTTTCAGTATTCCTCTTTGTCATAATAAACGCTGTAACTCTCTTACCAAACAATCCTGATTTTTAATAACACTAAGGAAGATGGCTTAGAAAATATTGGGGGAAAAGGAGAAAATGCTGGTACCCAGCATTTTCTCCTTTTCCCACAATTTTTTCTTCCCTTCCTAAAACAAATTTCAATTTTTCAGTCACATTTATTTTGTTGTCTGCAAATGCTTTCAATTTTTACCAGTCTGAAATTTGTCGTTTGGTAAAGAGTTAAGATTTTGCCATCTGGTAAAGAGTTAAAAAGGCAACAGGCTGTTAGACCTCATTTATAAATATTTCGGAAAGGGGGGGGGCCTCACGCAAGCTAATTTGCATACAGGTGAAAAGTGGCACATGGCATAACGCTACAGCAAACACAAAACCAAAACACTCTTGAAATTACCAAAATACCTCTACAGGCCCAGCTTTAACCCTTTACTACATGACAAAATATTAGACTCATTCATATTTAAAGCATTTGCAGACAACAAAATTAATGATACTCAAAAATTGAAACTTGTTTCCAAAAGGGTAGAAAACATTGTGGGAAAAGGAGCATTTTTCTCCTTTTCTGACAATGCTTTCAGAAGGCCTCTTTCACAGGGTTGTGAAAATCCGGGGTTGTTTGGAGCACTTAGTAAATTAATAGACATTTTAAATCTAAAAATTAGATTAAAATAATTTTAAATATCAGGTTGATTTTGACTTGTAAAGTCTTAGAGAGCTTACAATGTGGATCATGGATCAGACTGCACAATTGTGCAGTCTGATCTTGATCTACATTGGTCGCAGAGCTAATATAGTCGTGAAAGGTGGTTTAAGGGTTTACTTTACCATACAAGGAAATTTTGGAACAGATGAAATTCGAAGCATTTGCAGACAACAAAATAAATGTAGCTCAAACGATGGTTTCTGTCTGTGAAACCATAGAAAACAAACTGGTTACCAGCATTTTCTCCTTTTCTCACAATGTTTTCAAAAGCCTTCTTCCTCAGTGTTGTTAAAACTCGGGATTTTATTGGTATAGGGTTAACGCTTTACTGAATAAATGTAGAAAGTTATATTTATAGTCTGTGATAAATGACCTTTATAATTCAGTTTTAAGGTTTGCTTTGGTTGTAATTTGTAGCAAAATAGCAAACGGTATAGGTTCGTGATCTTTAATGTCTGATCTTGATCCGCACTATTTGGGAAAGCAGCTGAAAGCAATTGAAAGTTGTGAATGTTACGTACCTTTTACTCTTTATCAGACAACAAAATTGTAGACTTACCCAGAAAAAATTTTAGACTCCTCCATATTTAACCCTTTACCAAACAATCCCAGATTTTAACGACCCTTGGAAAGAAGCCTTTTGTAAACGTTGTGGGAAAAGGAGAAAATGCTGGTAACCAGCATTTTCTCCTTTTCCCACAATGTTTTCTACCCTATCAAATACAAACTTCATCTTTTGAGCTACGTTTAAATTGTCGTCTGCAAATGAGTTGAATTTGAACAAGTCTACATTTTTGTCATTTGGTAAAGAGTTAAAGTATTTGTAGATAACAGGATGTTGAAGAATTAATTTTGAAGTATTTATCTTTGAGAGGGTAGGAAACATTCCTCTTTTTCCCACAATGTTTGAAAAATCTTCTTCCTTTAGGGTCTGTAAAACACAAGATTGTCTGGTATAGGGTTAAGAGTTAACACTAAGCCTTAACTTTTTACCAAACAACAAAATTCTGGACTAGATGAAATTCAAAACATTTGCAGACGACAAAATAAACATAGCTTAAATGATATTAAGTGTCTTTGAAGCTGTAGAAAACATCGTGGATAAAGGAGAAAATGCTGGTTACCAGCATTTTCTCCTTTTCCCACAATGTTTTCAGAAGACTTCCTCTTCAGTGTCCTTTAAAGTCAGGATTGTGTGGTAAAGGGTCTGAAATAAATGATAGTAAATATTTTTCAAGCTAGGAGAAAAAAGCTGCAATGTTCCTATCTAGACTCTAATCTGTAAGAAATCTCTTGGATTATGAGACAGTAAAGATCAAAGATCAGACTACAGGTTCTGTGAAGTTTGATCTTGCTCTACACTGTGCACAAAAGTAACTGAAGTTATGCTCAGAATCATAAGGATGAAGAAAGAACGATCGAGGCATGACTAATCGACAACAACTGTGAAAAGCATAATCACTGAGAAAAAATTGCCCCATTATGAAATCTGAATGCTTATAACAGGTATGATTTTAACCCATGTATAACCCTTTGCGAAACAATCCTCGGTTTTAATGACAGAAAGGAAGAAGGCTTTTGAAACATTGTGGGAAAAGGAGAAAATGCTGGTAACCAGCATTTTCTCCTTTTCCCACAATATTTTTTGTCCTTCCAAGAACAAATTTAAATTTTTTAGGCATGTACCGGTATATTTTTTTGTCTGCAAATGCTTTGTATTTGGACAAGTGTAAAAATTAAGAAAATTTGAAAATATTATTAGAAAAGGAGAAATGCTGGTATCCAGTATGGTCTCCTTTCCCCACAGTGTTTTCTATCCTACCAAAGGCAAATTTCAGGGTTTTTTTTTTGTTACACTTAACTTTTCGTCTGCAAATGCTTTGAATTTAGACAAGACTACATTTTTGTCGTCTAGTAAACAAATAAAAGGTGCAACAGACCACTTTTGAAAACATTGTGACAAGAGTTAAAATTCCCATATTGAGCAATTTCTCCATTTGCCTCAATAATTTTCTAATTACTATTGATACAAACTAAATACACATGAACAAGAACTTATTGATGTTATCTGTGAATTTGTTGCGAGGGGAAATGAGTTAACCTGTTACCAAACAATCCCGGGTTTTCAGGACTTTGAGAAAGAAGCCTTCTGAAAACATGGTTGGAAAAAAAGAAAATACTGGTAACCATTATTTTCTCCTTTTCCCACAATGTTTTCTACCCTTTCCAAAACAAATATCAATTTTTGAGTCACACTGATTTTGTCATCTGCTTTCAATTTGGAGTAGTCTAAAATTATGTCATATGGTACAGAGTTAAATACTGAGCATTTATCTGAAATAAAAAAAATGACGGCAGATTGATAGACCCCGTTTTAAAACCAGGTCGCACTTTTTGATATCAAGTTTTTGTTAAATCTACTGATATCGCTAGATAAATCTGCCCCAAGAGCACACTTCTGGCGAGGGAAATGAGATAGAGTACTATCGACATTAAATTGATATGAACAAAGAAAGTAGTCCCCACAGCTCACAAGAAAGTTCAACTCTTACCTATGGTATAGAAAGATTGTAATGTGTTTATTACAAAATGTGTTACAGTACAGATGTTTTATATTTCAGTGTTGTAGGGTAAGAACACCAGGTATCACTCAAATCGGGGATCCATAAAACAGTTTTTTTTTAACAATATCTTAAAACTTTATTTCTTCCTGAAAACCTATGTTATAGGTATTCATTAGAATGGTCTTGATGCCAATTTTTTTTTTTTTGAGTACCCACAACATAGATGTTTGTAAAAAAATGAATGAGATTGTTTGTTGAACAAGAGAATAGCCCTGGTATCATTCTGCACAGCTGCAAACAGTGCTTTGTCTGTTCTGATGTCTTAACTCTTTACCAAATAACAGAATTTTAGACTTGTCCAAATTGAAAGCATTTGCAGACGACAATTTAGATTATGGTCTCATGTTGAAAAATTTTCTTTGATAAGGTAGAAAACATTGTGGGAAGAGGAGAAAGTTCTGCTTACTAGCATTTTCTCCTTTTCCAACAAAGTTTTCAAAAGGCTTCTTCTTCAGGGTTGTTAAAACTCATGATTATGTGACAAAGGGTTCTGGGTGCTAATTATAGTGATCTTGATGACAGAAATTTAATAAGTACCCACAACATAGGTGTTAGTAAAGAAGAGAAAGAGATTTTCCTTTTGATAAGAGAAAAGCCTAATTTTCATTATGTACAGCTGCAAACAGTATTTTGTCTTTTTTGAAGTTTTACGTCTTTACCAAACAATTCCGAGTTTTAACGACCCTAAAGAAGAATACTTATGAAAAAAATGTGGAAAAAAGAAGAAAATGCTTGTGACCAGCATTTCCTCGTTTTCCCACACTGTTTTCTACCCTTTCAAAGACAAATTTCATAAGTTGCGCAATATTTGATTTGTTGTCTGCAAACACTTCCAATATGGCTTTGTAGATAAGCCTAAAATTTTATGGTATGGTAAAGAGTTAACCCTTTACCACACAATCACGACTTTTAACTTTTAACCAGGAGGTAGAGGGCTTTTGAAAACCTTGAGGGAAAAGGAGAAAATGCTGGTAGCCAGCATTTTCTCCTTTTCCCACAATGTTTTCTACCTTTACTGATACAATAAATATCATTTCAGCTGCATTTTATTTGTTGTCTGCAAAAGCTTTCAGTTTGGACCAGCCTAAAATTTTGTCGTATGGTAAAGAGCTAAAAAAAAATAAGCTTAAAATACAATGTAAATTTTCTCAGGCTATTTGGGGTAACAGGTGCTTCTTGAGAAACATCAAAGTCGATTTGCAGTGTATTATGTATGTAACAGTTACTGTTTTCATGTTATGTTATATTTTTGGACTTTTATAAACGCAATTATATTCCCACATGCTTAACTTTACGTCCCAAAACAAACTTGTGTCCTATAACAAATTTGCACCAGGGAACATTGAAAGAATCCCCCGTTAACTCTTTACCAAAAGACAAAATTACAGACCGGTCCAAATTGAGAGCATTTGCAGACGACAAAATAAATGTGACTGAAAAACTGAAATTTCATTTGGGAAGGCTAGAAAACATCGTGGGAAAAGGAGAAAATGCTGGTTACCAGCATTTTCTCCTTTTCCTACAATAATTTCAAAAGGCTTCTTTCTCAGGGTAGTTAAAAGGATTGTGTGATAAAGAGTTAATATTAAAGATATTCAACATGGATAGCCATGCCGGGTAGCTCAGTGGTTAGTGTATCTGACTTGCGACCTGGTTGTTGTGGATTGGAGTCTGGTTGTTGCAGACGTTTTTTTTTTTGGCAATTTTTTGCCTCTCACTTCTGATGCATGTGAGATAAGTAGTCAGTGACTTGGAAAGTCAGTACTGGTGTGAGAAAATCAGGAAACACATGCATAGGTGCACTAACTGCTTTGATCTGACCTAAGCTGTTAAAACGTCATTTAACTCCAATACAAACATATATACATATACATTGTTATGCTCACTTCTTCAGGGTTGTTAAAAGTTGGGATTGTGTTGTAAAGGGTTAAAGGTTGCTCTTGTCCGGCAAAGTGGACAGTGTAGATCAAAGATCAGACTGCACATTCAGTGCAGTCTGAGCTAGATCTACATTGGTCACTGGGCGTGGAAGGGGCTTTAAGGGTTAATGTAATAATCATATACAAAACCACCTTTTTTGGACTGTGGGGATTTAACCCTTTACCACATAATCCCGACTTTTGACGACCCTGAGAAAGAAGCCTTCTGAAAACATTGTGGGAAAAGGAGAAAATGCTGGTAACCAGCATTTTCTCCTTTTCCCACAATGTTTTCTTCCCTTCCCAAAACAAATTTCAAATTTTCAGTCACTTTTATTTCGTCGTCTGCAAATGTTTTCAATTTGGACCCATCTAAAATTTTGTCGTTTGGTTAAGAGTTAAACTGATTGGCACAGACAGAATTTCCATTGGGGGCCACACCTAGTATGTTCTTTTGCCACCAAGTATTCCAAAGATGTCTGTTGCATGAGGTGGAAAAGCCCTTTGCATGTGGTTTTAATATAATCTAACCAAAGCCCCTTTTTGCACCATGGGGATTCGAACTCGTTGACTTTTACATGAATTGATTTTGGGCCACACCTTGTGTAGGTCATCATATAATTATGGACCTGTAAAATCCATTTTGTCTAACAACCGACTGAATTTCTAAAGCAGTCTGGTCCTTTGGACATGCAGAAAATTGACCCAAAGCAGTTTCAACACTGGTCAGCCACCCCGAACTGTGCAGACTGACCTGCATTGATACTTTTTGCTGATGCATGAAAAACCCTCTGTTTACAGAGTATGGCTCAAATATGTTAAATAGGAGGAATTCCTTTTTTGGCAACAAATTTTCCAAAGTGGTCTGCTGTGAGACAAAAAAAAGTCATTTGCATGTGTTAAAACTTTACCACATAATCCGGACTTTGAACAGCTCTAAGGAAGAACCCTTTTGAAAACATTGTGAGGAAAGGAGAAAATCTTGGTAACCAGCATTTTCTTCTTTTCCCACAATGTTTTTTAACCTTTCAAATATAAATTTTTACTTTTGAGTAGCATTTGTCACACATGTTGTCATCTGCAAACACTTTCAATCTGGACAAGTCTGTAATAATGGTAATCTAACAAAACCAGTTTTTTGCACCATGGGGATTTGAATTGATTAGCTCAGACATGATTCTTTTTTTGGGCCACATCTAGTTTATAATACGTGAATATCTGTTGTTTTTTATGTCCAATAGATAGAATTGTGTTCCTCGCCCCAATTCTTCCCCTTGAAGTTGTCTCCTGTCTCCCACTTTAGATAACAGGAGTAGTAACCCTGTACCAAATGATACAATGTTTAACCCTTTACCACACAATCCTGAGTTTTAACGACCCCAAGAATGAAGGCTTTTGAAAACATTGAGGGAAAAGGAGAAAATGCTGGTAACCAGCATTTTCTCCTTTTCCCGCAATGTTTTCTACCCTTTCAGAGACAAGTCCCATTATTTAAGCCATATTCAAATTATTGTCTTTCGATTTTGAAAGGTCAAACATTTTGTTGTGTGGTAAAGGGTTAATCTTTTACGAAACTATTCCATGTTTCAAGATTCCTGAGGTGTTTCAACAACCCTGAGGTGTTTCAGTTATCCCCATGTGTTTCAATGATCCTGATGTGTATCAACAATCCTGGCATGTTTCAATGACCCTGATGTGTTTCAATGATGTGTTTCAATGATCCTGGCATTTTTTCAACAATCTTGGTATGTTTTAATGATCCTGCAGTGTTTCATTGATGTGTTTCAATGATCCTGGCATGTTTCAAGAATCCTGCCTTGTTTCAATAACCCTGAGGTGTTTCAATTATCCTGAGGTGTTTCAATTATGTGTTTCAATGATCCTTGCATATTTCAACAATCATGAGGTGGATCAATGATCCTGGGGTGTTTCAATGATCCTGGGGTGTTTCAATGATCCTGAGATGTTTCAATGATCCTGAGATGTTTCAACTTCCCTGATGTGTTTCACTGATCATGAGGTGTTTAAATGACTCCTAGGTGTTCCAACTATCCTGAGGTGTTTCAAATATCCTGAGTTTTTAGCTCCACTGGCCGAAGGCCAGCGGGCTTATGTCATGGCCTGTTGTCCGTCGTGCGTCCGTCCGTCCGTCAGTCCGTGCGTCCGTCCGTCCGTCCGTGCGTTAACTTTTTTTTAAAACGTCTTCTTCTCTGAAACTACCCATCCAATTTTGATGAAACTTCACAGAAATGATCCTGCCATGGTCCTCTTCAGAATTTCTTGAAAGAATTTAATTCCTTCAAAAACTCTGGTTGCCATGGCAACAAAACTGAAAAATTTTGAAAATCTTTGAAAATCTTCTTGTCTGAAACCGTAAGGCCAAGGGCTACCAAATTTGGCATGTAGCTTTATCTAGTGGACCTCTACCAAGTTTCTTCAATTTATAGCCCTGGGGTCAAAATTGGCCCCGCCCCGGGGGTTACAAGTTATACATGGGCCTATTTAGGGAGAACTTTAAAATTCCTCTTCTACCTAGCCATAGGGTCTAGAGCTACCAAATTTGGCATGTAGCTTTATCTAGTGGACCTCTGCCAAGATTGTTCAAATTATAGCCCTGGGGTCAAATTAGGCCCTGACCGGGGGTAACAAGTTTTACATGGGCTTATATAACAAGTTTTACATGGGCTTATATAGGGAGAACTTTAAAATTCTTCTTTGACCTAGCCATGGGGCCTAGGGCGACCAAATTTGGCATGTAGCTTTATCTAGTGGACCTGTACCAAGGGTGTCCAAATTATAGCCGAGGGTCAAATTTGACTTCGCTCCGGGGGGTAACATGTTTTACATGGGCGGGCTTATATAGGAAAATCTTTCGCATCTAGCTATAAGGGCTAGGGCTATCAAATTTTGCATTTAGCTTTATCTAGGGGGTCTCTATCAAGGGTGCCCAAATTATAGCCCAGGGGGTCAAATGTAGCCCCACCCCAGGGGGTCACAAGTTCTACATGGTCTTATATAAGGAAACTTTAATAATCTACTTGTACATAGCCGTATTTAGGCCTAGGGCTACCAAATTTTGCATGTAACTTTATATAATGGGCCTCTACCAAGAGGGCCCAAATTTTAACTTTGGGGGTCAAGTTTGACTCCACACCAGGGGTCACAAGTTTTACATTGGCTTTTATAGTGAAAACTTGATAAACCTGTGTCATGGATCACATATTTTACAGGGCCTTTTATTCAGCAAACTTGTTTTACATGACTTTTTTATTGGGCAAGATTAAAAAATCTTTTTGTTTATAACCACACATTCTAGTTTCATATTGTAGGTCTGGGGTCAAAATTGCCTTCATTCCAGGGATCGCAAGTTTAACATGGGCTTCAAAATATTGTCACTTCAATTTAAACATTAATCAAGGGAAATAACTCTTTTTATGAAAGATAAAGTTCGTTACTATTTACCTCCCTTGATTATCAAGCTGCAGTGATACATGATTGGTGCTAGACAAGTTTTTTAGCTCCACTGGCCAAAGGCCAGCAGGCTTATGTTATGGCCCGTTGTCCGTTGTGCGTCCATCCGTATGTTAACTTTTTAGCTCACTTGAGCACAACGTGCTCAAGGGTAGCTTTTAGGATCACCTGGTGTCCGTCGTGCGTCGTGTGTCGTCAACAATTCTTTAAACATCAACTCCTCCTAAACCACTGGGCGGATTTGGACCAAACTTGGCTGGAATGTTCCTTGGAAGGTCCTCTTTAAAAACTGTTCACAGAATTTGATTCCATCAAAAACTCTGGTTGCCATTGCAACCAAATGGAATTTTTTAGGGAATTCTTTAAAAATCTTCTCCTCTGAAACCACGGGTCAGATTTTGAAATAATTTCACAGATATGCTCCTTGGGTGACCCTTTTTAAAAATTGTTCGTAAAATTTTGATCCGTCAAAAAATGTGGCTCTGGTGAATGGGGGCTTCTTGCACCATATAGAAATGAAGGAATTCTTCAAAATTCTTCTTCTCTGAAACCGCTGGTCAGATTTCGAAATAATTTCACAGGATTGTTCCTTGGGTGACCCTTTTCAAAAACTGTTCGTAAAATTTTGATCCGTCAAAAAACGTGGCTCTGGTGAATGGGGGCTTCTTGCACTATACAGAAATGAAGGAATTCTTTAAAAATCTTCTCCTCTGAAACAGCAGGTCAGATTTTGAAATAATTTCACAGGATTGTTGCTTGGGTGACCTTTTTCAAAAATTGTTCGTAAAATTTTGATCCGTCAAAAAATGTGGCTCTGGTGAATGGGGGCTACTTGCACTATATGGAAATTTAGAAATTCTTAAAAATTCTTCTTCTCTGAAACGACTGGTCAGAATTTTACTTAATAGCCAGTGGAGCGATACAGGGCCATCATGGCCCTCTTGTTTATTTAAATGATCCTTTGACATTTTAATGATCCTAAAGTGTTCCAATGATCCTGAAGAGTTTCAACTATCCTTTTTTTTTTTTTTTTTTTAATGATCCTGGGATATTTCATTGATCCTTAGGATTTTCTGAGATGTTTCAATGATCCTGAAATGTTTAAATGATCCTGAAGTCTTTCAATGATCCAGAGGTGTTCCAATAACCAAGAGATATTTCAATGTACCTGAAGTGTTGCAACGATCCTGGGGTATTTCAACAAACCTGAGGTGTTTCAAAGATCAAAAGAAAGAAGCCTGTTGAAAACATTGTTGGGAAAGAAGAAAATGCTGGAGTGGCGACCAGCATTTTCTCCTTTTCCCACAATACTTTCTGAAGCCTTTTTCATTAGGGTTGATAAAACTCGGGATTGTGTAGAAAAAGGTTTAAAATTTATCTTTAGGGCTGTGAAGGGTACTTTTAAATATATAAAGGTTCACATAATGTTGATTGATGAAATGGTGTTTTAACATTGCTTTCAAATCATTTCAGTCATATATTAGGGCAGAAGCCCCCATATTCATGTATTTCCTAGGTTTCACCTGAACTAGGCTAGGGCTCTGAAATATCTTTGCCAGTGGCACTCCCACAAAAGACTCAGTGCTTCCAGCGAGGTTCAAACCCAGGCCCTCCAGGTTGTGAGTCCTACACTTTACCACTGAGCCACACAGGAGCACATGACGTCATTAAGGATGTGATACAAAGGGTCACAGTGAAGATAGAGGAGTATTTCATGCTTTCCGGTAGGTTATCGAGAAATATCGGTGAAATATTTTTCGATATTTCATGGTTACAAGTGAAAATACCGATTTTTATATTCTAACTCTTTAATTGAAGGCGGAAACAGTTGTTCCCGCACACTAGTTACCTAGGTAAAATGCGCGTGCCTCACAACCAGATGGAAACATGACGTAATTTACCTTACATTTCTTGCACTAATATTGTAATGCGTTGCTATGTGGATGGGGTATGCCACAGGGAATAACCGAAAAGAACTGTACTCGATTTTAAGTTCCCCCAAGAAAGGGTTAAAAGCATGAAATAAATCTCGTGAACATCATCGGTAGTATTTTCACTTGTGGCTGTGCCACTCGTGAAAATATTACCAATGATATTCACTCAATGAAATAAATTTCGATCTTTCACCATAAAAAACAAATATCCTCTATGTATTTTACTCTTTACAAAATGACAAAATGTTAGACTGGTCCAGATTGAAAGAAGTTTGCAGATGACAATATTTTATATGACTCAAAAATTAAAATTAATTTTTTGGAAGGGCAGAAAATATTGCTAATACCAGCATTTTCTCCTTTTTTCACTGTGTTTTCTAAAGCCTCCATATTCAGGATTGTTTGATAAAGGCTTAGCTTGTTTTTTAGCTGAGATAATGCTGTTTGACTTTGAAAATGGGGATTGTTTGCACTCAAATTTTTATGAGTTGAAGGTGGATTTTATGTTAGAAATTCTGATCTTTGCAGTCTGACTTAGACCTGTGCTGACGCTAAAAACTACTTATCCGAGGTCTCACATAGCAGGTAAAAGGTGTGCATGAAGAAAAAGGGTTTGAATTCGTATAGAGATAGTGTGATAGGAAAGAGTATATTCATAGAATATTACATAAAGATATTTATCAAGTTTTGTCTATTCATCCTCATTCAGATTTCAGCCAAATACCAGACAATAGACAAGTAGGTAACGATTACCAAAAGTCGACGGACTGTAAAGATTACGCGAAGGTATTAGATTTGAAATCAGGTTGTTCTGATATACATATATGAGCCATGCTCTGTGAAAAGGGGGTTAAATGCATCTGCGAAAAGAGTATCGACCCAGGTCAGCCTGTGCCATCTGCACACGCTGACCTGGGTGGAAACTTTTTGCTTTAGTCAATTTTCTTCTTGTTCTCGTATCCAAGGACTATTCTACCTCTGGATTTAGTCAGTTGTTTTTGATGGATTCTGTATTTTAATGGCTCTGAGGCAAGAACTTTAGCTTTTCTGAATATTGTGAGACAACGCAAAAATGGTGGTAACCAGCATTTTCTCCTTCTCCCACAATGTTTTCTGTCCTTGCAAAAACAAATTTTAATTTTTCAGTCACATTTATTTTGTCGTCTGCAAATACTTTGAATTTAGACAAGTCTGTGATTTTGTCTTCTGATGTAACCAGAGTTGAAACTTTTACAACACCATCCCAACTTTTAACAACCCTGAGGCTGAAGGCTTTGAAACTTTCATGTAAAAAGAAAATAAAATTCTGGTCACTAGCATTTCTCCCTCTCCTGCAATGTTTTCTTCCTTGCAGTAACAAATTTCAATTGTTGAAGAACATTTATTTTGTTATCTGCAAATGCTTTCAATTACGGCATAATTTTGTTGTATGGTGTAGGGTTAAAGCTTCAAATCATAATTTTTACCGTATTAGCGAAATATTCTTTCAACATATGTCCAATTTTGTCCCGTTGCATTTGTTAATTGTACCATTTAACAATATATCAACAATTAAGAACAATGCAGGCATTAATGAAAGATATCTGCCGATCACAATGTTTTTTTCAAAACAATGAAATATTTGACGAGATTTTGTCGAGGCACAATCAGCGATCCTTGAAAAAACAAAACCATCTTTGTTGATAATTACTTTGATTATTATAATTCTTTGAAAGCTTGACTCTTTTTAACTCTTTACCAGAAGACAAAATTTTAGACTGGTTCAAATTTAAAGCATTTTGCAGACAACAAATTACAGGTTGCCTATATGACAAAATTTGTCCTTGATAGGGTAGAAAACATCATGAGAAAAGGTGGAAATGCTGGTCAACATTATTTCAGATACATGTATATCACATCGGCCACTGCAGGTATCCTTAGTTATCTAGACTTTCTTTTACCGGTACTTTGCACAATATTCTCTCAGAGCCACTGGCTCCTTTCTTTAATAAACATCATCAACACATTCTTTTCCTGGGGTTGTGCTACCAATTCTTTGTACAATATTCCTCCCAACCCACTGGCTGCTTTCCAACACAACCATATTTGAAACAAAGATCAACTTTCAGAGAGGAATAAATGACTTTCACAAGTCGTCGAAAAGAATTTGCCCAAGCTGGGCATTTGAGCCAGTCTGGCCCCCAGTTCTCAAATTCTGGATGCTACTGACTGACAGCACTACTGAAGCTGAGCACTAGAAATCTTACTAGTGATCCCTGTATGTTATCGATTGAGCCCTGTGTCAGAGCCCCAGATAAGAGGGAATGATGGTATTCTAAATCCATTATTTCTCTTCCAAACCATATGTCGTGGGTACTCATTAGAATCGTCTCAATGGGACAATTCTAATGAGTACCCACAACATAGGTTTAGTGGAGAATAATTAATATTTTCAAATTTGAAATCAAAATCACTCCCTCTGTCTAAAGCTCTGCCTGTGTTACAAATTGAGCATACTCAAAGCAAAATGAAAGCAATTACAGATGACATATGAATATTGCTGAAATAATGACATTTATCTCAGAAAACATTAAAAGAAAGGGAGAAAATCCTGTCATTTACTTATGTATAGGGTTATCTTGTATTGGTATCAGCCTTCAGTGTTAAAGTGAATCTCAGTACATAGAGGATTGCCAAAGGGGTTGAAATATGTAAATAGCAAAAAAATAACCCCAAAAAGATTCAGTCTGATAATCCTGTATAACACAATCAGCCATTAACATTGCAGCTCATAATGGTCAATTGTTTTATATTGATATACAAATAATTTGATCATCTGATATAGAAACCTTCTGAAATTTAAGCTTATACGATAAAAGCACACTTTTTTATGCCACATGAGTGGAATAGATGTTTCAAAACATTGTAGGAAAAGGAACAAACACTTGATGCAAACAAATTTGTTCTTCTGTAAATGTTATCCTCTAAGTTTTATTTGAAAAACAAATTTTTTTCTTTCCATGAAAGGTTTCTCAACTGTAAATTTTGCAGAGCTTTGTAGCATTTTTGAAAATAATATGTACAGTAATAGGGAATCTCTTTGCCAAACAGACAAATGTTTTTATGACCCTTAGGAAGGAGATTTTTAGAAAGCATTGCGAGAAAAGGAGAAAGTACTATAATTCCTTAATGACGGTAACTCTTTTAGGCCAAGGTATATAAAGCTGGCCCTCTTTCTATATCTGAATAAGTTATGCCATCCACTGAAACTTTAAAAGATTATTTATCTTTCAGGCTTTACTGAATAAACCAGAAGGTATACATACACGATCAGACTGCACATTTTGTGTAGTCTGATCTTGATCTATGCCAACCGCAAAAGTCCTGTTTTTGGCCAAGGGCACTGTATGATGCAAAGGCAGTCAGAAACAACTCGTTGGCGATTAACTCTTTACCGCACGATCCTGAGTTTTAATGACCCCCAAAGAAAAAACCTTTTGAAAACATTGTGGGAAAAGGAGAAAATGCTGGTAACCAGCATTTTCTCCCTTTCCCACAATGTTTTGCACCCTTCCTTAAACAAATTTACAATTTTTAAGTCACGATTATTTTGTTGTCTGTGAATGCTTTGAATTTGGACCAGTCTAAAATTTTGTCGTTTGGTAAAGACTTAATAAGCCCCTGCTTTTGATTAGTCTGCTGCATTATACTGTAGCATGTTTCAAACGTTATGACTAAGGTCAACTTAACTAGAAATTAAAATAAAAACAAAAAAGTAATAAATTATTAGCCCCTGTTTTTGCATATAGTGCTGAATGAGGCAAAAGCAATCAAACATACTGGTTGATGGTTGACAATAACTGAAGCGATAACCGATGCGATGCACTTACTATGTCCCAGGTAGCGAAATTTATTGTTGAAGGAATGTGACTGCAGCTGAATGGATTCAACGCTCTGTAAAATCTATTGTTATTTAATTACCTTCACAAAACTGTTTTCCCTTTCTACCAGGCAGTCGGGTAACTCTTTTACCATACAGTCCTAGGGAGGAAGGCTTCTGAAAACATTGTGAGAAAAGGAGAAAATGCTGATGCACTTACTATGTCCCAGGTAGCGAAATTTATTGTTGAAGGAATGTGACTGCAGCTGAATGAATTCAGCGCACTGTAAAATCTATTGTTAATTAATTACCTTCACAAAACTGTTTTCCCTTTCTATCCTTCTGTTAGATAACCCTTAGAGTGCCGAATAAACCTGACAGACAATTTCAGTCTAGAATGAGACCCAGATAGTTGTAATTTCATGGTTGCTTTTAGTCTGTAGTGTTTCAGCAATGCGGACAGTGTAGATCAAAGATCAGGCTGCACATTTTGTGCAGCCTGATCTTGATCTACACTGGCCGCAAAGGCAACTATAAAGGTAAAAGGCACTTTAAGGGTTAACTGTTTTACCTTACGATCCCAGGGAGAAAGGCGTCTGCAAAAGAAGAAAAGGAGAAATGCTGGTTACCAGTACTTTCTCCTTTTCCCACAGTGTTTTTTTTTATTAATTTTACAGGCATGTCCAATAATTTGAACAACATTAATTTCCATTTTCATCTGCCTAACCAGCGAATTTGGACAAGATTTAACTCATTACCAAACGACAAAATTTTAGGTTTGTCCAAATCGAATGCATTTGCTGATGACAAAGTAAAAGTGACTGAAAATTTAAAATTTGTTCTGTGAAGGGTAGAAAACATTGTGGGAAAAGGAGAAAATGCTGGTTACCAGCATTTTCTCCTTTTCCCACAATGTTTTCTAAAAGCTTCTTTCTCAGGGTCGTCAAAAGTAGGGACTTTGTGGTAATGGGTTAATGTTGTTGTCTGGTAAAGAGTTAACTTTTACCATAAGACAAAATTTTAGACTTTCCAAATTGAAAGCATCTGCAGACAACAAACTCATTGTGGCTCAAATGATGTGATTTGTCTTTGAATGGGAAGAAAACATCGTGGAAGAAGGAGAAAATGCTGTTTACCAGCATTTTCTCCTTTTCCCTCAATGTTTTTAAAAGCCTTCTCCTTGAGGGTTGTTAAAACTCGGGATTGTGTTGGTGTAGTGTCTCAGAGAAAGGATTTCAGTAATTATAGACCAGTTTCAGAAGGCAGTTTTACAATAGGGGTAAAATTGTGAATGAAAAGTATTTAACTTTTCACGCTTGGGTGTCATGATTAGATGCTTCCGAATTTACAGGTACTTTTGGGGCTGTGTGATTTGAAAGGGCTTGAAATGGGGATTGAATAAGGGGTTTTGTAAGCAAACGTGTAATAGAACACTTCATTTTGACCCCTGGGTGTTTGTGAGTCCATTTATATCAGGGAATTTTCCTTATATCTCTTTCTGTCTCTCTTCCCCTGTCTTTTATGTTTTTTTGCCATCCTTTTGTGCTCATTTTTTCTCTTTTTTTGATATTTTATGCTTTTTATCTCAAGCATCAGCTGGATTTTAGACAATTCAAAAGAACTTGTCGAAATTAATTCAATTTGAATTCAGATGAAGGTAATTATGGTACTTTGATTTAACTTTTAACTCTTTACTGCACAATCCCAAGTTTTAAAGACCCTTAGAAAGAAGTCTATCGAAAGCATTCTTTGAAAAGAAGAAAATGCTAATATCCATGTCTGTATAGCAGTGGCTTATGATGTGTGTAGAATGAAGTTTGGGTTAAAGTTTTTGAAAAAGGAGGTTGATATTATCATATCTGCCCCCAAAAATTACCATGATACATGTTAAATGTCAAAAAAGATAGGCAGTTAGATTTGTCTGCACCATTTCCTGTTGGAAACCTGTGACCACAAATATTACAATGTATGGTAATTTACAAGGAAACCTCCTGCATGCAACTTTGTTTTTCACCTTGCAGAAGTCAACATCTGAAAATAATGAGGTAAAAGGAGAAATTGCTTTGTCCACAATGTTTTTATTTGGATTCATGTATTTAACCCTTTACATTACAATCCTGACTTTAACGACTTGGAGAAAGAAGACTTTTGAAAACATTGTGGGAAAAGGAGAAAATGCTGGTAACCAGCATTTTCTCCTTTTCCAACAATGTTTTCTACGTCATCAAAGACAACAGCCACAGTTGAATTTATAGTCTCCATATATTGTATTATGAGTTTGGATAGATCTAAAATTGTTAGATCCATGTTGGATATCCATATTTTACAAGGTTTTCCTCCTCACCTTTTAAAAATTTGGTTCAGAGTGATAAGTCATTTTTACTGTGAGATCATCAGTTTGGTATCAACAGACTAATTAGCAGCATTTTCTCTTTTTCCAAAACTGTTTTCAAAAGTTTTATTCCTCAGGGTTGCAAAAACACTAAGATTTTATGCATACATACCTGGCTCCTTTTTTCTTAGCTTTTATGGATTATTCAGATTAAGATCACAGTGCACAGAAGTGGCAATCCGATCTTGGATATATCTTGTCAGATATTTTGGTTATCACTCTGACCAAAGCCACCTTTCATACAATGCTTTCTATCCTATCAAGATCCAAAATTATCATTTTAGCTGCAATTGTTGTCTGCACATGCTTTCAGTTTGGTCCGGTTCAAAATTTTGTTGTTTGCTAAATTATCACTATTAACCACACAGTTCCCAGTTTTAACGTCCTTGAAGTAGAAAGCTTTTGAAAACATTGTGGTGAAAAAAAGAGAATGCTGCTTAACCAGCATTTTCTCTTTTTCCCACAATGTTTTCTACACTTTCAAAAACAAATCCCATCATTTGAGCCACATTCACCTTATTGTCTTTTTAATGCTTTTAAAATGGACAGGCCTAAAACTGTTTTGTGGGTAAGAGTTATACTATAAAATTTGCACTTCTAGCCTTTAAAGATATATGTAAGGGAGACAATCTCCAAAAAACTGCAAAGGCTAGAAAGAGTTTGCCCCCTTGAATTACACTTTTCTCTGTCAACCTGTGGATGTGTAAGCCTATTAGATGACAAGATTTTTAAACTCCTCCGTATGAAAAGTATTTGCAGACATCATACCAGATAGTTCAAATGAATGGAACTTGACTTTGAAAGTGTAGAAACATTGTATAAAAAGGAAAAAAATGCTTGTTACCAGCATTTTCTTATTTTCTCCCAATGTTTTCTAGAGTCTTCCTCATGCATTTAGAAACACAGATTTGGTGCAAGTTAAAGATCAAGGGCTATAAAATGCAATTTCAAGGCTACATAGGATACAAAATATAACCAACCCACTTGTAGTGTAGGTCTAAGATCAGGCTGGCTTTAGGGCTGATCTTGAAAATATTATTTATGCATAAGTAACCAAGGGAGATAAGCTATGTATAGATTTATGAATTAGACTTGTAAGATTGATTTCCCTTGTTTTACTGGTTACAGCTTATTAAGACTTTATCCCATGAAGTGCTGTACTTGGATTAGGGTTTTTTTTTTTTTTATGCAGATTGTGTAAATTAAGATCAGACTGCATGTGGTGTGGATCCAAGATCAGCATTTTTTTTCCTTTTCCCACAATGTTTTCTATCTTATAAAGATAAATACCATCAGTTGAGCCTGCAAATTTGACAGGTGCAAAACTTTATGGTTGGCAAAGAGTTAAAAAACCAGGATTGTGAAGTAAATGTTTAACTTTAAGAGGTCACTTGATCTATTCCATTAACCCTTTACAGCACAATGCCAACTTTTAAGAACCCTGGGAAAGAAGCCTTTTTGAAAACATTGTGGGAAAAGGAGAAAATGCTGGTAACCAGCATTTTCTCCTTTTCCCACTATGTTTTCCACCAGATCAAAGAACATTTTTACCATTTGAGCCACATTGAAATTGTTGTATGCATGTGCTTTTAATTTGGACAAGGCTACAATTTTGTCGTCTGGTAAAGGGTTAATTCTTTACTGAACGACAAAATTTTTGACAGGACTAAATTGAAAGCATTTGCAGATGATACAGTAAATGTTGTGAAAATGATTATTTGTTATTTGTATTTGTATCTTTGTAGAAAACATTGTGGGAAAAGGAGAAAATGCTGGTTACCAGCATTTTCTCCTTTTCCCACTATGTTTTCCACCAGATCAAAGAACATTTTTACCATTTGAGCCACATTGAAATTGTTGTATGCATGTGCTTTTAATTTGGACAAGGCTACAATTTTGTCGTCTGGTAAAGGGTTAATTCTTTACTGAACGACAAAATTTTTGACAGGACTAAATTGAAAGCATTTGCAGATGATACAGTAAATGTTGTGAAAATGATTATTTGTTATTTGTATTTGTATCTTTGTAGAAAACATTGTGGGAAAAGGAGAAAATGCTGGTTACCAGCATTTTCTCCTTTTCCCACAATGTTTTCAAAACCCTTCTCTTTCAGGGTTGTCAGAGCTTGGGACTATGTGGTAGAGGGATAAATTTGTTCTTTCTCTATTTCCAGGTGTACATCAGAGTATGTAGGGGAGTACTGCCACCTGGTCAATCCGTGCAAATTGCCCATCTGTATGAACAATGGAACCTGTTCTGTATCGATCATAAATGGTCAGGCAATTGCCACATGTACATGTGCTCCAGGTTTGTAGATTTTCTATGTTTACTGTGTAGTTATATATTTTCTTTCATGCTTTGTGGTAGTTTATCAAGAAATAACTGTGGAATATGGTTTGATATTTCATGTTTACGACCAGTGAAAAATACTAATTTCATATTTTCTAACTCTTCAGTTGAAGATGAAACAGTAGTTCCCGCGCACTAGTTACCTATGTAAACAGTGTGTGCCATTCAACAAGACAGAAATATAACATAATTTACCGTACATTTCTCACACTTTACGTAATATTTTAATGTGTTGCTATGTGGATTGGGTACTTCATGGGGATTTACAAAACCAACTGTGCTGGATTTTGATGAAAATCCTAACAAAAAAGGATTAAGGCATGAAATAAATAGAATATTTGTTTTTTTGTCAGTGAAAGATGGAAATTTATTTCATCTTATGAACACCATCAGTAATATTTTCACTTTTGACTGCACCACTCGTTAAACAACTGATTGATGTTCACTACATGCAATAAATTTTGATCTTTCACCAAAATAAACAAATATCCTCTATATATTTGCCTTCTGCAGAAGATTTCTTGTGTTTTGAAGCAGACTTTGTTACAGGATATCACACCTTCCTCATAACATAGCTTCTTTCCATATAAAATCAACACCTGAAAACTGTGTTTGGAAGAATTCCTCCTCTAGCTCAGTGGTTAGCATATTGGTCTATTGTTCTTTGATAAAAAAGTCTCTTTGCTGCACTGTTTCAAATCCCAGCCAGGGGGTTTGTACTTCAGCTCTGCATTTGTTGCAGACTTTCATGTTGGTAAGAACTTCTTCAAAAACATTGTGGTAAAAGGAGAAAAACTTGATAACAACGATTTTCTTGTCTTAATTTTTTAGATGCTATCATGTTTTCCCTCTTAACCCTTTACCACACGAGAAAATTTTAGACTGGTCCAAATTGAAAGCATTTGCAGACGACAAAATAAAGGTGACTGAAAAATTAAAATTTGGTTTGGGAAGAGTAGAAAACACTGTGGGAAAAGGAGAAAATGCTGGTTACCAGCATTTTCTCCTTTTCCCACAATGTTTTCAAAAGCCTTCTCTTTCAGGGGCGTCAAAAGTCGTCATTGTGTGGTAAAGGGTTAATTCATATTGGCTGTCTTATTTTAGACGTTTTGTTTTCAAATGATCTGCTATAAGTTTGTTTAACTCTTTACTGAATGACCGAATGTTGGACTGGACCAAATTGAAAGCATTTGCACATGACAAATTGAATGTTGCTGAATGATGATTTTTGTCTATGATAGAGTAGAAAACATTGAGGGAAAAGGAGAAAATGCTGGTTACCAACATTTTCTCCTTTTCCCACAATGTTTTCAAAAGCTTTTTCTATCAGGGTCATTAAAAGTCATGACTGTGCGGTAAAGGGTTAAACCTTTACCAAACTATCCCTGTTACAATGACTATGGGGAGAAAGGCTTTTGGAAACATCGTGAGAAAAGGAGAAAATGCTGGTATTTTCTCCTTTTCCCTCAATGTTTTCTAACATACCAAAGGAAAAATCTCATTTGTGGCACCTTTAACATACCATCTGCTACAGCTTTCACTTTGGTAAAGTCTAAAATTTTATCATGTAGTAAAGAGTTGAGCATATGTGAAAAGGAAAAGTTTATTGAACTTATGATGGAAATTTTGTTTTGGTTTTAATTTCTTTACAAATTGATGTCCTTTGTCGGATACAGGAATAGGTGTAGAATGGTTGAAGTTCGTCCAGGGGAAAAAACTAGTGCTTGGATATTGGTATTAATTGTAAGGTTATGTCCCTTAGATTATGCAAATCCCCCCCCCACGCCATGTCAATGCAGCAAGCACGAATTTTTAAAGTTTTTAATCTTTTCCCAGTCCTAAATCGTTTTTAAAAGTCCTTTCCTCAGCATTAATAAAACTTGGGATTGTGTGGTAAAGGGCTATCCCCTTACCTTACCACATAATCATGAATTTTAACTACCCTGATGCAGAGGTCTTTTGAATTGTGGGAAAAGGAGAAAATGTTGGCTTCCATCTTTTTCTGCTTTTTCCATAATGTTCTTTTCCTTTCACACACAAATCTCATATTTAGAGCCAGATTAAATGTATTGTTTGAACGTCCTTGAGAATGGCTGGTGACTATGGACCCAGGACCACATAGGACTCCTTCCAACGATACTTCTGAATGATGCGATTCTTTTTTTATACACCAGGTTATCAAGGGACGCAGTGTGAATATCTAGACCCAGCCAGTATTTGTCACAACAACCCATGCTTCAACATCGGGAGATGTATAAACACCAATGCAAGTAATCTGAATCTCTATCGATGTGAATGTGCGCATGGATTCATGGGTAAGTATTTGATATGTCCGTTTTTTTTACAGAACATTTAATTTGTCATCTACAAATGCTTTCAATTTGGAATAGTCTGAAATTTTGACATCTTGTTAACTCTTTCCAAAACGACAATTTAAAAGCACTTGCAGACGACAACATATAATAAAAAAAAAAAAAAAAATTGTGGGAAAAGGAGAAAATGCACTAGCATTTTCTCCTTATCCGACAATGTTTTCAAAAGGCCTTCTTCTCAGGGTCGTTGAAAGTCAGGATTGTGTGGTAAAGGGTTAACAGTTAACAGTAAAATAAACTTAGCTTGAAATAGAAAAGTTATGCCATAGCAGCCGGTAGCTTCTAAAATAATAGTGGGAAATGAAACGAATGCTTCTGGCAAGCAGTTGCTCCTTTTTTCTACAATGGTATTCATCAGGTTGAAAGACTTTCGTTGAAAATCCTCACCCTTTATATTTACAGTTAATTGAAGGCCAAAAACGATCTATCCTATTTGGTCAAATACAGTTATTTCTTTAACCTTTTACCACAAAATCCTGAGTTTTTACAACTTTGAGAAAGAAGGCTTTTGAAAACATTGTAGGAAAAGAAGAAAATGCTGGTAACCAGCATTTTCTTCTTTTTCCACAATGTTTTCTAGTTCTTTAAAGACAAATCCCACCATTTAGCTCTCTACCACACAATTGGGTGTTTTTACAAGCCAGAGGAAACTGCCTTTTGAAAGATTGTGGAAAGTGGAAAAGGCACGCAACCAGTATTTTCTCCTTTCAGTACATTTTTTTTCTACCTTTTCAAGAAAAAATCCCATCATCTGAGCTGCATTTAATTTGTCCATAGCAAGTAATTTCAATCTTGACAAGTCTAAAAATTTGTGTTTGGTAAAGAGTGAAGCAAAAGTTAATTTGTCTTCTGCACATGCTTCAGAGTTGGGCCCGTCTTCCATTTTTTTTGTTGTGTAGTAAAGACTTAAACTATGACTTAAGTTCTTTTCTTTTATTTCTACAGGAAGTCACTGTGAGAAAGTAGATTTCTGTGCCACACAGACATGTAGTAATGGTGGCACTTGTGAGTCACATGACTCAGGCTTCACATGCAGTTGTGTGTTTGGGTTTACAGGTGCAACATGCAAGGAGGATATAGATGAATGCGCGTCCAACCCAAATCTCTGTCAGAATAATGGTGTGTGTGAGAATAACTATGGGTCTTTTTAGTAAGTATGGATTTATAAATTGATTAAATTTCTGTTTAATTATTTTTTGCCACCGGTTGCCCATATGGGCAATGCCGCATGAAGGCTGTTGGTTATGGTATGTTACATAGAATAGTGCAAGACACAGGACAAAACCAATCCTCAGGTATGCCTGGTTCTTTAGTGTGCTTGGTGTATAGCACTGTCACATGTTAATTTGGTTGAATGCTCGACTGAAAGACATTTTAAGAAATTTAGAGTTGCCAGCGGTGGGGATCAAACCTAAGCCCTCAAGTGGCAAGGGATGTGACTTCCACAGGTCTCCTGCTCTACCAGCTGAACTATTGGGGTCTGGTCTATGGATTAATATTTATCCCTTCATAGATTTAATCCCTATCTATCCAACCTGTCATTAACATGGTGTAAATACATCTTGTGCTATCTGATCTTGATCCACAGTGACCACAGATGTAAGTTGACATCAGGGTCTGTATTCACCAACTATTCTCAAGGACATTCTTTGTCTTATTCTCCAAGATTTTCAAGGTTTTAAGGTAACACAAGTTCTGATTGGCTAAAACCATTTGAGTCATGCTGTGTGAAAAGGGGGCTTAATGCGAAAAGTATCAACTCAGGTCAGCCTGCGCAGTCTGCTCAGGCTGACCTTGGCCGAAACTTTTCGCTACTGGTCAATTTTCTGTATGTCCAAGGACCAGTCTACCTCATGATTGTCAGTTATTAAAGAGTGGGGCTATTATGGATCCCTATGAATGTGATGGCTTGCTTGGTTCCATGGATCATGGAAATGCAATAAGCCCCCTTTTGCCAGGGCATGGCTCATTTGGTTTAGCCAATCAGAAGTTGCGTTACTTTCATACTGTGGTAATTTTGGAGAATAAGACTGAGAAAGTTTTGAAGAATGGTTGGTGAGTATGGACCCTGTATTTGTGAAAATTTATTGTTGCAATAATGCATACCTAAGAAAGATAAATCATGACTAGTCCAAAATATTACTAAAACTGGTTTTGAGTTATCTCCCTTTAACGTTTTGTATCGCTTGATTACTTGCTACTACCTCTATTACAATATTATTTCTTTCATCATTACTTTAACCCAAAGAACTTAAAAGAAAATACTTTCATAATAAAAATTAATGCAAAATAATGAGGCACTTTCAAGGCTGCTCTTGTCCGGAATGTCGTAACAAAGCAGACAGTTTAGATCAAAGATCAGACTGCATCATTTGTGCAGTCTGATGAAGGTCTACACTGTCCTTTAAGGAAAATATAAAAGACATTTTTGGTCAGTCCTTTTCACTTTTCTCAGAATGTTTTGTACCATTTCAAGCTGCAGACAGAAATCATAATTCAAGCTTAAATGAACTTGTTGTTTGTAGTTGCTTTCAATTTCACTAGTCTGAAATTTTGTTGCTTGGGTGAAGAGTTAACTCTTTACCAAATAACAAAATTTTACACTATACCAAATTGAAAGCATTTGCAGACAACAAACTTAAGGTAGCTCAGATGATGATTTCTGTCTTAGTTAGGTTAGAAACCATTGTGGGAAAAGGAGAAAATGCTGGTTACCAGCATTTTCTCCTTTTCCCACAATGTTTTCAAAGCCTTCTTTTACAGGGCCGTTAAAACTTGGGCCATGTGAGAAAATTAGTGACCTGGAAATCCTAGTTGTATCAGTACTGGTGTGAGAAAGCCAGGAAATACACGTATAGGTGCACTGACAGCAGTGACATGACCTAAGCTGTTAAAACGGTGTTAAACTCTATTACAATCAATAAAACTTGGGATATTTTTGTGAAGAGTCTAATTAATGTGTGACACAAATTTGTTTCCCACCCTCTTGCTTGGGATATTTTTCTTCAATATGCTGGGACTTCATTTTAATCAGAGACGTTTGGGCTACACGTGCCGTGCATGGTGCGTAATTATTGAATGAAAATTAATTAGGACTCATTGTTAGGCATGGGAAAAAAACCAGTCCATTTGGGGACACTACAAGGTGTCCTGTTAGAACTATGTTTTCTGTGAGAATTACCCAGGGCTGTGAGCAAAATCAAGATAAGCATCTGAAAGGACTGCTTTTTGTTTTGTTTTACATTTCTCCTTTCATTAAGTCATTTGCACCAGACAAAAGTTAAGGCACAAGTATAACTTAAGAGTGTTTGCAGAAGACAATACAAATTTGACTCATATGATGGAATCTGTCTTTGAAGAGAAAGAAAACATTGTGGGAAAAGAAGAAAATGCTGGTTACTAGCATTTTCTGATTTTCCTACAGTGTTTTCAAAAGGATTCTTTCTAAGAGAATTGAAAACGACAAACTCTAGACATTTCAAACTTGAAGGCATACATTTTAAACTTGAAGGCATCTTTAGATGACAATAATTGAGAAATTGATACCAGTTAGCTATAGGTCTTTGATAAGACAGAAAACATGTTAGTTACCAGTGTTGTCTACTTTTCCCACAATGTTTTCAAGAGCTTTTTTTTTTCAGGGTGTATGAAAACATGATGTTTGGTAAAGCGTTTATCACATTATGGTTACCGTTATGCATTCAGTAGGACCCTTCACAGTGTTAAATATGAATTTTTATAACCTTTTATGGGTCTTTCACAACTTTGCAGTCAGTTGAGTTCAAGATCAGACTGCACAAAATATGCAGTCTAATCTTTGATCTACAATGTCTGCTTTGCTGAAAAGTTATAGGCAAAAGCAACCTTTCAATTGCAATTATTTGGATCTTATTACCTTATTGAAAATGTCATTTAGATTTATTTAGTCCCCTATAACCCTTTACTACTCAGTCCTGAGTTTTAACAACTTGCAAGAGAAGTCCTTTGAAAATATTGTGGGAAAAGGAGAAAATGCTGGTAACCAGCATTTTCTCCTTTTTATACGCCTGTTGAAGACGGGACGTATTATGGGATCACCCGTGGCGGGCGGGCGGAATGGCGGGAGGCGTCCCCATTCTTTGTCCGGAGCATATTTCCAAAACTATGCTAGCTACGGTTATGAAATTTCATGGGTGGATAGATCTCATCAAGGCGGAGTGCAGTGCACAGGAATCATAACTCTCGCTTGCTTAATTTTTTAGTTATTGCCCTTTGTTGTTTTTCATACTTGAATTTTGTCCGGAGCATATCTCCAAAACTATACTAGCTACGGTTATGAAACTTCATGGGTGGATAGATCTCATCAAGGGGGAGTGCAGTGCACAGGAATCATAACTCTTGCTTCCTTAATTTTTGAGTTATTGCCCTTTGTTGTTTTTCATACTTGAATTTTGTCCGGAGCATATCTCCAAGACTACACTAGCTAAGGTTATGAAATTTCATGGGTGGATACATCTTATCAAGGGGGAGTGCAGTGCACAGGAATCATAACTCTTGCTTACTTAATTTTTGAGTTATTTCCCTTTGTTTATATTCATACTTCAATTTTGTCCAAAGCATATCTCCAAAACTATGCTAGCTACGGTTATGAAACTTCATGGGTGGATAGATTTATTAAGGGGGAGTGCAGTGCGAAAGAACCATAACTCTACCTCGTGCTATCTTTGAGGTATTTCCGTTCGTCATTTTACCAGCATTTTCTGCTTGTCTGGAGCATAACTTTGTCATCTCCAGTGTGATCGACTTGAAACTTGGCATGTGTGTTTGTTGCAATAATACAGAGTGCATTGCGAGAGAACCATAACTCTATGTCGTGCTGTCTTTGAGTTATTTCCCTTTGATCGTCATTTTTACAGCATTTTCTGCTTGTCCGGAGCATAACTTTGTCATCTCCAGTCCGATTGACTTGAAACTTGGCATGTGTGTTAGTTGCAATAATACGGATTGCAGTGCAAAAGAACCATAACTCTACCTCGTGCTGTCTTTGAGTTATTTCCCTTTGATCATCATTTTTACAGCATTTTCTGCTTGTCTGGAGCATAATTTTGTCATCTCCAGTCCGATTGACTTGAAACTTGGTACGCATGTTTGTTGCAATATTACGGAGTACAGTGCGCAAGAACAATAACTCTACCTAGTGCGGATTTCAAGTAATTCCACTTTGATCTTCATTTTTACAGTATTTCTTGCTTGTCTGGAATGGAACTTTGTCACCTCAAGTCAAATTGACTTGAGACTTGGTAAACATGTTTGTTGCATTACCTGCCCTTTACGATTATTATACCCCCTTGACAACTGGCGGTGGGACGGGCGTATCTTGCGACAATTTGCCACTCTTGTTCCACAATGCTTTCTAACCTATCATAGAAAAATCCATTCATTTTATCAACATTTAATTTTCGTCTACAAATGCTTTCAATTTGGACTTCTAACATTTTGTTGTTTGGTAGAGAGTTAAGGTTAACTCTGTACCCATTGTCAAAGTTTTTGATATGCCTAAATCCAGAGGATTTATCGACAGCAAATTAAAGACGCCTGAAAAGATGGAAATAACTAAAAACATTACGGGAAAAAGAGAAAATGCTGGTAACCAGCATTTTCTCCTTTTCCCACAATGTTTTCAAAACTTGAAGACATTGTGGGAAGGAAAACAATGTGGGAAAGGGAGAAAATGTTTTTAATTTGGTTCAGTCCAACATTTTTTGGTTTGGTAAAGGGTTAACCCTTTACCACACATCCCTGAGTTTTAACAACATGGAGGAAACAGTCTTTGGAAACCTCATGGAAAAAAGGATAAATTACTGGTAACTAGTATCGTCTCCTTTTCTCACAAGGTTTCCAACCTGAGACGAATTATATCATTTGTGCCAAATTTAATTTGTTGTTTGCAAATGCTTGTAATTTGGTACTGTGTTTTGTTGTTTGGTAAAGAGTTGAAAGGATTAGAGTACTAATAAATAACCACAGATCAACAAAATCAACACGGAGGAAACAGCCTTTGGAAACCTCATGGAAAAAAGGATAAAATACTGGTAACTAGTATCTTCTCCTTTTTTCCACATGGTTTCCAACCTGAGACCAATCATATCATTTGTGCCAAATTATGTCTCCCCCGTCAGGGTCAGGAGAAATATTGTTTTTCCCCCTGCGTTTGTCTGTCTGTCACAAATCGTGTCCGCTCTGTAACTCGAAAACCTTTAAAGATATTTTGATTAAATTTCACACATTTGTAAAGCACCATGAGACGAAGTGTCATGTCTAAGAACCATAACTCTGGCTTGTAGATTTTTTGAGTTATTTCCCTTTGATTATTTTCCTTACTCATTTTACATACAATTTCGTGTCCGCTCTATAACTCGAAAACAGTTAGAGAAAAATGACCATTATTTCAGTTAGAAATTGCCTTGGTCACATTTCAATCCTTCTGACACCAAAAAGTGGGGAGACATCTGTTTGTTTGTAGAAAAACAAGTTCTAGTTTAATTTGTTGTCTGCAAATGCTTGTAATTTGGTACTGTGTTTTGTTGTTTGGTAAAGAGTTGAAAGGATTAGAGTGCTAATAAATAACCACAGATCAACAAAATCTATGCCAAAGACTTGAAGCTGTTACATTTTGTGGTATTTAGTAGATTTGTCCCCACTTCCGTGGCATTTATTTTGGCTCCTGCGTGTCTATCAGATTTAAATTCCAACTTCAAACACTTTACCGCACAGTGCCGACTTTTGATGACTCTAGAAAAGAAGCCTTTTGAAAACATTGTGGGAAAAGGAGAAAATGCTGGTAACCAGCATTTTCTCCTTTTCCCACAATGTTTTCAACCCTATCAAAGAAAATTTGCACCATTTGAACCATGTTGAAATTGTCATCTGCAAATGCTTTCGATTTTGACAATGCTAAAATGTTGTCGTCTGGTAAAGGGTTGAACACTCTCTGATGCAGGCTACTGTTTATTTGCATTTTTTTTAGCTCGGCTGTTTTCGAAGAAAACCTCCTGTATATTGTCATAGCCCTTTCATTTTCTGCGTCTGTGTGGTCGTGCAAAAACTTTCAGATTTTATAATGTCTCTGTCATTACTGAAAATACTTACGTCAGACTCAATAGAGTTGTTAACTATCAAAAGTGGAACCCATACAACTGGGGCTGGTAACCATTGTGTTTTATTTTTGACACAGTTATGATCCTTTTTGCAACTAAAAATTTTCATGAAAAGCAATAGTTACTGCAGCCGTGCATTGGCACTTGCATCCTGTGCTCTTGGTTTTTCATCTTGCAGTAGACTGCTTTTGAAAACATTGTGGCAAAAGAAGAAATTGATTATTAAACAACAAAATGTCAGATTGGTTTGAATTGAAAGCATTTTCAGATGACAAATCAAACATGCCTCAAAAACTGAAATTTGTCTTTCTAAGGGTAGAAAACATTGTTGAAAAAGGAGAAAATGCTGGTTATCAGCATTTTCTCCTCTTCCTCCCAATGTTTTCCAAAGCGTTCTTCATCAAAATCATTAAAATTCGGAAATGGTATGATAAAGAGTTAAAGAAATCTATGCCTATATTTGGTTGCATTTCTCTTGTTTATATATTTCTTTTATTATTTCTCCTCACAGCTGTAACTGTCCCAGAGAGTATAAAGGTCAGCTTTGCGAGGAACGATATATCCCTTGCTTTCCAAATCCGTGCAAAAATAGCGGACTTTGTCTTACGACATCGACAACAACTTACCAGTGTTCCTGCATCAAAGGTTAGTGATATGTTTTTGTGGAGCTGCATCCCTGAAAGTTTCGCTTGTAACCCTTTACGAAACAATCCTGAGTTTTAACAATCCAAAAGAAGAAGGCTTTTAAAAACATTGTGGGGGAAAAGGAGAAAATGCTGGTAACCAGCATTTTCTCCTTTTCCCACAAAATTTTCTAACCTTTCACAGATGAATTCCATCATGTGTGCTACATTTACTATGTTGTCTGCAAATCCTTGCAGTTTGGATCTTTCTAAAATTTTGTCCTGTGGTAAAGAGTTAAGCCTTTACAAGGTGACAAAATTTTAGACTCAACCAAATTGAAAGCTTTTGCAGATGACAAAAAATATTATGACTCAAAAATAGAAATACACCTTTGGAAGGGTAGAATAGAGAAAAAATGCTGGCTTACATGTAACCAGCATTTTCTCCTTTGCCCATTATTTTTCACCAAGATATCATTGTTAAAACTCAGGATTGTGTGGTAAAGGGTTAATTTTTTTTTTTTCATGATAAAAATTGTTTAACTTTTTAACGTACTACTTACCAGTTTTCATCATTGTTTTCCACGCTTCCATAGATAAATCCTATTATTAACACCTCATTAATTTAAAATTTTGATCTGCAAATGCTTTCAAAACTTTCAAATGTAAAATTTTGTCGCCTGGTAAAGAGTTAACCCTATACCACATAGCGAAATTTTAGACTTATCCCAACCCAAAGCATTTGCAGACAACAAATTTAATGTGGCCCGAATTGTGGAAGCTGTCTTTGCTAGGGTAGAAAACATTGTGGGAAAAGGAGAAAATGCTGGTTACCAGCATTTTCTCCTTTTCCCACAATGTTTTCAAAAGTATTTGTTCTCAAGGTCAATAAAAGTTAACTCTCTACTACACAATCCCAAGTTTTAACAACCCTGAGAGAGAAGGCTTTTGAAACCTTTTGGTAACTAGCATTTTCTTCTTTTCCCACAATGTTTTCTACCTTCGCTGTTACAAACCCCATCATTTGAGTCGCATTTAATTTTTCATCTGCAAATGCTTTGAATTTGGATGAGTCTAACATTTTGTAGTTTCATAAAGAGTTAAAAAAAAGTCATATAAATAGGTGTTTGAGTCGTAGTTTCATTTTTATAACATTCTCACGATGACCAATACGCCTTTAAATCACGTCTCAGGAAGTGATCATCTTAAAACTTTAGGGGTTTAAGTGGGGATGAATGTCGTACGCCTAGTTAGGGGTGTGACTTTTATAACCAATCTTAAGCGATCATGCCCAGCATTGCTCTCGCTCATCTTACGATTGTTTTCACAGGAACTTTTATTAATATGTAGGTCATAGGTTTCTTGGATCATCCATATGTGATAACTTTTCTTCATGCGCAGGCTATTTGATGCATTTGCTGAAAACATTGTGTAAAATGGAAAAACTTGCATCCTTTTTGTCAGATATTTTATGGGATGATTTATCCGTATCGTGTTTTGTTTAGTGAATGTTTCCATACTTTTTACTATTTAAAAAGATTTAAGGAAAACTAACAAAAAATAGTTTTTGTATAAACCTATGAATCTTTACTGAAGGACCCCAGGTTTTAAGAAACCTTGAGGAAATAGCCTTTTGAAGACATAGTGGGAAAAAGAGAAAATGCTGGTAACCAGCATTTTCTCCTTTTCCTGTAAGGTTTTCTACACTTTCTTAACTCATTACCAAACGACAAAATTTTAGGTTTGTCCAAATCGAAAGCATTTGCAGACGACAAAATAAAAGTAACTGAAAATTTAAAATTTGTTTTGTGAAGGGTAGAAAACATTGTGGGAAAAGGAGAAAATGCTGGTTACCAGCATTTTCTCCTTTTCCCACAATGTTTTCTAAAGGCTTCTTTCTCAGGGTTGTCAAAAGTAGGGATTGTGTGGTAATGGGTTAAATAATTACTATCATTTCAGTTACATTGAATTTTGTTTGCAAATGCTTTCAATTTGGACAAGTCTAAATTTTGTCATTCGGTGAAGAGTTGAAGTGTCTTTCCCAACTTTTGTCCTATGGTCAATTTTAGATTCAGATGTACAAAAAGTGCAGTCTGATCTTTGATAAACACTGTCCAATTCACTGAGACATTCTGGACAAAAGATAGACTGATATGGCAATTAGTTATGTCTTATTTCTAGTATCAAAATGTCTGTTCGAGTTATTCCTCTCTACAGCAATGTTTTAACTGAATGAGCCCTGCCCCGGCAAAAGGGGGCTTAATGCATCTCCATGATCCATGGTACTTAGCAAGCTATCATATACTTATGGATCCATAATATCAACTTTTTTTAATAACCAACTTAATCAAGAGATAGACTGGTCCTTGGAAATACAGAAAATTGACCAATTACAAAACATTTCGACCAAGGTCAGCCTGTGTGTATTGTGCAGGCTGATCTGTATAGATACTTTTCACAGATGCATTAAGCCACCTTGTCACAGAGCATAGCTCTTTCGTGAAGCATAGACCAAAAACATGTAGAAGTAATGAGGGGAAAAGTAATCGGGAAAAAAAAATTCAAGTATGGTATATAGAGGAAATAACTTAAGTGTCAACGTGTTTGAAGTATCTATATATAGTAAATAGCTGGTCAGGTGGTTATAAAGCATTATGGGAAATATTTGTGTACTGGTTCCCCCTTTAAGTGGAGGCCAAAAGTTTGACTCTACGCCAGTTCACAAAGTTTCAGACTTTCCCAGTTTGATAGTATGTGTTGGCAACATTTGAAAATTGACTCAATTGATGGAATTTTATTTTGAAAGAGTAAAATAAACACTTTGGTCTTTTTCCCACTATGTATTCAACAGCTTGTGGAAAAGGAACTTTGTCAGAAACAAGAAAATGCGGGCTACCAGTAAAATTTCTCCTTTTACCTGGATGCTGTTTTAAAAGCTTTATTATTTAGCATTGTTAAAACATAGGGTTGTGGGGTAAATGGATGAAGAGAGTTGAAATCAGACAGATGAAGTTCTGTGAAATTAGGGGTCCCTTGGCCCCTTTAATTTTGTACCTGATTAATTTTGATGAAAAAACTGGATTTCTCTGTGGGTCACTGACTGTGTGACCCCTAGATTCAACAAGTTTGGAATTGAAAGGGTTTTATTTTGATTTCTGTGTCAGTGATTTTTACATTAGCATACTTTTAAATTAGCATGGTTGCTCTATAATTTTATTGATCTTGGATGAAAATAAAAGAGCTTTTTGATGATTTGTTATTGTTTGTGAGAAAAGGTGGTCAGCATTTTGTCCTTTTTCCACATTTTTACTAATCCCAAAACTTGTTTCAATTTTTGAGTTACATAAATTTATGTTGTCTTCTACAAATGCTTTCAATTTGGACAAGTCTAAAATTTTTGTAGTGTTTTAAGGACCCTCAGAAAGAAGCCTTTTGAACACATTGTGAGAAAAGGAGAAAATGCTGTTAACCAGCATTTTCTCCTTTTCTCACAATGTTCTCAACCTTTTTAAAGACAATTTCTACCCTTTTAGCCGGATTAAATTTGTCATTTGCAAATGATTAAGGTTTAGAAATTCCAAAATATGGTCTTGTGCTGAGGAGCTTATGTCTCTTTCTTCCCCAACCCACTCCCTACTGCAATATCTCCTCAAATAATAGGTATTTTTAACCCAAGAACAGGCAGCAGATTCAATGGATTCTGGTTTTAAATTTAACAAAAGTAGTTTCCTTATTGCTGAGAGCGCCAAGGATTAAACAGGACAAGTTAATTTTATGGTTGTTTAGATTTTAAGGGTATTTTGTCAGTCTGGTTTTTATTGGATGAGAAAAAAATTAAGTAAGCCATTTACCAGGGGATCATGAGTTTGTACGATGCTTTAAGGCATTTTAATAAATATTGTGAGAAAAGGAGAAAATGCTGTTATCTACCCTGGATGTTTTCTACAAGAGAAATTAAAGTTAAAATACATGTTTGTTTGGTTATGGGTCAATACTTGTATTTACAGAAAGGGTTCCAAAAATGCCTGCTTCATATGTTTTTCTTGAACTACCCCCGCCTTTTTTTTTCTTTTTAAACTCAATTTGATTCCATAGCAGAAGAGTTTGATTACATTTTATCCTGTTGCTTACTAATATGAAAAGGTTCTAAAATTGTTTAATGGGGTTATGGGCAAACACTTTACTAAGAGACAGAAGATAAGTGTCGTCCAAAATGAGAGTAATTGCAGACTACAAATTAAATGGGGGCCAAATAACGAGATCTGCCTTTAAAAGGGTAATAACAATGTGGGAAAAGGAGAAAATGCTGGTTACCAGCATTTTGTCCTTTTCCCACAATGTTTCCCCTCCTCAGGGTTGTTAGAACTTGAGATTGTGTGGTAAAGGGTTTGCTTGATTAATTGATTGTATGGTGTTTAACGCAGTTATCAACATAATTTCACTTATATGGTTGCAGCCAGTGCACCTGTCCATACTTTCTGGGAGTTTCTTTTACCAGTATTCCACACAATATTCTTTCCAAGCCATTGGCTGCTTTCACACACAACCATTGTTGAAACAATGGTCAGCGGTGAAAGAGGAATGAATCCTGTTGCAATGAATATCATCAATCCTTGGAAAGAATTAGCTGGGCCGGGGATTGAACCAGCAACGTTCTGTTTTTAAGTCCTATACCTTACCAACTAAGCTACCTGGGCTTGACATAAAGGGTACAAGAAAAAGCAGAAACAACAAAGATCTATTTTTAGAAAGAAGACCCTCTGAGCCTGGGAAAAACCAGCTTGGCTTCTGTTGCGACTGGGTTCATTTTTCATCTTAAAGTTCGTTCAAAAAGTAATGAATATTTAATTTGAACCAGTCCACATTTTGAAAGGAGCCTGGCCATCTTGCTTTTGAATCAACACTTTGCTAGGGGTTGTTTTTCCGAATTTGAGAAGAGAGCTGTGTTTGTTTAACATCACTTTTTCTTGTCTTTCGATTACTTAACAAAGATTTAATTCTTTCCGAAACGACAATATTTTAGACTTGTCCAACTTCAAAGCACTTGCAGAGGACAAAAAAAATATGACTCAAAAATTGAAATTTGTTTTTGAAACGGTAGAAAACATTGTGGGAAAAAGAGAAAATGCTGGTGTTCAGAAACTTTCTTTCTCGGGGCCATTAAAAGTCGGGATTGTGTTGAAAAGGGTAAACTGCCTCATAGACAACTGTATGTCATTCTTTTAATTTCAATGTTTAACCTTCTCAATTTTGTATGAGCATGTCCATTTGTCTGACTGTTCTTCTGTCCCTTTGTTTGTCTGTCTGTTCAACTGTCTGTTGGTCTGTCTGTTGATCTATTAGCTCACTTTTCTGTTTGTCTGGCAGCATGGATGGATGGAAAGATCAAAGTATGCACATGCAGACATGCCCGTATATGTACATGTAGAAAAGACTTGACTCTTTAACAAACTTGTACTCTAACAAAGTGACAGCATTTGCAAATGACAAAATTATGTAGCTTAAATAATTATTTCTGTCTTTGATAGGGTAGAAAACATGGGGAAAGAAGAAAATGCTGGTTACATGCATTTTCTCCTTTACCCACAATATTTTCAAAAGCCTTCTCTGTCAGGGTCATTATAACTCAGGATTGTGTGTTAAAGAGTCAATATGGCAACTCCAAAGTTATTTTGGCTCTAAATACCTACCAAAATATGTGATAGATTCCTAATTAGACTTCATAATGCACAGTCTGATCTTGATCTAAGCCTTCTGTTATATAGCAATTAAAATTAATGTTTGGCATCAAAAGAATTATCAGAAAAGGGCAGAACCATAATTACAAGGTTAGAACCCTAGAAAGGATAAAAATCTAATTAGGTTATTGCCTTCAGGATTGAGAATTCCAAAGAGATTTTGCTCTTGAGTGGAATTTCATGTCCTTTGGCCATTTATGGTCAGTTTTGTCATCTTGATTCTTTGACCATTGATGGGTAACTGAGACCTTTGATTGCTTGACTCTTTTAGTAAAACCCATTTTCCTACACTACTTTCAACATAACCATCTTTGAAACAATGACCAGCAGTGAGAGAGGAATGACTTCTGTTGCAGTGACCATCATTAGTCCTTGGACAAAAATTTGACAAGCTGGGGATATGGAAGAAACTGTTGAAACTTGTCATAGTCAAAGAGATTATATGTTAACTTAAAGTTCACTTTTTTTTTCAACTTACCGTTTCCTCACATTGTTCAACACCATTACTGTTTGTACCATTTAGTAAACGATCTAGAGCCAGAATGACTCTGAGAAAATCTTTTGAAACATTGTAGGAAAGTAGGAAAATGCTTGTAACCAGCACTTTTTTCTTTTTCTCCAATGTTTTCTGTTCTATCAAACAATAAGTCCTTTAAGTTACATTCAATATGTCGCTTGCTTATGCTTTCAGTTTTGTCTAACATTTGTTGTGTGCTAAAGGGTTAAGAGACTGTTTGTTTGGTCTTGTGAATAAATTTTAATAGAATTTCAGTAATATCCTGGCCACATACCGTTCTAAGGGCTCATAAGCATTGGCTGGGGCTTTGCAGCACCCTTGTCCAACGACACTCCCACATGAACACCATGACAGATGCTTGTGTGGTATAAATTACAGATCAAAAGCTTGGTGTTGATTGTTTTTTCTTGTCTTCCATGAAATATGGACTCCCATAAACACACACCCGATGTCATCCATAATTAAAGAACAGGGGAAATCTGTTGTCATTATTGAATTAATCTCTAAAGCATCTTTCATGACTACAGTTGCCTTGTGGTCAGTGTAGATCAAGATCAGACTGCACAAAATGTGCAGTCTGATCTTTGATCTACACTCTCACTTTGCTAATTTTTTTTATACAAAAGCAATTATGAAATTGCAATTATTTGGGTCTTATTTATCAATTGAAAAATGCCTGTTGGGTTTATTTGGCACTCATAGGGTTAGTTGTTAGAGCTGTAACCACAGCTTAGGGTGGTTTTGCAGTAAAGACTATGATCAGTCTGTACAGACCCATAAACACACCTGGTGTCATCCATAATTAAAGAACAGGGGTCATTTGTAGCCATTATTGAAGTAATTATTACAGCTCTGATAGCAGCTTAGGTTGCTTTTTGTCAGTGTAGATTAAGATCAGACTGTACAGAAAGAGCTATACGATGTTTTATCAGTCATTATTACTGAAATAATGTTGAAAACATTGTCAAGCTCCATACAAAAAAAAAATTTTTTTTTTGCTTTAAGTAGTATAAATCCATGAAGACGACACTTTAAAACTGGCTTGAGTCATTGAATTAGTTTTTGTAAGGGCAGAAAACATTGTAGAAAAAGGAGAAAATCTTTTATCAATCAAACCTTTGTTTGAATGAGCCAGAACTAAGCATCATGGGTACCAGCATTTTCTCCTTTTCCCACAATGTTTTCTATATTTCTAGTAACAAATTTTGTTGTTTGATCACTGTTTAATTTGTTGTCTGCAAATATGAATGAGTAGAAAATTTTGTGGTTTTGTAATGGGTTACATGCCATTGAAATTGGATTGATTGATTAAATTGTGTTTTATGCAGCTTTCAACATTATCTCAGTCGTATAATGGCAACAGCTCACACATTCATGACTGTCCTTGGTTTCACAAGTACTAGGCTAAAGCTCTGAAGTTTCTTGCCCAGGGACACTCCCACGAAAAACCCTTTGCTTCAAATGAGCCTCAGCCAAGGCCCAGTACCGCAGTCAGAAGCGTACAAGACTCAAGAACAGGGGGTAGCTGGTTTAATCCCAAGCTCAGCCAATCTCTTTCAAAGGATTGATGATAGTCATTGCGACAGCGTTCACTCCTCTCTCACCGCTGATCATTGTTTCGACAATAGTTATATTGGAAAGCAGCCAGTGGCTTGGAAAGAATACTGTGTGGAGTACTGGTAAAAGAAACTCCAGGAAAGTGTAGATAGGTGCACTTGCCGCCACGATATAACTGAAATAATGTTGAAAACGGCATTAAACACCATTCAATCACTATTACAATCAAATGAGTCTCATACTGGGGGCAGCCAGGTTATGCATCCTACTCTCTACCACTGAGCCACACAGAACCGCTCATTCATATATTGAAAAGCCAAGAACAGTGCAGTTTGACACCTAAACATGGGGCAAAGGAACGCCCAAGGGAGCCCAAATGTTAGGGACTTTACTGTAATAACATATTGGAATTAATCTTTATGCTAATATTTGTACAAATTACTATTGCACCCAGATGAAAGAGGGTCGCCGAAAATGTACCGAAATGGATTATCCTAGATGAAAGAGCTACTGCCAATATTTGAATGTTTGTTTCTTAAATTGATATCTCTCACAACTCCTTAAACCCCTTATGGAATGATTCTTAGTTTTTATGACCCTTAGTAAGTAGGCTTTGGAAAACATTGTGAGAAAAGGAGAAAATGCCGAAATGAATTATCCTAGATGTAAGAGCTACTGCCAATATTTGAATGTTTGTTTCTCAAATTGATCTCTCTCAGAACATTTTTAAGCCCTTTACTAAGCTATCCAAACTTTGAAAGATTCTTAGGAAGAAGCCTTTGGAAAACATTGTGAGAAAAGGAGAAAATATTGAAATGGATTATGCTTAATAAAAAGGCCACTGCCAATCTTTGATTGATTGTTTCTCAAATTGATCTCTCTCACAGTTTCTTTTACTACTCACCAAACAATTTAAAATTTGTATGATGCTTAGGAAGAAGCCTTTAGAAAACATTGTGACAAAAGGCTCTTTTGATTCACTTTGATGTGTAGATTTAGGTTTGAAAAAAGTAGAAAATATTGTCGGTTACAACATTTTCTTCTTTTCACACAATGTTTTCAAAAAGCTTCTTCCTCAGGGTCATTAAAGATTAAAAAGAGAGGAAAAAAAAGGAGAATTGTTTTGGTTGAGGGTTAACCCTTCACCATACAATCCGGAGTTTTAACGACCTTGGGAAACAAGCCTTTTGTAAACATTGTCGGGAAAAGAAGAAAATGCTGGTAACCAGCATTTTCTCCTTTTCCCACAATGTTTTCTATCATATCAAAGAAAAACTGCAGCATTCAAGCCACACTAAAGTTGTTGTCTGCAAATGCTTTCAATTTGGACATGTCTAAGATTTTGTGGTTTGTTAAAGGGTTGAGTTAATCAGAAGTTCACCTATATTTGTCTTCAAATCAGGAATCAAATAGGCCAAGCACCTACAAAAAAAAAACAAATAGGGCGGTAGAGGTGATGATCTATTTGCATACTTGAGTATATATTTTCCTCAAGGATTATTGAACTGTTTGTTTGTCAAACAATCTCTAGTTTGAACAGCCTTACAGAAGGCTTTTGAAATCATTGTGGGAAAATAAGGAAATGCTGGTATGCAAACCATATTTTTATTTTCAGTTTTACAAAACAATAGTGTATTCTTGGGACCCAGAGGAAAAAGGCCCTTGATTGAGTATATATTCTCTTGAAGGATTAATGAACTGTTTGCATGCCAAAATTTTAATAATCCTACATTTTAACTACCTGTAAGAAGAAGGCTTTTAGAATCATTGTGGGAAAAGGAGAAAAGTCTGGTATCCAGCTCAGGCCACATTGAAAAATAATGAAGTTGTCTACAGAATTTATGCATTTAACAATCCAGAGTTTCAAAAACCCTCAGGAAATAGCTTATTGAAAACCTTGTGGGAAAAGGAGAAAAACGCTGGTGACCAGCATTTTCTCCTTTCTTCATACGGTTTTTTAACACTTTCACAGGCAATTGCCATCTTTTCTGCTACATGCAGTTTTTCGGCTGCAAATATATTGAATTTGGACTAGTCTAAAATTTTATTGTTTGATTAAAAGTGAATGTAGAAGGACCTCAAATTGTATTATCTCATATAGGGTTATCTCTTTAGAAATGGACAATATTTTAGACCTGTCCAAATTGAAAGTAGAAAGAATTTGCAGACAACAATTAAAATGTGGCTGAAATGATGAAATTTGTCATGGACAGGATAGAAAATATTGTGGGAAAAGGAGAAAATGCTGGTAACCAGCATTTTCTCCTTTTCCCACAATGTTTTCAAAAGTCTTCTCTTTCAATTTTGTTAACACTCGGGATAGTATGATAAAGGTGAAAAGATAGAGGGATAACAGGTATTTCTTTTTTATCAGTGAAATAAAGTTGTGTAAGGTTAATTGAATTTTTCATCTTTAAACTCTTTACCAGACAACAAGATTTTAGACAAGGAAGTATTTGCAGACGACTAAATAAATGTAGCTCAAATGATGCAATTTTCTTACAAAAGTTAAAAAACATTTTGGAGAAATGAGAAAGTACTTGCCATCACTTTTTTTCAGCATTTTATGCCTTTCCCTGAATATTTGCAATAGCTTATTTTTTGTTCCGGGTTGTTGAAACATAGTTCTGTTTGGTAAAGGGTTAACTCTTTATCACACAATCGGCAGTTTTAAAGTCCCGGAGAAAGAAGGCTCTTAAAATCATTGTGGGAAAAGAAAATGCTTGTAAGCCGCATTTTCTCCTTTTTCCACTATGTTTTTCTACCCTTTGTGATACAAATCCCATCATTTAAGTTACATTTAATTTGTTGTTTGAAATTACTTTCAATTTGGCCAAGTCTAGAATTTTGTCGTCTGTTTAACCCTTTACCGCACAATCCCGACTTTTAACGACCCTGAGAAAGAAAGCTTCTGAAAGCATAGTGGGAAAGGAGAAAATGCTGGTAACCAGCATTTTCTCCTTTTCCTACAATGCTTTCTACCTTGCCAAAACAAATTTCAATTTTTGAGCCACACTTATTTTGTCATCTGCAAATGCTTTTAATTTGGACTGGCCTAGAATTTTGTTGTTTGGTAAAGAGTTAAGAGTTGAAGTGTGTTTATGGGAGATAAAGAAAAAAAGTAGTTGGTCAATAAATTTCAAAAAGGAAAAGATTTCGATGTAATGTTCCGATATTGACGAGATCTTTGTCGGGGCTTTGTTAGGTATTGACAGTCTTTGTGATTTTATCGACGTTGACCAACGCTCCAGTTAAAGGAAATCCAGATCTGAGCATGCTTGATAAAGATTTGTACAGGTTTTTTACCTGTATTCCTGAATTGTCTTTATGAAAGTTCCATAATATTTGTTTTCCTGAAAAACAAGACTTTTTTAACTTTCTACAAAACAACAAAATTTTGGATTTGTCCAAATTGAAAGCAGTTGCAGATGACAAATAACATAGGGTTAGAATGACTGGATTTTTCAATAACAGGGTAGAAAACGTTGTGGGAAAAGGAGAAAATGCTGGTTACCAGCATTTTCTTCTTTTCCCACATTGTTTTCTAAAGCTTTCTTCCTAAGGGTTGTTAAATCTTGGGATTCTGCGGTAAAGGGTTAACTCTTTACCAGTCCAAATTTGATCATTTGCAGACGGCAATTTAAATGAGGCTCTAATGTTGGAACTTGTATTTGGAGAAAACATGGTGGGAGAAGGAGAAAATGCTTGTTACCAGCATTTTCTCCTTTTCCACTATGTTTTCTAAAACCTTCTGTGTTAACACGTTACCACACAATCCCCAGTTTTAATGATCTTTAGAAATGAGAAAGAAGCCTATAGAAAACATTGTGAGAAAAGGAGAAAATGCTGGTAACCAGCATTTTCTCCTTTTCCCACAATGTTTTCTCCCCCTGTCGGTGACAAATTGTACAATTTGAGCCACATATAATTTGTCGTCTGCAAAGCCTTTCAATTTCGAAGAGTCTAACGTTTTGTTGTTTGGTACAGAGTTAAGATATTAAATATATGATTTGTGTGATAGAGAGTTTAAACATTGTTGGTAAAGGAGAAAATGCTGGTCACCATCTCAACCAGGGTTTTCTCCTTTTCCTGCTTGTTTTTTATCCTATCACTTATAAAAAAATCCTCATTTGAATCACATTTAACTTGTTGTCTTTAAACACTTTCAATTTGGACTAGACTAGAATTTTGTTGTTTTGGAAAAATTTATCAGTTAAACAAGCAATCCCGTATATTAATGACCCTTAGAAAGAAGCTTTTTGAAAACATTGTTGGAAAAGGAGAAAATTCTGGTAACCAGCTTCTTCTTTATTATATATATCCTTCCACAAGACTGGGGTACCACTTTTCAGTGTTGGCATGAGTCATTACTGTATGTTAAATTATTATCCTTTTATATCTTATTTTAAAATCTGTAATAGATAAAATACTAAAATTTCTCGGAGCCTTTTAGGTCCAGATAGGAAATTGTGATTTGTTAAAATGGTGCTGAATCAATCCCTTAGGGCTATGTTACTGTATTTTCTCCTTTTTCCACAATGTTTTCTACCCTATCACAGACAGAACTAATCATTTCAGTCACATTTTATTTCTCCTCTGTAAATGCTTTCAATTTGGACAAGTCCAAAATTTTTGTTTTTTGGCAAAGTTTTTAATCTTAGTTTATAATCAGTTTGGTTTATTATCGCTGTTCATCAGTTTTCGTAACACCTCATTAGCAAGTTCATGGGTAGCTCTTATCATCATCAACATCAAACTGTTATTATCATCGCCATCATCATTTTGTACAAATGGGCCCCAAAAATCCTTAATCCCCTTTAATCCCCTACTTATCCCCTGAGATAGAAATATGACCCTGAACAAGATCTAATCAATAAAGTGAACCCTTATACACTTCATATAGAGTTTTGTTTGTGTTTGTGTTTTATTCCATTTTCAACATCATTATAGTTATATTGCAGTGCCAAGTGCAACTATCCATGTTTTCCTGAAGCTTTTCTTACTAGTACTACAGACAATATTCTTTCCAAGCAGCTGGTTGCTTTACCACATTATCATCATTGAGACAGTGTTATGATAAGCATTGAGAGAAGAATGAATCCTGTCTCAATGACTATTATCTATCCTCAGAAAGAAACTGGCAAAGCTGGAGATTCAAACTAGGGACCTCTTTGTCTTAAGTCCCTTTACATGTGGACTGGGTCGGTACCTAATTTGCAGATGCATTAAACTCCCTTTTCACAGAACATGGGGTCCTGGGTTCAATCTGCACTGGATCCATCGGGTTATTCACGGAAGTGTACTTAGGCAAGACACTTCAGAGCCCCAGCCTGGTAATGGTGCAACCCAGGAAATACATAAATATGTGAGCTGTCGCCATGATATGACTGAAATAATGTTGAAAGCGACGCAAAACACCATTCAGTCAATCAATCAATTTTACAGTTCTATATTTTAGCTGCCGTTTCTTAATGGAATGATTCATACTCATAAATTCAGCTCTCTGAGGAAAATATTATTAAACATTTTCAAAAAAAAAAAGATAAGAATGAAATATTAAAGAAAAATAAAAACAGTTTTCCATCATTGGGTGAGGTCCGTACTGCAAGAAAAAAATATAGAAAAAAGGGGGGAGAAATAAAGCAAGTAAATTGAATTAAGTATTTCTTTAGTAAAACTTACTAGCACAGTAAAGCAGCTTTTGAAAATACTGTGTTAAATGGAGAAATTGCCCTATATGAGCAGTTTCTCCATTTTGCCAAAATATTTTCATATGTTCCTTGTAGAATTGTCCTTGGTGAAAATGGGTTACCGGCATTTTCTCCTTTTCCCTCAATGTTTTCAAAACCAATCTTTGTTAGTATCACAACAACATTGAATCGCTGATAGTAAAGGATAAACTTAACCAAACAATCCTGATGAAGATGACCTTCAGAAACATTGTAGGAAAAGAAGAAAATGCTGGTAAGCAGTATTTTCTTTTCACAAAATGTTTTCTTCCCTTTCAAAGACAAATCTTACAATTTAAAACATTTAATTTGTCATCTGCAAATGCTTTGCACTTGGTTAAGAACAGAATTTTTTGTTTTGTGGAAAAGAGTGAAAAAAAAAAAAGCAAAAACTTGCAGATGAAAAGTTTCAACCTTCAGCTAATCCGTTTTTGAAAGAATTTTTGTGAAAACATTTTTGTTTTGTTAGGCATGTTTGATTCTATCTTGTAGCAAAAAATGCTTTTATTCATTCTCTGACGTTCACTATTTTATCCTTTTACCCTTCGGCTGCTGAGCACGACTCACTGACCTCTTGTGGACAGTGTAGATCCAAGATCAGACTGCACAGAACGTGCAGTCTGATCTTGGATCTACACTGTCCGATAAGGAGAAATTTCCTCCCCAAGAAATAACTTTGAAATAGTAAGATTTTAGTCTATACTATGGTTTTGAAAGTTTCACTATACCAAACAACAAAACTTTGGACATGTCCAAATAGAAAGCATTTGCAGACCACACATTAAAGATGGCTGAAATGGTGAAATTAGTTCTCGAAAGGGTAGAAAACATTGTGGGAAAAGGAGAAAATGCTGGTTACCAGCATCTTCTCCTTTTCCAACAACGTTTTCAAAAGCCTTCTCTTTCAGGGTTGCTAAAACTCAGGATTGTGTGGTAAAGGGTTAACTTATTTAGTAGGTTGTTAAGGATTAACTTTTTGGTAAAATCCAAGATTTTATTGTCTAAGGAGAGAGAATTTTGAAAACATTGTGGTAAAATGAGAAAAATGCTTGTCACTCAAAGCAAAAATTCTTGATGTAGAGAAATTTGGCTAGTAATCCTTCAGCTGTTTACTGAACAGTCCTGTGTTTTAAAGACCATGAGGAAAAAGGCTTTGAAAGCATTGTTGAAAAAGGAGTAAATGCAGGTAGCTCACAGCAAAAGTACTGTTATGTGTGCCTTGTTGTAGAGAAGTTTCGGCTCTTGATCCTCTAATTTTTTATCCAACAATCCTGTATTTTAAGGGCCATGAGAAGAAAGGCTTTTGAAAAACATTGTGGAGAAAGGAGAAAATGCTGGTAACCAGCATTTTCTTCTTTTTCTACCATGTTATCTACCATTTCAAAGACAGATAATCTTTTGAGCAGCATAAAATTTATTATCTGCAGAGGCTCTTAATTTCAACTAGTGTCAAGTTTTATTGTGTGGTCAAAGAGTTGAACACATGAATGCATGTGAAGACATTGTGACAAAAGGAGAAATTTCTGGTTGGAAGAACCTTGCAATGTTTTGGTGGATTGGGTGTTGCAGAGGATTAACTCCTTACCAGAGTATAAAATTTTAGACTGGTCCAAACTGAAAGCATTTGTAGAAAACAAATGTTGCACAGATTATGAAATTTGTCTTTGATAGGATAGAAAACATTGTGGAAAAAGGAGATAATGCTGGTTACCAGTATTTTCTCCTTTTCCAACAGTGTTTTCAAAAGTCCATTTCCTTTGGGTCGTTAAAACTGGGATTTGTGTGGCTAAGAGTTATAGAAGTCCAAAGTTTGAAAATTATTTTGCTTCACTCGACTTTTTCTCGGAGACTAGTGAACTGTGAAAGTCACGTTTGAAGTTGCGTATGACATTCCCATATGGCGAGACTTTGTGTTTCTTTTTGTGAGTCGTTGTTGCATGTGCGACAATTTTCAAATTCGTGTTTTTTCTGTTAGATTTAAATCACAATTATGTAAAACTTGTGCGCTTTTTTGTTATCTGCTTCTTTAAAGCCTTTAACACACATTCCTGAGTTTTAACAACCCAGGAGAAGGAGACTTTTGAAAACATTGTGGGAAAAGGAGAAAATGTTGGTAACCATTACCACAAAATCCCAATTTTTAACGACCCTGAGATAAAGGCTTTTTGAAAATATTTCTGGAAAAGGAGAACATGCTGGTAGCCTGTTTCCTACTGTGTCAAAAACTTCAGTTCATTGGTATCACTTTTGGATTTGCACTCTGCAGATGCTTTCAATTTAACCCTTTCCCATACGACAAATTTTAGACTCTTCCAAACTTAGAGCATCTGCAGACGACAAATTCAGAATTGGTACAAATTAGCTTTAGGTCTCTGATAGGGTAGAAAACATTGTGGGAAAAGGAGAAAATGCTGGTTACCAGCATTTTCTCCTTTTCCCACAATGTTTTCAAAAGCTGTCTTTCCCAGGGTCGTGAAGACCAGGGATTGTTTGGTAAAGGGTTAAAATAGTGTAAAATTTTGTTGTTGCAGAAACCTTAAATGTGGGTCAAATGATGAGGATTGTCTTTGAAATGGTTGAAAACATTGTGGAAATAAGAGAAAGTACTAGTTACAAACATTTTCTACATTACCCACAATGTTTGTTAACTCTTTACCACACAATGACGACTTTTAACGCCCCTAAAAGAGAAGGCTTTTGAAAACATTTTGGGAAAAGGAGAAAATGCTGGTTACCAGCATTTTCTCCTTTTCCCACAATGTTTTCTACCCTATCAAAGAAAAATCATTTCATATGCGCCATATTGAAACTGTCATCTGCAAATGCTTTCAATTCAGACAGGTCTAAAATTTTTTTGTGCAGTAAAGGGTTGAGATCTGCTTTCTGAGAGATGTAAGCTATTTACCGCACAACAAAATTTTAGACTGGTCAAAATCATAAGCATTTGCAAAACGACAATGACAAAAATGATTGGATCTGTATTAGAAACAGTAGAAAACATTGTGGGACGAGAAGAGAATACTTGTTATTAGCATTTTTTCCATTTCCAACAATGTTTTAAAAGCCTTTCTCCTCAGGGTTGTTAAATTTCCGGACTGTGTGGCAAAGAGTTAAAACATTTGACTCAAACTGTGCAGTGCAAAGATAGAAGGGGGGGGGATATTTTTACCGAAATTTGAGCTTCCAAATTTCACATTTGTACATGATTTATCTAGTTCTATACAACCCGAACAGCAGATAAGGGCTTATCAGCATCATGTTGGAATTTATCTGTTAAAAAACTGCTTTGGATGAAAACATTAGCTTGGCCCCATAAAAAAAAAGTAAAGCATGGATTTTGTTTGACTGACTTTTTTCCACCTGCATAACTGACTCTAATTCTAATAATTTACCACACAGTCCTGATTTTTTTTAACTCTGCAAAAGAAAACTTTTGAAAACATTATGGGGAAAAGGAGAAAATGCTGGTTACCAGCATTTTCTCCTTTTCCCACAATGTTTTCTACTCAATTCAATGCAGGTTTCATTATTAGAACCACACTGAAATTTTGTTAGCAGATGCTTTCGATTTGGACAAATGAATTAATTCAAACGAATATAAAGCAATATACCATACATAGCTTTTGAAAACATTGAAGCAACATTATGGAAAAGAAAAAAAATTCTAAAAATCATGATGATTACCTAAGTTTTTAAGAATTTAATGTAGACTGGCACTCTAGAAATTGTTACATTGATTTTGCTGTAATGTTGCTTGAAAGCTTGCTGAGCATTGCAACAGTGGTCATTTCTCTGTCTAAAAACTATCAACAGCTGTTCATGGACATGATTCATTGATAGTTTATCAGCTGTGAATAAACAAATTGAACATAAAGTTCATGAACTGTGCAAAAAAAAGTCTTATGTAATTCATAACAAAAAATGTATTTAAAAAAAAAGGTTAATGAGCTGTACATAAACAAATGGTGCAAGTAGTTAATGAATTGTGGATATACATGTTGAGCAAATAGTTTGTGAACTATCCAAAATTTGGGATTAATCGTATATGAATTGTTTAAGATAGTTTTTAAACTACACAGACAAATCAGACATTGTAATAGTTCAGGAACTGCATAAACAAGTTGAACAAGAAGTTCATGAACTCTGTAAAAAGGAAGGGGGGGGGAGAGAGAGAGAGAGAGAGAGAGAGAGAGAGACATGGAAAAATAGTTCATGAACTGTGAGACAAAGGGTTAAAAAACTGCATATATAGCTCATGAGTATTTCATAAGTTTTCATCAACAGTTTATTAGTTTATGAACAGATTCTTGACAAGGTTGATGTCCTGAGTTTACTTTTCAAGTCATGTTCTAGATAGCAATTTGCAGAGTTACCTGCTCTTTTGTATAGCCTATACAAGGGAATTCTTCTTACCCATTAATCCTGTGTTTTACCAATTTTATGGTTGAAACTTTTAAAAGAATTTTAAGGAGGCAATGATGGTTATCAACTCTTCTTCTTGTTCCCTCACAATGTTTGCTGTCCATACATAGTAAAAAACTTGCATCATTCTATTTTGTTGTTTGCAAATACGTCCGATAGTTACCAAGTATAATATTTTGTTGTGTGACAGAATTCTGATAAATCGCTTTCACTTTCGGCTTATACAGAAAAGAGTCAATGAGTAAAGACACAAAAATGCTAGTTTTTTCTAGCTGATAAGCCTAATGATTCTCTGCTTTACTGATAACAGTTTTTCTGAGGCCTTTTTCAATGAACCTATAATCTGATGGATTTATTTTCCTAAGTTCAAAACACCCATACATCAAAAACCATACTATCTACATGTATTTGATATTAATTGAGTTATGTTCTGTGAAAAGAGGGCTTAATGCATCTGCAAAGAGTATCAACTCAGGTCAGCCTGCGCAGACCACACAGACTGACCAAGGTTGAAGCTTTTGGCCATTTCAATTTTCTACATGTCCAAGGACCAGTTTACCTGATGATTCAGTCTTTTGTTACACAAATTGGATTTTATGGGTAAAAGATCGTGTGATGACATGCTTTGTATAATGCAATACAGATATGCATTAAATCCCCTTTTGCCAGGGCATAGCTTAGAATTATCTTTTTACAATTTTTCTATGCCTAAGTTCTTTGGACTTGGAAATATTTACCACCTGGAGAGGCTATGTTTTTTCGTCAAAAAGAGATTTCTAGCAGCAGACTACTTTCTAAAATATTGTGGTAAAAGGAGAAATTACTGTTTGCTTGCATGTTTTCTCCATTTACAACAATGTCTTCACACGTAATCCTGCATTAAGCTTTGAGTTCTTAAGTCTTTGGCTAAAGACAAAATTTTAAACTTGTCCAAATTGAAAGCGATTGCAGATGACAAAGTAAATTTTATTGAAAACATGAAATTTCTCTTTCAAAGGATAGAAAACATTGTGGGAAAAGGAGAAAATGCTGGCTACCAGCATTTTCTCCTTTTCCCATAATGTTTTCAAAAGCTTCTCTCCCTAGGTTGCTTTTGCATTAGATCATTTTAGAAGTCTTTTTCCACAATATTTTTTACCCCTGTCATGGACAAATCCCTTCACTTGACCCATATTTTACATTCTGTAAAATGCTTTAAATTTCAATTTTTGTTGTCTAGTAAAAAAGCCCACAAAGAGTAAATTGTTTAATGACTATCTGCATTTTTGAGGGGAAACATGTAATATTTGGTTTCCCAGGCGATTTAATTTTCTATTTAAAGTTTTAACTCTTTACCACACAATCCTGAGTTTTGAAGAACCTGAGGAAGAGGCCTTTTGAAAGCATTGTGGGAAAAGGAGAAAATGCAGGTAACCAGCATTTTCTCCTTTTCCCACAATGTATTCCAACCTTTCAGAAGCTAATTCCATCATTTGAGGCATATTTGAATATGTTGTCTGTTAATGCTTTCAGTTTGGACCGGTCTGAAATTCTGTTGTTTGGTAAAGAGTTAAAGTTTTATCCCTTAGCATTGACAGGGTAACATGTGATGTCTTTTGGAGTAGTATAAATCTAAGATCAGACTGCAAAGAATTTGAAGTCTGATCTTGGATTTACACTTGGCAAATCTACGCAAAAAAATAATGAACTTGCAATAAGTTATGCTGATAAAGGAAATTTGCAATATTTTGATCCGTCTTATGAATGTAAAGTGCTTATTTCATTTATCGACCCTTTACCACACAGTTATTTGATTTAATAACCCCAAGAAAAGAAGTATTTTGAAAATATTGTGGGAAAAGGAGAAAATGCTGGTAACCAGCATTTTCTCCTTTTCCCACAATATTTTCTACCTTTTCAGAGAACTTATCAAATGTACCACTTTGGATTTATGGTCTGCAGATGCTTTTCTAATTTGGAAGAGTCTCAAATTTGTCATTTTGGGAAATAGTTTAGCTGTTTAAAGGACATGTATTGTTTTCCCTATTTCTATTGTGGTAACATGACCTTATAGTAGTGCTAAGGGTGACAGCTTTTGGTAATTTTAGAAATATATGGCTTTTCAAATTTTTGACCCAGTTGAGTAATCCTATAAGTTCAGTCCATTATTTATACAAGGCTGCTTTTCTGAAAGTTGGGTGTTTCCCATGATCTAAAAATTTTTATTTTCAGTTCTTTCGAAGTCTAAGAAGCTAGGGAGTGTTTTGTTGCATCTTCTTATGGAAATGTAACCCTATATTTATGCTTAAAGTGACAGCTTAATGTAATTTAAGTAATTGGTAGATGGCTTTTCAATTTTCTTTTTGTTATAGTAGAAGTTTAACTCTTTACCATACAATCCCGGGTTTAATTTCCCTGGGAAATAAGACTTTTGAAAACATTATGAGAAAAGAAGAAAATGCTGGTTACCAGCATTTTCTCCTTTTCCCACAATGTTTTCTAACCATTTAAAAACAAATCCAATCGTGTGAGCCACATTTAAAAATTTGTTATCTGCAAATGCTTTCAATTTGGACTGGTCTAAAATTTTGTTTTAAGAGTTAACCCTTTACCACACAATGCCGACCAGCATTTTCTTCTTTTCCCACAATGTTTTATACCCTATCAAAGAAGAATTGCACCATTTGAGCCACATTGATACTGTTGTCAGCAAATGCTTTCAATTTCGACACGGCTAAAATTGTGTCGGCTGGTATAGGGTTAATCTGGTTTTTTTGCAAGGCCAGTTTTCCTATTTTCGGGTGTTTCACAAGAATTGTAAGGGGTTAAGAAAGCAATGGGTGAAAGTCAGCTATCATCAAATTGCCCCCATGAGAATGACTTTACTCCTCAAATAATTGCTCATTTTGTTGCAATGAAATTACCAGAAATTTGATAGGAGGGTGTCCCAACTTTGCTGTGGGTTGGAATTCCATTTTCATTTTGTAAATGAGCCGTGCTATGTGAAAAAGGGGCTTAATGCATCTACATAAAGTATCGACTCATGACAGCTTGCGCAGTCCACGCAGGCTGACATGGGCCAAAACTTTATGCTATCTTTAAATTTTCTGCATGTCCAAGGACCATTCTACCTCCAGATTTAGTCATTTGTTAGACGAAATGGATTTTGTGAATCCTTAATTATGTGAAGACTTGCTTGGTATCATGCATCACAGAGATGCACAAAGCCCCCTTTTCACAGAACATGGTTCAAATGAGCCATGTTCTGGCAAAAGGGGCTTAATGTATTACTTTGATACATGATACCAGCCCATGTCATCAAATACTTATGGATGCATAAGAGCTACTTTTTTAAATAACTGACTTAATCATGAGATAGACTGGTTCTTTGACAAACAGAAAATTGACCATTAGCGAAAAGTTTAGGCCCAGGTCAGCCTGCGCGGACTGCGCAGGCTGACCTGGGTCGATACTTTTCGCAAATGCTTTAAGCCCACTTTTCTCCAAGCACGGCTTAAATGAATTTTCATCCTTTCAATTAGTTTATACCAGATGAACAAATTTTAGACTTTTTCAAATAGAAAGCATTTGCAGATGAAAAATGAAATATGTCTCAATTGACGGTAGGATTCTTAGAAAGGGATAAAAAACGTTGAGGAAAAAGGAGAAAATGCTGGTTACCAGCATTTTCTTCTTTTTCCACAATATTTTCAAAAGCCTTCTTCCAGGGGGTCATTAAAATTTGGTAATGTTTGGTATAGGGTTTATTTTGTTCGGTTACAAAATGGAAGTGAAAGTTATACACCTGTGATTTGGTTTTTGTGAAATCGAGTATCATAGCAACAGTTTAGGCAAAGTAAAACTGTAACAAAATCAGTGGTTTTAAATAAATCAGTTAAACTCACTGTCTAAGGCACTCGTCACAACTCGGCCGATTCCGTACCTACATCTAACCTCGTCTGTATAACGGTCATTTCCATTTGAACTGCGAATCACGTGATCTTATACATGGCGCGCCACTGTTAGTCGTTTAGCAACGACATAAACAACCTCGATGAAGTTATTCACATCTGTTTATCTGTCGGTGAAAACTTTAATCGGAATTGATAAATAATGAATGTACGAACTGTTTGCCAACTCATCTGAAACATAGTTAGAAAGATTTCGATAGAAAATTGAAACTCAAGCTTTCTTTTTTTAAGAGGAGCCTTACAATTTTCAGAATGGTAAACCGGCGTATTTCCGGATATGTATCGATCTGATGCATATTAATCCTCCAGATACAGCCGAGGGATATGATGGCTCCCATCACCCGAGGTGTGCCGAATGTGTCTAAGGTTTATCCACCATAACCCAAGTTTTTGAAACCCTGAGGAAAACAGGAAAATCAAAGAATGCTGGCGACAAGTATTTTCTCCTTTTAGAACAATATTTTCTACCTTTTTGTAAAAAAAAAATTTGTGTCATTTACATTTAATTTGTTGTCTGCAAATGCTTTTGATTTGGATAAGTGTAAATTTTTTATCTATAGACGCTTATGAGTTAATAAAATTATTTTTCAGAAGTCTTTCTAACCTCAGCTTCATTAAAGGTGGCCCTTCAGATTTTTGGACGAAAATTTTACAGAAATACAAAAAAATCATCCATATACTCCCAAAGCCTTTTAATTTTCATTCATAAAATCCCAGTAGTCGAAAACCATCCGACAACAAGAGAAATTAGAGATTTACTACGGCCCAGGTCGACACCGACGGGAAACACCGTCTATTTTTACATGAGCAACTCGCTCATTTACATACCGGAAATACACAGACGAAGCTTCAAACATAGCGTCCGAAGAAGACATTATGGAAAATAATTACATATTTGTTATGTTATGGAATTTAAGCGTCATTAGTCACGTGCCAGTCACTTGACATTCCCACAATGCTTTTTTTAATTTCTGGCGCGAAATCTAAAAATACCTTAAGAGGCTACGTAGCCTTTTAAGGGAACACCATCAAAAAAAATTTTTTTTGTAATATTATGATTCTTAATTATTGATGATTTGTATTGTTTTTTTCATATAAATTTCAGTGATATATATATTTTTTAATTTGGTGAGATGTGAAAAATCTAAATACCCACCTTTAAAAGGGGACTGTTGGTAAAGGATATGATGCAGTCAAATCCCAAATTTTGGACTAGACCAAATTGAAATGTTTGCAGACAACAAATTAAATGTATTTCAAATGATGAGTTTTGTCTTTGATAGGGTAGAAAACATTGTGGGAAAAGGAGAAAATGCTGGTTACCAGCATTTTCTCCTTTTCCTGCAATGTTTTCAAAAGCCCTCTAACTCAACATTGCTGAAAAACGGACAGGATTGTTTGGTAAGAGGTTAATGCACTTTAAAATGTTTCCTTTATTGTCTTGAGTTACTATTATGCTATCAGTTAAAAACTTGGATTCAGGGCTGCAACTTTCACCCATGGGTTGAATTTCTCAAGTTCTTGTCTTTGTCATCTGTGGCCAAGGCAGCGTAGTTGGTTGGTTGGGTGCATGGCTTAGTATTCAATAGTTGGAGTTTTGAATCCAAGACTGGGCGACAGCCGTTTCTCAAGATTGTTTGATTCTTTACCAGGTGATGAAATCTGAAGTAGACTTTTCCAAATTGAAAACATTTGCGCACTACAATTTCAGTGTGGCTTAAATGATGGATTTTGTCTTTCATAGGCTAGAAAACATTGTGGAAACAGGAGAAAATGCTGGTTACCAGCATTTTCTCCTTTTCCCACAATGTCTTCAAAAGGCCTCTCTCAGGGTCGTTAAAACTTGGGATTGTGTGGTTAAGGGTTAACTCTTTACCAAAAGACAAATTTTTTAAATTAGTCCGAAGTGTTTACTGACAACAAAATATACTTGACTCAAAAAATTGAAATTTATTTGTGGGAAGGGTAGGAAACATTGCGGGAAAAGGAGAAAGGCTGGTTACCAGCATTTTCTCCTTTTCCCACAATGTTTTTGAAAGAGTTTTTCTTCAAGGTCATTAAAGCTAGTGACTGTATGGTAAATGGTTAACTCTATACCACACAATCCTGACTTTTAACGACCCTGAGGAAGATGGCTTTGGAAAACATTATGAGAAAAGGAGAGAGCCAGCATTTTTTCTCGTTTTCCACTTATGTTTTCTACCCTTTTTAGAACAGATTTCTATCTTTGAGTCACAGTTACTTTGTCCTCTGCAGATGCCTTCAATTTGGAAAATGTTTAAAATTTCATATCTGGCAAACAGTTTATAATGGTTGTACAAGATTTACTGCTCTCACTGTTTAAACTTTTACTTGACTAGGGTTTTGTCATTAAAATTGTGGAAAGATGGTAAAGAAATTTTAGTCTTTACCAAATGATGAATTTGTATGGTTGTCCAGATTGAAAATATTTGCAGATAGTACATAATGAATGTGGTTCAGGTAATAGCATTTGGCCGTAGAAGGTTAGAAAACTGGTGACCAGCATTTTCTCCTTTTCCCATAATGTTTACAAAAGCCTTTTTGTGAAAAAAAGAGAAAATGCTGGTTACCAGCATTTTCTTCTTTTCCCATTATGTTTTTAAAAGCCTTCTTTCTGAAGGTTCTTAAAACTCAGGATTGCTTGATGAGGGGTCAATAAACATTGTAAAACATAAAAAATCAAAGCGTTGAGAACGCTGAAGTGGTATTTGTCAAGGAAGCCATTGTGTGGAATTAATAATTTGAATGAAAAAGAGAAATAGTATTTAATATTGGCTTGAAAATCAACCTACTAAGCAAATGAATACCTTTTTGGTTGAAGGGAGAGTACTCATGACAAAGTTAGGATTATTTGTGTATTGGTGGTCTCCCTTTGATCATTAGGAGGAGTCAGGAGTAACGTCCCTTGACAGTAGGATGCATGATGGATAGAGAGAGAAACCATGTGAATATATCGAATAAAATTAAGTTTGTACCTGAAAACTATGATTTTGAAATATCTTTGGCTGTTAACATTTAATTCCCAAAATTACAATCAATTATTTTGATCTATAAATATTCATGCCCAATCAAATGGAGTAGCGCGCAATCATGGGACGAACAAGCCATGGAACGAACTGGTTTTGGAACGAAAAAGCCCAGGACCAAGCGATCAGTAGACAAATTTTGTATATATCATTGCGCCAATAGAAGGCTATGAGCGAGTGAAGCTATTTTCAATCAAAAATTAGTATTTCCACGATCGATGGCCTCACCTAGTGTATTTTAACATGCCATTTCCAATTACATATCTGAGTGCTACCGAAAAACTCATTTGTCTGAGAAAAATTGAGTTTAATTGGGTTTATATCCTTCGGCTTTGCACAAAATACGATACATGGTCTTCAAAATTCAATATTGAACTCATAGTGGTATTGTCTTCGACAAATACCACAAAAATTATAGCAGGGCTTTTTGCAATAATGTTTATGTAAGTTCAGCATGATAATGCACTTTTATTAACCTTTTACCATATAATGCCGACTTTTTACGACCCTGGGAAAGAAGCCTTTTGAAAACATTGTGGGAAAAGGAGAAAATGCTGGTAACCAGCATTTTCTCCTTTTCCCACGATGTTTTCTACCCTGTCAAAGAAACATCGCACAATTTGAGCCACACTAAAATTGTCGTCTGCAAATGCTTTCAATTTGGACAAGTCTAAAATTTTGTCGTCTGATAGAGGGTGAAAGAAACTATTCTCAGGAGCCATGCTCTGTGAAAAGGGGGTTTAATGCATTGCCAAAAAGTTAGCTCAGACTAATCTGGGTCAAAACTTTTTCCTGTTGGCCAACTTTCTGCATGTCAAAGAACCATCCTTCCTCATGATTCAGGTGTTTGTTAAACAGTCTTGATTTTATAGATCCATACTTATGTTGAGATTTGCTTGGCGTAATGGATCACGGAAATGTATTAAACCCCATTTTGGCAGAGCACGGCTCATTTATTTGAAAACATTTACTTTTTCTATAACATAATTGCTCTTTTTGATGTACATAACAACTATTTTGACAGCTCAATGTCACATTTGACAGTTTGTCAATGAAAATAAAACAGACATTGTCCGTATTGGGACATGCAGCATTTTGCACAAGTCGAAAGAAGTAACTGTCATGCAAAAATGCAATCTACCTTTCTTTGTACCTGTATGGTTCAACCCTTTACCACACAATCCGGAGTTGAGGCCCTGAAAAAAAGGTGTTTTGAAAACATTGTGGAAAAAGGAGAAAATGCTGGTAACCAGCATTTTCTCCTTTTCTCACAATGTTTTCTATCTTTTCAGAGACAAACTTTGCCATTTGAGCCACATTTAATAATGTTTTTAGCAAATGCTTTCAGTTTGGACAAGTCTGAAATTTTGTTGTTTGGTAAAGGATATATACATTGCCAGTTAACCCTTTATCACACAACCCCGAATTTTAACAACCCTAAGAAAGACTTAGCTTTTTCCAACAATCAGTTTCTGCCCTATCAAGAACAAATTTGATAACTTTAGCTACCTTTAATTTGTTGTCTGCAAATGTTTTCAGTTGGGACCAGTCTACATTTTCATTGCATAGTAAAGACTTCCCTAACAATCATTATGTTTTACCAATCCTAAGGAATAAAGCCTTTAAAGACATTATGGAATTAGAAAAAAATGCTGGTTAGCATTTTGTCCTTGTCTCACAATGTTTTCTACCTTTTTTCTGGAAAAATTCATTCATTGCAGACATGATACATCAACTCTATACCAGGCATTTTGGCCTCGTTCAAGGAAAAAACATTTGCAGAAAACAAATGTTACTTAATACATGAAATTTGTCTTTCAAAAAGTGGAAAACATTGCTGGAAAAGGAGAAAATGCTGGTAATTTTTTTCCGCCAATGTTGTAAAAAGCCTTCTTTCTCAGGGTTGTAATAAGTTTGGGTTGTTTGATGAAGGGTAAACACCTTCCTAACAATTGCATGTTTTAATTGGTTGAATGAATGGTATTGTATGCCACTTTCAACATTATTTCAGTTTTATCACGGCAACACATCACATATTTATGTATTTCCTTTTTTTCACTAGTACTATGCTAGGGCTGTAAGTGTCTTGTTCAAGGATACTACCATGAAAAACCCGGTGGATCCAGCGAGGCTTGATCCCGGAACGGCATGTTTTAATGTCTCTGAGGAATATAGCTTACAAGACATAGATACCTTGACTCCCATGTGTCAAGAAAACTGGAAACTCATGTCAGAAATTTTATATCTTCCACTCAATAAATAGAACCTATCGTTTAATTTCAGATTTTCTCTCTATTTTATTTGATAATTGGCCAATTTTTTTGGACGATTAAGATATTGGGGAGATTGATTTTTACAGATATTTTAAATTGTATGATTGAGTTTCTGTGTTTATTACACTATAACTGTTTACCACATAATCCTGTGTTTTAATGACCATAAGGAAGTGGCTTTTTGAAAACATTGTGGGTAAAAGGAGAAAATGCTGGTAACCAGCATTTTCTCCTTCTCCCACAATATTTTATACCCTTTCAAAGACAAAGTCCAACATTTGAGCCCAGCTTAGTTTTTCATCTGCAAATGCGTCCGATTTGGACAAGTCTACATCTTTGTCCTGTGGCAAAGAGTTAACAAATTACTAAACAAATGGCTTTTTTTCACAAACCAAATGGTTTTGAAAAGATTGTGGGGAAAAGGACTCGATACCAGGCAACAAAAGTGTTGACTTTTTCATACTGAAAGCAATTGCATGATGACAAATTAAATGCCTCAAATAACTGGATTTGTCTTTGAACAGGTAGGGGTCCTGCGTGGCTCATTGTAGGACTCCTAACCTAGAAGCTCTGGGTATGAGCCATACTGCAGGTGCTGAGCTGTTTGTAGTAGTGACCTTGGGCAAGACACTTCAGAGCCCTAGCCTAGTACTTGTGAAACACAGGGCATACAAAAATGTGTTAGCTGTTGCTGTGATATGATGGTCATAATTTTGAAAACAGTGAATGACACCATTCAATCAATTATTGTCTTTCAACCGATAAAAAATAAAATGCTGGTTCCAAGCCTCATGAGCTTAAGCTGCAATGTTTTCAAAATTTCTCTCCTGCAAGGCCGTGCAAAAATGGGATAGTTTGGTAAAAAGTCAAACACTGTTTGACTTGCAAGTAAAAATGACCTTCATTGACCTATGACCTTGAGGCTATATACACAGGTAAATCAAATGAAAATCTGGACGAATTGATGTCACATGACCTATTACATGTGATTATTTGCCAGATACGGGTGTAAGATAATAAATTTAAGAGATTTTACAATCTTGATATTGATTCCTACTGATTGATGATTGTAAAAATGGCTGACAGTTTTGTTAATTAATAATGACCTTGTATAATTTGACAAGTTGCCTCATACACAACGTTATAACTCTTCACAATGCAACTAACTAGATACTTGTCCAAAATTTGAGACTTGTCCAAAATGAAAGTGTTTGAAGACAACAACTTACAAATAGATCAAAATACAATTGTTATCTTTTAAATGGGAGAGAACATTATGGGAAAAGGAGAAAATGCTGGTTACTAATGTCTTTAAAAAGCCTTCTCCTTCAGGGTCGTTAAAACTTGGGACTGTGTGGTACGGGGTTAAACTTTGGATGCAAATGTCAAATGCTGCTTGCCAAAACAGGAGTATCATCACATATGATAACCATACTACAAAATTGTAGAATTCCCTGTATTGAATGTACATGCAGATGATATATCTAACTGAGAGAGAGAGGCAGGCAGGCAGGCACACAGACAGACAGACAGACAGACAGAAAGAGACAGGTAGATTGATAGAAAGGACACCCAGTTAAAAGCAAAGAAAGGATAAAGCCATAGACATGAGAGGAGACAGTACTGTTGAGTCAAAGTTGATACACTGTTAAACTCCAAACATAAGTAGACAGAGAGACAAACAGAAAGACCAATAGACAGAAAAAGGGGCAAACAAACAAACAAACAGAATGACAGATAAACAAACAGACAAAGAATAATTCATTTTTTTAGAAAATAAAGAAACAGAAAAGGGTATTTTAAGACGTCCAAGGACAAGGGCACAGGTAGTTTCACCTGTCAGTTTTGATACAAAATGTCCAGGTAAAGTTGGGTACTGCAGGTGAACTTTCAACGCTTGTGGTGCTTGTAACAACTATGATTGCTTTTTGTGGACAGTGTAGATTAAGATCAGCCTGCATGAAACAGTTTGTAAACAATCCAGATAAAGAAGGTTCTTGAAAACGTTGTTGGAAAAAGAAGAAAATTCTGGTAATATCTTTTCACACAGTTTTTCCTACCTTTTTGAAGACAAGTCCCATTATTTTAGCCACATTCAGTGGGAAAACACCTTCAATTTGTACATGTGTATTATAGTTTTGTTGTTTGTCAACAGGTCAAGTCAGACTACTTCTGTTGTAAAATATTAAACAGATCTGACTGCACTCTCTGTACAATCTTGATCTACATTGGCAGAAACCGCATCTGATATTGCCAAAACCATTGTAAATTTCATGGTTATTTTCTCAGGTTGCTCATCCCCTCAGCCCCCAAAGGGACCCTTGAAAGATGTCTTTGTTTGATTTAGGGGCTTAAGGTGTTGCATTACTGCATCTTGTCCTTAATTTTAGGGGTCAGCCCCTATTTTTCTGTGGGGTTATTCCATATGTTTTGTTGATTTCTTTACAAACAACAAGTTTTTTTGTTTGACGCAGAGGCAGTTGGACTTGAAAATATTGTGGGAAAAGGAGAAAATGCTTGTTACAAGCATTTTCTTCTTTTACCACAATATTTTCAAAAGCCATCTTCTTTAGGGTTGTCAAAACGTGAATGCTTTGTAAAAGGTTTAAGACACGTGGAGACACTTCAGTACCTGGGGGCCAGGTATTCAAAAACATTGTGGTGAACAGAGAAATTACTTTGACAGGGCAATTTTTCTGATCCCTTTAATTTTGTCTTTCATTATGCATGCATTAAAGCTTGCTATGAACAATTTCTCCTTTTTTCTCATTTTTTTTTTTAAAAGAAAGCAACTGTCAGAATACAAAACATTGTGTACAAGTTTTTTTGGTGAACTGAATGACTGTGTAGTAGAAAGGGTATGGAGCATATTTTTACCGTTTTCATTTTGAATGAAAAAGTTGCTGCCCAGGACAAAGTCTACACATCAAAACCACTGAAGTTGAACGAGAGGAGAGTGGCGGAAGACGTAGCAACAGGGTATGACTGAGGACAAAGTCGCGAGAGCGTAAAGAAAAATAAATTGAATCGTTTTTCATGTATTTTAATTGACATGAAAGAAAACACACATGACTGTAGGCCCTTAGGCCGCTGAGAGTGACTTGACTCTGACAAACGACAAAATTTTAGACTTGTTCAAATTGAAAATATTTGCAGACGACAATATAGGGTAGATAGGGTAGAAAACAGTTTGGGAAAAGGAGAAAAATGCTGGTTACCAGCATTTTTCTCATTTTCCAACAATGTTTAATAAAGTCTTCTTTGTGAAGGTTGTTAAAACTTTGGATTGTGTGATAAAGGGTTAACCCTGTATCATACAGTCTAGCGTTTTAATGACCTTTAGAAAGGAGGCTTTTGAAAACATTGTGGGAAAAGGAGAAAATGCTGGCAACCAGCATTTTCTCCTTTTCCCAAATTGTTTTCTACCGTACTTAAAAGACAGATCTCATCTACTGAGTTACACTGAATTTGTTTGCAAAATGCTTTCTTGGTTTGGAGTAGTCTATATATCTGTCACCTGGGGAAGTTAATGAGCTTTTACTGCTAATGTAGATCAAAATCAGATTGTACAAAACATGCAGTCTGATCTTCAATCTGCACTGTTCATTATGATGAGATTTTGTTCTATGGATAGAACTTCAAAAATTAAATTTATTTTGGTTTTACAGTTTGTCATCTGGTGACCAACCAAACAAAGACTTAAACATTTACCGAAAAATCTTGTGTGTTTTCATGACCTAGAGGAAGACTGCCTTGAAAAACATTGTAAGAAAAAGAGAAAATGCTTGTAACCAGTATTTTCTCCCTTTCCCACAATGTTTTCTATCCTTCTACACAGAAATACCATAATTCCATACACATTTAAAGTGTCATCTGCAAATGCTTTCAGTTATGAGTAAAGGATTATGAATAAATATTGAAAAGAGAGGAGGCTGAAAACTACAGGTGCTTTTTCCTGGTTGAATATAAAGAATGGTTGAAGGTCCCATATAATGTTTTATCCAACACACTAGAGCAGAGGAGGTCTTTTTTAAGACATTGTGGAAAAAGGAGAAAATGCTAGTTATCATTGTGGGAAAAAGGAGGAAATATTCGTTACCAAACCTTGGCCAAATAATGCTGTATTTTCATTTTTTGGGGGGAAAAAAGCAGGAATAGGGGAAAATACTGTTAACCAAGTAGAATCTTAAACTTTTTAACAGGATGGCAACTTTTAACTCTTTCTTAAACAGCATAGGTTTGGACTTGCTGAAATAGAAAACATTGTGGCAAAAGGAGAATATGCTTGTTACGAGCATTTTCTTCTTTTACCATAATTTTTTTTTTTATGCCCAAGGAAGTGGTGGTAGGATTGTTTGCTAGAGCTTTAAGGGCCTTATAACCCAGTGGACATTTTCATTCTAAAATAAGACCCAGATAATTTTAATTTTGTTGCTGCCTTTTGTCTGTTTCAGCAATGCGGACAGTGTAGATCAAAGATCAGACTGCACTTTTTGTGCAGTCTGATCTTGATCTACATTGGCTGCAAGGGCAATTATAGTAGTTAAGGGGACTTAAAGGATGAACTATGGTCAGTCTTTAGACAGATAAAAGGGAGTGGACACAGGAAGTGGCCATTAAAATTTTTGGCTGTAATCTTTATCAAGATGTCTGGGATGTTTCTAAAAGTGGCCTTTAACCTTTTTCTAAACAATGCTGAATTTTAATGACCTGGAGGATAAAGGCATTTAAAAACACTGTGGGAAAAGCTCTTTTTGCCTACAATGTTTTTTTTTTACAGTTTCGTAGATAAATTTCAATATTTGAGCCTCATTTAACTGTTTACCACAAGACAAAGTTGTAGGCTTGCTCAAGTTCAAAGCATTTATAGACGTTAATTGAGATTGATGGAAATTGTCTTTGAAGAGGTAGAAAACATTGTGGGAAAAGAAGAAAATGCTGGTTACATGCATTTTTTATTTTTTCCCACAATGTTTTCAGAGGGCTTCTTCCTAAAAGTTGAAAAAATTTGGGTTTAAATAGTGAAGGGTTTAACTCTCCACCACACAATCCTGAGTTTTAACGACCCCAAAGAAGAAGCCTTTGGAAAACATTGTGGAAAAAGGAGAAAAGCTGCCATGGTTACCAGCATTTTTCTCCTTTTACTACAATGCTTTCTACCTTATCTAAGACATTACTCATCAATTGAGCTACATTTATGTTGTAGTCTGCAATTGCTTTCAATTTGATCAAGTCTAAAATTTGGTATAGAGTTAACTCTTTTACCAAACAACAAAATTTTAGACATGTTCAATTCCAAAGCATTTGGAGAGGACAAATCGAGTGTGACTCTAATTGTGAAAGTTGTCTTTGATAGTGTAGAAAACATTGTGGAAAAAGAGAAAATGCTGGTTACCAGCATTTTCTCCTTTTCCCACAATGTTTTCAAAAGTCTTCTTTCTCAAAGTCGTAAAGGGTTAAGTGGATGTATTGAATGTAAGTGTAAATTACTGATTGGAGACACAGCAATGGTTGGTATTTTATAACGGTTTGACCATAACTTTAAGTCTTGATGCTGGTCAACTTACAGGGAACTACCAATTTTACCCTTTACCACACTGTTTTGATTGATTGGTCGACTGTATGGTGTTTTCAATATTATTTCAGTTATATCGTGGCTGCCAGTGCACCTATCAATGCCTTCCTGGAGTTTCTTTTACCAGTACTACGCACAATATTCTTTCCAAGCCACTGGCTGCTTTCCCACATAACCATTATCGAAACAGTGGTCAGCAGTGAGAAAGGAATGGATCAATGATAGCAATGACTATCATCAATCCTTGGAAAAAAATCGGCAGAGCTGATGATGGAACCAGCCACCCTGTCCTCAAGTTCTGTAGGCTACCAACACTGGCTGGCGGTAATAAATGAAATATGCAGGTTGGAAGAGGTAAAGTGTGTAGCAAGTAATGGTAACTAAGTAATAGAAACTACAGGAAACTATGGATAGGTACACTGCCTGTTGCTAATAAATGAAATGCTATTTACATCGGCTTAAATGCAACAAACAAACAAAAACACAAACAGTAAATGAAAAATCCTTGTTGGTGATTTACTCGCTCTTGCTCAAAATCCTAAAAGCTCTTTTCACAACCATAGTTGCTTTGGCGGCCAGTGTAAATCAAGATCAGACTGCACAAAATGTGCAGTCTGATCATTGATCTACATAGTCCGCTATGCCAAAAACCTGGAGATGACTGTTATTTGGATCTAATGTCTTGACTTAAAATAATTGTTTGGTTTATTCAGGGCTGTAAGGGATAAGTACAGTTCTGTTGTAAAGTTTTTTGGGTCGGAACGATCTAAAAAATTTCGAAAGATAAATCAAGGATCCAAAAAAATGGGTCCCAGACCCCTAAGTAAAATAACCGAAAAAACAAAAAATAAGCGGCAGTGAAGATATTGGATATTACAAGGATTAGTTAAAAGCGTGGGAATGGGGTTGCTTAGTGGTTCAGGTTACAAAAGATTGTGATCTGTGTTTATTCAGACATGCTTCTCAGTGACTCGGATTTTTGTATGTAGACTGTGTTTCAGTTTTATTTTGAGGACCATGTGATTCAGACTGCTTCAGTGATGATGTTAAATTGTAACTTCTTCAAACAGAGGTTGGACATAAATTAAAAGTTTTATGGAGAGAAATAAAAGTTTGTAAAGTTTGGGAGAAGTTTTGATTGAAGTTACGGTTTCAAGATTTAAAATATTGGATTTCTTTAGTTTGTTTTCTATTGGTGAAAGTATGGTGGATTCACATAGTGTGTTTTTAATTTGATGTCTAGTATTAACTGTTGGACCACTTTTTACATGAAACACATTTTCTGTTTTTAGGCAAAGTTTTGGATGGGAATACTTTGGATGTTAAAGATCAATAATCAGACTGCATGTTCTGTCCAGTCTGATCTTGATTTAGATCTACACTGTCCATAAAAAGCCTTCTATAGTCTTTTGCTTGCTAATAGTTGATTTCTACTAGAGTATATTCTAAGAAATGTTCGTTTTGAAAAATGGGTATTTTAATGCGATGCCTACACATCGGTAACATGTTGACAATGCGTCACATGTATATATAAAAAAAACCAAAACAACAGAACATAAATTACGAACTTCGGAATTATTGAATAGGCATATTTAGGAATGTAGATCTCTGTTAAAAGATTTGAGCCGCGCTCTGTGAAAAGGGGGCTTAATGCATCTGCGAAAAGTTTCGACCCAGGTCAGCCTGCACAGTCCGCACAGGCTGACCTGGGCCGAAACTTTTCGCTATTGGTCGATTTTCTGCATGTCAAAGTATCAGTCTACCTCATGATTGAGTCGGTTGTTAAAAAAAGTGGCTATTATGGATCCATAAGTATGTGATGGCTTTCTTGGTATGATGGATTACGGAGATGCATTAAGCCCCCTTTTGCCAGAGCACGGCTCATTTGTTAGCATTTTATTTTACATATTTGTACTGAAAAACCATTCAGTTTAATCTTCTGGAATGGACAGCTATCACCATTATACTATACCAACTGTGCATTTATTTTATTTTTGTTGTTGGTTCAAATTTTGTCAGTTTTGTTTATCTTTCAAAGAAACTGACAAAATAATTAGATGGAGTTGTGACACAATTTGAATACATTTAGTTCAAAACTTTTGATTACATTGTGATAAAAAAAAGAAAGACTTTTCATGTATTTCTACTTATTTTCACATTTTCTCTGCAAAAAAGATAAATATTACTTTTATTTTTTTTTAACACATGTTATATCCACTGTCTACAAACAGGCTTTATTTTTTAAATCAAGTAAAGGATATTGCATGTCCAAGATCTGACTGCATGTTAGCCAAAAAAATATTTCATTGGCTCCGAGTGAAAAAGTTAGGAAAAGGGTGTCTTGAATTAAGTAAATATTTTTTACATGATTAAAAAGTTCAGTCGACTTTCATAATTAGATAAGGTTGGTATTAGTCAAGATCTTTAGAGATAAGTCTTTATAATAAGACCTGTAAACCATTGGGGTGCCAAAATGAGAAATGTTAATTTTCAGACTTTCACATTGGACCTATGTATTCCTGTATAACAAGAATCACTTTACCACATAATCCTGACTTTTAACGACCCTGAGAGAAAAGCCTTTTGAAAATACTGTAGGAAAAGGAAAAAATGCTGGTGACCAGCATTTTTTCCTTTTCTCACAATGTTTTCTACTCTTTCACAGCCAAATCTCATAATCCTAGCTACATTTGAATTGTCACCTGCAAATACTTTCAATTTGAATGACACCAAAATTTTGTTGTTTGGTAAAGAGTTAACCCTTTATCAGATGACCAAATTGTAGACTGGTCCAAATTCAAAGCATTTGCAGACGGAAATTTAGATGTGGTTCAAATTATGGAATTTGATTTTGATGGGGTAGAAAACATTGTGGGAAAAGGAGAAAATGCTGGTTACCAGCATTTTCTCCATTTCCTACTATGTTTTCAAAAGCCTTCTTTACTAAAGTTGTTAAAACTTGGAATTATGTGGTGAAGGGTAAAGTAAGGAATATTTCAACTAAGCAGGTAGTGTTTATTCAAGATCAGACTGCACATATTTGCAGTCTGATCTTGATCTACACTGTCTTAAAAAACAGCTGTTGTTGTGATAGGCTCTGTAAGGATTTGGGACAAACATTGCGCCAAAAAGACGAATTTGCCATTGTATGAGCAGGAGAAAAAAGCCAATTACATGTACTCTGCCATTTTGGTCAGAATTAGTATGAGCTGTGCTCTGTGAACAGGGGGCTTAATGCATCAGTTGAAAAGTATGGACCCAGGACAGCCTGCACAGTCCTAAGCGAAAACTTTTTGCTATTGGTCAATTTTCTGCATGTCAAAGGACCATTCTATCTTGTGATGCTGTCTTTTGTTTGACAAAATGGATTTTATGGATCCATATCAAACCCCCTTTTGCCAGAACATGGCTCATATGGAAAGATACGGGATAGAGTAGGTAAAAAATCGGACTATAATTATGTTCCGAGAATCGTGATCTTGATCTGTATTGTTACCAGTAAGAAAACAAACATGTTGTGTTTGACAATATAGGGGTCCGTTACAAATGTACATAGTCAGAAATGACTAATCATGGTTTCTCTTTTTTAAGCATTCTTTTCCTGTATCCAATTCATTTTGATACATATCTAAGTGGGAGATATATGAGCCATGTTGTGGCAAAAGGGGCTTTAGTGCATATCTGTGATGCATTTTTCAAAGCAAGTCATCACTTGATTATGGATCCATAAAATCAAGTAAGTCAATAATCAACTGGATCTGTAGGTAAAATGGTTCTTTGACATGCAGAAAATTTACAAATAGCAGGCTGACATGGGTTGATACTTTTTACAGACACATTAAACCCTCTTTTAACAGAGCATGGCTCTGTTTCCCACCCCTCACCATTACTTGGAAACCATTGTTGGAAAAGAAGTAAATACTTGTAACCAATAAGTATGTCATTACCCACAAATTTCTTTATGAATAATTGTGTATCAATCAATCAATTTATAAAAATAAGCTATTTCTGTCCCCTGAATTGACAGAGACTGAAAACATTGAGAGAAAGAGAGAAATGTAGTTCCTTTTTTGTCCCCAGATATTTTCCATACATTTCAAATAAGTTATTTTGCTTTAAGTCAGCTATTTCCCCTGGCTTTTAGTTTTACACCTTTCTGATTGGATTAAAATCAGGTTGGTACAGTAATAAGTTAATTTTTTACCACATTCCAAAATTTTAGAATGGTCCACTTAAACATGCATGCAGGTGACAAAATATATGTGGCTCAAATAATTGAATATGTGTGTCTGAAACAGTAGAAAACATTGTGGGAAAAGGAGAAAATGCTGGTTACCAGCACTTTATCCCTTTTCCAAAATGATTCCTAAAGCTTTCTGTATAAGGGTCGGTAAAAGTCATGATTGTGTGAAAAAGGTTGTAGATTGGATGGAATTTGAACCAGGGACTTATTGTGCATTGTTCTCGGGGTTGTCAGCCCAGATATGTCTGTAACACATCCATTATGAGTGTTTCAAGTAGCCCTTTGAAGACTCATCCCTGTAGTAACACTTTACCATACGATCCTGACTTTAACGACCCTGAAGGAGAAGGCTTTGGAAAACATTGTGGGAAAAGGAGAAAATGCTGGTAGCCAGCATTTTCTCCTTTTCCCACAATGTTTTCTAACTAATTAATGTTAGATTATGTCATTTTAGTCACATTTAGAAGGTCATCTTCAAAATGCTTTCAGCTTGGAGGAGTCTTTGTTTGTGACATGCAATAAAAAGTTACATGCCCATATTGAATGCATTTGCAAATTGCAATTTTAGTGAAGCTAAAATAATGGGATTTTTCTGTAAAAAGGTTGAAAACATTGTGGGAAGAGGAGAAAATGCTGGTTACTTCTCCTTTTCCCACAATGTTTTCAAAAGACTTCTTCCTCAGAGTCGTTAAAACTTGAGATTGTGTGGTAAAGGGTTATCTCTTAACCACACAACCATGAGTTTTGAAGACCCTGAAAGAGAAAGCTTTTGAAAACATCGTGGGAAAAGGAGAAAATGCTGGTAACCAGCATTTTCTCCCTTTTCCACAATTTTTTTTTTCCTTTTCAAATATAGAAATCACCATTATAGCCACATTTTATTTGTTGTCTGCTGATCCTTTCAATTTGGTCCAGTCACACATTATGTTGTGTAGTAAAGGGTTAACAGTGAACAAAAGTTGTGCAAAGTTATTTATATTTATATTATAGTTTTGTCAATATGGGATATCAGTTAGTTGGACAGTCAGCTGTGATTCAAGACATTATTTGTTTAGTGGATGGTGGCCCTTATGGTCAGGGAAACTGAAATACCAATACTGGACATTTGAGAGCAAGTTATAGTTTTGATGGAAATGAAAACAGCATGGACTTCTGAAACTTTTTCTTGAAAGTAAGATTGAAAAGATATTAGGACTTATTATTTGCTTAGTGGACATTGGCCCTTTTGGTCAAGGAAACAGAAGAAACGGTAATGAACATTTGAAAGCAATTTATATTTTTGATGGAACTGAAAACAGTGTTGACATTTGATACTTTTTCTTGAAAACAAGATTGAAAAGATACTAGAACTTGTTAATTGTTTTATCTCATGAATTTGCATCAATTTCTGATATGAAACATGTTAAGTGTTTTAAATCTGTGAGTACTGCAGTGTTTATATATATGAAATGATAAATCTAGGACAGTTTGCAGAAAGGGACCTTTGAAGAATTATAATGATTTATAGCAGAAATATGATAATATATTATGCATCATACCGAAAAGAAATAATTAAATGGGACAAAGTTTGTTTTTGAAATAAACAAATGCAGTTTGGAAGAAAAACAGACTGTAAGGAAAATTGATTAAAAAGTGTGATTATTTTAGACTCATGCCTTTTGGAATCTGAGAATTGTATGCAAAAACAGAGAGAGCTATTTTAACATAAACCAGAAATAGAAACAAAGAACAGAAAATTAGATTATTTGTTAGAGGGATATAAAAGCTTAAAGAGAAAATCATTTTGCACTATCCTTTGATAAACATACAGAGTGAAAAATTCAAACACAAAAAAAATTGACTGAACCCAAGTTTGTGTGACCTTAGAGAAAATAATTTCAGATTATTCTTTGATAAACATACAGTAAACATACAAAGTGAAAATTCAAATATAGAAAAAACCTGGACATAAAACACAACTTTGTACAAGTGGATGAGACTGTAGAAGATGGTGAGACATACATAATAAAAACTTGGACAAAAGATGAAAACAGCTAAAAACTACAGATTTTCTCTTTCTTTGTAATACATGAAAACATTTTATGTGGATTATCAAGATGGGAAAGCTGAAGGCACTTACGAGGATCTATCTTTTTATTTCAATAACTGGTAAGTACCTGACCTTTTTCATGTTCCTTTTGAAGTCAAAGTCCAATAGAGTGCTCAGCAGAACTTCAATGCCTACAGCAAGCACTGTGGTTCAAGTTCAGATTGCATATACCTAAATTTTAACTACTGTACAGATGAAACTTTGAAAAAAACATGAATAGGTGAGCATTTACCATGATTTGATATATAGAAAATATTTTAAAGTGGTGTTAAACACACACACACCCACCCCTAGATCACATGCATTTGCTTCAGACGCAATATTGTCCCATTGGAGCACCAAATAAACCCAACAGACTCTTTCATTCTAGAAACAAGACATGAATAGTTGTAATTTCAATGTTGCTCATGATGAGAATGTCTCAGCAAAAACAGACATTGTAGATCAAAGATCATACTGCAGAAGTTGTGCAGTCTGATTTTAATCTACATTTGCAGTAAAGGCAAGAATAATTGTGAATGGTGCTTTAATCCTTTCCCAAACAACAAATTGTCTGTGCTTCCAATGTGGGTACACTAGACAAATTTGAAATTGAATCAAATGAGTTTCAGTTCTCTGATAGTGCAGAAAACATTTTGGAGAAAAGGAGAAAATGCTGGTTACCAGCATTTTCTCCCTAAATATTTTCAAAGGCCATCTTCCTGAAAGTCCTTAAAATTCCTGATCATGTGGTAAACAGCTATGGGATATCATGTAGGAAACAGAAATTTCCTGCCCCTGATTGTAATATCATGCATAACTGCATATGAAAATGTGGAATTATGACATCTAATTAACAGATTACTATACAAATATGTGAGTTTTTTATCGTTTGATGTGGACGGAGGAAATGAGCATGCAGGCGGCTTTTATTAATTTTGATGCCCAACAATGTTTAAAAACACTTAACTCTTTACCAAACAACAGTTTTTTAGACTGATCCAAATTGAAAGCAGTTGCAGACGACAATTTTACTTGGGCTCAAAAAAAGGAAATTGTATCAGATAGGGTAGAAAACATTGCGGGAAAAGGAGAAAATGCTGGTTACCAGCATTTTCTCCTTTTCCCACAATGTTTTCAAAAGACTTTCTTCTTCAGGGTCGTTAAAACTTGGGATTGTGTGGTAGAGAGTTAATGACCGAACGAGAAATTATTCTCAATGAGCTGTTTCTCTTTTTTTTTGCTGCAATCTTTTCCCATGTATTCATATACTGTATTTTGAGTTCTTACATCGAAACAGAGAGAATTGAATTAGTTTGTACCAAAAAGAAATCAAACAAAGAACCATGATTGTGCTGAATGAACGAAATAGACATTTAGTTTGAACTAAAGATACATGTATTGCAATTTCAAAGCTGTTTTTGTGAGACTATCTGTTGCAATAAAGCAGATACTGTAGACCCAAGATTAGACAGCACGTCCTATACAGTCTGATCTTGATCTACACTGAGGGATATGCAGTTTAATCCAGATCCAGTACTACAAGTGTCAAATCTTTTCTTTATTGACATCATTTTAACAACTGTTGATGGAAAAATGACTTGCAGGGTAGAAAAAGGAAGGAAAAGTGTTGATGAAGAAATGTCTTTGAGGGGGGAAAAAGAACATTTTGGTACGCAGAATGGGTACATGTTTTTCCCACGGTATATTATGCCACATGCATTTGTGGTGTTTTGCTTTGTTGGTGAAAAAAGTAGGCATGATATATACGTAGTAGTGAATAGATGATTTGTTGCAGGGGTACAAAATATCATGCCTTTTTGATGTAGCGTAGTTCTAATTTGTACTCCAGCAGAATACTTTTATGATAATATAATTATTTTATTAGGGTTAAAGAACAGAGGCAACATATGGCCCATGTTTTCAAATAGACAATACTTTATTGACTTAAACTTTACAGTTTCTCGTCAGACATTAATAATACAGTGACATGCAGTTGAATTGTGGAACAACAATCAATTATAATAATGATAACACAATGATAATAATAATACATTTTTGCTGGAAACAAACATGGTCATTGTAACGAGAGTTGACTGTAGTATCTAAGCATGTCTTCCATATCATAAAAATATGAGGTTAAAACGTATGATTAATTGGAATAATAGGTTTCAAAGTCATAATCATATTTCCGGCAACTGTAAAAAACGCAATGAGGAAAATATGTTACTGAGTATGTCAAAAACCCTTTACCAAACAATCCCGTGTTTTAACTACCCTGACAGAGATAACTTTCGAAATCATTGTGGGAAAAGGAGAAAATGCTGATAATCAGCATTTTCTCTTTTTCCCACAATGTTTTCTACTCTTTCACAGACATATCTCATAATAATTCAAGCCACATTTAACTTGTTGCCTGCGATTGCTTTCAATGCTGACCAGTCTAAAATTTTGTCATCTTTTAAAGGTTGAACCCTTTATCAAACAATCTCAAGTTTTAACCATCCTTAGGGGGGATAGCTCTTTGAAGCATTGTGAGAAAAGCAGAAAATGCTGGTAACCATCTTTTCATACCTTGTTTCCTACCCTTTTAGAGATGAACCTCATCTTGCAGTCGCTACCAAAATGAGAAAACTGTAGTCTGTTCCATTTTAAAAGCATTTGTGTATGAAAAATTATATGTGACTGCAGTTATGAGAATTGTGTTTTAACTCTTTACCAAGCAACAAAATGCTAGACTAATCTAAATTGAAAGCAGTTGCAGATGACAATTTTAATGTGGTTCAAATAGAGAAAACTGACTTTGAAAGTAACAAGCATTTTCTCCTTTTCCCACAATGTTTTCTAAAGGCTTTCTTCATCAGGGTTGTTAAAACTCGGGACTGTGTGATAAAGAGTTAACCCTTCACCAAATCATCCTGAGTTTTAATGACCTAAGAAAGAAGGCTTTGAAAACATTGTGGGAAAAGGAGAAAATGCTGGTAAACCAGCATTTTCTCCTTTTCTCACAATGTTTTCTACCTTATCAAAGACAAATTCCATCATTTGAGCCTCAATTGAATAGTCATATGCATATGTTGTCAATTTGGACAAGTCTACATTTTTTCATGTTGTAAAGAGTTTTTAAAGAATCTAAATCATGAGAAAACAGAAAAACAATGGTTACCAGCATTTTCTCCTTTTCCAATAATGTTTTCAAAAGCCCTTCTATTCAGTGTATTTAAACCAAGAGATTGTATGGTAGACAGTTACATCACACTAAATGGTGACGGCGTTTGTTTCAAAATGTTTGGATGTAAGGTTTTGGCTTATTTACTTTCCATTATTGTACATTGTTCTTTTCGGGTCTACATTTTTGCGTTGCGTTTTACATTATCTTCTAAATTGAAATCTTAACCGTTAGAGTGCCAAATAAACCCAACATACTTGTTCAGTCTTCAAATAAGACCCAAATAATTGCAATATTATGGTTGCTTTTGTCTGTTGTGTTTCAGGAAAGCAGACAGTGTAAATAAAAGATCAGACTGTACATTTTGTGCAGTCTGATCTTAATCTACATTGGCTGACAAGGTAACGATACTTATCAGAGCTCCAGATAGAGGGAGTGATTTTGATTTCAAAACTGAAAATATTAATTATTCTTAACTAAACTCTATGTTGTGGGTACTCGTTAGAATCGTCTCACCAAGACGATTCTAATGAGTACCCACAACATAGGGTTTCGAAGAGAAATAATGACTTTAGGATTCCATCACTCCCTCTTATCTGGAGCTCTGGTTGTGAAAGACGCTAAAAGGCATATAATATCACAAACTTACCCATTGCCTTTCAATCTCTACTTTTGCATATGAACAACAGGCAAATTCGAGTTCATACCAAGCATGTCATCACATAATTATGAATCCATAAATTTCATTCTGTCTAGCGACCTACCGATACACAGAATGTGCAGTCAAATCTTATTCTACATTGTCCAGTACAGTGATATTTTGTATCAAAAAGAAATACGATGAAATTGCATCATTTGGCTTTTTACTATCAGTGGGAAATTTTCATCTTTTTTAAGAAGTTCTCGGCTTAATTAAGAAGATGGAGCTGTTCCCCTACTCCCATTTTTTCTACATTATGCACATGTGTATTTTGTCTTACGGATTCTATGCCCTTGTTTGGTAAAGGATTTAATTAAAGTGCAGTGTTAGAGTCCTTTTGACTGGAAAAAGAATTTTCATTTCATTTATTCCTGGCAAGGGTTATTAATTTCAAAAGGGCTTTAAACTTAAAAGTGAGGCAAGGGGTGAAATATTGATGGTGTTAGGAAGAATTTTGGGGGTCATCTCTTTGATGTAGAGCTATGGTCACTGATAAAGTATTTAAATAAAACTATTAGCTTTTAAGGCTCTGTGATTAGGGGCTTAGAATTTGACCCCTTGTAACTCTTTACCAAACAATCATTATTGTGCTTGTAAAAGACCCTTTGAAGGTGAAGGCTATTGAAGGTGAAGGCTACTGAAAGTATTGTGGAAAAAGAAAAAATGCTGATTACCAGTGTTTTCTACTTTTCCCAAGATGTCTGTGCCTTTCAAAAACAAGTCGTACAATTTGAGACAAATTTATTGAATCGTATTCAAATGCTTTGAATTAGGAAAAGTCCGAAATGATGCTTTTGTGGTAAAAAGGTAGGGCCCTGTGATTTATTTAAGACTTAGAATTTGACTCCTTTTTAACCTTTGGCTAAATAAATAAAGCGGACTTTTCAGTTTGATAATGCATTTCTTTAACTGGCTACCAAACGACAAAATTTGACCAGTTCAAATTGAAAGCTGTTGCAGGCAACGAATTGAATGTGGCTAAAATGATGGAATTAGTCTCTAAAAGGATAGAAAATATTGTGGGAAAAGGAGTAAATGCTGGTAACCAGAATTTTCTCCTTTTCCCACAATGTTTTCTAAAGGCTTCTGCCCTAAGGGTCATTAAAACTTGGGATTGTGTGGTAAAGGGCTAAAGTGCTTCATGATTAACCCGTTACCACATGGCAAAATTTAAGACCTATCCAAATTGAAAGAATTTGCAGACGACAATGTCATAGTGGCTCAAATGATGCAACTTTTCTTTGATTGGGTAGAAAACTTTGTGGGAAGAGGAGAAAATGCTGGTTACCAGCATTTTCTCCTTTTCCCACAATGTTTTCAAAAGGCCTCTTCTTCAGGGGCGTTAAAAGGCGTCATTGTGTGGTAAAGGGTTAACACCTGCAGATATCTTTTTCAGCATTGCAACCAACCACTTTTGAAAACATTGTTACAGAAGGAAGGAGAAATGTCGTGCAGGGATGCAGTTGCCTGTACAATCTGCTTGATTCTGACAAAAAACATTTAAATTTTTGTTTGATATATTTCAGCTTTAATTCAAAGAGAAATTTCTGCCTTGCATTTGGTTACCAGCATCTTCTCCTTTTTCCCAAATTGTTTTCAAAATCCTTTTTCTCCTTGGGGTTTTTCAAATTTGGGATTGTTTTGTAGAGGGTTAAGCTCAGACTTCAGAGGATGCGCAGTCTGATCTTGGGTTCTTAATGTCAACAAAAGCCATTAAAATTGTGAAAGGCAATATGAGGGTTAAAACAAATAGCTTGTGTTTTAAAATATCTCTGTAGTTAAACCCTTTACCAAACAATCACAAGTTTTGACATTTTAAGGAAGAACGTTTTTAAAAAAATATCATGGAAAAAAGAGAAAAAGCGGGTAACCATCATTTTCTTCTTTTCCCACAATATTTTGTAGCCTCTTAACCCTTTACCACACAATGACGCCTTTTAACGCTTCTGAAGAACAGGCCTTTTCAAAACATTGTGGGAAAAGGAGAAAATGCTGGTAACCAGCATTTTCTCCTTTTCCCACAAAGTTTTCTACCCTATCAAAGAAAAGTTGCGTCATTTGAGCCACTATGAAATTGTCGTCCGCAAATGCTTTCAATTTGGATAGGTCTTAAATTTTGCCGTGTGGTAAAGGGTTAAAGTCAAACTTCATCATTTGAGTCATATTTAGTTTTTTCTGTGCAGATGCTTCAAATCACAAAATACTGACTTTGAACGACCCTGTGAAAGAAGCCTTTTGAAAACATTGTGGGAAAAGGAGAAAATGCCGGTTACCAGCATTGTTTGAACGACCCTGTGAAAGAAGCCTTTCGAAAACAATTTTTGGAGAAGGAGAAAATGCTGGTAACCAGCATTTTCTCCTTTTCCCACAATGTTTTCTACCCTGCCAAAGTAAAAGTACATGATTTTGTTGCCTGCAAATGTTCTGAATATGGATGAGTCCTATATTTTGTTGTTTGGTAAAGACGTCCAAAATTTTGTCATTTTGTTAAGAGTTAAAAATGCTCTCAAGAGTACACAAAACCAATCATTAATCAATTATTTTTATTTCTTTAAAATTAAGTGGGTATTGACTTGAAATGAGGAAAATTGAAGATTTTATTGTGATCCTTTTTGTGTTGAGAAATAGTTTTCTTCAGCCCTTTCTTTTCTTTTGTATACATTCTAACTATTTTGATGGTTGAAAATGACCAAGCATTTCTACATTTTAAACATTTTGAAGAATGTAGAAATTTCACTCAAAAGAGCAACTTATACCATTGTCGCAGTTTTCTTTTCTTTTATATTTCATTTTGCCATGACATTCTACTACATCTTCTTTCAAATGTCTTCAACTGTATCGAAATAATCTTTAAACTGCTAAAGGATATTTGATAGACTTTCAGTCTATCCGAAAAACAGTGAGTTATTTGCAATCTATAGGCTGATCTATAGGATGGCCAGAGTATTTCAACATAATCAGACAGGGTAAATTAGGGATCAGACTGTGTAGTTTTACATCCCTGATCTAGATCTACACTTTTCATGAAACTTCATTTCATTGCACATGGCAGGCTTTGTGCTATTCCTGTACAAAACAATCCAGTGTCTGAATAACTGCAAGGGAAGAGGCTTGTGAAAACACTTGGAAATGGAGAACATTCTGGTAGCCAGTATTTTTTCTCCTATTTCCACAATATTTTCTACTGTTTTGAAGCTAAATCCTATCACTTCAGCCTCTTTTCATTTGTGGTCTGCAAATGCTTTCATTTTGGACAGGTCTAAAATTTTGTGTGGTAAAGATTTAACCACTGGAATGATGTCCCTACAAAGAGAGGGTAGGGGGGAGGTTGTCCGTGGGAATATTTGATGCTAATCACTTTTTAGGTGTGTTAATTCAATATCGTTGATTAAGTTTGGGGATAATTTGCTAGAAAGGACCTAGGGGCCCCCTTTACATTGTCCTCAAACAGCCGATGGTTGTGGGGTACACCCCTTCAAACGTAAATTACGAGGGATCATGAAGATCATTTTGGAGCTTGTGCCTTCAATGTCATTTGGCTTGCAACACGCGAAAAGGGGCATTCGGACATTTGCGTAAAGTGTCGTCTCAGATCAGCCTGCGCAATCCACGGAGGATAATCCAAGACGACACTTTCCGTTTTTATGTAACTTTCTGTTTTGCGCAAGTATACTGTAGCACAAAATCTAATGTAGTCGTAAAGTGCCGTCTCGGATTAGCCTGCGCGGACTGCGCAGGCTGATCCGAGACGACACTTTACGCAAATGTCCGAATGCCCCTTTTTCGCGTGTTGCAAGCCATTTGTAATTACACGAGGAAGGGATTCGATTCAGCTTGTGTTACAGAAATTTCAAGATGATATTACTTCTCTAAAAGTTGACAAAGTTTTAGGCTTGTCCATGTCAAAAGCATTTCCACACTTGAAATTGAATGTGGCTGTAGTAATGAAATGTACTCATTTTATAAGTCTTTTTCAGACAAGGAAGGTTAAAAACTTGTCTATATGGAAAGAACTTGTAGAAAAAAATAAAATGTGGCTTAAATGATGAGATGGGCCTTTAGATATAGGATAGGAAACATTGTAAGAGAATGTGGGTAACCAGTATTTTCTCCTTCCCAACATTTTCAAAAGCCCTCTTTTTCAGGGCTATAAAAATGCTTCTTTTACGGCAATGGCTTAAGTTTCGAACATCAAGAGACAACCTGCCTATATGTCAAAGGTATCATTTCTGTGTTTGTATCCAGCACCTTGATCTCACTTCTTCAATAGAGGTGTAAATAGTAGCTGCTGTAATGGCACTTGATCCCTGACAGTTTTTGGTTCAATTGAATTTGTTTTTGTATGGTGGTAGCATATATAGCAGTTTGCATGTTAAACTGAACTACAGGTTGATTCTGTTATGCTGTGTGATAGTCTAAATAGCAGTTTGTGACTTAAATTGAACTTTTGGTTGATTCTGTTTTGCTTAGTGATGGTCTATCAAACAGTTGGCAGGTTGAATTGACTAAATTTCATGTAATCCCTGTAGTGTAAATAAATAAAACAGACTGTGATAGTTACAAAGTTTCAAGATTGTTTTCGTCAGAATATCTGGCCAATATGTCAAAGGTATCACTTCTGTGTTTGTATCTCACACTTTGATCTCACTTCTTCAATCAAGGTGTAAATAGTTGCTCCTATAATGGCACTTGGTGTCTGACAGTTTGCCATTCAATTGAAATTTGGTTGATTTTGTTACTGTATGGTGGTACTATATTATAGCAGTTTGCAAGTGAAATTGAACTACAGGTTGATTCTGTTTTGCCTCATGATAGTCTAAATAGTAATTTGCACGGCTTAAGTAATTAATATTCAACTTTGGTTTAATATTGATTGTAAGCCAGTGAGGAATAAAATTTAAATATTTTTCTTTCATTTGAATTGTGCCTCAATATTGGGAAGACATGGATGAATGCATCAGGAGCTGTCAATAGAAATGAACATCAAAGCAGAAACTACCTGACTTATTACTATTGACAGATCCTAAATCCCAAGAATTACCTGACATAAATCATAACACCCCACAGGGGACTGCGTCTGGATAGGTTATGATAGGTCTAGTTGCTTTATTTATCTCCTTATACCCTAGAGTGATTATTTACCTTGTAGGGATGACATTCAAATATGGGAGCTTGAGTCTGTGGGATCCAGAACTTCAATATTTGCCCTGTACCTCTCTTCCTAGCAATCCTTAAGGTAAATGACCCTGACAAAGAAGGTTATTGAAAACAACATGGAAAAGGGAGAACATTCTGGTAACCAACATTTTGGGCTAGGGCCTTCAGGTGCTTAGTCCTTACTGCTTTTCAGAATTTGGTGCAAAAGCTGAATGCTGAATTTGTGTTTAATTATTGTCGCCACCGGTTGCCCATATGGGCAATGCCCCCTGAAGGCTGTTTGTATTGTACGAGGGATAGTGCAGATACAGGACAAAACCCATCCTAAGTCACACCTGGTCCTTTAATGTGTTCAGTGTATAGCACTATCACACGGGACCTCAGTTTAATGTCTCATCCGAAAGACTTATAATAATTTTAGATGGCCAGCCATGGGAATCGAACCTATACCCTCAAGTGACCCGAAAACATCACATTCAGGATTCCTAGGCTCTACCTATTGAGCTGACAAGTCTGAATTGATTGAATTTGCGTTTATTTATCGTCGCCACCGGTTTCCCATATGGGCAACACCCTCTGAAGGCTGTTAGTATTGTTACGGGGGATAGTGCGGATACAGGACGAAACCCATCCTAAGTTTTGCCTGGTTCTTTAACGTGCTCGGTGTATAGCACCGTCTCACGAGACATCGGTTTAACGTCTCATCCGAAAGACTATTAGTAATTTTAGATGGCCAGCCGTGGGAATCGAACCCACACCCTCATGATCACGAGTCTTATGCTCTACCAACTGAGCTATGCGGGCTGGTCAAGTCAAAAGCTGCAACCTCTTTTAAAATATAAATGTGCACAACAGCTGTCTCAGATTGGTTGGCACTGCAACAATCATTTCTGATTTGTTTGTTTTCACACGCTTGATGATAGTCATTGAGACAGAATTTATACATTTATACCCCCCTTTACACAATAAAATTGTCGCTTAGCAACCCAGATTTTTTTCTTTATAATTTACCTAGAGATGTATTGAAAAGCTACTAGAGTGAAATAATTGGTAAAATTTAGAAAAAGGAATGTGATAATTTAAGTAAAACACCTGCTCTTTTTGGTTGCATTGTTTGTGGCACAAATTATGAATCTACAGGTATCCCTCTTTTTCTCTGTACCTCTCTCTCCCTTGGTGACATCATTTACATCCATATTGTAGAACAGGACAGGTAACTCTTTAGAACACAATCCTGACTTTTAACAAGCCTTATAAGAAGGCCATTTGAAAACAGTGGGAAAAGAAAAAAATGCTGTTAACCATTTTTTTTTTTTCCTTTTCCCACTATGTTTTCTACCCTATCACAGATGAATTCAGTCGTTTGAGTTACATCTAACTTGTAGTCTGAAAATGCTTTCAATTTGGACCAGTCTAAAATTTTGTCGTTGAGGAAGGATTAACCCTTTAACACACAATGTCGAACTTTAACGACCCTGGAAAAGAAGCCTTTTGAAAAAATTGTGGGAAAAGGAGAAAATGCTGGTAACCAGCATTTTCTCCTTTTCCCTCAATGTTTTCTGCCCTATCAAAGAAAAATTGCACCATTTGAACCACATTGAAATTGTCATCTGCAAAGGCTTTTAATTTGGACAAGGCTGAAATTTTGTCATTTTGTAAAGGGCGTAGAGTTGATAGATTACTCAACATGCAGTCTGATCTGTGAATACACTGTCAGCTTTGCTGAGACATTCTTGACAAGCAATTTGAGACCTTATTTTTAAACTGAAAATATGGTACCTTTATTTAGTGCTCACAGGAATTAGAAAAAAGCAGTTCTTCATCTGTCATCCTGTTAACTGTTTACAAAATGTCAGAATTTTAGACTTGTCCAAATTGAAAGCATTTGTAGATGACCAAAAAAAAGTGAATGAAAAATTAGACTTTGTTTTGGGAAGGATAGAAAAGATTATGGGAAAAGAAGAAAATGCTGGTTGCCAGCATTTTCTCCTTTTCCCACAATGTCTTCGAAAGTCTTCTTTCTCAAGGTCGTTAATAGGTGGGATTGTGCGGTAAAGGGTTAATCGCACAAAGATTGCACAGGATAACCAGTCTGGTCTTTGATCTATGTCTGCTTTGCAGAAATATTCTTTCAAAGGCAGCATATAAACTGCAATATTTGGGTCTTTTTTTTGCTGGTCTAAAGACAACCATTTTGTTTGTTTGATGCATTTAACCTTTACCAAACAATCCTATGGTTTTATGCCCCGAAAGAAAAAGGCTTTGAAAATATTGTTGAAAGAGAAGAAAATGCTGGTTAATAGCATTTTCTCCTTTCCTCATAAGGTTTTTTTACCCTGCTAATGACAAATTTCAGTACTTGATTCACATTTGATATGTTGGCTGCAAATGCTTTTAATATGGACAACTGTAAGATTTTTGTTGTCTGGGAAAAAGTTAAACACCTTCTGCTACCATGAGAAAGAATGTCTAACTCATGTCAACTCTTTAAAAGACAATAAAATTTTTGGACTTGTCAAAATTGAAAGCAGTTGCAGACCACTAATAGATACAGGATCGGATGACCAAATTTGTCTGTGAAATAGTAGAAAACATTGTGGGAAAAGGAGAAAATGCTGGTTACTAGCATTTTCTCCGTTTCCCTCAATGTTTTCAAAAGCTTTTCTCCTTAGGGTTGTATATTGTATGGTAAAGTGTTAACTTTTTACTAGACAACAAAATCTTACTCTTGTCTTTGTTTATTGCATTTGTAGACAACAAAGCGTATCGAGTCACAGGATATGGCATTTGCCTTTGAAAGAGTAGAAAAAGATGTGGAAATGGGAGAAAATAACGCTGAATAGGATTTTCTCGCAATGTTTTCAAAAGCCATTCAACAGAATTACAAAAACTATACGACCGCGTGGTAAAATGTAGAGCAAAGTGAATTAGCCTTGAATTGAAAGAAAGTACACCCAGTGAAATGGGCCATATATTTTTATGGACCACAAGACATATGAAAATTTCACAAATTAATGTCTACTTGAGAGAAAATGGCTAACAGAAATTTGCTCTAAATGGTCTGTTTAATATCAAGTAAATTAAATATATTTGATGTTTGCAATTACTGATATGAGAGGTTTGCAAAGAAAGGAGGAAGGACCAATTACTAAAAGAACATACATATGCCATTCTTGCATCAGCCTTTTGATATTTCAGACTCTTTTCTGATTTGAGGAGAGATGTACACATTGTGTCTGTATGGTGTTGATGATAAAGCATGTCAAAAATATAATTCGGATCATGAAATAGTACTTAATTTATACATATGAGTTAATGTTCTCTGATAGGATGGAAAATATTGTAGGAAAAGAAGAAAATGCTGGTTATCAGCATTTTCTCCTTTTTCAACAACGTTTTCAATAGGCTCCTTACTTTGGGTTGTTAAAAATCTGGATTTTTTTCGTATTGAGTTAATCCCTGGAAGGCCCATTTTCAGTCCAGAAATAAGACGCAAATAATTTCAATGATGCTCTTGGCCAAACAGTAACTGTTTTAGTAAAGTGGACATCAAAGATAAGAAATTAGACTGCAGGTTTTGTGCAATCTGATCTTGATGTACATCGGCCTTTAAGGCAACTTTATTTGTTAAAGACGGCCTTAAAGGCAACTTTATTTGTTAAAGGTGCTTCAAGGGCTGATAAAGTTATACAATGCATATGCGTTAATGTTATGAAGGAAATATAACTCTTTACCAGATAACAAAATTGTAGACTTGTCCAAATTGAAAGTATTTGCAGATTACAAATTAATTGTGCGTCAAATAATGGTTTTGTCTATGATAGGGTAGAAAACATGGTGGGAAAAGGAGAAAATGCTGGTTACCAGCATTTTCTCCTTTTCCCACCATGTTTTCAAAAGCCTGTTTCCTCATGGTTGTTAAAACTTTAGATTGTGTGGTAAAGGGTTAATCATACATTTTTGCCAAGGAAAATTTGATAGCATTCAATATAGATATACTGCGTTTGTGCATCTTAAACTGACCTATATGCTATTTCCGTGTATATCTTGTTCCCTTCCCTTGTCATGCAATCTTGCAGATTTTGAATTCTTCAGGACTGTAACAATGTCTGATCGGTTAATTTCAACCTATATATAGTGGTGGTTGATCTAAGGTACATGAGAAATATGTCCTTTAACCCTTTACTACGTAATCCTATGTTTTAACGACCCTGACAAAGCATGTCTTTGTAAAGATCATAGAAAATAGAGAAAATGCTGGTAACTGGGATTTTTCTCCATTTTTCATCCTATCAGCTAGATATTCCCATTGTTTCAGCCACATTTGATTTGTCGTCTGCAAATACTTCTAAAGTGGATGAGTCTTAAGTGTCTAACTCTTTACCACACAATCCTAGGTTAATTGCTTTCATTGCTTTTAAAAACATTGTAGGAAATGGGAAAAATGCCAGTAACCAAATTTTCTTCTTTTCCCGCAATATCTTTTACCCTTCCAAGATGAAAGTCATTTTTTGAGCCATGTTTCATTTGTGGTTTTTTAAGTGCTTACAATTTGGACTAGTGTAAAATTTTATCTTGTGGTAAAGAATTAAAAAGGCTCTTTGTCCAAAATATCAAACAAACAGGGGACATTGTGGACACAAGATCAGGCTGTATGTTCTGTAATGTCTGATCTTGATCTACTCTGTAGGCAAAAGCATCTACAATTGTGCCAAATGTTCAATGGGTTAAAAGTTACGGGTTATGTATAGAAGGGAGTTTAAAGGCTCTTTTTCCAAAATATCAAACAAAATAGGAGACGGTGTAGACCTAAGATCAGACTGTATGTTCTGTGCAGTCCGATCTTGATCTACACCATAGGCAAAAGCAGCTACATTAGTGTCTAATATTCCAAGAGTTAAAAGTGGGTTATGTAAAGGGGTTATCTCGTTACCAACACAACAAAATTTTAGACAGATCCAAATTCGAAACATTTTTAAAGGACATAGTAAATGTGGCACAAGTAATGGGATTTGTCTGTGAAAGATAAGAAAGCATTGTGGGAAAAGAAGAAAATGCTGGTTACCAGGATTTTCTCCTTTTCCCACAATGTTTTCTAAATCTTGCTTTCTCAGGGTCGTTAAAACTCGGGATTGTGTTGTAAAGGGTTACATAAAGAAGGGTTCCATAGTTTATGCATGTGAGATAATGGGTGAAATTTGAGACCATGAAATCTCTGAATTTAATTCCAACAGAATTTTTTTGGAAAGAAAAAAAAATAGGCCATAGATACCTGAGGTTTGCTGACATGAAATTTACCTGATATAATTGACATACATGCATTTACCAAGTAAATTGGTCATCTGTATTTTTTAAGTAAAATTTTCCAAACAACTTTGATGTTCTGTAGTAGATCACTGAAGAAAACATGGTGGTAAAAGGCGTTTGTGATGAGTTAGGTCTTATTCTACCATAATGCATTCACATGTCTTCATATATTATCATTGTATCACACAATCCCATATTTCAGTGACTGAGGATTACAGCCTTTGAAAATATTGTGGGAAAAGGAGAAAATGCTGGTAACCAATATTTTCTCCTTTTCTCACAATTTTTTCCAACCTTTCAGGGACAAATCTCAACAACTTAGGCAAATACGATTACTTGTAATTGTCTGCAAATGTTTCCAAGTTGGAAGCATCTTGAATTTTGTCATTTAGTAAAGAGTAAACTCTACCAAATCACAAAAATTTTAGACTTATCCATTATAAGCTTTTGCATAATGACAATTCAATTGATGCTCCAATGATGGAACTTGTCTTTGTGTATATATAGAAAACATTGTGGGAAATGGAGAAAATGCTGGTTACTAGCATTTTCTCCTTTTCCCACAATGTTTTCAACAGCCTTCTTCCTCAGAGTTGTTAAAATTCAGGATTGTGTGGTGAAGGGTTAAACCTTAGATCATGTTTTTGTCCGTACTTTACAAAGATGTTTTCAAAAACGCCTGCCAGAAATTAGTTTCCGAAAGATAATGAAGAAAATGGCCAAAACCACTGACAGACACGCACATACAAAAAAAATCCACATAGTAATCATCGTGTTTTTCCCAAAATAAGTAAATTTTCTGTAACTTTCGACATTGTTTGGCCGATGCCTCGGATAATCTTGGGTAATCCGCACCCAGAGTTGTTTGAGAGATAATATACATTATTCTGTCATTTATTTTACAAGATTGTTTTGTCGTCAATGTGTAATGATACGTCAGATTGATCTCCCCCTCTCGCTAGTCTGTCATATCTCCTGTGTTTGTTCTTATGCCCGCTTTTCTAAACTCTCTAATGATTTAACTTTAGACTTGCCCAAGTCACAGTTAAACTGTTGTTTGCAAATGCCTTCAATTTGGACAATTCAAACATATTTACATTTTTGTTTTTGTTTTAAAGTTAACTCTTTACCAAACAACAAAAGTTTAGACTGATCCAATATGAAAGCATTAATTCTGCCGACGACAAAATAAAGAAAAAAATTGAAATTTATTTTGGGAAGGGTAGAAAACATTGTGGGGAAAATGCTGGTTACCAGTACTTTCTCCTTTTCCCACAAAATTTTCAAAAGGCTTCTTTTTCAGAGTTGATTAAAGTTGACATTTTGTGGCAAAGGGTTAACTCACTATCAAACAACTAATACAAATTTTAACATCCATGTGGAAGAAATCTTTTGAAAACGTTGTGGGGAAAAGGAGAAATTGCTGGTAACCAGCATTTTCTCCTTTCACCACTACGTTTTCTACCCTATCGTGGACAAATTTCTTCGTTTACGCCACATTCAAATTGTCATCAGCAAAATTAATGTTTTCATTTTGGACAAACAATCCCTGGTTTTTACGACCCTGAGATAGAAGCCTTTTGAAAACATTGTGGGAAAAGGAGAAAATGCTGGTAACCAGCATTTTCTCCTTTTCCCACAATGTTTTCTACCCTGCTGCAAACAAATTTCAGTTTTTGAGTTACATTTATTTTGTCGTCTGCAAGTGCTTTCAATTTGGACCAGTCTAAAATTTTGTTGTTTGGTAAAGAGTTAAGTACTAAGTGTCTCTGAAAAAGCCATACCCAGCCAGGGAATTCAACCTAAGACCGTCGGATTGGAAATCTGCTATTTTACTGCTGGTCCGTCTCACTATCTTTGAAAACTGAAGTTACGCCTGGCATCTGGAGGGGTTAAGTGGGGGCCGAACAACAATTTTTTATATTATTCGAAATTGAAGGGACTTGCAGATGACAGATCAAATGTGGCTCAGATGATAGAATTTGTCTTTATTAGGGTAGTAAATGTTGTGGAAAAAGGAGAAAATGCTGGTTACCATCGTTTTCTCTGTTTCCCACATTGTTTTGAAAAGCTTTCTTCCTCGGGGTCATTAGAAGTTGGCATCTGAAGGGGTTAAGTGGGGGCCAAAATGCTTTTTCCTCAAGTTGGGGCCAGAATGCTTGCTCCACAACTATTTGTTTATTTATGTTTCTATGTGAGTTTGTTTATGGAAGAGTCAGCCATGCTGTTAAAGAGTGATTAAGAGTGTTTGGTGCTTGTTGATTTTGAAATAGAAGAAATGTCTAGGATGGAAAAACTTAGATGGTTATGATAGGTCAATGGCGGCTTCTATAACCCTTTATTAAAGGGTCTCTGTGTTTTTTATGGCCCTACAAAGAAAGCTTTTGAAAATTAAAAATTCCTGGAAACAGAAAATGCTGGTATCTCTGAAGAGTTGATTATCAAATTCCTTCAAAGTCGTTTCTTTAAATATCTATGTTTTCTGCTACTCATTATGCTGGGTGCCCACAATATAGGTTTTAGTGTAGAACCAAAGAGATTTATTGAACGTGAGAATACTTTTTTAGCATGTTGTTCTGGTGAGGGGTCCAATGTTACAAGAATATTTTAGACTTTTCTAATTTGAGAGCATTTGCAGTCAACAAATTAAATGTGGGTAAAATTATAGCATTCATGATTAACAGGGTAGAAAACATTGTTGGAAGGAAAAAAAGAGCTGGTAACCGAAAAAATGCTGGTAACAGTATTTCCCATTTTTTCAACAACTTTTTTGAAAGACCTCTACCTCAGGGTCGTGAGAACCATGGATCATTCACTTATTCTAAAGCAGATAACAAAATGCAAGACTGGTCCAAACTGAAGGCATTTGCAGACGACAAATGAAACAAGGCTCAAATCATGATACTTGTACCAGAAAAGGAAGTAAACATTGTGGATAAAAGGAGAAAATGCTGGTAACCAGCATTTTCTTCTTATTACCACAATGTTTTCAAAAGACTAATACCTCAGAAAAACTTGTGTTGAAAAAAGAAAGATAACCAGCATTTTCTCCTATTCCCCTTTGACATGTTCAAAAGCCATTTCAGTTTTTTGGATGTAAAAGCAAGAGACTATTCAGGAAAAGGTCATCAGAGTATCTGGGGATACTTTGGTTGAAACTCTGGTGGCTCAGATCCTGGTCTTTGAAAGAAATATAAACTAGTTTTCCCTACAATGCTGTCAAAGGCTGTTTTCAGTTTTATGTAAATTAACCCCAATCCTGCTAGGTCAAAGAAATGAAACTTTCAGGCTGATAGGAAAAAACCTAAATTTTCCAATTTCAAAGGTACTTTTGGTGGAAAGATATCTCCTTACCGGACAATGTAGATCCAAGATCAGACTGCACATTCTGTGCAGTCTGATCTTGATCTACCATGTCCGCAAAAGGTCCGTGAGTCCTGCTTAGCAGCTAAAGAGTTAAAACAGGAGATTATTCAGTTAAAGGGTCGTCGGAGTATATGGGGATGTTTTGGTGGGAACTTTCCCAGAAAACAAGAAAGGGCAGACAGGGAGATTTGAGAAAATGTGGTTTTAATTAACCCTTTATCCTCTGATTAAAAAACAAAAAAATATCGAGTCAGCAGAAAAATGATTGACAGAATGACTGAAATGATGGATTTAAAACATGAAGGATAATCTTTTTATGGTGTGATGTTTGAAAATATTGGTATAGCTGTTTGGAAGGAAATATTTAAAGAAAGATATAGTTTTATTGTTTTGTTATCGAATAACCAGTAACAAAAATAATATGGCATTTTATCAACCCCCCTCCACCCCCACTCCAATCCTGACCCCACCACCCCCACCCCTGAAAAAGGAGGCTTTTTTAAAAACACCTTGGGAAAACAAGAAAATGTCGGTAACCAGGATTTTTTTCCTTATCCCACATTGTTTTTTACCTTTTCAAAGACAAGCCACATCATTTTAGCCACAGTTAACCCTCTACCACACTGTCCCGAGTTTTAACAACCCTTTTGCCTTTAACTCTTTACCAAATGACAAAATTTCAGACTAGTCCAAATAGAAAGCATGTGCAGACGACAAAATAAATGTGACTGAAAAATTGAAATTTGTTTTTGGAAGGGTAGAAAACACTGTGGGAAAAGGAGAAAATGCTGGTTACCAGCATTTTCTCCTTTCCCCACAATGTTTTCAAAAGGCTTCTTTCTCAGCGTCATTGAAAGTTGGGACTGTGTGGTAAAGTGTTAAAAACATGGTAGGTAAAAGGATAAAATGCTGGCTATCAGCATTTTCTCCTTTTCCCGTAATGTTTTCTACTCATCAAAAGGTAAATTTCTACTTTAAAGTAACAGCTATTCTGTGTTTTGCAAAAGCTTTCAATTTGGGCAAGTCTTAAGTTTTGTCCTTTGGTTTAGTGTAATCATGAGCTTTGAATTTGGATGAGTCTAAAACTTGTGTCGGTTGGAAAAGAGCTTAGGACGAAATTCACATAAAATGATGATTGGAATTCCTAGAGATTTCAAAAACAGCCCCTGAGGAACTTTGTGGAAACCCTTTGTCATTCACTGATGGATGTTTTTTAGTGTTTGACTGATGAACGTAACATGTGGTACCAAAAAGTAAGGGATGTCTCAAATAAATAAAATCTTGAATGAGTTGTCATAGTGTTCTTTTACCATCATGTTAACTCTTTCAGTACTAAATAAGTTACAGTTTTTCAAAGGCCACTTTCGCTGCAAAATGAAAAACCTTTTTGGTCATAATCCAGAATAAAGAAGTGGAGAGTGTAGATCAGAGATCAGACTGCACATGTGCAGTCTGGTCTTGATCTACACTCTCCACCAAAGCTTCTGGTGTTGTCTTTGGTATGGAAAGAATTAATTAATCTTATTCTTTTCATGCCCTTTTTATAAAGATTTTATTTTGTAGACTTGTATGAAAATTAAGCAAGACAAGGGAAAGATAAAACATCAAATGGTTGTCAGGCTTGTGGGCCCCTTTGTAAAAACATAAGTAGAAGTTACGGTACACAGCGGGGGTTCATGGGAAAAACTTGCATCTGTCCGACTTTCAATACAGGCGGCAAGAGTGTTTCCAGAGATTGTGCGGTGTGTCATTTTGCTCTTTGCAAGAATGGTTTATTTACAAGTCCTAAGACTGGAAACCCTTTGCCAGACAATACTATGTATTTTGCTTTTTTACCAAATAATCCTCAGTTTTAACGACCCTGATGGAAAAGACTTTTGAAAACTTTGTGGGAAAAGGGGAAATGCTGGTAACCAGTGTTCAGTGTGTCATTTTTTTGTTTGCAGGAATGCTTTATTTACCAGCCCTAAGGCTGGTATCCCTTTGCCAGAAAACATCATGTATTTAGCCTCTTACCACGTAATCCTGAGTTTTAGGACTCTGATGGAAAAGGCTTTTAGAAACATTGTCACCAGCATTTTCTCCTTTTCCCACAATGTTTTCAAAAGCTATCCTCCAAAAGGGTCTTTAAAAATCAGGATGATGTGGTACCCTGCATTTTCTCGTATTACCACAATGTTTTCTACCCTTCCAAAAACAAGTTGCAAGTTTCGAGTCAAATTTGGTTTGTTGTTGGGAAAAGCTTTCAATTCGGACAAATCTAAAATTTTGTCTTGTGGTAAAGAGTTAATTCATTCTAAATCAGACTCCACATTTTGTTATTACTGGTCTTAATCTACATTTGCCACAAAAGCTTGTCCAAATATTGTCCAAGACATTCAGAGTTGAAATATGTATCTGGTGTTCAGTTTTGTAAATGCAACTGTGAATGACTCAAATATGTTTCGAATGAAGTTTTTGCAATTTCTTAAACAGTTATCGAATAATTATGTAATTAATTTTCGAGTGTAGGAATACAAACTTTGGGAATCAGAAGTTTTTTGTGTGCTGTAAGAAAATTTCCCAGGGTCAGTTTGTCTGTTTATCATAAGTATTTGGAAGCAACTACAGAATAGCAACAGTACTTTTCTTTGCCTACCGTAGTGCTTTAAAAAGATTAGTTTCGTGTGATATCCATGTACAGACAAAGGCTGCATTCCTTGTAATATTTTTCTAAAATATCTTGGAAAAGTATTGTTTGAAAAAGTGGACATTGCTCATTGATTACTCCTAACAGTACAAGTTATTTTTAGACACAGAGGTTATTCTTAGACAGGTTATGTACAAAAAAAAAAATGCAAGGGACACAAAGGGAAAATATTTAAAGGGAAGGAAAATGTTTGCTAGTAATGGCTCATTTTTCCTTAGTGTTGCCAAAGTGTCTTTTCAAACTCCTTTTTTTGGGTAGATGATACGGAAAACATTGATAGGTGCACTGTCTGGAAGATATGACTGAAATAAAACTAAATAACCAGCATTAAAGTTTTCTCATTTACCCATGATTTCAACTCGGTCATCTGCAAATGCTTTCAATTTGGGCATGTTTAAAATCTTGTCATCTAGTATATAGTTAACCTTTGACAAAACAATCCTGACTTTTAACCCTTTACTCCATAGATACTCATTTTGACGTATCAACAACAGACAGCTTTTGAAAACATTGTGGGAAAAGGAGAAATTGCTCGTAACGAGCAATTTCTCCTTTTCCCACAATGTTTTCCACTCAATCAGATATTTGTATCCTCATTTGTCCATATTTTTGACATCATATCTTTATTTGCTGCAGAAATGGAAGAGCCTCAAATTGGCATATCAGGTAAAGGGTTAATGACCCTGGTGAAAAGGGCTTTTAAAAAAAATGTGGATAAAGGAGACAATGCTGCTAACCACAATGTTTTCTACCTTTCCAAAAAAAAAATTCAATTTTTGAGCAACTTTTATTTTGTTGTTTGGAAATGCTCTCCATTCAGACAAGTCTTTAAGATTTTAATCGACTGGTATTGGGTTAAATTTCCATACAAAAAAATTTTGTATCTATTTTTGAAATTGGGAAATTATTAATATGTAATCAGGTCAAAGGTTATTTGGACAGCAAACTGTGTTATGAGAGCATGGTACTTTGCTCTTTCTCATAGCATTTTGACAGGGTAATTGGCGCAAAATTGTTTTAACTGTAATGCATTCATCTTTGGTCTTTAAAACCATTTTGCATCAATTTTAAAGTGTGGGGGGGGTTTGTCATTGGAAGTACTTGAGATTTTGACCTATTACTTTCAATGGGGGAAATAAGGGGAAAGTCTGGTTCTTCATATTTACAAATTGCATATGACAGGCAACTTGGATCTTCTTTCAGGTGACTTTTGAAAATCAATGTTGCAAATGGACAAAAACAATTTAATGAGCAATTCGTCTTTTTGCAATAAATTTTGCATGTATTGTGTATTAATCAATGTTGATTGCCTTAACCCTTTACCACACGGCAAAATTTAAGACCTATCCAAACTGAAAGCATTTGCAGACGACAATTTCATAGTGGCTCAAATGACACAACTTTTCTTTGATAGGGTAGAAAACTTTGTGGGAAAAGGAGAAAATGCTGGTTACCAGCATTTTCTCCTTTTCCCACAATGTTTTCAAAAGGCCTCTTTTTTAGGGGCGTCAAAAGGCGTCATTGTGTGGTAATGGGTTAATTTAAGTTGGATAAATTCCCAAGCAAATAAGGTTCAAGTTTAGCCCATTTTATAATACCAATCGACCTGGACCGGGAGGAAGAAGGCTTTTGAAAACAATGTGGCAAAAGGAGAACTGGCATTTTGTCCTTTTCCCACCATGTTTTCAAAAGCCTTCTTCCTCTTGGTTATTAAATAATTGGATTGTTTGGTGTAGGGCCTGGAAGAGATTTAGTTTTTAGATTTGTTTGTTTCTGCATAATACTGCAGATAACACTGTAACACAATGATAAATATCCTAGAAAATTTAGGATTGCTAGAACTATGTTGAAAACACTGTGACAGATGAAGTATTTGCTGTTAATCAAGGATGACAGGAGTCATGTGGAAACAAAATATTTCCATATATGGCAAGGGGCAGAAAAATAAAATGTCAAAAATGGCATAGACATAGTTTGTTTAGATTTTGATTGTCTCTATTTGTAATGTCACATCCTTCTCAGCAGTCACACTGTTTGACCAGCAAGTCTATTTGTTTAGGCAGGGTAAATGGACAATTTTTACCTTGATAGTTTGTACTGGGAAATTTTGCAGTTTGTACTTAGTGCATACCCAGGGTCTGTATTCACCTACCATTCTTAAAGAGACATCTCTACAGCCAGAGAGTAAACAAACACTGTTAAAACTTGCCAGTGTTGTAATCTAGTCATCTCTGTAAACGTAGATAAAAAATCAATATAAGGTGTATGGGGTAACGAAACTGTAGGGATTTGTCTTCGATTTAAACCGGAAACTGTGGTTGTTATGTCTATGGCTAGCCGCAATAGAATGAAATGCATTTTCTATCTGCAGTAATCTATGCAACCTTGCAACCATCAGGGGCAATATTTGGCATGAAGATACAAGAGTGATTATAGTTTCATAAAAGAAATAAAAAAAAACTGTTAAAAAACTGGATGAAAATGAGTGAAGATGTATCTTTAAGATCTATGGCCCCATACTCATCGGTAAACATAGCCTTTTTCGTAAAGGCTATTCGGTCTATCTCTGCAGCTTCCGTCTTTTAATATGAGAGTTAGGGGGCGTAGACCTTAATATTCTAATCATACAATTAGAAAGCAACACAATTTCTGATTGGCTAAACAATTTGGTTTAGCCAATCGGAAGTTGTGTTACTTTCTAATCTAGAAAACTCTTAAGAATCAGACTAAGAATGTCCTTAACTCTGTACCTTTAGATAATGAATTTGTCTATGATGGGATAGAAATGCTAGTAACCAGCATTTTCTCCTTTTCCCACAATGTTTCCTGTTCTTTCTTTTAAAATTTGTACCCTTTTGAGCCACATTTAATGTGATGTCTGCAATTATTTTGGATTTGGACAAGACCAAATTTTTCTGCTTGGTATAGGATTAACCCTTTACCACACAATCCGGAGTTTTAACGACCCTGAGAAAGAAGGCTTTTGAAACCATTGTGGGAAAAGAAGAAAATGCTGGTAACCAGCATTTTCTCCTTTTCCCACATGGTTTCTTCCTATTCAAGGACAAAATACTATCATTTGAAAAATATGTGAATTTTGGTATGTAAATTTCTTCCACTCAGGTTAGTTGAAAATTTTGCTGTGTGGTAAAGAGTTAATTGACTAAGTACCAAAAATTCCCACACCTTCAAACTGGACCCTCTACAGGAAGTGACCAATTAAGGAACATGGACATCTTCTCAATGTCCAGCTTAATGACTGACCAACAGCCAGTTTCATTGCCAACTGTCAAACAGCATCTCTTCAACTTATTGTGAGGGATACTTCAAAGATTTTAAAATTTTGACTTGCTTTTCCACCTAAATCTTCCCACATTTTTGTCATCATATTTGTGTGGTTGCTTTGCACTCTGTACCAGATGATAAAATTTTGGACTTGTCTATATTGAAGGCATTTCCAGCCAAGGTGGCTTCAAGAATTGAATTTGTATGAAAAAGGGTAAACAGGTAATGTAACCAGCATTTTCTCCTTTTCCCACAATGTTTTCAACCCCTTAAAAGATACTGAGAAATGTACATTGTGTGTGTACGACAAAGAAAATGCTCAAAAACTGAAATCTATTTTTGAAAGATTAGAAAACATTGCAGGAAAAGGAGAAAATGCTGGTTACCAGCATTTTCTGCTTTGCCCACAATGTTTTCAAAAGTCGTCTTCCTTAGAGGTTGTTAAAACTCAGGATTGTGTGGAAAAGGGGTGAAGGAAAAATATGACTGTGGGAGAAAAATGTTTCAGTTAAGATGAAAGAAAGATTTATGGTGAATAGTGTCTTTTGAAATTAAGCCATTCGTTCTTGGTAGAGATTTTTCGGCTCAAACTCAAACGCAGCCCTTCTGCATGTCTAACTCTAGTGTAAGGTCTGCAACAGATGAGATTTTATATTTTGCCGTATTTAATGCATTGATGGACAGTAGGTTAATGGTGCTCAAGTTTTAGGTTTTTGGCTCTGAATAGCTGGTTAACATTGTGGGCAAAGGAGAAAATGCTGATAACCAGCATTTTCTCCTTTTCCCACAATGTTTCCTACACTTTCCATGATAATGTTATCTCTGGAACCACATAAATTTTTTTTGTGTGAAATGCTTTTACTTATGGAGAAGGCCAAAATCTTATGGGTTTGTACAAACTTAATCCATTACCACACAATCCTGTGTTTTAAAGATCCAGGGAGAATCCTTTTGAAAACATTGTGGGAAAAGTGGAAAATGATGGTAGCCAATTCCTATTGTTTCAAAGACAGAAATCATCATTTGAACCACATTTGTTTTGTCATCTGAAACAGCTTTGAATTTGGATCAGTCTACAATTTTTTCATGGGGTACAGGGTTTAATGTTTTGGACAACGTTATGGGAACAGGAGCAGTTGCTTCTTTCAAGCTATGGCCCCTTTTTCCACAATGTTTTCAAAATTATTTACCCCTTTGAAACATCACATTGTTGGTGAAATGGGTAACAAAAGAATGACTCATTGAAGTTTTGTAGCATTTTGAAAAGACTGAGCTTGTGATTTTTAGGGTAGATATATTTTAGGGTAGATTATTCCGATTGCATAAATATTTTTGGGGGTTGGAGGTAAAATCTCTCATTTTTTAACCCTTTACCAAACAATCACGTGTTTAAATAACCCTGGGAAAGATGCCTTTTGAAAACAATTTTGGAAAAGGAGAAAATCAACATTTTCTCTTTTTCCCTTTATGTTTTCTATCATACCAAAGACAAAACCAGTTTTTGAGCCAAATTTCAGTTGTGGTTTGGAATTTTTTTTTTAATCATCTAAGTCCTAAATCTTAGAGACTTAATTGTTAAACTCTAGGCTGCTAAGCGCGACTCAATGACCCTTTGTGGACATTGTAGATCAAGATCAGACTCCCAACAACGTGCAGTCTCATCTTGGATTTACACTGTCCGATAAGAAGATTCTTATCCACCCGAAATAACTTTGAAACAGCAACAGTTAGGTTTTTGCTATATGCCTGAAATTTTCATTTAACCTTTTTAGCAGGTTGAAGGTTAATAGGGCTCTCAAAATTGGCCTGCAACATGCGAAAAGGGGCACTCAGACATTTGCGAAAAGTGTCGTCTCGGATCAGCCTGCGCAGTCCGCGCAGGCTAATCTGAAACGACACTTTCCGTTTTTTTGTAATTTTCTGTTTTGCACAAGTCTACTGTAGCACAAAATCTAATGTAGTCGTAAAGTGCCATCTCGAATTAGCCTGCGCGGACTGCGCAGGCTGATCCGAGACCACACTCTAAGCAAATGTCCGAATGCCCCTTTTTGCATGTTGCAAGCCAAATGAAGAAAGCACAATTATGGTGTTGATTTTGTCTTTCTGTTTCAACAGTTAGAAAAAAATGTGAAACTTGCTCTATATGTACATTGTGTGTTTATGTAACTGATGCTCTTTGAAAATGGGATTGAATGCATCTGCAAAAAGTATCAACCAAGGTCAGCCTGGACAGTCCACGCAGGCTGACCTTGGTCGAAACTTTCTGTTTTTGGTAAGTTTTCTGCAAGTCCAAGGACCACTCTACCTCATAATTCATTTGGTTGTAAGACAAAATGGGAGTAATGGGTTTTGAAAAATTCCTTCTGTTGTTATTGTTTATGTACGCGGTTGGTTGACCAAGCGAAGGATGCAAGATCATATATCAGCCGGGAATTGAACACGACTATTTGTGGGACTGATGATTACGATCTTTTATCAGGAAGGTGCCCATGAAAGAATTTACGGTAAATGAGGGCAGATATTTTCGTGATTACATCTCAAAACTGTGCTGAATGTATTGGATTAGAGATAATGATGTTTTTTTAAATATCTTGAGTACCCTCATCCTTCTTCTTTATATCTGTACCAAATGACAAAATTCTAGACTGTCAAAATTGAATGCATTTGCAGAAGACAAATTCATTGTTGTGCAATAGATGATTTCTGTCTTTGAAATGGTAGAAAATATTGTGGGAAAAGCCTTTTATCCTGTGATAAATAAATGCTAACGTTTGAGACATATTGAATAGTTCTTCTACAAAATGAAGACTTCGAGTTTGGACAACTAAAATTTACAGATAATTAAAATGAGCCATGTTCTGGCAGAAAGGGGTTTGGTGCATCTCCATGATGCATTGTACCAAGCTAGTCATCATATAATTATGGATCCATAAAATCCATTTTGTCCAACTACAGACTGAACCATGAAGTAAACTGGTCCTTTGACATGCAGAAAATTGACCAATAGCAAAAAGTAGACTGCTGCATAGGCTTACAGAGATTGAAGCTTTTATGCAGATGCATTATGCCCCCTTTTCACAGAGTATGGCTCCAATAAATGAGCTTCTGGTACAGTAGTACTAATGAAAACGTTACAAAAGGAGAAATGGCTTGTAATGAGGAATATCTCCTTTTGCCACAATGCTTTCAAAAGTGATCTGCAGGATATTCCTTGCTGAACCTGTTACCAGGAGACAATTTCTGGACTGTCCAAATCTACAACATTTTGCAGTCAACATACTAAATGTGACTCAAAACTGAAATTTGCCTTTAAAATGGTGGAAAACATTGTGAGAAGAAGAGAAAATGCAGTTTACCAGTATTTCCTCTTTTTCCCACAATGTTTTCTACAGTCTTTCTCTTGAAATGTCGACCCCTGGTTGTTTGGTAAAGACTTACGTACTTGATTTTCTCAAGCTCAGACCATCAACAAAATGTTATCTTTTGATCTTGCCTCTCAAATTTTTCATTTTTAAAAAAAAAAGATATTAGTTCACTTCTTTCATCTTGTTACTGTTCCTATGGTAACTTTAATGAGGTGTCATAGCAACAGGTTGAAATTCACCATTTACACCTGTCAGCATGTCAACCAATTGATGTCTACAGCCTTTGTTGTTTGAAACTGAAACTAGACCATCTGTCAGTAGTAGTCTTGAACAATCCTTTAGTACCACACAATCCTGAGTTTTAATGACTCTGAGGATGAAGGCTTTTGAAAACATTGTGGGTAAAGGAGGAAATGCTGGTAACCAGCATTTTCTCCTTTTCCCACAATGTTTTCTATTCTATGAAGGAAAAATTTTTGTCATTTTAGCCACCTTTCATTTGTCTCTGCAAGTGCTTTTTAATGGACCAAGTTTAAAATTTTGTCATTTGATAAAGAGTAAAAAAGACAAATTTTTAGGATTGTCTCATTGAAAGCATTAATTTTGTAGACAACAAAACTAAATGTGACTAAACAATTGTAATTTCTTTTTTGTAGGGTAGAAAACATTGTGGGGGAAAAAGAGAAAATGCTGGTTACCAGCATTTTCTCCTTTTCCAACATTGTTTATTACAGCTTTCCAGGGCCTCTGGATTGTGCAGTAAAGGGTTGACACTTTCTGTTGAATCCCCATGTTTCACTGTTCTTTTGGACGAGGACTTCTGAAAACATTGTAAGAAATAGGAGAAAATGCTTGTAACCAGCAGTTTCTTCATTTCTTACAATTTTTTGTTCTTTCCTTTATAAGACAAATCTCATCATTTTAACCACATTGATATTGTTGTCTGCAAAATTTTGCCGTCATTATGGAACCCCAGCCTAGCACTGGTGAAACACGAATAATTGTGAGCTATTGCCATGACATGACTTGAACAGTGTTGGAGGTCGTATCAAACATCCTTCAGCCAATCAGTCAATTTGGACTTGTCTGCAAATACTTTCAAATTGTACCAGTATGAAATTGCTATCAATTTGGACTAGTCTGCACTAGTTTGGACCCCGAGTGGAGTACTTGCAAAACCCAGGACATACATGAATATGTTAGCTGTCACTTAGCTGTGACTTAAATAGTGTTGAAAAGGGTGTAAAACACCATTCAATCAATCAATTTAGACCAGTCTGCAAATGCTTTTAATGTAGACCAGTCATTAAAACTTGGGATTATGTGCTAAAGATTAAATGTGTTTTGTTTTGAAAAATCTGTTTTGCTTTCCTGCAGTATGAAAAGTGGGTCATGCCGCATCAGGATAATATTATGTAACAGCGTCAAAATTTGTAACCTGACTCTTAGACGATAAAAAACACTGCTCAAAAGAGTTTCTTTGTCCCTTCTGCATGATAAGCCCAGAGCTATCCCAGAGACATATCTGGTTGCCATGGCAACTTGACGGGTGATATATGAAAGTTAGAAAAGGGGGCTGAATATTTCGGCTGTAAACTGTTTTGTGACATGTAGCAGATTGTAATGTTATTTTATACAAGCAAGCATTTTTCACATATTTGATGGAGATTTTATCCCTGTACCAAAAAAATCCCAAGTTTTAATGACTCTGTGAAAGTATGCATTGGAAAACACTGTGAGAAAAAGAAGAAAATGCTGTTAAACAGCATTTTCTTCTTTTCTTCACAATATTTTATACCCTTTCAAAGACATATCCAATGTGAGGCATAGTTCTTAAGGTCTACGGCCCCTCATATTAAAAGACAGAAACTGCTGAGAATAGCCTTTATGAAAGCGTCGATGTTACATGATATTTACCAATGAGTTTATGAGTCTACAGCCCCTAACTCTCATATCAAAACAGGGAAGCTGCTGAGATTTGCCAATTAGCCTTTATGAAAATGTCGATGTTTACTGATGAGTTAGGGGCTGTTCGAATCTCTAGTTTGGCCAATTTCTTTCCTGTCCAAAATTTAAGATACTCATTGTGATAGGATTCATTCTTACAAATGATTACTGCTCAGATGATGGTGATATGTGAAAGCAGCCAGTTTTTGTTTGCAATTACTTTTAATTTGGATTACTCTAAAGCTTTGTCATCCGGTATAGAACAAAGAATGAACCCTGCACCACACAATCCCTAGTTTTAACGACCTTGAGGAAGAAAGCATTTGAATTTATTGTGGGAAAAGGAGAAAATGCTGGTAACCAGCATTTCCTCCTTTTCCCATGACGTTTTTTACCCTGTCAAAGGCATATATCATCATTAGAGTTACATTCAAGATGTTGTGTGCAAATGCTTTCAATTTTGTTGAGTACAAAATTTTGTTGCTGGGTAAAGAATAACTGTGAAGGATGTTCTTGAAGTGTCTACAATAAATTTGTCTGGGGTGTAAATGGGTTAGATTTAAGAATTTTGATGTTTAAATTCCCCCCTTCCAAGCCAGTGGCATTTTGACACAGCAGTTTTATAATTGAAGGGTGGACGGTAAATAAAAACATCATAAAAATGTCTTACGTTTGTTTGGGGTAGATTTGCAAGGTACCAATTTTAGTAATAATGACTTTTATAAAATGTCTTTGTTCTGGTGTTTACTTCGGAACATAAGACATTATTTTCCTCCGAGTTTTTCCCACACATCTCTTACCAAATAGCTCTTTTCCGAGTAACAAAATGTAACAATTATCTAAACTGAAAGAATTTGTGCAGATGAAAGCATAGAATGCATTGTGGGAAAAGGAAAAAGGATGTTTAGCAGCATTTTCTCTTCTTCCCATTGTGTTTTAAAAAGCCTTTTTCTCTAAGGGTCCTTTAAACTGGGGATTGTTTGATAACAGACAAATGATAAAAATTAAAGACTTGTCAAAACTGACAGCACTTCCAGATGACAAATGCAACATGGTTCAAAAAGTAGGAACTGTCTTTGAAAGGGTATAAAACATAGTAGGAAAAGGCAGAAATGCTGGTTACCAGTATTTTTGCCTTTTTCCACTATGTTTTCAAAAGCCTTCATCTCTCAGGGTTGTTAAAGCTCACAACTGTCTGTTAATTTTAGGAACAGGATTTTTATGCAAATTTCAACCTCTAATGCAAGCTGTGCACTTTTATTACTCATAAGTCATTAGTAGGTAATTTCTGGATATTACAAATATTAAAGGGGCTTTAAACCAGATTTTGGCCTGCAAATAGTTTAGAAAATCATAAGAAAGACTGCTAATTTTCATTTGGTTTCAATGGTGGCTTTAAACTAAAAACCTAGAAAATACAAAGAATTACCAAGTGTTTGATTTTTATACATAAATTTCCTGTTATATTAGTAATAGTACAGTCATTACACAATAACTATTATGTTTTTAACTAGACAAATTTTCCGTTGTCCCTAACAGTTGCTCTGTGTGAGTTGGCAGAGTCACTACTACAGCTTTGAAGGTTGTGGGTTTTAGTCCCACCAGAGGCAATTTTTTTGGCTTCGGCATTTTTCTTGTTTTTCTCCCATCTCATAAGTCTTTCTGATATTTCCTGAGTAAGTACAAACTTTTTCGAGCTAAAAATGGGTCAAAATTCGGTTTAATGTCCCTTTAACATTTACCGTACAATCCAGAGTTCTAATGACCCTGAGGATAAAGCTTTTAGAAATATTGTCAGAAAAGGAGAAAATGCTGGTCACTCACTTCTGACAATGTTTTCTAAAGCCTTTCTTCTTTAGGTTTGAGAAAGCTCTGGATTGTTTGGTTATAGGATTGAAATTTAAAAAATGCCCAGAAAGTAAACACAAATGTTTTGGTAATAGATGTTATTCTCTATCTTAAAATTTTGAATAGATTTTGTCATGTATTGGTCTCTTCCCGTATTAAAGCGGGGTTTTGCTAAACACTTCAAACTCAAGTGCAGAATGCACAATACTGCAAACATCCTTGTTAGCAGTGCGCGTAGCCAGACGAAATCCTGGAGGCCGCAAGTTTAACCATATACCACACAATTCCGAGTTTTAATGTCCCTAAAGTAAAGGCCTTTTGAAAATGTTGTGGTACCAGCATTTTCTCCTTTTCCCACAATGTTTTCTACTCTGTTGAAGGACTTTCGTTATCATGCACCACTTGGGACCGATGTCATTTGCAGATTCTTTCAGTTTGATAGAGTTTGGAAGTTGTCAGTTTTGGTAAAGAATTAAACATTACCAAGTTTGTACTTTCAAGAGGAAAAAAAAAGGCAAACAAAGTACCAGAATATGTGAAAGGCAGAAACTGGCCCAGGCCTTGGCCATGGGCTTCATCTATGCTGCAATGCTTGCTACGCCAGTGCTATCCCACAAATATCAACCCTTTTCCTAACAATAAATTTCAGACTTTTCCAAATTTAAAGTATCTGCAGAAGACATAATTCAAAACTGATACAAATGAATTTTAGTTCTTTGATTGAGTCAACAACATTGTTGAAAAAGCTCATTGTTGAGAAACTGCTAGCAATGTTTTTCAAAAGCTCTCTTCAAAGCAGGGGTTGTTAAAACTTGATATTGTTTGGTAAAGTGTTAAATATGAGGAGGAAAAAAAAGAAAGATGTGTGGGAAAACTGTTTTGGAAGCGTGAGGATGACTTAATTAATGCTAAGTAGATCATCAGTGCACTTACCCACACATTGCTCTGCGTTGGATTACCCCTACACCAAATGACAACATTTCGGACTTTTCTAAATTCCAAAGAAATTACAGACGACAAATTTAATGGGGCTTAAATGGTGTTCATTTGTTTTGAAAGGGTAGAAAAGATTGTTGGAATAGGAGAAAATGCTGGTTACCAGCATTTATTCTTTTTCCCACAATATTTTCAAAATGTGTCTTCCTTGGGGTTGTTAAAAGTCAGGATGGTATGGTATAGTAAAGGATTATCCACAGGGGAAAATGGTCTCATAGACTTTACAAAAATAAGGGACATTTTCAAAATGGACATTTTCAAAATAAGTGAAGAAAAAAATGTATTCAAAAATAGTTAGAAACTAATTCTCAAATGAATTCTATATACATGTAAGAGTGACAAATGAACCTATCAGACATTTTCATCCTATAAATAAGACTGAAAAAATTGCAATGTCATGGCTGCTTTTGTGTACAGTGTTTCAGTAAAGCAGACAGTGTAGATCGAAGATCATGCTGCACATTTTGTGCAGCCTGATCTTGATCTACATTTGCCGGTATGGCAACTATAGTTGTGGAAGGCACTATAAACAAAGGTTAGAAAAACAAAGTCCAGCCTGTGTGTAATAACGATGGGACATTTGTCTAGTGGGACAAAATTTAATGTCTTGAATCTTCTCCTAAATTCGACACTGCCTGTGATAGGGTAAGTTAATAAATCAAAGATGTTTGGTTCTTTTGTGTGCTGCTTGTGATGTTATTTTTTTACACCCTTTACTAGACAATCCCTACTCTTAATGACCCTGATGAAGAAGCCTTTTGAAAACATTGTGGGAAAAGGAGAAAATGCTGGTAACCAGCATTTTCTCCTTTTCCCACAATGTTTTCTACCTAATCAAAGACATATTATCATTTGAAAAACATTTAAGATTGTCATCCTGTAAATTTCTTCATTAGTGATGAGTCCAAATTTTTGTCGTGTGGTTAAGGGTTAAGGAATCAGATCTGATCCACAGTAAAAATCCACAAACAATTATGACCTAAATTTGTGTTTCCTTTTCATGGCTGAGATTTCTCACATCACTTTTGATCCAGTAGCTGAAGAAATAAGAAAATATTGCAACATGACAATGTTTAAACCATAAATTTAGTCCGTATTGATTCATTGATTGATTGTAAATATGGTGTTTAACACCGTTTTCAACATTATTTCAGTTAAATCATGGCAGCCAGTGCACCTATCCATGCTTTCCTGGAATTTCTTTTGCCAGTATTCCATACAATATTCTTTCCAAGCCACTGGCTGCTTTCCCACATAAGCATCATCAGTGCTATGGTCAGTGGTGAGGGAGGAATGAATCCTGTCGCATTGACTATCATCAGTCCTCGGAAAGAAATTGGCTGAGCTGGGGATCAAACCGGTGACCCCTGTCCACAAGACCTGTACTCCTACGACTGAGCTACCGGGGCTAGGCAGTCCATAATGAAAGCATTTGCATATGACAAACTTCATCTGGCTCAGAATGCCTTGATGAAATGGTAGAAAAAAATATTTTTGTGCAAAGAGAAAATACTGGTTACATTTTCTCCTTTTGTCTGCAATGTTTTTTTCAGAAGGGTCATTAAAAGACATGGATGTCTTGTGGAAAAAAGGAAGTTCAATATTTTGTCAAGGCAAGATTGTGTAAATTGTTTTCATTTTTCTGTAAAGAACCTGTTAAATATGGGGTGCTTTACAAATAGAAATCTCTCAGAGAAGTTCAATATTTATACAAAATTCAACAATCAAATGTGTGACCCTCTTTCAATAGTTATGGCCGTCTGTCAGATGATGTTTTCACCAAATGATGAAACATAGGAATTTTACTTCATGTGATATATTTCAGTTTAAGATTGTTGAAAAAAAGGATTATACAATTACTGCAGGAACAATCCCTGACTAGCAGCTTCTTTTTCACTTCAATGGTTTTTTGAATAGCATTGTCATTTTGAAAAAATAGGAACCAAATAAAGGTCAAATTCCGTAGAAAAAGTCATAAGTTTAGTGTTTTCTGTCATTATTGGGCATGCAGCCAAAGACCTCAGTGAACATCAAGTCAAACTGCTCCTAATGAGCATTTTCTGTCTAAGCAATATGTTTTCTTGACTCGACATCAAAATTCTTTAAATGTGTAACTCAATTTCTGTACTTGCAGATTGCTGTAATGGTTCAAAAAAATGCTTCAAAGGGAAAGCGTTGAGTTCTCTTTTATTCAGGAGTCAGGTGCTACTTGAATCAAGTTGGCTTTTGGGAAAACAAAGTTTTGATAAACGTAAAGGCAACAATAAGGAACAATATCAATCTTTCCTTTTTTGTACTTCAAACGTGAACACTTAACCAAACAATCCTGACTTTTAACAATCCTTAGGAAAAAGGCTTTTGAAAACATTGTTGGAAAAGTTTGCTAGCATTTTCGGCTCTTTCCACAAGGTTTTAGTCCCAATTGAAAGACAAATTTCATGTTGTGAGTAACATTTATTTGCCGTCTGCAAATGCTTCGAATTTGGACCAGGCTAAAACTTTGTCATCTGGTAAAGAATTACCTATCAGTAGGTATTTTCAATCAGATACCTAAACATTGTAAATTTGATGCTTTTCTTTCCAAAATATCTTACAAAATGACGGCAGTGTAGATCTAAAATCAGTTACATGTTATGTGCAATCTGATCTTTATCAGCCATTTGAAGAAACCTATTTCAATTTTTACATAACCAAGTAAGTAAATAAATCACACTGTTGCAGTGGCTAAAAATTCAGTCCTGTCATAGGGACAGTTCTGTCATTAGAATAAAGTAGTGGATCAGACTGTACATTATGTGCAGTCAGATCTTGATCTACACTGTCCACAAAAGCCTCTTGTGGTATTAATAGTAAAAAAAAAAAGAGTTAAGATGTTGATAAAGATTTTATCTATGGTGAAGCGAAAGAAACTGCTTTTTCTTCCTCTGATGTTTGAAATGCAATAAAGTCCTCGAAGAAAGGAGTCTCTATTCGCTGTATTTACTTTTAGCAGGAAATGATGTCATCGAAAATCGGGCATGATTCAAAAGACGGAATCATTATTTTGTAAAACAGTGTTCAATAATGTTTGATTTTTTTTCTTAGATCAGAGATTGCTTTTTGTTGGAAAGACTTTAATTGGGTCGGCAGAATAGAACTTATTGATTTTATTCTTGTAAAATCAACACGCATTAAATAAGGATTCACATTATTATGTTTTACCTCTGTAAACATTGAAGGAAAAGGAAGAAAATGTTTTGGGCAAAAGGAGAAATTTCCCATATCTGAATATGTTTTGTTTGGCTTCTATGTACAAGTTGAAATATTTGTCAACATAGTCATCATAGCTAATCCAATGGACTTAGGGATTAAAAAGAGGTCTTACAGGGCAGAATTTCAGACCGAATAATATAATCCAACACAAACAAAGAAACAAGATTATCTGGTTTTTGTCCGCCAGTTCTGTATCCTTATGTACTTATATTCTGAAACCTGTAACTTTTGAAAACATTGTGGCAAGGAGAGAAATTGCTGCCAATCATTAGTGTACCACAGTGTTTTTCCTGACACAGTTTACATCTTGTTATTATATATCTATAGATATTTATTTATCATGCTTCTTCGCTTCATTTATTGTTTGTGTGGATTAGCCTGTAGATTATAAAGAAATAATGAAAACATAAAATAGTGATAAAAACAAAATCTTTTATCATTTATGAGATTTAAAAATTCAAGCAGACATTAATCACTTGGCATTGGTCATTTTCAGTTGGCATTGGTCATTTGCAATTGTAAGTCACTGTAAGTTTTACACATTTGGTACTAGGAGATGTCACCAATTATTTGTCTTTTCTATCATTGGATCCGCGATGGCAGTTTACTTTTCTTTCCTCAGTCAATTTCTAGGATTTTTGAAATTAGCATTTTCTCCCCCATGAACATAATTATTTTGTTCAATTTGAGTATTTTTGAATTACAAGTATGTGTTGAAAAAGCGATAACCTTTACTTACCAATGATTTCACTTTCTAAATTGGGAAAACTGCTCATATAAAAATTTCTGAGAGGGGAAAAGTGTTAATATAAAATTGTCTTTAATTTCTTGAAGGGGAAAATTTTCCTTAATTTCTTGAAGGGAGAAAAGTGCTAACATGTATTTAAGTTCTTAAAAAGGAAAAGAGTTGAGATACATCTGTCCTGATTCCCATGAAAAGTAAGGAGATTGGTCTCACTAGGATAAAGCCAGTGTAATGTTGCATTTCAAAATGTAATAAATCATTATATTTTCAGTACAGTCATCAAGTTACTTGGTCCTTATGACTTCATTTGCATCCCTAAACTTTTCTACAGCAATTCAAATGATAATTTTTATTACCATTAAACTTATTTGAAGTCTGCTTTTTCAAAAGAACAGTAATTTTTTTTTTGTTTTTCTGCAAATTTGCATTTTGTGAAAGTACAGGCTAGTTTTTTTCATTGACTCATAGCCAGACAAATTGTAAATCTGAAGGAAATAGTTTAACTCTGTACAACACCAGAAAAATGTAAGAATCTTTGTCACTCAAATGATGCAATTTGACATTGAAAGCATGGAAAAACATTGTTTGAAAAGTAGAAAATGCTGGTTATCACAGCTGAACATGTTTTGCCCATAATGATTTATGTGGGAAAGCAATGAGGGGCTTTGAAGAGTATTGTGCAAAAATACTTTTTAAAAAAAAAAAATACTAGTAACACATGAAGAGCAGCACTGTGATGTGACTGAAAAAATATTGAAAAAGTCATAAAAAGATACCAAACACAACAAAACGAAAGTACTAGTAGAAAGAGTTCATTACTTTTTGACTCCAAATCCAGGCCATACATGCCAATGATGATGACAACGATGACGGGAGTGTATTTCCAAAATTTATTTTCGGCAATTTGGTGACAGTGACCAACCACTTCCTTTCTCCATTGACCTTTCTACAGAAGTACAGGAAATTCAAATGTCATACTTATAAATTAATCCTTTACACAATGATCTTTGTGTTTGTACAGCCCTCAGGAAAAAGGCTTTTAAAAACATCATGGGGAAAAAGGAGAAAATGCTGATAACCAGCATTTTCTCCATTTTCCCCAGGATGTTTTTCTACCCTTTCAAAGATAAAATGCCATCATTTGAGTCCTACCCAGCTTGATCCTACGAAATTTTGTTAATGGAACATGCTTTAAATATGGGAGAGTACGAAAATTTTGCTGTTGTGCTGTCTGGCAGAGGGTTGAAGAATTTCTCATGAAATAAGGCTGACCCCTGGCTTTGTAAAAGGTCACCATCAGTAGTTTGAAAAAACATGTGCAGGAAATGGTACATCTGTGGATAGCACAGTGTGGAATGCGAAGTACTTAGACCTGGAAATGACTTATTTGGTATGACTTATTTTGGTAAATAAGAGCGTGAGAAATTTTCTAACCGTGCACTACTTGGTGTTTTTTTTCTATATGCTCGAAGGGCCAAAATTATTATGTCATGCATGCCCTGGTTGTCTTTTCTGTCTATTAGCAATTTCATGTCTGCGCTCTATCTCTTGAGCCTCACTGGATCCACTGTGTTTTTCATGGGAGTGTCATTGGGCAAGACCCTTCAGAGCACTAGCCTAGTACTGGTGAAACCCAGGAAATACATGAATATGTGAGCTGTCTCCATGATATGACTTAAATAATGTTGAAAGCGGGTTTAAACTCCATTCAATCAATCAAGCTGTTGGGGTTGAAATGGGGTTGAAAGTGGCATAAAACCACCATTCAGTCAAAAAAAAATCTGACCATCTAATGCATCCCAAATACTATCAAATTTAATTTCAGTGGCAGAGTCAGGCATCCAACAGGCTTTTATGTCAGAAAACAGAATGACGCTAAGAAAAAAATAATGACTGTCGGCTTTGGTGAAGACATTTCTGAAAATAGAGACATTTTCCCATGGTTAACACTTTGAGCATGAATTAATCGTAACAGAAAATATTTCTGTCTGGAAATAAGACCAAATATTATTGTAGTTTCCAAGTTGCTCTTGTGAAGGATACATCGGCAAAGCAGTGTATATGAAATATCAGACGGTATGGTTTTTGCTGTCTGATCTTGATCTTCACTGGCCACCAAGGGGACTATGTTGTGAAAGGCATTGGAAGGGGATAAGTGATAGGCATGTCAGACAAAAACACATGTTGTTACCCTTTTAGTGCCTATCATGCTTTTAGTTACTCTTGTGGGCAGTGTAGATCTCGATCAGACTGCACAAAATATCAAGATTGATCTATGATCTACTCTAGTGAATATGCTGTGAGATTGTGACCAAAACCAGCATAGAAATTGCAGTCATTGGGGACTTTTTGGGGGTATGGAACTGTTAGCTTTGAGTTTTTGGCTCTTCATGGGATTAAGGTATTTTGTGTCTGATAGAATAATTAGTAGCTCTAGAGTTTTTACCCTTAGACACTTTGAATTCATTAAATCAGCCTTTTCAGTGAGGTAAAACACCAGAAATTTTAGAATTACAAGATTATTTTGGCTAGAAGATTGTACAAAGTAGAAGATAATGTAGATCCAAGATTAGAATGTACATACGTTGTAGTCTGATTTTGATCTACATTGTCCATGCAAACAACTTAAGCCTGTTCCAGTATTCAAACTCTTTACAAACAAACCCCTTTTTTCACGATGCCAAGGAATATAGCTGATGTGGGAAAGCCAGCATTTTTTTCATTTTCAACCAATTGTTTTCTACTCTTGGGGAAACAAATTTTGTCACTACAGCAACATTCACTTTGTTTTCTTCAAGTACTTTGAATTTCGACCAGTCTAAAATTTTGTTCCCTGTTTTCCCACAATGTATTTAACTCTTTACCACATGGAAAAATTTTACACAAGTCCATGTTGAAAGCATTTGCAGACAACTAATTGAATGTAGCTCAAATTGTGGCAGTTGTCTTTGATAGGATAGAAAACATTGTGGGAAAAGGAGAAAATGCTGGTTACCAGTATTTTCTCCTTTTCCCACAATATTTTTTAAAAAGCTTTCTTTCTTCAGGGTTGTTAAAACTCAGGATTGTGTGGTAAAGGGTTAAGGCCTTTTCCTCTTTGCCGTTAAACATGGAAGTGCATTGTAAAGTGTCAAAAGAACTTAAGAATGTTTTTCTTGTATAATTTTTCCTTATATTTTTTTTTTCATTTTTTGGAAGTGAGAAATATTGTAGACAACATAAGCCATCCAAGTCAACAAACAGTGACATCTTTTTCTACATGTTTCTTTGTGAAGCAGTTTACTGTCAGAGCATTCTGTAAACAAACTTTCAAGATTAATTTGAGAGTAGTGGATAAAAAGCTGGTATCTAAAAAGGAAAACATATGTATTTACTGATTTACTGCATGAATCTGTTAAATGAAACCAAAATGAAATGACTTGAATGGCTCCAGATTTGATGCTAACAAGTACAACAGCTGAATTTTGTGTCAAGCTTCTATGCGAGGTGGATTCACTTGTCAAAGCGTTTTAATGATAAAGATCAGAAATCTGAAAATGGACACCAGAGAGCACTGTTGTTTGTCTTGATTCCCAGCCCCCTTCTGTGTCACTGATCATTCCTCATAAACATACACTGGGATGTAGAGTTTTGAAAACATGGTAAAGGAAGAAAATGCTGGTAACATGAAAAGTATTCTATATCAAACTATGATTTATGTTTCCTGCAAAATTTTGATAGTCTTTGAATTGTATGGTGCTGCTACCAACCTTATCTTCTTGTACCAGATAAAGTGTTGATAATTATAGGAGAAAATCAGCAAAACAAACAATTTTCCCGTTTGCAATTTAATTTGTTTTCTGCAGATGCTTTTGATATAAAGAAGTCTAAAATTTTTTTGTCTGATAAAAACTGAAGCCATTAGTGAACAATTCACTATTTTAATAAAGGTAAAGGAAGTGGCTGTAGAAAAGGTTGTGGGAAAAGGACACAATGCTGGTAAGCAGCATTGTCTCCTTTTCCTACAGTCTTTTCTCTTTCTTATTACAAACTCAATCATTTTGGTAACATTCAATATCTCATCTGCAAAGTTTATGCTTTCAAAATTGATAAATCTAAAATTTTGTAGACTCGAAAAGATTTAAAAATATAAGCTTAATCATTCATGCTGCAAATTTATATTGGGAGGTGAGCTGGTTAAATTCCCATGAACAAATTTTTTTCTCAGACTTTTTCAGCAACTGTCATTTTCTTTATTTGAAAATTATCAGCTAAATAAATTATGTAGATTACGGAAATCTCTTGTCATGTGAAACTGTACATTACTATCTGCCAGCAATTTGATAACTATGTATTACTATCTATGTGATATATCCTCTCACTGTTTTTTTTTAACCATAAATTACAATAATTTGTCCCAGCATGAAGTAGCCGGTCTGATTCTTTGATCCATTTCTTGATGCGCTGGCTTGTTACATCAATAGGGCTGTTGTCAGCTTTTTAAAATTTTGGTACGGCCATGGGACTTCTCAGGCCTTGTGAGCCGAAGGCACAAGTGCCATGGTTCACCCGCCCCTGCCCCACCCCTGGGGGTCTTGGGTGCTTCCCCGAGAAAACTTTTGAATTAGAGACATCTGAAAAAGTGGTGAACAAGTGGTTCTAATCCTTTTTGGTCCGAGTTTTACATGTGAAAAAGCTAAGTTGGGGAAATGAAAGAAGTGGTGGGGCCGATACTATAATCAGCTGACAAAGGCTTTTAATGACACTGATGAAGAAGTCTTTTGAAAACCGTGTGGGAAAAGGAGAAAATGCTGGTCACTAGCACTTTCTCCTTTTCCTACATTGTTTTCAGCCCTGTCCAAGTTGGAAATCATCTTTTTGGCCACATTTAATTTGCTGTCCACAAAATACTTTCAATTTGGACATGTCGGTGAATTTGGTCTTTTGGTAAAGATTAAAACATACCTGAATTCTTAAATGGGCGACAAAATTTTAGATTCCTCCAAACTGAAAGCATTATCTGCTTTTCCCACAATATTTTCTATCATACAAAAAAAAAATCACATGTTTTGAGCTACATTGAATATGTTGTCTGCAAATGCTTTTATTGTGGACAAATCTGAAATTTTGTCATTTGGTAGAGGAATAAAACTGAAAAAGCATCTGCATGTGGTGCTTTTTTTTAGCATCATTTCAGAATGAAATCAGGAGTATTGATGTTTATCATTTTACTTTATTTTCAGGATTCCTTGGCCTCCATTGTGAAATGAACATCGATGAGTGTGTAGATAACCAGTGTAAGAACGGCTCTCGGTGTGTAGATGGCATCAACTCTTACACATGCGAATGTCCTCCAACATATACAGGTAAAGTTGAAGTCCCAGTGGCCACTAAAAGAAGACAATGCAGGGGTCAAAATGCATTTAAATCATACCATTTAACAGAATGGACATAGTACTTGGTACTATCTTTTGTTAACATTTTACCTGATTTCAGAAATTATTTTTCTGCCAGCGACTTACACTTGGACTGACCACAGAATAATATATTTCCATCTTCACAATAATTTTCTTACTCATTGTGTGGTTGGTCCAAGTCTTTGTTGCTGACAGAAAATGAATTTCAAAACCAGGTAAAAAGAGAACAAAAGATAGAGATTTTGCAACTTTATACCTAGTTTTAAAACTCATTTTTCTGCCAGCAACTAACACTTTGACCAATCATACTATAACAGATTGTCACAATAATCTCCATACTTTTGAATGGTATGATTAAAATTTAAATGCATCTTAACATCCGTATTGTTTACTTTTGGCAGCTAGTGAGCCTTTAAATTTGCTGACTGCAAATCTTTATTCAAGAGGAAAAGAGTTAAATTCATGTTGAAGGGTAAAAACATTGTCACTTGAAATTAAAATATCTCCATGGCAACTGAAATCCAAACAGGAGTGGACATGATAATCAGATGTTAAGGCCCCTACCTGGGGAGATGACCCCCTGGTCACATGTGTCCAGGTATTGTTGTACCTGTCAGGACCTAGTTAGTGACGCAGTGTCTGGTCAAATAAATTACAGTTAACTCTCCTCCACACAATCTTTGGTTTTAACTACCCTAAGAAAGAAGGCCTTTTGAATTGTTACCAGAATTTTCTCCTTTTCCCACAATTTTTTCTATGCAATCAGAGACAACTTGCATAAGTTGAGGTACATTTGATTTGTCATCTGCAAATTATGCATTTAATATGGATGAGTCTAAAATTGTTTTGTGCCAAAAGGAGATAACTCTCTGCCAAACAAACCACGGTTTTAACTACCATGAGGAAGCAACCTTTTGAAAACATTGGGGGAAAAGGAGAAAATGCTGCTAAGCAGCATTCTCTCCTTTTCCAACAATGTTTTCTACTCTATTAAAACCAAGCTCCAGCATTTATGCAACTTTTTATATGTTGTCTGCAAATGCTTTGAACTTGGAAGTTTTATAAGTTTGCCGGTTGGGACAGGACTTTACTCTCTACCACACAAACCAGGGTTTAACTCTTTACCAAACGACAAAATTTTAGACTGGTCCAAATTGAAAGCATTTGCAGATGACAAAATAAAAGTGACTGAAAATTTGAAATTTGTATTTGGAAGGGTAGAAAACATTGCGGGAAAAGGAGAAAACGCTGGTTACCAGCATTTTCTCCTTTCCTCACATTGTTTTCAAAAGGCTTCTTTCTCAGGGTCGTTAAAAGTCGGGATTGTGTGGTAAAAGGTTAAACCCTTTACAAAATGACAGGTTTACACTAGTCCAAAAGGAAAGCACTTGCAGATTAAAAGATAAATGTTATTCAAAAGTTGAAAAATGTTTCTTGGAAGGGTAGAAAACATTATGAGAAAAGGAGAAAATGCTGGTTACCAGCATTTTCTCCTTTTCCCACAATGTTTTCAAAAACCATCTCTGTCACTCTTTCAGGTTCCTTTAAACTCTGGATTGTGTGGTGCAGGGTTAGTAATCATGATTAAGAAGTCTTTTGAGAACATTACGGGAAAAAGAGGAAATGCTGGTAACAAGCAATTTTGTCTTTTCCCCACAATGTTATCTACCCTTCATGGACAAATACCAATATTTTGGCCAGTTTTGATTTGTCAACTGCATATACTTTCAACTTGAAGAAGTCTGAATATTTAGCGTTTGGTAAAGTATTGCCTATCTTCCACAAACTACAGGGTTTTAACCGTTTCCAAAGGATAAAATTTTAGACTTGTCCAAATTGACAGCATTTGTGTACACCAAAATAAATGTTTACCAGCGTTTTCTCCTTTTCCTACCATGTTTTCAAAAGCCATCTCTGTCAGGGTTGTTAAAACTCAGGATTGTGTGGTAAAGGGTGAACAGTCATGAGGAAGACGTGTTTTGAAAACATTGCGGGAAAAGGAGAAAATGCATCTTACAAGTATTTTCTCCTTTTCCCACAATGTTTTCCACCCCTTGAAAGAAAGGTTTTAGGTTTTGAGTAACTTTGAATTTGTAGTCTGCAAATGCGAATTTGGGCAAGTCTAAAATTTTCTTGTTCAGTAAAGACTCTCTACCGATGTGACAAAATTTAAGACTTTCTAAAATGAAGAACTTGAGTATCACTGTTCTTGTATTTTCACTTTTTCCAGGCCAGTATTGCGAAATAGATATTGACGAATGTGCAGAAAACCCTGGAATTTGCAAAAATGGAGCAACTTGTTCGAACAAAGAAGACGGATATATCTGTATCTGCGTTAACGGTTGGATTGGAGAGCATTGCGACATTAATCAAGATGACTGTGAGGTCGATGTGTGCTACAACGGGGGAACATGCATTGATCATATTGGATACTATTCTTGTATCTGTCCTTATGGCAAAACAGGTAAGCACTGTTTGAACACATGTTCACTCATCCACCGTTTTAAGTTGCATTCTGAGACTGATTCTAGATGTAGAAAGAAATGCAATGAGGGGCATTCTTCAGTTATTTCCCCTGATTCCTCTCCAGTACTACATTGGTCCTGATAATGGAATTTCTTGGTTTTTATCCTTGATTTTCTTGCACTACACAGATATGTTCTTGAGATCATATCTCAACTAAATATGATTGAATTGTTTTACAAATCGATAACAAGTTGTTCTCGGATGATTGAAAACAAAATTTGCCTCAAAATTTTATGGAGTCCTTACATATACAGTCAAATTTCGGTAATTCAAAGTGATAGGGACCACCAGATTTTTTTCAAATTATCGAAATTTTGAATTTTTGAAATCAGCAGTTTTTGGAAATGTTCGCAGGTTTCCATTCGGTATCGTTGTTTGACACATGGTTTGCCCAAAGGCATATGCACACAGAATCCTGTATTAGCTTTAAAAATGATGAAAAAAGTTTATCATCACTCCGTATGCTTCACAACCCTTGAAAACAAAACAACATGAACTTACCTTTTTATTTTATTTACATTCTGCAACAGCGTGAAATGAAATACCAATTAGTCTCATACTGATGGACTAACTTACCAATGAAAAGGTGGGGTGGAAATGGCTCTTGTGAGTGGCCAGCAACGATCTGCATCAGAATGCAATATGCACGTGTTGAAGATCTTTGCAGGCAATCCACATGTTATTAGTCACTTGGCACAACTTGGCCAATTCCGAGAATGATCACCTGAAAATTGCCAAATGGTCTGTTATGCAATAGCCATATTCGACTGGTAATTATGGTTTTTTGTGTTGCACTCTTTGTATTCGACTGGTAAATTTCACGATTTCGTAAACTTTCATGAAGCACAAACGTTACGCTCTCAAATCGTCGTAATGTTCGTGAAGCACGAAACGGGCACCTTACAGGTAGGTGGAGCTTAATTTTCATTTTAGTGCTTCACGAAAGTTGACCAGTCGAATACAGCTATTTTTATTTTCTACTTTTTCTTTCAACTGTCCTTGAATTCTCCGAAAATAGTCTACTTTCAGTTTCCCAAACGTGTAATTCAATACAGATCTATTGTATTTCAGGTTCATGATACATTTACTTTCACTTTCACTGATCGTCCATACTCTGAAAAAATGCTGTGATCAATGTTTATTTTCTTAATGATGCCCAATCAACATTTAATCTATGAAGGATTATCACTCAAGCAAGTTAACGATTTGACAAAGTGTCAATTACCTGTATATGCAAAATTACAATGTACGTGTGAAATCAATAAGGTGTGCAAACAATCGATGTTTATTGTGACGTGAAACATGACCTTTATGCGTGACTGTGTTGGACTTTTTTTAACTTCGAATTTTGAGATGGATTTTAATGGGAATTTCTTCGATTGGGACCGACAGATTCATTCGAAAAATTGAATTTTTCCAATAATTGAAATTCGAAAAATCAGTAATATTTTTACATAAAATAATAGCAAAATACGTCGGGACTGACGGTCAGCTTCGAAAAATCCGGTAGTTTAGAAAAATCGGCGTTCGAATCACTGAGATTCCACTCTATACAATAAATCAAATTTTATATCTCGCAACACCCCCAAGGGAATTAAGGATAAAAACAAAGGAATACAGGTAAAAGGACCAATGTGTTATTTGGTTACCTTTAGTTTTCATCTAGCAAGGGAGACAATTTGACTTACAAGAATGGCCCCCATTTCTGAACCAACGTTGATAGGCTAACTGATTAATTTCACCAAAGTTCAAAAATGATTTATCACTGACTTAACCTTTTACGACACAATCCTGACTTTTTATGACCCGGAAGAAGAGGCTTTTTGAAAACATTGTTGGAAAAGGAGAAAATGCTGGAAACCAGCATTTTCTCCTTTTTCCACAATGTTTTTTACCCTATGAAAGACAGAAATCTTCAACTAAGTTACATTTAATTTGTCGTCTACAAATGATTTGATTTTGGTCCAGTCCAAAAGTTTGTCATTAGTTAAAGAGTTAAGTAGGCAGATAGCAGGCAAATTACTATAGAAGAAAGACAAAATGTAATAAAAAATATTTTTCAGTGGTATTTTCATAATGGGCTATGTATCGTCTTTAGATATTTATAGATTTTGTGCTAGAGTGTTGCAAAGACTTGTGGGACTGTCACATAATCAGTAACAGGCGTTTAGTACAAGGATTCATATTCAAATTAGTATGATGATGTCATTTCATTCTGATGTAATAAAAATGATGGATTTACCGATTTGCAGAACAATCATCCTTTTATTCAACCCTTAACCAGACAACAAAATTTTAGGCTTGTCCAAATTGATAGCATTTGCAGACGACAATTTCATTGTAGCTCAAATGGGGCAATAACTTAATAAAAGGAAGTTTTCAAGCCAATAGTATACACCCAAATATTGCTATTTCAAAGTAATGGGGGGGAGATACCTTCTAATCGGACAGTGTAGGTCAAAGATCAGACTGCACATTCTGTGCAGTCTGATCTATCTATACTGTCTGCAAAAGGTATTTTACGCTTAGCAGCCTAAGGGTTAAAATCATTCAAGAATTTGTACCAGAATATATGAATGTATGATGATAAATTCACTTTTTGAAAATAAGAACATTAACAATTCAATACATTTAAAGGAAAGAAAGAGGACAGCCAGGAAAAATCAGGCTCAGATTTTGATAAGTTTGGCTTGACTAATGTGTTGGACGATTCTAGCATCGAAAAAGATGATTGGATCGAGATGAAAAAGAAAGATGGTAAAGGTACTGCAAAGATTCGAATGAAAATCATTGCCATCTTATATACTATCTGACTGCACCTCGAAAACGTTCTTTTCTCTGCAGAAATCAGTTTGGATTGTCTCTGATTTGTTTGTTATTCCTTCAAGATCTTTCTTGTTTGTAAAATATGCTTTTGAATTGCAGGCCTTTGATTTGAATGATCCCATCTCTTGATATTTAGTCCTTACCTGTGGGCAAAATTTTAGTCTTTTTTTAAAGCATGTGTGGGTGATCTTGTAAAACATGGAGGTGACAAATTACGGGAGCTGTTGCCTGGAATGATAAAATGTCTTCGACAGTGTAGGAAACATTCTTTGAAAGGAGAAAATGCACATTGCCAGCATTTTCTCCTTTTTGGACAATGTTTTAACGAGGCCATCTTCATCTTGGTCAAATATATGGGATGATTTGACTGTACAAGGAAAGAATTGGATCTTTGGTGAAAAATGATGCATAAGTTTGAGATTTGTACTCATATGCTTAGCTTGCTTTGAGTATTATCAACTTTTATTCTGAAAAAAAAAATAGAGGCTGTACCTGGGCCCTTATTCACCAACCATTCTTAGGAATATTCTCGTTCTTATTCTCCATAATTTTCTAAATTTGGAAGTAACACAACTTTTGATTGGCTTAACCATTTGGTTTAGCCAATCAGATGGTATATGTTACTTTCAAATATAGAAAATCTTGCAGATTAAGACCAGAAATGATCTTAGGAATTTTGGTGAATGTGGATGCAAGGGTTAATGAATGTACACTAGCCTTTTTGAATCTATTCAATATTCCAAGGCTAGCCATGATTGGCTTGGACAAAATTCCTCAGCCTATCAGATTGCTAGTCTTTGAATTTAGAATTACAACATTTTTTTTAATTGTCCATGAACTCAAGCCCTAAGAAAAACTTATCAACTAGGGAAAAACGAAAAAGATGAATATTTTTTTGTTTTACAGCTGTTTTATTTGAATCATTCTCTATGCCTCTTGTATAAATGGCTGGCTTATCTGAAAGAGCTTTGCTTTGCAGAAAACATAATAATAAGACAGCAATGCAAGCGAGGTGCGGATGAGAGGTATTTTGGGGTTCAAAGAACAGGATTTTCTTCAGTTCTTAACTTCAATCTGTGTTGTGAGTACTCATTAGAACTGTCTGAATGATAGAATTCTACAAAGTACCAACAACACAGGCTTAAGAGAAGATATAATTTTTTTTTCAGAATTTGATGAACCGTCATAACTGGCCCTTTTTATCACTTTACCACAAAGTCATAAATTTTAAAGACTGTGGCAGAAAAAGCTTTTAAAAACATTGTGGTAAAAGGAGATAATGCTGGTAACCGGCATTTTCTCCTTTTCCCTAAATGTTTTTACCCTTTCAAAGACAATTTTTACTGTTTGAGCCATATTTAATTTGTTGTCTGTTAATGCTTCAGATTTGGAAAAGTCCAAAATTTCGTTGTTTTGTAGGGGGATATATACGGATAAGATATCTGCCAGATATACTCTATCTTGCAGCATGATTTTCTCAACACTTTTATCATCTTTTCTTTCTGCTTCAATTTCGTTCTTATTTTGTTTTTTATCACTCTCTCTCGCTCCTAGGACTTCGCTGTCACTTGGAAGATGCATGCGTGAGTAATCCGTGTAAAGGAAATGGGTCAAAATGTGAAACGTCCCCTGTGACTGGGGACCATGTCTGCACCTGTTACAGGGGCTGGTCAGGGAGAGACTGTGAACTGGATATAAATGAGTGCAGTGATGGTTGGTATCTTGTGTGTTTTTGTCCAAAAATGTCATAGTTGTTATCTCTTTGCAGATCCTTACATACCTTATCACATAACCTCCCTTGCTTTCAGTGTAATATACCCATGATGAATTTTCTTATCTTATACACGTTTGATATCATATCATTTTTGACGTCATTTTGTACGTATTTCATAGAAGTGAATGGGTTTTGTGGATATTACCGCGGGTGCATCTATAGATGGTTTTGCATCATCTGATCTATATTTCATGAAATATTGTTATGTGATAAAAAGAATCTGACCTTCGCTTAATAACATATTCCCTTGACTCGTTTAATAAAATCTTGTCTCAAAAGCCAACTCTTGTCAGATCCTATATATGTCTCTTACTATCACTCCTCCTCTAATTAACCCCCCCCCCCCCAGCTTTATTCTAAACAAAAATGGGCTTACCGGACAGCCAACCTATCGATAAAGTTGAAATAAATCAGCTGGAATAAACTTACGGCATCATCATAATCCAACCTACCGTAAATACTTGACTATAAGACGCATTTTTTTCCCTAGAATTTTGAAGTAGGGGGAGCGTCTTATAAGCGCATAATCAAAGGACTTTGTGAAATTCCATCTGGAGAACTTACTTACCTTCCGATCAACATGAAATGATACAAGCACCATATGTTCAGATGCTTCTTAAAAGTTAAAATGTAAATCACATATAATTATGTGGGTAATTATTTTTATAATATATTGAAAATTTTGGGACTCAGATACATATGTTGCACGCTGATAAGATATAACGCCAGAAAAAAATCAGTATCTTCACACTGTGAAATACAGTTCCATGGTATGATGACGTACCTCACACGCAAAATATGTATGTATTGATTTTCAATTTGATTTGTCAAAATTTTACGATAGGATATTCGTTCACTATTTATAAAAATGAAGTTATTGGCTACAGCACCATTATTTGTTTCATTTTGTTTACTGGTTTCAAATAAAATGTCAATAATTGTCGTTGAAAATTGTAGGTTTGTAATAAAAGAAATACTTTGTTGTCTTGTCGTTGAAAATTGTAGGTTTATAATAGAAGAAATATTTTGTTGTTTTGTCATTGAAAATTGTAGGTTTATAATAAAAGAAATATTTCCTTGTAGTATCTTTTCTGGTGCTTGAACGCACTTCTCACTGCATAAGAAAATTTTGACACCGAAGGTCTCGCATGATATCAAATTTTCTCACACTGCTGGAATCAAATACAAGAATCAGGAAAGTTTCTACAACATAATATTCTGTATATATGTGTTTGTCATTAGTATTATGGGCCAGATGTTTTTGCTCTTTTAATTAAATACTGTCATTGTCATTAACAGCCAAAGATTTGTGCGAACACGGTGGTACCTGTGTCAATATCCCCGGGGACTACAGATGCGAATGTCAAGCGGGTTTTACGGGTAGAAGATGCGAAGAGAACATAAAGGAATGTCAGTCCAACCCATGTCAAAATGCTGGAACCTGCCTGGATGATATAGCAAAATATGTTTGTGTCTGTCTCGATGGTAGGTATATGTTCTTTTTGTAGGCTATTATTATACAAGCTATTTTTAGACCTACCTGCCGAGCCCTGGTAGCTAAGTCGGTAGCATACAGGACTTGAGAACAGGGGGTCCTTTGTTTGATCCTCGGCTCAGCCAATGTCTTTTCTAGAATTCATGATATTCATTGCAATAGAATTCATTCCTCTCTCACCGCTGACCAATGTTTCAATGATGGTTATGTGGGAAAGCAGCCAGTAGCTTGTTAAGAATATTGTGCTGAGTACTGGTCAAAGAAACTCCAGGAAAGCATGAATAGGTGCTCTTGCCACCATGAGATAAATGAAATAATGTTGAAAACGGCGTTAAACACCATTCAATCAATCAGTCATTTAGACAAACCTAAACTTCATTATTACTCAAAGGGAAAACAATGAACTCTTTACCAAATGACAAAATTTTGGACTTGACTAAATTCAAAGCATTTGCAGATAACAACCCTTTTACATTTACAAAATTCTATGATTGCCTAAATTGAAAGCTTTTGCAGACAACAAAATAATATTATTAACTCAAAAATACAAATTTACTTTTGCAACAGAAGAAAACTTTGTGGGAAAAAGAGAAAATGCCCTAGCCTAGTACTGGTAAAACCAAAGACATACATGAATACATGTGTAGGTCTGAAATAATATTAAAACATCATTCAATAATTGAACACTTTCATGGGTGGAAAAAAAAAGGCGGGGGGAAGAAGATGCCTGTTTGATGATTTTTATCTATTTGTTGTAAATTACAGAAGACCCATCTTTCATGAGAAATAGATATTTGATTAATTTCAAAAAAAGCCATATTTTAAGAAATTTCATTTTAATATCGTGTGAACCTACGGTATGCAATGGCTTTTTTGTCTAACCCCAATTTGCAATGTCACGCTTATAAGCAAATTACAGACATTCAAAAATTATCCATTTACAACTCAATCCCAAGTTCTAATGACCCTGAGGAAGAAGTTTTTGAAAACATTGTGGGAAAAGGAGAAAATGCTGGTAACCAGCATATTCTCCTTTTCCCACAATATTTTTTATCTTTTGAAACAGGAATTTTGTATATCTTGAGTCACATGTATTTTTTCGTCTGCAAATGCTTTCACTTTGGGCAAGTGTAAAATTTTGTTGTTTGGTCGTTGCTGAAGAGGCAAAGAAAACCAATGAAGTGTTTCTTTCTTTTATATTTTTTATTACATTAATTTTGTTACTTTATTTTTTTATCATCATCTGAAAGTCATTACTATTCTGCCTGAAGTTAACTTTTTACCAAACAACAAAATATTGGACGGGACCAAATTGAAAGCATTTACAGACAACAAATATTGAGTAAACGATGATTGCTGTATTTCTGATAGGCTAGAAAGCATTGCGGGAAAAGAAGAAAATGCTTGTAACTAACATTTTATCCTTTTCTCACAATGATTTCTACCCTATCAAAGATAAATTTCACCATATGAGCCACATTTAAATTGTCGTCCTGCAAATGCTTTTAACCCTTTACTGCACGACAAAATTTTAGACCTGTCCGAATTGAAAGCATTTGCAGATGACAGTTTCAGTGTGGCTCATATGAAATGATTTTTCTTGATAGGGTAGAAAACATTGTGGGAAAAGGAGAAAATGCTGGTAACCAGCATTTTCTCCTTTTCCCACAATGTTTTCAAAAGCTTTCTCTTTCAGGGGCGTTAAAAGTCATTTTGTGGTAAAGGGTTAATTGGGACAAGTCTAAGATTATGTTGTTTGGTAAAGAGTTAAATATTGCTCAAATGATGATTTCTGTCTTTGATAGGGTGGAAAACATTGTGGGAAATAGAGAAAATTCTGTTTACCATCATTTTCTCATTTTTCCGCATTGTTTTCAGAAGCCTTGTCTATCAGGGTGGTTATATCTTGGGACTGTGTGGTCATGAATTATGCTCACATGTTCAGTGTGGTTCAAATGACAAGTTTTTATACCCCAAGGAAGAAGACTTTGTGAAAAAATTGTGGAAAAAGGAGATAATGTACTGTGTTTCAAAGACCCTGTGGAAAATGGGCCAATGAAAACATTGTATGAAAAGGAGAAAATGCTGGTATCCAGCATTTTCTCCATTTCCCACAATGATTTCTATCCATAAATCCCATCAGTTTAGAATTTTTTAACCTTTATCCAACTATATAAGTTAAATGAAAATTTCAAGCCCATGGAAAAAATCCAAATAATTCTATTTGAAAAATACTTTTTGGAGAAAAGTATCTCTTTACTGGACAGTGTAGATCCAAGATCAGACTGCATGTTCTGTGCAGTCTGATCTTGATCTACACTGTCCACAAAAGGTCAGTGAATCACACTTAGCAGTGCAAGGGTTAATTTGCCAGCTTGACAAACCTACAAATTTTGAAAAGTCTAAAATTTTGTTGTCTAGTACGAAGTCAAAACTGCGTGGTAAAGGGTTAACTGTAATTTCACGTTGTCACGGGTGATGAGTTTCCCACGATCCAGGCAGTGTCAACATGTTGTGTGTGCTCCATAATGATGTGTTACGGAAGCTGGGTAGATTTTATGTAGATATAAATTACTCGTCATGGGAAAACAGATTTTTATTTTTATGTAACCATTATCAGTTTTGTCATAGTTCTTCACTGCCAATTTTACTGCTAATTTTGTTTTTCTTTCACTTTCCATTTTTTTGTGTTCTTTGCTTTTTTCTTTTTCTGTATTCATGTTTCACTGTCTCTTTATCAAATAAATCAGTTTTGTCAACCTTCACCCCTTACCACACACCCAAGTTTTACCAACCCGGCCGAGCCATGTCGCTCAGTCAGTAGAGAACAGGAGGTTGCTGGTTTGATCCCTGGCTCGGCTAATTTCTTTCAGATAATTGATGATAGTCATTGCAACAGGATTCATTCCTCTCTCACTGCTGATCAGTGTTTCGATGATGGTTATGTGGGAAAGCAGCCAGTGCCTTAGACAGAATATTGTGCAGAGTACTGATAACAGAAACTCCAGGAAAGCATGAATAGGTGCACTGGCCACAGTGATATAACTGTAATATGTTAAAAATGGAGTTAAACACCAAACAATCATTCAATCATTTAACAACCCATGTGAAAATGACGTTTTAAAACATTGTGGGAAAAGGTTACTCTACCCTTTCAACTGAAAATTGAATCACTTGCACCACAGTTAATTTGTTGTTTGCATATGCCTTCTATTTGAGAAGGTCTAAAAGTGTTTTTTTTCGAAGAGTTAACCCGTTACCAAACAATAAAGTTTTGGACTTGTCCGAGTTTAAGGCATTAAATGTGAATCAAATGGCTGAAAGGGTAGAAAACAGTATTTTCTCCTTTTCTGACAATGTTTTCAAAAGTGTTTTCCAACAAGGTCATTGAAGGTCGGGATTGTGTTGTAGAGGGTTAACTCTTCACCAAATGACAAATTTTTTGGACTTGTTAAAATTGATAGGTTTGCAATTCCTATGAAACTTAATTTATGAAGACCTAAAAGGGTAGAAAACGTGGGGAAAGGAGAAATTGTTGGTTACAGGTATTTTCTCCTTTTCCCACAATGTTTCCAAAAGCTTTCGCTGTCAGAGTTGTAGAAACAGTGGATTGTTTGGTAAAGGGTTCAGTTGGACACAGCATTTTTACTGCTAACCCTTAAATACACAATCCGGAAATGTAACAACCCTGAGGAAGAAGCCTTCTGAAAACATTGTGGGAAAAGGAGAAAATGCTGCTAATCAGCATTTTCTCCTTTTGCCCGCAATGTTTTCTACCCTTTCAAATAAAAAAAATCACTACTTAAGCTACATTTAATTTGTCGTCTGCAAATGCTTTCAATTTCATCCAGCCCAAACTTTTGTCGTTTGGTAATAAGTTAATGTTTTTTCCCATGCAGGCTACACTGGAATAAATTGCGAAACAGAGATTGATGAATGTGGATCATCTCCTTGCCTGAACGGTGGTATTTGTGGCGACGGGATCAATGGGTACAAGTGTACTTGTCTGACAGGCTTCAGTGGACTAACTTGCGAAATCGAGAAAAACATGTGTGAGAGTAACCCATGTGAAAATGATGCTACATGTACAAATCTACGCGATAGTTATGTTTGCTCATGTGCCCTAGGTAAGCTTCATCTGGTTGGATAATATCTTTACCTCTAGCCACATATTCTTGAGTTTTAACAGTTTTTTACAAGCCACAATATTTTCTATTCAAAGACAAATTCTGTCATTTGAAAAACATCTTAATGTCCTTTGTAATATCCTTCAATATAGATGGGTCTAAAATTGCGCTGTGTGGTACATGGTTGAAAAATGATAAGAGTCCGTTCGAAGACTATGTTGTTCTCCTTTGTATAACTGAAGAAAAATAAGGGGGTTTCTAAATTCCTATCAACCATCATTTCTTGAAAAGGGGTAGGGGCAAAAATTAGAGCCGGGGCATTTATTAGGATTTATATGGTGTGACATTGTTTAACTCTTTCCCAAAGGACAAAATTTTTAGACTGGTCCAAATTAAAAGTGTTTGCAGACGACAAAGATGACTAAAAACATAAAATTTGCCCATAGAAAGGTAGAAAACATTGTGGGGAAAGGAGAAAATGCTGGTTTCCTTCAGTATTTTCAAAAACTTTCACCTTCAGAGTCGTTAAAAGTCGTGATTGTTTTGTAAAGAGTTAAAATCCATTTAATACTTCCCTGTTTTAGGATGGACTGGCACAAATTGTGAAACAAATATCAACGACTGCTTGGGCGTCACATGTCAGGATGGAAGGTGTATTGACCAGTTAGCCGGGTTTTTCTGCGAGTGTGATGGCGGATATACAGGGACGTTTTGTGAAACAGAAATTGACGAATGTTTGTCAAACCCATGTAAGCATGGAGGGACCTGTACTGATGTTGTGAATGGTTACGAATGTAAATGTCCGAGGGGTACAACAGGATTTAGCTGTGAATACGACCATAACGACTGTAATAGCAATCCTTGCTTGAATGGAGCTCACTGTGTGGATCATATCAACGCATATTCGTGTTCGTGTAAACCAGGGTAGGCATATCCTTTTTGTCATGTAAATATATGTGTAGTAGATCATATAAGTACAGTAATTCCTAGCGCCAAGAATTTTTTGAATTTTAAAGTAACATAATTTCTGATTGGCTATATCAAATGGTTTAGCCAGTCATCAGTTGTTTTTTTCTAAATCTAGAATAAGTCTACCAATGAATTTAAGAATGGTTGATGAATGGGCAGCAAGGAATAAATGTACAATGTTACGAAACTTTACACTTCCAAAGAGGTTGTAGATAAAAAATTGTATCAGTTAGTAAGATGAGTCTCTGACAGAGTAGAGAACATTGTGGAAAAAGCCAGCATTTTCTTCTTTTCCCGCAATATTGGCAAAAGCAATTCTTCAGGGTTATTAAAATTCTATACTGTATGATAAAGGGGTTAAGAACAGTGCCTCCAAACATAAGTTTGACTAATCCAGTTACTGTATAAGTAGAAATTTTTGAGATTTTGCGAAATTGAAAAATTCACAAAGTATACAAACAAATAACAAGTGTCTTGAATTCTCAGACATTTCTGTATGGAAAAAAAACCCTTAATTGGTTATTTGTAATTTTTTTGACACACGTATATATCCACTTACACAGTAGTACAATAATGAGATATGCCTATCATTTGGTTGTTTCAGATTTATGGGTAATAACTGTGAGATCAATATTGATGAGTGCGCTTCGGACCCTTGTTACCATGGCGGCCATTGCAAAGATGGAATCAATTCCTTCACATGTGACTGCCCAGAGGGTTACTATGATGATCAGTGCTTCAGCAATATCAACGAATGTGCCAGTGATCCTTGCGTTAAAGGGTCTTGTAAAGATGGTGTTAATACCTACACTTGTTCATGTGAATTTGGGTACGAGGGTGTGAACTGCGACAGACAGGTGGATAATTGCAAGAGTAATCCTTGTCAACATAACAGCGTCTGTAACAATCACCTTGGTTACTATACGTGTCAGTGTTCTGCTGGCTATACAGGTATGTATTATAATGAGGGCTTGTATTTCAAATTCTTGGTTACTTGAACAAATGGGGTAATTTAACCATTTACTAAACAATCATAAGTTTTAACGACTGCTGTGAAAAACAGATTATAAAAACATTGTGCAGTATGAACCTGATGTGCCTGTACACATGCTCATATGGAAAATACCTCCCTTCTCATTAAAATATTTCAGATCTTTTCCTTGAAATGTGTATTGCAAAGGTTTCCAAGAAAAAAACAACAGAAAATCCTTTTCCTTCAATCTTTTCAAAAGCCTTTTTCCTAACTGTTATTAAATATTGGATTGTTTGGTTAAGATTTAGAGTTTATTTCATCAGCTTGTGGTTAATATGGGGAAATATTTGCCAAAAAAGGGAAAGGTATGCGAAAATAATGAGTGGCACGAGTTATTTTCGCGGACCTTTCCCTTTTGAGGCAAATATTTCCCCATATTAACCACAAGCTGATGAAATAAATTATATATTATATTTCCTTTGATTATTTTGTCAACGAATGCCACTTTTAAAACTTAAAAACTTAAAAAACTAGTTCCAGATTTTCGGCAGGAGGAAAATATTCACTGTGAGGGGGAAATAATTCCCCCAGCTTAAATTACGACATTTCTTTACCCATAACATTTCTAAAAATAGACACATGAAATATAATATTTACAGTTTGCAAGTAGAAAATTTAAACATGGTATCTTCTTTGGAGCGATGAGTTACCTAAATATCAGCTAACACTTTTTTCCATGCCAAGCAAAAACTTTGAAAAGGGCAGGAGCCATTTAGAGAGTAAACCTTATGGATCCTATTTTACAGGTACAAACTGCGAGAGTAACATCAATGAATGCAAGAGTAATCCATGTATTTACGGAGCCTGCAGGGATCTTGTCAATGATTACATGTGTATCTGCGACCCACAGTACACGGGACGTAACTGCGATACCAAAATGGATCCATGCACTCCCAATCGCTGCCAGAACAATGCCCAGTGTGTACCGCAGCAGAATTACACAAATTATTATTGTAATTGCTCGGGATATGGATATACAGGTTAGTAATAAACTGCTATATATGTGTACTTTCTTGTTGACCAGTTATTGATTTATTCCGAGACCTAACGACCGTGAGGTAAAAGGCTTATGAAAACATGGTGAGAAAAGGAGAAAATGCTGGTAACCAGCATTTTCTCCTTTTTCCACAATGTTTTCTTTTTCCAAGTCAGTATCCATTATTCAAAACACTTGTGATTTGTTGTCTACAAAAACTTTCAATATGGACAATTCTTACACTTTGCTGTCCAGTATAGAGTTAAATTAGCTCGAAAATACAGTGGGAGAAGCAGTGATTTTGTTTATTTGCCTGAACTTATTTTAGTACACAAAAATTTTTAGGCATGTCCAAATCGAAGGCATTTGCAGACTTCAAATTATGATGGGATTTGTGTTGGAGAGGATTCAAAACATAGTGGGAAAAGGAGAAAATGCTAGTTTTCATCAATTTTTTCCTTTTCTATCAATGTTTTCAAAGTTCTGTTTTCCTGAGGGTCGTTAAATCTATGTGTTGTTTGTAAAAGGTCAGCTCTTTAGTAGTGTGTCACTTAATGTTATGCTAGACTTTCAGTGAGCTGTAAATTTGAATGTTAGAAAAAGTAGTTTTAATCCATTTTGAAAAAAGTTTTTTTTTTTATTTCTTCTGTTAGGTCGTCACTGTGATCAAGATGTCAATGAATGTGCGCAGTGTGTATATGACGACTCCTGTCCCTGTAAAAATGGGCGCTGCCAAAATACCCCAGGGTCGTATCAATGCAACTGCAATCCCGGGTACGAGGGCAAACACTGTGAAGTGGATCATAATGATTGTTTCCCGAATGAGTGTAAAAACGGAGGACGGTGCCATGATATGCTGAACAGTTTTAACTGTAGCTGTTTGCCAGGTTTTACTGGTATTCTGTGTGAAGTTGACATTGATGAATGTTCACCGAATCCATGTAAACATGGGGCTGCGTGTCAGGAGTATGTGAATTCATACTTTTGTTCATGTGCGCCGGGATTTAGTGGCCAGAACTGCTCCCACAATGATTATGATTGTACAAACAGGTGAGAGTTTTTGAAGGTCATTTTCTTCCTGTGGAACATAACAACATTAACCCTTTACCTCATAATCCCAAGTTTTAACAACCCTGGTGGAGAAGACTGTAGAAAACATTGTGGGAAAAGAAGAAAATGCTGGTAACCAGCATTTTCTCATTTTCCCACAATGTTTTTTTCCCTATCAACGACAAATTTCGTCAATTTAGCCACCTTTAATTTGTCATCTGCTAAAGCTTCTAATTTGGACTAGTGCAAATTTTGTTGTTTGATAAAGGATTAAAGGGGGCTACCCTGATTTTCATGATTTCACTAAACTACAAAAGTGATTCATCACTGAATTAAGTTAGGGTATAGCTGGCAAACAACAGAAAAGAAGTTGGACAATTGTATATAAAAAAAAAAGAAAATTTTCAGGCGCATTTCCTTATTGGCGTATCTGGCATCCTACTGTATTTTTGGATTCGGAGCCAGAGCTTTGCAAAGGTTTATGGAATGTCACCTGCGGACTGTGCCGGCTGACATGGGTGAATTCTTCTCTTCACAGGGCATGGTTCAGCTGTTTTTGATTAGACTGGATGTACCATGTTCAATATTGGTTATAAACCTGTTGCCATATAACAAATTTTAGATTCTTCCAAACTGAGAGCAACTGCAGACGACAAATTTAAAATCAGTACAAATTACCCAAAGATTTCTGATAGGGTGGAAAACATTGTGGGAAAAAGAGCTAATACAGACACCAGTGTTTTCTACCATAGGGTCATTGACACTCTGACTTGTTTGGTGAAGACTTAATGGGAAAAAAATGTGCTTTTTTTGTTAACAGTTCCTGTCTTAATGGAGGTCGTTGCATCGATGGGATTAACTCGTACAGATGCGATTGTGCTCCTGATTACACAGGGGCAAACTGCGAACACCACATCAATCCATGTGACGTCAACCAGTGCATGAATGGTGCAACTTGTAAAAACACGCCAAATGGCCATTTCTGTCAGTGTCCGATTGGTTTTGAAGGCCCCAAATGTGAAGTAAGTTTTTATTTGGAATAAAGAGAGTATTTGAATTTGTTCAACTTTTATGTTACTGTTAACTCTATACTGCAAGACAACATTTTTACTCCTGTCCAATTCAAATGCATCTGCAGACAATGAACGAGGGTCATATGTTGATGGGGTTTGTCATTGAAATTGTTGTGGGCTATGGATAAAACGCTGGTTACCAGCATTTTTTCACTTTTTGCAGAAGCCATTTACCTCAGGTCTTTATGAGTGAGATATAAAGGATAATGAACTGGTTGTGTTTGATATTAAAAATCTGTCACTAGAATGGGGTGTGATGTGTTAAAAAAAAAAGAATCTGAAGGACAAGTTTTTTTTAACCGCATCAAACCCTGTTTGAGTGACAGATTTTTAATGTCATACATAACCAGTTGATTTTCCTACTTATTATACGCCCGTCAGGCGGGCGGGCGGGCGGCGTCCCCATTCTTTGTCCGGAGCATATCTCCAAAACTATGCTAGCTACGGTTATGAAATTTCATGGGTGGATAGATCTCATCAAGGCGGAGTGCAGTGCACAGGAATCATAACTCTCGCTTGCTTAATTTTTGAGTTATTGCCCTTTGTTGTTTTTCATACTTGAATTTTGTCCGGAGCATATCTCCAAAACTATACTAGCTACGGTTATGAAACTTCATAGGTGGATAGATCTTATCAAGGGGGAGTGCAGTGCACAGGAATCATAACTCTTGCTTCCTTAATTTTTGAGTTATTGCCCTTTGCGGTGGGACGGGCGTATCTTGCGACAATTTGCCGCTCTTGTTGTATTCCTAATTTACCCTTTTTTTATTCTCAAAATTATCAAGAATGGTACAATATCAGCAATATAGGAAAAATGTAGTTCCAGCAAACATGTTAAAACTACCTATATTTTCACTAGTGATGATACAATATTTATCATCACCTGTGGTGTTACTCACTGTGAAATCCCAGTAGCTCACTGATAAGAATATAATAAAAGGAGAAAATTGTTGTAGCCGTATATCATACAACTTTTTGGAAAGCATTCTTTCGGAAGGTTTTTTAAACAGGCAGTTTGATGGAAAGGAGTTGATTTTGTTCCACATAATTATTTACCAGATGGCAAAATTTCAGACTTGCCCAATAGGGTTTGTTTCTGATGGAGCAGAAAACGGTGTTTGACTCTGTGCCTCACGACAAAAATTTAGACCTGTCAAAATTGAAAGCATTTGCAGATGACAAAGTAAATGTAGATCAGATGTTGATTTTTGTCTTTGATAGGGAAGAAAACATTGTGGGAAAAGGAGAAAATGCTGGTTACCAGCATTTTCTTCTTGACCCACAATGGTTTTAGAAGCCTTCTCTTTCAGGGTTGTTACAAGTTGGGATTGTGTGGTGTAGGGAGTTCCTTATTAAGGAGTTTATAATGCTTTAGGTACTTAAATCTTTACAAGATAAAATTTGAGACCTATCCATATTGAAAGCATTTGCAGGGGGCAAATAAGATACGGCACAAATGATGCTATTTGTTTCTGATTCTGTAGAAAACATTGTAGGAAAAGGGAAAAAATGCTGTTTGGTAAAGTGTTAATGTAATGTTTCAGGGTCAAATGAGTATCATTATTCTTTTTTTTTTTTACAGATGTTCGTGGATTGGTGCAGTCAAGGAGTGTGTGAAAACGGTGGAACTTGTTCCCAAGTTGCGAATGAATTCCGATGTGATTGTACGCCAAACTACACTGGTCATGTTTGTGACGTCCTCAGAGTCACTTGCGAGATAGCAGCAGAACTTAGTAGTAAGTTTCTTTTTTATTTCAGAATATTTCAATTTTTGATATGCAAATTTTTACAGTTCTTTTTTCTCCTTATGATTGTGAATAAGTTTTTAGTGCAAAATATGGAGATCTTTTCTGTTAATCCTTTACCAGATGACACAATTTCAGCTTTGTCCAAGTTGAAAGCATTTGCAGACGACAATTTCACTGTGGCTCAAATGGTGCAATTTTTCTTTGATAGGGTAGAAAACATTGTGGGAAAAGGAGAAAATGCTGGTTACCAGCATTTTCTCCTTTTCCCACAATGTTTTCAAACTGCTTCTTTCCCATGGTCGTTTAAAGTCAGCATTAAAGAATTAAAGGTTATTAACTCTTTATCAGGCGACAAAATTTTAGACTTGTCCAGATTGAAAGCGTGTGTATACGACAAATTAAATGTGGCTCAAAGGATGAGAATTGTCTCTCTAAGGACAGAAAACTTGTGGGAAATGGAGAAAATGCTGGCGACTGGCATTTTGCCTTTTTTACTCAATGTTTTCAAAAACTCTGAGAGCATGAAGAAAGTCCAAAGTTTTGTTGTTTGGTGGTGTGATCCTTTGCCCCTCAACAGTTTATGAGTTTAAACAAAGTTACATATGAGCCTTGCTCTGGTAAAAGGGGGCTTGATGTATCTACATGATGCATTAGACTAAGCAATCCATCAGATAACTATTGATCCATAATAGCAACCTTTTTTTATACCCCCGCAAAACGAATGTTTTCGGGGGTATACTGGAATCAGCCTGTCTGTCCGTCAGTCTGTGTGTCCGTCCGTGTGTCCGCGTGTGTACAAAATACTAGTAATTTTGTGTTGCGAACTCCTCCTACAGTTTTGCTGCTATTGTATTGAAAGTTTGTTGATACATTGATCGTATACTGAAGTTGTGCAAGACGCAGTTTTCAATCATCTACTCCCTATGCTTCAAGGGTAATCTCCCCTTGAACTTAGAAATTTTTTTGTTAAATTGTCTGTTTCTGTCAAAGCGCTGGCGGGGGTATTAAGTCACATTCAGTGACAGCTCTAGTTTAAAACTAACTTAATCGTAAGGTAGACTTGTCTTTTGACATGTACCAAAATAGGGCTGAATGTATCTACATGATGCATTATACCAATCAAGCCATTAGATAATTATGGACCCATAGCAACATTTTTTTAACAACAAACTTAATCATGAGGTAGACTCGTCTTTTGACGTACAAAATTGACCGACGGTAAAAAGGTTTAACTTTGGTCAGCCTGTGCAGATTGGGTCGATAGTTTTTGCACATCCATTAAGCCCCCTGTTCACAGAGCATGGCTCAATTATATATTTTTTTACTCTTCACAGATGTTGCAGAAGCGAATCTTTGTAACCATGGCAACTGTGTGAATGATGGCGACTCCCACAGGTGTATATGTCAAGAAGGATACCAGGGGAGTTATTGCGATCAAAAAATCAATAACTGTGATTCTATGCCCTGTCAAAATGGCGGTAACTGTAGCGAACAAGGAAACTCTTTCAAATGCAATTGTGCGCATGGCTTCATGGGACTCACATGTGAAGTGGATATAAATGATTGTGCGAATCAGCCTTGTGCTAATGGAGGAACTTGCCATGATCTTGTTGGAATGTTTGTCTGCTCATGCCCGCCAGGAACCTCGGGTTATCTCTGCGATATTAACCATAACGACTGTTACCAAGGAGCGTGTCATCATGGTGGTACATGTGTTGATCGTGTCGGAGGGTTCCAGTGTATTTGTCCAGATGGATATGTTGGTCCAAGATGTGAAGGTGATATTAACGAGTGTCTGTCGAATCCTTGTGGGGTAATGGGAACACTGAGTTGTGAGCAGTTACTGAATGATTATCGATGTCATTGCAAAGTGGGGTATGCTGGTCGCCGCTGTATGACACCGATCAATTACTGCACGACCAATCCGTGCAAGAATAACGGTGAATGTGTTAATGGCGTAGATGGTCCTTCTTGTAGATGTCCTCAGGTAAGGATTAGATTATTTTACCTATTTAACCCTTTACCACACTACCCTGTGTTTTAACTCTACCAAACAAGAAATTTCTAGACTGGTTCATTGAAAGTAATTGTTGATAACAAATTGAATATGGCTCAGATGATGAAGTAATATGTCTCTGAGAGGGTAGAAAACAGTGTGGGAAAAGGAGAAAATGCTGATTACCAGTTAGACAAAATGGACTTTTGAGGAATCCATAACTATAGGATGATAAGCTTGTTATAATGTATCGCAGATGCATTAAACCCCCTTTTCCCAGAGTGATAGTCAAATGGTTTGATCTAAAAATTTTCTTTGTGTAAGAGGGAATTAGTTGTAGGTAGTTGCTTTTAATGTGGAGTTCTTAGGCTGCTAAGGGTGACTCGGTGACCTTTTGGGGACAGTGTAGATTCAGATCAGACTGCACAGAATGTGCAGTGTGATCTTGAATCTACACTGTCCATTACGGAGATATTTTCCCCTAAATGATACCTTTAAAATAGCAACATTCTTGGTTTTTGCTATGGGCTTGAAAATTTGCTTTTATTTATTTTGCACATTGAGGGTTAAATTTTGTCATCAGCTAAAGATCTTACCGCACTTGCAGGGATTTTCTGGACCTTTGTGTGAGCGACTGGCAACTATTTGTGATGAGGTAGACTGCCTGAATGGTGGAGAATGCCAGCTTGTAGGTGACGGATTCAAGTGTAATTGTCCGTATGGCTGGTCTGGATCCAGGTGTGAAAATAATATCAACGAGTGTGCGTCCAACCCATGTGTGAATGGAGGGCAGTGCTGGGACCGGAATGGTATGTACCATTAAACCTTGACTGTCTCTTAATGGTATACATTTTTGTCTACATGCTTTAACTCTTTACCACACAATCCCGACTTTTAACGACCTTGAGAAAGAAGCCTGTAGAAAACATTGTGGGAAAAGGAGAAAATGCTGGTAACCAGCATTTTCTCCTTTTCCCACAATATTTTCTAACCTATCAAAGTCAGAATTCATCACATTAACAAGATTTAATTTGTTGTCTGCAGATGCTTTGAATTTGGTCCAGTCCAAAAATTTTTCGTTTGGTAAAGAGTTAAACCTGAAAGAAAATCCTGTATAGTAAACATTAATTTTTGACCACACAATCCTGACTATTAATGGCTTGAAAGAGAAGGCTTTCAAAAACACTGTTTTCAAAAGGCATCTCTAAATTTTTTATTGATCATAATGGAAAGCATTTAATTACTATATTTTAAATGTTAGGAATGAGAATTTGTCTTTTAAAGAGTAAAAAAGCATGATGGAAATAGGAGAAGATTCAGGTTATGAGCATTTTTTGTCATTTTCTGAATGTTTTTAAAAGCCCTCTATGAATTTTAAAGGAATTGACTGATTGTTTTTGTTGACTTACAGGGTACTACGAATGTCTATGTCCAAAATATTACACGGGAATTCACTGTGAGGTGAAGGACATATCAGCGACCCCTGGTATTGGAAAACCAGCAACAACAACCCCGACACTTCCGTCTGTGCCAGCAGAATGTATTGCACGAGACTGTCCATCTAAAGCTGGTAATGGGCAGTGTGATGTAAGTCTGAACTTGAATTTATACACTGGTTATTTATTTTTATTTTTATTTTCAGCTCAGCTGATTTCTAAGAAAATGTGTTGTTGTTGTCATCATCATTGTCGTCTTGGGAAAACTTTGACATTTTGTAATATCTCTGTTTTTACTGAAGATATTTACTTCAAACTTAAAACAAGTTGTTTACTATCAAAAGGGGAACCTATACACAAGGGGAGGTAACTGTTGAAGTATTTTTTGACACAGTTATGTCCCTTTTGTGACCTAGAATTTTAAGTGAAAATAAAGCACTTGCAGCTGAGTTGACATCTGCGATGCTCTTGCTTTTGTGGCTTCAACAAAGGGAATTGTCTCTGAACTCTTTACCAAACAGCATGATTTGGAACTTGTCCAAATTGAAAGCATTTTCAGAAGACAAACTCAATGTTGCAATTATAGGTATTTTTTCTTCAGTGGGTAAAAAAACATTGTGGGAAAAGGAGAAAATGCTGGTATTACCAGCATTTTCTCCTTTTCCCAAAATGTTTTCAAAAATCCCATTCTTCGGGGACATTAAAACTGGGGATTGTGTGGTAAAGGGGTATAGGGTACAAAACATTGAGGGAAAAGGGAAAAAAAGCAGGTAATATCAGCATTTTCTCCATTTCCCACATTGTTTTCAAAAGCCTTCTTCCTCAAGGTTGATAAAAGTCCCGATTGTGGTAATTGGTTTTAAATGATTTCAAAATTGCTTTAGAAAGTAATTAATTAAGGAAAATTTTTTAATACCGCAAGCTGGAGTAAAGATTTGGTCCAGTTGTATTTGATTGAGATTTTACCATGAATATGTTTTCGTGTTTTAATTAATCTTTTTGTACACAATTTAGACTTCTACTGACCCCTGAGGAAGTAGGCTTTGAAAATATTGTGGGAAAAGGAAAAAATGCTGGTAATCAGCAGTTTTTCCTTATCCTACAATGTTTTCAACCCTATCAAGGACAAATTTCTTCATTTGAGTCACCTTTAATTTGTCGTCTGCAAATGCTTTTAATTTAGCCAATTTGAGGATTTTGTCATCCTATAAAGATTTAATGCCAGAATGTGTTTTTCTGGTATTTTTTTTAATTGCCTTAACTCTTTACCAAATGACAAAATTTTAAACTTGTCCAAATTGAAAGCACTTGCAGATGACACAATAAACTTAACTCAAAAATTGAAATTTGTTTCCAGCAGGGTAGAAAACATTGTGGGAAAAGGAGAAAATGCTGGTTACCAGCATTTTCTCCTTTTCCCACAAGGTTTTCAAAAGCCTTCTTTGCCAGGGTCGTGAAAACCAGGGATTGTTTGGTAAAGGGTTAATACGTTTTTGTGGTAATTTTTCTACAGCCCGAATGCAATATTCCTGCATGTGACTACGATTCCCAGGACTGTAGTGAGACTACGAGACCATGGAAGCACTGTAACGAGCCTCGGGACGGAGTTCTCTGTTGGAATGTTTTTAACGACAGCAAATGCGATCAGCAATGCATGTCAGAAGAATGCTTATTTGATGGTTTTGATTGTGCAAGAACCCTCGGAAAATGTAACCCACATTACGACACATATTGTAAACTTGTGTACGACAATGGAATCTGTGACGAAGTGTGCGATACAGCGGCATGCAACTGGGACGGATCAGATTGTGCCCGTGAAGAGCAGCAGCTGTCTACTGGGACTCTGGTCCTTTATGTCGGGGTGGCACCAGATATTTTCCGGAACATGACCAAAGAATTTCTCCGAAGTCTGGGGAGCCTTCTACGTGCCGTGCTCATAACCAAGTTAGATGAGAATCAAGAGGAGATGATTTATTCGTGGTATAGGCCGATCACTTCAGGAAGATTCCGACGGGCGGTTGGTGCTAATACGCCCAGTGTGTCAAATGACAGGGAACTTTTAGGGTAAGACCTTTTACCCAGGCAATGTGTTGTTGAGCCATGCTCTGTGAAAAGGGGGCTTAATACATCTGCGAACAGTATCAAACCAGATCAGCCTCCGCAGGCTGACCTGGGCCGAAACTTTTCACTATTTGGTCAATTTTCTGTATGTCCATGAACCAGTCTACCTTATGATTAAGTCAGTTATTTAAAAAAAGGGGCTAGTATGGGTCCATGATTATGTAATGACTTGTTTGGTATCATGTATCACAGAGATGCATTTAGCCCCCTGTTCACAGAGCATGGCACAGTTTATTTGTTGATTATTTATTCCGTTACCAAACAATTCGAAGCTGTAAAGATCCTTAGGGAGAAGGGTTTTCAAAACATTGTAGGTAAATAAGACTTTCTCCTTTTCCCACAATGTTTTCGACTCTTTTGTTGTCTGATTCCATCAGTTGTCATCAGACACTATCAATATGGATGGGTCCAAATTTGTTTCATACAGTAAAAGTTAAGCCCGTTACTGTTCAGGTTATGTGGCCTGGCCGTGCAGCTCTAAGGTTAGCATATCTGACTTGTGACCTTGTGGTTGTGTGTTCAGTATCTAGTTGAGGCAAACTTTCTCTCTGGTGTTTTTCGCCTCTCACCTCTGATACATTTAAGAAAAGTAGTCAGTGACTTGGAAAGCAAGTTGTGTCGGTACTGGTGTGAGAAAGCGGGGAAATACATACATAGGTGCACTGACTGCCCTGATATGACCTAAGCTGTTAACATGGCATTAGACTCCAATACTATCAATCAGTCAGGTTATTTGTGTTCTCCTATTAGCTTAAAACTAGTGACATTAACTCTTTACCAGACAACAAAATTTAAGCCTTATCTATACTGAAAACATTTGCAGACAACAATTACAGTGTGGCTCAAATAGTACAATTTTTCTTTGATAGGGTAGAAAGCATTGTGGGAAAAGGAGAAAATGCTGGTTACCAGCATTTTCTCCTTCTCTCACAGTGTTTTCAAAAGTCTTCTTTCCCAGGGTCGTTAAAAGTCAGCATTGTGCATTAAAAGGTTAAACAAGTAGTTCTTTACTACACAAAAAATGTACAAGTCTTGTTCAGATTTGTAGATGACAATTGGAATGTGGCATAAATAATGGAATTTATCTTTGATAGGGTAGAAAGCATTGTGAGAAAAGGACAAAATACTGGTAACCAGCATTTTCTCCTTTTCTCAAAATGCTTTCAAAAGGCTTCTTCTTAGGGTCATTAAAACTCGGAATTGTTTGATTAAAGAATTATAATTTTTACCAGATGACCAAACTTACTGTTGTGAAAATTTGCAGACAACATATCAAATGAGGCTTAAATCAAGGGATTTATCTTAAATTAAAGATTAGCTGAGATGTCGAAATTCAAACCAGAAATCTCAAAATTTGACAGTGTAGATCCATGGCTAGACTGTACATTTTGTTCTTTTATACTGCAAAGAAATTTCTCGCAATCTGATTGGATAATATGTCCCGAACAAATAAATATGTACACTGGCAAAATCTACGTAAAACAAAGTTTCCGTTTGGGAGCCCCGTATACATGATTATTCTTTCAACACAACATCCAAAATGGCGGCGTCTATCGATACAAGCCACCCACAAGACAATCATATGAAACCGAACATTGTAGCGTTAAAAGGACAACCTAATGGTCGTTTTAGGTAACTAATAGTCGTTTACTTTTGCCAACAAATCATTAAAATGCATAGTTGCTTACCTTGAAGTTGTTTGAATCCACGTTAAAAGAAAAATGCGTCAAACGCCTATCGTAGTGACATTATCCAGTTAATTCACAAAACTTCACATTTTACCAAGATTTCAGTGACGTCATTTCCCAGTGACATCACTTTTCATTGAATTTGGGCTCTCAGAAGGGAAATACGATTTCGTCAGCGTACTCATTTTGTGAATACATAAAACAGGGAAATTTCGCCGAATACACGTTGGAATAGTAAAACTTTGCAGTATAATAAATTCGTTGTATGGTTAGGTGGTAGGGAACTTGGAAACTTGTTCATGGCTGTTGCAAATCATGTCGCCACCTCGCCTTCGGCTCAGAGCGACATGATTTGCCACAGCCGTGAACAAGTTTCCAAGTCCCCTGCCACCTGACTGTACAACTAATAATGTCTTGATTCAAATCAACACTGTCTGCAAATGAAGCCAGAGATGTCCTTAGCTTTATATCAGTTGCAAAAAATAAAAAACTACTTTAAGACAGAATGTTGCAATGGATTCATTAATCATTTACCACACTATCCTGAGATTAAACGACCCTAGGTGAGAGGGCTTTTGAAAACACTGTTGGAAAAGGAGAAAATGCTGGTTACCAGTATTTTCTCCCTTTCCCACAATGTTTTTCTTCCACCCTAAATCAATTTTAATTTTTAAGTCACATTTAGCTTGTCGTCTGCAAATGCTTTCAATTTGAACCAGTCTAAAATTTTGTTGTGTGTTAATGACCCTGAGAAAGAAGGCCTTCAAAAAAATTGTAGGACAAGATGAAAATGCTGGTAACCAGCATTTTCTCCTTTTCCCACAATGTTTTCTGCCAATTTTTGAGACAAATCCTCACCATTTTAGCCATATTTGAATTGTTGTCTGCAACTGCTTTCCAAAAGGACCAGTCTAAAATTTGTTGTGTGGCAAAGAGTTAATTAATTCTTCCATGTTTTTCAGAACAATCATTTATGTGATTATTGACATCAGACCCTGTCTTAAAAGTGGATACTATGAGTGTTTTGATTCTACAGAGAGTGCTGCCGAGTTCCTATTGGCTGCTATCTTACAAGGATGGCAGCCGTCTGCTAATTTGCCACTAGTTAGTGCAGCAGGTGAGTACTGTCGTAAAGAAGATAGGAAACATTGTGGGAAAAGGAAAAGATGCTGGGTACCAGCCTTCTTGCCGCTTGCCCATAATTTATAGCTTGGCTGTCTTGGAAGGAAAAGTAGAGGTATTGTCATAGCGATGTTGCTGTCTGCTTCATTGTCATCTACGTCGTCGTCGCACTGACATTTTATAAGATCTCTGTCATTATTGAAGATATTAACTGCAAATTTGGAGTAGATGTTAACTATCAAAAGGGGAACGCATACAGGATGGGCAGGTAACCATTAGAATACTTTTGACAAAGTTATGCCCCCTTTTTCAACTTGTAATATTATCGGAAAAGCAACTGGAGCCGAGTGTTTGCACCTGCATGAGGTGCTATTTTTAGTTGTGTGCAGTAGGGGTGGATTACTGGAATTAGGTTGTCAATCTAACCATAGACGCAAATTTGTATTGTCTTCTCGCCCCACAGTTTATTACCAATTTGATTGCACTTTAACCTTTTACCACGCAATATTGAGTTTTAAAGACCCTGAGAAAAATGCCTTTTGAAAACATTGTTGGAAAAGGAGAAAATGCTGGTAACCAGCATTTTCTCCTTTTTCAGCAATGTTTTCCACCTTATTAAACACAGATTCGATCATTTCAGCCACATTCAAATTGTCATCTGCAATTGCTTTCAATTTCGATAAGTCTAAATTTTTGTCGTTTGGTAAAGAGTTAATGAAACAGTCCCTACCATGGGAACTTGAGCATTGTGACGTACAATTTTTATTTTTATCGGGCCAAGCCCCAGTAGCGCATCCAGTAGCATACAGGACTTACGAACAGGGTTTGCTGGCCTGAATCCTTAGCTTAGCCAATTTCTTTACAAGGATTGATGGTAGACATTGCAACAGGATTTGTTCCCCTCTCACCGCTGACCATTGTTCTGACAAAGGATATTTGGGGAAGCAGCCAGTGGCTTTGGAAGAATAATGTTTGCTTGTCCTTTTAAAAAACAAATACCATCCTTTTAGCCACATCAGATTTTTCATATACAAATTGTTATCCCCCGCCGAAGGTGGAGGGATATAGTTTTAGCGTTGTCCGTCCATCCGTGTGTCCGTCTGTGTGTCCGTCCGGGAGAATATCTCCAATACTATTGGACGGAATTTCATGAAACTTTATACATGTGTACAATAACCCATTCCGCCGTTCTTTTTTTTTTTCTTTTTTTGATTCGATGAAAATGGCCGACTGGGTGCAATTTTAAGTTAAGCGGTCAAGTAAATTTTTCAGTGAGGGGATATCATTTCAATGAAATTGCTTGTTTGAATAAGAATTCAAACATTTTTCATCGCATAAAAGGTTAATCAGAGTACATTTTTTCACAGCTGAAGGAGAAACCCCAGCGGGGGAGGAGGATGATCCCATATCAAATACCCTGGTCATCATGGTGACTTGTGGTGCAGTCCTCGTACTCTTGGTAGTTGTGGTTTTTGTTATTTTCCGGAGAAAGACGGTCTCTGGAATTACTTGGTTTCCTGAAGGGTTCTTTGCTCGAGGAAGTGATGCAGGGCCCTCGTCCAGAACGTCAAAAAGACACGTCCCTGATGGTGGGGAAGAATTGAGGTGAGAGAATTATGTTTCTCTATTACGCTGAGGGGAGTAAGGATGCATTTTGGCATTAACCTGTAATCAAATAATTCAGAATGATCCAAATTTAATTTTGTTCCTGTAGATAAAGGTTAGGTCATTAGTAACTTCCTCAATCAAAGTTTAGCAGGAGACATAAAACATAATGTTGTTAATTGGGGAATACTATATGAGTCATGCTTTGTGAAAAGGGGGCTTAATGCATCTGCAAGATGTATTGACCCAGGTCAGTTTGAGCAATCTGCGCAGGCTGGCCTGGGCCAAAAGTTTCTGCTTTTAGTCAATTATCTATATGTCCACAGACCAGTCTACCTCATGATTAAGTTGGTTGTTAAAAGTGGCTATAATGGATCCATAATTATGTGATGACGTGCCTGGTATTATGTATCACGGAGATGCATTAAGCCCCTTTTTATGCAAGAGCATGGCTCATATATTAAGTTTACATATTAACACATAATGTAAAAATTGTGCTGCTGATTCTGAGGCTAGTTTGTGGAACAGAATTTTGAAAAAAAAGTCATCATCATCATCATCATTCAACAAAGTACAAAACATTACATTTGTCTAAATTAAAAGCATTTGCAGCACATACATCAAATGTGGTTATCTCTTTACCAAACGACAAAAGTTTAGACTGGTCCAAATTGAAAGCACTTGCAGACGACAAAATAAACGCAACTCAAAAGTTGAAATTCGTTTCCAGCAGGTTAGAAAACGTTGTGGGAAAAGGAGAAAATGGTGGTTACCAGCATTTTCTCCTTTTCCCGCAATGTTTTCAAAAGGCTTCTTCCTCAGGGTCGTAAAAACCAGGGATTGTTTGGTAAAGAGTTAACTTTTTACCCGTAACCAACATTTTCTCCTATTCCCACAACCTTTTCAAAAGCATTCCTTCTCAGGGTCGTTAAACGTCGGGATTGTGTCGTAAAGGGTTAATTCTTTACCAAACAAAATTTAACACTCATCATATTTGAGAGCATTTTCAGACAATAGATTAATTTTGGCTTAAATGACAGAAATTGGTAATGGTAGAAAACAGTAGTATAAGGAGATAATGCTGGTAACCAGTATTTTCACCTTTTCCTACAGTCTTTTCAAAAAACGTCTGTCTCATCTTTGTTAAAACTTAGGATTGTTTGGTAAAATGGAAAAAGTGACAGGTCTTTGAAAGGGTAATAATATTTTGTTGCCTTAGCTTGATGGGGAAGTATTCAATGCTGTAGGGGGTTTGAGTATGGTTTTTGAAAACTGATCAAGGTTTTGAGACCCAGTATCATTTCAAATATTTCAGGACGGTTGGTAAAGGCTCGATGGACAAAGTTGATAACAATGATAATAACACAACTGATGATTGGGATCTGGATCAGCCTGCCAAGCGAATAAAGGTAATTTTTACTGTAATACATAATTTAAACAGATTTATTTTACATCGAATGAGAAACTAAATAGATTTATTTTACATCGATTGAGAAACAAGTTCATACAATTTATACTAATCTCTCTCGATTATGTTTTCTGTACCTGTACTGAATGTGTGGGCCAATGATCAGTCCCAAAGTTGACACCCGCTCCCAGGTATCGAACTCAGGACCTTATGGTTACGAGGACGATGCTCTACCTCACAACCACAGATACCACAAACACACTATAACACATTATGTTCCCATATGCATGCCTAATTTCCGCCTAATGTCAAAATATAAATAAGTTATGCTCTGGCTAAAGTGGGTTTAACTCTTTACTACACAATCCCGAGTTTAAACGACCCCGTGGAAGAAGCCTTTTGAAAACATTGTGGGAAAAAGAGAAAATGCTTGTAACCAGCATTTTTTTTCTTTTCCCACAATGTTTTCTACCCTATCAAGGACATATTCTATTGTTTAAGCCACATTTGAATTGTCATAATTATACAAATGCTTACAATTTGAACTAGTGTAAAATTTTGTTGTTTGGTAAAGAGTTAGTGCATGTTTGTGATGCATGATACCAAGTAAGTTGCCACAAAGTTATGGATCCATAACTCCATTTTGTTTTACAATTGGCTGAATGCTGTGGTAGAATGGTTCTTGGACATGCAGAAAGTTAACCAAAAGCAAAAAGTTTTGACCCAGGTCAGCCTGCATGGACTGCACAGGCTGACCTAGTTTGATACTTTTTGCAGATGCAATAAATCCTCTTTTCTCAGAGCATGGCTCATAATGAAAATGACAACACAAACCCCCAAAAAATTATTTAGAGTTTTTACTTAACATTTCACTGTTTGGCTTCCTTAACCCTTACGCTGCTAATCGAGACCTGCTGACCTTTTGCAGACAGTGTAGATCAAGATCAGACTGCACAGAATGTGCAGTCTGATCTTGGGTCTACATTGTCCAATAAGGAGATATTTTTCAGATACATTCGAAAAAGTATTATTTGATTTTTTACTATCGCCTTGAAGAGTTTCATTTAATTTAATCAGCAGGCTAAAGGTTAGTATAAAAATTATGAAATACTAATGTCAGAGTAACTTGTTAGAACCAGTTCTCAGCAGATGCATAAACTTGTGTGAACACAGATAAAAATGGATGATTTAATTACAGCTTGAACATATGGGAGAGTCCACAACTGATCCAAATGATACGAGGCAATGGACACCACAGCACCTAGAGGCGGCAAATGTTCCAAATGCGTCGATCATGGCCTTAACTCCACCCACTGGGGACGTATTCAACTCGAGAGATGTCGATGTCCAAGGACCAGACGGTTTCACACCTTTAATGTTGGCAGCCATGCGGGGTATGGGTTCAGATACAGGAAACGATATTGTAAGCACTGGTTCGGGAACATCAGGTGATAGTGAGGAGTCAGACGAGAGGTCGCCGGAAATCATACGAAGTTTGTTGAATCAGGGAGCCTCGATCGATGCCAAAACAGACAGGACTGGTAAGAAACCTTTAACCTTTTACCAAACAATCGCTGGTTTTAACGACCCTGAGGTAGAAGCCTTCTGAAAATATTGTGGGAAAAGGAGAAAATGCTGGTAGCCAAAATTTTCTCCTTTTCCCACAAAATTTTCTACTCTTCCAAAGTCAAGTCTCAATTTTTGGTTCAAGTTCATTTTGTCGTCTGCAAATGCTTTCAATTTGGACAAGTCTAAAATTTTGTCGTCTGGTAAAGAGTTAACTTAGTGGCAGATGATGATAGTTTAGACTAGCCCACATTGAAAATATTAGCAGGGGAAAAACTTGAAAGTGTGTCAAATAATTGGAGTTGTCTCTCAAAGGTTACCAGTATTTTCTGCTTTTCCCACTCTGCTTTCAAAGCCCTTTTCCTGAAGGGGTTGTGTAGTAAAGGATTAACTCTTTACCAAACAACTCAGAGTTTTAATAATGGGGAGTGGGGGTTGTGGTTTCTAAAACATAGTGGGTAACCAGGGTCCGTATTCACCAACCTTTCTGAAGAAGATTCTTGGTCTTTTTCTCCAAGATTTTCTAAGTCTGAAAGTAACACAACTTCTGATTGGCTAAACCAAATGGTTTAGCCAATCAGAAGTTGTGTTACTTTCAAATGTAGAAAATTCTGGAGAATAAGACTAAGAACGTTCTTAAGAATGATTGGTGAATACGGACCCAGGACAAGATTTTAGACTTATTCAGGTGATATAATAATTATATAAAAGGTGTATCAAATAATGGGATTTTATTGTACAAGTTTTGCCTAAAATTTAGGATTATTTGAATAAGCATGAAATATAAAAACCAACTAATGTATAATTCTTTGTTATGCAGGAGAGACCTCCCTACATTTAGCAGCAAGGTACGCCAGAGCAGATGCTTCGAAAGCTTTGTTAGACCTAGGGGCAGATCCAAATTTCCAAGACGCGGGTGGGAGGACCCCGTTACACACAGCAGTTGCAGCAGATGCTCAGGGCGTTTTCCAGGTAAATGATTTGATTTGTTCGGTGTTTTTAACATTATGTCAGTTATATTATTGACCAGTGCACCTATTCATGCTTTCCTGGAGTTTTTAAACCAGTACTCTGCTAAACATTCATTTTAAGCCTTTGGCTTTTTTTTATTACATAAACAATATTGAGGCAATGTTCTGAATTTTAAAAAAAATCCTTTATTTTGTTATTAACCCTTTACCAAACAATCCCTGGTTTTTATGACCCTGAGGTAGAAGCCTTTTGAAAACATTGTGGGAAAAGGAGAAAATGCTGGTAACCAGCATTTTCTCCTTTTCCCACAATGTTTTCTACCCTGCTGGAAACAAATTTCAATTTTTGAGTTACGTTTATTTTGTCGTCTGCAAGTGCTTTCAATTTGGACCAGTCTAAACTTTTGTCGTTTGGTAAAGAGTTAAGTTACATTAACCCCTTACCACACAATCCCAAGTTTAAACAATGCTGAAGAAGAAACCTTTTGAAAACATTGTGGCAAAAGGAGAAAATGATAGTAACCAGCATTTTCTCCTTTTCCCACAATGTTTTCTACCTTGTCAAATACAGAAATCGCTGTTTATACAACAGTTAATTTGTCGTCTGCAAATGCTTTCAAGTTGTTTCAGTCCAAAATTTTGTCATTTGTTAAAGTGTCAAATGAATTGGATATGGAGTCAACAAACAATTCTGTTCTGTAGAGACCACCAAATGGCAGTACCGTACTGTCTCCATTTAATGCCCCTGGGGATATTACATTTACCAAAAGGGTGGGGGATTAATGGAGGTATAATGACAGAGAATTTTCCATGGACAACATCACCATCCCTGATTTAGTTAGTGCCAACTGCAACGTGAATGCCGCTTGAGAAAATTGCTTTATTTAATGCAGAATATCTATATTACTGCTGATCATGATTTATTTGGAAAATAAATAGCAATAATGATTAATGTTGGGCACTGGTCTCCTTTTCTTTCACTGTCTTACAGTTTTTCCAAATAATCTGACAAGAAAGATAATAATGAATTTTTCTCTATAGATTCTTTTGAGAAACCGGTCAACAAATCTCAATGCTAGAACACTGGACGGCACAACACCCATGATCCTTGCCGCGCGACTTGCCATTGAAGGAATGGTGGAGGAGCTTATCAACGCTGATGCAGACATTAATGCCATGGACGATAATGGCAAAACGGCACTTCACTGGGCAGCAGCAGTAAACAACGCAGAAGCAACACTGACTTTGTTGCAGCATGGAGCGAATAGAGATGCACAGGATTCAAAGGTATTTATTTCTGTTATATTTTCTTTTTAACTCTTTACCTAATAACAAAATTTTAGACTTGTCCAAACCTAAAGCTTTTGCCGACGACAAAATAAGTGTGGCTCAAAATTCTAAATCTATATTTGAAAGGTTAGAAAACATTGTGGGAAAAGGAGAAAATGCTGGTAACCAGCATTTTCTCCTTTTCTCACAATGTTTCAAAAGCCTTCTTTCACAGGGTAATTAAAAGCTGGGATTGTGTGGTAAAGGGTTGACCAACTTCTTAACCCCTTACCTCACAATCCTGACTTTTGACAACTCTAAAAAAGAATTCTTTTGAAAACATTGTGGGAAAAGAAGAAAATGCTAGTAATCAGCAATGTTTTCTACTCCATCAGAGACAGACATCATCACTTGAGTCCCATTTAATTTGTCATCTACATATTCTTTCAATTTGGTCTAATCCAAAATTTTGTTGTTTGGTAAAGGGTTAACATTCGCTGGTTGGATTTCAAAATAGATTCACAGGAAGGTTCTTTGGATGACCCTCTAAAAAAAATTGCTGAAAGCTGTTCCACTCAACTGACTAAGATGGTTTGTATTTGTTTGTATAGAGTTTAATGCCGTTCTAACACTTATGTCATAATTATCATGGTGGCCAGTGCGCCTATGCATGTGTAACCTGGCTTTCTCACACCAGTACTGACACAACTTTCTTTCCAAGCCACTGACTACTTCCTCACATGCATCAGTGATGAGAGGCAACAAATCGCTGGAAAGAAAGTTTGCCACAATCTGATATTGAACCCGTAACCACTAGGTCACGAGTCACTGAGCTACCCGGCCGGGCTGAATGTAAGACCTATCCAAATTGAAAGCATTTGCAGCCAACAAATGGACTGAAATGGTGGAATTTGTCTCTATAAGGATAGAAAACATTGTTGAAAAAGAGAAAATGCTGGACTTTGTATGAGTTTAAATGCTTTCAAAAGCCTCCCTCTTCAAGGTCGTGAAAGCTCATATTGTTAGGAATTGAGTTAACCTTTTGCCAAACAAAAATTTTAGACTCTTCCAAATTGATAACACCTGCAGGTAGCAAATCTGAAAGTCATACAAATGAACTGAAGTTATTTGACGGGGCAGAAAACATTGTGGGAAAAGGAGAAAATGCTGGTGACCAGCATTTTCTCCTTTTCTCACAATGTTTTCAACAGGTCTCTTCCTCAGGAACGTGAAAACATGGGATTGTTTGGTAATGGGTTTAACTTCTTCTAATTATTTTTTTTTAGGATGAGACGCCATTATTCTTGGCTGCAAGAGAAGGAAGTTTTGAGGCAGCTAAAATTCTGCTGGATCACTATGCAAACAGAGACATCACAGACCACATGGATCGGCTGCCAAGGGAAGTAGCAGCGGAACGTATGCATCATGATATTCGTCAGTTGTTAGAAGAGTATCGAGTCACAACACCGTCTGGATTAACGATGCATAATGGAATGCCAACTGTGCCTAATGGACTTCACCCGTACATGCATCCCCAGAAATCTAAAAATAAAATGCGTAAGAATAAACATAATGGACATTTGAAAGACCAGGGCCATTCACCGGATGGTGTGAAAAAGTCAAAAAGTAAAAAGAAGCGGGCTGAGCCCCAGACCATAGGGCAAACTGCTGAGGGTTCTTCAATTGGTACAATGTCACCAGGGGATTCAATCGAGTCTCCTGTAGGCTACGACATGACTCCGCCTACTTACGACAATGTGTGCGGGAACATAATTGGATTGCGTCACGCAGACATGAATGGATTGGACAGTGTTGCAGTTAGTGCACAGGATATTCAGTTACAAAGTTTAATGGACGACCATTGTGCTATGTCAAATCATTATAAAAAAGAGACAGTGTTAGATCATCAACAAAATATGGACTTGTGGTTGCAAGGGCAACATCATCAACAACACCCATTGTCGCAGTCGCCCATGGCGGTGACCTCATCCATCTCGACCCCACCCTCAAGCATCCCATCTCATAACAGCCCACCGGGCTTCGAGGGTAAACTGTCTCCCATGAAGGGCAAGTCAGGCTTGCCCACATCACCACCCCATTATCTTGCTATGCAACAACACGCCCAGAGAAATCGCCCACAAAAGAGCCCACATCATTACCATATAGACAGTTTTCCATTCACAAATGATCCGAGTCACATGGATACGTCATCTCATACAAATATACAGCCGTACACGATCAGGTATGACACTAATCATCCACACAAAGCATCGACTCCCATGCAGGTTCCTCATGCTCCACAGTACCCTACTCCACCCTCTCAGCACAGTTATATGGAGTCTACCCCACCCCAGGGGCTAACCTTACCTGACAATATTCTCACTCCTTCTCCAGACTCCCCAGGGCATTGGTCAAGTTCATCACCACATTCAGCGCAATCTGATTGGTCAGAAGGTATTTCAAGTCCAGTGCCACCTATTGGCCAGCACTCAAACAAGGGACGTAATCAGTTACCTAGTGAAGCAGTGTATATATAGAATGTTATGCAAGTTTTTAAAGTGTCTTTTGTATTAATAAAGGATTTATATAAGTGAAAGATTGTCATGAAAAAAAGATACGGAGTACTGCTTGAGAAAGGAACTCGAAAAAGACTTTGTTTAATATAACAGTTTTAAGAGGAAATAGAGAATATTAAGTGTTTATGGACGAATCTATTTGGCGGGCCAAAAATTCGAGATGGGATAAGTACACTAAAAAGTGTGGCAGAAGTACAAATTTTTCTGAGGTCAGTTAAAGGAATAAAAGTATTGTGAGAGGTGGAAAAGATTGAATTGAAAAATAGAGAATCATTTTTGCATAACCCTCGGAGCTGAATAAACCCAATAGAGATTTTAAATCTAGAAATAAGACCAAAATAAAAGCATTAAAAAGACCTAGGTTTTGCCTAGAAAGTCTGTACAAAGCAGACGGGGTAGATCAGAGATCAGACTCCTGGCCGCAAAAGCAACTATAGTTGTTAAAGGTACTTTAGGGGTTAAAAGACAGAAACAGTGTGTAAAAAAAGTGTGACAGAGGAACAAACATCTGAGGACTTCTAGATGAAAAATGATTATGTGGATCGGTGAAAATGGAGACTTATTTTGGCATGCCAAATGCTAAAGATAGAAACAGTAGACCAAACAGTGTGGTTGCAGGGACAGTTACTGCCAGAGATAGCAGGATGCAATCAATTTTTCATAGGGCGGAAAAATCGGGATTGAATGAAAATCTCCGAAATCTTGTAACTTGCGGTATACTTGTTTCTTCCGGAAAAGTCTTTATGGCAGATGACTCAGAAAATATCCAAGTGAAATATGGATGATTGTTCGAGTTAAACCCTTTCAGCGCCAAAGATGAAAACACTGACCTTTTGCGGACGGCATAGATCAAGATCAGACTGCACAGAATGTGCAGTCTGATCTTGGATCTATGTTGTCTGTTTGTTTTGTTAAGTCTATGAGATAAAATTCTTCTCAGTTTCAGTCTAAGTGGTTGAAAAAGGTCAAGTTAATATTTTTGTCACTGAAAGAGTTAATACATGAGTTCATTTGAAAACATTGTGGCAAAAGGATAAATTACTCGTCACGAGCAATTTCTCTTTTTTTGCCACAATTGTTTCAAAAGTTGTCTGATGCATGACGGAAAAAGCAGATAAAGTACTTACGTAAACAAGTTGTAACTGTTGTAAAAGTTGATCTTTTGGTGCAGAAAACATTAAAAATTGTGCTACAGAATTGGATTGAGCAAGAAAAGGACTTGCAGCGTTGAGAAGAGGGAGTGTGTTTTAATTTTTATCGTTGAGATTAGTCGGTAAAAAACTTTGGTGGCGAATTTTTACATGCAGATATTTTTTTAAGTGTATAAGTGTATATGTATGAATGAAAAAAAGAAAACATGCACATCTTACTTATATGGTAAGATGTTACTTAAGAGTCAGTGGATTTATTATTTTTTTTACGAGATCTAGTGCCAGAGGTTAAGGTGAAAGGGAGGAATTCTTTTTCGGGGGGGGGGGGGGGAAGAAATGTTTCAAAGAGTTATATTTCTTTAGTTGGTTCTTGCTAGAATTGCCTCATGATGACAGTTCTATTGAGTGCCCATAACATAGGGTTTGGTGGAGAATTATTTTTTCAGAACTTGATGACAAGCTATGTTCTGGACACACACACATCCACCCACCCCCACACCCCCAAGTCCTCAGTTTATCTGAACATCTAGTTGCTAGACATATTGCATTTGCAGTCTTCGGATTTTAGAACTGAACACATTTGCAAACAATTAGAAATTTTAAGAAATTTTAGAAAAATTAGAGTAGAAAACATTGACTTAAAAGGTGAAAATGCTGGTTATCAGCATTGTTTCCTTTTCCCTGTATGTTTTCAAAAGCTTTCTTTTCTCAGGGTTGTTAAAATATATAGGATTGTTTGTTTAAGAGTAAAGTATCCTTGACCTTTGTATAAAAATGACCTTGGCCTTACTGGTGAAATATCCTTGAATGTCCCTGACCTTTGAACTTTATAGCAAAATAAGAAACATTCATACTATGAAACTTGGAGATTCGACTGATCTCAGTGCCATTTTGCATTTTCATACCAAAAAAAAAATTCATTTTTGTACAGATATTTCTCATTTTTGTATACAAATTCAAACATTCATTTTTTCGTACATTCATTTTAAAAACCTTTTTTGTACACATTTTTATACATTTATGTATATATGAATATGTATGAATAGATATATAAATGTTTTAATTTAATTATAACATTTTGATCGTCAAGTTGAAGACAGGTGTAATGATAAGTTGTGGGTCCAAATTGATGATGAAAAAAAAATAGAAATATGTATTACCAGTATGTCTTCTTTGTTTTTATTGTGTTTCATTGTTTGTGTTTTGCTTAACATTTTCATCAAAAGAAGCTATTCTTAGTTCACTTTTTCATTCATTTGAATTTTTACCTGTTATCCAAAATACAGTCCATTTTGCCGCAGTGTTGTTTAAGTCTTTTAACTTTTTTATCAGATGACAAAATTTTGTCTTGATTCTTTACCAAAAACTTCTTTGTTTTCATGACCCTGGGAAGTTTTTGAAAACATTGTGGGAAAAGGAGAAAATGCTGGTAACATTTTGTGCAGTCTGATCTTTTGACCTACACTGGCAGCAAAGGCAACTATAATTATTGTGAAAGGTGCTTTGAGGGGTAATGTGAACAAGGTTGCTCTTGTGTAAATCGTAAATGATTATTTTTGTATTTTTAATACTTTACATAAACTTTTATACTCTGGCAAATTACAAAGAGAACAAATCCAGCAAAGGCGTCCACTTTTTGTCTCACACTTTGTTTTATAGAGATAGATCCCATCACCTCAGCGACATTCAGTCTGTATGTATCTTGTACTTTGGTTTGACCTTCATTTGACCTTGGTTTGACAATGACCTTTGATTAACAAAGGTATCAGCATAAAGTAGGTAAAGCTGTTAGCTTTTTTGTTTTTGTTTTAACAGCAAACATTTCTTAACATTTTACCACATAATCCCAAGTTTTAATGACCCCGAGAAAGAGGGCTTTTGAAAACACTGTGGGAAATGAAGATAATGTTGGTAACCAGCATTTTCTCCTATTCCTATAATGTTTTCTACCCTGAAGAAAGACAAATATCATCATTTAAGCAAAGTTTGATTTGTCATTTGCAACTGCTTTCAATAATATTTGGTCGAGTCCAAAATTTAGTTGTTTGGTAAAGGGTTAACTCTATACCACATGACAAAGATGTAGACTTTGTCCAATTGAAAGCATTTGCAGATAACAGTCTAAATATGGCTCAAATGATGGATTTGTCTTTGATAGGGTAGAAAACATTGTGAGAAAAGAAGAAAATGCTGGTTACCAGCATTTTCTTCTTTTCCCACAATGTTTTCAAAAGGCTTTTGCCTCAGGATTGTTAAAATTTGGAATTTTGTGGTAAAAGGTTAAGTATATATGTATATAATATACATGTTCATACTAGACTTCTATCAACGACCAAAAATACAATCCACTGAAACTGAGAAAGATTTTCATCATGTAGGCTTGACTTAACAAGTGGGTGGTATAGATCTAAGATCAGACTGCTTATTCTGTGTAGTCTGATCTTGATACATCCCATCCATTGAATCCCATATTTTTGCTTGTGACACTGATAGGGTTAAAATTACCCCTCCCACCGCCAAATCTTTTTTATTTTCTTAATTGCCCATCAAAAAGAAAATGAACAAAGTAAAAGTTGTTGTTTTTTTTAAGAATGAACAATGATTTTTGATATTTAATTTGATATACTATTTATTAGGCGTTTTGATATTTCAGTGTTTTTTTTACAACGATGATTAGTTTCTAGTCCAATGTTTTTTTTTTTGACAAAATAAATGAGCTTTGCCCCCATTTTGTCAGAAATAGACCTCACCCACCCTCTGACATTGATGTCTGTGTAAGACTCCACCAATTTACCACACAATCCAAAGTCTTAACAACCTTGAAACAGAAGGCCATTGAAAAAATTGTAGGAAAAGGAGAAAATGCAGGTACTCAACGTTTTCTCCTTCTCCCACAATGTTTTCTACCCTGCCAAAGAACTTAAATTCCTTCGTACCTCTTTCAAATTTGTTGTGCACATAATTATGATGTGGAAGTGTCTGAAGTTCTGTTGCGTAAAACAGGTTTATTATGGCTGACAACGAATAATGAAACAAATCATGTGATATTGATCAGTATTTCATGAACAACTCTCCCAACCCCTTTCCGAAATCACGATGATATATGATAATGTGTATTGTAGAACCCTTTACTGCACAATACCGACTTTTAACGACACTGGGATAGAAGCCTTTTGAAAACATTGTGGGAAAAGGAGAAAATGCTGGTAACCAGCATTTTCTCCTTTTCCCACAATGTTTTCTACCCTATCAAAGAAAAATTGCACCATTTGGGCCACATTGAAATTGTCGTCTGCAAATGCTTTCAATTTGGACAAGGCTACAATTTTGTCGTCTGGTAAAGGGATAATTATGTTTTGATTGTAAAACTGTTTACCAGACGATGAGATTCTAAACTTGTTCAAAACTGAAAACATTTGTAGAAGATAAATTGAATGTGGCTGGAATGATAGATTTTTTAATGAAACGATAGAAAATATTAAGGGAAAAGAAGAGAAATGGTGGTAACCAGCATTTTCTCCTTTTCCCACAATGTTTTCTCTCCTCACTCACAAATTTCATCATTTGAGAAGCATATAATTTGTCAAATTAAAATTGATCAAATCCAAAATTTTGTTATATAGTAAAGGGTGGTTGATAAAAAGTGCTGCATCTTAAAAGTTTGTTTTATTTTTCCATGCTTTTTTTATTCAGTTGTAGTGTTCATGGGAAAAACAAATGCATTTTTTAAGTTTGTATAATATTATTATGTCTCATTCACCCTTTCACAGACATGAATATCCTTTGTCAAGAGCAAAGGTCAGGGTTGGCATTGATGAGAAATTGCGGCCTGATCTTTGATCTAGGCTTTCTGATATTTACTTGAGATAATTTGGCCAAGATGATAGACTAAATGTGAATGTTTGGGTTTGATTTGCTTTTGATAAGGTAGAAAACATTTCAGCAAAAGGAGAAAATGCTGGTTACCAGCTTTTTTCCCCATTTCTTTCAATGTTTTCGAAAGCCTTCCTTCTCGGGGTCATTTAACTCTTTACCACACAATGCCGACTTTTAACGACCTTGAGAAAGAAAGCTTTTGAAAACATTGTTGGAAAAGGAGAAAATGCTGGTTACCAGCATTTTCTCCTTTTCCCACAATGTTATCTAATCTTCCCAAATCGAATTTCAATTTTTGATCCACATTTATTCTGTCGTCTGGAAATGCTTTCAATTTGGACAAGTCCTAAATTTTGTCATTTGGAAAAGAGTTAAACATTGGTTTGTTTGGTAGAAGTATTAAGTTATGTAGAGGTTGCTTATTTTACCCTTGATTTGTCCTTGAAAAGATAAGAAACATTGCAGGAAAAGGAGAAAATGCTGGTTATCACCATGTTCTCCTTTTCCCACAATGTTTTTCAAAGCCTTTGCTATCAGGGCTGTTAAAACATTGGATTGTTCGGTAAAGAGATATTATGTGCTGTGGGGGGGGGGGGGTGTATTATTTCATCTCATGATCATAATGTGTCATATATTTTGTATTTTGTACATTACAAAACATCATTTCACCAGGACATAATATTTAACTAGCGAATAAATTGATATAAATGCAGTAAATATTGTTGTGAGTGTAATTTTCACACCCTGAATTCTTTCCTACAGGACAAAATTTCAGGCCCTCCCAAGTTTGAAAGCATCTGTAGACAATAAATTTGAAACTGGTACAAATGAGCTGAAGCTTTTTGAAAGGATAAAAAGCATGGAAAAAAGAGAAAATGCTGATCACCAATTTTTTCAAAAGCTTTTTTTCTCAGGGTTATTAAAACTCAGGATTGTGTTCCAAAGTGTTAAATGCCTACCACACAATCCAGAGTTATTGGGATCCCAATATAGAAGTCTTTTGAAAATATTGTGAGAAAAGGAGCAATTCTTTTTAATCAAGCCTTTCAAATACTAATCCAATAAATTACAGTAATCTGCATTTAATTTGGCATCTGTGTGTCTTTCAGTGCAGACAAATCTAAAATTTTGTTGTCTGGTATAGGGTGAAACATCAGCTTCTTACGAACATGAAAGTTGGCGACAAATGCATCGCTGAATTATAAACCGCCCTAGTTGAAATCAAGCCCATGCGGTAAAGATCCACATTTATTGAGGTTTAACTCTTTACCAAACGACAAAATCTTATACTGGTCCGAATTGAAAGCATTTGCAGACGACAAAATAAAAGTGACTCAAAAATTGAAACTTGAATTTGGAAGATTAGAAAACATTGTGGGAAAAGGAGAAAATGCTGGTTACCAGCATTTTCTCCTTTTCCCACAGTGTTTTCAGAAGGCTTCTTCCTCAGGGTTGTTAAAACCAGGGATTGTTTGTTAAAGGGTTAAAAGACTCATACACTAACCACTGAGCTCAAGAGAATTTTCCCTAACTCAGTTGCTTGGTATTGATTTTATACGGGAAGAAGCTATACTTTTAAGACGGAGTGATCTCCCTTAACAAACTAAATCATGAGGGCAGAGCCCAGGTAGTGCAGTCATTAGTGTACAGGACCTGAGACTAGGGGTTGCCAGGTCAAATCTCCAGATGGGCCAATTTCTTTCCATATTGATGACAGTCATTGTGACAGGATTCATTTTTCTCTCACTGTAGATCATTGATTTGGCAATGTTTTTGTTAGAAATCAGCTGGTGACTTGAGAAGAATATTGAGCAAAGAACTGGTAATAGAAATCTTCAGGAAAGTATGGATAGGTGTACTGGCTACTCTGATATAACTGAAATAAGGTTGAAATGGTGTTAAACATCATACAATAAATCAATGTGTGGCACAGTACTGAAATGTAGGGTTTATAATCTGGAGGGTTTAGGGTTTGATCCTCGCGTATGGCATCAGGTTCTTTGTGAGTGTGTCCTTTGGGCAAGATTCTTCAGAGTCCTTGCGTGGTACTTGTTAAACCCGGGTTAACAAGAAAAAGTGAGAACAAGAAAAAGTGAGATATTTCCTTGATAATGACTGAAATAATGTTTACAATGGCCTAAAATGCCATACAATCAAAGCCATCATAATTCTCCACGGGTCAACCTTTGAAGAGCTAAAAAAATGGATTGTACATTCTTGATCTATCTATCTATCTATCTTATCTATCCGTCCATCTGTCTGTCCATCAGTCCATCCATTCATCCATCTGAAGGACAGGGAAATGAGAGCGAGATAAGGAGTGATCAAAAGATCTCTCAGACTTGTATACGATTACTGTATGTGGGTGTAGGACAAAAGCCCACTAGGACAAAAGCCCACTGGACAAAAGCCCACTAGGACAATAGCCCACTTTTATGCATAATTATGGATTTAATTAAGAAATTTAGTTTAGTTTCAATTTATACGTTTGTTGAGTATGTAATGAGTTTCAAATATAAGTATTCATGAGTCAACAGTGTACACTAGTTTTCTTATGACATTTCCGTCAAAACAAACAGCAGATTCAGATACAATGGATTTTTTACCAGCTCTATGCTTTTTATTCAAGTTTTAATCAAATGAAGTGATTTAGAAGGGTAGAAAACACCATGTGAACAGGACAAAATGCTAGTAACTAGTATTTTCTCCTTTTCTCATTGTTTTCAAAAAAGTTCAGCATTTTCTCCTTATTCCACAATGTTTTCAAAAGTATTCTTTCACATGAGATCGTAAGTTGGGAATATTTTATAATGAGTCAAATATCTAGAAGAATTAGACACTAATATATCAAATCAGTTGGTCTGCATTTTTATTAGAATTACATCAGTTATCATAGGTCTAAGTGAGTCAATCCTAGACTTACTTAAAAAAAAAAATCAAAATTTATTCCATACGGAGACACAAATTTCTATATTTATCAATAAAGCTGTACACAGGTCTCAAAGAATTCTTCACAACTGTGTTGACAATTTGCTATTCAGAGTGAACATATACTTTGAATCACCATGTTATTGAGGTTAGAAAGGTTTGTTTCAGATATCTGCATGTAGAAAGAGGAGAGGCATTTTGGAAAGCTCTCTTTGCTCTTTTCCTAAAGGCAAAACTTTGCAGTTTGTGTCTGAAAGAGTAGAAAACATTGTGGGAACAGGAGAAAATGCTCATTACTAGCATGATAGCCAAACTTTGGATGATCAAAGAAGAAAGGTGTGAAAGTAAACAGAACACTTTTGACCTCAAGTATTAGATAAGAAAAGTGTGAAAATTAACAACTATCAAAACAAGTAATTGTTGTCAATGTTAAATAATGTGACAAATATCTCATTCTACATTCAATGTGTTCAAGAAAATATTGCTGAAACCTTCATTCAACAAAAAATATGTATCATAGATATGTACTTCTAGGTAAAATATACCACTATCCTCATATTGCATCAGATTTTACAATATTTAGATGATTATTTTCAAATATAAATTAATTTTCATGATGAAAAAATACATAAACAACACTCAATTATCATATTTTTCATAAGAGTTTAAAAGAAATGTATATAAAGTACTTTGAAACACTTCATGTATACTTGGGTAAAAGTCCACTTGTCCAATTCAGATAGGCAAAAAATTTTCATTTTCTTTTTTCATATGAGGACCTGATATTAGCAATGCCCAAACTACTAATGCCATGCACTGAAAGTAACCTCAAAGAATATAAGATCTTGGATGGAGTTTAAATCCCAAATTGGTACTTTCTCACAAAAAGATAAAAAAAAAAAAATTTTTTTTTATAAGAAGTGGGCTTTTGTCCTCCCTGCCAAATTTAGCAGTGGGCTTTTGTCCAGTGGGCTATTGTCCTAGTGGGCTTTTGTCCCAGTGGGCTTTTGTCCGTTCCCCACTGTATGTATGCAGGATATTTTGCACAAAATTTTATCATGTAAGGGAGATAACTCAAAAAGTACTAATTACACTATATGCGTTAACTCCCTTAGTCCGACCCCACACTCCCCCCCGCGCGCCTTGACCTCCCTTGCTTAGTTTTTTCCCCCATTTCTCCAACAGCATGAAAACTTTACATAGGGAACATTCTTGAAAAGGCTGCATAAATTGTAACAAGCACTTGTTAATTTTTCCACATTATTTTCTACATATCTAAATATGTAATAAATCGATAACAATCATTTCAATGACACTTTGCGAGAAATGTCTGAATTAAAGGAAAGTGCTTTGAAATCACTGCTGTCAGCTGGATTATTTCAGTTTTGTCACTGCGCCAGGGCACTCATACACATAGCATTCACCAGTGACAGTGCCTTTCCCTTGGACCCTCACATGTGACGAGCACTCGTTAGTACTCGGCCGATTCCGTACCTGCATCTAACTTGATCAACGGATCACCCGGGGTTTGCCGAATGATGTGACGAGCTGTCAAAAAGGAAGAAATCCGGATTTTCAGGTTACCAATCCGACACCTTAACTTTTAGCAAAAGGACAAAATGCTAGACTCGTCCATATTGAGAGCATTTGCAGACGACAGCTGAAATGTACCTGAAATGGTGATTTCTCTATTTGATAGGGAAGAAAACAGTTACCAGCATTTTCTCCTTTTCCCACAATGTTTTTAAAAAAACTGTTTCAGGGTCGTTAAAAGTCGGGATTTGTTTTAGCTCTTTGACACGCAATGCCGACTATTAACGACTCTGAGAAAGAAACCTTTCGGGAACATAGTTGGAAAAGCAGAAAATACTGGTAACCAGAATTTTCTCCTTTTCCCATAACGTTTTTATCTCTTTCATAGCCAGATCTCAAAATTTTTGCCATATTCTAACTAGCGTTTGCAAATGCTTTCAGTTTGGATTTCTCCAAATTTTTGGTGAAGAGGTAAAGAGTTAACTTTTTGCCAGACAACAAAGTGTCAAGGACTCGCCTACAATGACTGAGGCATTTGCAGACGACACATTTAATTATAGCTCGTATAATTGCTTTTATCTTTGATAGGTAAGAAACCATTGTGTGAAATGGAGGAAATGCTGGTTAGATCTACCACCTCTTTTTTTTTTCATTTTTCCTGTACAAGATCAACATTTATTTCGTTCTTTCCGGTAGGTTATCGAGAAATATCGGTGAAATATTTTTCGATGTATCATGGTTACGACCAGTGAAAATACCGATTTTTATATTCTAGCTCTTCAGTTGAAGGCGGAAACAGTTGTTCCCGCGCACTAGTTACCTAGGTAAAATGTGCATGCCTCATTATCTCCCGCTAGATATCTAATTTTGGCATTCTGGGTAGAGAACCGGACTACTTTTCAAAACAACAACCGTTACTTTGAATTTCAAAATGAAATAAACGTTTACTCAATGAAAGCTACCTGGTGCGATTCATTCAGCTATGATCGGCTAGCATGTAACCTACGCACCGGCAATTTATTAAAACAGCCCCTACATGCTTGGGTAATAGGCTAATAGCTTCGGTATAAGCCCTACTTTTCCCAGGTATACGGGGATGGGTGATACGTCATAGCAGACAGGTCGAATCTTCGAAGAATATGACATGCGCAGACAACGGCGCTTGCCTCACAACCAGCACTCGTCACAACTCGGCCGATTGGTCGATTTGATGGCTCCCATCACCCGAAGTATGCCGAATGTCACAACCAGATGGAAATATGACGTAATTTACCTTACATTTCTCGCGCTTGACGTAATATCGTAATGCGTTGCTATGCGGAGGGGGTACGCCACGGGGAATAACCGAAAAGAATTGTACTGGATTTTGATTAAGTTCCCCCCAGAAAGGGTTGAAGCATGAAATAAATAGAATATATGTTTTTTTTTCGGTGAAAGATCGAAATTTATTTCCTCTCGTGAACATGATCGGTAATATTTTCACTCGTGGCTGCGCCACTCATGAAAATATTACCGATGATGTTCACCGATGATGTTTCACCGTAAAGAACAAATATCCTCTATTTGTTTTGAAGCCTTCGAATTTGACGGGAAAAACATCAATGATTTCACCCTTTTACCACACAATTCTGACAGTTAACAACCCTATGAAATACAGCTTTTGATAACATTGTGGGAAAAGTTATTTCCTCCTTTTTTCCACAATGATTTTTACCCTTCTAAAAACAAATTTCAGTTTCTGAGTCAATTAATTTATAATGTCGCCTGCAAAAGCTTTTAGTTTGGACAATACTTAAATGCTTTTGTTTGGTAGTGGGTAAGAAAGTTGGGTTTAATCAGGGATCCTATATATGAGTATATACGATCCCTGGGTTTAATGTATAAATAAGCATGAAATAACCAGAAACAGACCAACTCCTCTTGTCACAATGTTTTTCGAAGCAGTTTAAAAAAAAAAACTCATCTACATCCTGAGGTAAAAAAAAAAAGATAAGAGACATTATTTCACATGAAAATACATGCAATGTATTTCGTTACTTGATTACTCATTTCGATAACGGTATCTTATCAAACAGCCGTTACATCACATTGTTATTTTAACCAAATACTATAGGCCTATCTATATTTAGAATGTATTCTGCAAACGATATTCATGAGCCGTGCTCTATGAAAAGACGGCTTAATGCATCTGCAAAAAGTATCATGCCGGGTCAGCCTGCGCAGTGTGCGCAGGCTGACCTAGGCCGAAACATTTTGCTTTTGGTAAATTTTCTGCATGTCAAACAGTCAGTGTACCTCATGATTCAGTCGGTTGTGTGACAAAATGGATTTTATGGATCCGTAGTTAAGTAATGACTAGCTTGGTATCGTGGATCAAGAGATGCACTAAGCCCCCTTTTGCCAGAGCGTGGCTAATATACAATTGAGCCGTGCTCTGTGAAAAGGGGGCTTAATGCATCTGCAAAGAGTATCGACCCATATCAGCCTGCGCAGTCTGCGCAGGCTGATATGGGCCGAAACTTTTTGCTATCTTCAAATTTTCTGCATGTCCAAGGACCATTCTACCTCCAGATTTAGTAAATACATAGACTAAATGGATCTTATGAATCTATAATTATGTGATGACTTGCTTGGTATCATGCATCACGGAGATGCATTAAGCCCCCTTTTCACAGAGCATGACTCAATTTCATGAGCAAGTCCATTTAACTCTTTAGACTGATCTACCAGACTTTTCCAAGTTTTAACGACCCTGGCAGAATAGGTTTTTGAAGACATAGCGCATGGGGAAAGGAGAAAATACTAGCATTTTTTCTTTACCAAGAATGTCTTCTTCCCTTTTTAAGTCAATTTTAAGCCATTTCAAGCACATATAAAGTAGAAATCTAACAATAAAGGCCAAAAGTAAACAAAGCGGATGTTTTTTAAAATGCATCTGAATTTATATCCATGATACCATTTAAAAGTATGGAAATTATTGTGAAGATGACAATCTGTCATTGTACGGTCGGTCCAAGTGTTAGTCACTGACAGAGAAATTAATTTCAAAACTAGGTTATAACCTGTCAGGTAGCTGTTTCTTTTGTTTACTTTTTGCCTGATTTTAAAATTCTTTTTTCTGCCAGCAACTAACTCATGGCCCGACCACAAGATAACAGACTGTCATCTCCACAATATTTTCCATGCTTTTAAAATGGTATTATTATTAAATTTAAATGTATTATGACACCGGCTTTGATATTTTGGCCTTTACTGGGCCTTTAAATTGTCGTCTGCGAAATGCGTTGAATTTGGACCAGTCTAAAATTTCATCGCTTGGTAAAACTCGCGGTAAAATCTGAATATTTTACAGAAAAAAAGTATTTGTAGAACCACTATCAGACTTTGTTTTGCAGATCATCATCTACATTAATCTATAAAAGTTATTCAACTTCTCCTGGGCGTCGTAAATTACGAAGAAGAAATTCTTTAAATTTTTCGTAAATTGATGACTCATAGTCACGTTGACAGTGGATACACCTTTGAAGGATTTCCCCGAAATTTTGTAGTGTATTGTGGGATATACCACGTCACAGCTTATTTGCATATTGTAAATTACGCGTGTCGCCATCTTGGATTAGAAATCATTCGAGAGATAGACTCTTGAATCCATTTGAAATCAAGGACATCGGATTCAGGAGAGGAATTTTATTGATAATTTTATTTTCTCAAATTATCACCCAAGGGAACGGACCGGTGTAAGTAGTTTAGCATTGTTCTGTTTTGAAGATATTTTGACTTTTAAAGGGAACACCCGAATTTGGATTATGAGTTCACCGGGGACGCTCTCGAAGAAAAAATGCGTCGGAAGTCATTAAAATTATGCAAGACTGAAAATGCAAACTGCATGCAGACATAATGTCCTTGAGCAACAGATATGTAAATACTTTCCTGTTTTAATGCATCTGTCTGAGCTGAATTCTTGAAAATAGTAGATTTTAGCGTCCTGGGATGATTGGAATAAAACGGGATTAGACGAGTTCTTGTTAATTTCTGAATTTCGTTGTCATGAAAACAGGGAGTTTTTGTTTTCTTTCCTCGATCACGTAGTAGATCTAAGTTAGCTGTTTGTCGATGTAATTTCAAACGTTTGTTTTTGAATTCCAGTTGAAATCTAGTGTTTTGAAATTAACAGTAAATTTTCTATGATTGAAACAAAGCAATGACAAGTCCACAATCCTATGTTCTTTGTTAGAGACCTGAGAAGCCTGAAGTATCTGTTTCTAGCCCAGAAATTGCTTCTATTTTGCAGTTTACACTGGAGAATATAGATCCTAAAACAAATTGCCAATATTACTTCTAAGCTAAAATAAATCATTCAGCAATGAATAACCAGTGGACATTTTAAGTATTGTATAGAGGAAACCCTGTTAACTCTTTACCACACATTAAAATCACAGACAACTCCAAATTGAAAGCATTTGCAGGCGACAAATTAAAGTTGGCTAAAAAGACAAAATTTGTGCCTGATAGAGTAGAAAATATTTTGTGAAAAAGAGAAATTGCTGGTTGCCAGCATTTTCTCCTTTTTCTACAATGTTTTCTAAAGGCCTCTTGCTCGGGGTCGTTTAAACTCGGGATTATGTGGTAAAGGGTTTATAAGCAATTTTCAGGGGGAAAAGTAAGTGTAGATCAAAGATCAGGCCACACCAATTTTGCAGTCTTATCTTGATCACTATCTTGATCACAAGAAAGGCACCTATAGTTGTGATAGGCCCAAATGAGTGTTTATCCTCACAGTCCACTGTACTTGATATGCTCCGTATCAATCTAGGGATTGTATGCCCTCAGATACTGCAAGAAAGTCAAAGTTTATTGTAGTTTAGTGCAATAATTCAACTAAGTCACACAGAGTCAAGTGTGGCCCAGTTATAACATTCAGATGTATAGTCTTGGAGGCCTTGCTGCAATCCTTACTGGAGTCACTGGTGTTTTTATAACCCCGCAAAACGAATGTTTTCTGGGGTATACTGGAATCAGCCTGTGTGTCTGTCCGTGTGTCCGTCCGTGTACAAAATACTAGTATATGCCTGTTTCTGCACTGGCAGAGGTATTAAGTCACATTCAGTGACACTCTAGTTTTTTTTTTGGGGGGGGGTTTGAAGGTTTTGTCTGCTATCAAGACTCGGCAGAGTCTGCCACTGGTTAAAGATAAGAAATACAAGAAAAAGTGAACTGTTACAGTGAGGAAATACAAGAAAAAGTGAACTGTAACAGTGCTGTAACTGAAACCTGTTGAAAGCTGTCATACTAATTTTGTTTTACAAGGGCAATATTTATTTGTCTGGATACCCGCCTATGCTGTAGTGTATTAACCTTCACTTCCTTATTTTGTTCGATAAAGGTATTATTCACTTGTCAAACTGCTTATTTGCCTATCCCTAAAACTTTTATCTAATAGATAACACAAGGCATTGTTTCAATATTCCTAGAAATAGAAAGTAGATAGGTTATTTCAAAATTTTAGTATAGTGATTAAGCACAAATGTATACCAAACCAAATGACGAAGTAAGGAGGCTGTTTTTATTTTGTCACAGATTTATATGTACTTCTTGACATAATATCCACCTTCAGGGAAGAGTTTAACTTGTTACCAAATGGCGAAGTTTTAGAGCTGTCTGAATGGTAAATATTTGCAGGTGACAAATGAAATGTAGTGCAGTGCTCCAGCCAGGGTAAAAAAAGGGCAGGGTGCTGTGGCTGAGAAGGGCACTTTGAGTCGTAAAGCGCGGGGGGGGGCATAAGAGTGGGAGTTGTTGTCTCTCTCTCACAGGGGAAGGGGACTAAGAATTTTTTTTATAACCCTTTTGACAGTTTCTTCTGCAATTTCTTATGTAAAATTAAGGATTTTCACAACAGAAATAAATCTATTATATTGGCTTATATGGATCTTCCAGCTTCATGTTAACAAGAAAACTATTTTTTTTTTTTCAGTACAAGTAGTTTAGCTAAGTCCAGGAGCAATACAAGTACATGTAGTTCATAAAATAATCCTCATTAACTCTTTACCAGATAACAGACTTGGCAAATTAAAAAGCCATTGCTGAACAGAAGGAGTTACCAGCATCTTCTCCTTTGCACACTATGTTTTCTAAAGCCTCATGCCATTCAACTACAGACTTGATACCAATACAATTCATATCTTTATTTTTAACAGTGCTCTGCAAGACAAGCAAGCCACAAAATACTAACAAATACAAACTCTCAACCATTTCATTCTTTCTTTTACTGCCATGTAACAGTGTCTTTAATTTTTCTGATACTTATTTATTCAATTTAAAGGGTTTCAAATCTGTACAGGTTGGTGAAATGAGGAAAAACAGGTCTTCATAGAGTAAATCCTCACTTTACATGCCATTCAACATCGTGGATAAATGTTAAATGTTACATAAATGTTGCATTCCTCCTATCATTGCAATTGATTCTACATGCCCGTGTGGTAAGGCAAGACGACCCCCCCCCCCCCCCCCCCCCCCCGATTTTTTCATTTTCATAAATAATAAAGATGAGATTTTAGCTTCTTCTTTACGTTTAATGCAGTGAAAAAGCAAATCTCTTTTTGAAATTCATCATTCAAGCTGGAAAGACAGTTTGAAAAGTCTGATCGGGTTGATGTGAAGTTGACATTTGTTCTGTCATGGGTTTCCGTGTTTTTCCATCGGTCCATTTTCCATGTATTTTAATATTTGGAAGGTATTTACAGACATTTTGACATATATTGTACAAATTGTAAGTCAACAACATGCTGTGATGTTATTCTAGGTCCACTTTAGGAATGCGCCACTTTCCGACTTATGATAGATTAAGTTGCTGACTCATCGATCCTACCCGAGTGTTAACATAAATTTATCATTGATATTGAAACCAAGAGTAAATCTAAGAAAAAAATAATTTGTTTATGAACAGAAAACATTACATAAAGGGTAATTTTACTAATCATGCACCTTAGATTAAACTGAACATGTAACTTGATGCGGGAAATTAAGCAAGATCTTCAAATAAATCGTGATTGATAGCAAACTTTAAAAGAAAAACTAGTCCTCGGAGACAGCCTCCAATACAGTTGAATGAAAACACCTATCGTAAAGATACGATAAACCGTTTAAATAGAACATAGAAGACAATGATGGATAATTGTCTCTATTGTTCTCAGCACTTGTGTACTCTGACGGACTGTTATATACAGTCGGGGTCGATCTTTTCACACTTAGCTGCCTGGAGGGGATTAGTGACACGCTGTTAATTTGGATTGTATAATAGAAGGCGGATATTCATGATGTCTTCAACAGACTCGTGGCAAAGTTTAGATTAGAGGTTACAATACTGAACATATGGCAATCCAGGGCGCTATTATACGGCAGGGTTTCCCGAAAAAGGGCAGGGCGTCAAGAAAAAGGGCAGGGCGTCTAGAAGAAGGGGCAGGGCGCCGCGCCCTTCTATTCCCCGCTAGCTGGAACACTGTGGTGAGAATGATGGGATTCGTCATAAATTGGGTAGAAAACATTGTGGTTAAAGGAGACAATGCTGGTAACCAGCATTTACTCCTTTTCTCACAGCGTTTTCATAAGCCTTCTCCAGGATCATTAAAATGGGACACTATGATAAAGGCTCATCCCGATTTTTAATTCATACTGACGAAACTGATAAAAACCAACATTGTTAGAATGATGTTCTGAATGGAAAGTTAGCTCTCTGTAGAGTGTTTACACTTTACCGTACTATTCCGAGTTTTAATGACCCAGAAGGAGAAGGCATTTGAAAACATTATTGGAAAAGGAGAAAATGCTGGTAACCAGCATTTTCTTCTTTTCCCACAATGTTTTCTATCCTGTTGAATAAAGAAGTCATCATTTTAACTACATTTTATAATTATGTTGGCTGCAAATGCTTTAAATTCTGTTGAGTCCAAAATTTTGTTGTTTGGTAAAGAGTAAATTGTAACTTTGTGGGAAAAGCTCATTCATGTTTGTTAACATTTTATTGCAGGTGTAACGGTTCGTTCATAGGGTACTTGACTAAAGTATCTCCCGATGTGTAGCTTGGCAAAATGTCCTCGTTTTCTGGGTTGAATAACAAGGCTGACAAGAGCAAAGGAAAGTACACAGCTATAAATATCAACAACATATATAGGGGAAAGAGTACCGAGCCACAGAAGTCATCAGGTACCTGTTTCAGCTTTCACATGCTATTCTTATACTCTGACAAATCTTTGATATTTTGCCCCTCAAGGATTACTGTCATGAGGTAAAAAGGCTTTTAAATAAAATTTTATGTATGCGAGAAAATGCAGGTATCATACATTTTTTCATTCCCCACTTAGTTTTTACCCTAACAAAGACAAATCCTTAAACTTGAACTAAATTTAACCATTAAAGCACCTTTCACTACTACAGTTGCCTTTTCAGGTAGCATGGATCAAGATCAGACTGTGCAAAATGAGCAGTCAGATCTTTGATATACACAGTCCGCTTTGCTGAAACACTGCAGGCAAAAAGCAACCACAAAATACATTCAACTTGGTCTTATTCCAGACTGAAAAATTCCATTGGGTTTATTCGGCCCTTTAGGGGTTAATGTGAGCTGTATGCTATTAATATGGAGTTCCAGCATTGTTGCTGTCAGCATATCTTGAAAAAGATCTATCCAAAATTCAATCTGATACTGATCTGTCCTGTTCATAGAACTTGACCTGATTTGTGATCTACAATCTTAAGTGCTGCTGTGCACTTCAAACCTTGTGTATTTTTTACTTGCAGTAACTCGACAACATGGGTTGCAAAGCTTGGGTAAAGTGGGAAGCTTGCGGCGTATGCCGCCTCCGGCCAATTTACCAAGTTTGAAAAGTGAAAACAGCGGGAACGATCCAAATATCAACTTAGTTCCCACAGGAGGATCAGGTATGAGGTTTCTTGGAACTTTTAACCACAGATTTGCTTTACAATCCTTTGCAAAACAGTGGCAGGTTTTAATGACCCAGAGAAAATAGGCCTTTGAAAATGTTTTTGGGAAAAGGAGAAAATGCTGGTTACCAGCATTATCTCCTTTTCAAAAAATGTTTTCTGTCCCTAAAGAGACTAACCCAATCATTTGGACCATATTTTATTTGTCCTTTGCAGATGCTTCCAAATTACACAATGTCTAAAAATTCGCAATTTTGTTAGAGGGTTCAAAACCAGTGTTCCCACTAGCTTTTGATTTCAAGGGTACACTTAACCCCTGGGCTAAAATTCTGGGGTAAGATATTCATATTAGAGGATATGACAATAATGCTTCCCAACTAGAGGTAAAACAATCCATATTAATGATTTGCAGCAAAAATGTCTGTTATATTAAAGTATCTATATCAATATACTGCTTTGTCATTAAAAAACTGAAAAGGCAGTCTGAGGTGACTCTGATCAAACAATGTCAAGCGGAAATTTTGTTGTGTTATGGGTTTCCTCACTGATAAATTTTTCATGTCAATTAATTTCTGGATAGGTATTTCCGCATGATTTTACATAAATTTGTCAACAAGGATTACAAGTAACTTCAAAACCTGTCATTTTACTCAAGATAAGTGGATAATTGCATTTTTGTCCATGTATTTTTTTACGTGAGGTCTCGCGTGTAACCAATATTTGTTACGTGAATTTCAATTCTGTAATGTGATTTACGCAATAATTTGCGAGAGTGGGAACACTAATTTGAGGTGTTTTTCAGGAAAGTTAACCAGTGTCATACACAATATATGTTTGGTAAGACACAAAAGTTTGGTAAGGAGATAAGGAATAAAAGTGACAAATAGAAAAGTTTTCATTGAGCAATTTTTATACACCCGTCGAAGATGGGACGTATTATGGGATCACCCATGGCGGGCAGGCGGGTGGACGTCTGTCCGGGCAGGCGGGTGGCGTCCAGTTCTTTGTCCGGAGCATAACTTTGTCATCTCCAGTCCGATTGACTTGAAACTTGGTATTTGTGTTTGTTGCAATAATACGGACTGTAGTGCGAAAGAACCATAACTCTACCTCATGTTGTCTTTGAGTTATTTCCCTTTGATCGTCATTTTTACAGCATTTTCTGCTTGTCCGGAATATAACTCTCATCTCTAGTCTGAACATCTTCAAATTTGGTATGCATGATTGTTGAAAATTTACGGAGTGCAGTGCACAAGAACCATAACTCTTCCTAGCACAAATTTTGAGTTATTTCCCTTTGATCGTCATTTTTACAGCATTTAGTGCTTGTCCGGAATATAACTTTGTCATCTCAAGTCAGAGGGACTTCAAACTTGGTATGCATGCTTGTTGCAATATTATGGAGTACAGTGCGCAAGAACAATAACTCTACCTAGTGCGGATTTTGAGTAATTCCACTTTGATCTTCATTTTTACAGTATTTCTTGCTTGTCCGGAACGGAACTTTGTCACCTCAAGTCAAATGACTTGAGACTTTGGTAAACATGTTTGTTGCATTACCTGCCCTTTACGATTATTATACCCCCCTCAACAACTGGTGGTGGGACGGGCGTATTTTAAGACAATTTGCCACTCTTGTTAGGTTTGTTTCATAGTCTTTTAAATGCCCTACAGTGCAGTTATTTCCAAAAGGGCAAACACTGGAGAAATGGTCGTGAGTTTTTGTAGATGCAGTAATCCCCCTTTTCACATAGTATGGGTCATACATTAAGCTCTCAAAATCATGCTTTCTTTTTTTCCAAAAGCAAATCTGTTTCAACAAGGAATAAAATGACATCTCTGACTTTCAGGATGGGGCAACAAGGAGAAAGAGGAGAAGAGTGGAAATGGGAGTCAGCAGCCATCGTCGCAGCCGCAGCAGGCTTCTACAGTACAGTCGGGGCAAATAAAGGTATGGATAAATTGAAATGATTTCAAATATTGGTTAGAACCAGAAATCAGTTTGGCCCAATCAATTTGAAGTCTGGTGCATGTAATCTAGACACTTTGTACTCTGAAAGGCTTATCTTGGTTTATGTTGATAGACCAGCAGCTGTCAAAAGTAAACAATGCATGTGTCAAAATGCACAAATCATATAATATAACCCTTTACCAAACATCAAAATTTAAAACTCAACCAAATTGAAAGCATTTACAGACAACAAATCAAATGAAACTCAAATGATGATTTCTGTTTTTGATAGGGTAGAAAACATTGTGGGAAAAGGAGAAAATGCTGGTAACCAGCATTTTCTTCTTTTCCCACAGTGTTTTCAAAAGCTTTCTCCACCCGGGCAATTAAAATCTGGGATTGTGTGTAGTGTCTTTCCAAATGTTAGTTGCTGTCAGAAAATGGGTTTAAAAACAAGGTAAAACAGCATCTCCTTTCCCCCAAATGTTTTTAAAAGCTTTCTACCTCACGTTCGTTAAAACTGGGGACTCTGTGGTAAGGGGTTAAAGCACTGGATTTTGTGGTAATGAGTTAACAGTCTTTTGATGATTGTTTTACAGACTGCACCTGTAGTTTCTGCAACATCAGTTTCCATAGCAACACCACCAGCAAGCAACATAGGGTCACCAGCAACACCACAAACACCATCTTCAGCACAAGCACTAGCGGGCAACACCCCACCCACAGTCCCTGGGGGCAACAATGCAGGGGCACCGGGTGGGCTGAAATCCTGGAGCAGCGTTACCATGGGAGAGAAGCATGTAGTAGGTCTCAAGTCACCATATTTCCAAGAGGAGTTTCCGTCGTTAGCAGCAACTGGGGAGGACAAGTCAAAAGAGGGCGAGAAAAAAGAAACCGAGGGAAAGGAACCGCAGTATGGACCCGGGCCAAGCTTGCGTCCACAAAGTAGGTTTTTATTTTGGGAATAAATCCTTGCCCTTTCTTAGATTGATCGGCCTGTAGACTAGCTCTTTACCAAACACCTAAGTTTCAGACCAGTCCAATTTGAAAGAATTTACAGACAACAAAATAAATGTAATTCCAGAATTGAAATTTGTTTTGGGAATAGTAGAAAACATTTTGTGAAAAGAAGAAAATGCTGGTTACCAGCATTTTCTTTCTTTCCCAAAATCTTTTCTAAAGCTTTCTTCTTCAGGGTTGTTAAAACTCGGTGTGGTAAAGGGTTAACTCTGTACCACTTGACTGAATTTTAGCCTTGTCCAGTTTAATAGCCTTTGCAGATAACAAAATGAATGACGCAAAATTTAAATTTTATTTATGGAATGGTAGAAAACATCGTAGGAAAAGAAGACAATGCTTTGAAAGCATTGTGTCCAGCATTTCTGCCTTTTACCATAGTGCTTTTTACTCTTTCAAAGAGAAATCTCATAATTTTAACCACATTTAGCTTCTTGTCTGCTTGTGCTTCAGTATGAACAGGTTTGTTGCCAGGTAAATAGGTACACAAATGATAATACAACCTTTTACCAAATGACAAAATTTTACCTGTAGATCACATAAAAAATTGCATCTCTAAAAAATATAAAATGGCTGATAGGAAGGTAGAAAACCTTATGGGAAACCTTGTGGTGGCCTGCTTTTTCTCCTTGTAATGCAGTGCTTCCAAAAGGCTTCTTCCATAGAGTTGTAGGTTCAGAATGCTTCTTTCTTAGGGTCATAGCCCAGCCTTGTAGCCCAGCTGGTAACATACAGGACTTGAGACAAGAGGGTCACTGGTTTGAATCACCTTTTCGGCTTATTTTTTACCCAGGATTGATGGTAGTCATTGCAACAGGATTCACACCTCTCTTACCACTGATCATTGTTTCAAGAATGGTTATGTAGAAAAGCAGCTGCTGGTTTGGGAAAAACATTTGTCTAAGTAGTGGTATAAGGAAAGCTTGAATAGGTGCACTGACTGCCATGGTATAATAATTTTGAAAACTTGATACAATCCATCAAATCCTTAGGTCATCAAAACTTGGGATTGTATGAGGTAAACAGTAAAGTTTGCTTTAAATTGTTTCAGATGTAGGGAACTGGAAAGAAGGCGGAGGTCGTGGCGCATTGCAGCAGCAGTCACCAAACAAAGATCAGCAATCACAACCCTTGTTGTCATTGGAGACCCCGACAGAAACACAGCCGAATGGCCCCCAGATGTCCGGTGGAAGTGGCGCTGGAGGGGACACACCGTCCCCACAGATGCCAGCCCCGGGGATGCCACTTAGGCCAGGGGCTGGGCAGGGCGCAGGAGGCCCCATGCCTCTGGGCCCACCACCATACAATATGCCTCCTGCATACAGAGGAATGATGCCACCTTATGTAAGTATTAATTGATCCATTTGCTGTTGCGCATAGGGTCTTGCGTAGCTTGGTGGTAAAGTGTAGGACTTATAACCTAGAGACCCTGCATTCCAGCATTACTGGAAACACTAGGTTTTTCTGGGAGTGTCCTTTGGCAAGACACTTCAGAGCTCTAGCCTTGTACTGGTGAAGCCCAGGACATACATGAAGAATCAAGGGTTTGCCATGTTAAATGAAAGATTGTTGAAAGCAGTGTTAAATACCATTCAATCATTCAACTAATGCCCTCGCACATGGATTATTACTAGCATAGCCTAAGTGAGGGACAACTTAGAGCCCCAATAGCAGCAAAAAGGAAACAATTTGGATGTTAAAATGTAATTTAATTTTAATCATACCTTTTAAAAGTATGCAAATTATAGTGAAGATAACAATTTGACATTGAACAGTAGGTCGATGTGTAAAAAGTAAACAAAAGATAGAGACCTGGCAACTTTTGACCTACTTTCAAGATTCATTTTTGGCTCAGTGGTAAAGTGTAGGAATGGTGAACTGGAGGCCCAGGGTTTGAGGCTCACTGGATCCACTGAGCTTTTTGTAGGAGTGTCCTTGGGCAAGACACTTTAGAGCCCCAGCCAAGTACAGGTGAAATTTAGGATATGCTGGAATTTGTAAGCTATCGCAGTGATACGACTGAAAGAATGATTAAAGCAGCATAAAACATCATCTAATCAATAACTTGTAAGAGTAATAATTTCATTAAAGATGCTGGTAGTCTTTATGTAAGTCAATTAAATCTGTCTTGTGCAAGAGAAAGCATTACCTCAGGTATTCTCTGTCTCAATTTCAGATGTACAGAGGGTTTCCACCCTTCCCTCCACCAAACTTTCAGGGTATGCCGAGGGCCCCTTATCCATATGATGGAAGGTAAGTAGTTCATTGAATTCTTTACCAAATGACAAAATTTTAGACCAGTCCAAATTAAAAGATATGCAGATGACAAATTAAGTGTGATGAAAGTAAATTGATTTCTCTGTGAGAAGATAGAAAACAATGCGGGAATAGGAGAAAATGCTGGTTACCAGTATTTTATCCTTTTCCCCCAATAATTTCTGGTCTTTTGGAGTCCCATCAATTGAGCTACTTTAAACTTTCATCTGCAAATGCTTTCAGTATGGATTTGTCTTAATTTTGTTGTTTATCCCTATACCAAACAACAAAATTACAGACTTACCCAAATGAATGTGTTTGCAGACAGCAACATAAATGTGACTCAAAAATTGAATTTTCGTTTGGGTAGGGTAGAAAACATTACGGGAAATGGGGGAAAATGCTGGTTATCAGCATTTTCTCCTTTTCCCACAATGTTTTCATTAGCTGTCTTTTACAGGGTCGCTAAAAGTCCAATTGTGTGGTAAAGGGTTAATAAAGAGTCAAGAGATTTATCGTGGAGAGGGTAGAAACAGTGTGACAAAAAGAGAAAATGCCTGTTACCAGCATTTTCTCCTTTTTCCACAATATTTTCGAAAGTCCTTTTCCTTGGGGTCGTTAGAACTGGGGATTGTATGGTAAACGGTTCATCTTGTACTTACTTTAGTACACACAGGGTTTTACGGTTGGATTCCTAGCTGGTTGAATTCTTTAGGATGATTGTTGATAGTGATTGTGCTAGGATTTACTTTGTTCATCAATTATGGCTGAACATCATTCCAAGGATGTTGATGTGGGAAAGTAACTGGTGGCTCACAGAAAATATTGTGCAAAGCACCACTAAAAGAATGCTATTGACAACAAGTCATAATGTAGAAATCAAAGATATAGATTCAGTATTATGTAAAGAGATTGTGAAGTACATATTGCTCACCTTTGAAAGCATGCAAGTTTTTCCCACTCTTATTTGGAGGCTCACAACAATTTATTACAGATATAATTTGTGGACCACTGTCACAAAATCACAGTAGGAAAATTGGATAAAGTTCAGACAAAACGAGCCATTCTCTGTAAAACGGGAGCTTAATCCATATAAATAGTGCATTGTACCCAGCAAGACATCACATAATTAGGGATCCTTAAAATCCATATTGTCTAACAGCCAAGGAAATCATGAGGTAGACTGGTCCATTGACATGCAGAAAATTGGTTGGTATCTGAGCAGCTGAACTGGGTTGATATTTTTTGCAGATGCCCAAAGCCCCCTTTTCACAGAGCATGGCTCAAATCATGAAAGTAAAGCAAAGCCATCATGTTCCATTGTTTTACTAGTTTTGTAGAAAATCATTCAAGTTGTTAAAAAGAAAATTAAAAGCTCCCTTTCTTGGAAAATACGCAGTTAAAGGATTTCTATTAATTTTTTGTGTATCTCTGCAGATTTCCTAGACAGCCCCCTCCACATATGCCTCCACAGCGTCCAAGTGGCGAGAAACCTGAAGATGATGACAAAGGGGATGATTACAAAAGGCCTGCAATTATCTCGGAGAAAGATCTGAAAGACTTTGATGAGATTTTACACTTAGATTCTAATGGAGGTTGGGCAAGTGCCCAAGGTGAAATTGACTACAGGTAGGGTTTTTTGAAAATTTTTAACCTTTACCACACAATCTTTGGGCTTTTGAAAACATTGTGTGTTACCAGCATTTTCTCTTTTTCCAACTATGTTCCATACCCTTCCAAAGACAGTTTTCTTCTTTTGGTTCACATTTATTTTTTGTCTGCTAACTCTTTCAGTGTGGACAATCTAGTTTTGCTATCTGGTGAATAGATCTATTGAGAGATGCTCTGTGAAAATGGGGGCTTAATGCATCTCTGTAGTGCTTGATACCAAGCAAGTCATCACATAATTGTAGATTAATATAATCCATTTAGTGTAACAGTTGACTAAATCTGGAGGTAGAATAGTCCTTGTACATACAGAAAATTTAAAGATTGCAAAAGGTTTCGGCCAATGTCGGCCTGCGTAGACTGCGCATGCTGACATTGTCGGTATTTTTTGCAGATGCATTAAGCCCCCTTTTCACAGAGCATGGCGCTTATAATATTGGCAATTGATAAATGTTTGCTTTTACAGAAAAAACAAATTAGTAAGATTAGTTGGTTTTAAACACAGACTTTATCATCAACAGTAACATTGACTGTAGACCCAGATCGCATAGCAAGGTGTGCATTGTTTCATAAAAAAATGGATGAATTGACAAGTTCCCATCTTGGAGCTTCTGAATTCTAACTTGAAGGCTTCTGAAGAAATGAGGATTTATGAAATATGGCACAATCATATCTTTTGAGGCTCCTGTTGTAGAGATTTTGAAAACGTTGTGGGAAAAGGAGCAAAAATTATTAAAAGCAGGGAATAAACCTTTTAAATATGAGAGACTGTTTCAGTAACAAATATTGTGATAGAATGGAAAATGTAGGCATGATCAACAGCTGCAAATTGGCAGCAGGGTTCTCCTTTGACCCGGGACTCCGGGTTTTGACGCATGGAAATCCGAAATGACCCGTTTTTGACGCTCAAAAATATCTGCCTAAGCGTCAATCTGACGCATGAGATTACCAGCCAAAGGGTCATATAAATGTCGCATGCATCCGGTAGGAATGTAGCCTATAATAAACACGATCAGTGTCGACTGTGTACAGACGCACGCAGCTCTGTTTATCACACGTAATCAAGCTGGCGAGTGGCGAGTCATTTTTGAAAACATGATAAAGGTGTTAGTCCAATTATCTAGTGTAAAATGACAGGTTTTCAAGTTAACTGCTACCCTAATTAACAAATTTATGTCAAATCATGCAGTAATACTTGTAAAAATATTAACTGATTTGAAAAAAAGATTGCAGGAAAAAAACGTGAAAACCCATGACACAACAGAAATCATTTTGACATCGTCCGATCATAGGCACTTCAAACTATCTTTTCATCTTTGGTGACAAATTTAAACAGTGAATTTATACTTATTTCTTTATGAAACAATAAGTGAAAGCTAAAATCTCTGTTTAAAAATTAGGAAAAAACTTTTTAAGATGAAAATAAACAACAACCTGTAGATTAGAATGGGGGGGGGGGGGGACCGGAACAAGTGTGAAAGAAAAAGTAATTGGACGAGAAAAGAAGACTTAAATCTTAAGTAATAACACTTTAATGGATGTGACCTTTATTTTCTCCCTTTTCTACAATGTTCTGGGGTAAGAAAGACAAATCAAGTCGTTCCAGCCACATTTGAATTGTCGTCTGCAAATGTCTAAAATAATTATAATCTAGTCAAAAGTTTTTTTTGTTTGGTAAACAGTTCAAAAGTTGTTTGTGTCCATTTTATTCATCAAGATGAATTGCATGCTAAGGCTGCGGTTTAAAATTCTTCTGTCCACTTCATTCCAACAAGTCTCTACATAAGATAGGGTATTTTCTAATCTAATATCTATCCATTAACAAAGAACATAAATGGAAAGTTTCCATTATTTCACCCTTAACTCTCCGTGATAATTTTGACCCTTGGACATTTCTATTAGACTCTTGGAAATTCCATTTTGACTCTTGAAAATTTGGGTCCAAGAGTCAATGACTCTTGGGATTCTGGACCTAGGGAGAACCCTATGGCAGTCTGTGCTTGATCTACACTTTCCAGAGCATTGAAGCTGAAGTTGCTCTGTAAGTAGGTTTGGAGAAAAACAATTGAGCCATGCTGTGTGAAAAAAGGGGTTCAGTGCATCTGCAAAAAGTATTGACTCATGTCAGCCTGTGCAGTCTGTACAGGCTGACATGGTTTGAAACTTTTTGCTATTTGTCGATTTACTGCATGTCAAAGGCTAAGTTTACCTCATGATCAAGTCCGTTGTTAGACTAAATGGCTTTTGTGGATCCATGACTATTTGATGTCTTGCATAGTATGATGCATGGCTCAACTGCACTGTGATTGTATAATATTTTTCATTTGCAGTGAAAAACTGGTATTCAGTGATGAAGAAGAGGGAGAGGATGGAAGCATCAGAAAGACGTAAGTTTGTTTCAAAGTTCTTCATTTATATTCTGGTTTTTAAATAAAGACTTTTCTGATACAAGGTGCAGCATTCATTGTGCTTAGTGAAGATCAGGAACAGGGCCCTTATACACCAACCATTCTTAATTTCATTCTACCAACCATTCTAAATCTCATTCAATTTCACCAAATTACCATTTGGTTCAGTCAATCAGAAATTGTGTTACTTTCAAATGTAAAAAATACTTGAGGATAAAACAAAGAATGTTTTAAAGAATGGTTGGTGAATAAAGGCCCAGACTACACAGAATGTGTTTTCCTATCTTAGATCTAGGTAAAAACAAATGATTCAGTACACTTTACCCCCAGAAAAAAAATGGCGACAGATGACTTCAACAAACTGGATTTGTGTTGTAATATAAAAACAACTTTCAAGATTATTGTTGTATAAGAAGGAATTGCTAGTTATTTGTGAATGTTTTTGCAACCAAAATATTTTAAAACACTGACCCCTTACTTTGGGGGTGACAACATGGTATAGATCACTCTCATTAAGTGGATGAAAGTTTTGAAAACTTGTAGGTCTGTCTTCAGAAACCATTCTTCAGAACATGCATTATCTTACCTTCAAGAATACTTGTGATTTGATAGTAACACAATTTCTGATTGGTTAAACCAAATGATTTAGCCATACAAAAGTGATTTAGCCAATCAAAAGTTGCATTACTTTTTAAATCTTGAATGCTGAGCCCCCGTAGGTCAGTCGGTAGCATGCTGGACTTGAGAAAACGGGGTTGTGGGTTCGATCCCTGGCTCAGCCAATTTCTTTCCAAGGATTGATGATAGTCATTGCCATAGGATTCATTCCTCTCCCACTGCTATTGTTTTGACAATGGTTATGTGGAAAAGCTGCCAGTGGCTTGGAAAGAAAATTGTGTGGAGTACTGGTAAAAGAGACTCCAGGAAAGCATGGATAGGTGCACTGGCCGCTGCTATATAACTGAAATAATGTTGAAAATGGCATTAAACACCATACCATCAATCATTTAATCTTGAATAAGACTAAAAGAATAAAACTAAGAATACTTACTGAATACAGACCCTGGTCCCCAAATATTTTAAGTCAAAATAAGGTTCAACATAACAGTGTGGAAAGAGAATGGTTGTTGTATGCAGCACTGTAGAAAAAAAAAACTGGGGCATTTTTGTTGTAGTAAGAGAACCAAAGAGAGGAGATCTGAGGTGGAGGAAGGGCAAGAATACAGGAAGGCAAGTGAAATAGATCAGAGGAAGGACGGCACTGACGAGAGCAGTAAAATGGATTCCTACAAGGTAAAGAGATGTTCCTAATTTTAAGGTCACCTGAGCACAAAGTGCTCGTGGTGAGCTTTTGTGATCGTACTGTGTCCGGCGTCTGTTGTCCATCGTGCGTCGTCAACTTTTACCTTGTGTACACTCTAGAGGCCACATTTTCGGTCCGATACTCATGAATCTTGGTCGGAACGTTTGTCTTGATGATATCTCGGACAAGTTTGAAAATGGGTCATGTCGGGTCAAAAACTAGGTCACTAGGTCAAATCATAGAAAAACCTTGTGTACTCACTACAAGCCATTTTTTAAGTCAGATACTCATGAAACTTCGTCAGAATGTTGGCCTTGATGATATCTCAGACGAGTTCGAAAATGGGTCATGTCGGGTCAAAAACTAGTTCACTAGGTCAAATCTTAGAAAAAGCTTGTGTACGCTCTAGAGGCCACATTTTCAGTCCAAAACTCTTGAGAGTTGGTCAGAATGTTTGTCTTGATGATATCTCAGACATGTTCAAAAATGGGTCATGTCGGGCTGAAAACTAGGTCACTAGGTCAAGTCTTAGAAAAACCTTGTGTACGCTCTAGAGGCTACATTTTCAGCCCAAAACTCCTGAAAATTGGTCAGAATGTTTGTCTTGATGATATCTCGGTCGAGTTTGAGAATGGGTCATGTCGGGTCAAAAATAGGTCACTAGGTCAAACCTTAGAAAAACCTTGTGTACGCTCTAGAGGCCACATTTTCAGTCAGATACTCATGAATCTTGGTCAGAATGTTTGTCTTGATGATATCTTGGACGAGTTCGAAAATGGATCATGCTGGGCCAAAAACTAGGTCACTAGGTCAAATCTTAGAAAAACCTTGTGCACTCTACAGAGGCCACATTTTCAGTCCAATGCTCTTGAAAGTTGGTCAGAATGTTTGTCTTTATGATATCTTGGATGAGTTCGAAAATGGGTCATGTCTGGTCAAAAAGTAGGTCATGTGGTCATATCTTAGAAAAACCTTGTGTACGCTCTAGAGGCTACATTTTTGGTTTAAAACTCGTGAAATATGGTCAGAATGTTTGTCTTGATGATATCTTGGACAAGTTTGAAAATGGGTCATGTTGGGCAAAAAACTAGGTCACTAGTTCAAATCTTAAAAAAAAAAAAACCTTGTGTACGCTCTAGAGGTCATTTTCTGTCCAAATTTCTTGAAAGTTGGTCAGAATGTTTGACTCGATGACATCTCAGATGACTTCAAAAATCGGTCATGTTGGGTCAAAAACTAGGTAAGTAGTTCAAATCTTAGAAAAAACCTGTGTATGCTCTATAGGCCACATTTTCTGTCCAATACTTATGAAAGGTGGTTAGGATCTTTGTTTTGATAATATCTACAATGGGAATATTGGGTATGGTTGGCTAAAAAGTAGGTCACTGAGAGAAATTCTAGAAAAAGCTTGTGTACATGCTAGAGGCCAAATTTTCAGTCCAATAACTATGAACCTTAGTAGATTGTTTGTCATGATATCTCAAAAGAGATTGAAAATGGGTCATGTTTGGTCAAAAGACTCAGGTGAGCGACTTTAGGGCCCTCTTGTTTGTACATGTATCAGGGTAGTCCTGATGTTTATATAGAGGTCAGTCGTTTATTGTTGTATCAATATAAGCGATGCTCTGTGAAAAGGGGTTTTAATGCATCTGCAAAAAGTTAAATCCAGCATAGCCTGCGCAGTCCACACAAGCTGATCTGGGCCAAAACTTCGATGTTTGTAGATTTTCTGCATGTCCAAGGACAGTTCTACATCAGGATTCAGTTGGTTGTTAAACAAAATGGATTTTATTTTTCCTAATTTTAATTATGTGGTGTCTTGCTTAATATAATGCATCACAGCCATGCATTAAATCCCCCTCAGCAGGTGCATGGTTCATGTATTTTTTTTCCCTAAGCAAACAGTAATATCAGTAAATTCACTCATAGTTGTCCAATTCTGAAAACCTTTTCATCTGAAAATGCTTTCAATGTCAACCCTTTACCACACGACAAAATTTTAGACACATCGGTATTGAAAGCATTTTTGACGAGGAAACTGAAGATACTCAAAGGATAAGATTTGTTATTGATAAAAAAAGAAAACATTGTGAGCAAAGGAGAAAATGCTGGTTACCAGCATTTTCTCCTTTTCCCACAATATTTTCAAAAACTTTCTTTCTCAGGGTCGTCAAAAGTTGGGATTGTGTGTATTGGGTTAAAGTGCATTTAAGTCTAGGATCATTTGTTCTGAATTATGTCCGATATATTTTTCACAGAGGATGGAGATAGAGGGACAGATGCCAGGTCCCAGAGAAGCATGGGGTCCGGGTGGACCCATACCACCCCAGTTTAGAGGTGGTCCTCGACCACCACATATGATGGATGCTGTAAGTGATTTTGTCATACTGACGCTCAATATTGTATTTGCAGCCTGCACGGTTAGCTCAGCGGTTAGCATATCAGACTTTTGACCCGGTGGTTGTGAGTTCAATACCCAGTTGAGGCAGACTTTCTTTACAGAGATTTTTCGCTTCTCACCTTTGATGCAAGTGAGAAAGTAGTCAGTGACTTGGAAAGAATGTTGTGTCAGTACTGGTGTGAGAAAGCCAGGAAACACATACATAGGTGCCCTGACAGCTGTAATATGACCTAAGCTGTTAAAATGGCGTTAAACATCCAATTCAGTCAATCAATACTGTATTTGTTTCACTGCCTTTAAAGAAAACATAGAGGTATTGTAAATTTTCAATTGTCCTGACATTATCTTTGCTTTTCATCATGAACAAAACGGTGACATTTCTCATATCTCTGTTTATACTAAAGATAATAACTTCAGACTCTGGCCAGCTGTATACTACCAAAAGGGACTTGAAATTTTGAAGAGGGTGGTCAATGCAAGGCATTTATCCCTTTGCCACACAACCATGAGTTTAAAATAGGCTGAGAAAAAAGTTTTGAAAACATTGTTGGAAAAGCAGAGTATGTGGGTAGTCAGCATTTGATTTTGTAGAATGATCCAATCAGTATTGAGCCAGACTGATATTGCTTTAAGTTTGTACAAATGGAAAATTTTTCTGTCTGGTACAGAGTCAAATAAACTCTTGCTAAGTGGGATCAACTGGTAAGATGATTTCCCATATAAAGAATTTCATCATCGTATATGAATGAATTAACTCTTGTATACGAGCCATGTTTCGGAAGAAGGGGGTGAGGCATTATACCAAGCAAGTCATCATATAATTATGAATCATACAATTCATTTTGTCTCACATCCAGCTGAATACTGAGGTAGAGTGGTCCTATGACATGCAGGTAATTGATCATCAGCAAATAGTTTCGACCCAGGGCAGCCTGCATGGATTATACAGGCTGACCTGGTTGGATACTTTATGCAGGTGCATTAAACCCTGTTTTCACAGAGCATTTGTCAAATGTATTCTAAAGATTATTGTATTCAGGAGTCCTGCATGGCTCAGTGTTAAAGTGTGGGACACGTAAACTCGAGGCCCCTGCTTCAAGCCACACTAAATCCACTGGGTGTTTCATAGGAGTGTCCGTGGGCAAGACACTTCAGAGCCCTAAACTAGTACTTGTAAAACTCAGGAAATACATGAATACCTGAACATGTCGCAGTGATATGACTGAAATAATGTTGAAAGAGGTGTAAAACACCAATCAATCAATTCTTGTACGCATTACAGCGTGGTGGTTGGCAGATTCCTCCATTTGACTTCATGGGCCCCAGGGGTCCATATCCTGGACCCTTCAGAATGGTACCACCTCAGGGACCACCAGGGGCAGCAGGACAGGTAAATAGCTGATTACTTACCCTGAAAAGCTTGGTTGTTTTAACCCTATACCGCATAATCATGACTTTTGAAGAGCCTAAGAAAGGCCGTGTGAAAACATTGTAGGAAAAGGAGAAAATGCTGGTAACCAGCATTTTCTCATTTTCCACGTTTTTTACCCTACCCAAGCCTAGGAAAGGCTGTGTGAAAACATTGTAGGAAAAGGAGAAAATGCTGGTAACTAGCATTTTCTCTTTTTCCCACAATGTTTTCTACCCTTCAAAGGACAAATCCCATTTTTTTTTTTTTTTTTTTTTTTTTTGGTCGTATTTAATTTGTTGTCTGAAAATGCTTTCAATTTGGACAAGTCTGAAATTTTGTTGTTTGGTAAAGAGTTAACAGAAAGCCCAAGGTATTCTGATAGCATTGTCAAAGATTTTTTGTCCTTTAACCCTTTACCAAACGACAAAATTTTAGACTTTTTCAAATTGAAAGTTTTTTCAGACAACAAATGTGAAGAAAAAACTAAAATTTGTCTTTTAAAGGGTAGAAATTATTGTGGGAAAAGGAAACAGGGCTGGTTACCAACACTTTCTCCTTTTACCACAATGTTTTCAAACGGCTTCTTTCTCGGGTTCATTGAAACTCGGCATTGTGTGGTAAAGGGTTAACTTGTTGTCCTACTTCTGTAGTGCAGTTTGTAGCGCGGAGGTCTTGAGAATGAATTTGCTGGTCTGAATCTCCAGCTCAGCCATTTTCTTTCCAAGGATTGATGATAATAATAGCGCAAGCATTCTTTCCTCTCGCTGCTGATGATTGTTTTGACAATTTTCAGATGGGAAAGCTAGAATATTCTACTGATTACTGGTTAAAGCAACTTAGGAAAGCATGGACAGGTGCACAGGCTACCGTGATATAACTAAAATAGTGTTGAAAACGAGTTAAACACCAAACAATCAATTCCTTTTACCAGACAACAAAATTTTAAACTTGTTCAAATTGAAAGCATTTGCAGAAAACATATTCAGTGTATAGAGTTCAGTGAATGACACATTATTTACTCATTACCAAAGGACAAACTTTTATACTTGTTCAAATTGAAAGCATTTGCAGACAACAAGATAAATTGGGCTCTATTGATGAAATTGTCTTTGAAAGGTCAGGAAGCAGTGGGAAAAGGAGAAAATGCTGGTTTTTGCCTTTTCCCTCTATGTTTTCAAAACCTTTTTTTTTCACAGGGTCATTAACATCAAATTTGTGTGGTTAAGGGTTGATGAAAGCAATAGGCAGACTGATAAAATATGATAGAGTAAACACTACACAATAATATATACTTGTAAGAGAATGTATGACTGAATACAATTTTTACAGAGACCTCCATATCCTGGGCAACCTCCACAGGCCATGCCACCCCATCAGCAGCCCCAGCCAGGCCCTGGGACCCCTACAACCCCCACAAAGAAAGGAGATGATGATGACGAGATGTGGAGACAAAGAAAACAAGAACGGAACCAGGAGGTTTCGACAGCCATTGAGAGGGCTAGACAGAGACGGGAAGAAGAAGAGAAAAGATTGGAGGCTGAACGAAAACGTGCAGCCCAGGAGAAACTTAAAGCTTTGGATGAGAGGACGAAGAAGAAAGAAGAATCTAGGGTAATTGTTGTTTGTCAGCTTTTGTACCACTTTGTCATTTTCAATCAGGTAACATGGGTGACACGTACAGAATAACCAATAAGAACCTTTGTAACAGGTCACTGATAATATCAAGTGTTGGCTAATAGTGTTGGCTTCACTTGATTCTTCAATAGTGTGAATTGGAGAACAAATTCTCATCATCAAATTAACACCTTACGAAAAAGAGCACTGGTTCAGCCCAGAGGTAAGATCTCTGATGTGCCAAAGATGAAAAATATGCGCCAGTGGCACAAGGGCACGCTTTAGAATGAACCCCTGAACATATGCTTAAGAGAGGTAATTGCAATGTGTAGATGTTGACTATGATGCTATCGATTGTCTGTCAATCCTATGAGAAAGAAGTGATTCCAGCAAAACTTAGTCTGAGTCAACATTATTCTAGTTAGGTTAATCCTTTAACTATCAATCCTGTATTTTATCGGAAATATTGTGGCAAAACAAGAAGATGCTCATCACCATGCTTTCTACTCTTTCTTAAACAAAATCCATGTTGCATGTATTTCAGGCTTGTAGGACAATTGTCCATCCCCAAAGATTTGGGGACAGACGATTGTCCTGCAAGCCTGGAATACATGTAACATGGACACATTCAAAATCTGAGACAGAGTGAATTTATAACTTAAAAATTGGAAAGTGAACATATTTGCAATGTATTTTATTTCTTTCTTACATTTCTAGAGTTCATGAGAAAAATGCAGGAAAAGGAGCAATTTGTGCGCCTGTGTGGTTGAAAGGGTTTAACCCTTTACCACACAATGACGACTTTTAACGCCCCTGAAAGAGAAGGCTTTCGAAAACATTGTGGGAAAAGGAGAAAATGCTGGTTACCAGCATTTTCTCCTTTTCCCACAATGTTTTCTACCCTATCAAAGAAAAATCATTTCATATGAGCCACGTTAAAACTGTCATCTACAAATGCTTTCAATTTGGACAGGTCTAAAATTTTGTCATGTGGTAAAGGGTTAATGAACAAAACACTTGTTTACATTGATGAGATTCATGTCTGTCTTTCCAATGAGATGAACAGTGATTCGAACCATTATCATTTGCATCAACATATTATTCTAGCTTACAAAACTGTTAACTCCTTACAAGACAAAATTTTAGACTGGTTCATATTAAAAGCATTTGCCGATGACAAAATTAAAAATTACTCATAGCATGTGATACATGTGGTAGGGCTTAAAAAGATAGGTAACCGAGAAATAAATAATTTCCAGCATTTTCTCCTTTCCCCACCCCGTGTTTTCAAAAGTCTTCAACATTAAAGTGGGTTTTACCCAGGAATGGTCAGGCCATGGTAGCACTGTCCATAACATACAGGACTTTAGAACAGGGAGTCATTGGTTCAAATCCCAAGCTCGGCTTTTCTACAAAGGATTAATTATAGTTATTGCAACAGGATTTGTACCTTTCTGACAGCTGATCATTATTTAGAATATGGTTATATGGGAAAACAGCAAGTGGTTAAGAAAGAATATTTTTGTGAAGTTCTGGTAACAGAAACTCCAGGAAAGCATTGATAGGTGCACAGACTGACACAATGTAACTGAAATAATGTTGAAAATGGAGTAAAAACAACATATAATCATTTACACAGGATCTTTTTTTACCAGTTAAAGGTATAGTAGTTGGTATGACATTTTTTCATGACAACTAAGACTAAATGTAAATGCGTATGTATGTTTTAATCTGACTACAGGGTGAGGTGGAAGGAGATGATATGGAGACAGAGAACAGGGCGGAGACTCGATCGTCTAGAACCAGTGAGAGTGAGAGCAGCGAGAAAGGGGACAGACCACAATCCAGGGATGGACAAAAATATCCACAGGTAATGGGTGGACCTTTTATCTTGAACAAATACCAAACAAGCCCATTTTTAGCCCTTAACCACACTATCCTGAGTATTAACGACCCTAAAGAAGAAGGCTTTTGAAAACATTGTCGGAAAAGGAGAAAATGCTGGTAACAGGCATTTTCTTCTTTTCCCACAATGTTTTCTACCCTATCATAGACAAATTATCACTTGAGCTTAATTTATTTTGTAGTCTGCAAATACTGTCAATATGGTAGAATCCAAAGTTTTGTCATTTTGTGAAGAGTTAACCCATTACCAAACATCAACATTTTAGACTTGTTCAAGTTAAAAGCAATTGCAGACAACAAAGAAAAGGTGGCTCAAATGACAAAATATGTCCTTGATAGGATCTAAAAAATTGTGGGAAAAGGAGATCCAATATTGGTTACTAGTATTTTCAAAAGCCTTCTACTTTAGGGTCGTTAGAAGTGTTGTAAAGGGAATAGTCTGTTGTTACCTGCAGGTATTTATATTGTCATTTGAAATTTGAATTTTGGCCTGATAAGACAGATCGATTGTATGAAAAAAGTAGCTACTTAGTCAGGTTTGACCATATTTCTTCATTAGAAATTGACCTTGTGTGGATGGCACAATCTGATTTCAAGTTACTCTGACAGTAAATAAACAAAAGTGTTATCTTTTTCTTGTGGTGCAGTTAAAGACTTTGGTGTTGTTTGTTGCAGTGAATTTGCTTATCATTCTTAGATTTCAAAACCTCTTCTCGTATATTATGAACTTGTGCCTATCATACATAATGGTGAAACAGTATGTCATACTAAGGCAATGCAGCTTTATGTTACCAGGTAGAAAGCAAAAATTAAGATAAAGTGATCTTTTCATGGTAACTTTTATTAATTAGAAATAGTAAAATGATTGTTGAGCTCATTGTTCTGTTTTTAGTAGCCCATGATGTTACAAAGTTATCCCTGTCTTACATTAGACATGGTGAACACAGCACGTCAGACTGAGGCAATAAATTTGGAATGTGGTTTAACTTAATCTGCTGCTAAACAATTATTCTTTGCAGATCATGTGCTCTTAAATGTGATGAAATTATTAAACGAAAATCGAATAGTAAAGATGCCTTTGAAGAAAAAGTTTTCCTTGCCAGTTATAGTGATCACACTGCAGTGATAACATTTTTTTAATTCTTAAACAGAACATTTCTGAAGAACTAAACTTTTTTGCTCCCCCTGTTTAATTGTACATTGTCTGTAGAAGAAGTAATTTCTTCTGTGTATTTACGTTGAGAAAGATAAGGCCCAGTAGCTACCAAGTTTTATTCTGTTTAAAATATTCTTGTTTCAATATTTTTGTTTGGCCAGTGACTAGAACGTCAAACAATCATACTTTAGCCACTTGTCAGACTTGAATTTAAGGATAGGGCACCCTAATGGGATTCTTGAAACATCACCTTTCAATGCAAAAAAAAAGAAAAACATACGGGTTCGGCTAAGACTCGGGTAATCCGTAATCGATCAGCCAATACAAGCCGATTCCCTGCATGATTACGGATTACCAGAGTCTTAGCGGAATTGGTACGATTTCGGCAATGAAAGGCGATGTTACACGAATCCCATTAGAGTGTCCTATCCTTATCTCCATACTATTAAATAGTGTGAATAAAATTAAATGTAATCTATACACAGATTTTGTTCACACACAGCCTCGAGCCTTCAGTTAAATGACTTCAGGAAAAAACGTGCCTGTGATGAAAATGTTTCCTTTGCCTGTCATTGTTAACACACTGCTGAAATGATTTTCATGTTCCTGAAGCAGGAAAGAACACAATTTCTTTTCCATATATACCATCCCTGTATTTATGTCAAAAGTTAAACCATTATCTGGGAAGAAATATGCCTGAGATGAAAATGTTTCCCTTGCCTGTCATAGTAAATACAGTGCTGAAACAACTGTCCCGATCCTGAGGCAATAAGTTTCACATTTCCCGTTCTTTATATGTTGTCCATGCTATGCTATCCTTGTTTATATTCCAAAAGTGAAATCAATATTCTGAAAAAAAAAATGTGCCTGTGATGAAAAAGTTTCCCTTGCCTGTCATAATGAACATATTGCTGAAACAATTTTCCTGATCCTGAGGCAGAAATTAAAGTATTTCATTTTCTTCTATATATGCTAATCTTGTTCTTTGTCAAAAGTATAATCAGTATCTGGGAAAAATGTGCCTGTGATGAAAAAGTTTCCTTACCTGTTAAAGTGAACACAGCACTGGAAAAAAAAATCTGTCCCTGAAGCAGAAAAGAACACATTTCCTTTTACATATATGCCATCCATGCTTATGTGTCAAAAGTTAAACCAGTATTTGGGAAAAAATAGAAAATGTGCCTGTGATGAAAATATTGCCCTTGCCTGTCATAGTAAGTATAATGCTGAAACAATTTTCCCGATCCTGAGGCAGAAAGTAACACATTTCTCTTTATTCTGTCTATGCATCCTTGTTTTTAGGTCAAAGGTGAAGTCAATGTTGAAAAAAAAATGGAAATGTGCCTGTGATGAAAATGTTTCCCTTGCCTGTCTTAGTAAATACAGTGCTGAAAGCAACTTCCTGATCCTGAGGCAGAAATTAACACATTTCCTTTTCTTCTGTCTATGCAGTCCTTGTTTTTATGTCAAAAAAGAAATCAGTATCTCGGAAAAAATGTGCCTGTGATGAAAATTATTCCTTTCTTTGTTATAGTGAACACAGTGCTGAAAGAGTTCCAAATTCTGAGACAGAGTATACCACTTTTTAGCTCACCTGAGCACAACGTGCTCAAGGGGAGCTTTTAGGATCACCCAGTGTCCGTCGTGCGTCATCCGTCGTGCGTCGTCAACAATTCTTTAAACATCAACTCCTCCTAAACCGCTAGGCCAATTTGGACCAAACTTGGCTGGAATGTTCCTTGGGAGGTCTTCTTTAAAAATTGTTCACAGAATTTGATTCCGTCAAAAACTCTGGTTGCCATGGCAACCAAATGGAATTTTCTAAGAAATTCTTTAAAGATCTTCTCTGATGAAACCGCTGGTCAGATTTTGAAATAATTTCACAGAGATGTACCTTGGGTGACCCTTTTCAAAAATAGTTCGCGAAATTTTGATCCGTCAAGAAACATGGCTCTGGTGACTGGGGGCTACTTGCACTATACAGAAATGAAGAAATTCTTAAAAATTCTTCTTCTCTGAAACCGCTGGTCAGATTTTAAAATAATTTCACAGAGATGTTCCTTTGGTGACCCTTTTCAAAAGTTGTTCGCGAAATTTTGATCCGTCAAGAAACATGGCTCTGGTGACTGGGGGCTACTTGCACTATACAGAAATGAAGAAATTCTTAAAAATTCTTCTTCTCTGAAACGGCTGGTCAGATTTTAAAATAATTTCACAGAGATGTTCCTGGGGTGACCCCTTTCAAAAATTGTTTGAAATTTTGATCCGTCAAGAAACATGGCTCTGGTGACTGGGGGCTACTTGCACTATACAAAAATAAAGAAATTCTTAAAAATTATTCTTCTCTGAAACCACTGGTCAGATTTTGAAATAATTTTACAGAAATGTTCCTTTGGTGACCCTTTTCAAAAATTGTTTGCAAAATGCTGATTCGTCAAGAAGCATGGCTCTGATGGGTGGGGGGGCCCACTTGCACTATATGGACATGAAGAAATTCTTAAAAATTCTTCTTCTCTGAAATGGCTGGTCAGATTTTGAAATAATTTCACAGAAATGTTTCTTGGGTGACCCTTTTTGCAATTTGTTCGAGAAATTTTGATCCATCAAGAAACATGGCTCTGATGGCTGTGGGCTATTTACACTATAAGAAATTCTTAAGAATTCTTCTCTGAAACCGCTGGTCAGATTTTGAAATAATTTCACAGAAATGTTCCTTGGGTGACTCTTCTCAAAAATTGTTCACAAAATTGTGATCTGTCAAGAAAAATGGCTCTGATGGTGGGGGCTATTTGCACTATAGGGACATGAAGAGGAATTTCTTAATTCTTCTCTGGAACGGCTGGTCAGATTTTGAAATAATTTCACAGAAATGTTCCTAGGGTGACCTTTTTCAAAAATTGTTAGGGAAATTTTTATCCGTCAAAAAACAACAGCCAATTGTTGGCACCTGCATGTGGTGCTCTTGTTCAACTTATGTTTTTAGTCACTATCGAGCATGTGCACTTCTTCAAGAAATTGTCCTTGGGTGATCTATCCAAAAATTTTTTTTGAAGAATTTTGATTCATCAAATTCATTGCCAGGGGTGTGGAAATCCTACGTCCGACTCGGGTAAATTTGACGTCGGACAAGTGGCTTTTTGCAATCTTCTCGTCCGCGGACAAGTAGAAAACGAGGGGGAAATTGAAAGTAAAGATCTGTATTATATAACATTATCCTTGTGAAATGGAAATGTTCTCTCCATCTCACTTCGTAAACAAGAACATTTTTAAGTTGAATTATGATAAACTATCCCCTGATACCTGGAATCAAAACAAAATTTGGCCGACTCTGATTTTATCGCCTACGCAGGCTTTCTTTTTAATTTTGACTGCGCTGCAGTACGGCCGAAATGTTGTGGTTTCTTGGCGCCATTTGGTTTGTTTAATGGAGGCAACAATAACCGAAACGAGTTATTTTTTTGCATATTATAACGCTGCACATAGACTTGACGCAGTTGTCATTTCCCAATCATTCAATATAAAATTCTTTTTTGTCATTCGCAGAAACTTACAGCTGACAAGAGAAGTTGTCTTAATTTAACACTTTGGAACACATTCTTACTGGGTTGCAGTAAACGTATTTGAAAGAAAACCAAACACGCTGTATCTAAGTAAAACAAGTCAAAAACCGGGAAACATTACAAAAAGTTTGTTTAAAGGACTGTAGACGATAAAGGCCAGCGCAGCCTTTTTACTTTCGGTGTAAAACGTTTGAATTCTTTGCAGATCGATCTACAGGTAGTCAAATCTCCGCATACTGAGTCTCAATCTGAAGTGCCGGGTCTGTCGGACATCGCCGATCTCCCGATGTCTGAAAATTATTATCACTGCACATGATGCAAACTCTACATCTCCAGACACAATAACCAAGCCTAGCATTTTAACTTCCACAGATAATGATTCCCTTGTATTATGATGGCTGGTAAGCATTCTGCTGAAGTATTAACTCCGGCATGCATGGGTGTGCCACAGTAGTGTTAAAAAAGGCTGTAAGGGTTAACACTGAGATATTTGGCCATGGTTTAAGCAGTTATAGTGTAACTGTTGAATCTTTTTCATTTATTAAATTGTTGCACCTGTCTATTTACTGTATGTATGTACAGTGCCATTAATTTGTTTTATTATGTACCTTGAAAGTCAGTCTGCTTTTTCCCAATTTGGCCAAAATCGCACTTGAATATAAAAAAAAAAAATGAAAGGCTAAGGCCCCTTCCCAATTTTCGGGAAAAAAGCCCCATAGAGGTTTGCTTGATTTATTTTCATCATTATTATTAAAAATCCAAACAAAGCAAATTTAAATGGTTAAAAGGACATCATTATCTACAAACTACATTCAGTTAGGTCTTTGTGTACCATTTAAAATTGTTTTGTTTTGGACAAGTAAACTTCTCTGACGGACAAGTAGATTTTTTAGATTTACTTGTCCATGGACAAGTAGAAAATTTTAAGATTTCCACACCCCTGATTGCTGTGATGATGATTGTAGGGGTGGTGATAGATTTTGAAATGACATTTACAGGTGACCTTTTCAAAGTTGCTTGGCAAAATAATGATTTTGTTTCCAAAGTTTCAATACCTCAAAAAAAATAGGCTATGTTCCTCTCAAAAATTGAGGTGAGCGATCCAGGGCCATCTTGGCCCTCTTATCCTATTTTTCTGTCTATGCTTGCTATCTTTGTCTTTATGTTAAAAGTGTAACCCCTAAATTGAAAAAAAAAAAACCCAGAAAATATGCCTGTGATGAAAATGTTTCCCTTGCCTGTCATAGTGAACACAGTGCTGAAACCATTTTCCCGATCCTGAGGCAGAAAGTAACACATTTTTTATTCTTTTCTATATGCTATCCTTACTTTTATGTCAAAAAGGAATCAGTATTTTGGAACAAATATGCCTGTGATGAAAACGTTTCCCTTGCCTGTCATAGTAAATACAGTGCTGAAACAATATACCCGATCCTGAGGCAGAAACAAACACATTTTTTATTCTTCTGTCTACGCTATCTTTGCTTTAATATCAAAAGTGAAATCAGTATCTTGGAAAAAATGTTTCAGATGAAAAAGTTTCTCTTGTCTGTTATACTGAACACATTGCTGAAACAATACTTGCAACATTTAGGCAGAAAATGCTGTGTAACATATGCTCACACTCCTGATAATATGATGACTTGCTTGGTATAATGCATCACAGATGTATCAAACCCTCCTTTGCCACAGCATGGCTTATATTCAGTAAAATATTAAAATTGATCGGAGAGTTCATTGTTCTGTGGGTAGTAGCCTATGATGTTACAAAGTTATCCCTGTCTTACAGTAGACATGGTGAACACAGTATGTCAGACTGAGGCAAAGATTAAACATGTTTTGCTTGTGCCCTGCTTGGCAAATAATTTTCTGTGATATACTGTGAAGTATTAGAACTGGGCCCATATTCACTAACCATTCTTTACTTCATTCTTAGTCTTATTCTAGATTTAGAAAGTAACACAACTTCTGATTGGCTTAACCACATGGTTTTTGCCATTTGGAATTTGTTTCTTTCAATTTTAGAAAGTTTTTGAGAATAAGACTGAGAATGTTCTTAAGAATTTTTTTTTTTTTTTTTTTTTTTTTTTTTATACCGACCTTGATGCAAGAGTTCTTTTTAGCTCCACTGGCCGAAGGCCAGCGGGCTTATGTCATGGCCTGTTGTCCGTCGTCCGTCCGTCCGTCCGTCCGTGCGTTAACTTTTTTTTAAAACGTCTTCTCTGAAACTACCCATCCAATTTTGATGAAACTTCACAGAAATGATCCTGCCATGGTCCTCTTCAGAATTTCTTGAAAGAATTTAATTCCTTCAAAAACTCTGGTTGCCATGGCAACAAAACTGAAAAATTTTGAAAATCTTTGAAAATCTTCTTGTCTGAAACCGTAAGGCCAAGGGCTACCAAATTTGGCATGTAGCTTTATCTAGTGGACCTCTACCAAGTTTCTTCAATTTATAGCCCTGGGGTCAAAATTGGCCCTGCCCCGGGGGTTACAAGTTATACATGGGCTTATTTAGGGAGAACTTTAAAATTCCTCTTCTACCTAGCCATAGGGCCTAGAGCTACCAAATTTGGCATGTAGCTTTATCTAGTGGACCTCTGCCAAGATTGTTCAAATTATAGCCCTGGGGTCAAATTAGGCCCTGCCCGGGGGTAACAAGTTTTACATGGGCTTATATAACAAGTTTTACATGGGCTTATATAGGGAGAACTTTAAAATTCTTCTTTGACCTAGCCATGGGGCCTAGGGCGACCAAATTTGGCATGTAGCTTTATCTGGTGGACCTGTACCAAGGGTGTCCAAATTATAGCCGAGGGTCAAATTTGACTTCGCTCCGGGGGGTAACATGTTTTACATGGGCGGGCTTATATAGGAAAATCTTTCGCATCTAGCTATAAGGGCTAGGGCTATCAAATTTTGCATTTAGCTTTATCTAGGGGGTCTCTATCAAGGGTGCCCAAATTGAGAAAAATTTGAAAATCTTCTTGTTTATAACATTCAAGAACTGAATTATTTGGTATGGAGCTTTATATTGTGGACCTCCACCAGGATTCAAATAATTATAGCTTTGCGATCAAAACTGGCTTTGCCCATGGATCACAACTTTCTCGTAGGATTAGATAGAAAAATGTTTGCATGTCCTCGTGTTTGAAATCAATTTGCTGAATATTGTAATGTTTGGCTTGTAGTGTTTTTACTTAATAGCCAGTGGAGCGATACAGGGCCATCATGGCCCTCTTGTTTTGTAGTCAGTGGCCTATGATGTTAAAAAGTTATCCCTGTCTTACATTAGACATGGTGAATACAGCACGTCAGACTGAGGCAGAGACTGAAATATGTTATACTTGTTTGCTGCTAAGCATATAATTTTCTATGAGAGAAGTATTAGAACTAGGCCTGTATTTACCAACCATCCTTAATTTTACTCTTATTCTAGATTTAGTTAGTAACACAACTTTGATTGGCTTTAGCCAAACCATACTTCTATTTCTTACAAATTTAGACAAATTTTGAGAAAAAGACTGAGAATGTTCTGAAGAAAGGTGGTTGGATACAGACTCTGATCCAAGAGTTTATTTTTCTGTAGTCAGTGGCCTTTGATGTTACATAGTTATCCCTGTCTTACATGAGACATGGTGAACAAAGCATGTCAGACTGAGGCAGAAATTGCAATGTATTTTACTTGTTTGCTGCTTGGCAAATAATTTTCTATGAATGAAGTATTAGAACTAGGCCTGTATTTACCAAACATTCTTAATTTCATTCTTAGTTTTGTTCTAGATTTAGAAAGTAACACAACTTGAGGTTGGCTTAACCATTTGGTTTAAGCAAATCAGAACTTCTCTTTCCTTCATTTTGAAAAATCTTGAGAAAAACACAGAGAATGTTCTTGAAGAAAGGCTTTTTGATACAGACTCTAATCCAAGCGTTCATTTTTCTGTAGTCAGTGGCCTTTGATGTTACAAAGTTATCCCTGTCTTACATTAGACATGGTGAACACAGCACGTCAGACTGAGGCAAAGACTGAAATATATTTCACGCTTTTAATGCTAGATAAATAATTTACTGTTTTTGCATGCTTTCATGTAGATAGAAAAATACAGTTAAAATAACTGCTGGGTCCATTGGTTTAAAGTCAGTCACCTCCTCTGCAGTTTGTCTATTAGCTTAAGCAAAGTCAGTTACTTGCCTGGAGTTAAAACTTTTCGTGGCATAGGCCAAATGGACTTTTGCCGCCCGCTTGATTTGTCCAGCTTACAAAGTGAAAATTTTTCTCAGTTTCAATGGATGGTATTTCAAGGGGTCGGAAGACGTCCAGTTTATATGATTCGGCTCTGAAAGAGTTAAATGATTTTTGCCTACTATTTCTATTTACAGGGTTCCCAAGGCCAGTATGGAAAGAATTACTCACGGGGCGGATTGCCTCCAAGGTTCCAGAAGCAACTGTCAGGGGGTGACAACACCCGACCGATGCCTCCCCAGTCCCAGTCCACTCCCCAGCCTGGACCCACCTCTCCACAACCCATGCCTAGTCAGATGAGGGCGGGGCAGGCCCCTCACCCTCCATGGGGTTATGGTTGGCCTCCTATGGCATTCATGGGCTTTGGTCCAAGACCCCCCATGGATATGCCAGGTAAAGTTGATTGTGTATAGGGAAATGGTGCTGTGAAATTGATCTGATTGCTGTGTAGATCTTTTTAGATTTCCAAACCATGTTTGAAATCACAGAAAGGATCAACCCGTTAACTCTTTAGCACAGAATCCTGAATTTTAACAACCCTGAGGGAAAAGCCTTTTGAAAACCTTGTGGGAAGAGGAGAAAAAGCTGGTAACCAGCATTTTCTCCTTTTCCAACAAGGTTTTCTACACTTCACAGACAATTACCATCATTTCAGCTAAATGTAATATGTCGTCTGCAAATGCTTTCAATTGGGACATATTTAAAATTTTGTCGTTTGGTAAAGAGTTGGGAAAGGGAAAATATTGTTTTTAACCCTTGACCCTGATAAATAGGCCGTTTGAAAAATTAGTGTGAAGATGAGAAAATGCTGATAACCAGCATTTTCTCCGTTTCCCACAATGTCTTCTGCTGTATTGCAGACAAATTCCATCATTTGAGTCGCATTTAATTTGTCCTCCTCAAATGCTTTCAATAAGGAAAAGTCTATAATTTTGTTCTCTGGTTACGAGTTAAACTGTTGAGTTATAACAAGAAAGAGGCCATTTGAAAACACGTTTGGAAAATGAGAAAATGGTGGTATCCAGCTTTTTCTCCTTTCACCTCAATGTTTTCTAGCCTATCACAGACAAATTCCATTGTTTGAGTTACATTTAATTTCTTGTCTGCAAATGCTTTTGATATGGACAAGTCTAAAATTTTGCTGTCTGGTAAAGTTTAACTGTAGAAAAGGTCAAATTGTGTTTTACAGATAACAGCTCCTTTTCCCAATGTGTTTTCAAGTGATATTATAGCAGTGAATTAAGTTGGATTTGTATGCTTATGAGTCAAGATGATGATCTCTATGCTGTAAGAACTTTCAGCTGGCTGATCTTGATGTACACTGTCTGCAAGCATAACTTAAAAAATGCTTATCAGTTGGAGGATACTAATCTGAGTGTCTAGGGTTTGATCCCTTGCTATTTGTGTTGAAGTGTCCTTTGGCTTGGTTTTTTTTCTTTTACTATTATTCTAACTCGTACAAGGTGGAATAAGAAAGCCAAATTTTGAGGAGTGAAAAACAGTCACATAACTTCTGTTGCAAAGTTCCTTTTGGTCACGCTGCCTCTGTTCTAGTTTTCACTAACCATTCCTCAGTCTAATTCAGCGTTCTCAGTCTAATTCTCCAGAATTTTCAAAATTTGAAAGTAACACAACTTCTGATTGGCTAAACCATTTGGATTAGCCAATTAGAAGTTGTGTCACTTTCAAATGTTGAAAATCTTGGGAAAAAAAGGCAATGAATGTTCTTCAAATGGTTGGTGAATACGGATCCAGATTTTGATATACACAGGCTACAAAAAAAAAAAAACCACACAATTTACTCAGATTTTTTCTAACTTTGTCTAGGGATGCCAATGTTTCCACCTGTGCGCAGGCGTACAGACAGCCACGGCTCAGGCACCGAGAGCCAGGAAGAGAACAGGGAGATGGAGAGAGAGGGTCGGAGATCGACGGGCTACCCACCTTTCTTTGAAGACATGAGACGTCAGCCATATTTTGATCAGAGAATGTTACATGATTATGAGAAGATGGAAGAATATAGAAGGTACTTGTCAATAATGGTTGATAGGATTTACTCCTTGAGTTTTGAAAATTGAGTTTTTAAAATCGTTTGTCGATGACTCTGAATTTTTTTTTAAATTTTCAAATCAAAATTAAATCAAATGTTTGCTGACGGCTTTGAAAATGTTATCTCAATGTATGGATAATGGCTGATGAATAAGGGTTTGATTCTTTCCTGGATGGTAGAATTTTGGACTGGTCAAAATTGAAAGCATTGACAGACAAGCACAGCCTAGCTCTAATGATGATTTCTGTCTTTGAAAGAGTAGAAAACTTTGAGGGAAAAAGAGAAAATTCTGTTTATTAGCATTTTCTCCTTTTTCCACAATGTTTGCAAACACTTTTTAGCTCCACTGGCCGAAGGCCAGCGGGCTTATGTCATGGCCTGTTGTCCGTCGTCCGTCCGTCCGTCCGTGCGTCCGTCCGTCCGTGCGTTAACTTTTTTTTAAAACGTCTTCTTCTCTGAAACTACCCATCCAATTTTGATGAAACTTCACAGAAATGATCCTGCCATGGTCCTCTTCAGAATTTCTTGAAAGAATTTAATTCCTTCAAAAACTCTGGTTGCCATGGCAACAAAACTGAAAAATTTTGAAAATCTTTGAAAATCTTCTTGTCTGAAACCGTAAGGCCAAGGGCTACCAAATTTGGCATGTAGCTTTATCTAGTGGACCTCTACCAAGTTTCTTCAATTTATAGCCCTGGGGTCAAAATTGGCCCCGCCCCGGGGGTCACAAGTTTTACATGGGCTTATTTAGGGAGAACTTTAAAATTCCTCTTCTACCTAGCCATAGGGCCTAGAGCTACCAAATTTGGCATGTAGCTTTATCTAGTGGACCTCTGCCAAGATTGTTCAAATTATAGCCCTGGGGTCAAATTAGGCCCTGCCCGGGGGTAACAAGTTTTACATGGGCTTATATAACAAGTTTTACATGGGCTTATATAGGGAGAACTTTAAAATTCTTCTTTGACCTAGCCATGGGGCCTAGGGCTACCAAATTTTGCATGTGGCTTTATCTAGTGGACCTCTACCAAGAGTGCCCAAATTATAGCCCTTGGGTCAAATTTGACCCCACCCCGGGGGTCACAAGTTTTACATGGGCTTATTTAGGGAAAACTTTAGAAATCTCCCTGTACCTAGCCGTAAGGCCTAGGGCTACCAAATTTTGCATGTGGCTTTATCTAGTGGGTCTCTACCAAGAGTGCTTAAATTATAGCCCTGGGGTCAAAGTTGGCCCTGCCCCGGGGGTCACAAGTTTTACATGGGCTTATGTAGAGAAAACTTAAGAAATCTCCCTGTACTTATTCATAAAGCGTAGGACTACCAAATTTCGCATGTAGCTATATCTAAAGGCCCTTCACCAAGAGTGCGTAAATTATAGCCCTAGGGGGGAATTTGATTCACCCCGAGGGGTCAGAAGTTTTACATGGGCTTATATAGTGAAATCTTTAGAAATCTTCTTGTTACTAACCATATGAACTAGGGCTACCAATTTTAGTCCTGTTTCAGGGGTCTTATGTTCAAAACCAATTGGCCAAGTATTGTAATGTTTGGCATGTAGTGATTTTACGTATTAGCCAGTGGAGCGATACAGGGCCATCATGGCCCTCTTGTTTTCTCTAGGTCATGAAATCAAGGGATATGGGACAAATAAATTCCACAGCAAATTTGTAAACTTTCCGCAGTTAGATTTTGACCTTCAAAACATGGAAATCAATTGTATAACATCAACATACAAAGCTATTGAGACCACATTATAGTGAAGAAATAATGCTGTGCAGATCACCTCAACCCTTGTTTCTATTATTCTTTGTCAAGCCCTGGTAGCGCAGTTGGTAGCACACAGGACTTGAGACCAAAGGGTCACTGGTTCAAATCCCCAGCTCGGCTCATTTCTTTCTGAGGATTGACAATAGTCTTAGCACAGGATTCATTCTTCTGTCACACTTTATCATTGTTTCAACAATGTTTATGTGGGAAAGTAGCCTCTGGCTAGGGAATAACATTGTGCAAAGTACTGGCTACAGAAATTCCAGGAAAGCAGTGATACGTGCACTGACTGCCGATATTATATCTGAAGTAATGTTGAAAATGTTAAATATCAAACAAACAAACCATTATTGTTTACCTTGCCTATCTCAGGGACATGGAGAAGAATCGAGCAGAGAACTTGCTGAAGAACAATGACCAGTATGAGGATATATCAGATCAAGAAAATGAAGCTGATTTCCAAGAGCCCGAGGAGAGACAGCCGGTGATTCAGAGAGATCCCTTTGATGACAGTATGGAGAAGGAGGATAGAAGGACACCTTCAGACAAGGGTGATAGGTGGGCGGAGCCAAGCAAGAAGGGTGGAGAGAGGGAAAGGTAATGTTTGGTTTTTAGCTCCACTGGCCGAAGGCCAGAGAGCTATTGTCATGGCGTTGTGTCCGTCGTGCGTCCGTCCGTCCGTCCGTGCGTCAGTAAACTTTTTCTTTAAAAAACTTCTCCTCAGAAACTATTGACTGGATTTTTACCAAATTTCACAGGAATGTTCCTTTGGTGGTCCTCTTTCAAATTCCTTCAAATAATTGTGTTCCATGAAGAATTCTGGTTGCCATGGCAACCAAAGTAAAAAAACCTTTAAAAATCTTCTCCTCCCAAACCGCTATTTGGATAGCATTATTATTTTGCAGGAATGTTCCTTAGATACAGGTTTACAGAATTCCTTAAAAAAAAAAAGATCTGTCAAAAAACATGGCTTCTATGGGAGACTCATTTTCCTTTTATGGTATAAAGTAAAATCTTTGAAAAATTTCTTCTCTAAAACTATTCATTGGATTTCATTGTTGTTTTGCAGGTAAGTTCCTATGGTGGTTGTCTACCAAATTGTTTCTTCAGTGAGCTAAAATGCAGGATTGAATGATAATTATTAAAAACTTCCTTTCGCCATTATAGAAATATCAGGCCTGTGGAGCGATACAGGCGCTCAAGCGCCTCTAGTTATTGGTCAAAATGGTGTCCGTCCATGTTAGTTTGTGTTCATTTAAAGTTGTTTGTAGATTATTAGTCCCTTACAAGCGAAGCCGAAGGGGATTTTAGGTTTGCACTCTGTCCGTCCGTTTGTCTGTCAGTCCGGCAAATCAGTTTTCTGAACTTTTTTTCTAAACGCTGGCAGCTATTGAGCTGATTTTTGGTGTGCAAGTCAACCACCATGAGTTACAGATCAAGTTTGAGTTTCGTTTCAGTCCGCTGATTTTTGACGAAACTACGGGCCTTGGACTTAGAAAATTTCACCAAAAAACAGTTTTCCAGGCTTTTTTTCTAAACGCTGGCAGATATTGAGCTGATTTTTGGTGTGTAAGTCAACCACCATGAGTTACAGATCAAGTTTGAAATTTGTTTTGGTCCGCTTATTTGTGACGAAATTACGGGCCTTGGACTTAGAAATTTTCACAGAAAAAACAGTTTTCCGGACTTTTTAGCTCACCTGAGCATGAAGTGCTCATGGTGAGCTATTGTGATTGTGCTGTGTCCAGTGTCAAGCATCAACTTTTTACCTTGTGTACGCTCTAGAGGCCACATTTTCAGTCCGATACTCATGAAAGTTGGTCAGAATGTTTGCCTTAATGATATCTCGGATGAGTTTGAAAATGGGCCATGTCGGGTCAAAAACTAGGTCACCAGGTCATATCTTAGAAAAACCATGTGGACGCTCTAGAGGCCACATTTTCAGTCCAATACATCTTGAAAGTTGGTCAGAATGTCTTGATGATATCTCGGACGAGTTTGAGAATCGGCCATGTCGGGTCAAGAACTAGGTCACCAGGTCATATCTTAGAAAAACCTTGTGGATGCTCTAGAGGCCACATTTTCAGTCCAAAACTCTTGAAAGTTGGTCAGAATGTTTGTCCTGATGATATCTCGAACAAGTTTGAAAGTGGGCCATGTTGGGTCTAAAACTAGGTCACCAGGTCAAGGCTTAGAAAAACCCTGTGTATGCTCTAGAGGCCACATTTTCAGTCCAATACTCCTGAAAGTTGGTCAGAATGTTTTTCTTGATATCTCTGACAAATTTGGAAACCGGCCATGTTGAGTCAAAAACTAGGTCACTAGGTCAAATCTTTAAAAAATCTTGTGTATGCTCCAGAAGCCACATTTTCTGTCCAATACTCTTGAAATTTGGTCAGTATGTTTGTCTTGATAATATCGCAGACGAGTTCGAAAGTGGGCCATGTGGGGTCAAAAACTAGGTCACTAGGTCAAATCTTTGAAAAACCTTGTGTATGCTCCAGAAGCCACATTTTTAATCCAGTGCTCTTTAAAGTTGGTCAGAATGTTTTGTCATGATGATAGCTTGGATGAGTTTGAAAATGGGTCATGTCAGGTCAAAAACTAGGTCACCAGGTCAGATCTTAGAAAAACCTTATGTTAGCTCTAGAGGCCACATTTTCAGTCTAATAATCTTGAAATTTGGTCAGAATGTTTGTCTTGATAATTTCTTAGACTAGTGTGAAAATGGGTCATGTTGGATAAAAAACTAGGTCACAAGGTCAAATCTTGGATAAACCTTTTGTACTATAATTACAGTCCAATATTTTTTAAACTTTTGTTAGAATGTTTGTCTTGATGATATCTTGCATGAGTTTGAAAATGGGTCACGTGGAATAAAAATTAGGTCACCAAGTTTCATCCTTGAAAAACCGTGTGTACGCTCTAGAGGCCACATTCTCAGTCTAATAATCTTGAAATTTGCTTTGAATGTTTGTTTTGATAATATCTTAGACTAGTATGAATATGGGTCATGTTGGATAAAAAACTAGGTCACAAGGTCAAATCTCGGAAAAACCTTTTGTACACCCTACAGGCCACATTTTCTCTCAAATACTCATGAAAGTTTGTCGGAATGTATGTCTGGATAATTCTACATGTCAAGTAGGCCGCTGAGACAAAATCTAGAAAAAGCTTGTGTGCACTCTAGAGGCCATATTTGTAAGCCCAATACTAACGAGTGTTTGTCAGAGTGTTTGTCTTAATATCTCTGAAGAGATTGAAAATGGGTCATGTTTGATCAAAAGGCTCAGGTGAGCGACTTCAGGGCCATAATTGCCCTCTTGTTTTCTAAACACTAGCAGCTATCGAGCTGATTTATGGTGTGGAAGTCAACCACCATGAGTTACAGATCAAGTTTGAGTTTTGTTCCAGTCCACTGATTTTTGACAAAATTACGGGCCTTGGACTTTAAAAATTTGACCAAAAGAAACAGTTTTCTGGACTTTTTTCCTAAATGCTAGCAGATATTGAGCTGATTTTTGGTGTGCAAGTCAACCACCATGAGTTACAGATGAAGTTTGAAATTTGTTCCGGTTTTTGACAAAATTAGGGAATTTGGACTTAGAAATTTTCACAGAAAAAACAGTTTTCCGGACTCTTTTTCTAAACGCTAGCAGCTATTGAGCTGATTTTTGGTGTGTAAGTCACCCATCAAGAGTTACAGATCAAGTTTGAGTTTTGTTCCAGTCCACTGATTTTTGACGAAATTACGGGCCTTGGACTTAGAAATTTTCACTGAAAAAACGGTTACCCTGTTTTTTTTTCCTGAAGGCTGGCAGATATTGAGCTGTGTTTTGGTATGTGAATTTACCACCATTGCATGCACACCCATATATGATCAAGTTCGAGTTTCGTTCCAGTTCACTGATTTTTCACAAAATTACGGGCCTTGAAAATTTGCTTTTATGGGGGCATTTGTGTTTCATAAACACATCTTGTCTTAGTAAAACTTCTCATTAAACCTACATTAACAAGGAAAAATGTTTATATATCTGGTTTTCATTAAAGCATTGCATACAAAGACAGACATGATGCTTATAATTCTGAAAGGGGGTCAAATACGTTCTTTCTCCTCCACACAGTTTCACAAACTATAAGTGCCAGCGATATATACGGCCAGTAGGGGACTAGGTATTGCTATACAATACCATTAGAATGCTTGTTTTTTGATAACAGGAATATTGTTTTACTTGAAAGGATTTTACAATGTACGACAATATTGTATCCTCTGTTTATTACATTTCTAGAGAGGAAAAGAAAGTTGTAGAAGGGAAAGAGGAGAAGAGTGAGAAAAGCGAACAAAAACCGAAGGAGAAAGACCGTGAAACCCCTGAAAAACCTAAAGAGAAGATAGAAAAAGTGGACAGACAGCAGTCAAGGGAGGATAGTAAGCCAGAAAAGAAGGAAAAAGAAGTTAGGGGTCGGGATAGACATGAGAAAGGTGATCGGGAAAAGTATGATAAATCAGAGAGGAGTGAAAGAAATGAATCTCGTGAAAAGTCAGACAATAAAAGAGACAATTACTGGGACAAATCTCGGGAGAGGTCGGAGAAAAGTGACCGTAGGGAGTCCAAGGGAGATAAGAGTGACAGAAAAAATAAAAGAGATTCTGATACTAACTGGAATGAGTTTTCTAAGTCGAGGCAAGATGAAGGAAAACAGCACAGTAAGTTGTGTGGTTTTATTGCTTAAACGTCAAGACTTAAATCTTTAAATTCATTTACAAGGCCATTTTTGGTCCTGCAAAGCTGGTTCTGTTAGAATATCTGGCAAAGAACTGGAAAGTGTAGATCCAAAATCAGACTGCATGTTCTGTGTGGTCTGATCTTGATCTACACTGGTTGCACAAGAATTAAATTTCTGTTCTGGGGCACAAGGGTGAAGAAAGTGTGTTGACGATGACGATTTAGAGCCAATCCACTGAGTGTTTGTGATTGAAATCTGAAATAGGTTTACTGAGTCAACACAGAACTTAAAGCTGTCTATAGCAATCAATGTAGCAGTTTTGCTGTAGTGAAGATGACACAAGCATTAAAACTTATTGAAGGGTTTTAGAGGGGAGAATTCTTAAATTAAAAAATCTTTATATCTGTTCAGACACCTATGCTGTGGAGTTGTTTCAGTAAGACAATTCTGGTAAGTACCAACAAATCATTATTACTGAAAAATTATAAGTTTTTTATCGTTCAACTCAAAAACAGTTGTCTGATACCTGTGATAATTTTATAAGCACGCCTGTTTTTAGAAGAAAACCCCAGGTTGTTGTCTGTATTGCAGTATGGCCTGCAACACACGAAAAGGGGCATTCGGACATTTACGTAAAGTGTCGTCTCGGATCAGCCTGCGCGATCCGCGCAAGCTAATCCGAAACGACACTTCCCGTTTTTCAGTAATTTTCTGTTTTGCACAAGTCTACTGTATCAAAAAAATCTAATGTAGTCGTAAAGTGCAGTCTCGGATTAGCCTGCGCAGACTGTGCAGGCTGATCCGAGACGACACTGTACGCAAATGTCCGAATGCCCCTTTTCGCGTGTTGCAAGCCAGTATAGAAAACAACATTTTCTTAAATCTTTGTAACTGTGGAACATATTTTCTTCACTCTTAGGCTAGTTGTGAACTTGCCAAGGGGGGGGGGGGGGGACCCTTACAAGAAGGGAAAGTGACACAGAAATATTTTTGAATATGATTTTCAAGCACACCTTTCAGCACATACTTGTGTAAACCAAAAATTGTAATAATCCAATCAGAAAAATGGGTTGACAATGAGGAGTTACCATTCTTAGAGCCAATCCACTGAGTGTGCATGATTGAATAAGAATTAACTGAGTCAATACAGAGACCATAGCTATCTATAGCAGGCTACAACTGCTTTTCATTGGCTTTAAAAACTAATCAAACTGTGAATAGCACTGATGTGTAGATATAGGGGTTATTAAAGTCTTATAAAACAAAGGTTTTTTTATTTTTTTGTGAAAAATATATTTAAGGTTACTCGTTAGAATTATTTTCATGAGATGATTGTGAACTCTTTATCAGACAAGTTGGCTTCTTTACAAAAGAAGCCAGGAGAGGTCGGCATCAATGTTTTCAAATAGTTTATTAGCTTTTAATTTCAATATATTTTGGTACATGTAAAACAAACAAGTAAAAAAGCCGCCGCGTAGAAACCTCTTATGCTTTACGTGACGGTCATTTGACCTTCTTCCTGTGTTTTCAAGTCGTGTGATCTTGTCCAGCGGTCTTCTTTCTCTTTTTTAACGAAATTCTTCTTATTTTTTCTTCTGCTTAGATTTATTTGCTTAATGAAAAATTACAATTATTTGAGAGGTCATTTGCAACCATGGCAAATTAATATAACAAATCTTTTCTGAAATTCATCATAAAAAAATAAACCATGTTTATTTCCTGTTTCGGTTTTTTGATTTCGCTTTATTTACAAAACCATGATGAAACAGATTGTGTATCAGAACAATTTCGCAAGAAGAATGGATTTAGATGGCAAATTCTGTGGCAGTCTGCCTTTTAAACTCACCACTATTGGAGAGGTCTGATGACCTCTCCAATGACATGATTTTAGACTCTGCATTGAAAGCATTTGCATACATAAAAAGTAAGATGTGGCCAAAACGATGGGACTTTTTTCAGAGACTTTAGAAACCATTGTGTGGGAAAAGGAGAGTATGATAGTTATTATACTACTCAAAATTTGATAGAGATCACTTAAGTATTTAAATATGGATATATGTTGCAACTATGCAGTTATGAATTATAAACATCCATTTCCTAAGGTGGCATATTTCATCAGTGTTGCAATGTATCATATTGAAAAACTATACCTGATACAGGTCACATATATGATGTCGGTTGAATTTAATGCAGTGATCCCAAGCAAATTTTGAGTAGTATATTATTTTCCTTTTTTTTCTCGGTAGGGTTTTCAAAAGATTTCTTCATTAAGGTTATTAGAACACAGGGTTGTTGGGTAAAGGGCACTGTCAAGTGCTATTGTATTTTGTTAAAAAAAGTAAGTTTTACGTGTAGTTTACAAAGTGCATTGAACATTCACCAAGCAACCTGTTGTGCTCACAACCTGTTGAAAGTAAGAAAGAAGGCTTTTGAAAATTCTGAAGGAAGAGGAAGAAAAGTCTGGTTACCAGCATTTTATCCTTTTCTGACAATGTTTTCTATTCTTTCAAAGATTACTCACATCATTTGAGCCACATTTACTTGGTCTGTGAAATATTTTGATGTGGACAAATCTTACTTGTCGTCTGGCAAGGGATAAAACCTTTGACTGCCCATGATATTAAAAAAAAAAGAAGACTTTTTTCAGTAAAGAAAATGTCAATAATTATTATCTAATGTCAATAATTATTGTCTAAGTATTGAAATGCAGTGCAGTTTTGAACAGTATAGATGTAACAATAGATTGCAGCTTCTCTGTCGTATGATCTTGATCTTTACTACAGGCTAAGTAACCAAACCTATGCTTTGAGCACTAGTCATTAATTCTTCTTTTCCACAGAACGAGACCACTACAATGCCCCACCACCAATATCATTACGGGAGTCACAACAGAATGTGCCAGCTAGCAGTAACTATGTTACACTGAAACGATCTGCTTCAAAGATCTCCAAGTCGGATTCCAGGGAATCGCCAGCCAGTGACAAAGGGGAAGAAACCACAAAGGTATGGTTTAACCATTTGACAAACAACCGTCTGTTTTAATGGCACTGAAGAAGATGGCATTTGGAAAACATTGTAGGGAAAGGTGAATATCCATTTTCACCATTGCCCACAATGTTTTCTATCCTTTCATGTCACCCATTACTTCTTATCTGCAGTTAATTTCAAAATGGACAAGTCTAGAAAACTTTTTTGGTGGTAGAGTTAAATGTAAAATGACTAGTTTTGCTTCTACTGATGCAGCTGAATACAACTACTGTGGGAAAAGAAGTAACTGCATGTTTCTAGGAAGGTATTGCTCCTTTTACAAGAGTGTTTTTCCACATGCCGAAAAAGGATGTAATTTTGTCCTTCATGTAAGAATGAAAACATTATTTGTTTCCATAAAGAATTGTTATCCTCTCTGTTTGTATGACGCTGAGGATTTAGACTTTTGAAAACATTGTTTATGCAGGTAATCAGCATTTACTTGTAGTTGCACAGTGTTTTCTACCCTTTCAAAAAATGAAAAATCCCATCCTTGAGCCACTACTGTTTTGTCATATGCAAGTTATTTAAATATTGACAAGCCCTAAAACATTGCTTTCTGGAAAAGAGTAAACAATAGAACTCTCCATTGAAATGGCTAATTAATCTGCTGTTCTTTTCTTTTTCTGCCCAGTAGCTCAGTCATTAATATCTATGTTTGGACAGTGGTTATGTGGGAAAGTAGCCAGTGGCTAGAGAAGAATGTTGTGCAAAGTACTGTTAAAAGAAACCCCCATGGATAGTCATGGGTGGTGCACTAGCCACACATTATGACTGAAATAATGTATATACAGCATGACTATTTTAGACTGGTTCAAGTTGAAAGCATTTGCAGTCAAAAAATTAGATGTCCCTCAAATGATTGGATTTGTTTCTTAAAGATTAGAAAACATAGTGGGAAAAGGAGAAAATGTTGGTTACCAACATTTTCTCCTTTTCCCACAATGTTTTCAAAAGGCTAATTTCCCAGGTTCATTAGAACTCTGGGTTGTTTGATGAAGGGCTTGAATGGTGTTAGAAACAAATCGCTGTATCTGTTAGTAAGTACCTCCAGTTTAATGTTCCTGACTTTCCAATGTTAAAGGAGTCACCAAAAGAGAGCATCAAGACCACACCTAGTAAAGACAAAGAATATGGAAAAGACAGTCAGAGACCTGAAGTCACTGAGGATAGAAAAGAAAAGTAGGTTCTTGGCTACAAAGAGTTTTAGCATGATTTAATTTATGTGCTTTAAGTCTATAGCAGATGACAAAGATTTTTAACCAAGCACTGCTGGCTCAGTGTAGCATATAGGACTTGAGAACGGGGGGTTGCTGGTTCAAATCCCCAGATCGACCAACTTTTTTCTGAGGATTGGTGATAGTCATTGCTACACAATTCATTCCTCCGTCTTTGCTGATCAATTTTTTCAACACTTCCGTGGGAAAGCAGCCAGTGGCTTGGGAAGAATATTGTGCGAAGCACTGATAACAGGAAAGTATGGATAGATGCACAAGCTGTTGTGATATAAATGAAAAAATGTTGAAAATGGCGCTTAGTGCCATACAATTAATGGATGAATAGGATTTTAGACTCCTCTGTTTTGACAGTATTTGCAGACAACAAAATAATTTGAAATGTGTTGAATTCATTCACACAACTCAACACATCTAAACAAGATGATTTAATAATGCTTTTCACAGAAATTAGAAAGTTTTGTCCCTTTCCTGTAAGATTTTCCAAAACACATCTGGAATAGTTTTGTATTCAGCTCTCAAAATGAAATTTTGAATGAAAGATTGAAATTCTCAAGAAAAAGTTTACAGCCTCTTTTTTGGAAACAAATAGTGTTCTCTGTATGAGCTTGTAATTCTTGCACGAAGTTGCCAGTCTAGTTCAAATTTCAAATCTTACAGAAAAAAGTCAGGAGGCAAGAGTTTGACTTCTCAATTGTAGACAGATGTGAGTCATAGTCTGTGAAAAGGGGGTTTAATGCATTTGCAAAAAGTGTAGGACCATGTCAGCTTTGCACAATACAGAGGCTGACATGGGTCTATACTTTTCACTATTTGTAAATTTTCTGCATGTCTAACGACCACACTTTTACATTCTGATCCAGTTGTTTGCTAGACAATATTTTTTGTTTTTGATGATTCATGGATCCAGAATTATTTGATGACTCGTATGGTATATTACATCACAGAGATGCATTAAACCCCCTTTTGCCAGAGCATGGCCCTTAAAAAAATATCATAGCCAGTATGTCAGCAAAAGGGATAACATTCTGCAGTATTGAATCTTGTTTACCAGGAATATCCAGTCAAACAATAGGCAGTGTGAATCCAGGATTGGGGGCAGTGCTCTATGCAATTTTGTCTGGATCTGCACTGTCTGGGAAAGCAAATGAGTTGTGCTATAAGCTTCAGAGCATTAAAGAAGGATAGATGGTTCTGTATTTTAACTGTTTACCGCGCGACAGAAATGTAAGCTAGTCAAAATTGAAAGCATTAGCAGACAGCAAAATAAATGAGGCTCAAATGATGGAATTTATCTTCGATAGGGTAGAAAACATTGTGGGAAAAGGAGAAAATGCTGGTTACCAGCATTTTCTCATTTTCTCTCAATATTTTCTTACGTAGGGTTGTTAAAACTTGGGAGTGTGTAGTAAAGGGCTAAATGATTTCTATGAATACATGGTCATATATTTTTTATCCCTTGATCAGGAAGTCTTCTGTGTCGGAACCAGTGGACAAAGCAGAAAAGCATGAAGGTCGAGAGAAAAGAGATGATCGTAGAGACAGAGATTATCGTGATAAAAGTGACAGGTCACATCCTCCTGCAAAGAGGATGAGGGACGATATCAGAGACCGAGATCGTTATGATAATAGGTCAAATAGTGCACCCAGAGGACGAGAATTTGTGCGAGGGGCAAGAAGTCGAGGCAGAAGTGGTCGAGTTATGAGGGGTACAAGTGATCGTGGACGTTATATGAGTCGAGGCAGTGGTGGGCGAGGGAGAGAGTATCGACCTTATGATAGTTATTCAGATTCGAGGAATGATAGAGGTAAACGAACACTGAATTACGCTGAACATGCAAAACCGTTTGTGATGGGGAAATGGGGAGAGGACAATGAACAAACAGAAACTGGAGATGATAAACGGAGACGGGAGAAGGATGAGGAAAGTGACGCTTCCGTTGAACTCTCAGGTTCAGTAAGTGATTCTAGTGTGAAAGATCAACCAAAGAATGAAGTTAAAGCTGTAGTTAGTGGTAAATCACCCGGAAAACATGAGAAAGATTCGAGAGATACGCGACATTATCACCGTGATAACCACTACTACGAGAATGACTATGGATACGGTCATAAGGACAGGGATCATGACTACCGAGGGGGATTCCAGCCGAAAGGTGAACCTTCTCGTAGAGGAAGAGGTTAGAGTTTTGTTTCTTGTAAAAAGTGTTACCCCCTCACAGTCGTGAGTTTTAATGACCCTGAGGAAGAAGCCTTTTGGAAATATTACAGTAAAAAGAGAAAATGCTGGAAACCAGCATTTTCTCCTTTTCCCACAATATTTTCTACCATATCAAAGACAAATTCTATCATTTGAGCCATATTTAAATTGTTGTCTGCAAAAATGTTTTCAAGTTAGGCAAGTCTAAAATTTTGTCTTTGGTTAAGAGTTTGTTTTATTGTTGAAGTAAAAGTAAAAATTTAGACCATCTAAAAGCTATTGTAAGGTACATAAAAGAGAAATAAAAAATAAAAAGAAAAAATGAAAAAAATGTATAAGAGAATGAATTTGAAAGGAACACTGAGCAAAACAGATGAATCGCCTGTTAAAAAGAAGTTCAGCTCACTTTGTTGACCATTTATTTATATTTTTATACGCCCATCGAAGACGGGACGTATTATGGGATCACCCATGGCGTACCGGCGGGCGGGTGGGCGTCCGTCCGGGCGGGTGGGCGGGCGGCGGCGTCTAGTTCTTTGTCTGGAGCATAACTTTGTCATCTCCAGTCTGATTGACTTGAAACTTGGCATGTGTGTTTGTTGCGATAATACGGAGTGCAGTGCGAAAGAACCATAACTCTACCTCGTGCAATCTTTGAGTTAGTTCCCTTTGATCGTCATTTTTACGGCATTTTCTGCTTGTCCGGAGCGTAACTTTGTCATCTCGAGTCCGATTGACTTGAAACTTGACATGTGTGTTTGTTGCAATAATACGGAGTGCAGTGCAAAAGAACCATAACTCTACCTTGTGCTGTCTTTCAGTTATTTCCCTTTGACCGTCATTTTTACAGCATTTTCTGCTTGTCCAGAGTATAACTTTGTCAAACTCTACCTGGTGCTGTCTTTGAGTTATTTCCCTTTGATCATCATTTTTACAGCGTTTTCTGCTTTTCCGGAACATAACTTTGTCCTCTCCAGTCTGATTGACTTGAAACTTGGTATTTGTGTTTGTTGCAATAATACAGAGTGCAGTGCAAAAGAACCATAACTCTACCTTGTGCTGTCTTTGAGTTATTTCCCTTTGTCATTTTTACAGCATTTTCTGCTTGTCCGGAGATAACTTTGTCATCTCCAGTCCAATTGACTTGAAACTTGGTATTTGTGTTTGTTGCAATAAAACAGAGTGCAGTGCGAAAGAACCATAACTCTATCTCGTGCTGTCTTTGAGTTATTTCCCTTTGATCGTCATTTTTACAGCATTTTCTGCTTGTCCGGAATATAACTTTGTCATCTCTAGTCTGAACATCTTCAAATTTGGTATGCATGATTGTTGAAAATTTACGGAGTGCAGTGCACAAGAACCATAAGTCTTCCTAGCATGAATTTTGAGTTATTTCCCTTTGATCGTCATTTTTACAGCATTTAGTGCTTGTCCGGAATATAACTTTGTCATCTCAAGTCAGAGTGACTTCAAACTTGGTATGCATGTTTGTTGCAATATTTTGGAGTACAGTGCACAAGAACAATAACTCTACCTTGTGCGGATTTTGAGTAATTCCACTTTGATCTTCATTTTTACAGTATTTCTTGCTTGTCCGGAACAGGACTTTGTCACCTCAAGTCAAATTGATTTGAGACTTGGTAAGCATGTTTGTTGCATTACCTGCCCTTTACGATTATTATACCCCCTCGACAACTGGTGGTGGGACGGGTGTATCTTGCGACAATTTGCCGCTCTTGTTTCTTTATCAAATGTAATTTTAAACTTACATACTTTCTTGAAATTTTTGTTGATTTGGTTAGTTTGATTGTGTAGTTATGAGATCATGGGATTTGAAGTGATTGTCAGTTTGTATGTCTTAAAATTTTTGACAACTTTGAATGTGGAAAGGTTTCAAATGGTTTAAAGAGAATTTGCATATGTGGTTTATAGAATTTCTGTCCCAAAGATCTTACAAAAAGAGAAATAAAGCCAAAGTTCTGATCAAGGAAATAATTTGGCTTCAATGTTGACAATGATGAATACGATAGTCTGTCAATCCTATGACTTCAGATGATTCCAACACATCATTATACTGAGTCAACAACAGTCTTAATTTTTTCAGTGCCAAATGTATAAACTCTACACTGATAAGTAGATCAGACTTTCCATGTTCACAATAATGCTTTTGATAGTCTGTCACTCCTATGATTTCAATTAATTCCAACATCCCTTTCTAAATAAAGTAGCCATGCTCTGAAAAAAGGGGTTCATTTATCTGCAGTAAGTATTGACCCATTTCAGCCTGGCCAGTCCACTCAGGCTGACGTGGGTAAACTTTTTTTGTAAATTTACTGATGGTCAAAGGATCATTCCACCTCGGGATGCTGTTGGATGCTGTTGGTTGTTTGACAAAATGGATTTTATGGATCCATAGTCATGATGACTGGCATGGTATAGTGCTTTGCAGAGATGCATTAAACCTTTTTGCCAGAATGCCTGTTTGAACACTAAGTTCACGACAAAATAAAACCTTTATTCCTACAGTCCTTAATCTTTACCATTTGAAAAAATTGTAGACTTTCCTTTTTGAAAGCATTTGCAGGTGACTGGCTCAAATGGTGTAGGAATTGCATTTGAAAGGGTACAAAACTTTTTTGGGAAAAGAAGGAAATGCTGGTGTTACCATCATTTCCTTCTTTTCCCAAATTTTCAAAAGGCTTTTTCCTCCAGATTTGTAAAGATACCGGATTGTTTGGTAATGCATTAATTATCTGCAATGTTTTTAAAAGCTGAATAGTTCTGTAGAATGCAAATTTTGTGAACATTTGCTCAGTTCCACCTGTAGAGATACTGGGTTTTTCATTTGATTATGCTTGGGCTAGTTGTACTGGCCCTAAGAAAGTACTGGTGGATAATTAAGCTGACCCTGTGCTGTGGCTAAAATATGTTGAAAATGATGTTAAATACCATGTAATTTATTGCATGTTGACAATGATGTTTGTAACAGTCTGTCAATCCTATGACTTAACGTGATTCCAAGATACTGTTGTACTGAGTCAACAACATAGCACAATCTAAACTCTTTTAGCACCAAATTCATATAGTTGACCTCATTCAGTGCATAAATCTACAATCCACTGAAACTTGGAAAGATTTATGTATTATTGGCAAGACTATATAAGCAGACGATAAGATCAGACTGCACGTTTTGTGTGACATATTGAAAGAATATTAGTGAATTGCTGATGTATGAAATTCCAGGAAAGACTAGCTTCTACTATATAACTGAAATAATGTAAACCCCATAGAACAACAATCACAGAGGAATTTACTTTGTCAAGAACATAATGACAGAAAAATAGATTATTCTCATGTACTTTTTTGTAACAGGTGGATCCATGTACAGAGGAGGAACAAGGGGAGGGCCCAGTGCTAGAAACGACAGAAGGTATAATTCGGCTCCGCCTCCACGGGGCGGGTTTGGACGACCACCCCAAAGAGACACAAGAAGGATGGAGGATGATAGAGGTGATAGAAGGTGGGTGGTGTTGTGCTGTAGGCTGAGCGACAGTTTCCATAGTAACCCTTCTTTAACTCCTACCACACAACAGAATTTTGGGCCTTTCGGAATTGAATGCATTTGAAGATGACAGAATAAATGGAACTCAAAAATTGAATTTTGTGTTTGAAAGGGTAGAAATCATTGCGGGAAAAGGAGAAAATGCTGGTTACCAACATTTTCTCCTTTTCCCACAATGTTTTCAATAGGCATTTTAGCTCACCTGAGCACAAAGTGCTCATGGTGAGCTTTTGTGATCGTGCTGTGTCCGTCGTCAACTTTTACCTTGTGTACGCTCTAGAGGCCACATTTTCAGTCTGATACTCATGAAAGTTGGTCAGAATGTTTGTCTCGATGATATCTCGGACAAGTTCGAAAATGGGTCATGTCGGGTCAAAAACTAGATCACTAGGTCAAATCTTAGAAAAACCTTGTGTACGCTCTAGAGGCCACATTTTCAGTCCGATACTCATGAAAGTTGGTCAGAATGTTTGTCTTGATGATATCTCGGACGAGTTCGAAAATGGGTCATGTCGGGTCAAAAACTAGGTCACTAGGTCAAATCTTAGAAAAACCTTGTGTACGCTCGAGGCGCCACATTTTCAGTCCGATAGTCATGAAACTTGGTCAGAATGTTTGCCTCGATGATATCTGGGATGAGTTAGAAAATGGGTCATGTCGGGTCAAAAACTAGGTCACTAAGTCAAATCTTAGAAAAACCTTGTGTACGCTCTAGAGGCCACATTTTCAGTCCGATACTCATGAAAGTTGGTCAGAATGTTTGTCTCGATGATATCTCAGACGAGTTCGAAAATGGGTCATGTCGGATCAAAAACTAGGTCACTAGGTCAAGTCTTAGAAAAACCTTGTGTACGCTTTAGAGGCCACATTTATAGTCAGATACTCATATAACTTGGTCAGAATGTTTGTCTTGATGATATCTCAGACGAGTTTGAAAATGGGTCATGTCGGGTTAAAAACTAGGTCACTAGGTCAAATCTTAGAAAAACCTTATGTACGCTCTAGAGGCCACATTTTCAGTCGGATACCCATGAAACTTGGTCAGAATGTTTGCCTCATGATATCTTGGATGAGTTCAAAAAAAAAGGTCGTGTCGGGTCAAAAACTAGGTCACTAGGTCAAACCTTAGAAAAACCTTGTGTACGCTCTAGAGGCCACATTTTCAGTCCAATACTCATGGAACTTAGTCGGAATGTTTGTCTTGATGATATCTTGGATGAGTTTGAAAATGGGTCATGTCGGGTCAAAAACTAGGTCACTAAGTCAAATCTTAGAAAAACCTTGTGTACGCTCTAGAGGCCACATTTTCAGTCCGATAGTCATGAAACTTGGTCAGAATGTTTGCCTCGATGATATCTCGGATGAGTTTAAAAAAAAAAAAAAAAAAGGTCTTGTCGGGTCAAAAACTAGGTCACTAGGTCAAATCTCAGAAAAACCTTGTGTACGCTCTAGAGGCCATATTTTCAGTCCGATACTCGTGAAACTTGGTCAGAATGTTTGTCTTGATGATATCTCAGACGAGTTTGAAAATTGATCATGCTGGGCCAAAACTAGGTCACAAGGTCAAATCTTAGAAAAACCTTTGTGCACACTCTAGAGGCCACAATTTCAGTCCAATGCTCTTGAAAGTTGGTCAGAATGTTTGTCTTGATGATATCTCGGATGAGTTCTAAAATGGGTCATGTCTGGTCAAAAAGTAGGTCACAAGGTCATATCTTAGAAAAACCTTTGTGTACATTCCAGAGGCCACATTTTTGGTCCAAAACTCTTGAAATTTGGTCAGAATGTTTGTCTTGATGATATCTTGGACAAGTTTGAAAATGGGTCATGTCAGGCAAAAAACTAGGTCACTGGTTCAAATCTTTGAAAAATCCTTGTGTATGCTCTAGAGGTCACAGTTTCAGTCCAAATTTCTTGAAAGTTGGTCAGAATGTTTTACTTGATGACATCTCAGATGACTTCGAAAATCGGTCATGTTGGGTCAGAAACTAGGTCAGTAGTTCAAATCTTAGAAAAAACCTGTGTATGCTCTATAGGCCACATTTTCTGTCCAATAAGGTGTTCAGGATCTTTGTTTTGATAATATCTACAATGGGAAAATTGGGTATGGTTGGCTAAAAAGTAGGTCACTGAGAGAAATTTTAGAAAAAGCTTGTGTATATGTTAGAGGCCAAATTTTCAGTCCAATAATTATGAAAGCTTAGTAGATTGTTTGTCATGATATCTCAAAAGAGATTGAAAATGGGTCATGTTTGGTCAAAAGACTCAGGTGAGCGACTTTAGGGCCATCATGGCCCTCTTGTTTCTTAGGGTCATTAAAACTCGGGATTGTGTGGTTAAGGGGTAAATGGTCTTGCATTTTCACAACTATAATGATGAAGGCTTTAAAATTATTATGAAAAAGGAGTAAATGCTGGTCATTGAAATTTTCCCCTTTTTACACAATGTTTCAGAAAACGTTGCAAAAATACTGGGTTATTGTGTTAAGGGTTAACCCCTGACAGTGCTAAATAAGTAAAAAGGAATATTTTAAGTCTGAAGACCTAAATGATTGTTAATTTCATGCTGCTCTTGACCAGATTATCTCTAATACTCTTTAAGGTAGAAGACCCCTAATGGGAAACAGCTATTTCCACAATATAATATAATATTATCCTAAAAACTTTGCTGTCATTAAAAATGAGTATTATTGTATTACTTTAACCAAGCCACTTTTTCCTTTTTTTCCTTCTAGGATTATGATTTATAAATCTAAATCCACTATATTCTCATTACAAAGGGAGATAATGATTACCTCCCTTTTCAGGAAACTAACAAAGTATCGAATAATTTCAAGATAGACATCAAAGGAATTTCTGGTCGGTTGAAACTGTGCAAAAGTACTATATCAGTATAAATCCTTATTTATTTACTAACAAGAAATTTTAGTCCAAGTTGCACTGGAAGCGTTAGGAGCGTTCTACCTTAACCCTTTACCACACGGCCAAATTTTAGACTCATCCATATTGAAGGAATTTGCAGACAATAATTCAACTATTTTTCAAATGACAGTACTTGTTCTTGAATAGTAGAAAACATTGTGGGAAAAGGAGAAAATGCTGAGTGCTTGAGTGTCCTCTAGGAAGGCACAGCAGAGCCATAGCCTAGTAACGGCAAAATCCAGGAAAGACATGAGCAAGTGGGCTATCACAGTGATATGAGTGAAGCACTGTTGCAAGCAGTATAAGGTACTGTTGAATATCAGAAAGAGAAACATGGAACACAGAGACTGTGATCAACTAGTTGCCAAATGACAAATCTTGAAATTTATCAGATTTGACCTAAAATAAAGGGACTTGCTTTTGAAATGGTAGAAAACATGGCAGGAAAAAGAGGAAATGCTAGTTGCCAGTTAAACATCATTCATTGATTTCTGTAGTTTCTCATTGATATATTTGAAATTTTACAGCAACAGAAGAGATCGCAGGGTTGAGAGAGCTTTGACACCCCCTCGATTTGCAAGAGGTCGTGGGGACAGGTCTCGAGGGTTTGACAGAGGAAGTAGAGGCCGAGGACGGGGTCGGGGCGGAGGATTATCTGCAGGGTCCAGTAAAGGAGCTCCTTTAACCAAACAGAACTCATCGGACATGGCAAATGAGGAGTGGGAGACGGCTTCTGAAAGTAGTGATGTGTTAGATAGACGCGATTCAAAAAACGATTTGAAGGATAATCGTGGTGATAAACGTGATGTGAAAAAGAGCTTCTCAAACCAGAGACCTCAGAATGACCGACAAAATCGACGGTCCTCTGACCAGCGGGGTAAAAGTGAACGTGATCATCCAAAAAACTTGCATAAGGAGAGGATCCCCAGCTCCTCGTTGACAAAAAATGGGTACACTGGGCCACAGGCAAAAAACGGACAGATGGGGGGCAAGAGACCCCCGCCCAATATGAACAAGAAGGAGAAAGAAAATACAAATCAAGTGTTTAGATTAGATGAGGTGGTCCCCAATGATCAGACAGCGATTAATAATGCCATTAATAATTCTATGAATGAAAAGTAAGTGGGATGTTTTTTTGTTGCAAGTTCTTTTTTGTAGCTTGGCTGTTTTAACTCATTAGTAAACAACAAAATTTCGGACTTGACCGAACTGATAGCATTTGCAGACAATTTAGTTTTGCTCAAAAGATGATTACTACTCTTGAAATAGTAGAAAACATTGTGAAAAATAAAAAAGAAGAAAATGCTGGTCTTAAGCATTTCCTCCTTTTCCCATAATGTTTTCAAAAGCTTTCTCTACCAGGGTTATTGAAATTTGGGATTATGTGGTTAAGAGCTAAAAGAAAACCTGTCTGGGTGGGGTGGGGGGGTCCCCTATGGCACAGTTTTAGCCCAGTGTAGAAAACACGTTAAGAAAAGTTGTTACTTGCAAAGAAAATTGCTACTTATCCCACATTGTTGTGGAAAAGCACATACATGAAGTCTGCAGCAGTCAGAAGGAAACTTGTTAACTTCAAGTTTTTCTATTACAGAAACCGTGACCTGACTGACGTATCAAAACCTTTAAAGATTGAGAAAGAGAAAAAAGATGCCTTGGCAAATATTGACATCAACAACTATGCTGGTATGTTTTGTTACACCCCCGCAAAACGAATGTTTTCGGGGATATATGGAATCAGCCTGTTTGTCCGTGCGTCCGTGTGTCCGTCTGTGTACAAAATAGTAGTAATTTTGTGTCGCAAACTCCTCCTACAGTTTTCCTTCAATTGTATCGAAACTTTGCACATATATTGATCATATATTGAAGTTGTGCAAGACGCAGTTTTCAATCATCTAATCCCTATGATTCAAGGATAATTTCCCCTTGAACTTAGAAAATTTTTTGTTAAATAGCCTGTTTCTGTCAAAGCACTGGCGGGGGTATTAAGTCACATTCAGTGACAGCTCTAGTTCTGTTTACTTGCATATTTACCGGTTATTGTTCATAAACCCCTGCTTTCCCTGCCCATTCACCACAACCATTAAAAATACATCTCTACAGCTAGTGAGAGAAAACGCTGTTAAAACTTGAAAGTTTGTAAAATGGCTCAGCTGTGTAACCCTAGATAAATTACCAATATATATGGTGTAAGGGACTTAAAAAAAAAACAGAAGGGATGTCCTCAATTAAAACTGGAAACAACAGCAAATGCTTTGAAGGCCTCCAAAACATGAAATGTATTTTCTATCCTTCGTAATCAAGAAAATTTCTGTAACTAATTGCAGTGGTCACCAGCTTTTCTCCATTCTCATGTTTTCTATCTTTCCAAGGACAAATCCCATCATTTATAATGCTTCAAGTAGTTCAAGTTTAGAACGTAGCTGTCTTGCTAAGAGTTCATTTCCTGTCTTGCTAACAGACCATTTTCTTTCACCAGGAGTGGTTGTCATTGACGACCAGCCAGAGGTGACCATTGACGATCCTACGTTCTTGTTTGCCAACAATGATGGATTTCAAGAAGTCCAGTCGAAGAAGGCCTTGAAAAGTAAACAGAAGGCACAGGAAGCTGAGATGAGAAAGCAGACGGAGCAACAGGCACAATCAAAGAAAAAGGAGCCAAGCTCAAAGGTGTGTGTGATGTTTTTGTTGATTTAAACAATTTACCTCACAACAAAATTTTAGACCTGTCCAAACTACAGGCATATGAAGACGCCTAATTAAATGTGGCTACAATTGTAGAAGAGGGTAGAAAACATTGTGGGAAAAGGAGAAAATGCTGGGTACCAGCATTTTTAGCTCACCTGAGCACGAAGTGCTCATGGGGAGCTTTTGTGATCGTGCTGTGTCTCTCATCCGTCGTGCATTGTGCGTCGTCTGTCGTCAACTTTTACCTTGTGTACGCTCTAGAGGCCACATTTTCAGTCTGATACTCATGAAACTTGGTAAGAATATTTGTCAGGATGATATCTTGGACGAGTTCGAAAATGGGTTATGTCGGGTCAAAAACTAGGTCATTGGGCCAAATCTAAGTAAAACCTTGTGTACGCTCTAGAGGCCACATTTTCGGTCCGAAATGCTTGAAAGTTTGTCAGAATGTTTGTCTTGATGATATCTCGGACGAGTTCGAAAATGGGTCATGTAGGATCAAAAACTAGGTCACTAGGTCAAATCATAGAAAAACCATGTGTACGCTCTAGAGGCCACATTTTCAGTCCCATACTCATGAAACTTGGTCAGTAAGGTTTGTCTCGATGATATCTCGGACAAGTTTGAAAATGGGTCATGTTGGGTCAAAAACTAGGTCAAATCTTAGAAAAACCTTGTGTACGCTCTAGAGGCCACATTTTCAGTCAGAAACCAATGAAAGTTGGTCAGAATGTTTGTCTTGATAATGTCTCGGACTAATCTGAAAATGGGTCATGTCGGGTCAAAAACTAGGTCACTAGGTCAAATCTTAGAAAAACCTTGTGTACGCTCTAGAGGCCACATTTTCAGTCAGAAACTAATGAAACTTGGTCAGAATGTTTGTCTTGATGATATCTCGGACCAGTTCGGAAATGGGTCATGTCGGGTCAAAAACTAGGTCACTAAGTCAAATCTTAGAAAAACCTTGTGTACGCTCTAGAGGCCACATTTTCAGTTAGAAACTCATGAAACTTGGTCAGAATGTTTGTCTTGATGATATCTCGGACATGTTCGAAAATGGGTCATGTCGGGCAAAAAACTAGGTCACTAGATCATACCTTAGAAAAACCTTGTGTACGCTCTAGAGGCCACATTTTCAGCCCAAAACTCTTGAAAGTTGGTTAGAATGTTTGTCTTGATGATATCTCGGTCGAGTTCGAAAATGGGTCATGTCGGATCAAAAACTAGGTCACTAGGTCAAATCTTAGAAAAACCTTGTGTACGCTCTAGAGGCCACATTTTCAGTCCAAAACTCTTGAAAGATGGTCAGAATGTTTGCTTTGATGATATCTCGATTGAGTTCGAGAATGGGTCATGTCGGGTCAAAAACTAGGTCGCTAGGTCAAATCTTAGAAAAACCTTGTACACACTCTAGAGACCACATTTTCAGTCCAATGCTATTGAAAGTTGGTCAGAATGTTTACTTTCTGATATCTCAGATGAGTTTTAAAATGGGTCATGTCTGGTCAAAAAGTAGGTCACAAGGTCATATCTTAGAAAAACCTTGTGTACGCTCTAGAGGCCACATTTTTGGTCCAAAACTCTTGAAATTTGGTCAGAACGTTTGTCTTGATGATATCTTGGACAAGTTTGAAAGTGGGACATGTCAGACAAAAAACTAGGTCACTGGGTCAAATCCTAAAAAAAACCTTGCGTACGCTGTAGAGGTCACAGTTTCAGTCCAAATTTCTTGAAAGTTGGTCAGAATGTTTTACTTGATGACATCTCAGATGACTTTGAAAATCGGTCATGTTGGGTCAAAAACTAGGTCAGTAGTTCAAATCTTAGATAAAACCTGTGTATGCTCTATAGGCCACATTTTCTGTCCAATATTTATGAAAGGTGGTCAGGATCTTTGTTTTGATAATATCTACAATGGGAAAATTGGGTATGGTTGGCTAAAAAGTAGGTCACTGAGAGAAATTCTAGAAAAAGCTTGTGTATATGCTACAGGCCAAATTTTCAGTCCAATAATTATGAAAGCTTAGTAGATTGTTTGTCATGATATCTCGAAAGAGATTGAAAATGGGTCATGTTTGGTCTAAAGACTCAGGTGAGCGACTTTAGGGCCATCATGGCCCTCTTGTCTGCGTTTGCCACAATGTTTTCTGTAGGCTTTTTTCTCAAGGTTATTAAAAGTCTGCATTGTGTGGTAAAGGGTTAAACCTTCACCAAACCAGGAGAAAGTGGGTTACTGAAAGAATTATGAAAAAGAAAAATTGTTGGCAACCAGCAATAGCTCCTTTTGGCACAATATGTTTTTGCTCTGTGAGACAAAGTCCTATCATTCTAACCCCATTTAATTTTTTTAGCTGGGCTGTTTTCAAAGAAAACAAGTTATTGTCATAGCCCTGGCGTGGTTGTCGTGATTCAAAAACTTAGACATTTTGTAATATCTCTGTTATTACTGAAGATAAGTACTTCAAACTTTGACAAGTTCTTAACTAATCATCAAAAGGGGAAATAATGCAACAGGGGCAGGTGACTGTCAAAATATTTTTGATACATGCCCCTTTTTTGACTTAAAATTTTCATTGAAAATCTAGCATTTGCAGCCAAGCGTTGGCACCTGCATGCGGTACTCTTGTTTAGCTAATGCTTTCAAATTTGACATTTTAATAATTTTGACATAAGGTAAAAACTTTTGAAAAACAAATGCTATTAACCAGCATATATTTCCTGTTCCTGCACTGTTTTGTACCGGTTCATAGATAAATCTGTATGTTTGTCATCTGCATATACTATCATTTAACTCATTGCCAAACAAAATATTTTTAGATTGATCTGAATTCAAAACACTTGCAGACAATAAACTACATTTTGCCAAAACAAAGAGATTTTTGTTTAAAAGGGTAGAAAACATTGTAGGAAAAGGAGAAAATGCATAAGTCCTTTATCTTGGGGTCTTTAAAACTTGGGATTGCGTGGTAAAGAGTGAAGACCATTTTAAAATTTTGTTGTCTATGGAAATGTTAATACAGTCAAATCTGTGTACAGCAGCCAGTCAAAGGATGTGCCCAAATTGGCTGCTGTACACAGATTGGCTGCTGTTCACAGTACTTATTGATTTGTTCTGCAAAGAAACATGCACTCTGTTACTGTATTTTTTGGAAAAAATTATCAATTGTTGTCTGCTTGGAAGTTTTTGCAACCCTCGTATCTATCAAAAGCTCATCAAAGTCAATGACACATTTGAACATTGACTCATTTCCAATCTGCAGAGCAAATTCTCTCAGTTTACTTAAATAATCCATGGCATCATTCATACAGACAGTGGGTACCAACCATGTGATGCCTTGAAATCTGAGTCATTTAAGTCTGCAGCGAATTTGCGAGCTTTCTCTTTGATTAGAGGACCAGACACATTAATTTGCCGAGATGTGGCATCCAGAAACCATTTATAGCACAGAGCGTCAATGTTTTCATAAGAGACATTCCTTTTGATTCGTTTAGAACAAGGGTCACCACTTTCGTACTCCGAGAGAATTTCTCGTTTGCGTTTTGCTACACTCTGAATTTGTGTGCGGCTACTCCCGATTCGGGGTCTAGCTCCGATGTTATTTTTGTGATTGTTTCTCTGGAGAAACAATCACAAAAATAACATCGGAGCTAGACCCCGAATCGGGAGTAGTGTGCGGCCTACACCAAACTCAGTAGCAATAATCCGTGAAGAACGTCCAGATTCAAGCATTTGAACAACTTTCACACGGTCCTCTAGAGAGAGGAATTTACGTTTCGAGAGCGACATGATAGCAAGAATTGAATGCAATAGAAAATTTCCACCCATTTTTTAAATCACCGAGTTCGCAGTTTAGTTAAATGTGTAAACAACTTCGATTGACGTGATGTTCAATTTCATATTATTACAACAAATTACCCATCTGCAAAAATACCGATAAACTTTCATTGCCATTCATCCTTTAAAGATCAAACATGAAAATAAACAACAACTGTCGGTCATTTACCCATAATTAGGGGTTGTATAATCTGTAATTGTCTGTTTGCACGTTTTACATTGTGTAGTCGACTTTGTCAATAACTACAGTATAGTGTTAATTATCGATTTTCCGTATCCCGACAACTTAGGTCGTGTGTTGTGTCAGCTGACCTTTGTTTAGGTGTGATATACTGTTGATCCCGACCAATTAATGTGACCGCTGGCTGCATTTCACAATATCACGCTATACACAGTGCAATTAAAGAAGGAAATTGCACGGGGGGAATTCGAGTGGCCGTTGTCGATAGATCGGCCGCTGTTCAGGTATGGCCGCTAACTCAGATTTGACTGTATCTCTTCAGGTTGTTGCCAAACCAAAAGGTGTTCATACTGTTGCTGACAAACCAAGGTACGGAAAACTCTCAAAACTGCCGCCTAGATTTGCTAAACAGCGGGAGCAGATGAAGACGGAAAAGGCCAAGAATAAAAGCATTGTAGAGGATGTACAGCCGTCGACGTTTATGCCGAAGATAGAAAACTGGGACAATGAGCTGGCAAACAATATACCAATCATGCCTCAAGTTATCAGTACAGATATTAAACAGGAAATGGACCTGTCTAAAAGTAAGTTGTTTGTTTTATAGACTGAAGTTATACACCCCCACCTAAGAAGTAGAGGGTGTATACTGGTTCCACCATGTCTGAGGCTCCTTCAATCTGTCAACTCTTTTGTTTCCATGCTGTAACTCAAGTCATGTGACCTAGGACTCTGAAACTTTATACAAGTGTTGCTCATGACCCAAGGAGATGCCCTATTGTTTTTGGGTCACATGGGGCAAAGTCAAGGTCACTGGTGAACTTTGTTTGATAATCCTTTCCATGCTCAGTGGCTTTTTGACCTAGAACCATGAAACTTTATGCAAGTGTTCCCCATGAGCCAAGGAGGTGTCCAATCGATTTTGTGTCACGTGAGTCATATGTCAAGGTCACCAGTGATTCTTGTTTTGAAAATCATTTCTGTTCGTATTGTGCTGCTTGAGTGACTAGGTGCTGGTTGTACGTATTTATCCGCTTTGGTTCAGTTCTAGTTGCAGAAGGTGATAGTTAACGTCAAAGGTCAATCTTATCTTTACCAAAACAGTCTGCATAGGCAGTGTACCAGCCATGCTTCTGGTAAAAAGCATTGTCAGAAAAGGAGAAAATACTGATAACCAGCTGCTACCTTTTCCAAGACAAATCCCACTATTAAAGCACCATTTAATTTGTCGTCTGCAAATGTTTTCAATATGGACCTGTCTAAAATTGTGTGGTAAAATGTAAAGACAGGAAAAAGATTAGTCTAAAATGAGATGCTTGTTTGAAGACTTTAGGCCTTTACCACACAATCGCTAGATTTAACATCCTCCAGGAAGAAGGCTTTTGAAAACATTGCAGGAAATAGAGAAAATGCTGGTAACTTTCTGTAAATAGAGTTAGAGCATTTTCCTCCCCACCCACAATTCATTAACCTATTACAACAGTCCCGAGGTTTAATGATTGTGAGGAGAAAGCATTTGAAAACATTGTTTTGAAAAGGAGAGAATGCTTGTAACCAGCATTTTCTCCTTTTCCCACAATGTTTTCTACTCTTTCACAGCCAAATCTCATAATTGCATTCAATTTAGAAAAGTATTAATATTTTGATGTTTGCTAAAGAGTTGATTGTATCCATAATTCAGTGCCTGGCCGGGTAGCTTATTAGCATATCAAACTCGTGACCTGGTGGTTGCGAGTTAGATTCCAGGCTGGGGCGAAGTTTCTCTCCAGTGATTTTTTGCCTCTCACCTCTGATACAAGTGAGAAAAGTAGTCAGTGAATTGGAAAGAAAGTTGTATCAGGACTGGTGTGACAATGCCACAAAACACAGAGAAAGCCAAAAACACATGCTTAGGTGCACGGAGCGCTGAGATATGACCTCGCTGTTGAAATGGTGTTAAACTCCAATATAATCAATCAACCATAATTCAATCAATCAATCTTGCTTACAGACATGATCCCAACCTACTCTCCTGTGATTGCTCAAACCAACTTGGACAACTTATCCCAGCTTCAGCAGCAGCAACAGCAGCATCAGCAGCAGCAGGCGGCTCAGCCTGCCCTCACTCCAGCCCCTGTCCCAAGCGTGAACGCCTGGAATAAACCCATTAACTTTGCCGCAGTTGCAGGAATTCCAGTACAGGTAGGGAAAGAGATTTGGTCTTTAGCCCAGCTGTTTCCAAAGGAAACAATTTAATGTCGTAGCCCTGGCATCATAGTCGCCTGCATCGTCATGCAAAAACATGGATATTGTTGTATTATCTGTTAGAACTGATGATATTTACTTCGAACTTTGACAAGTTGTTAATTATCAAAACAGAAACTCCTACAACAAATGCAGATTACCATTGAAATATTTTTGACACTGTTATGCCTGATTTTGACTGAATTTTCACTGGAAATCAAGCACTAGCAGCTGAGTGTTGGCATCCTCATGCGGTGCTCTTGTATCTGTTGGCTAATTTGTAGACAGCATAAATTGCGTAAATTGAAAGCAGTTGCATATGACATATTAAATGTGGCTCAAATGATGTGATAGGTTTCTTTGATGGGAGAAAACCTTGTTGAAAAAGGAGAAAATGTTGGTTAACAGCATTGTGTCCTTTTTCGGAAATGCTTTCAAAGCTTCAAAGCCTCTCTCACATGTTAGCTTAACTTTGTAGTTTGGCTGTTATTTAAACCTTTACCAAACAATCCTGGTTTTTACGAACCGGAGTTAGAAGCCTTTTGAAAACATTGTGGGAAAATGAGAAAATTCTGATAACCAGCATTTTCTCCTTTACCCACGATGTTTTCTACCCTGCTGGAAACTATTTCAGTTTTTGAGTTATGTTTATTTTGTCGTCTGCGAGTGCTTTCAATCTGGACCAGTGTAAAGTTTTGTCGTTTGGTAAAGAGATAAGAAAACATTGAGTTGTTGTAGTAATCCTGGAACTGCCTGCATCTTTATCTTTGTTGTGCAGATACTTTAACATTTTCAAAAACTTAAGACATATTACTTTATCGCGGTCATTACTGCAGATATATACTTCAAAATGGTAGTTAACTTTTAAAAGGGGAACCAATACAGTAGGACAGGTACTTATCAATATTTTTTTTACATAGTTTTGCCCCATATTTGACTCAGAATTTTTCACAAAAAGCAGCCATACCTTGGTCACCACATGCAATGCTCTTGTTTCAAATGGGATGTTTGAATTCCTCTTTTAATCAGGCAGATGGATTAAAAGATTTGGCATTTATTTTGAAGGTTTCCCAAGAGCCCAAGTTTGACAAGGGCAATGACCAACATGACAGTGGAATAGATGTCAGTGATCATCCAAACAGTGGTGGATCTTCAACACGAAGTTCTCCGAGCACAGAAAACAAACTGGGGAAACTGGAAAAAGTAGGTTTGACTTTGGTGTAAAGGCTTGTCCATATTGAAAGGTTTTCCAGACCATAGATTAAGCCCGTCCTATACAAGAAATTTTAGACACATCCAAATTGAGAGCATCTGCAAGCGACAGATCTAAAATTGGTACTAATGAACTTAAGTTCTTTCACAGGGTAGAAAACATTTTGGAAAAGGAGAGAATGCTGGTGAACAGCATTTTCTCCCTTTCCCATGATGTTTTCAAAAGGCTTCGTCTTCCAGGGTCGTTAAACATTGGATTGTTTGGGAAAGGGTTAGGTTTAGCTGAAATGATTGTGTGTTTTTTTAACCCTTTACCACACAACAACGCCTTTTAACGCCCCTGACGAAGAGGCCTTTTGAAAACGTTGTGTGAAAAGGAGAAAATGCTGGTAACCAGCATTTTCTCCTTTTCCCACAAAGTTTTCTACCCTATCAAAGAAAAGTTGCGTCATTTGAGCCACTTTGAAAGTGTCGTCTGCAAATGCTTTCAGTTTGGATAGGTCTTAAATTTTGCCATGTGGTAAAGGGTTAAAAAAGGTAAAAATGATTGCTGAAAAAAGAGAAGCTGCTGTTTAACAGCATTTTCTCATGTTCCCATATTTATACAACAACAACAACAAAAAATTTATCTCTGGGTTTAGAGGCTATGTTTCCATTTATTCCTCAAAAAATATGCCTTTTATGTTTTTCATACCCCCATCTACAAAGTAGAGGGGGTTTACTGTTTTCACCATGCCTGTCTACAGTCCTCTGTCTGTCATTGCATCTATCTGGTTTTTGTTTCTGCACACTAACTCAAATGCTGTTTGACCTAGAACCCTAAAACTTTATACAAATGTTGCTCATTACCCAAGGAGGTGCCCTATTGTTTTTGGGGTACGGTTGGTCAAAGGTCAAGGTCACAGGTCAACTTCAAAAATTATTTCCATGCTCTAACTCAAAAGCCATTTGACCTAGGACTCTGAAACCACATACTGTTGTTGCTCATGACTGAAAGAGATGCCCTGTTATTTTGGGTTCACATTGGTCAAAGGTCAGAGTCAAGGTCACAGGTGATCTTTGTCTTGAAAATCATTTCTGTTCTCTGATTGTGCTGCGTCAGTGACAAGGTGCTTGTGGACGGTATTTATGCCCTTTGCAACAGTTCTAGTTATGACAGATATCCTGAGATAACTGATTTCGTCTAATTTGCATCTTTTAATTTTAGCTTTGTATTTTTTTGCCCCCATGTAGATTAATGAAAAGTCGGTATCAGTTGATGTTAAGAGAGAAATGCAGAAACCACAATATGATGGCAGCCCAAAGCCACAGAGACAGCAAAAGGTAATCATCACTTCACTAATTTTTTTGAATCTTTGTATTGAACTCTGAGAATTTTTTTAACCTAATAGACTTGGACTTGACCCTTAGGCTGCTAAGTGCAAGTCGACCTTTTCGCGGCCAGTGAAGATCAAGATCAGACTGCACAGAACGTGCAGTCTGATCTTGGATCTACACTGTCCAATAAAGAGATATTTTTCCCCCTAAAAAATGACTTTGAAATTGCAATGTTAATTTTGGGTTCTTACTATCAGTGTGAAAAGTTTCATTTAACTTACTCAGCAGGCTAAAGGTTTGTGAGAATGAAATCTAGAGGCAGCAGAAAGCACCAACTGTTGCCATTCCAAGGTTATTTTCGTTTGAAAATCTTCAACATTATCAGTCACTCAAGATCCAAGGTTGAACTACATATTTCTTATACTCTGGTCTTGATCAAAGTAGAGCATATTAGCTCAGTTGATTAAAACCTGGGCCCAATATCTCAAAATTTTAAGGTTTCGTAAGTTACGGTTAACTTTACGATCATTTTACGATGACGATAAGATTTTCTTAAAGTGATCTATCAAAACCGACCTTAACACTGTCGTAAAGAAACGTTTATTTACGATCGTAACATTTAAAAATAATTGATTGATTGAATGGTGTTTAATGCCTCTTTCAACATTACTTCAGTCATATTACAGCGAAATTTCGCATATTCATGTATTTCCTGGATTTCACCAGTGCTGGGCTAGGGCTCTGAGATGTCTTGCCCAAGGACTCTCCCATGAATGTTCCCGTGGATTCAGTGCGGCTCGAGCCCGGGGCCTCCGGGATACGAGTCCCACACTTTACCACTGAGCCATGCAGGACCCCGTAACATTTAAAAGTGACGTCATTTCTTGATACTGAATCGATTCCGACCCCGTGACTGTCTGCGATCACAGACTGAAAACTCCCCGTTGCATAAAATCGCAAAGCCAGTGTTATCTGAGACGACACCGGGAGTGCGTGATTTCAGTAAGTTTTAAGCTCACCTGAGCATGAAGTGCTCAAGGTGAGCTTTTGTGATCGTGCTGTGTCCATCGTACATCGTGTCTCGTTAAGAGTTACCTTGTGTACACTCTAGAGGCCACATTTTAAGTCTAATACCCATGAAAATCGGCCAGAATATTTGTCTTTATAATATCTCGGGCAAGTCCAAAACTGTGTCATGTCGGGTCAAATAGTAGGTCACCGAAGCAAATCTTAGAAAAAACTTGCGTGCACTGTAGTGGCTACATTCCAGCCAGACACTCACAAAACAGCGTCAGAATGTTTGTCTTGACTGTATCTCTGACAAGATTGAAATTCGGCTACGTTGGGCCAAAAAGAAGGTCGCTTGACCAAATCTTATAAAAACCTTGTGCGCACTCTACTCGTATTGGCCACATTTTCAGCCAGATACTCATGAAACCTAGTCAGAATTTTTGTCGTGATACTAGTACTATCTCAGATAAGACTGAATTGGCTCATGTCGGGTAAAAAAGTAGGTCACTGGGCCAAATCCTAGAAAAAACATTGTGTGCACTCTATAGGCCACATTTTTAGTGAGATACTTTTGAAACTTGGTCAGAATATTTGTCTTGATGATATTTCTGACAAGATTGAAATTGGATAAAGTTATTTAACATAGTAGGTCACTGGGTCAAACCTTAGAAAAACCTTGGGTGCACTGTAGAGGCTGCATTTCAGTCTGATACACATGAAGCATTGTCAAAATGGTTGTTCTAATGCTATCTCGGACAAGTTAGACATTTGGTCGAAACAGATTCAAAAGTTGGTCACTGGGCTAAATCTGAGTCTAGAGGCAAAATTTTCAGTCTGACACTCATGAAACATTGTCAAAATGTTTACCTTGATGCTATCTCAGACAAATTTGAAATTTGGTCACAACAGATCAAGAAGTTGGTCACTGTGCCATATCTTTGAAAACGTCGTGTACAGTCTAGAGGCCTCACTTTCAGTCTGATATTCATGAATCATTGTCAAAATGTTTATTGCTGGTTCGATCCCCAGCTTGGCCAATTTCTTTATGAGGACTGATGATATCATTGCGTCAGGATTCATTCCTCTCTCACCGCTGATTATTGTTTCGACGATGGTTATGTGGGAAAGCAGCCAGTGACTTGGAAAGAGTATTGTGCGGAGTATTGTTAAAAGAAAGTCCAGAAAAGCGTGGATAGGTGTGCTGGCCGCCGCGATATAACTGAAATAATGTTGAAAATGACGTTAAGAGTCATAAAACCATCTAACCAAAATCTTTGTCTTGATGATATCTCCAAGTTGGAAAAGTCAGATAAAAAGTAGGTCACTTACAATGGTGTGTTTTACATCATCGCAACTAGGATCTCTAAGTTTTATCAACCCTAGATGACTTTATACAGGTGAGCGTTTTAGGGCAAATAGCCCTCTTGTTCTTTGAAGTGCTCCACAAGAACATTGCAGAGGGTAACAATTGATCCTCGTTCGAGGCGGTATTTTCTAATTAATTCCATGCCATCCAAGGGATTAATTCTGTCCCTAAACTCGCAGAGCTATATTGTTTTTTCTGTGAGGTCTGTTCACGTGTAAAAATATGTCATTTTGAAAAATAAACCACTACACCACTGTTTTTGCATTGCTGAAAACAGTCTACGATTACGTTAAGGTAGCTTCGGAATGGTCGTAGTTTATGATTGGGTTTACGATAGGCCCTTAAGTTGCGATGTTTTGAGAGAGCCAGCAAAATGCTTAAGAGGGACTTAAGGTCGGTTTACGATGATCGTAGCACTTAAAGTGCTTTGAGATATCGGGCCCTGGACTGTAATGTTATTGTCACCCTGGGAAAATTCTGTGTCCTTCTACCTCTATTAATTGACACCATTCTGGAAAAAGTAAACCCTTTGGGGCTTTAATATAGTAAATTGAATGCAGACTTTGCTGTTGAAAGGTCTGGAAACATGGTAAGAAAAGGAAAAAATGTTGGTCACAAGCATTTTCTTTATTAGCTCACCTGAGCACAACGTGCTCAAGGGCAGCTTTTAGGATCACCCGGTGTCCATCGTCTGTCATCCGTCGTCAACAATTCGTTAAACATCATCTCCTCCTAAACCACTGGGCCAATTTGGACCAAACTTGGCTGGAATGTTCCTTGGGAGGTCCTCTTTAAAACTTGTTCACAGAATTTGATTCCATCAAAGACTCTGGTTGCCATGGCAACCAAATGGAATTTTCTAAGAAATTCTTTAAAAATCTTCTCCTGCGAAACCGCTGGTCAGATTTTGAAATAATTTCACAGAGATGTTCCTTGGGTGACCCTTTTCAAAAAGTGTTCGCGAAACATGGCTCTGGTGACGGGGGGCTACTTGCACTATCCGGATATGAAGAAATTCTTAAAAATTCTTCTTCTCTGAAACCTCTGGTCAGATTTTGAAATAATTTCACAGAAATGTTCCTTGGGTGACTCTTTTCAAAAATAGTTCACAAAATTTTGATCTGTCAAGAAACATGGCTGTGGTGGTGGGGGCTATTTGCACTATAGGGACATGAAGAGGAATTTCTCGATTCTTCTTCTCTGGAACGGCTGGTCAGATTTTGAAATAATTTCACATATATGTTCCTAGGGTGACCCTTTTCAAAAATTGTTAGGGAAATTTTTATTTGTCGAAAAACAACAGCCAATTGTTGGCACCTGCATGTGGTTCTCTTGTTGGACTTATGTTTTTAGTCACTTTCGAGCATGTGCTCTTCTTCGAGAAATTGTCCTTAGGTGATCTATCCAAAAATTTATTCGCAGAATTCTGATTCATCAAAATCATTGCTGTGGTGATGATTGTAGGGGTGGTGACAGATTTTACAGGTGACCTTTTCAAAATTGCTTGGCAAAATAATGATTTTGTTTCCCAAGTTTAATACCTTCAAAAAAAAAAATGGCTATGGTCCTCTCAAAAATTCAGGTGAGCGATCCAGGGCCATCTTTACCCTCTTGTTTACCAAAATGTCTTCCGAAACCTTCTTCCTCGGCGTCACATTGGATTAGCTTGTATGCAATATGCAAAAGTAGAACTGTCCAAAGGTGATTGAAAGCATCTATTGTCATTTTAGTTTAGCCGATCAGTAGTTAGTAAGTCTATTCATTTCAGCCAATCAGTAGTTGTTAATTCATACAATTTTAGCCAGTTAGCATTTGTTAATTCTTACAATTTCAGCCAATCAGAAGTGAGAAGGTCAGTGTAAAGGACACGATGAACAAAGTGGACAAAGCCATAAAGAAACCAGATACAAAGATCAGAGCTGGTACACAAGAACCCATACAGCTGCCTCCAAGCTTTAAAGATACAATCTTTGGAAAGGTAATTGATAATGGTACTTGAGCCCCGGTACCTCAGTCTGTAGCGTACAGGACATGAGAACAGGTCGCTGGTACGATCCCTGGCTCAGCCAATTTCTTTCCATGGATTGATGACAGTCATTGCGACAGGTTTCATTCCTCTCTCACCACTGATCATTGTATCTACGATGGTTATGTGGGAAGCAGCCAGTGGCTTGGAAAGAATATTGTGCAAAGTGTGGTAAAAGAACTCCAGGAAAGCATGGATAGATGCACTGGCCACAGGGATATAACTGAATCAATGTTGAAAATGGCGTTAAACACCATAAAATCAATCAATACAACTATAACAGTTCCTTGTAAATTTTGTTTAAAGATACATCCTCACAGAAAAAATGCTGTTAAAACATGAAACTGTGTATAATAGCTCAGCTTTGTAAACATAGATAAATTATCAATATAATGGATTTTCTTCATTTCCTGCAATATTTTCTACCCTTTCAGGCACACATCCATTCATTTGAACCACATTTAAATTGTCATCTGCTAATGCTTTCAATTTGGCCAAATCTCATATTTTGTCGTTTGGTAAAGAGTTTATGTATGATGGGGAATGGAAAAAAGTGTTATGTGATGGCAATTTATGCATGTTGGTAGACGAGTCTACTTTTTACTATTGTGTACATGTGTTGTTATTATTGCAGAGTGATGATGCTAATGGAATCAAACTAGACTTTACATTCGATGCGGAACTTGCCAAATACGCAGAGGAGAAGTCTGAAATGGAGAAAGAAGACATGCACGCCAGCCAGTCGCCCATCAATATGGGACTCGGAAATGTGACGTCAACTAATCAGAATATTGCCAATAACCAGCCCACATCCCCTATGGCACAAGATCTGAACATGAAGATCGCAAAAGTGAAGACGGTCTGGGATACCCCAGATGTTGCCAGTGTGAATAATGTGTTTGATCAGAGGTAAGGTGATTTTGTTAAGAATCTATGCAGTCAAAGACTATAAATTCCTTTGGGAATGAATGAAACACTATGGAAAAAAAAAAAAACCCCGTATTATTCAATATTTCAGCTATTGCCTTTTCTGATAGTGTGGGCTTGTCTAAGGTGAAAGCATTTGTAGCCAACAGTTTGAATATTGCTGCTATGATGGAACCTGTCTTTGATAGGGTAGAAAACTTTGTGGAAAAAGGGAAAATGTCGTTTAGCAGCATTTTCTTCTTTTCACAGAACGTTTTCTCCTCGAGTTGTTAAAATCAGGCTTGTTTTGTAAAGAGTTTACTCTTTACCTTTGGACAAAAATGTAGACTTGTTCAAATTGAAGCATTTGTAGACAATTAAAATGTGGCTTAAATAATGGAATCTGTCTTTGATAGGATAGAAAACATTGTAGGAAAAGCTGAAAATGTTGTTTACCAAAAAGTATTGACCTAGGTCAAACTGCTCAGGCTGACCTTGCAGGCCATGTTCAAATTTTTTTCTTTTGATAACTTTCCTGACGTCCAAGGACCATTTTCCCTTGATTGTTAGACAAAATGGTTGGATGGATCCATAATTTTTCAAAAACCTGCTTGTATAATGCATCACAGATCTTCATTAAACCCCCTTTTGCTAGAATGCTGCTCATTTACATTTCAGTATAACAAGTAGTGTAATGGGGTCCAGCTCAGTGGTCAGTGTGTCGGATTCCTTTGCCACCTTCAACCCCCAGGATATAGACATGGGCTTGGACAACGGCCCCATGGATCTGAACGACAACATGGTCAAAGGTATGGAAGATACCTCGAGCAACATGAGTGGCCCAACGTCCAATATCTCGCCCAGGGGACAGGAAAATTTGGGCTTTGGAGGGGACATTGATGTACATTCAAGGACCTCATTCTCTGTGGATGTTCAGCCATTTAAAGCTCTGGAACCTGTTAGTAGTTTCTCTCAGCCGGATATGGGAAAAGTGTACGAAAGTGCTGAGAATAATCAGGTGTACAATCCTGGCAGAGATATCGACGGATTTTCTAATGGTTCTGATGTGGGTCAAGGTTACAGTCAGACAGATGCCGGCTACTCACAAGTGTTTTCTTCTGGAACGGATACCAGTTTAGCTTACACACAGTCGTTTACAGCTCCCACAGAGTCGTACACAACAGGAAAGGATGTTGAGGTGAATTTCTCACAGAATAATATTAACAATATTATAGAGCTGAAGTCAGTGACTGGGGAGCAGAGTAATATTTGTAAGGTAAGAAGTTTTGATCAACTTTTCTGTTAGCCTTTAACCTGCTAAATAAGTGAAATGAAACTTTTAAGCCATTAGTAAAAAACCAAATTTTGCTAGTTCAAAGGTATTTTTGAGGGAATGATATCTCCATATCGGACAGTGTAGATCAAAGATCAGACTGCCTATTCTGTGCAGTCTGATCTTGACCTACACTATCAGCAAAAGGTGAGTCGAGCTTAGCAGCCTAAGGGTTAAAAAAAGGCATTTCAGTTCTGAGCATGAAGCTTGGGGTTGGAAAATTGGAAAATGATCCATTTCAGCACAAATCTGACTGTAATGCCCATCTGAAGATAGTCTTTGAACCTTTGTAGGGAAAGCAGCTATTGCTAGAAGCAAGCAACTGCTTCTTTTCCAACAGAGGTTTAGACATCATTGAGCCATGCTGTGGCAAAAGGGGGTTAAATGCATTATACTAACCTCCTCATCACATAATTATTGGTCCATAAAATCCATTTTGTCTAATAATTTACTCAATAGTAAGATAGAATGGTCCTTTATTTAGGCAGAAAATTGACCATTTACAAAAAATTTCGACAAAGGTTAGCCAGCACAGACTGCAGGCCGACTGGGGTTGATGCTTTATGCAAATGTATTAAAGCCCCTTTTAACAGAGCATGGATTATTTAAAGAAACTGAACCCTTTGCTTCCTTCAAAAGGTTGTATGCTTGTTTTGAAATTCTTTGAGGAAATGTTACTCACCTAAAAAATGCTTGCATGCATTTTGGACCTCTTTAATAAAATTGTCCTGTGTTTTACAAACAGCAGTTCCTTCTCCTTTTCCCACATTGCTTTCCTTCTGTTTCTAGACATCCTATCCTTTGGCACATGACAAATATTTAGACTTGTCCAAATTTAAAGCATTAGTAGAAAAATGTGGCTCAAATCATGGAAGTCAATGTAGCTCAAATCATAGAAGTCGTCAATGAAAGGGTACGAAACTTTGTTGGAGGAGGAGAAAAAGCTGGTTACCAGCATTTTGTCTTTTTCCTCTCAATGTTTTCAAAAGCCTTCTCTCAGGGTCATTAAAACTCAGAATTGTGTGGTAATGTATTAAGATCATGTTTAGTCCACAAATGTTTTTAATTTGGACAAATCTGAGATATTGTTGTTGGTTACTTTTACTGTTCACTCTTCTCTTCTACCAGGTGAAACCCCAACAGTTACAGTACCCTTCTAGCTTATCATCCAACAGTATGCCGGGCAGTATGTCTGCTGTGTCGAGTCTGAGTGCCAACACTGGGCCCAGCCCTCCAGTGATGATCCCCAACCAGCAACCCTTTCAGCCTTTCCAGATAGGATCACAAATAATTACCCCACAGGAATCCAGGGTAAGATGGTCACTGATTGTTGTAAAATTAACATTTCAATGGTAAACCCCTTCTTTTTATGGCCTTGAAGAAGATTTTAGAAACCTTGGTGGATAAAAGAAAATGCTGGTTGTCAGCATTTCTATGCTTTCTATAGATTTCTGTATAGACAAATCTAATATTTCATCTGGTTATGAGTTAAATAACAAGACTTTCAAACAGGACATGTTCAGTGTGTTGAAAGGGGAAAAACAGTTAATGTCCCTTTAACAAACACAATCCTGTTTTAATGAGGTAGAAGGCTTCTGAAAAAATTTTGTTAAAAGAAGAAAATGCTAGTAACCAGCATTTGAGAAAATGCTAGTTGTCAGCATATACTCCTTTTTCCGCAAAAGTGAAGACAAATTCCATAATAGGAGCATAGTTGCAAATATTTTTAATATAGACTTGTCAAATAGAGTGCTGCTATTCTTGATAGAAATGGATTTCATTAAGTTTTTTATGAAAGGTGTGCTTACTGTCAATCCCATTTTTGATTTCAGCTGAGCCAGACCACATTCAGTTTCAATGTCTCTCAGCTGCAAACACCCCATGTACAACAGCCATACACCCAACAGAACTTGTTCCTGCCGGCCACGCCCACACAGCCGGACCCTTACCAGCAGTCCCAAGTCCCCTCATTCCAGAGAAATCCACCCCAGCCCTATGGACAGACCCCAGCCCAGCAGAATACTATCATCGTGTCTGCTGCCACTACTTCTCAGATGTCATCAGCTATCAAACCTCCAACACAGAATGCATTTGGTAAGTTATCCGAGATCTTGGGCTGAACAAGTTGAAGACTGAGAAATGGAGCATTACTTGTTCCAGGCAATTGCTCCTTTTCCCACAATGTTTTTCTGCATTATTCATAAAAGTCCATTGTGCTGGTCTATTCTACTTTAGGATTATTGAAAGGTTGCTTATACATTCAAAACATAATCTGGCAAAAGGGGATTTAATGCATCTCCATGATACATGATATCAAGTAAGTCATCACGTAAACTTGGATCCTTAAAATCAATTTTGTATAGCATCAGACTGAATTACGAGGTATATTGGTCCTTTGAAATGCAGACAATTAACCAAGTGCAAAAAGTTCCCAGGTCAGCCTGTGTGGACTGCACAGTCTGAACTAGGTCGATAGGTTTTGCAGATGCATTATGCCCCCTTTTTCACAGAGCATGGCTTACTGAGTATTTGATGTGCTTAACTCCATTAAAAGATAAAAAAAAATTTAACCTATTATAGGTACTCAACTGGCTAATAAGAACATGGGACACAATAGTTTGGCCTATGGGCAAGCCGGACTCAGCAGCACAACTCTACAGCCATCACCACAGTTGTCCTACATTCAGCTTGACCCAAACAGTCAGCTGTTCAGTGCCAACCAGATCTTGGGCTCATCACAGAATCAGAATAACTCCCAGTTGATTGGATCAATCATACAACAAAGGTATGTGTCGGTGATCTTTTTGATATTCCAATTATTTACATTTCCCTCCCTTGATGTATCTGTTGAGAAGTTGCAGCCAAGTTTGGAGTCATTAGTATCATACAGGGCTGATAGTCTTGGCCAAGCTCTTTCTTAGGGTTGATAAAAATCATTGCAGTAGGATTCATTTCTCTCTCTCTCACAGCCGAACTTTTTTTCTTCTTCTTTAATGTGATGAAGCAGTCAGTGTGGTGGGAAGAGATGTTGTGTGAAAGGACTAATGAAGGAAATTTCAGTATATATGGATAGGTGCTTTAGCCACCCTGATATGATGGACATTATGTTGAAATCAACATACAAATGAGAAGTTCTTGGTTATGTTTTCAATGCATCTTGATCTGTGTTTTATCATAAAACCTCCCTTGTTCTCAGTGTAATATACCCATTACGAATTTTCTTATCTTATACACGTTTGATATCACGTTTGTGTGATGTCATTTTTGACGTCATTTTGTACGTATTTCATACAAGTGAATTGGTCTTATGGATAATACCGCAGTGCATTTATGAATGTTTTTGCATCATCTGATCTATATTTGTGAAATATCGTTATGTGATAAAAAGAGCCAAAGGCTCGCTTGATAACATTTCCCTAGACTCGTTTAATAAAATCTTATCTCAAAAGCCCACTCATGTCAGATCCTATATATGTCTGTCACAGCCTTTCTAAATACTCTATTGTTTCTAAAATTCAAAATTAGCTTTCTGATGAGCTGAAAGGTGTTGTCTTTACTAATTAGAGGGTTTTTCCTTGTTGAAAGAGTCAGTTTCGTTAAATCTTTACCAAATGACAGAATTTGGGACTTTGTAGACTACAAAATAAATGTTGCACAAACTGTGGTATTTATCTTTGAAAGGGTAGTTGACAATTCTGGAAAAGGAGAAAATGATGGGTACCAGCAGTTTCTAGCTTTCCCACAATGTTTTTGAAAGTCTTCTGCCTTTTGGTGGTTGAAACTTGGGATTGTGTGTTAATAGGTTAATTCATTGATCTCGGGGGTGAATGAGGGGCGTAAAATTGTGTTCAAACATACAAATCAGTATTTTTATGTGTCCTCTATTTCAGACCCGCAGGATTGCAGATACAAACGCCATCATCTTTTTACCAGCAAGCACAGCAGAACCAGGCACCTTTACAACAGACTGGCTTCTTTCCCCAACAGCCTAATACAAGTATACAGGTGAGATGGGTGGAGGGTATTTAGGTATTGCATGTGTAGATCAGACATAAATACAAATACACAGGTGAGATTGGTGGAGGGTATTTAGGCATTGTATGTGTAGATTACACAAAGGGATGCCATTGTGAATTTTAGGTGTATGCAGATAACGGAGATAAAGATCAGGCTACACAAAAGGTGCTATCTGATCTTGGATCTACATACTGATATTTTGTGACTAAGAAGTTGTTTTTAAAAAGGTTTTGTTATTGGTATAACTGGACTTTTCCTAAAACAGAAATTTGTTGCAGACAGTTTAACTCTCTCACTACTAAATAAATGAATCAAACTTTTTGAATGGCTGCAAGCAATGAAAAGACTTTTTTTATTTATAATCCACATTAGAGTAATGAACAATGAACAGAGTTGATCATAGATCAGACTGCATGTTTTGTGCAGTCTGATTCTGATCTACACTGACCACAAAAGCTTCTTGTGTGGTCTTCAGAATAGAAGGAATTAAAAAACGGTTTGAATGCAATATTAGATATTATGAATACAATTTTAATATGTAAATGCATGTGAAAATATTGTGATGTGGGGAGAAATTGCTTCTTTTGCTCACTGTTTTCATTTTCTCTGCAGTCCGATTATGTAGTTAATTCTATCTGCAGAAACATTTATGGTCACCCTGTAGCAATGTAAAAATCAAAAACACCCATACACAGAAGTAAAGAAATAATAGACTTGCTGCCATAATTTAGCCTTGTTCTGTGAAAAGGGCCTTATGCATCTGCAAATAGTATCGACCCAGGTCAGCTTGTGCAGTCTGCGTAAGCTGACCTGAGTCTAAACTTACTGCTATTGGTCAATTTTCTGTATGTCAAGGGATCACTAAACCTCATGATTCTGTCGTTAGATAAAATGGACTTAATGGATCCATATTTATGTGAATGACTTGCCTAGCTAAATGCATTACTGAGATGCGTTAACCCTCCTTTTTCTAGAAAACAGCACAGTTATTATATGTGATCCTGTTTTCCAGTTTGGAGGAAACAATACTATAAAGCTTGGAGGACCAGACCTGACCTTCCAAGCCTCCGTGCTCCCCAATGCACTGCAGCAACAGCAGCAGCCCCCTCCATCCCAGACCCAGCCACCCACAGCGACCCCCACAGGACCCCCTTTCAACCTTCCCTTTGGGACTCCAGCCTTGAACCTTTCCTTACAACCCTCAGCACCCTTACCCCCTGGTCAGCAGCTTGGCTTGAGCCACGGAAAGCCGGGTAGTTTTACGTCGCAGACCCAAGTATCACCCATACCCAATGCACCAGTAAGTAGAATGTACCTGTAGTGCTGCTTTTTCCCCAAATGTTTAATCTCTTCTCCATTATATTTTACCCATTTCCAACATGTGCAGTTTCATTCTGCATAAGGTAGTAGACCCCTAACGCTTCTAGTGCAACATGGAATAAAATTTCTTGTTAGTTGATAAATAAGGATTTATACTGATATAATACTTTTGCACATTTTTAATCAACCAGAAATTCCTTTGATGTCTATCCTGAAATTATTTGTTGATACTTTTATTAGTTTCCCGAAAAGGGAGGTAATTATTATTTCCCTTTGTAATGAGAATATAGTGGTTTAAGATTTATAAATGATAATTCTAAGAAGGAAAAAAAGGAAAAAATGGCTCAGTTAAAGTAGTACAATAATACTCATTTTTAATCATAGCAAGTTCTGTATGATAATATTATTGTGGAAATAGCTGTTTTCCATTAGGGGTTTACTACCTTAACTCTTTATTAAACTACAAAATTTTAGACTTGTCCAAATTGAAAGCATTTACAGATAATAAAATTAAGGTGATTCAAAAATTGAAATTTGTTTAGGGAATGGTAGAAAAGATGGGAAAGGGAGAAAATGCTGGTTACCTGCATTTTCTCCTTTTCCCATAATGTTTCCAAAAGCAAATTCTTTCAGGGTTGTTGAAATTCAGAATTGTGTGGTGAAGAGTTAACCCTTTATTAATCCTCTACCTCACCACCCCTAGTTTTATCAACCCCTAGCAAAAAGGCTTTTAAAACAATGTGGTAACCAGCTCTTTGTTCTTTTTGCCAACATGTTTTCTACTGCACAATGTTTTCTATCCTTCCCAAAACATATTTCAGTTTTGGCACATTTATTTTGTTGTCTGCAAATACTTTCAATTTGGACAAGTATAGAATTTAGTCATTAGGTACTGAGTTAATGTACACAACTGTTTCAGACCTGATGACAACTATTGCAAATTGTGGAAAGGCCAAATATTTGATGGAAAGGAAGATAATGGTCTTTCAATCATGATTGGAAATGGAGGAAATTACTTGTAAAAACAATTGCTTTCAAACACAATTGCTTGTTAACTCTTTTAGACCTGTCCAAAATTGAATGTGTTTGTAGATGACAAATGAAATCCAAGAACTAAAATTTCTCTTGGGAGTGTAGAAAGCATTGTAAGGAAAGGAGAAAATGCTGGTGACCAGCAGTTTCTCCTGCTGCCAGTTTATTTTCAAAAGCCTTCTTCCTTAAAATCATTAATACTGGGGATTGTTTGATATAGAGTCAAAGTAATGGCTTTTTTTTTTCTCAATATATTTTCTATTGCAGTCAAAAGCAAGTGTATAAAAGTCTTGTTTTGTAATTCTTGTTAAAACAACTGTATGTTGATGTGATCGTCTATTTTCATTCAATGCTGAGCCCCAGTAGTGCAGTTGGTAGCATACAGTGCTGGAGACCAAGGGCTCACTGGTTTGAACTCAGTTCAGAGAATTTCTTTCCAGGATCAATGGTAGTCATTGTGACAGGATTCATTTGATGATGTGATTTAAGAAGAATATTGTGCTAAGTACTGGTACAAAGAAACTCTAGGAAAGCAAGGATAGGTGCACTGGCTGCCATGTTATGATTGATATAATGTGGAAAAAGGTGTTAAATACCATACACTCTATGAATTATTGTTCATTCAAAACAGATAAAGACATCTCCAAACAACCTGAGCAACAGTTCTACAGTTATCACATCAACAGCGCCCATTCCTGGACAGAATGTCAACTCTAAACCTTTCACCTCCCAGCTTACGGGCAACAACCCACCTGTACCCCCACCACCTCAGCCACCACAGCCGCAGGTGAACAACATGGGGCAGAATGCAGGTCTGGGTAACAATTTTGGAGCTCAGAGGTTTCCGACCATGAACTTACACTCCGGGTTACCGCCCAATTCAGCGGCTCAACAGTTTACTACGAAGTTGAATAACTTTTTGGCACAGTCTTTTCAAGCAGGTATGTTATATGAAGTCTTTAACCTTCTAGTGTACTTAGGTTTAACTCTTTACTAAATGACAAATTTTAATACTTGCCTACTTTGTTAGCATTTGCAGACAACAAATGAAATAGGCCAAAACATTGAAAGCATTGTTTGAAAAAGGAGAAATGCTAGTTTCTAGTATTTTCTCCAAATCCCACAATGTTTTCAAAAGCTATGTGTCCTGGGGGTCGTTAAAATAGGGATGGTTGTTTAAATGGACAGTGTAGATCAAGATCAGACCCCACAGTGTGCAGTCTGATCTTTAATCTTTACTGGATGCTTTTTTGACAGATATTTTAACTGAAACAAATTTTAGTGCACCCAGTGCACTTACATTTAATAATTGATATGGACCGTGTAAACCAAAGATAAGCATAGATAATGATCAGACTGCACAAGACACGCAGTCTGTTGGCTTTGCTGAAACAGTATGTAGAAAAGCAACAGTGAAATTGCAATTGAATATGTTTGAGAAAAGAAAACTTGTGAATCTTCTTTACCAGGTCTTATTGCTATGTCAAAAAAAGTCAGTTGGTTAATTTGGTGTTCCAATGGTTAACTCTTTACAACACAAGCCAGAGTTTTAACAACCTTGCAGAAAAAGGCTTTTGAAAACATTGCTGGAAAAGGAGAAAATGCTGGTAACCAGCATTTTCTCCTTTTCCCACAATGTCTTCTACCCTATCAAAGGTAGAAGTCATCTTTTGAGCTACATTTCATTTGTTGTGTGCAAATGATTTCAATTTGGTCGAGTTCAAAATTTTTGTCGTTTCATTAAGAGTCGGTGAAAAATTTGAAATATTTATCCTCATTTGATTAATTTGCAGGTCCAGTACGACCACAGATGATGCTGAGTAACATGATGAGGCCACCAATGCCCCCTGTCTCCTTTCCCAACCCAATACAGCGCCCAGGTGCCCAGAACATCCAGCCACCAAGACCACCAACCCGACCTGTTCGCCCAATGACTACCCCAATAAGCGCTGTAGCCCCACAGCCGCCCCCACCACCCCAGAATGGTGCTTCCTTGAGCGATCAGAAAGCCCGACAAAGGCAGGCATTACTCGCCCATACACAAAGTTTCCTGAACCCAAGTAATAAACCCAGGGTAAAGACCAAGGTGGAAGTATCAGCCAATGATGGTAAAGCGACGTCCCCGAGCGCTGGGGACAATAAAGCCCACGAAATAAAGATTTCAGAGAAGAAGTAAAACAGAAGTGCTGACATTGTTAATTACCAATAGATTGTCATATATGTAGAAGATAATTTGACAAAATTTAATGAATTGGATTTGATAAATGATGGAGGAATTATTGATGTCTCTTTTATCAGAGAACAGACTTTTGATAGATTTAAACGTGAAGCTAGATAAGTTTTAACCCTTATTTCCTAAGTCAAAGTGAATTGATGGATTTATGATGTAAAGTTCTACAACTGTTGTATTAAATGCTGTTTGAGTGACTTCAAAAAATATGGAAGAAACACAAGAGACTGCAAGAAAAACCATTTCCAGCTACTTTGAGTGTATTTTAAGACGAAAAAATGATCCTATCAGTAAAGCTTTGGAGGTTACCCCAGAAAATACTGTGACAAAAGGAAGGAAACAATAGTTTAAAGGAAAAACACTCGACTTTAGTCCAGCCTCTGTGAATCTTGTTGCCTGCATAAAACCATCCATTGTTTTAAAACATTTCAGTAATTATTATTGATTTGAATTAATAAATAAGGAGAAGTAAAACTGGCCAAATGAAAGACTTTAATACCCAATTGATGATGTGACAGTTTTGTAGCACAAATCACGACTAGTTACTTATCATCAGACCTCAGCTCCATAGAGAAGAAAGGGCGGAAGAAAGATTATGGAGATGTTATAGTGATTTTAAAATGAATTTGTTGATAAGAATGTATTCCCAGCACAGAGAGATAACATGGACAGACCAGAAGTGTTTGTATTGCCACAGAGATTAGATGTTACAGATTTGCTGTTAGAATGCTAAGTACAACTGGTGTTGCTTTTGAGGACAGTGTAGATAAAGATCAGACTGCACAGAATGTGCAGACTGATCTTGGATCTACACTGTCTGCTACTTTGTAGCATTTTCTGGCTAAAATTACATTGACATTGCATTATTGTTGTCATTTTTAACCTACTTGCAAAGGTTCATTTCATCAATTCAGGACTCTAAGTAGTTAAACTTTTTAGCGCCGTAGGTGAATATAGGCTTTTGTTGGAGGCATTGGGCAAGATCAGACTGCACAGAACATGTAGTCTGATCTTAAATCTTACTTGTTAGCTCACCTGAGCACAAAGTGCTCATGGTGAGCTATTGTGATCGTACTGTGTCCGTCGTGCGTCGTCCTTCGTGAGTCATCCGTCGTGTGTCGTCAACTTTTACCTTGTGTACACATTTTCAGTCCGATACTTGTGAAACGTGGCCAGAATGTTTGTCTTGATGATATCTCGGACGAGTTCGAAAATGGGTCATGTCGGGTCAAAAACTAGGTCACTAGGTCAAATCTTAGAAAAACCTTGTGTACGCTCTAGAGGGCACATTTTTAGTCCAATACTCATGAAACTTGGTCAGAATGTTTGCCTTGATGATATCTCAGACGAGTTCGAAAATGGGTCATGTCAGGTCAAAAACTAGGTCACAAGGTCAAATCTTAGAAAAGCCTTGTGTACGCTCTAGAGGCTACATTTTCTGTCCAATACTCCTGAAAGTTGTTCAGAATGTTTGTCTTGATGATATATCAGACGAGTTTGAAAATGGGCCATGTCGGGTCAAAAACTAGGTCACCAGGTCAAATCTTAGAAAAACCTTGTGTACGCTCTAGTGGCCAGATTTTCAGTCCATGATATCTCAGATGAGTTTGAAAATGGGCCATGTTGGGTCAAAAACTGGGTTAACATGTCAAATCTTAGAAAAACATTGTGTACGCTCTAGAGGCCACATTTTCAGTCCAATACTCTTGAAAGTTGGTCAGAATGTTTGTCTTGATGATATCTCAGACGAGTTTGAAAATGGGCCATGTTGGGTTAAAAACTAGGTCACTAGGTCAAATCTTAGAAAAACCTTGTCTACGCTCTCGAGGCCACATTTTCAGTCCAAAACTCTTGAAATTTTGTCAGAATGTTTGTCTTGATGATATCTCTGATAAATTTGAAAACGGGCCATGTTGGGTCAAAAACTAGGTCACTAGGTCAAATCTTTGAAAAACCTTGTGTATGCTCCAGAAGCCACATTTTCTGTCCAGTACTCTTGAAATTTGGTCAGAATGTTTGTCTTGATAATATTGCAGACGAGTTCGAAATTGGGCCATGTTGGGTCAAAAACTAGGTCACTAGGTCACATCTTTGAAAAACCTTGTGTACACTCCAGAAGCCACATTTTCAGTTCAATGCTCTTTAAAATTGGTCAGAATGTTTGTCATGATGATAGCTTGGATGACTTTGAAAATGGGTCATGTCAGGTCAATAACTAGGTCACCAGGTCAAATCTTAGAAAAACCTTATGTAAGGTCTAGAGGCCACATTTTCATTCCAATAATCTTGAAATTCGGTCAGAATGTTTGTCTTGATTATTTCTTAGACTAGTATAAAAATGGGTCATGTTGGATAAAAAACTAGGTCACAAGGTCAAATTTCGGAAAAACCTTTTGTACTATAATTACAGTCCAATATTCTTTAAACTTTTGTTAGAATGTGTGTCTTGATGATATCTTGCATGAGTTTGAAAATGGGTCATGTGGAATAAAAACTAGGTCACCAAGTTTCATCCTTGAAAAACTGTGTGTACGCTCTAGAGGCCACATTTTCAGTCGAATAATCTTGAAATTTGCTTTGAATGTTTGTCTTGATAATATCTTACACTAGTATGAATATGGGTCATGTTGGATAAAAAACTAGGTTTCTAGGTCAAATCTCGGAAAAACCTTTTGTACACCCTACAGGCCACATTTTCTCTCAAATACTCTTGAAAGTTTGTCGGAATGTATATCTGGATAATTTCTACATGTCAAGTAGGCCGCTGAGACAAATTCTACAAAAAGCTTGTGTGCACTCTAGAGGCCATATTTGTAAGCCCAATACTAATGAGTGTTTGTCAGAGTGTTTGTCTTAATATCTCTGAAGAGATTGGAAATGGGTCATGTTTGATCAAAAGGCTCAGGTGAGCGACTTCAGGGCCATCATGGCCCTCTTGTTACTTCAAGCCATGGAGATAAAAATCTGTGTTCTGGCATTGAAAGTGTAGGGACAAACATTGGAAAAAATTGATAGAAAAACAGGAATTTCAGTAGCTGTATTGTGATGGACAGCTTTCAACCCTTTATCACACAATCCGGAGTTTTAATGACGGGACTGAACTGACCTTTTGGAAAAATAGTGGAAAAAAGAGAAAATGCTGGTAACCAGCATTTTCTCCTTTTTTCCCCCCAATGTTTTCTACCCCATCAAGGAGAGAAGTCATCATTTTAGCAACGTCTAACTTTCTTGCCTGCAAATGCTTTAAATTGGGACCAGTCTAAAATTTTGTTGTCTTGTAAAGGGTTAAATTAACAATGCTTGGTAGGAGAATGAAAGAGAATTTTATTTTACCATGTCGAAAGGTAGGATAGAGGTGTAATTGTATATAATATTTTAGACTTTCAAGGTTTCAAGGGATTGTATTGTAACCTTTGCTTGTTTTGTACATTTCATCATATATTTATTAATCATCATCTTGTATAGTTAAAAGTTTATTCAAACTTTCTCATTGCTGTATATAGAGAAATGATCATTGTCATGGGTTTGATATTTGTAAATAACTGGATAGGTATGGAAAGCTGTTTTAAGGAATATGTAAAAGTATTTTTGCTTTGTAATTACTGTCTCTGTGGTAAGCTTACTGGTCTGGGTGTATACTTGTGAAAGGTAGAGGAAATGAGCTGTGCTCTGCCAAAAGGGTTTCAATTTATCTATGTAAAGCACTATATAAAGCAAGTTGATGCATAATTTGGGTCCATCTTGGATAAAAACCGGCTGAATCGTTTGGTAGAATGGTCCTTTGACATGCTAAAAAATTACTTGCAGCAAAAAGTTTTGATTCAGGTCAGCCTGCGCGAATTGCGCAGGCTGACATGGGTCAATACTTTTTGCAGATGCCTTAAGCTCCCTTTTCACAGAGTAATCAGCTTGACTCAAATGTACAACTTCTTGTGCTAGAAATCTTACGATTAACATTATGGTGGTAGATGGTCCAATCTTGCAGTGTGGCTCATGTTGGGCGATATGTGAATGCAGTTGTATTGACTTAATGTTACTTAAATTTATTGTGAAAGACAGTGGAACTATTTGATACTAAAATGCTATCTCGATAGTCAAGTAATATTTTGGAGATTTTTTAATCTGATGTACTGAATAAGCACAGCCTTGTTTGGCGGTGTTAAGTCGAATACTTGACGGAGGTAGGTAAAAAAGTACGGATACAACTCCGAATCGTTTGTTAAAGGGTTGAAGGAGAAGGTTACATCTCTTACTCAGATTTTTATGTGGTAATTTGTTAAAGGAGATATTTTAGTGGAGGAGGGATTTATCATTGTGCAGATTTTTCTTATATATTGGAGGAGGCACTGTAATTTAATGGAGGAGTAGCTGAGGTGTTTATAGAGACAAATTATAACCTATCAAAAATTATATTAAAATGGGAAGAGACATAGATTACAATTCAGAAAAATACAAAATGTAAATTCTTGAAATTATATAATAGTAACTATTTCTGAAAAACAGTAAAGAAGGTAAAGTATACAAAGGAACTAAATATGTAAGCATATTTAAGTTCAGATGAAAACTAGACTGATTAAAAGAGGAGCATGATTTATGTTGCAAAGTGTATTTTGAATTGAAGGCAGAGTAAAATGATTACTAATTGTACCAGGTGGAATATGAGCTGTATTTTAGAAACTGCTTTTTATAAAGTAGAATAAAACCATTGTGATGAAGTCATGACTATAATCATATGTCAAACAAGAATAAAATGTGAGAATGACTTAAGGTTTTATTTATGGCAATAAAACCTTGTCTATGGCTTCCAAAATAATTTTCCAACAGGACTTGTCATCAATTATGTGGTAGGAAAAGTGAAAGAAATGACAAGTCTTTGCTTCAGAGTCTGGCTCAACAATGTTTTTCACATGCAGACAGAACAGATCAAGATCAGACGGCAAAGAATGAGGTGTTCGGTTTCTGAGTTACATTGTTTGGTACTGTACGCAGAATAAAAGCATGTTACAGTCAGTCTGGTGTTTGTCAACTGTCTGCAGAAACCAAAGTTGTTGCTAGAAACATAATAGATATGAAAATAGTGTCAAGGAATCAATAAAAGGAATATTTATGTGACTTGCTGGTGTATTGTGGTGAAATGGGACTTTTGTCCTGCAATCATGGTGTTGTATGAGACCTTGCAAGTTCTCTGAGTCTGTATTGCCCCACAGTCTTGGAGAAATCGTACAAGGATCTTGATAAAACTTGCTGTGAACTCTTTAAATTACCTTGGTTGCCCCCCAAGGTCAATGTAAAGGTCACAGTATGTGTCCTGGGGTCATGTAAAGGTCACAGGATACAGGTGTGATTTTTTTTCTTTCTTCATGTTCACAACACTAGTTGCTTTTAGAAAATCATTTTTTTCTCACCCCCTCTCTTATTTATTTTTCCCTTTCTTGTCATTGTATCAATAATACTGTGTTGTTCTTTTTCTTTCCCTTACCTCATCTGAAAATGTAAACATTCTCAGTTGGGTGTATAAAATGGAAATTATAGGGAGTTTTTTTATGGATTTTGTGTGTGTTTATGTTTTTAGAGTTTGGAAAACACGTTTTTCCTCAATTTTTTTTTCGTCCCATATTTGGTGAGTTCATTCTTGACTTGCTGAAACAGAAATAGTACGATGCAAGTAGTACACATGACTTGTGAATGCAAGTTGTCTTTTTTCTGAAAGAGTTAAAAACATCCTGGGTTGTAAACTACTTTTTTTTTTATTAATTTCAGCTAATTTCATGTAAGCTTTATTGATTTCCAGAATTAAATCCTTACAAAAGACAAAATTTTGACACGTCTAAATCAAAAGCGATGTCCGACAGTGAATTAAACATGTCTCATATGATGAGATTTGTGTTTAGAAAGGTGGAAACTGTGGTGAGAAAAGAAAACGCATTTACTATGTTTTCCCCAATGTTTTTGTAAGTCATTTGTTTTGGTGTGAGGAAAAATGTGGGATTATCTGGCTTGCAACACGCGAAAAGAAGCATTCGGACATTTGCATAAAGTGCCCTCTCGGATCAGCCTGTGCAGTCCGTGCAGACTAATTGGAGACGGCATTTAACAACTACATTAGATTTTGTTCTTCATTAGACTTGGGCAAAACAGAAAATTACATAAAAAAGGAGCGTCGTTTTGGACTGATCCGAGACGACACTTTATGCAAATGTCTGAATGCCCCTTTTTGCATATTGCAGGCCATTTGGTAAAGCATTAGCCCTTTACCACAAAATTATGTGTTTTGACAACTCTGAGAAAGAGGGCTTTTGGTAACATTGTGAGAAAAGGAGAAAATGCTGGTAATCAGCAATTAATCCTTTTCCAATATTTTCTATCCTTTCATAGACGAACTTTTATCATTTTGTAGCTTGTTTTGATATGCAAATTGGGCTGTAAAATGTTGTCTTTTGCTTAAGAGGTAAGGTACACTACTGTGCATCTTTTGAGGAAAAACATTTAAAAATACTGAGAAAAATGAAAAAAGACTCGCATTCATTTGTCACTGTGTTTATAAAATATTAACAGAGTGGAAATGAATCATATGTAAACCTTGTGCCCTGTAAAACTTGCTTTATTGCCAAGTCAGGAAAGGGTTCAATTTGTCATTTCATACACGTAAGTTTGTGACATTAGTTAGTACAAAATGTGTTGCTAGGGAAACATTGTCTTTTGTGTAATGTTACAGTGTAAAGCAGTGACTATGGCAACATTTTTTCTAGGTTTTTCAGACAAGTCATAATATTTCATTCAATACATATATTTGAAATTTATAAAGAAATAATTATGTTCTTTCACCAAAATGGGTCGAAATATATTTAATTGTGAATGTGAAATGTATATATAGATATATTATACAAACAAGACACTCCCCCCCCCCCAAAGGTTTTGTTTCTTTGTCCATGTTTTCATCGTATTTTAACAACTTTGTGTATAAGTCTATGCGTAAATAAAATGGTATTTAGAGAGAATTTTCTAAATAATGTTGGGAAGTTTGAGGTGAAGAGAATTTGTCAGCTTGATAAATTCTTTCATTTCTGAATAGATAGCAATTTCTCAAAGGCTACAAATACAGTTCTGCTACAAGATAAAGAGACGATTCGTTCATAATCTAGAGCAAAGCAGTGGACAGTGTAGATCAAAGATCAGACTGCATGTTCTGTGCAGTCTGATCTTGATCTACACTGCCCACAAAAGCTTCTGGTGTTGTCTGAGGTATGGAAAGAGTTAACTCTTAACTATACAACAAAATTTTCGACTTGTCTTATCTGAAATCATTTGCTGATAACTAATCAATTGTGGCCCAAATGATGATTTCTGCCTTTGATGGGGTAGAAAACATTGTTGGTAAAGGTGAAAATGCTGATTACCAGCATTTTCTCCTTGTCCAACAATGTTTTCTAAAACCGTTTCACCAGGGTTGTTAGAAAACAGGATTGTGTTGTAAAGGGTTAAATTATTACTTTACTACAAAAGTTTAGACTTGTTCAGATTGAGAGGATTTGCAGACAACAAATGAAATATATGTGGCTCAAATGATTGTATATGATATTATCTTTAAAATGGTAGAAAACATCTTGGGAGAAGGAGAAAATACTGGTATCCAGCTTTTTCTCCTGTTTCCCAGAATGTTTTCAAAAGGCTTTTTTCCCCTGGCAGCCATGTAACTCTTAACCACACGAAACGATTTTAGACATGTTCAAAAAGATTTTAGACATGTTCAAAAAGATTTTAGACATGTTCAAAAAGATTTTAGACATGTTCAAAAAGATTTTGGACATGTTCAAATTGAAAGCATTTGTAGATAACAACATAAATGTGACTCAAAAATTGAAGTTTGTTCATGGAAGGGAAGAAAACACGTGGGAAAAGGAGAAAATGCTGGTTACCAGCATTTTCTCCTTTTCCAACAATGTTTTCAAAAACCTTTTTCATCAGGGTTGTTCAAATCTGGGATTGTTTGGTACAGGGTCAAACACTGGTTTATCTAGTACAGGGTAGAGAAGGATTAAATTATCATTCAAGCCAAATTGAAATTGTCTCCTGCAAAAACTATCATTTTCTGACGAGTCTAAGATTTCTTCAACTCGTGAGGAGTCATTTAATCATCACTATAATGATAGGCTTTTAATGGATAAAATCAAAGAAGTGTATTCATTTCAAACCTTAAGAAGAATTCATTCTTGTCTTGTGAGACCCAATAAATACCCATTTTGTACTTGCATGCTTTTATCTTGTTTTATTTCATCTTTTCTTTTTCCTTTGTAGCTTATTTATTTTGTATAACAGATAAACTGCTTGCTTTTTCTGCTAAACAGTGATTATGTTTTTTAATGACACTAGGATAATGCTTTTGAAAGTATTATGGGAAAAGGAGAAAATGCTGGTAACCAGCAAAAAGCCATCTGCAGGAGGTTTATTGCATGATTTGCCACAGTTTTTGTTTGGCTGCAAAACTTTGTATGCAAATAAACCTGTTGCCAACTCTAGTAAGCAAGCAACCTGTATTTACTCTTTCACCACAGAAATTTTGTCATTATGGTTAAGAGTTAACGTTAGTGTTATATTCAAGATTAGGTCTGATACAGTAACAGTAAAGAATTCTTGACTGCAGAAAAATTATTTCTGCAGTGTATGCCTTGGATGATATAGATGATGATGAAAAGATAACAATTCTCATAAGGCATCTCTTCACCTCTCACGTTGACTGGACTTGTCACAACTTTTTTTGCACATTTGTTATATATGATAACTTTTTTATGTCATGGATAATTCATGGTTTGTGGCCATGGCAACCGTTCGAAGTTTGCCATCTTTTGATGAATGGAATAATTTGTGAATCTTTGCTGCAGTTTTTATCATACCATTTTTGTCTTTAGCTTTTACATTAATGGGTCAACTATTTACCAAATAATCTTAAGTTTCAATGTGCATGAGGAAGAAGGCTTTTGAAAATATTGTGGGAAAAAAGAAACATGCTGGTAACCAGTATTTTTCTCCTTTACCACAATATTTTCTGCCCTTTGAAAGATTTATCAAATGTCCAGTAAGCCACATTTGATTTATTTTAAAAAAGAACTTACAAGCAGTTTCTCCTTTTCTCATAATGTTACTATGGACCATATTTCTCAGCGTCATTGAAACTCTTGATGGCAAAAAATTTAATGACAGCTTCTTTCTTTCTTGTAAGTTTTGTTGAGGATTACTAGTTTGGTATTTTTAGTACAGGAATAGATAAATATGAATACTGGTAATCAACAAATGGTAGCTTCGAATGGTTATTGTGGCAACATTCTTGTAAGATTTCATATTTTAATAAAGAGAGGTTCGACTGATTTGTGACTTTGTTCTTGATTTTATAGAATGAATTGATAGAAGCCCCAGTACTCAAAAGAATCAGGGACCAAGACCTCAAAAGTTTTGATTTGGAAATTCCAAGGAATTTAAGGTGTATAATTCCACAGATTTTTGAAGTAAAATTCCAAACGTTGGCATGAAATTTAAAAAAAAATAGGTGGTAAGATTTCATAGAATTGGGACTCCTAAAAGTCCAAGGAATCGTAACAAAAATTCAAACGAATTTGCAAAATATAAAAGTATTAGGCACAAAGAATTAGTAGCCTTTACTACAATCCTGAGTTTCAATGACCCTGAAACAGAAAAGCTTGTGAAAACATTGTTGGAAAAGCAGAAAATGCCGGTAACCAGCATTTTCTCCTTTTCCAACAATCTTTTCTACCCTATCTTAGACAGATATCGTCATTTGAGTTAGATTTAATTTGTCGTCTGAAAAAGCTTTAAATTTGGTCCAGTCCAAAATTTAGTCGTGTGATAAAAAATTACATTCTGAACAATTGGACTTGGTTAAAAGGCGTTTGATTACATTTCATGGCATGGTAAAATTCGAAAGGATTAGGGGTTGAAAAAATGTTTGAAAAGATGTAAATGTTAAACATACGCAAGAATTTTGAAAATTAACCGTTATAGGTTTGAAACCTAATTCAATTTACCGCCTCCCTAATCACTGTTAAAAAAAAAGTAACAAAGTCTAATTGAAAAAAAAAAAACGTGTGCACGCGAGAGGCCACAGTTTCAGTCAAAGTCATATAAAGATAACACAAGTGCCCGGCGACGTCAAAATGGACGTCATTTTGAGCATTGACGTGCTTGTAAATCATTTATGTTTTGAATAGCACTAACTACCTTCAATGTTTGAATTTACCTTACATACTGTGCATGTCATAAAACTATATACTTAACCCTTTACCGCACATTGCCTACTTTTAACGACCCTTAGAAAAAAGCCTGGTGACAACATTGTTGGAAATAGAGAAAATGCTGGTAACCACAATATTTTCTGTCCTATTGAAGAACAATAGCACCATTTGAGCCACATTGAAATTGTCGTATGCAAATGCATTCAATTTGGACAAGCTAAAATTTTGTCGTCTGGTAAAGAGTTTTAAACATATTAAATGGTATAAAACTGTATTGTGTTATCTTTATAAACAATATACCTTAGGTACATGTATTTTTGAAAGCGTAACATATATTATGAAACGATCTGAAACTTATTACTTTTTCAGTTATAAAAGCTTAGGTGAGCGATCTAGGGTAATCATGGCCCTCTTGTTACGTCTTGCTGCAGTCTTTTTTTTAAAAAATATTATGTCAAGAAGAGAAACTCTCCTTTTGCCATAACCTTTTACTTGTATTAATTAATTACTTTGTTTAACCTTAGTCGGTGTTAATACGTATCACTAGTCCGATACAGTTATCTCTCTTTGAGCATTCTTGTACAAAGATGGTGAGAATATGAACAAGTCTCTTGAGACATAGAGGATATTTGTTTTTTTCGGTGAAAGATCGAAATTTATTTCATAGTGAACATCATCGGTAATATTTTCACGAGTGGCGCAGCCACGAGTGAAAATATTACCGATGGTGTTCACGAGATGAAATAAATTTCGATCTTTCACCGAAAAAAACAAATATTCTATTTATTTCATGCTTTTCACCCTTTCTGGGAGGAACTTTATCAAAATCCAGTACAGTCTTTTCAGTTATTCCCCGTGGCGTACCGCCTCCGCATAGCAACGCATTACAATATTACGTCAAGCGCGAGAAATGTAAGGTAAATGACGTCATATTTCCATCTGGTTGTGAGTCACGCGCATTTTACCTAGGTAACTAGAATGTAAAAATCGGTATTTTCACTGGTAGTACCCGTGGAATATCGAAAAATATTTTCACCGCTATTTCTCGATATCCTACCGGAAAGCATGAAATAAAGCACGATATTTTGGGAATCTACATAGCCAAATCGTTCTCTAACCCATAATGGGAAAAGAAAATGAAATATAAAAGCCTTAATACAGCTATTAGAGCGTTTTATCGCAATAAAATGTGCCTCCGTCGATACAGATGGCTGTGTTTGATTGTACTTCATACATGATGCAATTGATTTTTGTTCACGCGTGGTCCCGGTAGCAGGTCTAAACGCGCCTTTAACTTGAAGAGTTCCGCCAATTGGAGTAAAGTATTATTATGCCCCGCCGAAGGCGAGGGGATACAGTTTTTGAGTAGTCCGTCCGTCTAGACAGATAGTTTCTAAAATCCTGGACGAAATTTGATGAAACTTCATACGTGTTACTTATGAAAGTACCCGATATGTTTTTGTCTTTAACTTTTCGATTTAATGCCGTGTCATAGAAAAAGGGGGCTTGATGTATATTTCCATTGCAGACCAATATCTCTAACTACTGGACAAAATTTTATGAAACCTCATATTTCTATTGTTTATCATAAACCAAAGACAATCATTATTCTTTTGTTTCATGAAATGTCATGTCATGGAAAATGGGGGCTTAATGTATAATTTCATTTAGGACCAATATCAAAAAGGCCATGTGTACATGCAAAACACAAAGATCTTTTTCGGCGGGGGGGGGGGGGGGGGGAGTGGTGGTGGTATCATTTCAACGAAATAACTGGTTAACATTTTACAATGTCTTCCAAGTAGTTTGCAGCAAGTTTGTTTTGGGTGGTAATATTATACACGCCAAAACTTTTTTTCAAAATCTGCATTTCCATACATGACGAAAAGAGAAGGGTCGAAGCTTATCACAAATCGGCAAAGGTCATCTAATCCGTTTCCTCTTTCTCATTTCTGGATGCTTCAAGCAAAATGTATGTGAAGACTATGAAAGAAAGAAAAACCAAAATTAAAATGAAATTTTAGACTTTAATTGACCGATGTAAACATTGCAAATGATAGAGAAATTACTTGATTGAGCAATTTCTCCATATTGTCGCGGTGCCTTTCTGAGCTATTTATCTATTAATATCATTCATGAATGTGTCAAAAGTTATCTATTCAGAGCAAAAGCTTTCCTATACAAAAAGAAGTTATTGCGTACCTATGTTTTTAATCTTGTCTCCTTGTACCGATTTAGACACGTTTTCTCTCTGGTAAGCTTTTGTTTCATCCAATATGTAATCTTCGGTTGCTTACTCCGTTTCAAGCAGAGTTTTATTTATATCACGGCGGCAAGTTCACTTCACGCATTCCTGATGTTTCTGTGATCACTACTAGATCTACACAAACCAATGTTTCCAAGCCACTGACTGCTTTTCCACATAAAAATAACAACAATAATAATCGGTTCGAGAGGGATCGTTTGATGAATATGGTGGAGTAGATCTATCCCTTAAATGTGCAAGCCGAAGAATGGCGAAAGTGAAGAAGATTATCTTTTCTATCCGCCATGCACTGAAAGCTACCAGTGCTGGTTCAGTGCTCAGTCGTTATGACTGAGGTAAATAAGATATTAACTTTTTCAGCGTCAAATATATATGTGAACCATGCTCTGGCAAGAGGGTTTAATGCATCTCCGAGTTGCATGATACAAAGCATATCATCACATTGTTAAGGATCCTTAAAACCCTATTTGTATAACCGACTAAATCATGAGGTAAATGTAAATAATTTACCGACAGCAAAAAGTTTCGACCCAGATCAGCCTGCAGGGACTGCAGGCTGATCTGGATCGATACTTTTTGCAGATGCATTAAACCTCCTTTTCACACAACGTGTCTCATATAGAATCGACTTCACCCACTGAAACTGGGATTACTATCTCATAGGCTGCATTAAACAAACAGACGAAATAGATCCAAGATCAGACTAGACGTTCAACGCCGTCTAATCTGGATTTATGCCGTCCACAAAAGTCCATACTTTTGCCTAGATGGTGTTGACAGAGTTAAAACGATGATCAGTTCAAAGCAAATATACAAGTACATTCATCTCTTTCGTTGTCTGTTCTTGGGTTGTTTCTTCATTCTGATTTTATTCCATTTCATATCAGTTTGATTATAGTTTAATTGGATAACATTTTAAATGTTAACTTTAAAAAAAATCCTGACTTGTGTATTTCAACAGAAAATGAAATTCGTCCTTATATCACTACTAGTTGCTATTTTGGGTGCACGCGAAGGGAGTGCTGCAGACTGCGCATGCGCAACGGTCAACGTTCACGTGAGAGATGGCGCAGGCGTATCGCACACGATTTTGACTACGCTTTTGTCGGGGCACTGTTTAACCTTTAAAGGAAACAGACAGACTGTCAGCGGGGCTTCTTGGGTTAACGTCGATTACAATGGACAGGTAAAGGAATAGAAATACTTTCACCGTTATATTCGAGTCACGCTCTTGGCAAAAAGTAATTGAATGCATCCCTGTAATGTGTTATATCAAACAAGTCATCACATTATTATGAATCCATAAAATCCATTCTGTCTGACAACGGATCGAGTCATGTAGTAGTATGTTCTTTTGACACATAGAACATTTACTAATAGCAAAATGTTCGACCCATGTCAGACATACTTTTTGCAGATCTGCAATAATCCCCCATTTCGCAGAGCATGCTGGCTCATTTGATATTGTTTTCTGTCTTACACTTTTGAACAATTTCACATTGGGCATTAGCAGTCAAACAAGAGTTCTTTCCTTGACTTGGGAGCAAAAAGGGAATCAGTCACGTTATGCAAATAGCTCGGCAAAATATTTGTGAATTAGCACATGTATTGGGTCAGGTGCGGAGGAAGGTTTTCTTTTTCGGCGTAGCTGAATGTGCTGGCTTTTGACCTACTTTTTTGATACTCTTAACAGATTACTAAATAGAAAATTGTTATAGGTAAAAATGTAGACATGTTCATTTTAAGGGCCCCTGTGATTATAAAAGATGTAGACATGTTTATACTAAGGGCCCCTGCCTATTTGCCGGCAATTTATACGTTCTATCTTTTTTAAAGATATTTCTTTTTTCTCATGGCAGCATTACCAATGCCTCCGTTTCACAACATATCTTCATATACCCTTTTCTATCCTTGCATTCGCTTTAATATCGTTGTTTTCTTATTTGTATCTCACATGCATGTACATAACCAGTTCGTAAGGCCATGTATTCATACGCATTTTTTTTTTTGCTGAAAGGTTCTGTTTCAACCAGTCAGATGACCTGTCTTGGGGCCCCGGATTAAAATAACAAATGAAAAAATACTTGGTGTAAGAATCGTCTTCGTTAATATTGAGAGGCGCTGTAGCAAAATGGGGTTTAACGGATCTTCGTGATGCATTATACTAGGCAAGATGTCACATAATTAGAGATTCCAAAAATTCATTTCATCAGACAACAGACTGAATCATGATGTAGAAGGGTCCTTATAGACATGCAGAACATTGACCAATAGTAAAAAGTTTCGATCCAGGTCAGCCTGCGCGGATTGCGCAGGCTGACCTGAATCAATAGTTTTTGCAAATGCATTAAACCCCCTTTTCACATAGCACGACTCATATTTTTTGTGTTCCAACTAAGATAACCAATATTTTAGGATGGCTGGATTCACAGCGGTTACGTAAGAATATCTGCATGCGCCGGATCAAGTACGCATGCCTTGAGTAATGTTCAACTTCCTGGTTGTCCAAATATAGTAACACGTTCCGAATGGAATGCCAGAGCACCTGCGCTCAGCGCCGCACACCTGCCAGGAACCCCGAAATACATGTTTATACATCATGGGGCGTCAGGGCCGTGTTTTACCAAGGCCGATTGCATACATAAGGTACAACAGTACCAGAATTATCATATGGACGGACATGGTATGTTTGAAAATTTGAGTTTTATTTGTCATTATGATTTTGTGTTTGTCCTATGTGCAGGCTATATAATGTATGACTTAGCATCACTCTTGAAAAAGGGGTTCAATTCATCAAACTAATGCAGCAAACAAGTCACCGCATGATATGGATCTATTTTGACTGAAAACTGGCTGAATTATGAGGTAGATCTAAAGTAGTTCTTTGACATCCAAAAAAAGTCACCGCCAGGACAGAGCGTCGACTCAGTTCAGCATGCGCAGACTGCACAAACTGACATAGGCTGATATTTTTTGCAGATATACACCACCTTTTGACATCGCTTGACTCCGACAAGCTTGGCTTTGTCTGTCTGTCTCAATTGGCCCCGGCTCTCTCTCTCCGATCTAATCGGTTCCCAATATGTTCACCATTCATTTATAAATACATGTTAATTATCATTTTTCTCGGGAATGTACTCAATTCTCAACGGATGAAATTTCTGATGGGCAACCCGAAATGTCTAGCCAATTAGATATCGTGTTACTCTCCAGACCTTGAATTAATATTAGAAAGTAATTGTGATTGGTTGTGAAAGGTACAACCGCTTGATCACCCATCCAAGCACTAGCCATAACGCACACTGCTTATCTTGCACGGGAAATGCTGTACACCAAATCGTAGAACGGTTAACTACCTTAACAGCAAGACAGGTTTTAAGTGCATATATGTATCAAACCGCTCTCCGTGCCAGTTGGTTAAAACCCCTGTCACACCAGGGCGGCGATCCCACGGCGTCCAAGAAAAAATGCAGAAGGCCGAGGTACGCGCTGTACGATCGCAAGCATCGTCACAGCAACGTAGTGGCATCGCGAGTAGACGCCTTGGAATCGTCTAGGACGCCGAGGTACTGCGCGCATTTTGAGCATGCACAAAACAAACGCCGTTCCTCGGCGTTCTGAGAAGAGCGCAGTGGGATCACCGGAAGGTCGTCTTAGCGGCGCAGTAAGATCTCCCAAAACGCCATGGGAGCTCCACCGGCGCGCACAGAGGTCGCAGTGCGAACGCTATGGTTGTCGGTGGCGCTTGCATGGAGATTGTACCGCGCGCTCTGAGATGTCACCGCGTCTATGCTATGCTTATACGGCGCGTCAACGGTGCTTATACAGCGCGTGAACGGCGCTGACACGGAATGTTATTTATTTCACTGCGCTCTTAAAACGACTCCTCTGAGTTGCAACGGCGATCATTGCGGTTGTAAGGCGCTTCTACAGCGTCCATCAGTCTTTGTCTGACAAAAACGAACATATGGTAGACAAAGTATGCAAATAAACATTCAGTTCACCATGGCTGATGTACGCTAGCAAGCCGGGCTAGTAATGATTGAGGAGTTGACAGTGGTTGACTTTCTTCTGTTTGAGAGGGTTGGGTTTATGTCCTGCTTTTTCTCCTTTTCTTTTTATGAGCATAGTTTTATTCTCCGTTGACTTTTCGAGACCACAGCAAAGAAACAACTGATGAATAAATGTGTATACATACAATTCGTTTTCAGAAATAGTTCATTTTCACGCCGTCAGCGTACTGTGAGCGCCTTGAGAACGCCGTGAACGCCCAGTGCACGCAGTATGAGCACCATGAAAGCGCAGAGCACGCAGTGGTAGCGCCATGAGAGCGCAGAGAGTCGCCAAGAAGAACTCCATAGGAACGCGATAACGCGCCATAGGAGCTCCGTAGCAACGCCTTGGTCGTGGTGAGAACGCCGTGACATCTCCGCCTTCGAGAAAAACATCCGATTTTTCCTGCGATCTCATGGCGCTCTGGGAAATTGAACAACGCCATCCCAACGCAGTGGAAACGCCGTATAGTGTGACCGGGGCTCATGATAAGCCAAGATTTGAAAGAGCTTCCGTCTCACAAATTTAATGGCAGAAAACTTGTACCAGTCGACTTGCAAAAAAGCCTACTTTACCATGAATCGTGCAGAATGGATTTAATTCTGTATCGGACGTCGAAATTTTAGAATGGTCCTTATTGGTAGAAATTTTCAGACGACAAATTAAAAATGGCTCAAAAGTTGGAATTTGTCCTAGAAATGGTAGAATTCTTTGTGAGTAAAGGAGAAAACGCTGGTAGCTTTTGAAAACGTCATAGGAACAGGATAAATGCTGGTTACCAGTTCCTATGACGTTTTCAATGGCCTATCATTAACTACATGCATATTTGGGTTGTTAAAAATTGTTTCTTTTCTGTGTGGTAAAGAGTTTAATTTTAATTACTGGTTTCATCATATTCACCAACTATTCCGAAATACCTTTTAAAATCTACCTTCCGTCTCACCCAATCCTACGGCGTGTCTTTGAATTTAGAATTAGATCTGAACAGGTGTGGCAAAAAAAGTTTGACCTACCACTACTTCAATTTCTCTCTCTCTTCCTACATTATGTAGTCGAGTATCGAGAGCGTTATGGGCGTTACGCTCCTATCTGGCCTGTATTTTTGCAGAATGGGATGACATTGGGTACAGCTTTGTGGTTGGAGAAGATGGTAACGTATACGAAGCACGAGGGTGGGACGCTGTAGGAGCCCATACGTACGGATATAACAGCGTTGGATTGGGTAATGAATAACGTTTTTAATCCTTCTTAACCGTAAAGCCCTTGGACTGACTTAAGCTGTTTTTGCAGTCAGTGTAGATCAAGATCAGATTGTATAAAACGTGTAGGCTGATCTCAGATCTACATTGTCTGCAACTATGTTAAAACCATGAATTTATCGCTTATAAACATACTCAGAACATATCTCATATTAATCTACTTATTTACCTTCTTGTAATAAACCTCGTATTTATTTACAAATACTCTCATATTTATCCACTTTTAATCTTATTCAACTTTCTCTGAATATATATCTCATATTTACCTATTCTTGTTATATTGCTTACTTACTTGCCTACTCTTCATATTTTTATATTTACCTACACTGAATATATGTCGTATTTACCAAACCTGAATTTAACTTTTATTTGAGCCATGCTCTATGAAAAGGGGGCTTAATGCATCTGCAAAAAGTATCGATTCATGTCAGCCTGCGCAGTGAGGGCAGGCTGACTTGGGTCGAAACTATTTGCTTTTTATAAATTTTCAGTATGTCCAAGGATTTTATTTGCCCATAATTATGCGCCGACTTACTTGGTACAGTGCATCACGGAGATGCATTGAGCCCATTACTCACAGAGCATGGCTCATTTATATGAGTCATGCTCTGACAAAACGGGGCTTAATGCATCTCCGTGATGCATGATACTAAGCATGTCATCACATGGTCATGGGTCTTTAAAGTCCATTTTGTTCAACAACTTACTAAATCGTGAGGTAGATTGGTCTTTTGACATACAGAAAATTGACCGATGGCGAAAAGTTTCGGCCCAGGTCAGCCTGCGCGGATTGCGCAGGCTGACCCGGGTCGATACTTTTCGCAGATGCATTACGCCCCCTTTTCATAGAGCATGGCTCATGTATGTTTTTTCGTAGTCTTGTTCTGTGCAGCTTCAACAAAGTCTAAGCATGCTATATTTTAGACAAATATTTCTCTGTCCAATTTAACACTTTTGTATACATGTATATTACTCGAACAACTTGACCTGAAATTGACCTGTATGCAAAGAATAATTTAAGAGTGAATTTTTATATCATCGGGTATAATCGGACGGTATGGAAATTTTGTTAACGGTAAATGTCGGGTTTGGCCCTTCTGTGCTATAGACAAAATAAGAAGCTTAAATTGCGGATGAAATAGATCAAGATCAGACTGCACAAAAAGTGCATCTTGGATCCATGTCACCCGCCACGTATTACCAATTTAAACAACAAAATCATGTTTATTTCAGGTATTTTAAGTATTCTTTAAAGACCCGATAAATCTATTATCTGTATAAAGAGTTGAGAATCGTTCACATAGTTCCGCATTCAGACGACAATAGCCGAAGCTAAATTTGGACAATAATTAAAGAGTTTAATATATGGTTATTGAGGTCATTTATTTCATGTCAATTTGTTCGAGAACTAGTAATACCAAGTGGCAATAAAATAACTTTTATTAAATAGAGTTTATTTCATCAGCTTGTGGTTAATATGGGGAAATATTTGCCGAAAAAGGGAAAGGTATGCGAAAATAACGAGTGCCGTAAAATTATATATTATATTTCCTCTGATTATTTTGTCAACGAATGCCACTTTTAAAACTTAAAAACTTAAAAAAGTAGTTCCAGATTTTCGGCAGGAGGAAAATATTCACTGTGACGGGGAAATAATCCCCCCCCCCCCGAGTTTAAATTACGACATTTCTTTACCCATAACATTTCTAAAAATAGACACATGAAATATAATATTAACAATGATTTGTTCTAGCAATTTGCGTCATCGGGGATTTTACCGATCACGTGCCAAACCAGGCGGCCCTGGACGCTGTACAACAAATGATAAACTGCGCAGCCACAAACGGAAAGATAACCAGCACATACAAACTCCGGGGCCACCGCGATGTGGGACAAACCGCCTGTCCGGGAACCAAGTTTTATGAGCTCATCAAAACATGGCCACATTATTGAATTTATATTTTCAGAAAATAAAGTATGTGACTTACATTTTGAAAGTCAATGACTGTTATTTCAATATTTCAATGCGTGGTTTGATTTTCGATATCAGCCCTGTTGTACAGTGGAGTATGAACTCTATATCTGTCGATAAGGTTTTACATTTGTCCAAACTGAAAGCAGTTGCAGAAGACAAATGCATTCTTAGTCTTATTCTTGAATAAGATATTATACAATATCTGATTGGCAAAATTAATTGGTTTAGCTAATCAGAGCTTGCTCTTCTTTAAATCTTCGAAAACTCTTAAGAACTGGGTAGGAGTGGTATTAAAATTGGTTCGTGTGTACTCTGTATATGGTTTATATACTATCCCTCGGGTGAATATAAGCCCTGAATCTTTTCCTTACCTGCGCCCTAAATCTGACCTCTATCCCCGTCCTATGAACCAGGGCCCGGTTTCACACACACACACACTCACACACACACACACAAAAAAAAAAAGTAAGTGTCTTATTTTGCTCAAGTCCACTAACAGACTCATTTGCCGACTTAAGTTGACTTCGTTATTTCAGACGCATTTCATTAACGTTAACAAACTTTAGAAACATTCTCAAATCCAAGTTGACACAATGTTTCAGACTTAGCTCAGCAAAATAATGGACTTAAGTCATTCTAACACACTTAAGTCCATTATTTTGCAGAGTTTAGTTTGAAATGTTGTGTCAACTTAGGATTTGAGAATGTTTCTCAAGTCTGTTAATTTTAGTAAAATGGGTCTAAAGTAACAAATTCATCGTAAGTTGGAAATGGGGTCCTTCAGCAGACTTTATTTATTTATTTATTTATTTTATTTTATTTAGCACTGAATGCACATAATATGGTTTTAACAGACACAACATATTCAAATAAAGAGTCAAATATGTAGGAAATGCATAGAACCATATCAGGCACATCAGCACCAAGGATATCACAAAAAAAGGGAAAGGGACCCTTATTTCCATTATGGTCCTTAAGTGTTGACAGTCCGACATGGAGAGCCATGGGAATGAAATATTTTAAGACAAACATTTTGATATATGCTTAATGCATAAAGTAAATCACAGAAGGGCCGAATACTATTTTAGGAAAATGACATAGATACTTGTACATATCACAGTTAAGACTTGAGTATCAAATTCTATGACATAAAAAACAAACTTAAAAGAAAAAATTCATGTTTGAAATAAAGCAGTTTAGATTCAAAAACAGGTTGCACATACTGTGCATACTGATCTTGGGTTTCACTGCCTGACATATTATCTACATTTATGTTCGTGCCCAATTATCCACAAAATATGTTCGTGAAACCGGCCCCAGTACTTCGTACAGTTACCATCATAATTTCCCGAGAGGCTTAGTGTCGTCTGTGTCCAACCATTCTTTGTCTCGTCCATGGTAGGTCAACTGCAAGGACTGGGTGTTTCATAATATCTGATACACTTTCAAATCAGGAAAAAAATAAGCCATGCTTTGTGAAAAGGGAGCTTAGTGCATTTGCAAAAAGTATCGACCCAGGTCAGCCTGCGCAATCCGCGCAGGCTGACCCGGTTCGATGCTTTTTGTTATTGGTCAGTTTTTCTGCATTTCTAAGAACCTGTTTACTTCATGACTCGGTCGTTTCCAAGATAGAATAGGCTTTATTAATCCATAATTGTGTGATGTTTTGCTTAGTATCATGTTTCATAGAGATGCTTGAAACCACCTTTTGCCAGAGCATAGCTCAGTGGGGTCCTGTGTGGCTGAGTGGTAAAGTGTCGGTCTCGTGACCTGGAGGCCCCGGGCTCGAGCCTCTCTAGATCCACCTAGTTATTCGCGAGAGTGTCCTTTGGGCAAGACACTTCAGAGACCTTGCCAGTGCTGGTGAAACCCGGGAAATACATGAATTTATACGTGAAATGTCGCCGTGATATGACTGAAATAATGTTGAAAGCAGCGTAAAACACTATCTAATCAATCAGTTAACCAACCAATCAATCAATCAATTTCAACAATCAATCAATCAATCAATCAATCGACCGATCAATCAGTCAATCAATCGATAGATTGATCAATCAGTCAATCAATCGATCAATCAATCAATCGATCAGCGAATAGCTCAGATATTCTGAAACTGCATGCATCATTGAGCACTGCAGGTAAACCATATCCTGTCGACTTTTAAAAGAAAAAGTTTTTGTAAAAAAATATGCTTTAAACATCATCAGACAGGAATAGCGTAGACAAGATCAGACTGCACAGACTGATCTTGGTAAACACTTTCTGTAGTATACACGACAGGGAAACCTGTACAGTTATACAAATCGCCAGTCAACCGCGCTCCGTGCCCAATTACCATAACCAACAAATTCGCAGACTTTCCACGTGCTTCATTCGGACATGTTTTGTATTCACTGTTCAGTGTGTCAGTCACTCGTGTAAAATGTTTGTCTATGAGACAGTGTTTTTTTTTTCAACAAAATCGATGGATTATTTAAATAATAAATAAATTCTGGAAATTAATAACCATCGAGGTGGGTGAATCTATTGTTGCGGTTTTCTTCTTCTCCGTTTTAAATGTTATTTTTTGTGTAATCATCATCATCATAATTACTCAACTGTTGTCTTTTTTGTCGCTTGTTTTCACCCCACCCATCCCCAACGAGGTTTACCCTTTCCATATCAAAGACGACCCCAGAAGCTTTTGTGAACAGTGTAGATCAATGTCAGACTGCACAGAACGTGCAGTCTGATCTCTGATCTACACTGTCAACTGCTTTATAGATTATTAACGAACTGTCCTTTGGTATTGCAGCTGTGGAATTGTATTTGTAGCCGTTTAGAAAATGCATTTCATTAATTTAGTAGGGAAAAAGTGAAATGGTGGTCGTTGTGATGGGCTCAGTCGGAAGTGTACGGGAACAGATAATTTAGGGGTTATGAGTTCGATGTCCGAAACCCAGTACTGAAGTCAGTGACTCCAAGGCTTGAAAAGGGGTATTGGGTTCAATGCCGATCCTGGTGGCTTATTCAGTGACATCAGGGCTTGAAATTTGGGGTAGTGGTTCGATACCGAGCCCTACGGCCCAGTCGGTGACGTAACACAAGTAAGTTACATTCCTGGCTCGGCCAAAGGGTTTTAGCATGGTCAAATACTTTAGGTATAGGATTTATCGTCCGCCAGTCATGGGTTTGATCTCCAAGTGAGGGATTGGATTTTGTGCGAGCGCCCAAGAACGAAACACTTCAAAACCATACCATAGTACTTGTGAGACGAAGGAAGACATAAGACCCAGGAGTACATGTCTAAAGTGTCACTCCGACATAGGACATAGCCCCCCCCCCCCCCCCCCCCCCGGGTTCGAGCCTTGCTGGAGGCACTGGGTTTTTGGTGTGAGTGTCCAGTCTGATCATGTAGACCGTGATAAGGACTGAAAAAAAAAAAGTACCTGGACCCAGGCTGAAGGATTCAAGCCTCTCTGGAAGCATTGGGGTTTCGTAGGAGTGTCCATAGGCAGGACACTTCAGAGCCCTAGCCTAGTACTTGTGAAACCCAGGAAACACATGAATATGTGAGCTGTTGTCGGGCTATGCGTTAGTAACTCCGAAAAGCCGTGTAGAACACCATTCAGTCACCCGCAAGGTTAAATCATGATTGCCATTGTGATAGAAATCGTATCTCCTAAAACTTACGCAGGAAGCCATAGCCATCATGTTAGTCTTTTTATCAGACAACAAAGTTTTACAATTGTCCAAATTTAGAGCATTTGCCATGACTTGTCATCTGAAGGACTGATTAATATCGTGGACAAAGGAGAAAATGTCTTTCTTGCTTTTCACTTCTTCTGGACCAGGGCTTTACATTGCTTTGCCTAGCGACACACGAAACGAGAATTGCGCTATAAGAGGAGATCTGCGCAGGCAGACCTGAGTCGAAACTTTGAGCTACCGGCCAATTTTTTTGCATGTCAAAGTACTATTCTAACTCATGATTTAATTGGTTGTCAGGCAAAATGGATTTTATGGATTCATAAATATGTAAAGACTTGCGTAGTAAAATGTATCACAGAGATGCATGAAACCTCTTTTGTCAGAGCACGACTCAATTTTATTTTTACCGTAATTTGTCAAGAATAACAGGTATTAATACATATTTGCAGATTACTATTTAAGATCTCTGTAGACCGTTATACGGACCGATTAAGAAATTAATGGCGCGTTGGCCAACGGTGAACAGCTCCTTTTGTGACAATCTTTTCACGTGCATTCATGATTGGTATCATCACAATCAGTATTTTACAGGGATATTTTCAAAGTTATCTGCTGGATACGTGGTTGATTGTCGAATTGCTGAGTTTTGTATATATTTAGTTGAAGCGAACGCTTTATTAGACAACAAAAATTAACCCTTTGAAGCGCTTTTCATTACTGTAATTGGATTTGCAGCCAATGTGGATCAAGATCAGACTGCAGAAAACGTGCAGTCTGATCTTTGATGTACACAGTCCGCTTTGCTGAAACACTGCAGACAAGAAGCAACCATGAAATTGCAACAATCTGGGTCTAATTCTAGACTGAAAATGTCCACTTGGTTTAATCAACGCTTTACTACACGACAAAATTTTAGACCTATCTCAATTGAAAGCGTTTGCAGACGACAATTTCACAGTGGCTCAAATGGCGCATTTTTTCTTTTATAAGGCAGAAAACTTTATGGGAAAAGGAGAAAATGCTAGTTACCAGTTTAATTCGGTTTAATCAATGCTTTAACCCTTTATCACACGGCAAAATGTTTGACCTATCCAAATTGAAAACATTTGCAGACGAAAATTTCATAGTGGCTAAAATGGCGAGATTTTTCTTTGATAGGATTGAAAACTTTGTGGGAAAAAGAGAAAATGCTGGTTACCAGCATTTTCTCCTTTTCCCACAATGTTTTCAAAAGGCTTCTTTCTCAGGGTCGTTAAAAGTCGTTATTGTGTGATATAGGGTTGAAAGTAGTCCATAATAACAACCTTAGCAGACAACAAATGTGGCTCAATAATTTCATTTTTTCTTTGAAAGTGAAGAAAACATTGCGGGAATAGGAAAAAATGTTGGTTATCATCATTTTCTCCTTCCTCCTCTCTGTGGTTGTCGGAATAGTAGCAAGTTTGGTAGAGAGTTTTGAGTGGAGAGTTTAACTCGCCTGGCGTTTATAGCGAGACTTCCGGTAGATTTTTTTTTTTCGTGTTTTTACAAGACATTGTATTCAAATAGAAACTACGACCTTAATCCTATAGGCTCCAAAGTGGTCTAATGGTCAGGGGAGTCGACTTGGAACCCGGCGAACCGAGATCGAAACACACCCACGCCAACAGGCAAGAAAAAAAAAAAAAATCAGAGAAGCGGGAAAAGAGAAAGACACCCGCACAGAGAACCAAGAGCCGGATAGAGAACGGGCAAGAAAGACACTTGGGTAGGCGATGGTGGGACACAGGGAAATTACCTTTTACTACTCTGTGTATTTGAGAATTATGAATTTTAATACAGAGGTGTTTAATAAAATATGAATATTTATTGTTTTTTTTTTGTAAGTTTATAGAACTTATTTTTTTCTGTGCAGAGATCAAATTTAAGGAAGAAGACACCGAAGTATAAAAACGAAATATTTTAATACTCAAAATGAAATACTGATGTATACAACAGAAACATACTACCCAAAAAAACGACTTAAACAAGCTTGCATTAAAATGACCGCTTTAGAAACATAGTGGGAAAAGGAGAAAATGCTGCTTACCAACATTTTCCCCTTTCTCCCATTGTTTCCAACCATCATTATCTGGTCCATACTTAATTCCTCTACAACAGAAAATAAAATATTACTCAAAACATAAAACTTATCTTTCATATGGTAGAAAACTTTGTGGGAAATGGAGAAAATACTGCTTACCAACATTTTTCCCCTTTCCCACAATGTTTCCTACCCTTCCCAACCGTCACCATTATCTGGTTTCTATTTAATTTGTCTAAAACAACAAATGGAATATTACTAAAAACATAAAACTTATCTTTTATACGGTAGAAAAATTTGTGGGAAAAGGAGAAAATGCTGGTTACCAGCAATGTTTTCAAAAGCCTTCTTCAAGTCGCCATTGTGTGGTAAAGGTTAATCTAACAGTTTTTCATCTGGAACAGAGATAATACACATATACAAGTCTTTAATAAAATCATTAAAAAAATTGAAACAATTTCATTATCTCTCCAGGAAACAACAAAGTTTTAGACTTGTCCAAACTGAAAGACGACAAATTAAACATAGCCGTGACGATGGAATTTGTCTTTTAGGGGGTAGGAAAAATTGTGGAAAAGAGAAAAATGCCAATAACAAGCACATTCATCATTTTCCATAATATTTTCAAAAACCTTAGAGATCTACATATTTTTGTTAAACCCTTTGCCGAAAAAACGGACGACAAAATAAATATCACTAAAATTACGATTTCTACCCTTGAAAACATTTTGGGAAAAGGAAAAAATACTGTTTACTAGCATCTCTCCTACCAGCATTTTCTCCTTTTCCTACAATGTTTTTAAAATCCATTTTTCTTCAGGGTCGTTAAAACTCAAGATTGTTTGGTAAAGTGTTAACACAATGGCCTGTTTGAGAAAAGGTTAAAAATCAAAACAATATACCTCATCACAGTACACAATATTTTAACAAGAAGGCCATGATGGCCTGTATCACTCCACTGGCTTTTATCACTTTACCACACAATTCTGAGTTTTAATGACCCTGAAAGAGAAGGCTTTTGAAAAAAACTTTGAGAAGAGAAGAAAATATTGGCAACCTGTATTTTCTCCTATTCCCAAAATGTTTCCTACCCTATTAAAGACAGAAATAACTATTTAAGCTACATTCAATTTGTTGTCTGCAATGGCTTTCAATTTGGTCTCTTTGAAACATTTGTTGTTTCATACAGGGTAAAATATGTATCATGAGACATACAGCAATAAATTCTTTGAGTCTAAACTTACATAGGAAAAATACCCCCCCCCCCAAAAAAAAAAAGTAGAAAAGAAAAAAGTTATTTTTTTCAAAAGTAAAGATAATGTAATGATTACATGCAGGTTTTTTCCTCAAAATGACGTGAACCATAAAGTTCTGGAACAAAAAAACTGAATGATAGAAACCTTATTTTATGTTAACTATTCCTGAATAATACCTAAAATCAATCAAGAAATAGTAGTTTGATAATCAAGGGAGGTAAATAATGACAAACTATACATCTTTTACAAGAGTTGTTTCCCTTGATTACCATGTTTAATTTAGAAAAATCAAGGGAGGTAAATAACGACAAACTACACATCTGTTACAAGAGTTGTTTCCCTTGATCACTATGTAAATTTAAGGTACTATATAAGCCAATGTTAAACTTGTGGCCCCTGCAGCAGGGGCCATTTGATCCCAGGGCTATAATTTGAAAAAAAAAAAACTTGGTAGAGGTCTTTTAGATAACGCAACATGCCAAATTTGGTAGCCCTGTGCCTTATGGTTTCAGATAAGAAGATTTTCGATATTTTTCTGTTTTGTTGCCATGGCAACCACAGTTTCCGAAGGAATCAACTTCTTCGGACAGGATCATTTCCGTGAAGTTTCATAAAATTTGGATGGGTAGTTTCATAGAAGATTTTTTAAATAAAAGTAAACGCACAGATGGACAGACAGACACACAACACACACAGGCCCATGACATAAGCCCGCTGGTCTTTGGCCAGTGGAGCTATAAATCTTTTCACCGAAATGAATTTTGGACTCGTCCATAATGAAAGTATTTGCAGATGTCAAATTAGATATGGCTGAAATGATGTGATTTGTCCATGAGTAGAAAACATTGAGGAAAGGGAGTAAATGCTGCTAACCTACAGTTTTACCATTTTCCACAATGTTTTCAAGAGCCTAGATGAATAGATGAATAGCGTTTTAAGGCCCGTCGACAACTTAGGTCATATTGGGCGCACTTACTTAGTAAACAATAATGCGAGGTGAAAATAACATACATGTGCAACAACATAAGACAAAAATGAGGAATGGACGAAACACAAAATGATGCCCCTTTTGTCGCCTTTTACGACATGCATGCTGTCACTTTTGTTCCGCCAGATGAAATGGCAGATGTGACGATCGCGGGACTGCAGTGGTTTATTCTTATACCCCCGATTAAACCACACGGGGTCCCACAGGCCAATTGATTCCCATTCCAAACCCTATTTACATCGAGAAAAAAATACAGGATTTGGAATAAGAACTACCCAGCCTGCTGCAATCCTACGAATTACGAGGAAAGCAGCCGTTTGTCTCTAATTTTAGTCGCCTTCTACGATTTCAAGAGCCTATTCAATCATGGTTTTTTAAACAATGGCTGATTTGATAAAAGGTTAAATTTAAGACAAACTCATCACAATGCAGACTAAATCTAGTAAACTTTTTACCATAATACAAAATTTTAGGATTGTCCATTTTAAAAGCATTCTGCAGAAGACATATAAAATGCAGTTCAAATGATGCTGTCTTGCATGCCTTAACCACATAATGCTGACTTTTATGATCCTAGGAAAGAAGCCTTTAGAAACATTGCGAGAAAAGGAAAAAGTGCTGTAGAATCATTGCAAGAAAAGGAGAAAGTGCTAACAACTAGCATTTTCCCCTTTTCCCACAATGTTTTCTACCTTATCAATGAAAAGCTGCACCATTTGAGCCATATTGAAACTGTTGTCTGCAAATGCTTTCAATTTGGGCCAAGCTAAAATTTTGTTGTCTGGCAAAGGGTCAAATCTTTACCAAACAAGTAAATCATAGACCTGTCCAACCTGAAAGCATCATGACAACTCTAATGTAGGTGAAATGATGGAACTTGTCCTTCATGGGGTAGAATACATTGTAGGAAAAGGAGAAAATACTGATTACCAGCATTTTCTCCTTTTCCCACAAAGTTTTTAAAGGGCTTATTCTTTAGGGTCATTAAAACTTGGGATTATGTGGTAGAGCTAAGAGGTACAAAAGCCCATGTAGAAGGAGAAAATGCTGTTTATCAGCACTTACACCATTTTCCACAATGTTTTTAAAAGCCTACAACATACAGTTTTTTAACCCTTATCCTGCAAAATAAGTGAAATGAAACCTTTTAAGTCGACAATAAAAATTCACATTTTGCTACTTCAAGGTCATTTTTTTTGGGGGGGGGGGGGGAGATAATATATTCTTTGGAAAGTGTAGATCAAAGATCAGACTGCACATTCCTCAAAAGGTCAGAGAGTCACGCTTATCAGCCTAAGGGTTATAACAAAATGGTTTGATAAGGAATTAAAATCAACACAATAAACTCAGACTGTTTTAACTCAGTAACTACATGACAAAATTTTAGACTCATCCAAATTAAAAGCATTTGCTAATGACAGTTTAGCTGTGGCTTAACTCTTTCCCAAACGACAAAATTGTAGACTAGTCCAAGTTGAAAGCATTTTCAGAGGACAAAATAAATATGGCTCAAAAATTAAAATTTGTTTTGGGATGGGAAGAAAACATTGCGGGAAAAGGAGAAAATGCTGGTTACCAGCATTTTCTCCTTTTCCTACAATGTTTTCTAAAGGCTTCTTTCTCAGGGTCGTTAAAAGTCGGGATTGTGTGGTAAAGAGTTAAATGACTGGATTGGTCTTCGGCACACTAGAAAGTATTGTAAGATTAAGAGTAAAAGCTGGTAACAACCAATTTCTCTTGTTTCCCTCTCCTTTTCCAAAAACGTTTTCATGAGTGGTCTTCCTCCAAGTGAATAAGCCGAGCCCCGGTAGCTCAGTCGGTAGCGTGCAGGACTTGAGAACAGGAGGTCGTGGGTTCGATCCCTGGCTCTGCCAATTTCCTTCCGAGTGATGATAGTCACTACGACAGGATTCATTCCTCTCCCACCGCTGATCCTTGTTTCGACGATGATTATGTGGGAAAGCAGCCAGTGGCTTGGAAGGAAAATTGTGCTGAGTACTGGTAAAAGAGACTCCAGGAAAGCATGGATAGGTGCACTGGCCGCCGAGATATAACTGAAATAATGTTGAAAACGGTGTTAAACACCAAACAATCAATCAATCAATCAATCAATCAAAGTGGATAAAATATTAGGTTTCTCTGGTAAAGGGTTAACCCTTTTCCACACAGCAGGTGTTAAAACCACATGCTCCTTTTCTCACCATGTTTTCAAAAGCTGCAAAACTGGCTTTGAAAATCCTAAAACGATCTACACTCTTACAGTATAGTCCTTTCTCTTAACCAGATAATCCAATATTCTGAGACATCTGGAGAGGAAGGCTTCTGAAAACATTGTGGGAAAAGGAGAAGATGCTCGTAACCAGCATCTTCTTATTTTCCTACCCCTCTTGGATGAAATTTCATTTTTGACAACTCTAAAATTTTGTAAGTTTGGCAAAGGGTTAGTTTGGTTTTGGTTTGGTTTGTATTGGAGTTTTAACGCCATGTTAACAGCTAAGGTCATATCATGGCGGTCAATGACGCACCCATGTGTTTCCTGGCTTTCTCACACCAGTACTGGTAAAGGGTTAAATGGTTAAATAAATTCCAAGTTTCTACACCATTATTAACCCTTTACTGCACAACAAAATTTTAGACCTGTCGGAATTGAAAGCATCTGCTGATGACAGTTTCAAGTTGGCTCATATGAAATTATTTTTCTTTGAATGGGTAGAAAACATTGTGGGAAAAGGAGAAAATGCTGGTAACCAGCATTTTCTCCTTTTCCCACAATGTTTTCAAAAGCCTTCTCTTTCAGGGGTGTTAAAAGTCGTCACTGTGTGGTAAAGGGTTAATATTCTGAACCCAGTCTTGAAACAAAAACTTAAAATATTCCAAACACAAAAGCACTGCACAAAAGTGAAGCAATGGAGAAATAAAATGGTTCTTATAATAAGGAAAAACTTTAAGCTGGTTTCTGTGTGTTCAGGGTTAACAAATGATGCAGGTCCCAAGGCGAATACTCTACCACATTTCTACAAAAGCTAGCTCTATAGCAAGGCAGTATAAGTGTCCCCTTATACAAACACAAGCTATACTTTTATATCTATCTGTTGGATAGACCAGTATACTACATATTCCCCCACCACATGAAGATTCGTCCATGAATCCTTCAATTACTGTTACTTTATCTCTCAAATAAGTGGAGTCCCACATTGGGCGCCAATGTACAGTTCTCACAAACAGCTGTCCCGGCCGGGGTTTGAACCCTAGACCTCCGGGTCTCAAGGCGAACACTACCATGTTGCTACAAAAGCTAGCTCTATAGCAAGGCAGTATAAGTGTCCCCTTATACAAACACAAGCTATACCTTTCCATCTATCTGAGGGATAAACCAGTATACTACATAAGCAATTCACAAATGATGTGAAGAAAGACATAAAGTCTTTACCAACAGAAACAAGAGGGCCATGGTGGCCCTGTATCACTCCACTGGCTTTTTAAACCTTTACCACACAAATCAAAGTTTAAATGACCCTGATACTTCTCTTTCAAAAACTATGTGGGAAAACGAGAAAATGTTGTCAACCAGTATTTTCTCCTTTTCCCATAATGTTTCCTGCCCTATCAAACACAGGAATAATCAGTTGAGCTAAATTCCATTTGTGTTTTGCAATGGCTTTTAATTTGATCCAGTAAAAACATTTGTCCTTACTTAAAGAATAAAATAAACGTATCATGCACTTAATTGATATTGACTGAAACATACAGTATAAAAAGTCTGTATGGTAAAAAAAATTACTTGGAAAACATTACCTCCACCCAGCCCGATTAAAAAAACAATCGTATCTTTTTAAATGCAAATATAATGTCAGTATATACAAGGGGGTTTATTTATTGGTATGAAAGGTAAAGTTCTGTAAAAAAAAAATGATAGAAACAGTATTTCAAATCAAATATTCCACTCATGTGAGCATAATTATTACTATCAATCTAAATCACACTCCGTGAAAAGAGAACACTTTCTATCCAAAAACTTGAATACTTAACACCAATCATGTGTTACTGCAGTTGGATAACCGAGGTTGGTAAATCATAACCAACTTTATCTATCATAATGGGAGTTATTTCCCTTGATTACTTTTTAAACTGAAGTCACTATATATGCCTATGCTAAACTTGTGATCCCTGGGATAGGGCCAATTTTGACCCCAGGGCTATATTTCAAGACTCTTGATAGAGGTCTATAAGATAAAGCTACATGCCAAATTTGGCAGCCCTGGCCCTTATGAAGATTTTCATAGATTTTCAATTTTTTCAGTTCTGTTGCCATAACAACCAGAGTTTTTGAAGGAATGAAATCCTTTCAAGAAATTGTGAAGAGGGCCATGGCAGGATCATTTCTGTTAAGTTTCATCAAAACTGGATGAGTAACTTCAGTGAAGATGTTTGAAATATAAGTTAACGGATGGACATACGGATGGACATATGTACTTACGCACAACAGACAACAGGCCATGACATAAGCCCGCTGGCCTTCGGTCAGTGGAGCTAAAAATTTTCAAAGCAACCAAGTTCTGGTGACCAGCATTTTCTCCTTTCCTACAATATTTCTGCTTTTTCAACAGATTCCAAAATAACCCTTTACCAAACAATCCTGCTTTTTAACAGCCCTATAGAGCACTACCTTTGAAAATAATATGGGATAAGGAGAAAATAATGGTAAGTAGCATTTTCTCCTTTTTCCACTTTATTTTCTGACTTTTCATAGAAAGTTTGCATCATTTTAGTCACATTTAATTGATTCCAGAAAATGCTTTTAATTTGGTCTGGTCTGAAATTTATTGCTTGGTAAATACAAGTTTACACATTTTCTAAACTCTCTCAGCACTTTCACATAATATGTTATGAGGCAGTAACAAAAAATGTAATTGTACTTATTTCACACCTACAATCTAACTCCCAATGAAATCACATAAACACTACCACACGAGTACATAATATCTGAATCCATATTGGACTCTGAAGAGTCCCGAATATGGGTTTTTCAGAACGAGGCAAGAGTCAAATATAGAATTTTCAAAACGAGACGAGAGTCCCGAATATCGATATTCGCCCTGAAGAGTAGTCAAAAACGAAATTTCAAAACCCTCTTTTTCTATGTTTTGATTTTTTTAAAATCAAAATGGCCCTATTCTAGTTGTTTACCTTAAAGTAAACACTGAAGTGTGAAATAAAGAGGTCATTTAACATGCTTGGGTACAATACTGGATTTAACTGCATTTGTACACTGCAGAACCAGTCTTTATTTTGGACTCGGCAACTGCCTCGTACAAAATATAGACTTGTTCTGCAGTGTATTCATCCAGTAGAATTCAGTATTGTCCCCAAGCATGTTAAATAACCTCATATCGTTACCAGGCTGTATGGTATATAAAAAAGAGGTCATTTAACATGCTTGGGTACAATACTGAATTCAATTGGATTCATACACTGCAGAACCAGTCTATATTTTGGACTCGGCTGTCGCCTAGTTCAAACTAGAGCTGTCACTGAATGTGACTTAACACCCCCGCCAGCGCTTTGACAGAAGAAAGTGTCAAGTTCAAGGGGAGATAATTCCTCAACCAGGAGGAGTTGACACTTGAAAATTGCGTCTTGCAAACCTTCAATATATGATCAATATAATTATGTGCAAAGTTTCAATACAATTGAAGGAAAACTGTAGGAGGAGTTTGCGACACAAAATTACTAGTATTTTGTACACAGACGAACACAGGGACGGACACTGGGACGGACGGACAGACAGGCTGATTCCAGTATACCCCCGAAAACATTCGTTTTGCGGGGGTATAAATAAAGACTGGTTCTGCTGTGTCCTCATTCAACAGAATTCAGTATTGTACCCAAGCATGTTAAATAACCTCATATTGTTACCAGGCTGTATGGTATATCAACTACCAAATATATTAAACAAGAGCACTGCATGCAGGTGCTAAGGCTTGGCTGCAGCTACTTTTCAGCAAATATTCTGAGTCAAAAGAGGGCATAATTGTGTCAAGAATATTTTAATGGCTACCTGCCTCTATTGTTTGGGTTCCCCTTTCAATAGTACATGAGGCTATTTAACATTGCCTGGGTACAATACTGGATGAGTAGACTGCAGAACCAGTCTATATTTTGGACAAGGCGACAGCCAAGTCCAAAATATAGACTGGTTCTGCAGTGTACGAATCCAATAGAATTCAGTACTGTACCCAAGCATGTTAAATGACCTCTTTATTTCACATCTTCGTATTGACTTTAATGCAAACGAAAAGTATAGGGCCATTTCAATTTAAATAATAAAACAAGAGGGCCATGATGGCCCTGAAGTCACTCACCTGAGCCTTTTGATCAAACATGACCCATTTCCAATCTCTTCAGAGATATTAAGACAAACACTCTGACAAACACTCATTAGTATTGGGCTTACAAATATGGCCTCTAGAGTACACACAAGCTTTTTCTAGAATTTGTCTCAGCAGCCTACTTGACATGTAGAAATTATCCAGACATACATTCCGACAAACTTTCATGAGTATTTGACAGAAAATGTGGCCTGTAGGGTTTATAAAAGGTTTTCCTGAGATTTGACCTAGTGACCTAGTTTTTTTATCCAACATGACCCATATTCATACTAGTCAAAGATATTATCAAGACAAACATTCAAAGCAAATTTCAAGATTATTGGCCTCTAGAGCGTACACGGTTTTTCAAGGATGAAACTTGGTGACCTAGTTTTTATTCCACGTGACCCATTTTCAAACTCATGCAAGATATCATCAAGACAAACATTCTAACAGAAGTTTAAAGAAAATTGGACTGTAATTATAGTACAAAAGGTTTTTCCGAGATTTGACCTTGTGACCTAGTTTTTAATCCAACATGACCCATTTTCATACTAGTCTAAGAAATTATCTAAACAAACATTCTGACCGAATTTCAAGATTATTGGACTGAAATTGTGGCCTCTAGAGCTTACCGTATTTTGCGTATGTTTTGGGACACCCAAAGAATTGGGACACCATAAAAAATCGCGAAAATAATTATTTTTCATGACCCAAAGATTTGGGACATACTAAAAATTGCAAAGCATGATCGGTATTTTTTTGTTCCAAAGAATTGGGACAGTGAATATCTATTTAAAAAAAAAATCTTTCCATCTGTTTGATACCCTTTGTTTGCGACTATTTATTTTGCGCAGTTTTATTTCTACACACGTAACGTCGTAAGCATGCTTCCCAACCCTCCTGATTTCAATGGGAGTTTCCTGATTCAAGACAAAAACCTGACAGTCTAATTTAAACCCCAATTCAAAAAGAAATCCGACGTAAGTGTAAAAGGTTGTGATAAACTTGTATCCAAGATACATAACGTGTATAACGAGTATATGTACATCCAAAGTTGACAGAGTTGAACGCATGTATTTCACGGTCATTTGAGTTCGTTGTTTATAAATAGAAATCAAGGTACAGCATTCTAGTTTACCCAAGGTTTATCGATCAAGGTAGATCTACTTGTCAGAGTGGAATTAACGTCGTTCACCTCATGTACATGTAAGTAGGTAAAATTTGTTGTGAATTTATCTACAAACGCAAAATAACATCCTCATCGCGATCCCAGGACACAGACAATAATGAGTGACAAGTTAATCATCAACGACAACAATGAGAAAAAGCAAAGTTTTAAGGTCTTAGTGCTCAAATTGATCGGTGAAATTCCAATCTGTCTAAAAACAGACCAACCTGCATATGACTGGATGTTTATCGACATCAATGATGTAGCAATATTTTAACGTCGGCAATATTCGACGGGTTAGCGGCCATTGACTTTCAGTATGACATATTGTCTTGTTTGACCATAAGTTTTGGGACAGCTGACAAAATAATTATTTTTTGTAGACCAAAATATTGGGACACGAAAAAAAATTAATCATTTTTAACTGTCCCAAAACTTAAGCAAATTACGGTATATAAGGTTCTTCTAAGATATGACCTAGTGACCTAGTTTTTGACCTGACATGACCCATTTTCAAACTCATCCAAGCTATCATCAAGACAAACATTCTGACCAACTTTAAAGAGCATTGGACTGAAAATGTGGTTTCTGGAGTCTACACAAGGTTTTTAAAAAAATTTGACCTAGTGACCTAGTTTTGACCCCACATGGCTCACTTTCGGACTTGTCTGCGATATTATCAAGACAAACATTCTGACCAAATTTCAAGAGTATTTGACAGAAAATGTGGCTTCTGGAGCATACACAATGTTTTTTTAAGATTTGACCTGGTGACCTAGTTTTTGACCCGACATGGCCCGTTTTCAAATTTGTCAGAGATATCATCAAAACAAACATTCTGACCAAATTTCAAGAGTTTTGGACTGAAAATGTGGCCTCTAGAGCGTACACAAAGTTTTTCTAAGATTTGACCTGGTGCCCTAGTTTTTGACCCGACATGGCCCATTTTCAATCTCGTCCGAGATATCATCAAGACAAACATTCTGACCAACTTTCAAGAGTATTGGACTGAAAATGTGGCCTCTAGAGCGTACACAAGGTTTTTCTAAGATTTGACCTGGTGACCTAGTTTTTGACCCGACATGGCCCATTTTTGAACTCATCCAAGATCTCATCAAGACAAACATTCTGACCAACTTTCAGGAGTATTGGACTAAAAATATGGCCTCTAGAGCATACACAAGGTTTTTCTAGGATTTGTCCTGATGACCTAGTTTTTCACCCGACATGGCCCATTTTCGAACTCATCAGAAATATCATCAAGACAAACATTCTGATTAACTTTCAAGAGTATTGGACAGAAAATATGGCCTCTAGAGCATACACAAGGTTTTTCTAAGATTTGACCTGGTCACCTAGTTTTTGACCTGACATTGCCCATTTTCAAACTTGTCCGAGATATCATCAAGACAAACATTCTGACCAACTTTCAAGAGTATTGGACTGAAAATGTGGCCTCTAGATCGTACACAAGGTTTTTCTAAGATTTGACCTGGTGACCTAGTTTTTGACCCGACATGGCCCATTTTCGAACTCACCAGAAATATCATCAAGACAAACATTCTGACCAACTTTTAGGAGTACTGGACTGAAAATATGGCCTCTAGAGCATACACAAGGTTTTTCTAAGATTTGACCTGATGACCTATTTTTTGACCCGACATGGCCCATTTTCGAACTCGTCCGAGATATCATCAAGACAAACATTCTGACCAACTTTCAGGAGTATTGGACAGAAAATATGGCCTCTAGAGCGTACACAAGGTTTTTCTAAGATTTGACCTGGTGACCTAGTTTTTGACCCGACATGGCCCATTTTCAAACTCATCCGTGATATCATCAAGACAAACATTCTGACCAACTTTCAGGAGTATTGGACAGAAAATGTGGCCTCTAGATCGTACACAAGGTTTTTCTAAGATTTGACCTAGTGACCTATTTTTTGACCCGACATGACCCATTTTCAAACTCATCCGAGATCTCATCAAGACAAACATTCTGACCAAGTTTCACAAGAATCGGACTGAAAATGTGGCCTCTAGAGTGTACACAAGGTAAAAGTTGACGACGGACGACAGACGCCAGACACAGCACGATCACAATAGCTCACCATGAGCACTTCGTGCTCAGGTGAGCTAAAAAATTAAAACATATCAAAAGTGGGTTTTGAAACTACTTTTTTGAGAACGGACTTCGGTAGAATACTCTTCTGGTCATATATCGATATTCGGGACTCTAGCCTCGTTTTGAAAAATCCATATTGGACTCTTGCCTCATTCTGAAAATCCATCTTCAGGACTTTTCAGAGTCCAATGACAGTAACTCGGAGTTATCTTCACAAATAGCCGAGCTAAAAAAAGGCAAACAAAGGTAACAGATACACACATGAACAGAGTGAGGGGAGGAAAAACTTATGAAAAAATCTGTACAGTTTAACTCTTTACCAAACGACAAAATTCTAGACTTGCCCAAATTCAAAGCACTTGCTGACGACAAAATAAATGGGACTCAAAAATTGAAATTTGTTTTGGGAAGGGTAGACAACATTGTGGGAAAAGGAGAAAATGCTGGTACCCAGCATTTTCTCCTTTTCCAACAATGTTTTCAAAAGGCTTCTTTCTCAGGGTCGTGAAAACCTGTGACTGTCTGGGAAAGGGTTAAACCTTTACCAGACAAGCCCAAGTTTAACAACCCTACAGAAACTTTTTTTAAAACTTTATGGGAAAGGGAGAAAATGTTAACATTTTCTCCTTCCCTCACAATCGTTTCTACCCTAACCAGAAAACAAATCAGTCTATGAGACACATTAAATCTTTACCACATAAGAAAGCTTTTGACCTGTCCAAGTTGAAGGCATTTGCAGTTGACAAATGTAGCTCAAATCTAGGTTTTGTCTTCGACAGGGCAGGAAACATTGTGCGAAAAGGAGAGATAGTGGTTACCATTTTCTCCTTTTCCCACTGTGTTTTCGAAAGCATTATCTGTGAGGGCCTTTAAAATTCTGAATTGTGTAATAAAGGGTACACCCTATAATTGCCAAATGAACCAAACACACATTTGCAGTCAAGAGCAAAAATCTTTATAAATGCACAGAGCTCAAGATGAGAGGGAGTGATGGTATTCTAAATCCATTATATCTCTTCCAAACCCTATGTTTTGGGTACTCATAAGAATCGTCTCGATGAGACGATTCTAATAAGTACCAACAACATAGGGTTTAGTGGAGAACAATCATTTTTTTCAAATTTGAAATAAAAATCGCTCCCTCTACCTGGAGCTCTGAAACCAAATGGTTTAGCCAATCAGAAGTTGTGTTACTTACAAATTTAGATTGATTGTATGGTGTTTAACACTGTTTTCAACATTTTTTCAGTTATATTGCAGCAGCCAGTGCACCTATCCATGCTTTCCTGGAGTCTCTGTTACCAGTACTCCGCACAATTTTCTTTCCAAGCCACTGGCTGCTTTCCCACATAACCATCATCAAAACAATGGTCAGCGGTGGGAGAGGAATGAATCCTGTCGCATTGGCTATCATCAATCCTTGGAAAGAAATTGGCTGAGTCGGGGTACAAATTTAGAAAATCTTCAATATTAGACTAAGAGTATTATTAAGAATGGCTGGTGAATGTTTTGTGCAGATTGATCTTGATTTACATCTACCACAAAGTCAACTTAAGGTGTGAAAGGCGCTCCATGATCTAAAAAGCTGCTATTAAAAAATTAGTTGAAAATATTCAGATCTCCCTTTCATCAAACAGTGTATCTTACCCTACATTTACATCATGTTCCCTGCAGCCCCATTTCTGACAACCATGGACAAAACAGAATTGACGTAATATAACGCAGAGGAACGGGATAAGCAAACTTGATCGCATCATAACTTACTAGCATGTAACAAGCCGTAACAAGACTCAGAGACAGTCTGTGTCTGGACATGGAGGCCCTTTATTCACTGGTATTGATCAGGCCATAGTAGACCGTAACAATCAACCAGTTCCACTATGGTCTGTAAGTTTTCTCATCAATACCTCGGACTGCCGTGGCAAATTTTTGATGGTCAAAAAATCTGCCACGGCAACCCCGGCAATCATGGTCTGACAAGTTTGCTTATCCTGTCCCTGTTTTGGTAATTTATCATCTGCAAATGCTTTCAATTTGGACAAGTCTACATATTTTTCTTGTGGTAAAGACTTAACCTTTTATCAGACAATCCTACATTTTAAGGATTCTGAGGAAAAGCAAAAATGCTTTTGAGCTCGTTGTAGGAAAAGGAGAATATGCTGGTTATCAGTATTTTCTCCTTTTCCTACAATGTTTTCTTCACTGTTAAAGACAAATCCCATTATTTGAGTATCCTTTGTCATCTGCATTTGCTCTCAATACATACCAAGTGTAAAATACTGTATTTCTCCTAATAAAAGTTCCAGCAAGCTATTCAAAACAGAGATAGGGAGCCTTTATTTTGTACCAAATTTGCAAAGCAAAAAGTCTGTCTAATTTTGTATTTCTTTATGTTTTAGTGATTGTTAAGAGGAAATATTAATCAAATTAGAAGAAATATTCATCAAATCTTCAAATGTTTTCATTTTAATCAACTAATGTACGTAAGGTTATCACGATTTAAGGGTTTTTCAGGGGTGGGGGGAAGAGCTACTATTAGGGAGGGCACTTTTATTAGGAGAAATATGGTATGATTGGTTTTTTATGACAGCATCTTCATAAAAGTCCACACGAAGGAATCTACATGTACACTAATTTTGTAGGCCTAAGCCCTATTAACAAGACAATTCTTGAAGATCTGCTAAATTTCCCCATGGGTCTAAACAGTCTTGAAATAACAATTACTTCTTTTTTTCCAAGAAATTAATAGGTTAAATCTTCACTCCATAGTCCGACACTCCTAGCTGGAAAGATACAGTCCGATACCCATCTCTAAATCACATTGTCTTCCTGAAAATAGAAAGCAAAATGGACATTGATTTCAATTCTTCTCTAACCCTTAATGCCCTCGCAGACAATGTAGATCAAGATCAGACTGCACATTCTGTGCTGCTGTGCAGTCTGATCTTAGATCGACACTGTCTGCTACTATCTATTGTACCAGATACAACCTTGAAATAGCATTATTTCAAGCAGTTTTTCCTAATTAACAAGATCCAACTTAATAATTAGCCCTTTGAGGATTACAACCCTCTAAGTGCTTTAAAAACTATAGTCGCCTTACAGTTGATCCACGATCACACTGCATGTTTACAGCAAACAGACCTGTAATCTGTACTAACCATTTTGCTGTCTAGAGGCAGTTTCACAACTATAGTTACCTTTGCAGCAAGTAAAATTCCAAGATCAGACCACAAAATTACTGCGGACTGACCTGGGATCTACACTGACAACTGTTATGTTTAAGGGCAGTTTCACAACTATAGTTGCCTTTGCAGCCAGAAAAGATCCCAGATCTGACTGCATGTTTACTACATATTGACCTGGGATCTACATAATATTTGACTTTGCCATAACCTTGATCTTTGACCTACTGACATGGTTTTTGTGTGAGTCACATTGTCTTTATACGGCCAACAAATCTGCAAAGTTACACTGCATTTGACTTTGTGGTGATCTTGGCTTTTAACCTATGGACATGACTCTTGCCCATGACACATCCTCTCGATGCGGTAAACATTTGTACAAAGTCAACGTGAAATTGAGTCATAGAAAAAAAAAATTATGGCCGGGACAGGAAAACAAACGAACAGACAGACTGACTAAACAAAGACTATATGCCTCCAAAAATTTTTTCGGGGGCATAAAAATGAAGTGGAAAATGGTCACAACTCACTTAATAACTGGTAGATCTTATCATAGATCAAACTCAAGCTTCCCGACCTATGACTCATTATTTACCTGTGTTTAAAATATCAATCCCAGTCAAAATGTATTCAAAGATAACAAAAAGAAACCATTTTCCTTTCTGTTCACAACACATCAATGATATAAATACAGGCAGCTTGCATACTTCTTTATACTGCAGAGAAACTTCTCACAATCTGAAGGGATAATATGTCCGAAACATATATTTCCTATACCTTGGCAAAATCCTCGTAAAAGCAGTTTCCCTTTTTGGGAGACCATAAAACAGCGAAATTTAGCTGAAGACACCTTGGAATGATAAAACTTCGTAGTATAATAAATTCATTGTACGGTCAGGTGGCAGGGGTCTTGGAAACTTGCTCACCACTGTGGCGAATTGGTGACATGATTTGCCACTGCCATGAACAAGTTTCTAAGTCCCCTGCCACCTGACTGTACAACTAATGATATGCCATTTGCATTTAAAACGAAAGGAGCGTCAAAGAACTTTGATTCTTTTGAACAAAGTTTGTACATGTACCTCTGTCAATGTTCATCTCCAACCAGCCACAGAGTTTTGTCCATCTGGTGTTTTACACTACTTTCAGTGGTATACCAGTTACAAAATAGCAACAGCTAACTTGTTCATTTGTTTTCTGGGTTTCATAAGGCTTAGACTAAGGCTCTTCACTTCCAAGGATACACCAATGAATACCACTGCTGCAAGTGAGGAACAAACTCAGAACCTCTAAATAACAAATCTGGAAATATGTCCATCATGTCACCAGTAAGTGAAAAAGTTTTAAGTTAAATGACTTACTGCTGTTACATTTGAGCTTTTTGAAACATTGTCTTTCTATGGGTCTTAAAACAAAGGAATATTTCATAGATAGTAATAAATTCTTACTACATTTGCACAACTTTTGAGTGTTTTCATGGCAGCCTAACTTGACAAACATTCTGGAAAATTTTGTGGTATTCTTACCCCTACTCAAAAAATGCAGATATAGACTAGATTATTTGGTTTGCCCTCAATCCATGCTTTTTCCAAGGTTTCTGAAAACATTTCAGGAAAAGAATATTGCTTGCATTTTCTCCTTTTTCACAATGTATTAAACCCTTTCAACGATAAATTTCATAATTTGTATAAAAAATTGTTGTCTAGAAATACTTTCATTATGGATAAGTTTATGATTTTTGTTCAACTGTATGCCATTTACTTAATTCAAAGTTATACTTAACAAACACTGTAGTCAATGCTATAGGGTGCAATAATGTCGGGGGAACAAGACCAAGGAACGTACCTAGGGACGAAAACGCTCGCGTACAAAGTGGTTTTTGGACGAATTAGCCCGGGTCCGAATATATTAAAGAAAAGGTAAGGTTGAGGAAAGTTCTAGTGCTTGTCTAGATTTTATTTCTAGATCTAATTTCCTACGTTGTTTGTCATTATTAATTCACTATCGATTCATCAAATGGGTCTGCGTACCTTTCGGACTGTCTCTATTGTAAGGAGTAGATCAATTTGACTTCAAAAAAAAAGGGGAAAATTGTTTACGGCGGAATTCTGCACGTGCAGCTCTTTTCTCCTCCAGCCTGGTTTCCGATTTAGTTAGATCAGTGACTTTTTCGTCCGTGGACTGGTTCGCACTTACTGGTTCGTCCAAACCATTATGTACATAGTATATCTATTGAACAAATTGCAATTTTGTAAGCTTCCTACTAGATCTAGCTCGTCAAACTTCATAAATGTTGAAACTTTAAGGCGGATATCTTTGATCAGATTAAGATCCGTCTTTGTTTCACCCGTGTATTCATGAATTAATTTCAGTCATGTCACGGCGGCAGCTCGCATACACATGAATATAATATGTGTCCTGTGTCCAGATTCACCATCATTTCTTGGAAGAAGAAGAAGAAGAAGAAGAAGAAGTCTTATACTTACAAATTTTCTAAGGACCTTCCCACGAAAGGGTCGGGGTCTGGATCAAACCTCAGGCCTTAGGCTTCGAACCACACACCAGAAGTCACGACTGACTACGCAGGATCCCGCCAGGCGTTTGTTAGGACCATTCGTTAGAAAATTATGAAGAAAAGGTTTTAAGCATGATTGATTGATAGCATGTTGTTTATCGCAGCTTTTATCATTATTTCAGCTATATCGCGGCGGCAAGTGCACCTATCATACTTTCCTGGAGTTTCTTTTACCATTACTACGCACAATATTATTCTTCCCAAGCCTGCTTTCTCACATAACCATCGTCGTAGTCAATGATCAGCAATGAGGTAAGAATGAACCCTGTCGCAATGACTATTACTAATCCTTGAAAAAGAAATTGGCCGAGCTGGAGATTCGAACCAGCGACCCCTGGCTTGTTCTGAAGTTCTGTAAGCTACTGACTGCGTGACCGGGACTTGGCGTTTGAAGCATGAGCTGTCACGCGATATTCTTTTGGTCATTGACGGTTAAACACCCGGGTAGAATTTCACGACCTATAGATCTGTATACATTTTGTTCTCCGTTCTTTCAACATTACTTCATCAACCCTTTAACACACAATCCCGAGTTTTAACAAGTCTAAGGAAGAAAGCTTTTGGAAACATTGTGGAAAAAGGAGAAAATGCTTGTTTCCAGCATTTCTTCACATCGAATATTTTCTACAGTTGCAAAGAGAAATTTCTGTTTTAGAGTCATATTTAAACTGTCGTTTATAAATGTTTTCTATAATTCATAGAATTATTTTTTGCATGTCTCTTTGTTAAATACTCATAAACATTACAAAATATAATTTTCTTTGTGCAATCTAGACAAAACGAACGATTATATGCAGTACAAATGTTCAAATTTGGGGTCAAATGGTAGATCGACTAAATCGATAGCTCATGCATACTTGTTTGGATGCCATTATTCTCGACTTTTATTTCGGGGGATCTGCGTGGCTTAATGGTAGAGGGTGGGACTGGTAACCTAGAGGCCCCGAGCTCGTGCCTCACTACACGGGTAGGAAACTTCATATTCAGAGCCAATGGCTCTGACGAGAAAATGTTGTGTTGGTCTTCCGTTTCTGAAGATGTCGGCTGAAAAACAACCTAAAACAGGTAAGCTTGTCATTATTTGTAATCATGTGTTCTTATGTCTTTGAAATTCCAAAAAAGGAGAATGTGATGCAATGCTCTGGTCTTTCAACGTGTTTTCTACACTACTGAAAGTTGTAACAAGTGTACGATGTTGTCTGAATCATTTGTGGCGTGGGTTGACCTTAGCTAAAATAATACGTCACGGACCTAAATTCAGTCTATTATTGCCATATAATTGGCAATCAAAAGAGAGTCTTGCTGTCCCAAACGCGTGAATTAATATCTCGAAATGTTACATCCACTGCTGGTAAAGAATTGAAAAGAAATAGCACAAAAAAATGATAAAAATAAAGAAGGGCTCTGATTATGTGGGCCGGCTCTGAATTGTAAGTCGGCACCGATGGATGAGGGCTCCCTTTCAAAAATTTAGTTTTCTGTAAAAATTTACTTAGGAAGCAGGCTCTGTTTTTCCGTTAATGCCTTTCAGTCCAAAATGTAGTACTTTTGTTGGATGGAACATGACCGAATTTATAAAAATACAAAGGACTGGTATTGTCACGATTGAAAAATCCTGTCGAACATTAGTCTATCTGACTTTTGAAAATATTTTTGTGTAGCTTTTGATTAACAGAATGGTCTACACATGTATATAGCGTTTGTCATGCTTTTAGTCTTAAGTGCAGCCCACATGTAAGCAAAAAAATAAAAAGAAAAATATTTTGCATCTTCGGAAGGCTCTTTTGGTCTTGAAACAGTCATTGAAAAGCTAAATGGAAACTGTACCGACCATAGCAGAGATGATGAATAGAAAAAAAAAAACTTTTACAAAGTGTGAGAAATACAATTTAGCTATTCGCATTACACGCTTAGGGTATATGTGTGAACACTCTTAACTTTTTTCAACAGCTAACACGACACAACAGTATGTCAGGTGGGTGGGGTATATACAAGTTTTTAACAACAACAACAACAACAACAAAAATAAAAATCAAATTCACAAGCACGTCAAGACCAAAAAGTTCATAGATCTCTGATTTTTGATTATACTCACTCAGACCTTTCAATGCTCAATAAACCAAACGCATATTCGATCAGAATATGTCATATATTAGTTATTTTCTAAGCCGATGATAAACAAACATCCATCCAAGCGAACGATCACCTTTTGTGCAGTCTAATCTTGATCTACACTGGCTGCAGAACCAACTAAAGTTGTGACAGGCACTTTAAGGGTTTAAATGAATAGCTTCGAGTTATTTATTTTTCTTTTTCCGTCCTAGATATTTGTATGAGTGTCCTAAACATTGTCGTTTGCACTTGTTTCAGAAATCTCGCCCCGACCCCGACCCACTTCTAATGTAGAAATCATTCACTTTACGCCGTAATTAGATGGAGATTCTAGCTCCAATATCATGATTTAATGAGTGTGTATGCAAATTATCTGTTTTGAGTCATTATTTAGGAGAAAAAGGTAGTTTGAAGGGTCTTTGAGTGGATTATGTAAACGTGGCACCTTTTTTGTCGTCGGTTTTCGTGTTTTACCGTGCCGAGTAATTTTGATTAAGTATAAAGTAAAATTCTGAAAAAAAAAAAAAAAAAACAACAACCCTGCGTATCGTCTTTTTTTCGAACAGTTTAGGGAATTATCATGACGTATTTTACGTGTACGTCTGCTTAAAGAAAGCATGAAAAGTCTTAAAGTTTTGAAAAACCTTGCTCCGAAAAAAATATCCGATGTATGAAATCCTTTTAAGCATGTCCAGACGAAATGGATTACGAATAAAACGGGACAACACGCAGGGTCTTTTTTTTTTTTCAGAATTTTACTTTTTACTTAATCAAAATTACTCGGCACGGCAAAACACGAAAACCCACGACAAAACAGTTGCCAAATTTACATAAACCGCTCAAAGACCCTTCAAACTGCCTTTTTATCCTATGTAATAACTCAAAACAGCTAATTGCATACACACTCAGTAAATCATGATGTTGGAGCTGCAGTAATTACGGCGTAAAGTGAATGATTTCTACATTACAAATGGGGAGGGGTCGGTGTGAGATTTCTGGTACAAGTGCAAACGACAATGTTTAGGACATTCATACAAATATCTAGGACGGAAAAAGAAAAATAAATAACTCGAAGCTATTCATTACGAATCCTTAAAGTGCTTGTCACAACTTTAGTTGGTTCTGCAGCCAGTGTAGATCAGTATTAGACTGCACTGATAACTGATATGTGACATTTTCTGATCTAATATGCATCTGGTTAATTGAACACTCAAAGATCTGAGTAAGTACTATTAGCAAAAGGGATCTATGAACATTTTTTTGGTCTTGGCGTGCTTGTGAAATAGATTCTTTTTTGTTGTTAAAGACTTGTATATACCCCACCCACCTGACATACTGTTGTGTAGTGTTAAGTATTAAAAAAATAAAGAGTGTTCACACATATACCCTGAGGCGTGTATTGCGAATAGGGTTGACTATTGAGGCCAAAATCTACTATTGCGATAGTATTGACATTGGAAAAAATACTATTGCAATAGTATTGATATTGCCTGTTACTATTGCAATACTATTGCAATACTATTGGATGAATTGCAAGAGATGAATTTCACCAAATTACATCTTGAAACCATGTTTTAGACTAATACTTTCTCCGAGTAGTTTAAATTCTACTTGAGTATAGTTTTGAATAGCAAATAAAGGGGAAAATAGAGTTAAATGCAAGATGCTCAATAAATTTCAATGACATTTTTTTCTAAATGCAGATGGCTCACAAACAATTTAACATACCTAATTACTCTGAACTTTTGAAGAAGACAACTTTTAAGTCTGATTGATATACAACAGCATGCAAAGCACAAAATGCTGACAAATGCTGGTGGTTCATAAACACACCAAATAAAAAGTAATTATAAAGCAACTTTCAACTATTAAAGAAATCACCTTTTAAATGTGAGCCCTTAAGGTTTTTTTGAGTTGATAGAATTTATCTAATTTTACCCATAATTGGCCAATATATTCAGACAGAAAAAATAATTATTTTTGTTTAGTCTCCAAATCTTTAGGAAATTATCATTCTGAAAAAAAAGGGGGTGGCCGAAATAATAGGTTTTACCTTGTTGTATGTGTATCCAAAAAGTGTGTTATTTTTAGATATTTGTATAAATTTACTGCTTATAGTAATTAAAAAGCTGAAAAGACGATCTGAAGTGACTCTGATCGGACAATGTCAAAGAGACATTTTGTTGTGTCATGGGTTTCCGTGTTTTATTACTCCGATCAGTTTTTCATGTCTGTTAATTTCTGGCTAGGTATTTCCACATGATTTGACAAAAAGATTGTCAATGAGGGTAACAAGTAACTTCAAAACCTGTCATTTTTCACAAGAAAAGCGTATAATAGCCTTTTTTGTCCATGCATTTTCTTACGCGAAGTCTCGGGTGTAGCCAGAATTTGTTACCTGAATTTCAATTCTATAACGTGATTTACGCAATAATTTGCGCGAGTGGGAACACTGTTAAACAATATCTTGCCTTTTTTAGCCCGAGAAAGGAGTAGCTTTCTAATACGAGTTAAATCATAGTACAGAAGTGGATGGTATAGATCCAAGATCAGACAGCGTGTTCTGTTTAGTCTGATGTCTATCTACACCATCCGCCAACTTTGAAAATCGCCATCTTGCCATCAGCAGAGTAAATCAGAACGACCATGATGTAGATCTATATTAAAAGCCACCTATCTACAAGATGCCTGTCGGCCTGTCGTGGGTACACAGATGTTTGCAGTAAAATTTGGATAAGGGGTATGACTTAACACGCAAATCATTCGAAGCGACTGAGTTGTAACGCACCTGTTTAATTTACACACTTCAACTGGTCTGCTCGAAGAAACTTATATCTGGCTGCAGGTCGACCTCCAATCAATTCAAAGTGACCATGCAATAAGCCTATTTCATGCACGATTTACATGTACACCAGCTGATAAAGCCTTTTTGCATTTAGTAATATAGCTGTTTCAAGAACACGCCAGTCGTGTCATGTTTTGTGTAGTCAGCATAAAAAAGTGCGGCTGTTTTCTAAAAATTAATCTAATTCCTTGCAGCCAAAATAAAGGAATGCATTCGAAATGGATTACTGATAAATAAAGAAAAGAAAGAACGAGGTTTAGTATTCATTTTTCATAGTAGATTTATTTATTGCTTATGGAGGGACAACACGCATGGTTATGGTTTTGGCAGCCTGTGTAGATTAAGATTAGACTGTAGGCAGACTGTTTGGTCTGATCTTTGATCCAAATCCACACTTTTCGCTTTGGTGAGAAGTTTTTAACAAAAGCACCCTTAGTGTTGCAATTATTTTGGTCTAATTTCAGGACTTAAAATTACCGCTGAGTTAATCAGCTCTCGAAGGATTCGTTTTCGTAACGATGAACATTGCTATGCAGAAATGAATATTATGCAGCCGATCATTATTGAAAACATATTCCAAAAAAATTACCCGTCAAATATTTTGGGAAATTAACTTTATGGAATGTCCGAATATTTAGGAAAACTTGCTTTTGGAAGTGTTCAGAGAAAGAATTAAAAAATAAATTATATTTGTAAATAATTAAACGTGTCCGAACTTTTAGGGCGTCCGAATACATTAGCGAATTGCAGTATTTTCTCTCTCTTTCTTGTCAGTGAAACTATCGAAACTATCGATATTTGAGGTAACTATCGGCGATAGTTATCGATTTTCAATATAACAATCGATGCAGTAGCATCGACACGCTCACCATCGCGATCCATCGATAGTCCGGTGTATCGTTACACCCCTAATTGCGAATAGCTCAATTGTATTTCTCACACTTTGTAAAAGTTTTTTTTTCTATTCATCATCTCTGCTATGTTCGGTACATTTTCCATTTAGCTTTTTAATGACTGTTTCAAGACCAAAGAGCCTTCCGAAGATGCCAACTATTTTTCTTTTTATTTTTTTGCTTACGTGTTGGCTGCACTTACGACGAAAGCATGACAAATGCTATATACATGTAAAGACCATTCTGTTAATCACAAGCGGCACAAAAGTATTTTCAAAATTTAGACAGACTAATTTTCGACAGGGTTTTTCAATCGTGACAATACCAGTCCTTTGTATTTTCATAAATTCGGTCATGTTCCATCCAACAATAGTACTACATTTTGGACTGAAAGGTATTAACGGAAAAACAAATTTTTACAGAAAACTAAATTTTTGAAAGGGAGCCCTCATCCATCGGTGCCGACTTACAATTCAGAGCCGGCCCACATAATCAGAGCCCTTCTTTATTTTCATCATTTTTTGTGCTATTTCTTTTCAATTCTTTACCAGCAGTGAATTTAACATTTCAAGATATTAATTCACGCGTTTGGGACAGCAAGACTCTCTTTTGATTGCCAATTATATGGCAATAATAGACTGAATTTAGGTCCGTGACGTATTATTTCAGCTAAGGTCAACCCACGCCACAAATGATTCAGACAACATCGTACACTTGTTACAACTTTCAGTAGTGTAGAAAACACGTTGAAAGACCAGAGCATTGCATCACATTCTCCTTTTTTGGAATTTTAAAGACATAAGAACACATGACTACAAATAATGACAAGCTTACCTGTTTTAGGTTGTTTTTCAGCCGACATCTTCAGAAACGGAAGACCAACACAACATTTTCTCGTCAGAGCCATTGGCTCTGAATATGAAGTTTTCTACCCGTGACTAGAAGTACTCGTTTTTCGTTGGAGTGTCCTAGGGCAAGACACTTTAAAGCTCTAGTCTAGTACTGGTGTAACCCAGTACATGCATGAATATGTGACCAGTCGCCGTGATATATCTCAAATAATGTTGATAGCAGCGTAAAACACCAATCAATCAACCAACCAATCAATCAATCAATCAATCAATCAATCAATCATACAATCAGTCAATCAATCAACCAACCAACCAACCATCCGACCGACCGACCGGCCGACCAATCAATCAGTTGTCCGCTTGTTTCGGACACAAGATTGAATTTCCTTGAATCGGGGCTAATGTACCTTTTTTTGCTTATTTGCTTATTGATCAAAATCTCAGCAGTTGCTTCTTTTTTTCCCAGAATATTAATATTATTCATACTGCAGGCTGAGGCACAGCGTCCGTAATGCACAATGTGCAAGTGCGAAATGTAGGAAAAAATGGGAACAAGCAAAATATTCAGTTTTGACTATACGCAAAATACTCAAGTGTGAAATTAAAAAAAAAATGGGAACAGGCAAAACATTCGGTTTTGAATGTACGCAAAATACGCAAGTGGGAAACGTAAAAAAAGGGAAAACGGGCGAAACATTCGGTTTTGACTGTACGCAAAATATGCAATTCGATATTGTAATAAAATGAGAACAGGCCAAAAATTCAGTTTGACTGTACGCAAATACACAAGTGCAAAATGTGAAAAAATGGGAACAGACGGACAGTTCGGTTTTGGCTGAACGCAAAATATACAAGTGCGAAATGTAACAGAAAAAAAAAAAAAAAAAAATGGGAACAGACGGATCATTCGGTTTTGACTGTACGCAAAAAATGCAAGTTGATAATGTAAAAAAAATGAGACCAGGCCAGAAATTCTGTTTGACTGTACGCAAAATACGCAAGTGGGAATTGTAAAAAAAGCGAGAGCAGACGGAACGTTCGGCTTTTGACTGTACGCAAAATACGCAAGTGTGAAATATAAAAAAAAAAAAAAAAATGGGACCTGACGGAACGTTTGCTTTTGACTGTACGCAAAATACGCAAGTGTGAAATTTAAAAAAATGAAAACCAGGTGAAACATTCGGTTTTGACTGCACACAAAATATGCAAGTGCGATATGTTAAAAAAATGGGAACAGACAGAACCTTTGGTTTTGACTGTAGCAAAATATGCAAGTGGGAAATGTAAAAAAAATGTGAACAGGTGAAACATTCGGTTTTGACTGTATAGAGCAACCCCATCTTCGTTATAAAGCTTGACCAGCCCGCATAGCTCAAATGTTAGATCCACAGTGTAGATCAAGATCAGGTGCCGTATTCACTAACCATTCTTACAAACACCCTCATTCAATATATCTAAGATTTTATAAATTGGAAAGTACCACAACTTCTGAGTGGCTAAACCAAATGGTTTAGCCAATCAGAAGTGGTGTTACTTTCAAATTAAAAAAAAAATCTTTGAAAATAAGACTAAGAATGTTCTTAAGAATGGTTGGAGAATCCAAAACCTGACATTGCTTTACACTGTCCGCAAAAGAGCAACGTGTCGTGCTTAGCAGCATAGGTGAGAAATAGGACTGGTGTCGCACCACAGCGAGACTGCTTCCGGGTCGTAGTAGTCAAAAGTAGTCCCAAGTGAAAATTTGCAGTAGTACTTTTGTTGCACTGTTTCATGGTGCTAAGAGGGCTTAGAGGTATATAATTTAGATTTGCCTCAAATTTAGGCATTGTGGGATCACTTACATGTGTTTTTATTGTATATTGAGTGGACTATATTGTGTCACTGGAGGAACAAAAAATTAGCATATGGATGAAATATAATTTCCTGCGTTTGAGGAACGAATTAGAAGGAAATTATTTTCCCTTTTTCGATGACGCTTCGATAAGTACCTGTAGGGTATGGAGCACGGGATTTATGATAAGCATGTTGTACCTGTAGTTGGTACAAGGTTCAGTCAGCTTTGTGAGGGCAACGCGTACATACGTTTTTACTTTTGTGAAAGTAAGCGAGCGTACCCATGGTTTAGCACTGTAGCTCTGAAGCACTGTCGCTAATTCCTTGTAAGAATACCATCGATACAGTAGTACCATTTCCAGAAGAAATCACTTGTTTTCCACGGACGTTTTTATTGTCATATACAATGCATTTGTTTTCGGTAGCTTAAAATAAAATTCGTTGAATGAGGCCCAAATGGGCACAGGTTTCCAGAGTTTTTTCTACATGTAGTTTTTTTCTCTGGTTTTTCCTGGGCGAGTCGGCCATAGAATAATTGATAAATGCAATGAACGATGCTCAAATGCTCAAAAATAGTGTTGAAAGAGACAAAAAACACCATTTCATTACTAATGCATATGGTATTACATATAGTCATGTATTGTATATACTGGATTGAGCAGTGAATTGAAAAATGTCAATGTGTCATATGTATTCATATATTTGTGTCGCTGCTCATACCAGCATTCCCGTTTGCTCAACAAAGTTTTTTGTTGTTGGTCTTTGTTGTAGACAAAGCATCTAGGAGAAGTGGTGTAGTTCAAATTCGTTCAAGCTAAATAAGAGTTGGTGTATTACTACATATGTTTGTTTATATACTGAACCAAAAAAGAAACTTCCCCTGTGTTTAAGTGCAGATATACACAAATATGAAAATCAGGATTAAACTAGATTTATATGCAATGAAAGAGTATTTTATTGCGACTTTGTGTGAAAAAAATTATTGCTGAGGGTTTATCCAAAAGTAGTGAAATGGTAGTTAAAATGCGGAAGGGGTCGCTCACCAAAATCACAAATTAATACCGGGTATGACCACCTTCAGCATGAAGGACTGCCTGGCATCGTTGGCACATAGAACGGATAAGTGTATTGATTTCGGCTTGTGGAATGTTGTTCCATTCCTGAATTAAGGCTTGTCTTAGCTGAATGACGTTTGACGGTGGAATAGGGCGACGTCTAACACGCTTGTCCAAATTATCCCAAAGGTGTTCAATGGGATTCAGATCAGGGCTTTTGGCAGGCCAGTCATTAATAAATGCAATTTTATTCGCCCTGAGGAAATTCACATTGTCCCTAGCTGTATGGCTTGTGGCATTATCATGCTGAAAAAGAGTGATATTGGCATTATTTTGAAACAGTGGGATAACGTGCCTCGCAAGAATTTCATCTCGGTAGCGTTGGGCATTCAAATTCTCTTCGATAACGACGAGATTAGTGCGAAACAGTTTGGGCAGATATACGGTTGTTATGTGTACCAAGGGTGTTAGCAGCAGTGGCTGTGGCAGTTTGGAAGCGATTGCGCAGGTGGGTGTTCCGAATATAGCGGTCTTGGCCGCGCGTCGTGACGCGAGGACGTCCACCGCGTGGTCGATCTTCCGTACGCCCTGTTGCTTGAAAACGTTGCCTAAGGAGTCGAATAGCACGAGTAGAACATCCAATATTCATAGCAACTGCATTCATCGTCATACCAGCATTAAGCATGCCAATGGCACGTTCGCGTAAATTTTGCGGAATTCTAGGCATATCAAAAATAAAGAAAACTAAAAAGAATTTAATTTTTTTCAACGTCTTTTTCTTATTGACATGAAAGTCTATAAAATTAGACTGAAAGGTTTCAAAAAATATACACGAATTATACTGGTCCGTGCATGCACGTGAAAATCGCTTTCAGCGGGTTTCTTCTGCAAAATGCTTTCATTCGAGTTAAAATTTGTTTTATCGGACACTTAATCGTTCGCCCGAATATATGTAGGTCATCTGATATTTTGATTTTTTTTAATAACATTGCATTTGCACTTAAACAAAGGGGAAGTTTCTTTTTTGCTTCAGTATAGTTAGTTGGTGATGAATGTAATGTATTTGAAGACCCATATATACGCTTGCTCTCTCAAGTGCTTACATACCATGTTACCATTTGAATAAATATATACTATATTTATGTTGACTTGTGTTGTACGATGAGAAAGTCTAAGGGTTAAGGGAAATATAATTTCCTGCGTTTGAGGAACGAATTAGGAAGAAATTATTTTCCCTTTTTCGATCAGGTATATAAGCTTGCTCTCTCAAGTACTTACATACCACGTTACCATTTGAATAAATATATACTATATTTATGTTGACTTTTGTTGTACGATGAGAAAGTCTAAGGGTTAAGGGAATAGGTGTTTTTGAGAGGGAAAATTCTAGGGTGCCCGTGTTTCTTGGGATTTAGCGAAAAACGCAATCGGTTGACATGTTGTTTTTAATGCATTTTTTGCAGGACTAAGGACGTACTTTAGATAGCAACAGACGGGAAAGCAAAAGATTTGCCATTAAGCCATCTGTGAAGCTTCAAAGATGGCCAATTTCACTCTATTTTCAATATGGCCAAAAACCAGTGGTGTGACACCGACTCTCGATCCGGAGTGCGTTATGTTTCTGAATCCCTGGGTACGTCCTGGCAGGGGAGTATAAAGTGCTGACTGTGCAATTTAGGCTGTTAAACGATCAATTGATTTTTTACGAATAAGCATTTGATTTCATTTGTGCAAAGATTTTCATGCAGTTTAGTTCTTAGTGCGGAACTTTTCGATAATTTTTTTCGAGTGGTTAATATATCTGTACTCGTTGAACTGGGACTTTTGATTACTTACTTTGAGAATTATGACAAAAGAAAAAGTATTGGTGGATTATATATATTTGAAAAATCATTTGAAAGAAATCAGTGAATAAAAAGTGAGTGTGGAAGAAAAAATACTAGTCTACGTGAAAAATTATTTTTCATAGTTATGTGATATTCTTAATAATTTAGATTTAACCGAACAATCCCGACTTTTAACGCTCCGAAAAAAGAAGACTTTTGAAAACACTGTGGAAAAAAATGAAAAAAGACACGCGAACGCCGGTTAGCTTGTTGTCTGCAAAATGTAAATGGTTGAATGGTTGCAATTTGGACTAGTCTAAGATGTTGTCGTTTGATAAAGAGTAAAACCGACTTACCCGACAGAAAAAAAAAAAACAATTAGACTAAATGTCATTGTCGATTGAACAAAGAATCCTCACACCGGACGAACGGTTTTGGAATTCAGTTGAAGAAACTTTATTTGAGAGTATAAACTGACTCTGGCCAAGTTGACTTTCTTTACCAAGAAAATGGCTATGCATGGTCAGGTATTGTCCTTCAATAAATTCGAAGAATGTTTCGCTCACCGCTGCTGATATGGCAAAACAGAAGACCCTTGGCCTAAGGAAACCATTTTGTTTTACCGTTTGATAGGGGAGGATAGGCGTACTTCGTGGAAAAAGATCTCCAGTTTCTCAAAAAAAACCAGGTCATGTCGAAACGCTGATGATGCAAGATGTAGAACTGATACCAAAGTTGTTGCCAGGGGAAACATATACTCTTGAGATGGTTATGAGTTATTCTCCTTGCAGGAGATGTAGCGATGAACTTATAAATTTCAAAAGTAAATTTAAGTCGTCACAGAAAGACCTCAGAATCACCATAAGGATAGGTTCATTTTACCAGATTTTTAATCCTCGAAATACGTACAACATGGATGGTCTATTAAACCTAACACGTGAAAACGTTGTTTTGAAAATTTTCGATGGTGATTCTGATTGGACAGACTTTTTACGTGACGTCATCAACCTAGAGGAGGAGCGTTTCTGTAACTGGTTGGCTGTAACTGGGGACCCGGCGAGGAGGGCACGTGAATATATAGACAGGTGTATTTGAAAGATATTTATGGCTGTCGCCATGGAGAAGTGTCTAAACATGACCTGTATGAAATGGGGGCGGTCGTCAGTCCTATGGAAATTCCCGATATCTTCGAGAGAAGAAATACCCGAAGTTTTATTGTGCAACATGGATATCACTGGCACGTACCCTTTCATCCGACAAGTTGACTGTGTAGTAAAGTAATTTTACAAAAACGAAAAACTGGAAAGAAACAACCAAATTAATCCGTTTTCTTAAGTTCCGTGTTGCAAAGACCATGAGAAAGATGTAACCAGCATTTGTCCTTTCCCAACCATGATTTTTACCCTTTCAAAGGCAAATTCTCTCAGTTGAGCAGTATGTCCAATAACGACTAAACGTTAAACGTTGTCCGTGGTTGTGAGGTAGAACGTCGGCCCCGTAACAAGAAGGTCCCGAGTTCGATTCCTGGGAGCGGTTGTCAACTTTTCATTGGCCCACACACTCTGCGCCTTTACTCGTGCAGTTCCCAGGAAGCAGGGTAGAGAGAGATTTACATAAGTTGTACAAGCTTATTTTTCAATCGATGTAAAGTAAATATGTTTAAAGTTCTTAAAGACTAAAAGTTGATCCTAGGTAAAACATTGAAAAAGAAAAGTCATGAAAAGTATTGTTGAATAATTTTGATGTCGACGGATAGATTACAGATCATAACAAATAAAGAATAATCAAGATAAATGTGATATGGTTCAACAACGATAAATTGTCACTTGAGTAATACAGACAAATGATCAATACAATGACAAAGTTCGGTATTATGTACATGTCATTATCTGTAAAACGTTGGTTTAGCACATTGGCAAAAAGTATTAAACCATGAACTGTCAGCCTGCGCAGTCAGCGCAGGCTGACATGGGTTGAAAATTTTGCTATTTGTAATTTTATCCGCATGCCAAACGACCTTTGTAAAATGGGAGAGGTCGCCAGTCCTATGCAAGCTATCGAAAATTACGTGAGAAGAAGTTTTATTTTTTTCAGTTTTATTTCGCAACTTGGACTTCATTGGTAAGTACCGTTTCCTAGGACAAGTTGACTGTACCGTATTGTAATTAACAAAAAAGGAAAATTGCAAAGAAACAATCACATTAAATCTTTTTCACAAGTCCGGTATTGCAAAGACCCTCAGGAGGACATATCCGGCATTTGCTCCTTTCCCCACCATGGATTTTAGTCTTTCAAAGACAATATCCTTTGTTTGAGCAGCATATCCAGTATTGACTAAAGTGTGGCATTAGATAAAAAGTTGAAAAGGAAAAATCTTGTGACATATTGTGGATAATTTTGATGACGACAGACAGTTCATTGATCATAAGAGCACAAAGAATAATAAAGTAAAATGTACTACAGTTTAACAACGATAAATTGTCATCTGTATAATACAAGCAGTACAATAATACAAAACCAGGAATTGCATTGGAGTCATGATCTGTGAAGCGGTGGTTTAGTGCAATGGCAAAAAGTATCAACCTTGGCAGCCAAGGCAAGCTGACATGAGTTGAAACTTTTTGCTATTTGTAAAAGCTTTTGGCAAAGTATCATTCTACCTAATAATTGCCCCGGTTTTAGACTTCCGCCTGGCCACGCGCCTACGCACATGTAGATACGACAATCGGGAATCTTTTTATGCACATTTCCGATGACAACCAGTTTGTACATTTATTTTCTAACTCGGTTTAGCTATTACATTGGCACACTTCAGCAAAAGGTTGCTTCTCAGCATGGCTGTTGTTGCCGCTGCTAATCGATTTACATGGCGCCACTATATTCGAGCTCGTGTGACTGGATGTATTTCAAAATGGAAACCCCCTTGATACGGACGAGGTTAGATGTAGGCACGGAATCGGCCGAGTTGTGCAGAGTGTTAGACGTGATTGCAGGTATTCTTCAATGTATCAGTTCTTCAATCGTCATCGTTTTATCTCGTTTTCTGATAAACAACATACTGAGCGATAAGGAAAACTTCCGTCTAGCTACGTGGAATCAAAAACGAAACTAGAGATCGAACAAGAGATTAACGCCCATAACTGACAGCCCACAAGCTTGCGAGTGCGTTAAATAAACAGTATTGAATCGAAATTTCTCTTTATCATTTTATCTCTCTGCCAGGTGACAAAATTTTGGAATTGTTGAAATCCAAAGCATTTACAGACGAGAAATAAAATGTACGGCTCAAATGGTGGAAATTGTTTTTTAAAGAGTTGAATGCATTGTGGAAACAGGAAAAAATGCTGCTTTCCCCACTATGTATCAAAAACACCTTCTTTCTCAGAGTCGTTAAAACTCGGGATTGTTTCGTAAAGGTTTAAAGGATATTTATGAACCATGCTCTGTAAAAAGGGAATCGGCAAAAACTATCGACCCATGTCAGCTTGCGTAGGTCACGCAGGCTGACACAAGTTAAAACTTTTTGCTACTTGTAAATTATCTGTATATTCTAGGACCATTCTACCTCCAGACCCATTTGTTTGTCACAATAAATGGATTTTAAGGATCCATAGTTATAACACGACTTGCTAAGTATAATAATTCACGGAGATACATTAACCCTTTACCAAACTGTCCCGAGCAGAGAGCATTTGAAAACATTGTGGGAATAGGAGAAAATGCTGGTAACCAGCATTTTCTCCCTTTCCCATGATGTTTTCTACCTTGAATAGATAAGGTTTTCGTATTTGAGTCACATTTATTTTGTTGTCTGCAAATGATTTTAATTATCTGTGGACAAATCTGCCATTTTGTTGTTTAGTAAGGAGTTAAATCCCCTTTAGCCAAAGCATGGCTCATTTTGTTATTCTTATCATTAGCCCATAGCCAAGCACAGTTTGAGATGTTCTTGAAGACAATATAGATCAAGACCAGACTGCCTTTTACAGACTGACCTTGTCTTTGAAATAATATTTAGGCCTTGAACATAGCTAATAAATAAAATACCAATTTAAGTGCTGTATCCTTGTCGAAACAAAAGAATATAGGCTGAAGGACAAGTTTGGATTCAGTATGGTTACTTTTAATAGTTGAGACTGGTTAACAGAGAGAGAGAGAGAGAGAGAGAGAGAGAGAGAGAGAAAAGAAAAAGTCAGTCACATGCAGAAAAATACCCATTTACTCAAATGTTAAGCCAAATGTAGCCTATTTCGTCGATATTTTATAAAAGTATAGTCATTCTTGTGTCTTCGTGACAAATATTACTAATGGCGGTTGCGAGGTTGCATCGACGGATAGAAAATGTTATTTTGGACTTGGCTCCTGTCCACTCGTTCAACTATGGATGCTGCATGCTGCTTGCCACGTGACTTTGTACGACCTTCGCCTTACATATCCATGTAACTGGCAAGAAAGTGGAGTGGAAAATAAGTAGTTCGGAAACTTTAAGAAATATCACATTCTAAACAATTCCCAATCTCTATAACAAAGAGTTGAAATAACAATCATACATTTATAGCAGAATGCAATCACATTATCGTAACTTTAACTGTAACCACAGGTCCATAAAGCTCCATCGGTTTATCAAGAAACACTGAAATCTTTACCGCTTGATCAGCGGACACCGTTACTAAAAATAGTACATTTGCGCATCACCTCTATATCGCATATAGTAACACAAGGTCTGCGACTAAATCGTAATATAATAGTGTTATTACTGGTATATACGATATAGAGGTGATGTGCCATTTTCTATTTGAAGGAACGATGTCCTATGATCGAACAATGAAAGTTTTATAATAGTGTTATTATATACGATATAGAGGTGATGCGCCAATGTTTTATTTTAAGGAACGGTGTCCGATGATCGACCAGTAAAAGTTTTGGTGTTCTGAGATAGAACAATCACAATTTTAAAGTTATATCACAAAATAAATTCTCAATCTAAAATCTGTATCACGGAATTCAACCACAAAATAAATTTTGTATCACAAAACTAAAACACAAGCTAAAATTTGTATCTCAAGTCATTCACGACCTAAAATCTGTATCAAAGCAGAAAACCTTTCAGTTACAAAATCATGACATTAGAAAAAAAAAATTTTTTTTTTGCTCACTTGCTACAATAACACAATAACATTTAAGTGTGTACAACTTGACAAAATTGTGGACTGGTCAATTTTGAATGTATCTGCAGACGACAATTTAGATGTGACTGAAATGACGGGATCTGTATTTGTAAACCACAAAAAAAACATAGTTCAAATGGTGGAAATTGTTTTTTGAAGGGTAAAATTGTGGACAAAGGAGAAATTGGTGGTAACCTTTTTTTACCCACTTTTCCCCAAATGTTTTAAAGATTTTTTTTCAGGGTCTTTATAATTGTTCAACTGTTAAACTTCTTTGGTAAAGGGCTAAGGTACTTTGCCAAAAATTAGTAGGTCAAGGTCCAAGTGTACATATCGTGCAGTCTGACCTTGGATCAACACTTCGCTGTCATTTGTAAGAGGTTACGACAAAGACAGCCTCAAAATGCTGCTTATGTCTTAACAAAACGAAACAATTTTGGACTCGCCCATTTTGAAAGCACTTGCAGACAATCAATTAGATTAAGCTGGAACGATGGGTTCTGTATTTGATAGTTAAGAAAACATCGTCGGAACGGGAGAATATGCTGGTTACCAGCATTTTCTCCTTTTCCTATGTTGTTTTCGGAAGCCTTCTTGTTCAAGGCCGTTAAAACTAGGGATTGTGTGGTAAAAGATTAATATACAATTCATCGAGGTACCTATAAACTCCTAAACAGTCTGAAGATGAAAGGTTAACCAATCGACGGTTAACCGGTTATATTTTTTTCAAGTTTGGCATTTGCATTTGTATTTCCTCAAAATCATGCACAGATGTATAAAGTAATTCGGTTAAAGTCCCGTATATAATTTCGAGCGATATTCACAGAAAATGATCTCACTGTCTCGCGAAATTTACCTTTTGCCGATCCCATACCGTAAATAAATTTTGAAAACTTTTCTTTTTCAAAAAAAAAAAAAAACCTTTGCGTTACAAGGAACTGTTCCTCTTACCCAATGGCCTCTCCTCATTTTAACTAGAAATTACCCTTTTCGCGAGGGAAAGATGACGTATGGCTTGATCTTTGTGAAACATTCTTTTTTTTTTAAAGGCACACTAACGTCTAATGTGAAAGATATTGAGATCAAATTATGGACAAATTTGATTCACATAAGTTAAAAGTATTGATATTATTACGCAATTGATGATGTGTTACAGTGCAACCTGTCGAAGTTCTAGTCGCTTTGCACACAGAAAAATGTACTTTAAAAACTAGAACAAAAGTTGGCAAAAACCTTAGAAAAATGTATTGTAAAACTAAGAAAAAAAATTTCAAAGTTTTGTTCTGGTTTTACAATACATTTTTCCTGCAAGCAACAATTTGTACGGTAACACAGTATCAGACTCATAATAATATCCAGTATCTTTTTTCAACCCTTTACCAAACGACAAAATTTTAGACAGGTCCAAATTGAAAGCATTTGCAGACGACAAAATAAAAGTAACTTAAAAATTGAAATTTGTTTCCAGCAGAGCAGAAAACATTGTGGGAAAATGAGAGAATGCTGGTTACCAGCATTCCCTCCTTTTCCCACAATGTTTTCAAAAGGCTTCTATCTCAGCGTCGTAAAAACCAGGGATTGTTTGGTAAAGTGTTAAATGGCATGAATTAGATTTTTCTGTAATTTGACCCCCAAAGTGTTTACATTAGCAGCTAGTGGGCCTTTTTACCTTTTACCACACGATCCCGAGTTTTTGAAAACATAAATTGATAAGCAGGAAATACTGTAACCAGCATTTTCTTCTTTTCCCACAATATTTTCTAACCTATCAAAGACTGATTACTTCATTTGAGCTACGTTTAACTTCTCTTGTGCAAATGCTTCCGATGCGGAAAAGTCCAAAGTTTGCTCGTGTGGTAAAGAATTAAATAGCTTTAAAAATGAAATACAGTACATTAGAATGATTTCAAAAAAAGAAAGATTTTATCTATTTATGCATTCAAAGTTGTTAGGTTTATCAAATTTGATTTTCAGTAAACTTATACTTTCGTTTTCCAAACCCCGTTTATATAATTAAAATGTTTAAAACGGTCACCCTTATTCCCCAACCGCCATAAATGAAAACAACTACCATTTCAGGGATATAACTGAATGACCTGTTGTGGAGAGTGAACACAGTGGTTTCATTCTTAGTCTAAATCTAGATTTAGAAAGTAACATAACTTCTGATTAGCTAAACCATCTCGTTTAGCAAATCAGAAGTTGTGTTACTTTCAAATCCAGAAAGTCCTTGAGAATAAACTAAGAACGTTTATAAGAATGGTTGGTGAGTACGGACTCAGACTTCACAAGAAAAATGAGTCAGATCATAGTCAGACCCTCCACCATACAGTCTCCAGATTTAACGATTCAGCGAAACAGGCCTTTTGAAACCATAGTGGGAAGCTTAGTGGGAAAGGAGAAAACCACTGGTTAGCATTTATGATGTTTTCTTAAATATGAATTGTATATGTATGTAAATTATGGCAATAAAATGTGTTTAAACTATGATGTTTTCTCCATTTACGAAAGCAAATAAAACCACCTAACCAACATTGAATTTGTGGTCTGCATTAGAAATTGTAACCTTACCGATTTCTATTTCCCCACTGTATTGATCTCCCTTGCTGAGTTTCGAGAATATCTTTTCCTCATCGAAATGTCATTAAGTACCTTTTCTCGTAAAGAATTATGAAATAATTATTTATCATTAAACTTAGTTTAAACATATTTATTTTACATCGATTGAGAAACAAGTCCTTATGTACAACTTATACTAATATCTATCGATTAAACTTCCTGGGAACTACACAAGAACTCGCACCGAATGTGTGGGCCAATGAAAAATTTCCAAAGTTGACATCCGCTCCCGGGTATCGAACTCGGGACCACATGGTTACAAGGTCGACGCCCTACCTCTCACAACCACGGACACCATTAAACTTAACAGCTGGAAACTCAACTCGTGATTTTTCATCGGCCAAAAAAAAAAAATTACACAATTATGTCTTTACAAGAAGAAAGTGGGGGGGGGGTCGGGTGTTATTAATCATTTCATTGTATTGGTACACTCGTCACAACTCGGCCGATTCCGTACCTACATCTAACCTCGTTTGTATCAAAGGGCATTCAGCATACCTCGGGTGATGGGAGCCATCAAATCCCTCGGCTGTATCTGATGGATTGATATGCACCAGATCGATACATACCCGGAAATACGCCGGTTTACCGTTCTGAAAATTGTAAGTCTCCTCTTAAAAAAAAAGAAAACTTGAGTTTCAATTTTCTATCGAAACCTTTCTAACTATATTTCAGTTAAGTTGGCAAACAGTTCGTACATTCATTATTTAACGTGGTTTATCAATTCCGATTGAAGTTTTCACCGACAGATAAACAGATGTGAATAACTTCATCGAGGTTGTTTATATCGTTGCTAAATGACTGACAGAGGCGCGCCATGTATAAGATCACGTGATTCGCAGTTCAAATGGAAACGACCGTTATACGGACGAGGTTAGATGTACGTACGGAATCGGCCGAGTTGTGACGAATGTATCAAAGGGGTATCCATTTTGAAATATAGTCCTACTGCCAGTCACATGATTTTAAACATGGCGGCGCCCATGTACAAATCGATAAACAAGTCAATCACAGCCACAAGATAAGCAACTTGTCGCTGAAAAATGCCTACAATTTGATAGACCAAGTAAGAAAATAAATTTACAAACCGTTTGTCAACAGAAATGTATTTAGACAGATTCCGATAGGGTGTTTTCTTTTTCTTAATGTAATATTACGATTTAAGAACGGTAAAGCGGTGTATTTCTGGCAAAGAAATGTACCGTGTAGGTGCATATCAAGCTCTGTGATACTCCCGAGGGACTTTATAAATTGAGGTTTTCCGAATGTGTATTGGTAGTCAAGTTCTTCTTTCGTTTTCATTTCCTGTAATAAGTTCTTTATAGTTTTATTTTCAAAATCTGTTTTTTTACACCTAGTTTTTTGTAAAGAAATATTAACGACTGGCCATTTACGGAAAATCGTTCTATTGAATCCTTTACCAAACAATCCCGTGTTTTAACGACCATGAAGAAGTGGCATTTTGAAAAAAAATGTGGAAAATAGTGGAATCTACCGGTAACTAACATTTCTTCATTTTCCACAATAATTTCTACCTTAAAAAAAAATCACCCTTTATTAATTGGATCATATTTTACTTGTCGTCTGAAAATGCTTTCAATTTGGACCGATTAAACCTTTGTCACGTGGTAAACATTTTCCCACCCATTCCCGTGTTTATCAACTCTGATGAACCCGTTACCAAACAATGCCGAGTTTTCACAATCCTGAGGAAGAAGCCTTTTGAAAACACTGTTGGAAAAGGAGAAAATGCTGGTAACCAACATTTTCTCCTTTTCCCGCAATGTTTTTTACCCTATCAAAGACAATGTCTATCACTTGAGCCACCAATAAATTGTTGTCTACAAATGCTTTCAATTTTGACAAGTCTACATTTATGTTGTGTAGTAAAGAGTTAAGGAACATTTTGGAAAAAAGACAAATTACATTAGTTGAGTCACATTTAATTGTCGTTTGCAAAACCCTTGTTTTAACAAGCTCGATGAAAAATATTGTTGAAAATAGTGTAGTAAAGGTTACCAGTATTTTTCCTTTTTCCACAATGTTTTTACCCTTTAAAAGACGAATCTCATTAATTGAGTCACATTTAGTTTGTGGTCTGAAAATGTTATTAATTTGGACAGATTTAAACCGTTGCCGTCCGGTTAAACTTTTCCTCCATCAACCCCCTGTTTTAACAATCTGAGGATGAGGACTTGTGAAAATTTAATGGAAAAAGGTGAAAATGTTGGGAACCAGTATTTCCTCCTCTACTCACACTGTTTTCTATTCTATAAAACACGAATCAAAGAGCCTTTGCGGACAGTGTAGATCAAGATCAGATTGCACAGAACGTGCAATCTGATCTTTGATCTACACTGTCCGATAAGGAGATGTATTCCCCCCCCCCCCAAAAAAAAATACCGATGAAATAGCAAAATTTAGATTTTTACTATCGGCTTAAAATTTTCGTTTCACTTATTTAGCAGGTTAAGGGTTAACCCCTAACCTGCTACATAACTAAAATTGAAATTTTCATTTCGATAGAAAAAACTTAAATATTGCTATTTCAAAGTTATATTTTTGGGCATAATATCTCCTTATCGGACAGTGTAGATCAAAGATCAGACTGCACGTTCTGTGCTGTCTGATCTTGATCTACACTGTCCTCAAAAGGTCAGAGAGTCGTGCTTAGCAGCCTAAGTGTTAAATGAGTCACATCTGATTTACTTTCAATTTGGACCAGTCTAAATGTTTGTCGGCTTTGTAGAGTTTGTCTCAGTGACCTACTTTTTAGCCAAACGTAGTAAAATTTTTTTTAACTTTTAGATATCATAAACATTCTGACCACCTTTCATGAGTATTGGACAGAAAATGTGGTCTTTAGTACACAAAAGTTTTCCAAGATTTGACCCGATGGATTTTAAGGATCCATAATTATAACACGACTTGCTAAGTATAATAATTCACGGAGATACATTAACCCTTTGCCAAACTGTCCCGGAAATAAAGCTTTTGAAAACATTGTGGAAACAAAAGAAAGTGCTGGTAACCGGAATTTTCTCCTTTTTCCCAAGATGTTTTCTATCCCAACGAAGATAAGTTTTCAGCTTTTGAGCCACATTTATTTTCTCGTCTGCAAATGATTTTAATTTGGACAAGTCTAACATTTTGTCGTTTGGTAAGGAGTTAAATCCCCTTTAGCCAAAGCATGGCTCCTTTTGTTATTCTTATTATTAGCCCATAGCCAAGTACAACATGAGTTGCTCTTGCAAACAATGTAGATCAAGGTCAGACTGCTTTTTACCTTGTCTTTGAAGTAATATTCAGGTCATGCACGTAGCTAAGAAACAAAATGTTTCATGCGCTGCATCCCTGTCGAAACAAAAGAATATAAAGGTCAAATTTCGGTTAAATTTGGTTACCTCTAGTCTTTATCCGAATGGGAGGATGTTGGGATAGAAATGTTGGGAGGATGTTGGGATGGAAAGAATATCTCCAATTGAAAGGTAGACTGGATTGCTTTTTTTGTTCATTTAGATCTATAATTTATGCTGATAATAAACAAGAAATATTGCTTTTTTGTGGATTTATTATTTATACTGATTATAAACAGGAATTATCTTAGAGAGAGAGAGAGAGAGAGAGAGAGAGAGAGGTCGCGTGGTTATCCCTATACCACACAATACCGACTTTAACGCCACTGAAGGAAAAGGCCTTTGAAAGCATTTTGGGAAAAAGAGAAAACCAGGAGTTTATCCTTTTTTCACACTGTTTTCTACCCTATTCAGGACAAAAATCGTCAGTTCAGCAACATTGATTGTCTCTGCATATGTTTTTAATTTGGCCCGGTCAAAAATTTTGTCGTTTGGTATAGACATTTATATGAAATATCACATGCTTAACAATTTAATTTTTTGGATTTAAATTAGAAACATACATTTATAGCAGATTTCAATCACATTATCATAGCTTTGATTTTATCAGATAACCTTATTTGCTCCCTTGTTTTCTGTGTAATATACCCACTACAAATTTTCTTATTTTATACACGTTTGATATCATATTTGTGTGACGTCATTTTTGACGTCATTTGTACGTATTTTATAAAAGTGAATAGGTTTTATGGATATTACGGCGGATGCTTCTGTAGATGGTTTTGCATCTTCTGATCTATATTTTGTGAAACATCGTTTGTGATAAAAAGAATCTGACATGAGATGACGTTTGAACATTTTCCTTAGACTCGTTTAATACAATTTCATAACAAAACTCATGTCAAATCTTATATATCTAGATCTATGTCACAATAGCAAAATTCAATCATGAACTAAAATCTGTATCACAAAATACAATCACAAGCTACACGTAAAATATGTATCACAAAATTCAACTTCTAGATAAAGCCTATAGATCTATCACAAAATTAAATCACAAACTAATTTTTTATCACAAAACTCATTCACAAGCCTAAATCTGTATAAAAGCAGTAAAAATTTCATATCAGTGACAAAAACATTAAATTCTAGACATCGATTTTTTGGCTCAAATGAAGTGGTGAAGGTGATTCATAGTGATCGTGTTGTGTCCTTCTTTCCCGGTGCCCTGGCATACAAAATTAGGATTTTGAATCAAATGTGGCAGATAAAAGTGTCTCATACGTTAGACGGTTCTATTAAAAGGAATGAGCGACTCTGTGATAATGAACACTTTACATTAAAGGCACCCTTGCGGACAAATGTAAACAATTCGTCGGTGAAAAAGAAGACAAATTTAACCGCTAAATAAATGAAATGAAACTTTTAAGCCGATAAAAACACCCAAATGTTGCTATTTCAAAGGTATATTTTGGGGAAAATATATCCGCGTCGGACAGTGTAGATCGAAGATCAGACTGCACGTTCTGTGCAGTCTGATCTTGATCTACACTGTCCGCAAAAGGTCCTTGAGACGCGCTTAACAGCTTAAGTGTTAATTCATACCATTTAAAAGTATGGATATTATTATGAGTCTGATAATATGTTGTTGTACTGTCTGCTGAAGTTGCAACATGGCTTGCAACACGCGAAAAGGGGCATTCGGACATTTGCTTAAACTGTCATATCGGATCAGCCTGCGCAGTCCGCGCAGGCTAATCCGAGACGACACTTTCCGTTTTTATGTAATTTTCTGTTTTCCCTATGTCTACTGTAGTCGTAAAGTGCAGTCTTGGATTAGCCTGCGTGGACTGCACAGGCTAATCCGAGACGACACTTTACGCAAATGTCCGAATGCCCCTTTTCGCTTGTTGCAAGCCATATAATGGCAGAAAAATTGTAGAACGAAGGCTTTTGAAAGCATTGTTGGAGAAAGATAAAATGCTGGTAAACAGCATTTTCTTCTTAACATTTCCTCTTTTTACCACTATATTTTATACCTTTGCATACCTAAACCCCAATATTTGTGCAAAATTTGAGATGTCGCCCTCAGATGCTTTCAATATGGATATGTCTACAAATTTGTCATCTTGTAAAGGGTAACGCGATCTGTTCGAAGTATGTCGTGCTCGAAAAATACATAGATATTTCTCCTTCGTGCTTATCGAGTTTTTTGGAAGATAAGCAGAACATAAAAGAAACTATGGGGTAAAAATTATAAACACATTCCAAGATTTACTACCTTGATAAACCATGCATACTCAGTGTTTGGTTAATAATATTTCTCGACTTACTTTCGCCCTGCCGGATAGCTCAAAGGTAAGCGTATCTGACTTGTGACCTGGTGGTTGCGGGATCAATGCCCGGTCAATGACAGTAAACACCCGGCTAGAGATAATGTATGGTGTTTGACGCCGTTTACAACATTATTTCAGTTATATCCAGTGCACCTATCCATGCTTTCATGGAGATTCTGTTACCATTACTACGCATAATATTCTTCCCAAACCATTGCCTACTTTCCCAGATAACTTCGTCGAAACAATGATTATCATCAATCTTTGGGGAAAAAAAAAAAAAAAAAACGGCCGAGCTGGGGATTTGAACCAGCGACCTCCTGGCCTGTTCTGAAGTCCTGTGCGCTACTGACTGCGTGACCAGGGCTTGGCGTTTGAAGCAAGAGTTATCACGCAATATTCTCTGGGTCAATGACTGTTAAACACCCGGGTAGAATTTCACGTCCTATAGATCTGTATACCTTTTGTTCTGTAGTTTTAACACTATTTTATCAACCCTTTGTCACACAATACTGAGTTTTAGAGACCCTAAGGAAGAGGGCTTTTGAAAAAAATTGTGGGAAAAGGAGAAAATGCTGGTAACCAGCATTTTTTGTCTTTTCCCACAATGTTTTCTACAGTTGTAAAGAGAAAATTCAGTTTAAGAGTCATATTTAAACCGTCGTCTACAAATGCTTTCGATAAACGGTTGAAGGAGTATTCAAAGATTTTTTTTTTTGCTGTTAATCATTTTTCTTTGTTAAATACCCATAAACATTACAAAATATACTTTTTTCTGTACAACCTAGACAAAATGAATGATTATATGGTCTGCAACATGCGAAAAGGAACTTTCGGACGTTTGCGTAAAGTGTCGTCTCGGATCAGCCTGCGCAGTCCGCGCAGGCTAATCCGAGACGGCTCTTTACGTCAACATTAGATTTTGTCCTACATTAGACTTGCGTGAAACAGAAAATCACACACGATCGGAAAGTGTCATTTCGGATCTGACTGCGCGGACTGCGCAGGATGATCTGGGAAGACACTTTACGGAAATGTCCGAATGTCCCTTTTCCCGTATTGCAGGCCATATTATGCAGTACAAATGTGCAAATTTGGGGTCAAATGGCAGATTGACTAAATTGATAGCCCATGCATACTTAGTGCTTGGATGACATTATTCTCGACTTTTTTCGGGGGATCTGCGTGACCTAGTGGTAAAGTGTAGGACTCATAAAGTAGAGGCCCCAGGCCCGAGCCTCACTGGAAGCACTGGTTTTTCGTTGGAGTGTCCTTGGGCAAGACACTTTAGAGCTCTAGTGTAGTACTGGTGAAACCCAGGACATGCATGAATATGTGACCTGTCGCCGTGATATATCTCAAGTAATGTTGATAGCAGCGTAAAACACCAATCAATCAATCAGTCAGTCAATCAATCAATCAATCAACTGTCCGTTTGTTTCTGACACAGGATTGAATTCCCTGGAACCGGGGCTAATGTAACTTTTTAACTTATTTGCTTATTGAGCAAAATCTCAGCAGTTGCTTCTTTTTTCCCAGAATATTAAAATTATTCGTACTGCAGGCAGGGGCATAGCGGCCGTAATGCACAATGTACAAGTGCGAAATGTAGGAAAAAATTGGAACAGGCCAAACATTCGGTTTTGACTGTACGCAAAATACGCAAGTGGATAATGTAAAAAAAAAAAACAGTCGAAACATTCGGTTTTGACTGCACGCAAAATACGCAAGTGGGAAATGTAAACAAATTGGGAACAGTCAAAACATTCGATTTTGACTGTATAGAACAACCCCATATTCACTGTTAAGCTTGACCAGCCCGCATAGCTCAGGTTTTAAATCCACAGTGTAGATCAAAATCAGATGCCGTTTTCACCATCTATTCTTACAAACACCCTCATTTTTTATATCTGAGATTTTCTAAATTGGAAAGTACCACCACTTCTGATTAGCGAAACCAAATGGTTTAAGAATGTTTTTAAGAATGGTTGGTGATATACAAAACCTGATCTTGTTTTACACTGTCCGCAAAAGAGCACAACGTCGTGCTTAACAGCCTAAGTGAGAAATACGACTCTCGATTCGGAGTGCGTTATAATTTTGAACCCCTGGTTACGACACTGGCAGGAGAGTATAAAGTGCTGAATGTGCAATTTGGGCTATTAAACGATTATTTGATTTTTTTAAATGAATAAGCATTAAAGTTCATTTGTGCAAAGATTTTCATGCTGTTTAGTTCTTGGTGCGGAACTTTTCGATAACTTTATTTTTTTCAAGTGGTTAATAGATCTGTACTCGCTGAACTGGGACGTTTAATTACTTATTAAATGAGGATTATGTCAATCGAAACATTAAAAAAATCAGCTGATAAAAAGTGAGCGTTGGAGAAAAAATACTACGTGAAAAATTATTTTTCATAGTTTTTGATCATTTACCAAACAATTCTGAATTTTAAGGACAAAAAAAAAAACATTGCGGAAAAAGAAAATGCTGGTAACCAGCATTTTCTCGCTTTCCCACAATGTTTCCTACCACTTAAATGACGAATGACATCATGCGAGCGCCATTTAATGATAATGATAATGGTCTTTGGTTCAACAACGATAAATTGTCACCTGTATAATACAAACAAAAGATCAATACAATTAAACAAAATTCGGTATTATATACATGTCATTATCTGTAAAACGGTTGTTTAGTACATTGGCAAAAAGTAGCAAACCATGTCAGCCTGCGCAGGCAGCGCAAGCTGACATGGGTTGAAACTTTTGCTTTTAGTAATTTTTCCGCATGCCAAAGGATAATTCTACTTCAGACTGAGCTAGTTTTAGAGAACATTGATACACATTGCGGGACGACTTGCTCGAAGAGAAACCATTACTTAGATGTATTAAACCTCATTCCCCGCACCCTACCCCCTCCAGCTCATATACATTTTGAAGCATCGGTGTATGAATACTTCGGAATGCATTGTACTGATTATCTCATTGATTTCAGTGTTGTGTAATTTGATCCATGTCAGTGCGCCATAAAACAACATTATTAAATTTGATCCGTGAAAAAAGAGAGTTTAATGCATCTGCAAAAGGTATCGACCCAGACTAGCCTGCGTAGGGCTCACAAAATGACCCAGGTCGAAACTTTTCGCTATTTGTTAATTTTCTGCGCGTCAAACGATCATTCTACCTCATGAATGAGCCGATTATAGACAAAGAAGACCCACATCATGAAAAGACTTGCATAAAAAAAAAGAAGAGTTACAAATATGCATTAAACTCGCTCTTTTCCCCAGAACATAGCTCATATAAGGCCTGCAACACGCGAAAAAAGGCATTCAGGCATTGCGTAAAGAGTCGTCCCGGATCAGCGTGCGCAGTCCGCGCAAGCTTATCTGAAACGACACTTTCCGTTTTAGTGTAATTTTCTCTTTTGCGCATGTCTACTGAAAAACAAAATTTAATGTAGTCGTAAAGTGCCGTCTCGAATAAGCCTGCGCAGACTGCGCAGGCTAATCCGAGACGACGCTTTACGCAAATGTCTGAATGACCCTTTTCGCGTGTTGCAAGCCATTATTATATTTTATGGGTATGTATTACTCTCAGACGATTATAATGTCTTTCGGCTGATTTCATGATAAGTGGGAAAACCGGTATTCTTTTCATTTAAAATGCCCGTTGTACCGTTTATGTAATGATGCAGTGTCTTTTACCTGTCTTACCTTTTATGTGTTTGTTTTGTTATGTTGTGCATGTAGGCCTAAACAAAGGCTAAAATTATCATCTGAGAGTAATATGTACGAGGTTTTTGGAATGCAACGTATTTTTTCTACGATTTATTTCAGCATTGTTTTATTTCAGCCGTACTCTGTATAACGAGGTTTTATCTATCTCCAAAATGCATTGCTGTCGAAACAGGTAAAGTGTTTATATTTAGAGCTGAAAAGTTAATGTATACAGAAATCTTTGTCACACGTATAATAGAATCGAAAACGAAATTAGAATTTGATATAAATGTGTTTGAGCCTTGCTCTGTGAAAATGGGGTTTAATTAATATCCGTGATGCATTAAACCAATCAGTCATCACACAGTTATGGGTCCATAAAATCTATTGTGTCTAAAATTCGAGTAAATCCTGGAGTAAAACGGTCCTTGAACATGCAGAAAATTTACTAAAGGAAAAGGTGTCGAATCAGATTTGGCTGAGCGGTCTACGCAGGCTAACCTGAGTCTATACTTTTTGCAGATACATTAAACTCCCTTTCAATAGAGCATGACCTCATCATACTCATAGCCAGACAGGATGTTTTGTGATCACAACTATACAAGTGACACGTTGTAGAAAATTGTGAAGGAAAGAATTTGTTTTAAACGATTTTGAAAAAAAATTGAGAAAAAGGAGCTATATAGTTAACTGTTACTCACGGAGGTTTCTTAAGCTGTCAAAAGCATTTATAGATCTGTATGATCAGACATAAGTTGCCAATTGAAATACAATCAACTGACCGTAGTCAAACTCGACTTTCTTCATCTAGATATGGCGATGCAGGGACAGAGGTTGTCTTTAAAAAAATTCAAAAGATGTTTTGCTCACAGCTGCAGATATAGTAAAAACGACCCTTGGCCAAAGGAGGCCATTTTGTTCTACCGTTTGATAGGGGAGGACAAACTAACATCGTGGAAAAAGATCTCCAGTTCGTCCAAAAAACCAGGGCATGTCGAAATTCGAATGATGCAAGATGTAGAACTGATACCTTCGCTGTTGCCAGGGACAACGTATACTCTTGAGATGGTTATAAGTTATTCTCCTTGTAGGAGATGCAGCGATGAACTTATTAATTTCAAAAATAGATTTAAGTCGTTACAGAAAGATCTCAGAATCACCATAAGGATAGGTTCATTTTACCGGATTTCTAATCCTCGAATTACGTACCACATGGATGGTCTATTAAACCTAACAAAGGAAAACGTTGTTTTGAAAATTTTCGATGGCGATTCTGATTGGACGGAATTTTTACGTGACATCATCAACCTAGAGGAGGAGTGTTTCTGTTATTGGTTGGCCTTAACTCGGAAACTGACCAGAAGAAAACGTGAATATATAGACAGGTGTATTTTAAAAGATATTTATGGCTTTTGCCATGGATCGGTGTCTAAACACGACCTTTGTGAAATGATAGGGATCGCAAACCCTATGCAAGTTCCCGAAATTTACGAGAGAAGAAATACCCAAAGTTTTATTGTGCAACTTGGACATCACTGGCACGTACCATCTCCTACGACAAGTTGACTGTGCAGTACTGTAATTTACAAAAACGAAAGAATCAATCAAATTAATCCGTTTTCATAAGTCTCGTGTTGCGAAGATCATGAGAAGGATGTAACCAGCATTTGTCCTTTCCCAACCATGATTTTTACCCTTTCAAAAGCAAAATCCCTCATTTAAGCAGTATTAGTGGGGCAGCTTAAGTCCAAATTTCATGGAAATCGTTCACTTTGTGATACAAGCACCAAATTTGGCGAAGTCAAAGTCTATTATCTGAATGTTATGAAAAGTACGTTATCCACCCGAAAACCCAAGATGGCCGCCAGTTTTCAAGATGGCCGCCAGTCATAACCCTTATTTTATATTATTAAAGTCATTTTAGGTTTATTTTTCTGCAGGACCTGGTTGTTTTCGTGATTTAAACATAATTATGAATGGCTTAATACACTCATATCTATAATTACAAGTGTTTTACAAAAACAGACACGATTTTATCTGAATCAAAGTACTGAAAGAACTGTACTTGGTCATGTTTGTAAGCCTAAACTGGCTGGTACTCAAAAACTTATCCGCTGTATATAACATCATCTTTTATGATGTTAGCGATTCAGAATAGATCTTATGCCAACAAATAAGCTGCTTTAGCCTTGCAAATCAGTGTACTAACATTGACAAAGGTAGACTTTTTTGTTTGAAATCCTTTGCAGAAATTAAAATAAAATGTTTTGCTGTCAATGCATAAGAATTCATTGCAGTCAAGATTGTATTAAATACTTCAGTGGTCAACAGTAAGTAAATTACTGCATAGATTGGTAATATGATAACCCACTGAATAAAGTTGTTTAGATATTTTTTTTTATAAATGTGGCCCTTCATAGAGTCCGAGGCTAATTTGAAGTTGTTTTTTATTGAAGTTATAACAGTGATGCTTATAACAGACCATTTCAGATTTATAAGGTCTATTAATTGTCACTTTCACTCCTATGAATCACAAGGATTTTTTTTTTATTTATATATCACATACATGTATTACAAGTCTATGACATGAGAAATTACCCCGGAAATATCTTAAAAATTAAATGAAGTTTACTTTCTGTTCATAATGTAATGATTTCACTCCAAATGAAAAGTATCAAGATGTACACAAAAGGGGTTGACATAAATCCATTCTCGAAATAGCCTGGGTTTGTTATTCGCATAATGATTCCAAGGTAGTCTTTTGCAAAACATGATTTACTTTTGTCGAACTACAGAGACTTCCTTTCAAAGCATATAGTTTGTGAACGAAAAATCATGCTATAAAAGAAGGAACTATACACCATGAGATCACTATCATTTCTTCCTATAGTTGGGCAATTATTCACTCATATGGAGCAGTACAATAAATTGAAATATATTATTTGTAATATGGGAAACAATATTTATGGAATAAAGTGTGCCATACAAAGAATATCTATCTGATGTGGTGGGTTTAAAACATATTTTGGCAAGTTGTTTGCTTCAAAAGAGGACGGTTTCAATTATAATGAAGTTACAGCTAATTTCTTGCTGCTTGATGCAATAAGTACCATGTTAAGATGTAAATAGCTTTGAATGGCTGACAAAATTCAAGATACAGTTCTTAAAATAAATGATCCGTATCCTGAAGATTCATTACACTACCTTTTGGCATAGTAGACATCGTTTTATTTAGCTGTTTACCACACAACAATGTGTTAGGCTCCAAAATGAAAGCATTTGCACACAACAAATTATAATTATATGGCTCAAATTATTGTTTCTGAAAGTTTGGAAACCTTGACGCCATTAAAAGGAGAAAATACTGGTTACAAGCATTTTCTCCTTTTACCACGATGTTTTCAAAACTCTAGTCGCTTAGGCATGTAATTATATCTGCTACAGTCCCCAATAAATCATAAAAACAACTTGCGAGTGATCTAGGTGGAAGATGACCTATAGATAAACCTGCTACATCAGAAATTATGCCTTTGCTGATCTGTAACCATTTTATGCAGAGTTCTATCAAATATCAATAAATCTAGAATCCACACTAGACAAGCATCTTTGTCATTCATGTTGAAGTATTCTCTATTGACTGATAACTTTGTTTTTGTTTCAGCTCGTGGTGGCTTTATTTTGAAGGCACAACAGCTTTAAATTACTGAGTTTTCTGTCAAAATAGTTGCAGAGCCGCTGCGTGCAGAACTGAGTGTTGATTTTTCTTTGTTGAAAAAGACAATTATCAGATGATCCTGGTTCAGTCATGAGTACCTGAAACAAGACAAAGCTAATTAATGCACAAATTCACACTTTCCTTGCTTGAGCTTTTACCAGTTACACTTACTCAGTTTTTTATTGTAAAGTCTGTTTCTCAATTGATATACGTGCTAGTGGCTCTAACATGGCTAACTTTACCATGCAAATCAAACCCGATAACTGCTATTTGACCGCTATGTAAGCCTAATAAATTATAAGAGTTTGATCCCTTTGGGCCTTGAAATCGATCACATACGGATTAGTTTATTGACTGCCAGTCTCTGCAAACCCTTCACACTAATAACCGATTATCGCGCTTCGAGGGCAAAGGGTTTCAATTTATTGGAAAACAACTCTGCAGGATATATCTGGGGTTGTAAATTACCGGGGTACCAAAACTTATAGATTCCATTTTCCTTTCAGGTCTTACAATTTGACCTCCCCCAAATTCTACCGAAAGAAAGCGTTTGAAAACTTATGGTCAAAGATAGAAATGCTGGTGACCAGCATTTGCTGTTTTTCAAACAATGTTTTCACGCCTTAACTGATTCAAATTCCATATTTTATGCCATATTTATTATGTTCTCTACAATTGCTTTTAAAGTGGGGAAGTCATATATTGCCGGTTCATGAAGAGTTTGAAAAAAAAATTAACACCGCAGGAAAAGTTTATGATGGGACAGAGGCCGAGTGTGTGGGTGTGGGTGAGGTGGGGAAGAGGAACGCTTGAAATATACTAATATGTACATATATTTATTACATCTTTGGAATTCAATCCCTGATTTTTTTCATAATTATATTAAATTCAATCTCTGATTTTTTTTTTCATAGTTTTATGAACAAAAATTGTATAATAATAAAAATACTTCGGTTGGATACATTTTTGAAAAAATACTCACAGAGCTAGGGATAGCGTGAAGAAGTTTCTCTTCTTACAATGTTTTGACATTCAGTATCTCTACCCTGCCGCACAGAGCTGTTGCATTCTAAGCAGACAGCATTTTATTGTAATGGTTTTGTATGGGATCGTCTAAAACGTATATTAGGCTGGGGAAAGTGAGGTGGGAGATCGGACCACACAGGTATCGTCTGACCTATCATGAACAACGCAACCGACTACAAATTTTACTTATTAACCTTAATGTTCGACAGGTCAATTCTGTTTTAAGTAATTTCGTCACTTTTTGAGAACCAGTCAGTGGTTTTGCGAGCACACGCTAGACAGAAATCAGTCTGCACATCCGTTATGGCCAATCTTTGTGTACATTGCGCACTTTCTTTTCTGGCTTATCTTCAGTTGATGACAAACAGCTATTGTAAATTTTATTTTTTCTAAAAACAAAAGCATTCATACAAGATATTAAAAATATAAAATGGCTGTTGTCAGGAAATTTTTAATTCATAATTCCTTTGAATAACAATCACGGTTGTGGTCTAACAAATATGTATAGTATGGCAGAAGTTACCTGAGGCAATCTGAGTCAGTTTACAAATGCAATCACCCAACTTCGGCAATTTTACGCCACGGAAAGTTTACAGAGACTCTGTTCCTTTCTGCCGAGCTATAGATCTATTGTTGGCTCGGAATTAGCCTGGGTTCCAGTCCGATCGTTATTTCCTCTTTTTACATTCGGATGTTTTTTTTTTTTGTCAAAAATGTCATTTCTGACACGGTAACGTCCAAATATAGAAAAGGAAAAAATGATCGGACTGGAACCCAGGCTAGCTTGAGGGTAATCGTAAACCGAACTTTAGAAATAGCCAACATGTAAAAATCAATGTCTGCCTATTTACCTGTATTTCTTAATACATGTAAAAATTAAGGTATCTTTCATATAGAATAAAGAGGAAAAAACATTTTCAGAACTTTAAATCTAAAATAGTTGTAGAATTTTCTTTCATGTGTTGAAAAGTCAAAATTATCTCTAGTGATCTTAAGTCAGACAGCTTATTCATTGTTCATTAATTTGGTAAAATTTTTGGCCCTTTTGACAGTTTTTTAATGCACCTATCCCATTTTTTTATTTCTTTTTCCCTGATTGTTCGGATTGTGCCGGAGTTCCCCGATGATGACCGAGTCTCACGGTTAGATAAACCGTCTATCGGGTATCTTGATTGTTTTACGTAATGTTATACCTTGACATAAGGACCCCATGCTATGTTTGAGATATACAAGTACCTACATAGTAATGGACTGGAGTTTGTACCCGGGTTGTTTGATAATGACAGTATCCCGATGAAATATGTATTAAGTATCCTAAAGATCTGATATAAGACCAGACTTTTGATATTTATGAGAATATTTTTAAGGATTTAAAATTAAGATTGTCAATATATTAAATGAAGAATTGTGCATTTGCTATTTTTTTCCTCTCTTCAGCTTTTACATTCAAATGTGTGGCGATTAATGCCATATCAAAAGTATTGTATGGCGACAGCTCTCATATTCATGTGTCCTTGCTGTTTTCAAACTGGTTCTAGACCTGTTCCATCATAGAAAGCTTTTGAAAACAATGGAGGATAAGGTTCAAATGCTGGTAACCAACATATTGTACTTTTCTCGCATTATTTTTTTCCTTTTTAAGAGAAAAATTCATTGTTTGAATCACTTTTATTTGTCTTAAGAAAACGATTTCGGTTTGAAAAAGTCTGATAATTCATGGTTTGATAAAGAGGTAAAAAATAAAGTTATCCGATTACTGTACACGTACGACTTCTAACGACTCTGCAGTTGATTGGTGAGGAAAAATATGGAAACGGGTGCAATAAAAGGAAAAAATATGGAAACTGGTCAGTAACTTAAAAAAGTTATCTCCTACTTTTTTGAAAAGAAAAAAAAAAAAAAAAAAATCTACATCACTCAAACAGTTTCACCTGCAGAAAGGATTAACCGCAAAAAGAAATGACTCTATTAGATCTAATAGATTGAAATTGATACACACACTATGAATATAGTGGAAGAAGGAAGCAAAACAAATTATTTTTTTCTGAATTCAGTCACCTGTTGATATTGCGATGTCAAGGATTTTTTTTTTTAACCAAAAAAATTACGACATATAGAATCGATTAGGCCCAAGATCAGACTGCTTGTTTTGTACAGTTTGCTATTGATCTATTGAATGCGTTTTTGATGCAGTTTTTAATTGGTCTATTATTAGACCACCTTGTCTGATAAATAGTAATAATCTCAGTCTCCTTAAAAAAACAGAGAGAAAAAAATGCAATTCAAAAAAACATCTATAGTAACAATAAAAAAAAAAAAAAAACTTAACTCGATACAGCATTTTTATACAAAAAATAACGATAGTGCCGTTTTTAAACTAAAAAGTTCCCGTTGTAACAAATGTAAACGAATACTTTGATGGTAATCACAACAAAACAGAGAATACTTCAAGACGTTATAGATTTTCTTCTGGAAATTTTTTTTTTTAAGTTATTGAGCGTCAAAAAGGATGAAAGGGCGAATTTCTAAAACTTTTCTCTAGAAATAAGAAGGAGAATGGGTTAGTGACTTTAAATCAAAATGGACGCAACTTCCCATATTGCTACAGTAATTAAAATTATATTGAAGTAAAGTAGAGATATTATAGAATACTTCTAGACGTTATAGATTTTTATCATTTTAGACAAAAAATGTGTTTTAGTCGATCAAAAGTTTTTTCCTTCTGAAATCCTATGTGACGGGTCGGTATCGGAAATCCTTTGGGACCGGATTATCGATAAATTCCAAGGGGAGTAATTCTTGTTCGACCTGCACGATAAAGTAGGGGATGATTTAGTTTAAACATATTTTATTTGCAAATTCAACTAAAATGTACAAGATAATTTACAAATACAGTTCAAAATTTTATGCAAAATGGATAAGAACGAAAGCAATGCTTATATTGTTCTTCTCCAAGTTGATAGCCTAAACAAACGAATACAAGTCATAAATTTAAACTAATATGCTATACAGTGACAGAGAGATAATATTATTAATAATTGTTTGGGAATAGGGAAGAAATATGTTTTGATTGGAAAACTATGAAATGAGTTAGACTGAGAAGTACAGGAAGAGAAAGGGGAAAGATAAGGTAATGAAGAGATAGTGTAAAGTAGATAAGGTAAAGGAGTGTTCTTAAAAGGCTTTTATATGGTGAAAATATAAATTTGTTCCATTCTATAGTAAGCGTCAGTATTCCTGATAAAATTTAATAAAGGTAGAAAACAAAATTATCATACTGGAAATCGATTGCTTAACCTAATAAATGTTCGAACTTCAAGAAAAATTTTCTCATTGTCACGATATAGAAGATTACCTTTCCCAAAGAGTAACATCTCAAGATCAATATTACCAAATACTGATATTGCATTAAATAGACTAGTCCTAGTAGCATCATGATTATTACATTCAAAAAAGAAATGTTCACTCGTCTCAATCCCACCACAAATACAGAGAGGGGAGTCAACAATATTTTTCAGAAATAAGTGGTGATTGAGAGAGCTACATTTGTTTCTGATTTGTGTATGTATAACCTGTAGCTTCCTTTCTCCAATAAAGTACAGCTTGTTGGGACTGGGTTTGTCCCGATTCAGATAGTACTTAAAACACGATAATGAATCTTCATTTCGTATTTCAATTGGTAGTTCGTTCCAGTCTTCAATGACTGCGGGAAGGAAAGACTTTTTGTAAAGTTCAGTTCTACATTGTGGGATTCGATGATTTTGAGAGCTACGGAGGCTGTATAAGGTTATGCTACCGACACTTTGAGGTACTAATGAGCTCAAGGTGTTAGGACTTAGTCCTTTGACCATTTTAAAATATATTATCAGTTTATGCTTGCGCCTTCTGTCATGCAGGGATTCCCATCCTGCCTCTTTGGCAAGATCATCAAGGGATCCTAATTTTGTACAGCCAGTCACTATCCTAGCAGATTCTATCTGAATTTTGTCAAGTTGTTCTTTCAAATATTGTGGGCAGTTATCCCATACTACATCTGCATATTCAATTAAGGGGCATATAAAGGAAAAATAAATAGTTTGAAGCGATTTCCTATCTAAACGACGTTTAAGAGTACGCATTGTATTTATTCTACTCCAAGCTTTGTCCACTGAGTTTTTGATGTGACATTCCCATGTACCGTAGTGAGATAAATATATGCCTAAATGCTTGTGACTTTGGACATTTGGTATTTTTGTATTTGACATAAATAAGTCAGGATGTATAGGTTTTATATTTTTACGTGTAATAACTAACGACTCTGATTTTAGAGGGTTGAATTTGACAATCCATTTTTGTGCCCAATCATTAATCTTATTTATATCAGACTGCAATTTAGCCCAACAAGAATCAGGATTATCAATCTCTAGAGATAGGCTAGTGTCATCTGCAAAGAGGTTTATATTAGACTCCAGGTTATCGACTATGTCGTTGATGTAAACTAGAAATAATAATGGACCTAATATAGACCCTTGAGGGACACCTGCTTTTAAAATACTTAAATCAGAGTAGCTCCCATTGAGAACAACCTTTTGATATCTATTTGAAAGATAATTAGTAAAGCATTCTAAAAGTCTACCTTGAACCCCAGCATGATATGATTTAAATAAAAGACCTTTATGCCAGACTTTGTCGAATGCTTTACTCACATCAAAAAATACCATATGGAACTCATGTCCATTGTCCAAAGCTTTACAAATATTGTGATAAAGTAACAGTGACTGGTTAACCGTGGAATCACCAGGCAAAAAACCAGATTGAAACGGAGTAAAAAAATTGGATTGTGAAAGATAGGAAAAGACGTGATTAAAAATGATTTTTTCTAATACCTTTTCGATAGTATTCAGAAGAGAGACTGGTCTATAATTAGATGGAATAGATGGGTCTCCACCCTTAAAGATGGGACAGACATTTGACATTTTCCATGACGAAGGCACAGCACATAAATTAAGAGAGGCATTGAGAAGATCACAGAGAGGGTAAGCAAGTTGGGGGGACTCCTTCACGAAGAATCCTATTGTGTATTCCATCTGGACCAGAGGCTTTCCCTACATTTAAGTTCTTCAGAACCTTATAAACTTCATCAGGGGTGACCTCAATAAAATCTAGCGTATCATAGGGAACTGGATAGTAATTAACTGGCAAAGATTTAGCCGAGTCATCGACACTTGACTGGCTTGCAAAAATCATTAAGCAAGTTAGCCTTTTCAGTTTCATCAAGTATTAACTTATCTTTCTCTTCATCAAAAAGAGGAGGTACCTGTGAGGTTTTAGCCTGAGATGGGTGCATAAATTGTTTTATAGTTTTCCACCAATCACGAGAAGTCAAAGACTAGAATTCAGTTTATATGCTAAAATATCAAAGTGTTCTTCTTTTCTTTGACGGATAAGAGTAATGATTTCATTTCGTAACGTTCTAAATTTATACCAGTGATGTTCGTTGTTACTTTGTCTCGCCTTCCTCTACAGTCTTTTCCTTTTTCTTATTTTCAATTTGATTTCGTTTGTAATCCATGGAGGTTCATAGGGTCTAACGAATACATTTTTATTGGGTATAAACATTGTCTCGTTTTGTAAGATTGCATTTGTGATATTCTTAGCATACGTATTTATATACTCATTTTTTAAAGCATTCCAATCAAAGTTCGTAAGCTCCAACCTGAAATCATCATAATTACCCACATCATACATCCAAATGGTCCTTCTGAAAGACTTGTGTTTTGGTCTAATGAAATTGAATACTCCAAATACAGGGCAATGATAGCGAACATGGTTATCGAGACAAAGTTCTCCAACTCCTGTTACAAGGACTGAATGTTTATTCGATACTAAAAGAAGATCTATTATCGACGCAGAGTGTTCAGTATAGTGAGTAGGCTCATTAATACACTGAAATAGACTAAATTGTGAGCAAAGAGAATTCACTTTATTCAAATGGTTTGCATTCAACTGATTCCAATTAAAATCTCCTGTTATTATAATGTCAGTTATATTTGTGTCGATAGCACGACCTATGGAATCCTCAATTAAAGAGTTATATACTGATGGCGAATTTGGTGGTCTGTAAATTACACCATATAAAACATTTCTGTTCTTACACAATTTAACATGCACCCAAACACATTCTAATGCGTCAGGTTCAAGGTCATGTCTTCTTACATAAGATAAATTATCTTTGATATATATGACGACTCCTCCATAAGACTCATTTTCACGATCTTTACGCTCAGGACAATGGAAAGATGGAAACAAAAGTTCAGTCGATGAGAAGTTATTGTCAAGCCACGTCTCTGAAAACGAAATAACATCAAATTTAGAGAATTCTGCGAACAATACGTCAACTTTTTTCCTTAAACTTTGAACATTATAGTGCACTGTCGATAAATGGTTCGGATAATTTAGAAAATTATACAACTCATTGGTATATGAAGAAGTTGACCCTTCACTAGAGGAAGGCCCGGGGTTAAGATGAACATCCCCGGACAATAAAATAAGTAACACGATCCATATTGCAAGGACAAGGGCACTTTCAAAAAGTGGCTTCAATGGAAATCTTAAAACAATACTTTGCCTTCTACAAATATAAATGTACTTTCTATGACAATATTGGTTTACTCTTGCATGGAACAGATTCACATTTACACTGTAATAAAAAAATATAAACTCTCTGGGTTGGAGTTTTAGCATACAAAAAAATATGAGACCTATTAGTAGTCTGAACCTGGAGCGCAGTCTGTACATTGGCATTGCTATAACATGTTTTTTAGTTCTTAATCCGGCCATGATAAAATAAATAACAGGAATTGAAATGTTACGTTGCCAAATGTACAGTCTGCACAGCCAGCTTCGATGCTGGGTTGAAATCTTACTGACTTAAAAGAACACTCCCTTTGATTTTACAAGTAAGAGACAGAGACAAAATCGTGAGTGGGATGGAGTAGAAGAATATATGAAAAATAATAACAAACAAAAAGCAAAAAGAAAAAAATCATGATATGTACAATCAGAAATGGAAGTTTAAACATATATATAAGCCGAGATAGTGTGGTTCGAGTTCGATTGTGGTTTGTTCCTGACAGTCAAAACATAAGAGAAAAGAAATGTTCGTTAGCAAATGAATTACATATCATAAAAAAAAAAAAAAAAAAATACAGAACTATGACAGACAGCACGGGCGAATTAAGATAGCACTTGCGTGCAATCCCAACTCGACCGTACAGTCCAAAGTTATAAGTGAAAGATCGACATTATTTGGGAAAAAAAACCTACGGTAAGCTCTAATCAAAGCGACATCTGCACTGTGCGATATAAATGATCCCAACACATCATTTAGAAGTGTTTAGAAAAACGGGAAAAAATCTTTGATATTATACAAATTATGAAAAAAAAAAATCAATAAATCTACCTAATTCTATTTAAAGCTTCAGTGTAACGAACTGATACATTCCAAGTTATAATAAAAAAAACTATTGGTCAAATAGATCAACATGTGTGAAAATACAAATGACAGAAAAGAAAAATTCTGTGTTAGGACAGTTACATATGACTACAGTTCATTATCAGATTTATATAGCAGTATTTAACTCATTACCAAATGATAACATTTTGGACTGGCCCAAACTGAAAGCAATTGCAGACGACAAATCCAAGTGGGAAAAAAAAAAAAAATAGAATTTCTCCTTGCTAGAGCAGAAAACACTGAGGGAAAAGGAGAAAATTCTGGTTACTAGCATTTTCTCCTTTCCTCACAATGCTCTCAAAAGGCTTCCTCCTCAGGTTCGTTAAAAGTCGGTACTTTAAATATTAACCCATTATATTATCATACGTCAAAATTTTCTAGACTGACACAGAGTGAAAGAAATTATATAAGATTCTATAGGACAGAATACATATGCACCAATAATCTAATTTGTATCTGAAGGGACAAGAAACATTTTGGGAAAAGAAGAACAAGAGGGTTTCAAACATTTCCTCTCCCTCCACGAACACGAGGGTTTCAAACATTTCCTGTCCCTCACATTAACCTCAAACAACCGTCTTTGAAACTCGGAATTGTGTTATAATGGATTTAAAAAAATGACATGGACCAAGTAAATATTGATCTTTTGAATCATGAAAATTAGCAATCCGGCCTACACGACTGTCTGATACAAAAAGCCATTTCACTATTTTGTTAAATAAACAAATTTGTACTTTTATAGAAATACTTATGGGAAAAGAACTTTCAAAACATTGTCGGACAAGATGACATACACTGAGAACCACAGTGATGTCCTCCTTTCAAAAATAAACTTATGTACATTTAATCCATTCATATAAGCAACTCCTTATGTACAATACATTTATTAAAACCTGGACAAGTCTTTGAAATATCGTCAAATAGATCAACATGTGTGAAAATACAAATGACAGAAAAGAAAAATTCTGTGTTGGGACAGTTACATATGACTACAGTTCATTATCAGATTTATATAGCAGTGTTTAACTCATTACCAAATGACAACATTTTGGACTGGCCCAAACTGAAAGCAATTGCAGACGACAAATCAAAGTGGGAAAAAAAAATAAAATTTTTCCTTGCAAGAGCAGAAAACATTGAGGGAAAAGGAGAAAATGTTGGTTACTAGCATTTTCTCCTTTCCTCACAATGCTCTCAAAAGGCTTCCTCCTCAGGTTCGTTAAAAGACGGGACTGTGTGGTAAAGAGTTAAAACGATAGCTGACAGCAATTCAGAATAAGTTCAACTAAAAAAAGAACCTTGGTGTTTTATATACATCACATGCTGTCCGCTTTCCTACTTGTTATCATAGAACAAGTCTAAAAATAGAAAGTGGTTTTCCCAGTAGAAGATTACATGATCAATCACAGGTCAACAACTGTACTATGACCTGACTGGTTTGAATAGTGGTCCATTAATTATTAACCTATTACCAGATGCCTTAGTTTTTTTTTTTCAAGACTGGCCCAAATTAAAAGCAGTTCTACTCTTTTTTGATATTACTACATTTCTGGACAAGTCTTAAAAGCATTGTCAAATTCAGCATTTTGTGTGAAATGTGATTGACAAAAAGAAAACATCTGGGTAAGATAACTACATAATTTACCCCTTTTCTACAATACATTTAAACCTGGACAAGTATTTAAGAAATGTCGTCTATATAGTCATCTTACAAGAAAATGTAATTGCCAGTAAAGAAAAAATATTGGACATCTTAGGACAACTTGGTGTTATGTTTACATCGCATGCTGCACGATTTTCCTACCTATCAATATGGGACCTGTCTAAATATAGTTTTTTTTATGCCCAGCAGGAAAATCCATTATCACTCATAAATGCCAATCTGTACTTTAGCCAGACTGGTTTGTCTTTTTGTCCTTTTGTTATCAACCCATTAACAGACGTCAAATTTTCAGACTGACACAAAATGTTAGAGGTTCCATAGTGCAAAGTACGTATGCACCAAAAAATCTACTTTACATCAGAAAGGGTAGATAACATTGTGAGAAAAGAAGAAAACGCTTGTTACAAGCATTTCCTTCTTCTCCACAGTGATATCAACAGCTATCTTTCTACATGTTTTTGAACCTCGGGATTGTGTAGAAATGGATTAAATACTGAATAAGAATCAAATAACTGTAGATCAATTACGTTTTAAATTAAATCATACTGCCTACACGACTGCCAGATGCAATAAATCGCTTCACTATATTGTTTGATAAAATACTTGAACTTTTATACAAATATTCATAGGAAAAGAGCCTTAAAAACATTGTTGGAAAAGATGACATACGCTGATGACCACAGTGATGTCCTCCTTTCAGTATCAAACTTATATACATTTAATCCACAACTAACCTCTTTTCATAAATTATTATAAATCTGGACAAGTTTTTAAAAATATTGTCTAATTAAGCTTACGTGTGAAATGTAATGGACTAAACAGAAACATCTGAGTAAGATAATTACATATTTAACCCCTTTTTCTACAATACATTGTAGATTCCATAATATAAAATACGTATGCACTAAATAATTTAGTTTGTATCTGAAAGGGTAGGTAACATTGTGGGAAAAGAAGAAAATGCATTTCCTCTTCCCCCACAACGACCTAGACAGCTATCTTTTTTAGGTTTTAGAAACTCTAGATTAAGTAGTAATGGTTCAGTAATCAGCGAGATTCAAGCAAATGTAGATGCTTTAGTTTTTAAGTTAGCAATCCGGCCTACACTAACTGATATGAAAAACCGTTTCAACATTTGTTTTAAAATAAATTTGTACTTATATACAAATATTCATAGGAAAGGAGCTTTCCAAAAATTATGGAAAAGATGACATACACTATTAACCACCGTGTTGTCCTCCTTTCGATACTAAACGTACGCACATTTCATACATGATTAACTCCTTCTCTGCAATATTACTTTCGATCAGGACAAGTCTTACAAAATATTGTCTAATCAAGAATCATGTGAAATAGACAAGAAAAAACAGCCATTCTGGGGTAGAGTAGTTATATTTGACTATAATAGTTCGTAATCAGTTTTTATTTCTAAAACGTTTACATAGCAGTGAAAACCGTAGACAGAGATCAAACAGCACATAAATGCAGTCAGATCTCAGTCTATGCCTTCCGCAAATCGGTTTATAATCATGAGTATCAGCGTATCCGTAAGATGAACTTGGTATTTGATCAGGCATGTAGACAAATTTTGAACAAATGGTTAACTGATAAGAGAAATACCTTTAACTCTTTACCAAACAAGAAAAAAAATAAAATTGTCCGATTTGGAAGCATTTGCAGACGACAAAATAAATAAGACTCAAAAATTGAAAATTGATTAGTAAGGGTAGGAAACATTGTGGGAAAATGCTTTCAAAAGGCTTCTTTCTTAGGGCCAACAAAAGTCTGGATTGTGTGGTATTAAAGTTATAAACGTCTTATGACATATATGCTACATAAACTGAAGATCTCGTATCTGGTTGTTAGAAGTAATTTCGTATAATTACATGAAATCTGGTAATTATATGCGCTTTATCCTTGTCTCTTCAAATAACTACACACAGTTTATCTCCTAGAAATTTATAGATCTGATTCAAACTATCTGTGAGAATTAACATACTGGCTATTGATAAGTCTGATACTTTTAAAGTTTGCCTGGTGGTTACTCAGGATCAGCGGAGACGGCAGCAGTTAGACGATCTCGAATATCACTCAACCTGTGTATCCTAAGGGGTTTGCTATTTTCAAGTTTCTTAGCATAAACGTTGCCATTACTGGTCCAATGGCTATGCAATTGGTCTACCTGCTTCATCTCTTTCAAAGCCTTGACAATCTTGTAATTATACTTTGTAAGATCTTCATTAACATAGATACGATCAGGGATGTCACGAAGATTGGACTTCGAATAGAAAATCTCCTTCTTCTTATGGTAGCTGTGGAATTTTACTAGAACTTGTCCACGTCCGTTAGTTACTCTACGGCCAATGGGATGACATCGATCAATATCACTCACGTCAATACTTGCACCCATTTTCAGCATCGTTGTATTAATGAACTTAGTCATCTGCTCAGTTAACTCTGCTTCTTGCATGATTTCCACCATGCATTGATCACAATTACCATATTATAATTTATGCATCACATATAAACTAGTCTACAAACATTTTGATCAGTGTTGAAAATCAACACACCCTAGGGTGCAGTTTTGACAAGATGCCTGATTTTAACCAATACCAGATATACATAACCCACTTCATCACAAAGTACAGTTCCTGATATTACAGTGACTTATATTTTCTATTTTCTAGACCTTCATTCTCATTTTATATTGTTACAGATTAAGTTCAATTCACATTTGACATCAGTTTGACAGTCAACATTGATTTTGGGAAGGCCCTCTGAAGTTCATGTCCATATCACCTCACATGGCCTATCCGCTACTGACCAAATCGGTCGCGGTATTTATAGGTCAATATTCAATGTCACGCTTTATACATGGAGTTGGTATTCTTTGTGGTAAAAGAAGACATATTTATACACCATTTCATACCAAAAAATTTGATTGAAGGTTTTGTCTGCTGTATACCCCAAGATCCGCTAATGCCTAATCGACTGTATTAATTAAATGCATTTTAACATCTGCATTGTTTGGTTTAGGCCTCCACTGGGTCTTAAATGTGCGTTATGTTAGGTTAGGGAGAGGTATGACGCATCTTTAGTTTAAAGCTTTATTTAGAAGTAAAGAAAAGAAGTTGTCGAATTACCAAAATTGGCTAGGGCTTGGCTATTATTGCGAAATACAATTAAAAAACATGAAAGACCCTAGAGTCTAAGTGTCAGGTGGTTTCAAAAACACATATCTCAACAAAAGTGGTATAGAAGATGGAGCCATGCCAAAAATTAAATTGAGATAAGGGTCTCAAAAGTTGAAGTTTTTGTTTTTCAAACAATAGACGGCTACAGTTACAATATTTGCATGAGAATTGTTTTCATGAATAGGTAAACCCTTCACTCGGAATAGCCATTAACCGTCCCACCGTTGTTAAGCTGTTTTGTTCATACATTTTAACATTTCATTGAATGCAAAAAAATCAAACTAAGCTATCAAAAATTCTGAAAATTTCACTCAGTGTTGGTATAGGTAATATCATTAACTATGCAAATTTTCAGTTCAATAACTAAAGCAATTTCTTAAAATATTTCAAAATTCAGGGGGTCCCTATGAACCTCAAACTATCTATAACGCATTATCAACCTCATAATAACATGTACGCTTTTATTACGTACGTATCAAGTTTGCCTGTAATTTGACACCCACATTTTTCACATTTGACACCTGGTGAGCGTTGTCTGCGCATGTCATATTCTTCGAAGATTCGACCTGTCTGCTATGACGCATCACCCATCCCCGAATACCTGGAAAAAGTAGGGCTTATACCGAAGCTTTTAGCCTATTACCCAAGCATGTAGGGGCTGTTTAATAAATGGCCGATGCATATGTTACATGCTAGCTGATCATAGCTGAATGAATCGCACCAGGTAGCGTTTTATTGCGTAAACGTTTATTTCATTTTGAAATTCAAAGTAACGGTTGTTTTGAAAAGTAGTCCGGCTCTGTACCCAGAATGCCCAAATTAGATAGATGTGTATTTGTAGAATGTCATCTAGCGGGAGATAATGATCTGGTGAGCTTTTAAACGCGTCGCAGTAAGACCTCCGACATATTTTTTGTCTGTATTTAATGAACTATTGAGGCAGATTTCTGCATCGGCTTGTGGTATTCTGAAAGTGGACCAAGAAGGAAGGTTGATTTTGTCTTTTCACGAGTTTACGACACGGTTTGCACACGGATGTAGATATGGCATACAGGACCCTTGGCCAAAGGAAACCATTTTGTTCTTCCGTTTGGTAGGAGAGGGCAGATGCACACCATGGAAAAAGATCTCTAGTTTATACACAAATGCAGAACATGTTGAAGTTTGTATGCTGAAAGACGCAGAACTGATACGATTACGTACATTGTTGCCACAAGCGAGGTACATGTATACTCTTGAAATGGTTTTAAGTTATTCTCCTTTTGCCGGAGATGCAGCGAAGAATTGATAAAATTCAAAAATAGCTTTGAAACATCGCCGATAAATCTCAGACTTACTATGAGAATTAGTTCATTTTAGCGCACTTACAACCAGCTCGATACGCACAACTTGGATGGCCTTTTAAACTTAGTAACGGAAAACGTAATTTTGAAAGTTTTCGATGGGGATTCTGATTGGATGGAATTTTTACGTGACGTCATCTACCTTCCGGAAATGTATTTAAGGCAGTGGTTAGTCGTAGCTTGGAACCATGACAGGAGGACACGTGAATATATTGACAGGTGTATTTTAAAAGATATTTATGGCTGTTGCCGTGGTGAAGTGTCTAAACAAGATCTTTGTGAAATGGCAGCGGTCGCCAGTCCCATGCAAGTTCCAGAAATTTACGAGAGAAGAAATACCCGAAGTTTTATTTTGCAACTTGGACCTCATTGGCACATACCATTTCCTACGACACGTTGACTGTGCAGTACTGTAATTTACAAAAAAGAAAGAAACAATCAGATTAATCCCGTATCGTAAGTCTAGTGTTGCAAAGACTCTAAGGAGGACTTTAACAGCGTTTGTTACATTAACCGCAATGATTTTTATCCTTTCAAAGCTGAAATCCCTCATTTGAGCAGTACATTGAAAGTTGACTAAAGTTCGGCATTTGATAAAGTTGATAAGGAACTCTAGAAAAGTATTGTGGAAAATTTTGATTACGACGGATGGATTATAGATCATAACAACATTAAGAATAATCAAGGTAAATGTACTATGCTTCAACAACGATAAATTGTCATCTGCATAATACAAACAAAAGATCAATAGTGACACACACACTCCCACACACCCCCACCAACCCACCCACAAAACTGTAGTCTTGATCTATGCCATTTCAGTTGTTGGCGTTTTCGAGAATTACTTTCTTGTGTTCCAAATATTACTGCCAGTACATTGTATACGAGTATACTTGTCCTATTATATATCAAGCAGTTTATCCTTGACCAAGTTAAACACGTCGCCGTATTGTAAAACTGTACTGTCGATGCATGCAATTTCAGTTGTTGGTGTTTTCGGGAGTTAGTTTTTAGTCCTTAAAATTATACGGTAAAGACAATTGCTAGTGATCGACCTTTATATTTTCCATTAGATACGCATGTAAATATTCTTCATTACTTTACGAAATGTGTTCATTGGCTGGCTACTTTTTGGGCGTAAAGTCTAATTTCTGCTGTGATGAGAAAACTGGTAAATGTGCAGGTATTTGTCAGTTCAGTGTTTGTCACTGTTTTCAGAAGTTTTTCAGTTGTATATCGCAGCGGCCGATGTGCATGCATATTTTCCTACAGTTTACGTCTTGTACCTTGCACAGCGTTATTCGCAAGCCACTGGCTACTTTCTCACATAGACATCATCGGAGCAATGCTAATCAGCGAGAGAGGAAAGAATCCTATGGCAATGACTATAATCAGTTCTACGAACATGGCCGATCTGGGAATTGGATAAGCGAACTCTCAGCCCTTTACGTTACCAACAGGGTTACAGGGCTCGCCAAAAAATGCTGGTGTATACATATATTTGTGTATATATGTAACTTTTGACGCAAGGTTCTCCATCCATCATTATCGTAATCTATTTACAGTCAGCATCCCTCTGTTTGTGGATCTGAAGACTGCCCATAGAAAGTCCCCTTCTGTTGACCTTTCTATCAGCAAATCGAAAGCCTGTTTTAAAGTATTTGAATGAAAAGGTACGAAAATCTTCTTCATGAAACGATAAAGAGCCGCCATTTTGAAGGATAAACCGAACTACCCCTCTGTTTGGCTGTGCTAAAATTAGCGATATTTGGAAAATCCATATGTCTCAAACCAGCCTCCCACTAGTCACAATGTGGCCGATTCCGTACCTACATCTAACCGCGTCTGTATAACGGTCGTTTCCATTTGAACTGCCAATCACGTGATCTTATACATGGCGGCACCACTGTAAGTCGTTTAGTAACGACATAAGCAACCTCGATTAAGTTATTCACATCTATCTATCTGTCGGTGAAAACTTCAATCGGAATCGATAAACCACGGTAAAAAGTGAATGTATGAACTGTTTGTCAACTGAAATATAGTTAGAAAAATTTCGATAGAAAATTGAGACTTAAGTTCTCTTTTTTACGAGGAGCCTTACAGTTTTCAGAACGGTAAACCGGCGTATTTCCGGCGAAGAAATGTACCGTGTAGGTGCATATCAAGCTATTAGAAACAGCCGAGGGACTTGATGGCTCCCATCACCCGAGGTATGTCAAATGACTAGCCTCCGTTAGAGCTATCATTAAAAGATTGAGTACTTCAGGCACTTTGAAATCGATAAGACCAAAGACATAAAACCCTGTCAGTGCCGAAAGAGAAGATAATGGCTTTAGCAGCCGGAGCAGATCAAGACAAGACTGCAGAGAACATGCTGTCAGATCTTAATTCTATAACACCAGCTTATCAAGTCAAGCCTATGTAAAGAAAAATCTAAATTTCAGTTGATTTGTTTATTTTTTGGAGTCGACCAGGTAAAGCCTATTATATTTGGCGCTGAAAAAGATTACGCAAAGATAAACCTTTGCCATACGTACATAGAATCGAAAACGAAACTGGAATTTGATATCAATTGTATATGGCCTGCAACACGTGAAAAGGGACATTCGGACATTTGCGTAAAGTGTCGTCTCGGATCAGCCTGCGCAGTCCGCGCAGGCTAATCCGAGACGGCACTTTACGACTACATCAGATTTTGTGCTATAGTAGACTTGCGCAAAACAGAAAATTACATAAAAACGGAAAGTGTCGTTTCGGATTAGCCTGAGCAGACTGCGCAGGCTGATCCGAGACGACACTTTACGCAAATGTCCGAATGCCCCTTTTCGCGTGTTGCAGGCCATATGCGTCATGCTCTGTGAAAAAGGGGTTTGATGCATCACCGTGATGCATTTTACTAAGCAAGACATTGTGCAGGCTGATCTGAATCGATACCTGCTGCATATACGTGGAAATGCGAATTACTGATTGTGGGCATTTTGCGTACGGAAATATTTGCAAATTCAAGACGCCATTCGGCATACCTCGGGTGGTGGGAGCCATCAAGTCCCTCGGCTGTATCTAACAGCTTGATATGCACTTACACGGTACAGTTCTTCGCCGGAAATACGCCGGTTTACCGTTCTGAAAATTGTAAGGCTCCTCTCAAAAAGAAAACTTAAGTCTCAATTTTCTACTGAAATCTTTCTAAGTATATTTCAGTTGACAAACAGTTCGTACATTCATTTTTTAACGTGGTTTATCAATTCTGATTGAAGTTTTCACCGACGGATAGATATGAATAACTTCATCGAGGTTGCTTATGTCGTTGCTAAATGACTGACAGTGGCCCCGCCATGAACAAGATAACGTGATTGGCAGTTCAAATGGAAACGGCCGTTATACAGACGAGGTTAGATGTAGGTGCGGAATCTGCCGAGTTGTGACGAGTATTCAAGGCGCTTGTTATTTGTTGGTATATTTGTGCTATAATATGCGAACAAAAAAAAAAAAAGAAAAAACCCCGAATTTTTGAAATTGGCGAAATCGCAAAAATTTCCACTTATACAGTATGCATAGAATCCGCTTTTTACAGAACATGACTCACATAATTAAACGATTACGTTACCTCATCTTACCTGTTATCAAAAAGGCTTTTTGTTATTTCAAATCTACAAGTGACACGCAGCAGAAGTACATGTATATGAAGGAACATTTATATATTTCATCAAAATGATTTGGAAAAATATGTGAGAAATGGAGGTATATGCTCACCCTTATCCACAAAGGTTTCTTAAGCTGTCTAATGCATTTGAGTCATGCTCCGGCAAAAGGGGACAAAATACATTTCCGTGATGCATTACACCAAGTAGATAATCACGTCATTAAGAATCCATCAAATCCATTTTCTCTAACAACGGACTGAATGTTGAGGCAGAATGGTCCTTGAACATGATGAAAATTGACCAATAGCGAGAAGTTTCGGCCCAGGTCAGCCTGCTGACTTGGGTCGATACTTTTCGTAAATACATTAAGACCCCTTTTTACAGAGTAGGGCTCATTTATATAAGCATTTATGGCATACATGTGTACCAGGGTCATAGCGAGCATAGAATTTGATGGTCAGTTCTTACAGTCGTGAACAGAGTATGCCGTGAGATGCCGGTTCTATTGTTCATGAACGGAATTTGCCGAGAGTATTCGAAGCAAATATCGAAAATTTCCGATTTAATTTTAACAATAAAATCTTAAAGGACCAGTGGCGACAAAGAGTAAACATTGAGAGTGTTGAAATGCATAAATGATTATTTAAACATACCATTGAAAATTATGTAAATTATTGTGATGGTGACAATCTGTTATTGTATGATCGGTCCATGCGTTAGTCGCTCGCGGAAAAATGAACTTTATGACAAGGTAAAAAGTTTCCGAGTCGCTCTGTTTTTTGTTTATTTTTTACATAGCTCTAAATCATTTTCTGTCATCGACTGACACTTGGACCGACTACAATTCATAATAGATTCTCATCATCACAATAATTTCTATATTTTTCAATGGTATGATATAAATTTAAGTGCATTTTAACACCCAAATTGTTTACTTTAGGGCGCCGCACTATCACCTTACTGTAATTATTTAGGCTTATTTCAATAAGACCGTACGGAATCAATCCGACTCGAAAACATAATGGCAAATATCTGAGAACGATTACGGCGAATGATTTGCTTGTTCACCAAATATCTTCTAAATTATACATTAATAACACAGTGGCAGAGGGAAGTGATAATGTGCTCAATGAAATAAAAAAACACTTCGCAAATATATCAACCATTGTAAATAGGGTTCCCTTGGATACTGAGAAAAAAAGAATAGAAATTCATCTTAGTGATAAATTATCAGGTTAACATTTTGACGTAAAATTCATAACAGCACTAGAGGTAAAAAACATCATTGAAAATTTAGACCTTAAAAAGTCGTTAGGATATGATAGAATTGGAGCAAAAATATTAAGATTATGTGAAGATTTTACTTCAGCAGCAATTGCGTGCATTTTTAACAATTGTATATCAAAGGTCATTTTCCGACAAAATTCAAAATAGCAAATGTCACGTGTATTTTCAAAGGAGGTGACAAAAGTGATCCAAACAACCATATACCCATTTCAATCTTACGAAATTTATCGAAAATATTCAAAAGACATAATTATAGCCAACCACACTCAACATTTCTTAAAGAAAACAGATGTCTTATATTCACATCAATCTGGCCTAATTTTACTGTATGTCAATGATTTGCCTTTAAATCTTTCTTCAAGCCTTGACATGTATGCTGATGATGCAACTCTGCATAATTCTAGTTCGTCTATAAGACAAACTAATATGACCTTACAAGATGATCTACTCGAAGTGGAGAACTGGTGCCAACATAATAATATGGTTTTAAATCCTAATAAGACTTCTTGTATGCTGATAGGAACTATTAATAGACTTAAACGGACACAGAATCTTAATTTGAAAGCACTTGACAAAAGAATTCACTGCAAATCTGCATTTGTTAATAGAATAACGAAATTTCGAAAAAGAGCTGCAAGGATAATTCTTAACAAACCCAGGAGATCCTGTTCCAAGGAAAATTTTGCCTCATTAAAATGGCTAACATTAAAAAGTCGTAGCATACACTTTGATGGTTTATAAAACAATAAATGGCTTAACTTCTTCTTACATGTCAAGTCTTATAAATTATGTCTCCCCCATGTCAGGGTCGGGAGACATATTGTTTGTTATGTTATGTTATATTGCCATAACTCTGGCTTGTATATTTTTCGAGTTATTTCTCTTTGCTTATTTTCCGTCACAAATAGTGTCCGCTCTATAACTCAAAAACCTTTAAAGATATTTTGATAAAATTTCACACATTTGTAAAGCACCATGAGAGAAATTATCATGCACAAGAACCACAACTCTGGCTTGTATATTTTTCGAGTTATTCCCCTTTGATTATTTTCCTTACTCATTTTACGTACAATTTCTTGTCCGCTCTATAAGTCGAAAACCGTTACAGAAAGATGGCCATTATTTCAGTAAGAAATTGCCTTGGTCACATATCAATCCTTCTGACACCAAAAAGGGGGGAGACATGTGTTTTTTTTGTAGAAAAACAAGTTCTAGTTTAAGTAGCAATGAATTTTTCAAACTTTGATCAGAAACAAACAATGAAATTTCACATAAAGTATTGGAATTCCATTCTGTTGCATATCAAGTCAATCACTATCATCGAATCCTTCAAAAGAAATATAAAAAGTTATATGATGTCTGTAAATGACTTTTCGTGATGTTATGAGTGTGAGTACCTGTGTGTGTTTGTTTGTGGGCGAGAATGTTGCGTGTGTGTGTATATTTATCATATTATCGTTATGCTTTTGTTACTATGTATAATGATATCTTAATAAGCTACCTTCATTAAATAAAGATATTACTATTATTATACAGGTTTGCAAATGCATTAATGCCCTCGTCACAGAGCATGGCTAAATTTTAAAATCACTTTATTTTCCTTAAAAAAAAAAAAAAAAAGCGATTGAAAATATGCAAAAATGTAATTGCTCTTTTTATGTTTAGATGTTCATTTACGTTCATAAACAAGAAAATTTGAGAGAGAGAGAGAGAGAGAGAGAGGGGCTGCGTAACTCGCATAAGATATGGATAATGAAACTTTGAGGCTCAACATAAAAAGAAACAATGAAAAGTAATCCCACCATCAGTTGCCTCTTTTTCCTCAGTGTTTTGCATATTGTTGAAGGGTGAAATTTTCGGCTAGATAAAGTTTTGGAGATAAGGTATTAGTCCAAGTCATCTTTCGAAAAGGAGCGGTTGCTGTAAAAATTAGTGTGTCTGAAGATACATGTAGACATACTGTCACGGGATATAGCCGGAGTAAGGCCTAAAAATTAGCGGTAGCAACGATTGTATGCTGGTGTTACAAATTTGTCTAAATAGGCCTTCGTATGCGCGCAGAATAAATATATAGAGAATATTTATTCTTTACGGTGAAAGATCGAAATTTATTTCATCTTGTGAACATCATCGGTAATATTTTCACAAGTGGCTGCAATTTCATCTCTGCAATTTCATCACAAGTGGCTGCGCCACTTGTGAAAATATTACCGATGATGTTCACGAGATGAAATAAATTTCGATCTTTCACACACACACACACACACACACACACACACACACACACACACACAAAACATATATTCTATTATTTCATGCTTTCTGGGGGGAACTAAATAAAAATCCAGTACAGTTCTTTTCGGCTATTCCCCGTGGCATACCCCCTCTGCATAGCAACGCATTACAATATTACGTCAAGCGCGAGAAATGTAAGGTAAATTACGTCATATTTTCATCTGGTTGTGAGGCACGCGCATTTTACCTAGGTAACTAGTGCGCGGGAACAACTGTTTCCGCCTTCAATTGAAGAGTAAGAATATGAAAATCGGTATTTTCACTGGTGGTAACCATGAAATATTGAAAAATATTTTACCGATATTTCTCGATAACCTAGCGTAAAGCATGAAATAAATTCTCGTTTCTGACCAATCGCATAATACTTATCACTTACTCCAGTATTCCAATACCCAAACGTAGGTCAAAGACCAATCGTAGTCCGTTATGCCAAAAAATGCTTTTTTCGTTACTGGGCCAATTGCATTACGCATGGCTTAAAAGTAACTAAATTACAGTAAAGAACTGAGTCTGGCTACATGCCTGCAAATAGCTATCTCGTATCTCGTGGCAGAAATATGCCACCATACGCTTTTGATAAGGACCATATTGAGCGATAAGGAAAATTTCCGTCTTGTTACGTGGAATCAAAAACGAAACTAGAAGTTATTTAGCAAACCGAACAAATGAGTAACGCCCATGTAAAGCACAATGCACATGCGATAGCGTTATCTTAAATAAACAGTATTGAATCGAAGTTTCTATTTATCATTTTTATCTCTTTGCCAGGTGAAAAAAATTTGTAATTGTTAAAATCCAAAGCATTTACAGACGACAAATAAAATGTACAGCTCAAATGGTGGAAATTGTCTTCTAAAGGGATAAAAATATTGTTGATACAGGAGAAAATGCTGCTTATAAGCCAACATTATCCCCTTTACCCACTATGTTTCCGAAACACTTTCTTTCTCAGGGTCGTTAAAACTCGGGATTGTTTCGTAAAGGTTTAAAGAATATTTATGAACCATGCTCTGTGAAAAGGGAATCGGCAAAAACTATCGACCCATGTTAGCTTGCACAGGTCACGCAGGCTGACACAGGTTAAAACTCTTTGCTACTTGTAAATTATCTGCATATTCTAGAACCAATCTACCTCCAGACCCATTTGTTTGTCACAATAAATGGATTTTAAGGATCCATAGTTATAACACGACTTTCTAGGTATAATAATTCACGGAGATACATTAACCCTTTGCCAAACTGTCCCGAGCAGAGAGCCTTTGAAAACATTATGGGAACAGAAGAAAATACTGGTAACCAGCATTTTCTCATTTTTTCCATTACCTTTTCTACCCTGAATAGATAAGGTTTTAGTTGTTCAGTCACATTTATTTTGTCGTGTGCAAATGATTGTAATTTGAATAAGTCTAACATTTTGTAGTTTAAAAAAGAGTTAAATCCCCTTTTGCCACAGCATAGCTCATTTTCAGCTTGAATTGTTCTTGCAGACAATGTAGATCAATATTAGACTGCCTTTTACGGACTTACCTTGGCTTTGAAGCCTTGCACAGTACTAATAAACAAAATATCAATTTAAGTGCTGCATCTTTGTCGAAACAAAGGAATATAGATTGAAGTTGTGACAACTTTGGATGCAGTATGGTTACTTTTAATAGTTGAGACTGGTTTACAGAGAGAGAGAGAGGTGAGAGAAAGAAGAAAAAAAATCAGTCACAGGCTTAAAGATACCCATTTACTCAAATTTTAACACAAATATAAGCAATTTCGTCGATATTTTATCAAACTATAGTCATTCTTGTGGCTTCATGACAAATATTACACCTGGCGGTTGCGAGGTTGCATTACGACGGATAGAAAATGTAATTTTGGACTTGGCCCCTATCCACACGTTCAATACCGGGATACCGCATGATTCTTGTCACTTAACTGTGTACGACCTTCGCCTTGCATGTTCACGTAGCTGGCAAGAAAGTGGAGTCGAAAAAGAGTAGATGGGAAACTTTAAGAAATATCACATTCTAAACAACCCAAAGCTATATGATAAAAGAGCTAAAATAAAGATCATACATTCATAGCAGAGTACAATCAAGTAACCAATCACATTATCGTAGCTTTGACTGTAACCACAGGTCCTTAAAGCTCCATTGGTCTATTACAAAAACTGAAATCTTCACCGCTTGATCATCGGACACCGTTACTAAAGATAGTACATTTGCGCATCACCTGTATGTCACATACCACAAGGTCTGCAACGAGATCGTAATATGATACTATATAGGTGTGGTACTATATACCAGTGTGCTATTTTTAGGAACGGTGTCAGATGATCGCGCAATAAAAATCTTAGTGTTCTGAGATAGACCAGAAGAACTTCAGTGGCCTATACAATTAACATCAGAAAATCACAATCACAAACATATACCTATATCACGAAATACAACCACAAGCTAAAATCTTCTTGCCTTTATCAAAGAATTCAACTACAAAATAAAAATCTGTATAACAAAATTAAGTCACAAGCTAAAATTTGATTCACAAGTAATTCACGAGGTAAAATCTGTATCAAAGCACAAAACCTTTCAGTTACAAAATCATGACATTCAAAAATAAAAATTGTTATGCTCACTTGCTACAATAACTTTAAGTATTCTTACGAACAAAGTCCGTCATAACGAAACAAATGAACAAATGCATCGCAGAAATGCAGGGATCGGGCAGGATTCGAACCTAGAACGCCCGGACGAAAGGCCAACATCATAACCACTGAGCTAAAGAGAATTCTCCCTAACGCAGCTGTTAGGTGTTGTATTTAAATCGGGATGAAGCCATGCATGAAGGAGTGGTCTCCCGTAACAGTGTGTCCAACTTGACAAAATTGTAGACTGGTGAATTTTGAATGTATCTGCAGACAGCAATTAAGATGTGAATCAAATGATGGAATCTACATTTGTAAACGATAAATAAAACATAGCTCAAAATGGTGGAAATTGTTTTCTAAAGGGCAAAATTGTGGGAAAAGCAGAAATTGATGGTAACCTCTATTTTCACTTTTCCCCAATCGTTTTAAAGAGGTTTCTTTTTCAGGGTCTTTATAACTGTTCAGCTGTTAAAATTCCTTGGTAAAGGGCTGAGGTATTTTTCCAAAATTTAGTAGGTCAACGTCAGTCTACATATCTTGCAGTCTGACCTTGAACACTACACGGTCATTTACAAGAGTTTACGACATGAACAGCCTTAAAATGCCGCTTAACTCTTTACAAAAAAAAAAAATGGACTCGACCATGTTGAAAACACTTGCAGACAACCAATTAGATTAAGCTGGAACGATGAATTCTGTATTTGATAGGGAAGAAAACATCCTAGTTACAAGCATGTTCTCCTTTTCCCACAATGTTTTCAGAAGCCTTCTTGTTCAAGGTCGTTAAAACTAGGGATTGTGTGGTAAAAGTTAATATACAATTCATCGAGGTACCTATGAACTAATAAACAGTCTGAAGATGAAAGGTTAACCAATCGACGGTTGACCGGTTATATATTTTTTCAATTTCGGCAAACTTTTGACGTACGAGATATACATTTTCTTGATTTAACAACATGGGCGTCCGGAAAGACATTTTTCACAGAGATCGCTGCGATGTGGTTTGTTGGGGTCGGTTTTCTTGTCATTGCAGCTGCAGTTCCGGGATTGCTTCTTACATTTTGAGCAGATAGTTGGCTCGACTTTATATGGACTGCAGTAAACATCGCACTCTTTACATTTCTACTGGTAGTACTGAAAATTCAAAACAAAGGTCAATGAAATAGACATAAAAAAGAACAAGGGAAAGCAAGGTAAAATTAACATGTGGGAATATAACATCTAGTGTATGTAATTGATCATGATTGACCAGCCCGCATAGCTCAATAGGTTGAGCGTAGGACTCGTGAACGTGATGTTTCGGGTCGCTTGAGGGTGTGGGTTCGATTTCCACGGCTGGCCATCTAAAGTTACTAATTGTCTTTCGGATGAGACGTTAAACCCAGGTCCCGTGTGACGGTGCTACACACCGAGCACGTTAAAGATTCAGGCGTAACTTGGGATGGGTTTCGTCCTGTATCTGACTATCCCCCGTAACAATATCAATAACCCCAGAGGGCGTCGCCCATATGGGCAACCAATGGCGACGATAAATAAACGGAAATTCAATCAATCATGAATCACGTAGTACGCTTTCCATAATGAACCTGTAATAAAGCGGCTTTGTATATAAAGGGTCTGGTTATATAAGGGCGAACTTGTAATATAATGGGTCATGATATATAAAGGTCGCGTTCGGTAGCAACCATGTTATATAGGGGCCATGTAATACTTGCTTCGCGATAAAAGTCTTTGGTGAATAAAATCTCCTTTCAATGCTGAATACTTGCAAGTTTCAGAAACTTTAATGCAGGCATATGGTGCAAAGAATGGTGCGCTAAAGATCAATTAACCCTTACCCTGCTAAATAAATGAAATGTGAAACTTTCAAGCCGATGTAAAAATCTAATTTTTGCTATTTCAAAGGGTATGTTTTGGGAAAGACATCTCCCGATAGGATAGTGCAGATTAATGATCAGACTGCACGTTCTGTGCAGTCTGATCTTGATCTACACAGTCTGCAAAAGGTCAGTGAGTCGCGCTTAGCAGCCTAAGTGTTACAATTTACCCCTTAGGTGTATCCTGCTAAATTTGAAATTTTCAATTCGATAGTAAAAACCCAAATATTGCTATTTCAAAGTTATATTTTGGGGAATAATATATCTTTTGCGGACGGTGTAGAACCAAGATCAGACTGCACGTTCTGTGCAGTCTGATCTTGATCTTCGCTGTCCGCAAAAGGTCAGTGAGTCGCGCTTAGCAGCCAAAGGGTTATCCGAAACAAGCCCGGTTTTAAAGACCACGAGGAAGAATTATTTTAAAAACATGGTGGGAAAAGGAGACATTGCTGGTAACCAGCATTGTGTCCTTTTTCCATAATGTTTTTTTTTACCACCCTTGTAACGACATATCCTTCCATTTGAGCCACATTCATTATGTTGTCTGCACATCCTTATGGACATGTCCAATGTTTTGTTTTCCAATGGAGAGTTAACATACACCTTCAAAACTCGATCATTCGAATCCGAGAGAAGCCAAGTACTGACTTCGAATTATCCGTAGTCTTATTTAAAAAGTGACTAAAGATTTAGATTTTAGAATCGTTGTTTTCATATGAGAGAAATTAAGCTGAAAACTGTGTAAATCTTATCAGTATAATTACTAAGAAAGCCACAAGCAAACACAAACAAGAAAAAAACTAACCCCTCTGCCTCTCCTATAAACATGGGCGCTTTCCCAGAGCTTTCCACAATCCGGGCATTCAAAATAACCGTACATTGTTGCCGTGTTGTCGCACCTTTATGGAATGGACTTTTAAAACGTAATTGTAAAACTAGACAAGTCATATACATTCAGCTGACGTACTTATATGCATTTGTATTTCCTCAAAATCATGCACAGATGTATAAAGTAATTCGGTTAAAGTCCCGTATATAATTTCGAGCGATATTCACAGAAAATGATCTCACTGTCTCGCGAAATTTACCTTTTGCCGATCCCATACCGTAAATAAATTTTGAAAACTTTTCTTTTTCAAAAAAAAAAACTTTGCGTTACAAGGAACTGTTCCTCTTACCCAATGGCCTCTCCTCATTTTAACTAGAAATTACCCTTTTCGCGAGGGAAAGATGACGCATGGCTTGATCTTTGTGAAACATTCTTTTTTTTTAAAGGCACATTAACGTCTAATGTGAAAGATACTGAGATCAAATTATGGACAAATTTGATTCACACAAGTTAAAAGTATTGATATTATTACGCAATTGATAATGTGTTACAGTGCAACCTGTCGAAGTTCTAGTCGCTTTGCACATAGAAAAATGTATTTTAAAAACTAGACCAAAGGTTAGCAAAAACCTTAGAAAAATGTATTGTAAAACTAAGAAAAAAGTTTCAAAGTTTTGTTCTAGTTTTACAATACATTTTTCCTGCAAGCAACAATTTGTACGGTAACACAGTATCAGACTCATAATAATATCCAGTATCTTTTTTCAACCCTTTACCAAACGACAAAATTTTAGGCAGGTCCAAATTGAAAGCATTTGCAGACGACGAAATAAAAGTAACTTAAAATTGAAATTTGTTTCCAGCAGGGCAGAAAACATTGTGGGAAAATGAGAGAATGCTGGTTACCAGCATTCCCTCCTTTTCCCACAATGTTTTCAAAAGGCTTCTATCTCAGCGTCGTAAAAACCAGGGATTGTTTGGTAAAGTGTTAAATGGCATGAATTAGATTTTTCTGTAATTTGACCCCCAAAGTGTTTACATTAGCAGCTAGTGGGCCTTTTTACCTTTAACCACACGATCCCGAGTTTCTGAAAACATAATAGGATAAGCAGGAAATACTGTAACCAGCATTTTCTTCTTTTCCCACAATATTTTCTAACCTATCAAAGACTGATTACTTCATTTGAGCTACGTTTAACTTCTCTTGTGCAAATGCTTCCGATGTGGAAAAGTCCAAAGTTTGCTACTGTGGTAAAGAATTAAATAGTTTTAAAAATGAAATACAGTACATTAGAACGATTTCAAAAAAAGGAAGATTTTATCTATATATGCATTCAAGGTTGTTAGGTTTATCAAGTTTGATTTTCAGTAAACTTATACTTTCGTTTTCCAAACCCCGTTTATATAATTAAAATGTTTAAAACGGCCACCCTTATTCCCCAACCGCCATAAATGAAAACAACTACCATTTCAGGGATATAACTGAATGACCTGTTGTGGACAGTGAACACAGTGGTTTCATTTTTAGTCTAAATCTAGATTTAGAAAGTAACATAACTTCTGATTAGCTAAACCATCTCGTTTAGCAAATCAGAAGTTGTGTTACTTTCAAATCCGGAAAGTCCTTGAGAATAAACTAAGAACGTTTATAAGAATGGTTGGTGAGTACGGACTCAGACTTCACAAGAAAAATGAGTCAGATCATAGTCAGACCCTCCACCATACAGTCTCCAGATTTAACGATCCAGCGAAACAGGCCTTTTGAAACCATAGTGGGAAGCTTAGTGGGAAAGGAGAAAACCACTGGTTAGCATTTATGATGTTTTCTTAAATATGAATTGTATATGTATGTAAACTATGGCAATAAAATGTGTTTAAACTATGATGTTTTCTCCATTTACGAAAGCAAATAAAACCACCTAACTAACATTTGTAGTCTGCATTAGAAATTGTAACCTTATCGATTTCTATTTCCCCACTGTATTGATCTCCCTTGCTGAGTTTCGAGAATATCTTTTCCTCATCGAAATGTCATTAAGTACCCTTTCTCGTAAAGAATTATGAAATAATTATTTATCATTAAACTTACTTTAAACATTTATTTTACATCGATTGAGAAACAAGTCCTTATGTACAACTTATACTAATATCTATCGATTAAGCTTCCTGGGAACTGCACAAGAACTCGCACCGAATGTGTGGGTCAATGAAAAATTTTCAAAGTTGACATCAGCTCCCGGGTATCGAACTCGGGACCACATGGTTACAAGGTCGACTCTCTACCTCTCACAACCACGGACACAATTAAACTTAACAGCTGGAAACTCAACTCGTGATTTTTCATCGGCCAAAAAAAAACCAACTACACAATTATGTCTTTAGAAGACGAAAGTGGGGGGTCGGGTGTTATTAATCATTTCATTGTATTGGTACACTCGTCACAACTCGGCCGATTCCGTACCTACATCTAACCTCGTTTGTATCAAAGGGCATTCGGCATACCTCGGGTGATGGGAGCCATCAAATCCCTCGGCTGTATCTGATGGATTGATATGCACCAGATCGATACATACCCGGAAATACGCCGGTTTACCGTTCTGGAAATCGTAAGTCTCCTCTTAAAAAAAAGAAAACTTGAGTTTCAATTTTCTATGGAAACCTTTCTAACTATATTTCAGTTGAGTTGGCAAACAGTTCGTACATTCATTATTTAACGTGGTTTATCAATTCCGATTGAAGTTTTCACCGACAGATAAACAGATGTGAATAACTTCATCGAGGTTGTTTATGTCGTTGCTAAACGAGTGACAGAGGCGCGCCATGTATAAGATCTTATAAACTCTTATAGACTTTATAAATTGATCACCCGAAGTTTTCCGAATGTGTATTGGTAGTCAAGTTCTTCTTTCGTTTTCATTTCCTGTAATAAGTTCTTTATAGTTTTTATTTTCGAAATCTGTTTTTGTACACCTAGTTTTTTGTAAAGAAATACTAACGACTGGCCATTTACGGAAAATCGTTCTATTGAACCCTTTACCAAACAATCCCGTGTTTGAACGACCATATAGTGACATTTTGAAAAAAAAATATGGAAAATAGTGGAAACTACCGGTAACCAACATTTCTCCTTTTTCCATAATATTTTCTACCTTAAAAAAATCACCCTTTATTAATTGGATCATATTTTACTTGTCGTCTGAAAATGCTTTCAATTTGGACCGATTAAACCTTTGTCCCCTGGTTAACATTTTCCCACCCATTCCCGTGTTTAACAACTCTGATGAAAGGGACTTCAACTCTTTACCAAACAATGCCGAGTTTTCACAACCCTGAGGAAGAAGCCTTTTGAAAACATTGTTGGAAAAGGAGAAATTGCTGGTAACCAGCATTTTCTCCTTTTCCCACAATGTTTTATACCCTATTAAAGACAATGTCTATCATTTGAGCCACCTATAAATTGTTGTCTACAAATGCTCTCAATTTTGACAAGTCTACATTTATGTTGTGTGGTAAAGAGTTATGGAACATTTTGGAAAAAGAAAAGAGAAAATGCTTGTAACCAGCATTTTCTCATTTTTTCACCATGTTTCTACCTTTAAAAAAAAAAAAGACGAATTACATTAGTTGAGTCACATTTAATTGTCGTTTGCAAAACCCTTGTTCTAACAACCTTGATGAAGAAGCCTTTTGAAAATATTGTTGAAAATAGTGTAGTGAAGGTAACCAGTATTTTTCCTTTTTCCACAGTGTTTTTACCCTTTAAAAGACAAATCTCATTAATTGAGTCACATTTAGTTTGTGGTCTGAAAATGTTATTAATTTGGACCGATTTAAACCGTTGCCGTCCGGTTAAACTTTTCCTCCATGAACACCCCCCCCCCCCGTTTTAACAATCTGAGGATGAGGACTTGTGAAAATATTATGGAAAAAGGAGAAAATGCTGGTAACCAGTATTTCCTCCTCTACTCACACTGTTTTCTACTCTATAAAACACAAATCTCATTAAACATTAAGCTACTAAGAACGAATCAAAGACCCTTTGCGGACAGTGTAGATCAAAATCAGACTGCACAGAACGTGCCTTAATCATGTGAAGTGCAGGGATTGGTTATTTCCGTTTATTTATCGTCGCTACCGGTTGCCCATCTGAGCGACGCCCCCAGAAGACGGTTAGTTGTTACGGGGGATAGTGCAAGGATACAGGACGAAACTACTGAGAGCTTCGCCTGGTTCTTTGACGTGCTCGGCATATAGCACCGTCACACGGGACCTCGGTTTAATGTCTCATCCGAAAGACTATTAGTAATTTTAGTTGGCCAGCCGGGGATTCGAACCCACAACCTGTAGTGACCCGAAACATTGTGTTCACGAGTCCTACGCTCTACCTACTGAGCTATATCGGCTGGAAAGTGCAGGGACATGTAAAAACGCGTGGTTATGAAGGGTAAAGCTGATAAACGGTTCATTGAATTTTACGAAGAGACAGTTGCGATTGCCAACCTTTCTCAGTGCCTTGGTATATAACATTAGGATTTAGAATTAAATGTGCCAGTAGAGGTGTGTCATACGTTAGATCGCTTTTTTTTAAAATTGAATGAGTAACGATAAGAAACATTTTACTTTGAAGGCACACTTTTGAGCCAAATTTAAACAATTTGTGAGTCCAAGTGAAGACAAGTTTAATTCATACCATTTAAAAGTATGGATATTAATGTGAGTCTGACAATGTGTTGTAGTAGTGTCTGACAAAGTTCCAGTTAAATGCAGAAAAAAAAAATGGTATCGTGGAACTAGATAAAAAAGTTGCCAACTTTTGTTCTAGTTTTAGAAGACATTTAATGCTAGCAACTGTAAACACTGATAGATTCCACTGTTTAGGTAGTTTGAAGTTCATAGGGACCCCCTAAATTTTGAAATATCTTGAAAAAATCCCCTATTAATTTGAATGAAATGAAACTTGTCAGTCTTTTAAAATGACAGTACCAACTGTTACAGCGAAAATTAGAATTTTTCTTATGCAAGAAAGAGCATTTTGCCTATTCCAGGAATGTTAAATTCTTGTTCAGAAGCTTAATTTTTTCCGATGGTTTCTTGTTTTTTGTACAATTAGTATACTTTTCTACCTAACCTTCGATATTCCTTTCATCACTCCCATACAAATCTGTTAAGTCAAAAACGATTTGTCCAGTTTTCTCTTATATCGTGTGCAATCTCCAAAATTTGGTCTCAGTTTTATTTTCGGCATAGCTCCATCTTTTATACCACTTCTGTTGAGATTTGTGCTTTCGAAACCACCTGACACTTAGACTCTAAGGTCTTTCATGTTTTTTTAACTGTATTTCGCTATCGTTTGTTTTTTTCTTCAATTCGCCTAAAATTAGTTCAAATGTATTTTGGTCATAATCATAGGATAGTCCCTTTGACCATAAATATTCATCTACAACAATACTTTGAAGCTTATTTAAAGTCTCAGTAGCGTCCAACTGAATAAACAACCTGTTTATAAAATAAAAGTAAATTTCATTTTAACCATGTAAAAATATGGCGATTATTATGACTTTCACGATATGTAAAGGTGCAGTTCGCAAAAGTTCCAGTCAGTGGCAGAAAAAAGAATTTTGAAACTAGAATTGATCCTACCATGCCGCATTATCTGTTTGTTTACATCGATGATCGCCGACGATTAGCCGACTTTTCGTCGTAAATGTCCGCGGTGACGTGTTAGTGACGTAAACATCACGTGATCATTCAAAGCGTCGAAACAAACCCTTCATTCACTTGATCGTTTTGTCCCCATTCTAGGCTTGAAAAACGTAAGTCTATCGACATCGTAAACAGAAACAACGACACCGGCTGATCATCGCTTATTCATTTATCATCAATACAGGTAGAGTTTACTACATCTAAATAAGAAAACAGGTTCGGAATGAGCAATCTTACTCTCCGATTACATAATATTAGAATTGTAAACAATAGTCCTGTCTACTACGTCATAGCATTAATGAGATGCAATGTTATCACGTGACGTTCTCGAAGATCTAGTTCGAATATACACGAACGAAGGTTGTCTCGGTCAATGGCGTCCCTGAAATCGACGGACTTCTCCATGCATTTTCGCACACGTATATCATGACAACCAGTGCAGTAATTGACACGTTCGGGTTTTCTCCGATCTTATATATGTGTGTTGGGATTGGTAATCCACTATATTTTCGAGTTATAAACGGTGAAAATTACCTATTCTTTGGCTTTACTGCGGTTTTAAGGAACTTAACAAGATCATACAATTGACTCATCTTCATTTAATTGTTGTAAGCCATTCCACATACGTGAGCAAACGTTTGACTTGGTTTTTGGGAAAATCTATAGCTGGGCGTGGAAAAGGAAACAAAGTGTAAACAAGTGCGTGCAAGTCTCTGTTATTAAATTGTTAAAATAAAACACAAATAAAATTGAGACAATGGCCTCAAAAGCTGAAGTTTTTCCTTTTCAAACAATAGACGGCTACAGTTACAGTACTTGCATGAGAATTGTTTTCATGAACAGGTAAACCCTTCACTCGGAATAGCCATTAACCCTCCCACCTTTGTTAAGCTGCTTTGTTCATACATTTTAGGAATGCATTGAATGCAAAAAAATCAAACTAAGCTATCAAAAATTCTGAAAATTTCACTCAGAGTTGGTATAGGTAATATCATTAAATCAGCAGATTTTCAATTTAATAACTACAGCAATTTTTAAGATATTTCAAAATTCAGGGGGACCCTATGAACCTCAAACTATCTAAAACACATTTTCAACCTCATAATAACATGTACGCTTTTAAATGGTACGCATCAAGATTGCCTGTAATTTGACACCCGCATTTTTTACATTTGACAGCTGGTGAGCTTTTAAACGCGTCGCAGTAAGACCTCCGACATGTTTTTAGTCTGTATTTAATGGACTATTGAGGCAGATTTCTGCACCGGCTTGTGGCATTTTGAAAGTGGACCAAGAAGGAAGGTTGAGTGTAGTCACATATTCTTTTGGTCGAGCTTTAAATGATTAAAAGAATTTAAAACGGTGAGACTTAAAATTAAGCTATTGCTTTCAACCTATTGTCGCTTATGCAAGTTTGCGTGAACTATGTGTTTGAACCAGCGATAGATCTACTAACTCTTGGATAATTTGAAAACTTGGCATAGGGATATTTACACGAAACATAAATAATCAGTTACCTAACTCTGCCGATTTAAGAAATGACTATGCAAGGCCAAATGCTGTCTATACACGAGTTCTCGACACGGTTTGCACACGGATGTAGGTACGGCATACATGGCTCCTGGCCACAGGAAACCATTTTGTTCTTTCGTTTGGCAGGAGAGGGCAGATGCACACCATGGAAAAAGATCTCTAGTTTGTACTCAAATGCAGAACATGTTGAAATTAGTATGCTGAAAGACGTAGAACTGATAGGATTACTTACATCGTTGCCACAGGCGACGTATACTCTTGAAATGGTTTTAAGTTATTCTCCTTGCCGGAGATGCAGCGAAGAACTGATAAAATTCAAAAACAGATTTAAAACATCGGCGATAAATCTCAGACTTACTATGAAAATTAGTTCATTTTACTGCACTTACAACCCGCTCAATACGCACAACTTGGATGGCCTTTTAAACTTAGTAATGGAAAACGTAATTTTGAAAACTTTCGACGGGGATTCAGACTGGATCGAATTTTTACGTGACGTCATTTACCTTCCGGAAATGTCTTTAAGCCAGTGGTTAGCCATAACTTGGAACCCTGACAGGAGGACACGTGAATATATAGACAGGTGTATTTTAAAAGATATTTATGGCTGTTGCCGTGGTGAAGTGTTTAAACAAGATCTTTGTGAAATGGCAGCGGTCACCAGTCCCATGCAAGTTTCAGCAATTTACGAGAGAAGAAATGCCCAAAATTTTATTTTGTAACTTGGACATCATTGGCACATACCATTTCCTACTACACGTTGACTGAGCATTATTGTAATTTACAAAATTACAAAGAAACGATCAGATCAATCCCTTTTCATAATTCTAGGGTTGCAAAAACTCTAAGGAGGACTTTAACAGCTTTTGTTCTATTAACCGCAATGACTTTTATCTTTTAAAAAGTGAAATCCCTCATTTGAGCAGTACGGTATATTTAAAGTTGACTAAAGTTCGGCATTTGATAAAGTTGATAAGGAAAACTCTAGAAAAGTATTGTGGAAAATTTTGATGACGACAGATAGATCATAGATCATAACAACATAAAGAACAATCAAGATAAAGGAGAGCACTTCTCAACCAGAAACATTTTCAGAATGTTATATTCTCTCTTTCCTGTTGAGAGGTTTTGTACTTTTTGACATTGCATATATTTTAACTGTGTTGATATTTTTGGTGTTTTTGTCCGGTGACGTTCCTCTGAATCCTGGTCCTCACTCTGATACTTCATCAACCTCATTTTGCACCAATGTTTTGTACAATTTCCTGAGTCTCCCTAATCATTTGTCTATTGTTCATTATAATGTTCAAAGTCAAATAAGGTAGATATTTTAATTTCGGAACTCTCTTACATCGATGTGCTGTCCTTCACAGAAACATGGTTACATAGTAATTACGAATCCAATGATCTTCTCTTCCCTACTTTTCACCCACCAGAACTTAAAGATAGAATCGGGGATAGGTATGGTGGTGTGATTCTGTATGTCAAAGATACACTTGTTGACAAGCGTAGACTTGATTTGAAAGCTCATAGATTAGAATGCATTTTGATTGAAATAAACTAAGTAACAGTAGAATTGTTCTTTATGCTATCTTTTATCGACCACCCAATTCAAATGCAATGTGTACTTCTCTTATTGAGGACTCTATCGGTCTTGCAGTAGATACAAATATCACTGACATTATTATAATGGGTGATTTTAATATAAACACAATGGATCAGTCTCATTTCAGAAAAACAGACTCGATCTGTAAACAATTCAGTCTTACTCAGTGCATTGAGGAGCCAACCCATTTTACTGAAAACTCAATGTCAGTCATAGATCTCCTTTTCGTGAAAAACAAGGAAGCCATTCTAACTTCAGGAGTAGGGGAACCCTGTCTTGACTTTAATGTCCGTTATCATTGTCCTATCCTTGGTGTTTTCAATTTTTTAAAACCAAAATATAAGTCATTTAAACGAAGAATTTGGAAATATGATAACGGCGATTATTTTCAGTAAAGGGAAAGTTTATCTGAGGTACAATGGATTACTGTTTATAATGACGATGAAAATATATTAACGCAGAATATTTCGATAGAGAAAAAGCATCTCAATCAATACCTAATAAAACTGTCACTATAAATCCTCACCACCCGCCTTGGATAACATCAGAAATCAAAAGAAAAATACATAAACGAAAAAGATATTATCAAAGAGAAAAGAGGACCAACTCTGATCAGCACTGGCTGAAATTCAAACGGTTAAGAAATGAAGTAATTTCTAGTATTCGAGATGGGAAAAAAGATTATTTTGATCGAATGGCATTAAAACTTAAATCTGGTAACTTAAATGCACGTGATTAGTGGAAAACTCTAAAGTCGTTTATATGCCCAACTTCAAACTCATCGTCAACACTGCCACCCATTTTTGATCCTACTAGTGACAGATTAGCATTGGATGATTATGAAAAAAAAAAAAAAAATGTCTTGAATTCGTTTTTCTGTAGTCAGCCTATGATTATCGGTTATCGGTCTTGGTAATGGCGGTCGTTGTTTTGGATCTCGACGGAAATTTGTACAAATTTGAAAATGGGTGTAGATATCGCTACTTATAGAACAAGAATTGGTCAGTGTTGTATGCCAAGAAAGATTATTAACAGACTGGATACTATTTGTTTATCTAGGTGCACCGTAAGTTGTCTTCTCCGATGGACTTTGTTCTTGTCATTGTTACTGATCTTGGGTGGGGATGTGGAAACAAACCCGGGACCTCCAAAAGTCCAGAGACAAAAAACTCTGCAATTCTCAGATGCTTTAGCATCACCATCCTCTACACCACAAACATCTCCGTCTAAGCGTAATCAAGAGAGCCAAGAAAGTGAAATTATGGCATTTTTGAGGGAAATGAAGGGTGACCTGAAATCTGACATGAATGCCCTTAACAACAAAATTGATGGGATTGAACAAACAATAAATGAACTTAGATCTGAAAATGAGCGCTTAAATGCGGAAAATAGGGAACTAAGAACAGAATTGGACAAAACAACTGTTAAACTTGATACATTAGAGGCACATTCCAGACGTAATAATTTAAGGTTTTATAAACTGCATGAAATGGAAGAGAGTCATGGGCGGAATCAGAGCAAAATTTGTGCGATTTTATAGTGGGTACAATGAATATGGAAGACTATGAACAAGTCGAAATTGAGAGAGCACACAGAATTGGGAGTATCCATTCCCCATCTAGACCAATTATCGTCAAGTTTAGTAGATATAAAGATAAAGAAAACATTTTGTTAAAAGCCAGGGAGTTATTTAATGTCGATTCTGAGTTTAGAGTTAAAGAGGATTTTACAGAGCGCATACAAAACCATAGGAGAGAATTGAGAAAGCGTTTGATGGCAGAAAGAGCGAAGGGTAAAAGTGCACGTTTGAAGTATGACAAACTTATAATTGGGCTACAGGTATACAGGTATGATGAGAGAACCAATAAGATTATTTGTCAAGGAGGTCAAGAAGGTCAGCATGAACAAATCCAGGTGAACGGAGAAAATCAGCGCTATGACGAAACATCAAATGATCAATCAAGTAGTGGCAAGATGACGCAGTCAGGTGCGGTAGGCGGGGAGTTTTAGCAAGTCGGCCGTGGCCCAAATCATAATATAAACATTGTCACATGGAATATTCGAGGCTTTAAGAAATTTATAAACGATGATAACCTATTATAATTTTTATGTAAATTTGATATAATTAGTTTATTAGAAACATGGAGTGACTCAGTTGGTGAATTTTCAGAAGTTTTTGAGGGTTATGTTTACTTTGGTTCCGTCAGGAAAAAGCAAAAAAGGTCCTTCAGAAATAGTGGAGGCGTAGGGGTGTTTGATAGTTAATGGGTTTGTTGAAAATTTAAAATCTAGCTTTGAAGACAGTGTCGTACTCTACATTAAATCAGGTATCTTCGACTTAATGCAGGATTTAATACTTTGCATCACATATATATCTCCAGAAGGGTCCTCCATTTATGATAAAAAAGAAATAAAAAATGGCATTACAGCCCTTGAAAATAATATTACATACTATAAACAGAAATATCCATTTTGTTGTCTGTACATTGCTGGTGATCTAAATGCACGTACAAAGGACTTATGTGATTTTATTATTGATGATACCCTTGATTACGTTTTTAACACTACTGTTGATTATGATACTGATAATTTTTTTACCCCAAGGTGTAACAAAGATTCAGAGCGTTCTAATACGTTTGGAAAATCAATTGTAGAATTATGTTGTTTAAATAATGTACATATTTTAAACGGTAGGTTACATAACGACAAATCTGGAGAATTTACCTGTTTGTCCGAAAATGGTACTAGTGTGGTCGATTATCATATAGTCTTTCCCGCTCTTCCAGTTTGTAACTTATTTCAGTGTTTTAGTCAAAGATGAATCCGATCATCTACTTATTCATGCTCAATTAACATTTATTAACAAAAAAAGTGATTCTCAAAAGTCGCCAGAGAGATCTTCTAAAGAAGGCAGCGACTGTTCCAGTCGTACATTTCCTAAATACATATAGAATGAATTGTACAAAGAGACATTTATTTACTCTTTTACACATAAATTTGCTGAAAATTTACATTTGCTCACAAATTTAGTAGAAAATGATGTTAACCAAGCCGTTTCTTTAATAGTTAATATTTACCAAACATCTAGTGGACAAATGTTGCATAAACAAAATTATCGAAAGCGGCACCAAAAAATCAACTATGGTGGGATAGTGAATGCGATGAATCAAAGTACTTAAAATACTCAGCTTTACGACATTTTCGAGTGACAAATGCACAATGTGACTACACTGCTTATATAAAGGCTCGAAATAATTTTAAAGCTTTATGCACGCAAAAAAAGAATGCATATCAGTTTGAAAAGCGAAAGAAACTTCTATCGTTTAAAAATTACCCGAAAAATTTTTGGTCATTGTTAAAACAAAATACCAGTGATTCTAACAGCAGTGCTTCAGGAATTAGTATAGAAAACTGGAAACTACATTTTGAAAACTTATTGTCAAAAATCGATCAAGCTTCACTGGTAAATTTCGATGTTAATCAAAGTACAATTGGTGACTGTTAAATTTTAAATGACTCAATCCATATACCAGAAGTTGTACATAGTATAAAGAATCTTAAGATGGGGAAATCGCAGGGCTCTGATGGTCTTGGGGCTGAATTCTATAAAAATACATGTAACGACATTGCATCTATTCTATGTTGCCTTTTTAATACAATATTAACTTCGGGGGTATACCCAGATATGTGGCGGGAAAGTATTATTATTCCTGTATACAAATCGGGGTTTAGGGATGACCCTTCGAACTACAGAGATATATCACTTGTTAACGTTATGTATAAAATATTTTCAAACATTTTACATGATAGACTAGTTAAATGGTCAGATATTTATAATAAAATAGACGAAGCCCAAGCGGGGTTTCGGTCTGGGTACTCTACGACTGATAATTTGTTCACTCTTCAAAGTTTGATTAAAAAATATATAAGTAAGCCTAGGGGGAAGTTTTATGTTTTATATGTAGATTTCAAACAGTCATTTGATTCTATTGTACATTACAATCTTTTCCGGTGGCTAAAGAAGAACGGTGTCCATGGAAATATTCTAAATAAACTAGTATCAATATATTCGGATATTCGTGGAAATGTACGCGTAAATAACACTGTTTCAAGTCGCATTGCATGTAACATAGGTACCAGACAAGGGACGTAACAAGTACACGATCCTGTTTAATTTATACATTAATGAGTTATGTACCTTATTAAGGCAAAAAGGTCACAGAGGTATCTTTGTTATCGAAAATATACCAGAAATCATATGTCCTTTATTTGCTGATGATGTAGCAAACTGTTCTGAAACAGCTATAAATCTACAACTTCAGTTAAATTCCATTTCAGAATTCTGTAATAATACAGGCATGAGCATAAACCATTCTAAGACTGAAATCATGATTTTTCGAAATACAGGTCCGTTAAGAAACTATGAACGTTGGACATACAATAACAACCCAGTAAATGCTACTGCAGTTTATAAATATATGGGTCTTCTTTATACTCCAACTTTGTCGTGGACATCTGCAAAAAACAAACTTATAAGCTAGGCGAAAAAGTCTATTTTTTGTATTAAATTATATCAAAGAAAGTTTGGGCGTTTTTCACATTCGGAATACTTTAAATTATTTGACACCATGGTTAACCTATTCTTAATTCCCTACAAACTGTTTTTTCAGGGGAAAGAAGACTGCAGGTTTAACATGTGTGTCTTAGAAATAACTGTTGTGATTTAAAGCAACACCTATTCTGAAAAAATATTGTCGTTGCGGGGAAATAAACACTACTTCTTTGTGTGCAGATTTTATCGTAATATTAGGACAGCATTCTGGCAATGTATTTGTGAAATATCTGATTATAATATTGACATCGTCCTATTTGGTGACGATTATCTCTCCCTTGCAGAAAATGAAAAAAATCTTTAATGCCGTTCATGCTTTCATTGAGAATAGCGGTAGATTCGCTTGAGTTTCTAGTTATATTTATTATATAGTAGTATATGGTGCCTCTCTTTTAATATTGTACTGCCGCGGACACACATACACATAGGCCTGCAAAAGTTGATTCTATATTTTCTTCTTTAACTCTGCACAACCTCCAATCACTATTTCTTTTTTCATTATCTATTTTTTAGTATTTTTCGTTTTTCTCATTTTTTCACTATCACAAAAACTGTAGTCTTGATCTATGCCATTTCAGTTGTTGTTTTCGAGAATTACTTTCTAGTGTTCCAAATAATACTGTTAGTACATTTTATACGAGTATACTTGTCCTACTGTATATCAAGCAGTTTATTGGAGAGGTCATTAGACCTCTCCAATAGTGGTGAGTTTAAAAGGCAGACTGCCACAGAACTTGCTGTCTAAATCCATTTTTCTTGCGAAATTGTTCTGATACACAGTCTGTTTCGTCTTGGTTTTGTAAATAAACCGCAATAAAAGAAACTAAAATAAGAAATAGACTTGGTTTATTTTTATCTGAGGAATATCAGAAAATATTTGTTATATTGATTTGCCATGGTTGCAAATGACCTCTCAAATAATTGTAATTTTTCATTAAGCAAATGAATCTAAGCAGAAGAAAAAAGAAGAAGAATTTCGTTAAAAAAGAGAAATAAGACCGCTGGACAAGATCATGCGACTTGAAAACGTGGGAAGAAGGTCACATGACTGTTATGTAAAGCATAAGAGGTTTCTATGCGGTGGCTTTTTTTTCCGCTAACTCATGTAATGCCTGACTTATTTGTTTACAAGTACCAAATTATATTGAAATTGAAAGCCAACAAACTATTTGAAAACATTGATGCTAACCTCTCCTGGCTTCTTTTGTAAAGAAGCAAACTTGTCCTTGACCAAGTTAAACGCTGTCGCCGTATTGTAAAACTGTACTGTCGATGCATGCAATTTCAACTGATGGTGTTTTCGAGAATTAGTTTTTAGTCCTTCAAAATATACGGTAAAGACAATTGCGAGTGATCGACCTTCATATTTTCCTTTAGATACGCATGTAAATTTTCTTCATTACTCTACGAAATGTGTTCATCTACTTTTTGGGATTAAAGTCTAATTTCTGCTGTGATGAGAAAACTGGTAAATATGCAGGTATTTGTCAGTTCAGTGTTTGTCGCTGTTTTCAACAGTATTTCAGTTGTATACCGCAGCGGCCGATGTGCATGGCATATTTTCCTAAAATTTACGTCTTGTACCTCGCACAACGTTATTCGCAAGCCACTAGCTACTTTCTCAAGTAGACATCATCAGATTAATGCTCATCAGCGAGAGAGGAAAGAATCCCATGGCAATGACTATAATCAATTCTACGAACTTGACCCATCTGGCAATTGAGTAAGCGAACTCTCAGTTTTAAGTCCTTTACGTTACCAACAGGGTTACAGGGCTTGCCAAAAAATGCTGGTGTATACATATTTGGGTAAATATGTAACTTTTGACGAAAGGTTCTCCATCCATCATTATCGTAATCTATTTACAGTCAGCACCCCTCTGTTTGTGGATCTGAAGACGGCCCATAGAGAGTTCCCTTCTGTTGACCTTTCTATCAGCCAATCGAAAGCCTGTTTTCAAGTATTTGAAAGCATAGGTACGAAAAACTTCTTCATCAAACGATAAAGATTCGCCATTTTGAAGGATAAACCGAACTACCCCTCTGATTGGCTGTGCTAAAGTTAGCGATATTTGGAAAATCCAGATGTCTCAAACTGGCCTCCCACTCCCACAGTTCGGCCGTTTCCGTACCTACATCTAAGCTCATCGATATAACAGTCGTTTCCATTTGAACTGTCAATCACGTGGTGTTATACACGGCGGCGCCACTGTAAGTCGTTTAGCAACGACATAAACAACCTCGGTAAAGTTATACCTATATATCTATCTTTCGGTGAAAAGTTCAATCGGAATTAATAAACAATGTTAAAAAATGAATGGATGAACTGTTTGTCAACTGAAATATAGTTAGAAAGATTTCGATAGAAAATTGAGACTCAAGTTTTCTTTTTTACGAGGAGCCTTACAGTTTTCAGAACGGTAAATCGGCGTATTTACGGTGAAGAAATGTACCGTGTAGATGCATATCAATTTACCAGGTACAGGCGAGGGACTTGATGGCTCCCATCACCCGAGGTATGCCGAATTACTGGCCTCCGTTAGAGATATCATAAAAAGATTGAGCACTTCAGGCACTTTGGAATCGATTAGTCCAAAGAGATAAAACCCTGTCAAGTGCCGAGGAGATGATAATGGCTTCAGCAGCTGGAGCAGATCAAGACAAGACTGCAGAGAACATTCTGTAAAATCTTAATTCTATAACACCAGCTTATCAAGTCAAGCCTTTTTAAATTTTAATTGACTTTTTTTTCTGTCGACCAGGTAAAGTCTATTCTATTTGGCGGTGAAATAGTTTATGCAAAGATAAACGTATGTCACACGTACATGGAATCGAAAACGAAACTAGAATTTGGTATCAATTGTATATATGCGCCATGCTCTGTGAAAAACGGGTTTAATACATCTCTGTGATGCATTTTACTAAGCATGTCATTACATAATTATGGATCCATAGAATACGCTGTGTCTAACAGCTGACTGAATCCTGAGTTTGAACGGTCCTTAGTCATGCAGAAAATTTACCAAAATCAAAATGTTTCGACTCAGGCAAGTCTACACTGATTGTACAGGCTAATCCGAATCGATTACTTATGCGGATGCATCGGCTCTTTTTATAGACCATGGCGTTGCCTCGTCTTACCTGTTATCAAAAAGGCTTTTTTTGAAGCCAGCATTTTCTCCTTTTCCGACAATGTTTTCTACTCTTCCAAAGTAAACTTTCAATTTTTGAGTCGCGTTTATGTCGTCGTATGCAAGTGCTTTCAGTTTGGACTAGTCTAAGATTTTGTGGTTTGGTAAAGAGTTATAAAGGAATATGACGTTTAATTATGTATAGCTTTATTCAGAGAGAGAACAGGGCCCCGTTTTACTAAGGTAGTTACGAACAAAATTTGCGTAAATTTTGCGTAGATATAGTATAGTGGCATTAAAACTTATGCAAATTTTGTTCGTAATTACCTTAGTAAAACGGGGCTCAGGTACTTATCCAGGGGTTTTGGGGAAAAGGTCCCTTGTAAACTTGGGAACGACAAAATATCGAAATTAGGAAAAAATGACAAACCTTGTAAAGTAAGGAACACATTTAACATTTAAATGAACTCATAAGGCTTTTTTGTACTACTGAATAACTGTTTCATCTTTTTACTCCAAATACAAACTTTGAGTTTTGTTAAGTCTCCAGATGTTCATAAATTATACTTCATAAAAAAAAAAAAAAAAAAAAAAAATACAAAAAACCCTGAAGTTGCTTCCATACAAGCTTTTGTTTCTTTGTATAAATCTGTCCTACTTGTTTTGTTATAATTGTACCAGTGTTCTCAACACAAGTACCTCCCCTATGCAAATTTCTGATGCTATGTAGGTTGTCCGATATACATAATTTTATTTCTAATAAAGATATTTTTTCTAGTGACTGAATGGAGGCTTTATTTCCTGCATTAATTTTCTATGTGGTGTGTATGCATATTAGTGTTTTAAAAGTCATTATCAAGGCTAAATAAGACAGTTTGAAGAGTCTTTGACCGAATGAGAACATTTTTTGTCATCGGTTTTCGCTTTTTTTTTTTTCAAAAACGATGATTAAATTTTGAAAATATTTCCTGTAATTGTTGACATTATGCAGACAGATAGGAAAATCACTATTGTCTGCAATAGATCTCATATAGTAATAAAGGTGCTCACTTAGATAAATTAATTGTTTTGGACGTTTATTTGATTTTTCAGGACGTACGTTACGTTTACATACGCTTGGTTGAAATAACTGACCGATACATTAGATTTCCAAAACGATTTTTTTGCCCTTGTTTGGGTAAAAATCGTAGAATTCGAAAAAAAAAAAAAAAAAAAAAAACTATTTCCGATTGGGAATGGGGCTGAGTTTCGATTCCAGAAAGGATGGAAAATCCCCTGAGAAAAAATGTCAAATTACCGAAAAACGCTGAGATTCTGCGAAATAAAATGTATGCAGCACCACCTTTTTAGAACAGGGAAAAAAATGCACGGAGTTTGTGGATAGGACTTAAAGGAGAAAATTCTTGTAAGAGGGAAAGGTTTTAACTTGTCAACAGCAAGGACGTAAAAAAGAAAAAGGCGTGATCGTATAGGATAAAGCTGTTAAAGGGTAATTTGGATTTTACGAATAATTAGATAATTTCTTTTAGCTAAGATTTTCGTTCAGTTCAGTAGCTCCAACTTGAAAACATTTGGCTTGTTTTGGCAGATACTATTATATGGCGTAATTGTTAATGCATCTGCCGATGGAGCGCGTGGCCGACAGATCAAGTCCTGGTAGGGTTGGGAGTGAATCTGAGGTGGCCGTAATTTTGAAAATTTTCGATTGGGATTCTGATTGGATGGAATTTTTGCGTGACGTCATCTACCTTTCGGAAATGTATTTAAGGCAGTGGTTAGCCGTAACTTGGAACCCGGATAGGAGGACACGTGAATATATAGACAGGTGTATTTTAAAAGATATTTATGGCTGTTGCCGTGGGGAAGTGTCTAAACAAGATCTTTGTGGAATGGCAGTGGTTGCTAGTCCCATGCAAGTTCCAGAAATTTACGAGAGAAGAAATGCCCGAAATTTTATTTTGCAACTTGGACATCATTGGCACGTACCATTTCCTACGACACGTTACAAAATCGAGAGAAACAATCAGATTAAACCCTTTCCATAAGTCTAGTGTTGCAAAGACTCTAAGGAGGACCTTACCAGCGTTTTTTCCATTCACCGCAATGATTTTTACCCTTCGATATTTTTCCAACTATATTTTCTACACTTTGAAGCACAAAATCCATCGTTTGCTAATTATTGCTTTCACCAAAGACAAAATTGTATCTTTCACAGATAAAAGATTGAAATGGAAAAATTTTGAAAAATATTGTAGGTAATGACGATGATGATGGATATATAACTTATCATCATAACACAAAGAATAATCATAATTGAGATACAAGACAACAACGATAAATAAACAAAACAGCTTTGGATAATTTATATAATTCCGTCAAATTGTCTGAAAAGAAGGTAAAAATGTACTTGCAAATATTATTTACCCATTTCAGCCTCCACAGGCCGCCGCACTATCGCCTTACTCTAATTATTTAGGCTTATTTCAATAAGACCGTACGGAATCATTCCGAATCAAAAAAAATCATGGCAGCTATCTGAGAACAATTACGGCGAATGATTTGTGTGTTCACCAAAATTCTTCTTAATTATACATAAATAACACAGTGGCAGAGGGAAGTGATAATGTGCTCAATTAAATAAAAAAATACTTCGCAAATATATCAAACATTGTATATAGGGTTCCCTTGGATACTGAGCAATTAAAAAAAAAAAAAAAATAGACTTTCATCTTAGTGGTAAATTATCAGATAAACAGTTTGACATAAAATTTATAACAGCACTAGAGGTAAAAAACATCATTGAAAATTTAGACCTTAAAAAGTCGTTAGGATATGATAGAATTGGAGCAGAAATATTAAGATTATGAGAAGATTTTACTTAGCAGCAATTTTGTGCATTTTTAATAATTGTATAGCTAGGGGCATTTTCCGACAAAATTCAAAATAGCAAATGTCACGTGTATTTTCAAAGGAGGTCACAAAAGTGATCCAAAGAATCATAGACCCATTTCAATCTTACGAAATTTATCGAAAATATTCAAAAGACATAATTATAGCCAACCACACTCAACATTTCTTAAAGAAAAACAGATGTCTTATATTCAAATCAATCTGGCCTATTTTTACTGTATGTCAATGATTTGCCTTTAAATCTTTCTTCAAGCCTTGACATGTATGCTGATGATGCAACTCTGCATAATTCTAGTTCGTCTATAAGACAAACTAATATGACTTTACAAGATGATCTGCTCAAAGTGGAGAACTGGTGCCAACATAATAATATGGTTTTAAATCCTAGTAAGACTTCTTGTATACTGATGGGAACTATTAATGGACTTAAACGGACAGAAATCTTTATTTGAAAGCACTTGGCAATAGAATTCACTGCAAATCTGCATTTGTTAATAGAATAACAAAAATTCAAAAAGGAGCTGCAAGGATAATTCTTAACAAACCAAGGAAATCCTGTTCCAAGGAAAAGTTTTGCCTCATTATAATGGCTAACATTTAAAAGTCGAAGCATATACTTTGATGGTTTATAAAACAAAAAATGGCTTTATTTCATGCCTTCCGGTAGGTTATCGAGAAATATCGGTGAAATATTTCTCGATATTTCATGGTTACGACCAGTGAAAATACCATTTTTTATATTCTTACTCTTCAATTGAAGGCGGAAACACTTGTTCCCGCGCACTAGTTACCTTGATAAAATGCGCGTGCCTCACAGCCAGATGGAAATTTGACGTAATTTACCTTACATTTCTCGCGCTTGATGTAATAGTGTAATGCGTTGCTATGCGGAGGGGGTACGCCACAGGGAATAACCAAAAAGAACTGTACAGGATTTTGATTTAGTTCCCCCAAGAAAGGGTTAAAAGCATGAAATAAATAGAATATTTGTTTTTTTACGGTGAAAGATTGAAATTTATTTCATCGAGTGAACATCATCGGTAATATTTTCACGAGTGGTGCAGGCACAAGTGAAAATATTACTGATGATGTTCACTCTATTTACTCTATTTACTCCTACTTACATGTCAAGTCTTATAAATTATGTCTCCCCCGTCAGGGTCCGGAGACATATTGTTTTTCCCCGTGCGTCCGTCCGTTCGTCTGTCTGTCTGTCTGTCCGTCACAAATCGTGTCCGCTCTATAACTCGAAAACCTTTTAAGATATTTTGATAAAACTTCACACATTTGTAAAGAACCATGAGACAAAGTGTCAAGCACAAGAACCATAACTCTGGCTTGTATATTTTCGAGTTATTTCCCTTTACTTATTTTCCGTCACAAATCGTGTACGCTCTATAACTCGAAAACCTTTAAAGATATTTTAATAAAACTTCACAATTTGTAAAGCACCATGAGACAAAGTGTCATGCACAAGAACCATGACTCTGGCTTGTATATTTTTCGAGTTATTTCTAATTGATTATTTTCCTTACTCATTTTACGTACAGTTTCTTGTCCGCTCTATAACTCGAAAACCGTTACAGAAAGATGACCATTATTTCAGTAAGGAATTGCCCTGGTCACATATCAATCCTTCTGACTCCAAAAAGGGGGGAGATATGTGGTTTTTTTGTGTGGAAAAAACAAGTTCTAGTTCAAGTAGCAATGAATTTTACAAACTTAGATCAGAAACAAACAATGAAATTTCATATGAAGTATTGGAATTCCATTCTGTTTCATATCAAGTCAATCACTATCATCGAATCCTTCAAAAGAAATATAAAAAGTTATATGATGTCTGTAAATGACTTTTCGTAATGCTGCTACGTGTGCTAGATGAAACTATCATTTTTCTAAATTTGTAATCAATATCTGTGTCCAAATATGAGTGTGCGCACCTGTGTGTGTGTGTGTTTGTGGACAAGAATGTTGCGTGTGTGTGTATGTTTATCATTTTATCGTTATGCTTTGTTATCATGTGTAATGATATCTTAACAAGCTACCTTCATTAAATAAAGATATTACTATTATGATACATTTTTGCAAATACATTAATGCTCTTGTCACAGAGCATGGCTAAATTTTAAAATCACTTTATTTTCCTGAAAAATATAAAATTTGTCACAAATTTGCCTATAAATAGGCCTGCGTATGCCCGCAGAATAAAAATATTCACGTTTTTGACCAATCACGTAATACTTATCATTTACTCCAGTATTCCAATACCCAAAAGTAGGACAATAACCAGCGTAGTCAGTTACGCCGAAAAATAATCTGTTACACGTCACGCAAAAAGGGACCATCTGGGAACTGCGAAAAGTGTTGACCCTGGTTAGCCTGCGCGGATTGCGCATGCTGACCGGGGTCGACACTTTTCGCTTTTATGATATTTCTGTATGAAAAGTGGTCATTCTACCTTACTATACAATCATTTTTGAACTATCAACTTAAATTGACCTGCTCTATCTTTGACCTGCTTTCATTTAATTAATGTACGGAATTTCCAGATTGTCCCTTTTCGCGTGACGGGTCAAATGTAATTTTATTATTTTTTTCGGTAGTGGGCCAATTGCATTACGCATGGCTGAAAAAGTACCTAAATTACAGTTAAGAATGAAGTCTTGCTACATGCCTGCACACATGTAATTTGTGATTGCACGGGCTCTCCAATGCATTCTATAATCGTAACCGGTCTATCTTGCTTTTGATAACGACCATATTGAGCGATAAAGAAAAGTTCCGTCTTGTTACATGGAATCAAAAACGAAACTAGAAGTTATTTAACAAAACAAAACAAAAGAGTAACGCCCATAAAATGCACAATGAACATGCGAGAGCGTTATCTTAGATAAACGGTATTGAATCGAAATTCCTCTTTATCATTTTATCTCTTTGCCAGGTGACAAAATTTTGGAATACTGAAAATCCAAAGCATTTACAGATGACAAATAAAATGTACAGCTCAAATGGTGGAAATTGTCTTTTGAAGGGATGAAAATATTGTTGATACAGGAGAAAATGCTGCTTATAAACCAGCATTATCTCCTTTTCCCACTATGTATCAAAAACACCTTCTTTCTCAGGGTCGTTAAAACTCGGGACTGTTTCGTAAAGGTTTAAAGAATATTTATGAATCATGCTCTGTAAAAAGGGGATCGGCAAAAACTGTCGACCCATGTTAGCTTGCACAGGTCACGCAGGCTGACACAGGTTAAAGCTTTTTGCTACTTGTAAATTATCTGCATATTCTAGGACCATTCTACCTCCAGACTCAGTTGTTTGTCACAATAAATGGATTTTAAGGATCCATAGTTATAACACGACTTGCTAGGTATAATAATTCACGGAGATACATTAACCCTTTGCCAAACTGTCCCAAGCAGAGAGCATTTGAAAACATGGGAACAGGAGAAAATGCTGGTCACCAGCATTTTCTCCCTTTCACATGATGTTTTCTATCTTTGAATAGATAAGGTTTTCGTATTTGAGTCACATTTATTTTGTTGTCTGCAAATGATTTTAATCATCTGTGGACAAATCTGCCATTTTGTTGTTTAGTAAGGAGTTAAATCCCCTTTAACCAAAGCATGGCTCATTTTGTTATTCTTATTATTAGCCCATAGACAAGTATAACTTGAGTTGCTCTTGCAAACAATGTAGATCAAGATCAGACTGCTTTTTACCTTGTCTTTGAAGTAATATTCAGGTCATGCACGTAGCTAAGAAACAAAATAATTCATGCGCTGCATCCCTGTCGAAACAAAAGAATATAAAAGTCAAATTTCGGTTAAATTTGGTTACCTCTAGTCTTTATCCGAATGGGAGGATGTTGGGATGGAAATGTTGGGAGGATGTCGGGATGGAAAAAATATCTCCAATTGAAAGGTAGACTGGATTGCTTTTTTTTTTCATTAAGATTTATGATTTATACTGATAATAAACAAGAAATATTGCTTTTTTGTGGATTTATGATTTATACTGATAATAAACAGGAATTATCTTTGAGAGAGAGAGAGAGAGAGAGGGGTTGCATGGTTATCCCTATACCACACAATACCGACTTTAACGCCCCTGAAGGAAAAGGCCTTTGAATGCATTTTGGGAAGAAGAGAAAACTAGGAGTTTATCCTTTTGTCACACTGTTTTCTACCCTATTCAAGACAAAAGTCGTCAGTTTGAACATTTTCCTTAGACTCGTTTAATACAATTTCATAACAAAACTCATGTCAAATCTTATATATCTATGTCACAATGGCAAAATTCAATCATGAACTAAAATCTGTATCACAAAATACAATCACAAGCTACATGTAGAATATGTATCACAAAATTCAACTACTAGATAAAGCCTATAGATCTATCACAAAATTAAATCACAAGCTATTTTTTATCACAAAAATTCACAAGCCTAAATCTGTATAAAAGCAGTAAAAATTTCATATAAGTGACAAAAACATTAAATTCTAGACATCGATTTTTTGGCTCAAATGAAGTGCTGAAGGTGATTCATAGTGATCGTGTTGTGTCCTTCTTTCCCGATGCCCTGGCATACAAAATTAGGATTTTGAATCAAATGTGGCAGATAAAAGTGTCTCATACGTTAGACGGTTCTATTAACAGGAATGAGCGACTCTGTGATAATGAATACTTTACATTAAAGGCACCCTAGCGGACAAATGTAAACAATTCGTTGGTGAAAAAGAAGACAAATTTAACAGCTAAATAAATGAAATGAAACTTTTAAGCCGATAGAAAAACCCCAAATGTTGCTATTTCAAAGGTATATTTTGGGGAAAATATATCCGTGTCGGACAGTGTAGATCCAAGATCAGACTGCACGTTCTGTGCAGTCTGATCTTGATCTAAACTGTCCGCAAAAGGTCCTTAGCAGCTTAAGGGTTAATTCATACCATTTAAAAGTATGGATATTATTATGAGTCTGATAATATGTTGTTGTACTATCTGTTGAAGTTTCAATATGGCTTGCAACAAGCGAAAAGGGGCATTCGGACATTTGCTTAAACTGTCATATCGGATTAGCCTGTGCAGTCCGCGCAGGCCAATCCGAGACGACACTTTCCGTCTATATGTAATTTTCTGTTTTGCGCATGTCTACTGAAGGACAAAATCTACTGTAGTCATAAAGTGCCGTCTTGGATTAGCCTGCGTGAACTGCGCAGGCTGATCCGAGACGACACTTTACGCAAATGTCCGAATGCCCCTTTTCGCGTGTTGCAAGCCATATAATGGCAGAAAAATTGTAGAACGAAGGCTTTTGAAAGCATTGTTGGAGAAAGATAAAATGCTGGTAAACAGCATTTTCTTCTTAACATTTTCTCTTTTTACCACTATGTTTTATACCTTTGCATACCTGAACCCCAATATTTGTGCAAAATTTGAGATGTCGCCCTCAGATGCTTTCAATATTGATAAGTCTACAAATTTGTCATCTTGTAAAGGGTAACGCGATCTGTTCGAAGTATGTCGTGTTCGAAAAATACATAGATATTTCTCCTTCATGCTTATCGAGTTTTTGGAAGATAAGCAGAACATAAAAGAAACTATGGGGTAAAAATTACAAACACATTCCAAGATTTACCACCTTGATAAACCATGCATACTCAGTGTTTGGATTATAATATTTCTCGACTTACTTTCGCCCGGCCTGATAGCTCAAAGGTGAGCGTATCTGACTTGTGACCTGGTGGTTGCGGGATCAATGCCGGGTCAATGACAGTAAACACCTGGGTAGAGATAATGTATGGTGTTTGACGCCGTTTTCAACATTATTTCAGTTATATCGCGGCGGCCAGTGCACCTATTCATGCTTTCATGGAGATTCTGTTACCATTACTACGCATAATATTCTTCCCAAACCATTGCCTGCTTTCCCAGATAACTTCGTCGAAACAATGATTATCATCAATCTTTGAAAAAAAAAAAAAAAAAAAAAACGGCCGAGCTGGGGATTCGAACCAGCAACCTCCTGCCCTGTTCTGAACCTGTACGCTACTGACTGCGTGACCGGGGCTTGCCGTTTGAAGCAAGAGTTATCACGCAGTATTCTCTGGGTCAATGACTGTTAAACACCCGGGTAGAATTTCACGTCCTATAAATCTGTATACCTTTTGTTCTGTATTTTCAACACTACTTTATACACCCTTTGTCACACAATACTGAGTTTTAAAGACCCTAAGGAAGAGGGCTTTTGAAAAAATTGTGGGAAAAGGAGAAAATGCTGGTAACCAGCATTTTTTGTCTTTTCCCACAATGTTTTCTACAGTTGTAAAGAGAAAATTCAGTTTAAGAGTCATATTTAAACCGTCGTCTACAAATGCTTTTGATAAACGGTTGAAGGGGTATTCAAAGATTTTTTTTTGCTGTTAATCATTTTTCTTTGTTAAATATCGATAAACATTACAAAATATACTTTTTTCTGTACAACCTAGACAAAATGAATGATTATATGGTCTGCAACATGCGAAAAGGAACTTTCGGACATTTGCGTAAAGTGTCGTCTCGGATCAGCCTGCGCAGTCCGCGCAGGCTAATCCGAGACGGCTCTTTACGTCAACATTAGATTTTGTCCTACATTAGACTTGCGTGAAACAAAAAATCACACACGATCGGAAAGTGTCGTTTTGGATCCGAGTGCGCGGACTGCGCAGGATGATCCGGGAAGAGACTTTACGCAAATGTCCGAATGTCCCTTTTCCCGTGTTTGCAGGCCATATTATGCAGTACAAATGTGCAAATTTGGGATCAAATGGCAGATTGACTAAATCGATAGCCCATGCATACTTAGTGCTTGGATGACATTATTCTCGACTTTTTTAGGGGATCTACGTGACTTAGTGGTAAAGTACAGGACTCATAAAGTAGAGGCCCCGGGGTCGAGCCTCACTGGAAGCACTGGTTTTTAGTTAGAGTGTCCTTGGGCAAGACAATTTAGAGCTCTAGTGTAGTACTGGTGAAACCCAGGCCATGCATGAAAATGTGACCTGTTGCCGTGATATATCTCAAGTAATGTTGATAGCAGCGTAAAACACCAGTCAATCAATCAATCAATCAATCAATCAATCAATTAACCAATCAATCAGTCAATGAGTCAATCAATCAATCAATCAATCAATCAATCAACTGTCCGCTTGTTTCTGACACAGGATTGAATTTCCTGGAATCAAGGTTAATGTAACTTTTTTACTTATTTGCTTATTGAGCAAAATCTCAGCAGTTGCTTCTTTTTTCCCAGACTATTAAAATTATTCATACTGCAGGCAGGGGCATAGCGTCCGTAATGCACAATGTACAAGTGCGAAATGTAGGAAAAATTGGAACAGGCCAAACATTCGGGTTTGACTGTACGCAAAATAAGCAAGTGCGAAATGAAAAAAAAATGGAACAGGCGAAACATTCGGTTTTGACTGTACGTAAAATACGCAAGTGGGAAATGTAAACAAATTGGGAACAGTCAAAACATTCGATTTTGACTGTATAGAACAACCCCATATTCACTTTTAAGCTTGACCAGCCCGCATAGCTCAGGTGTTAGATCCACTGTGTAGATCAAAATCAGATGCCGTTTTCACCAACTATTCTTACAAACACCCCCATTCTTTATATCTGAGATTTTCTAAATTGGAAAGTACCACCACTTCTGATTGGCGAAACCAAATGGTTTAAGAATGTTTTTAAGAATGGTTGGTGATATACAAAACCTGATCTTGCTTTATACTGTCCGCAAAAGAGCACAACGTCGTGCTTAACAGCCTAAGTGAGAAATACGACTCTCGATTCGGAGTGCGTTATAATTTTGAACCCCTGGTTACGAGACTGGCAGAAGAGTATAAAGTGCTGAATGTGCAATTTGGGCTATTAAACGATCAATTGATTTTTTTCAATGAATAAGCATTAAATTTCATTTGTGCAAAGATTTTCATGCTGTTTAGTTCTTGGTGCGGAACTTTTCGATAACTTTATTTTTTTCGAGTGGTTAATAGATCTGTACTGACCCGGCGAGGAGGGCACGTGAATATATAGATAGGTGTATTTTTGAAAGATATTTATGGCTGTTGCCGTGGACAAGTGTCTAAACATGACCTGTATGAAATGGGGCGGTCGCCAGTCCTATGGAAATTCCCGATATCATAGAGAGAAGAAATACCCGAAGTTTTATTGTGCAACATGGATGTCACTGGCACGTACCCTTTCCTACGACAAGTTGACAGTGCAGTATAGTAATTTTACAAAAACGAAAAACTGGAAAGAAACAATAAAATTAATCCGTTTTTATAAGTCTCGTGTTGCAAAGACCATGAGAAGGATGTAAAAACCGGCATTTGTTCTTTCCCAACCATGATTTTTACCCTTTCAAAGGCAAATTGTCTCATTTGAGCAGTTTGTCCGGTAAGGACTAAACGTTAAAAATATGGTGTCCATGGTTGTGAGGTAGAACGTCTGCCTCGTAACCAGAAGGTCCCGAGTTCGATTCCTGGGATCGGTTGTGTACTTTTCATTGGCCCACACACTCTGCGCCTTTACTCGTGCAGTTCCCAGGAAGCAGGGTAGAGAGAGATTTATATAAATTGTAAGAGCTTGTTTTTCAATCGATGTAAAATAAATATTTTTAAAGTTTTAAAGACTAAAAGTTTATCCTAGGTAAAACATTGAAAAAGAAAGGTCTTGAAAAGTATTGTAAATAATTTTGATGACGGCGGATAGATTATAGATCATAACAAATAGAGAATAATCAAGATAATGATAATGATAATGGTCTATGGTTTAACAACGATAAATTGTCACCTGTATAATACAAACAAAAGATCAATACAATTAAACAAAATTCGGTATTATATACATGTCATTATCTGTAAAACGGTTGTTTAGTACACTGGCAAAAAATAGCAAACCATGTCAGCCTGCGCTGACTGCGCAGGCTGACATGGGTTGAAACTTTTGCTAATAGTAATTTTTCCGCATGCCAAAATATAATTCTACTTCAGACTGAGATAGTTTCAGACAACATTGACACACATTGCGGGACGACTTGCTCGAAGAGAAACCATTACTTAGATGTATGAAACCTCGTTCCCCGCATGAATATTTCGGAATGCATTGTACTGATTGTATCATTGGTTTCATTGTTGTTTCATTTGATCTATGTCGATGCGCCATAAAATAACATTCTTTGATTTGATCCATGCACTGTGAAAAGGGCTCAATGCATTTGCAAAAAGTATCGACCCAGATTAGCCTGCCTAGATTAGCCTAGATTAGCCACACAGGGTGACCTGGGTCTAAACCTTTTGCTATTTGTAAATTTTCTGCACGTCAGAGATCATTCTACCTCATGAATGAACCGATTATAGACAAAGAAGACCCACATCATGAAACGACCTGTATGAAAAAAAAAAAATAATTACTAAGATGCATTAAACCCCATTTTCCCAAACATACCTCATATAAGGCCTGCAACATGCGAAAAAGGGCATTCGGACATTTGCGTGAAGAGTCGTCTCGGATCAGCCTGCGCAGTCCACACAGGCTTATCCGCAACGACACTTTCCATTTTTGTGTAATTTTCTCTTTTTCGCATGTCTACTGAAGAACAAAATCTAATGTAGTCGTAAAGTGCCTTCTCGGGTTCGAGACGACACTTTACGCAAACGTCCGAATGCCCCTTTTCGCCTGTTGCAAGCCATTATTATTAAATTTTAGGGGTATGCATGTACGAATATTTTGGAATGCAACGTATTGTTTGTATGATTTATTTCGGCATTATTTTATTAGAGCCATACTCTGTGTAACGAGGTTTTATCTATCTTCAAATGCATTGCTGTCGAAACAGGTATAGTGTTTATAATTAGAGCTGAAAAGTTAATGTATACAGAAATCTTTGTCACATGTACAATAGAATCGAAAACGAAACTAGAAATTTGATATTAAATGTGTTTTAGCCATGCTCGGTAAAAACGGGGTTTAATGAATATCCCTGATGAATTAAATCGATTAGTCATCACACAATTATGGATCCATATAATCCACTGTATCTAAAAACCGACTGTATCCTGGAACAGAATGGTCCTTGGATGTGCAGAAAATTTACTATAGGAAAAAGTGTCGATTCAGATTAGCCTGAGCGGTCTGCGCAGGCTGACCTGAGTCTATACTTATTGCAGATGTATTAAACCCCCTTTTGCCAGAGCATGACCTCATTATACCCATTGCCAAACAGGCTGTTTTGTAATCACAAATATACAACAGACACGCTGTAGAAGTATATGAAGGAAAGAATTTGTTTCCAATAATTTGGTAAAAGAAATTATTGATGCATTATAAAAACAATGGCGCCGCAATTTTTTTTTTACGCCAAGGGCATCACTTGAACAAACTCCGTTGAGGTCGACGTGGTTTTAACTGTGAGCCATCTGAGATATGATCTGGTTTATATCGATCTGGCAATGAAAGAACGATATTTTACATGTTAAACCCCCCCCCCCAAAAAAAAAATCAGTCCATATTGAAAAACAAAGATGGTACGGGCTCAATCTGTTAATGAAAGTACCGTATTTTTACATGTATGCTAAAAAGAAAACACTGAACCAGTCCATATAGTAAACAATATGGCTACCTCCACAGGCGCTTTTCAATAGCGAATAAAAACATATGGTGCCGCCGCTAATGCGGCGCCACAAAAAAAGGTTGAAAAAGGGAGCTATATAGTTAACTCTTATTCACGAAGGTTTCCTAAGCTGTCTGGTGCATATAGGATCTGACATAAGTTGGCAATTGAAATACAATTATTGTTTACCGAGTGTAGAAAAATGATATTGAAGACGCTCGCTTAAATTATTTTTTTGAAGAAGAGCTTGATAAAAGTGTACCTAAAAGGCCAATAAATGTCAGATTCTTTTTATCACACAATGAAATCTCCCGATTTTTGGGTCAGAATATGAAGAACATAGGTGGACACGTGGTAATTTTTATGAATAAAATTCGATTCACTTCACTGAAAAAAATCATGAAATGGCGTCACAAATGACGTTAAGGAATGCTTATCTCAGACGTGTACAAGATAAGAAAATTTGTAATGGATAAATTACACGAGAAAAAAAAAAAAAAGTTTATGTTATAAATGCATATAGATCTAACATATATATCAGGGGCATGGCAAGGAATATGGTGGTCATTTCTGACGATCGTGAAGAGAGTATACCGCGAGACTTCGGCTATAACGTTAATGGCCAGAATTTGTCGAGAGTATTGAAAAGAAATGTCGGACAGTTTCGATTTAATTGTAACGGCGACACCATAGAGGCCCAGTGGAGTCGGAAAGTAAACAATGCTGGTGGTGAAATGCATTTGAATCCAAATTATACCATCCAAAGGTATCTAAACTATTGTGAAGATGAAAAACTGTTGTTGCACCGTCATTGCAAGTGTAAGTCGCTTAAAAAAAAAACTAGAAAAAATGTTGCCCAGTTGCTTCATCTTTTGTTTACTTTTTACCTAGATTTATAATCCATTTTCTTCAGACGACTAGCACTCGGACCGACCGCAGAATAACAGAACCCCATCTTTACAATAATCATCCATACTTTTAAATGGTATTATTGAAATGCATCTTAACACCTGCATTGATTACTTTTGGCTGCTACTGGGCCTTTAACGCACAATGAATCAGAAGAATATACATTATGTTCGGTTCAGGAGAGGTATGACGTACCTTTATTTGAAAGCTTTATTTAGAGATTTAAAAATACATTGTTGAATTGCCAAAATTGGCTGCGAGTCGGCGATAGATAATAAAAGCAACACCGTTGTAGGAGAGGAAAATTGTTCAAAGTTGTGGGTAGAAATTAAAGGAGAAAAAGTTTTACTTTTTACCAAGCCACAAACTTTTGGACTCGACCCAAATTGTAAACATTTACAGACGACCAAATAATGTAGCTCAATACATTTTTTTTTTTTTTGTCTTTGATAGGGTAGAAACATTGTACTCAAAAACCTTTTTCAGGGTCAGTAAAACCCCGGATTGTGCGGTGAATTAAGGATTACGACCCCTAACTCGTAGGTAAACACGTGTACCATCGATGTTTTCGTAAAGGCTATTCGGCCAATCTCGGCAGTTTCTGTCTTTTAATATGAGAGTTAGGGCCCGTAGACTCACTGACTCACTGACTCATCGGTAAATGTCGTGTAACATCGACGTTCTCGCAAAGGCTATTCGGCCAATCCCAGCAGCTTCCGTCTTTTAACATGAGAGTTAAGGGCCATAGACCTTAATCATGTGAAGTGCAGGGACATGTAAAAACGCGTGGTTATGAAGGGTAAAGCTGATAAACGGTTCATTGAATTTTACGAAGAGATAGTTGCGATTGCCAACCTTTCTCAGTGCCTTGGTATATAACATTAGGATTTAGAATTAAATGTGCCAGTAGAGGTGTGTCATACGTTAGATCGCTTTTTTAAATTTGAATGAGTAACGATAAGAAACATTTTACTTTGCAGACACACTTTTGAGCCAAATTTAAACAATTTGTTAGTCCAAGTGAAGACAAGTTTAATTCATACCATTTAAAAGTATGGATATTAATGTGAGTCTGACAATGTATTGTAGTAGTGTCTGACAAAGTTCCAGTTAAATGCAGAAAAAAAGAAAAAAAGGTATCGTGGAACTAGATAAAAAAGTTGCCAACTTTTGTTCTAGTTTTAGAAGACATTTAATGCTAGCAACTGTAAACACTGATAGATTCCACTGTTTAGGTAGTTTGAAGTTCATAGGGACCCCTTAAATTTTGAAATATCTTGAAAAAATCCCCTATTAATTTGAATGAAACTTGTCAGTCTTTTAAAATGACCTTACCAACTGTTACAGCGAAAATTAGAATTTTTCTTATGCAAGAAAGAGCATTTTGCCTATTCCAGGAATGTTAAATTCTTGTTCAGAAGCTTAATTTTTTCCGATGGTTTCTTGTTTTTTGTACAATTAATATAGTTTTCTACCTTACCTTCGATATTCCTTTCATCACTCCCATACAAATCTGTTAAGTCAAAAACGATTTGTCCAGTTTTCTCTTATATCGTGTGCGATCTCCAAAATTTGGTCTCAGTTTTATTTTCGGCATAGCTCCATCTTTTATAACACTTCTGTTGAGATTTGTGTTTCGAAACCACCAGACACTTAGACTCTAAGGTCTTTCATGTTTTTTTAATTGTATTTCGCTATCGTTTTTTCTTTTTTTTTTTTCAATTTGCCTAAAATTAGTTCAAATGTATTTTGGTCATAATCATAGGATAGTCCCTTTGACCATAAAAATTCATCTACAACAATACTTTGAAGCTTATTTAAAGTCTCAGTAGCGTCCAACTGAATAAACAACCTGTTTATAAAATAAAATTAAATTTCATTTCTACCATGTAAAAATATGGCGATTATTATGACTTTCACGATATGTAAAGGTGCAGTTCGCAAAAGTTCCAGTCAGTGGCAGAAAAAAGAATTTTGAAGCTAAAATTGATCCTACCATGCCGCATTATCTGTTTGTTTACATCGATGATCGCCGACGATTAGCCGACTTTTCGTCGTAAATGTCCGCAGTGACGTGTTAGTGACGTAAACACCACGTGATCATTCAAAGCGTCGAAACAAACCCTTGAAAAACGTAAGTCTATCGACATCGTAAACAGAAACAACGACACCGGCTGATCATCGCTTATTCATTTATCATCAATACAGGTAGAGTTTACTACATCTAAATAAGAAAACAGGTTCGGAATGAGCAATCTTACTCTCCGATTACATAATATTAGAATTGTAAACAATAGTCCTGTCTACTACGTCATAGCATTAATGAGATGCAATGTTATCACGTGATGTTCTCGAAGACCTAGTTCGAATATACACGAACGATAACGAAGGTTGTCTCGGTCAATGGCGTCCCTGAAATCGACGGACTTCTCCCTGTATTTTCGCACAGGTATATCATGACAACCAGTGCAGTAATTGACATGTTCGGGTTTTCTCCGATCTTATATACGTGTGTTGGGATTGGTAATCAGCTATATTTTCGAGTTATAAACGGTGAAAATTACCTATTCTTCGGCTTTACTGCGGTTTTAAGGAACTTAACAAGATCATACAATTAACTCATCTTCATTTAATTGTTGTAAGCCATTCCACATACGTGAGCAAACGTTTGACTTGGTTTTGGGGAAAAATCTATAGCTGGGCGTAGAAAAGGAAACGAAGTGTAAACAAGTGCGTGCAAGTCTCTGTTATTGAATTGTTAAAATAAAACACAAATAAAATTGAGACAATGGCCTCAAAAGCTGAAGTTTTTCCTTTTCAAACAATAGACGGCTACAATTACAGTACTTGCATGAGAATTGTTTTCATGAACAGGTAAACCCTTCACTCGGAATAGCCATTAACCCTCCCACCTTTGTTAAGCTGTTTTGTTCATACATTTTAGCAATGCATTGAATGCAAAAAAATCAAACTAAGCTATCAAAATTCTGAAAATTTCACTCTAGAGTTGGTATAGGTAATATCATTAAATCACCAGATTTTCAGTTTAATAACTACAGTAATTTTTAAGATATTTCAAAATTCAGGGGGACCCTATGAACCTCAAACTATCTAGGACACATTATCAACCTCATAATAACACGTACGCTTTTAAATGGTACGCATCAAGATTGCCTGTAATTTGACACCCGCATTTTTTACATTTGACAGCTGGTGAGTTTTTAAACGCGTCGCAGTAAGACCTCCGACATGTTTTTTGTCTGTATTTAATGGCAGATTTCTGCACCGGCTTGAGTGTAGTCACATATTCTTTTGGTCGAGCTTTAAATGATTAAACTATTAAAAGAATTTAAAACGGTGGCACTTAAAATTAAGCTATTGCTTTCAACCTATTGTCGCCTATGCAAGTGTGCGTGAACTATGTGCTTGAACCAGTGATAGATCTACTAACTCTTGGATAATTTGAAAACTTGGCAGAGGGATATTTACACGAAACATAAATCATCAGTTACCTAACTCTGCCGATTTAAGAAATGACTATGCAAGGCCAAATGCTGTCTATACACGAGTTCTCGACACGGTTTGCACACGGATGTAGGTACGGCATACATGGCTTCTGGCCACAGGAAACCATTTTGTTCTTTCGTTTGGCAGGAGAGGGCAGATGCACACCATGGAAAAAGATCTCTAGTTTGTACTCAAATGCAGAACATGTTGAAATTAGTATGCTGAAAGACGTAGAACTGATAGGATTACTTACATCGTTGCCACAGGCGACGTATACTCTTGAAATGGTTTTAAGTTATTCTCCTTGCCGGAGATGCAGCGAAGAACTGATAAAATTCAAAAACAGATTTAAAACATCGCCGATAAATCTCAGACTTACTATGAAAATTAGTTCATTTTACCGCACTTACAACCCGCTCGATACGCACAACTTGGATGGCCTTTTAAACTTAGTAATGGAAAACGTAATTTTGAAAACTTTCGATGGGGATTCAGACTGGATGGAATTTTTAAGTGACGTCATTTACCTTCCGGAAATGTATTTAAGGCAGTGGTTAGCCCTAACTTGGAACCCTGACAGGAGGACACGTGAATATATAGACAGGTGTATTTTAAAAGATATTTATAGCTGTTGCCGTGGTGAAGTGTCTAACAAGATCTTTGTGAAATGGCAGCGGTCGCCAGTCCCATGCAAGTTCCAGAAATTTACGAGAGAAGAAATGCCCAAAATTTTATTTTGCAACTTGGACATCATTGGCACATACCATTTCCTACTACCCGTTGACTGAGCATTATTGTAATTTACAAAATTACAAAGAAACGATCAGATCAATCCCTTTTCATAATTCTAGGGTTGCAAAGACTCTAAGGAGGACTTTAAACAGCGTTTGTTCTATTAACCGCAATGATTTTTATCTTTTCAAAGGTGAAATCCCTCATTTGAGCAGTACAGTATATTTAAAGTTAACTAAAGTTCGGCATTTGATAAAGTTGATAAGGAATACTCTAGAAAAGTATTGTGGAAAATTTTGATGACGACAGATAGATCATAGATAATAACAACATAAAGAACAATTAAGATAAAGGAGAGCACTTCTCAACCAGAAACATTCTCAGAATGTTATATTCTCTCTTTCCCTGTTGAGAGGTTTTGTACTTTTTGACATTGCATATATTTTAACTGTGTTGATATTTTTGGTGTTTTTGTCCGGTGACGTTCCTCTGAATCCTGGTCCTCACTCTGATACTTCATCAACCTCATTTTGCACCAATGTTTTGTACAATTTCCTGAGTCTCCCTAATCATTTGTCTATTGTTCATTATAATGTTCAAAGTCAAATAAGGTAGATATTTTGATTTCGGAATTTCTCTTACTTCGATGTGCTGTCCTTCACAGAAACGTGGTTACATAGTAATTACGAATCCAATGATCTTCTCTTCCCTACTTTTCACCCACCAGAACTTAAAGATAGAATCGGGGATAGATATGGTGGTGTGATTCTGTATGTCAAAGATACACTTGTTGACAAGCGTAGACTTGATTTGAAAGCTTATAGATTAGAATGCATTTTGATTGAAATAAACTAAGTAACAGTAGAATTGTTCTTTATGCTGTCTTTTATCGACCACCCAATTCAAATGCAATGTGTACTTCTCTTATTGAGGACTCTATCGGTCTTGCAGTAGATACAAATATCACTGACATTATTATAATGGGTGATTTTAATTTAAACACAATGGATCAGTCTCATTTCAGAAAAACAGACTCGATCTGTAAACAATTTAGTCTTACTCAGTGCATTGAGGAGCCAACCCATTTTACTGAAAACTCAATGTCAGTCATAGATCTTCTTTTCGTGAAAAACAAAGAATCCATTCTAACTTCAGGAGTAGGGGAGCCCTGTCTTGACTTTAATGTCCGTTATCATTGTCCTATCCTTGGTGTTTTCAATTTTTCAAAACCAAAATATAGTCATTTAAACAAAGAATTTGGAAATATGATAACGGCGATTATTTTCAGTTAAGGGCAAGTTTATCTGAGGTACAATGGAATACTGTTTATAATGACGATGAAAATATATAAACGCAGAATATTTCGAATGTCTCTATAGAAAAAGCATCTCAATCAATACCTAATAAAACTGTCACTATAAATCCTCACGACCCGCCTTGGATAACATCAGAAATCAAAAGAAAATACATAAACGAAAAAGATATTATCAAAGAGCAAAGAGGACCAACTCTGATCAGCACTGGCTGAAATTTAAATGGTTAAGAAATGAAGTAATTTCTAGTATTCGAGATGCGAAAAAAGATTATTTTGATCGAATGGCACTAAAACTTAAATCTGGTAACTTAAATGCACGTGATTAGTGGAAAACTCTAAAGTCGTTTATATGCCCAACTTCAAACTCATCGTCAACACTGCCACCCATTTTTGATCCTACTAGTGACAGATTAGCATTGGATGATTATGAAAAAAAAAAAAAAAAAAAAAAAAAAAAAATGTCTTGAATTCGTTTTTCTCTAGTCAGCCTATGATTATCGGTTATCGGTCTTGGTAATGGCGGTCGTTGTTTTGGATCTCGACGGAAATTTGTACAAATTTGAAATTGGGTGTAGATATCGCTACTTATAGAACAAGAATTGGTCAGTGTTGTATGCCAAGAAAGATTATCAACAGACTGGATACTATTTGTTTATCTAGGTGCACCGTAAGTTGTCTTCTCCGATGGACTTTGTTCTTGTCATTGTTACTGATCTTGGGTGGGGATGTGGAAACAAACCCGGGACCTCCAAAAGTCCAGAGACAAAAAACTCTGCAATTCTCAGATGCTTTAGCATCACCATCCTCTACACCACCAACATCTCGGTCTAAACGTAATCAAGAGAGCCAAGAAAGTAAAATTATGGCATTTTTGAGGAAAATGAGGGGTGACCTGAAATCTGACATGAATGCTATTAACAACAAAATTGATGGGATTGAACAAACAACAAATGAACTTAGATCTGAAAATGAGCGCTTAAATGCGGAAAATAGGGAACTAAGAACAGAATTGGACAAGATAACTGTTAAACTTGATACGTTAGAGGCACATTCCAGACGTAATAATTTAAGGTTTTATGGACTGCAGGAAATGGAAGAGAGTCATGGGCGGAATCAGAGCAAAATTTGTGCGATTTTATAGTGAGTACAATGAAACTGGAAGACTATGAACAGGTCGAAATTGAGAGAGCACGCAGAATTGGGAGTATCCATTCCCCATCTAGACCAGTTATCGTCAAGTTTAGTAGATATAAAGATAAAGAAAACATTTTGTTAAAAGCCAGGGAGTTATTTAATGTCGATTCTGAGTTTAGAGTTAAAGAGGATTTTACAGAGCGCATACAAAAACATAGGAGAGAATTGGGAAAGCGTTTGATGGCAGAAAGAGCGAAGGGTAAAAGTGCACGTTTGAAGTATGACAAACTTATAATTGGGCTACAGGTATACAGGTATGATGAGAGAACCAATAAGATTATTTGTCAAGGAGGTCAAGAAGGTCAGCATGAACAAATCGAGGTGAACGGAGAAAATCAGCGCTATGACGAAACATCAAATGATCAATCAAGTAGTGGCAAGATGACGCAGTCAGGTGCGGTAGGCGGGGAGTTTTAGCAAGTCGGCCGTGGCCCAAATCATAATATAAACATTGTCACATGGAATATTCGAGGCTTTAAGAAATTTATAAACGATGATAACCTATTATAATTTTTATATAAATTTGATATAATTAGTTTATTAGAAACATGGAGTGACTCAGTTGGTGAATTTTCAGAAGTTTTTGAGGGTTATGTTTACTTTGGTTCCGTCAGGAAAAAGCAAAAAAGGTCCTTCAGAAATAGTGGAGGCGTAGGGGTGTTTGATAGTTAATGGGTTTGTTGAAAATTTAAAATCTAGCTTTGAAGACAGTGTCGTACTCTACATTAAATCAGGTATCTTCGACTTAATGCAGGATTTAATACTTTGCATCACATATATATCTCCAGAAGGGTCCTCCATTTATGATAAAAAAGAAATAAAAAATGGCATTACAGCCCTTGAAAATAATATTAAATACTATACACAGAAATATTCATTTTGTTGTCTGTATATTGCTGGTGATCTAAATGCAAGTACAAAGGACTTATGTGATTTTATTATTGATTATACCCTTGACTACGTTTTTAACACTACTGTTGATTATGATACTGATAATTTTTTTACCCCAAGGTGTAACAAAGATTCAGAGCGTTCTAATACGTTTGGAAAACCACTCGTAGAATTATGTTATTTAAATAATATACATATTTTAAACGGTAGGTTACATAACAACAAATCTGGAGAATTTACCTGTTTGTCCGAAAATGGTACTAGTGTGGTCGATTATCATATTGTCTTCCCCGCTCTTCCAGTTTGTAACTTATTTCAGTGTTTTAGTCAAAGATGAATCCGATCATCTACCTATTCATGCTCAATTAACATTTATTAACAAAAAAAGTGATTCTCAAAAGTCGCCAGAGAGATCTTCTAAAGAAGGCAGCGACTGTTTCAGTCGTACATTTCCTAAATACATATGAAATGAATTGTACAAAGAGACATTTATTTACTCTTTTACACATAAAGTTGCTGAAAATTTACATTTGCTCACAAATTTAGTAGAAAATGATGTTAACCAAGCCGTTTCTTTAATAGTTAATATTTACCAAACATCTAGTGGACAAATGTTGCATAAACAAAATTATCGAAAGCGGCACCAAAAAATCAACCATGGTGGGATAGTGAATGCGATGAATCAAAGTACTTAAAATACTCAGTTTTACGACATTTTCGAGTGACAAATGCACAATGTGACTACACTGCTTATATGAAGGCTCGAAATAATTTTAAAGCTTTATGCACGCAAAAAAAGAATGCATATCAGTTTGAAAACCGAAAGAAACTTCTATCGTTTAAAAATTACCCGAAAAAATTTGGTCATTGTTAAAACAAAATACCAGTGATTCTAACAGCAGTGCTTCAGGAATTAGTATAGAAAACTGGAAACTACATTTTGAAAACTTATTGTCAAAAATAGATCAACCTTCACTGGTAAATTTCAATGTTAATCAAAGTACAATTGGTGACTGTTAAATTTTAAATGACTCAATCCATATACCAGAAGTTGTACAAATTATAAAGAATCTTAAGATGGGGAAATCGCAGGGCTCTGATGGTCTTGGGGCTGAGTTCTATAAAAATACATGTAACGACATTGCACCTATCCTATCTTGCCTTCTTAATACAATATTAACTTCGAGGGGTATTCCCAGATATGTGGCGGGAAAGTATTATTATTCCTGTATACAAATCGGGGTTTAGGGATGACCCTTTGAACTACAGAGGTATATCGCTTGTTAACGTTATGTATAAAATCTTTTCAAACATTTTACATGATAGACTAGTTAAATGGTCAGATATTTATAATAAAATAGACGAAGCCCAAGCGGGGGTTCGGTCTGGGTACTCTACGACTGATAATTTGTTCACTCTTCAAAGTTTGATTAAAAAATATATAAGTAAGCCTAGGGTGAGGTTTTATGTTTTATACGTAGATTTCAAACAGGCATTTGATTCTATTGTACATTACAATCTTTTCCGGTGTCTAAACAAAAACGGTGTCCATGGGAATATTCTAAATAAACTAGTATCAATGTATTCGGATATTCGTGGAAATGTACGCGTAAATAACACTGTTTCAAGTAGCATTGCATGTAACATAGGTACCAGACAAGGGGAAGTAACAAGTACACGATCCTGTTTAATTTATACATTAATGAGTTACGTACCTTCTTAAGGCAAAAGGGCCATAGAGGTATTTTTGTTATCGAAAATATACCGGAAATCATATGTCTTTTATTTGCTGATGATGTGGCAAACTGTTCTGAAACAGCTATAAATCTACAACTTCAGTTAAATTCCATTTCAGAATTCTGTAATAATACAGGCATCAGCATAAACCATTCTATGACTGAAATCATGGTTTTTCGAAATGCAGGTCCGTTAAGAAACTATGAACGTTGGACATACAATAACAACCCAGTAAATGCTACTGCAGTTTATAAATATATGGGTCTTCTTTATACTCCAACTCTGTCGTTGGCATCTGCAAAAAACAAACTTGTAAGCTAGGCGAAAAAGTCTATTTTTTGTATTAAATTATATCAACGAAAGTTTGGGCGTTTTTCACATTCGGAATACTTTAAATTATTTGACACCATGGTTAAGCCTTTTCTTTTGTACGGAGCTGAGATTTAGGGTTTCGAGTTTGCAGATGACATTGAAAGAGTACATTATAAATTTTGCAAAGATTTTCTTGGTGTAAGCATTTCTACCAACAATTGCATGGCTTTAGGAGAGTGCGGGAGGACACAATTATGTGCTGATTATTATACAAAATGTGTTAGATACTGGTTAAAATTATTGCATATGCCTGATCATCGATTTCCTAAAAATTGTTATATTATGTTAAAAAATTTAGATGATATTGGTAGACAAACATGGGCTTTTAATTTAAGACATTTACTATATCTCTGGTTTTGGACATGTATGGTTGTCCCAAACAGTTGATAACCCTGATGCATTTTTAAGTACTTTTAAACAAAGAGTTAGGGACTGTATCGATTTTTCGGTCTCTGTGAAAATATCTTTAGCCAAATTTAGATGCTCAAACCATAAATTTAACACAGGTGTAGACAGAGATAACAGACTATGTAACTTTTGTAAACAGAACTATGATATACTGTGTATAGAGGATGAGTATCATGTATTTTTTCAATGTTTTCAATATAATGCAGACAGAAGAAGATATCTTTTTAATTGGTATAAGGGAAATACTAGCACTGAATGTTTCTATCGCTTAATGCAAAGTTCAAAAGAGTCCGAAAATTAGCAATCTACATCCATGAACTCATGAAGATAAAGTCAGCTTAAAAATCATAGCTTAGAATCTATAGATCTAATAATATCAAAGTGTTTTTTTTCTTTTTTTCCGATCACTGTTAAGATTTGTTTATTTGTATCATAATGTATTTTGGGCCGGTGGCCTACATGTACAATAAAGAATTTGAATTTGAATTTGAACTTGACTGACGACTATTTAAAACTCTTCCAAGTGATTACCAGCAATTTACAGGTGAAACGCTTGACTGTATAGTCATCACGCCGGATGAGGTTTTCAATGTATTAAAAAATCTCCATATTGGAAATGCATTAGGTCCAGACGGTATCAATAACAAGATCTTAGTAGAATCAGCACTCCAGATTTGAACTCCTCTTTGTCGATTATTTAATCTTTGTCTCGATAAGTGTATCCTTCCCACTTCCTGGAAAACATCCCTCGTGTGTCCTATTTTAAAAAGCGGAGATCCTTCTATTGCATCTAATTATAGACCTGTATCACTTTTAAACACCATGGAGAAGGTACTAGAATAATTTACAAGCATATTTTTAATCACTAAAAAGAGACGAATTTCTTCACGCCTTATCAGTCTGGTTTCCTCCCTGGAGACTCAACTGTCAACCAAATGACATATTTGTACAATAAAATTTGTAGCGCCTTAGATAATGGTTTTGAAATAAGGATTTTTTTTTTCGACATTAGTAAGGCATTTGACAAGATGTGGCACAAGGGTCTCATCTTCAAATTACATGCTGCAGGTATAGACGGCAAGGTTTTATCATTCCTGCAGGACTATCTGACCAACAGAACTCAAAATTTGTTCTTCCTGGAGGTTCTTCCGATCTGTCATTTGTAAAAGCTGGAGTTCCACAGGGTTCAGTACTAGGTCCATTGCTATTTTTGGTATATATCAATGATATTGTTCAAGATATTGAATCTGGTATCAATTTGTTTGCTGATGACACAAGACTTTCTATATTAGTTGATACTTCAGATATATCTGGTGCCCCTCTAAATCTAATCTCTAATTCAACCCCTCTAAATCTACATTTTTGTTAACATCTCGAAAACGTATCAAATCTGTTCATCCGGATCTCTCTATGTCAGATGTTGTTATTCCATAAGTTCAGTTTCACAAACACCTTGGTATTTATCTATCCTGTGATGAAAACTGGGATAGACAAGTGCAGTCTGCCGTTGAAAAGGCGTGGAAAAGAATAGGTATTTTAAGACGTTAGAGGTTCCAGCTCGATCGTCTTTCACTTCAAATCATATATTTCTCATTTATCAGACCAATTCTTGAATATGTAGATATTATTTGGGATAATGTGCATGAGTACCAAAAGGAAGAACTCGATAAGATTCAAAACGAGGCTGCCAGGATTGTAACGGGATCTACTAAGCTCGTGTCAATTGCAGACCTTAGAAGAGAATCAGGCTTGGAAACATTGAGAGAGCGTAGGAACAAACATAAACTTATTCTTTTTTTTCAAAATGGTAAATGGTTTAGTTCCAAACTACTTATGTTCTATAGTACCGACCACTATTGGCAGTAATACAACATACAATCTTCGTAATTCGAACGATTTATCAAACATCGTCTGCAAAACTAATCTTTATATGAAATGTTTTCTACCTTCAACAATAGAGGCATGGAACTCTCTGCCACAGTCTACAAGGGAGACAGACTCTCTCCCATCTTTTAAACGTACGTTAGATATAGGTAAACCAATTCCCTACACACTGTTTTTTCATGGGGAAAGAAGACTGCATGTTTAACATGCATGTCTTAGAAATAACTGTTGTGATTTAAAGCAACACCTATTCTGGAAAAATATTGTAGAAAACCCTCCTTGTCGTTGCGGGGAAATAAACACTACTTCTTTGTGTGCAGATTTTATCGTAATATTAGGACAGCATCCAGGCAATGTATTTATGAAATATCTGATTATAATATTGACATCGTCTTATTTGTGGACAATTATCTCTTCCTTGCAGAAAATGAAAAAAATCTTTAATGCCGTTCATGCTTTCATTGAGAATAGCGGTAGATTTGCTTGAGTTTCTAGTTATATTTAATATATACTAGTATATGGGGCCTCTCTTTTAATATCGTACTGCCGCGGACACACATACACATAGGCCTGCAAAAGTTGATTTTATATTTTCTTCCTTAACTCTGCACAACCTCCAATCACTATTTCTTTTTTCATTCTCTATTTTTCAGTATTTTTCGTTTTTCTCATTTTTTCACTATCAGTTCATTTTGTTTTTTTTGTGTGTATATCCAAATAATTTGGTTTACTGTAATTGTTATACCATGTGACTTTCTTTAGGGAGCTGAACTATATAAGCTTTGATGCTTTCGTTCCGATCCTTTTCGTAATGTGTTGTTGTAATTGATTGATACATGTTATTATGCTGAATAAAATATTTTTAAACTAATAATCAAGATAAATGTACTATGGTTCAACAACGATAAATTGCCATCTGTTTAATACAAACAAAAGATCAATACAGAGACTCCCCCCCCAACACACAAAAACTGTAGTCTTGATCTATGCCATTTCAGTTGTTGTTTTCGAGAATTACTTTCTAGTGTTCCAAATAATACTGTTAGCACATTTTATACGAGTATACTTGTCCTACTGTATATCAAGCAGTTTATTGGAGAGGTCATTAGACCTCTCCAATAGTGGTGAGTTTAAAAGGCAGACTGCCACAGAACTTGCTGTCTAAATCCATTTTTCTTGCGAAATTGTTCTGATACACAGTTTCGTCATGGTTTTGTAAATAAACCGCAATAAAAGAAACTAAAATAAGAAATAGACTTGGTTTATTTTTATCTGAGGAATATCAAAAAATATTTGTTATATTGATTTGCCATGGTTGCAAATAACCTCTCAAATAATTGTAATTTTTCATTAAGCAAATAAATCTAAGCAGAAGAAAAAATAAGAAGAATTTCGTTAAAAAAGAGAAATAAGACCGCTGGACAAGATCATGCGACTTGAAAACGTGGGAAGAAGGTCATATGACTGTCATGTAAAGCATAAGAGGTTTCTATGCGGCGGCTATTTTTCCGCTCACTCATTTAATGCCTGACTTATTTGTTTACAAGTACCAAATTATATTGAAATTGAAAGCCAACAAACTATTTGAAAACATTGATGCTAACCTCTCCTGGCTTCTTTTGTAAAGAAGCCAACTTGTCCTTGACCAAGTTAAACGCTGTCTCCGTATTGTAAAACTGTACTGTCGATGCATGCAATTTCAACTGATGGTGTTTTCGAGAATTAGTTTTTAGTCCTTCAAAATATAAGGTAAAGACAATTGCGAGTGATCGACCTTTATATTTTCCTTTAGATACGCATGTAAATTTTCTTCATTACTCTACGAAATGTGTTCATCTACTTTTTGGGATTATGTCTAATTTCTGCTGTGATGAGAAAACTGGTAAATATGCAGGTATTTGTCAGTTCAGTGTTTGTCGCTTTTTTCAACAGTATTTCAGTTGTATACCGCAGCGGCCGATGTGCATGTCCATATTTTCCTAAAATTTACGTCTTGTACCTCGCACAACGTTATTCGCAAGCCACTGGCTACTTTCTCACGTAGACATCATCAGATTAATGCTCATCAGCGAGAGAGGAAAGAATCACATGGCAATGACTATAATCAATTCTACGAACTTGACCGATCTGGGAATTGAATAAACGAACTCTCAGTTTTAAGTCCTTTACGTTACCAACAGGGTTACAGGGCTCGCGAAAAAAAATGCCGGTGTATACATATTTGGGTAAATATGTAACTTTTGACGAAAGGTTCTCCATCCATCATTATCGTAATCTATTTACAGTCAGCACCCCTCTGTTTGTGGATCTGAAGACGGCCCATAGAGAGTCCCCTTCTGTTGATCTTTCTATCAGCCAATCGAAAGCCTGTTTTCAAGTATTTGAAAGCATAGGTACAAAAAACTTCTTCATCAAACGATAAAGATTCGCCATTTTGAAGGATAAACCGAACTACCCCTCTGATTGGCTGTGCTAAAGTTAGCGATATTTGGAAAATCCAGATGTCTCAAACTGGCCTCCCACTCGTCACAGTTCGGCCGTTTCCGTACCTACATCTAAGCTCGTCGATATAACAGTCGTTTCCATTTGAACTGTCAATCACGTGGTGTTATACATGGCGGCGCCACTGTAAGTCGTTTAGCAACGACATAAACAACCTCGATAAAGTTATACATATATATCTATCTTTCGGTGAAAAGTTCAATCGGAATTAATAAACAATGTTAAAAAATGAATGGATGAACTGTTTGTCAACTGAAATATAGTTAGAAAGATTTCGATAGAAAATTGAGACTCAAGTTTTCTTTTTTACGAGGAGCCTTACAATTTTCAGAACGGTAAATCGGCTTATTTCCGGTGAAGAAATGTACCGTGTAGATGCACATCAATCTACCAGGTACAGGCGAGGGACTTGATGGCTCCCATCACCCGAGGTATGCCGAATTACTGGCCTCCGTTAGAGTTATCATAAAAAGATTGAGCACTTCAGGCACTTTGGAATCGATTAGACCAAAGAGATCAAACCCTGTCAAGGGCCGAGGAGATGATAATGGCTTTAGCAGCTGGAGCAGATCAAGACAAGACTGCAGAGAACATTCTGTAAAATCTTAATTCTATAATACCAGCTTATCAAGTCAAGCCTTTTTAAATTTTAATTGACTTTTTTTTTCTGTCGACCAGGTAAAGTCTATTCTATTTGGCGGTGAAATAGTTTATGCAAAGATAAACGTATGTCACACGTACATGGAATCGAAAACGAAACTAGAATTTGGTATCAATTGTATATATGCGCCATGCTCTGTGAAAAACGGGTTTAATACATCTCTGTGATGCATTTTACTAAGCATGTCATTACATAATTATGGATCCATAGAATACGCTGTGTCTAACAGCTGACTGAATCCTGAGTTCGAATGGTCCTTAGTCATGCGGAAAATTTACCAAAAGCAAAAGGTTTCGACTCAGGCAAGTCTACACGGATTGCGCAGGCTAATCCGAATCGATTACTTTTGCGGATGCATCGGCTCTTTTTATAGACCATGGCGTTGCCTCGTCTCACCTGTTATCAAAAAGGCTTTTTTTTCAATCCAGCATTTTCTCCTTTTCCGACAAAGTTTTCTACTCTTCCAAAGTAAACGTTCAATTTTTGAGTCGCGTTTATTTCGTCGTATGCAAGTGCTTTCAGTTTGGACTAGTCTAAGATTTTGTGGTTTGGTAAAGAGTTATAAAGGAATATGACGTTTAATTATGTATAGCTTTATTTAGAGAGAGAACAGGGCCCCGTTTTACTAAGGTAGTTACGAACAAAATTTGCGTAAGTTTTGCATAAATATAGTATAGTGGCATTAATCTGCTACGAGATAACTATCATGATTATTTTAGAAAACTTGCGATAAATCAAAGTTTCCTGGAAGTTTTATCTTTTTATTTTATCTAGATAAACTTTGATTTATCGCAATAGTTTTTCTAAAATAATCATGATAGTTCTCGTGTATCTCGTGACAAATTAATGCCACTATACTATAGTTACGTGAAACTTATGCAAATTTTGTTCGTAACTACCTTAGTAAAACGGGGCTCAGGTACTTATCCAGGGGTTTTGGGGAAAAGGTCCCTTGTAAACTTGGGAACGACAAAATATCGAAATTAGGAAAAAATGACAAACCTTGTAAAGTAAGGAACACATTTAACATTTAAATGAACATCTTTTTACTCCAAATACAAACTTTGAGTCAAATTAAATATTTTAGTTGTTAAGTCTCCAGATGTTCATAAATTATACTTCATAAAAAAAAAAAAAAAAAAAAAAAACCTGAAGTTGCTTCCATACAAGCTTTTGTTTCTTTGTATAAATCTGTCCTACTTGTTTTGTTACACTTGTACCAGTGCTCTCAGCTGCAACACAAGTACCTCCCCTATCCAAATTTCTGATGCTATGTAGGTTGTCCGATATACATAATTTGATTTCTAATAAAGGTATTTTTTTCTAGTGACTGAATGGAGGCTTTATTTCCTGCATTAATTTTCTATGTGGTGTGTATGCATATTAGTGTTTTAAAGTCATTTTCAAGGCTAAACAAGACAGTTTGAAGAGTCTTTGACAGAATGAGATCATTTTTCTGTTATCGGCTTTCGCATTTTTTTTTTTTTCCAAAAACGATGATTAAATTTTGAAAATATTTCCTGTAATTGTTGAAATTATGCAGACAGATAGGAAAATCACTATTGTCTGCGATAGATCTCATATAGTAATAAAGGTGTTCACTTAGATAAATTAATTGTTTTGGACGCTTATTTGATTTTTCAGGACGTACGTTACGTTTACATACGCTTGGTTGAAATAACTGACCGATACATTAGATTTCCAAGACGATTTTTTTGCCTTTGTTTGGGTAAAAATCGTAGAATTCGAAAAAGGAGAAAAAAGAAGAAGAAGAAGAAAAAAAAAAAAAAAAAAAAAAACTATTTCCGATTGGGAATGGGGCTGAGTTTCGATTCCAAAAAGGATGGAAAATCCCCTGAGAAAAAATGTCAAATTGCCGAAAAACGCTGAGATTCTGCAAAATAAAATGTATGCAGCACCACCTTTTTAGAACAGGGAAAAAATGCACGAAGTTTGTGGATAGGACTTAAAGGAGAAAATTCTTGTAAGATGGAAAGGTTTTAACTTGTCAACAGCAAGGACGTAAAAAAGAAAAAGGCGTGATCGTATAGGATAAAGCTGTTAAAGGGTAATTTGGATTTTACGAATAATTAGATAATTTCTTTTTGCTAAGATTTACGTTCAGTTCTGTAGCTCCAACTTGACTACATTTGGCTTGTTTTGGCAGATACTATTATATGACGTAATTGTTAATGCATCTGTCGATGGAGTGCGTGGCCGACAGATCAAGTCCAAGACAGCTTTGGATAATTTATATAATTCCGTCAAATTGTCTGAAAATAAGGTAAAAATGTATTTGCAAATATCATTAACCCATTTCAGCCTCCACAGGCCGCCGCACTATCGCCTTACTGTAATTATTTAGGCTTATTTCAACAAGACCGTACGGAATCACTCCGACTCAAAAAACATCATGGCAGATATCTGAGAACAATTACGGCGAATGACTTGTGTGTTCACCAAAATTCTTCTTAATTATACATAAATAACACAGTGGCAGAGGGAAGTGATAATGTGCTCAATGAAATCAAAAAATACTTCGCAAATATATCAAACATTGTATATAGGGTTCCCTTGGATACTGAGCAATTAAAAAAAAAAAAAAAAAAATAGACTTTCATCTTAGTGGAAGATTATCAGGTAAACATTTTGACATAAAAAAGAGGTAAAAACATCATTGAAAATCTAGACCTCAAAAAGTCGTTAGGATATGATAGAATAGGAGCAGAAATATTAAGATTATGTGAAGATTTTACTTAGCAGCAATTTTGTGCATTTTTAACAATTGTATAGCTAGGGGCATTTTCCGACAAAATTCAAAATAGCAAATGTCACGTGTATTTTCAAAGGAGGTCACAAAAGTGATCCAAAGAATCATAGACCCATTTCAATCTTACGAAATTTATCGAAAATATTCAAAAGACATAATTATAGCCAACCACACTCAACATTTCTTAAAGAAAAACAGATGTCTTATATTCACATCAATCTGGCCTTTTTTTACTGTATGTCAATGATTTGCCTTTAAATCTTTCTTCAAGCCTTGACATGTATGCTGATGATGCAACTCTGCATAATGCTAGTTCGTCTATAAGACAAACTAATATGACTTTACAAGATGATCTGCTCAAAGTGGAGAACTGCTGCCAACATAATAATATGGTTTTAAATCCTAATAAGACTTCTTGTATGCTGATAGGAACTATTAATGGACTTAAACGGACACAGAATCTTAATTTGAAAGCACTTGGCAATAGAATTCACTGCAAATCTGCATTTGTTAATAGAATAACGAAAATTCAAAAAGGAGCTGCAAGGATAATTCTTAACAAACCAAGGAAATCCTGTTCCAAGGAAAAGTTTTGCCTCATTATAATGGCTAACATTTAAAAGTCGAAGCATATACTTTGATGGTTTATAAAACAAAAAATGGCTTTATTTCATGCCTTCCGGTAGGTTATCGAGAAATATTGGTGAAATATTTTTCGATATTTCATGGTTATGACCAGTGAAAATACCATTTTTTATATTCTTACTCTTCAATTGAAGGCGGAAACAGTTGTTCCCGCGCACTAGTTACCTTGGTAAAATGCGCGTGCCTCACAGCCAGATGGAAATATGACGTAATTTACCTTACATTTCTCGCGCTTGATGTAATATTGTAATGCGTTGCTATGCGGAGGGGGTACGCCACAGGGAATAACCAAAAAGAACTGTACAGGATTTTGATAAATTTCCCCCCAAGAAAGGGTTAAAAGCATGAAATAAATAGAATATTGTTTTTTATGGTGAAAAATTGAAATTTATTTCATTGAGTGAACATCATCGGTAATATTTTCACGAGTGGCGCAGCCACGAGTGAAAATATTACCGATGATGTTTGCTCTATTTGCTCTATTTACTCCTACTTACATGTCAAGTCTGATAAATTATGTCTCCCCCTTCAGGGTCCGGAGACATATTGTTTTTCCCCGTGCGTCCGTGTGTCTGTCTGTCTGTCCGTCACAAATCGTTTCCGCTCTATAACTCGAAAACCTTTTAAGATATTTTGATAAAACTTCACACATTTGTAAAGAACCATGAGACAAAGTGTCATGCACAAGAACCATAACTCTGGCTTGTATATTTTCGAGTTATTTCCCTTTACTTATTTTCCGTCACAAATCGTGTACGCTCTATAACTCGAAAACCTTTAAAGATATTTTAATAAAACTTCACAATTTGTAAAGCACCATGAGACAAAGTGTCATGCACAAGAACCATGACTCTGGTTTGTATATTTTTTGAGTTATTTCTAATTGATTATTTTCCTTACTCATTTTACGTACAATTTCTTGTCCGCTCTATAACTCGAAAACCGTTACAGAAAGATGACCATTATTTCAGTAAGAAATTGCCTTGGTCACATATCAATCCTTCTGACACCAAAAAGGGGGGAGATATGTGTTGTTTTTTTTTGTGGAAAAAATAAGTTCTAGTTCAAGTAGCAATCAATTTTACAAACTTAGATCAGAAACAAACAATGAAATTTCATATGAAGTATTGGAATTCCATTCTATTGCATATCAAGTCAATCACTATCATCGAATCCATCAAAAGAAATATAAAAAGTTATATGATGTCTGTAAATGACTTTTCGTGATGTTGCTACGTGTGCTAGTTGAAACTATCATTTTTCTAAATTTGTAATCAATATCTGTGTCCAAATATGAGTGTGCGCACCTCTCTGTGTGTGTTTGTGGGCAAGAATGTTGCGTGTGTTGGTATGTTTACCATTTTATCGTCATGCTTTTGTTATCATGTGTAATGATATCTTAACAAGCTTCCTTCATTAAATAAAGATATTACTATTATGATACATTTTTGCAAATACATTAATGCTCTCGTCACAGAGCATGGCTAAATGTTAAAATCACTTTATTTTCCTAAAAAAAAGAAAGAAAAAAAAAAAAAAAACAAACAAATTTGACACAAATTTGCCTACAAATAGGCCTGCGTATGCCCGCAGAATAAAAATATTCACGTTTTTGACCAATCACGGAATACTTATCATTTACTCCAGTATTCCAATACCCAAAAGTAGGTCAATAACAAGCGTAGTCAGTTACGCCGAAAAATAATCTGTGTCACGTCACGCAAAAAGGGACCATCTGGGAACTGCAAAAAGTGTTGACCCTGGTTAGCCTGCGCAGATTGCGCATGCTGACCGGGGTCGACACTTTTCGCTTTAATGATATTTCTGTATGAAAAGTGGTCATTCTACCTTACTATACAATCATTTTTGAACTATCAACTTAAATTGACCTGCTCTATCTTTGACCTGCTTTCATTTAATTAATGTACGGAATTTCCAGATTGTCCCTTTTCGCGTGACGGGTCAAATGTAATTTTATTATTTTATTATTTTTTTCGGTACTGGGCCAATTACATTACGCATGGCTTAATAAGTCTGGCTACATGCCTGCACACATGTAAGATGTGATTGCACGGGCTCTCCAATGCATACTATAATCGTAACCGGTCTATCTTGCTTTTGATAAGGACCATATTGAGCGATAAGGAAAATTCCCGTCTTGTTACATGGAATCAAAAACAAAACTAGAAGTTATTTAACAAAACAAAACAAAAGAGTAACGCCCATAAAATGCACAATGCACATGCGAGAGCGTTATCTTAAATAAACTGTATTGAATCGAAATTCCTCTTTATCATTTTATCTCTTTGCCAGGTGACAAAATTTTGGAATACTGAAAATCCAAAGCATTTACAGACGACAAATAAAATGTACAGCTCAAATGGTGGAAATTGTCTTTTGAAGGGATGAAAATATTGTTGATAAAGGAGAAAATGCTGCTTATAAACCAGCATTATCCCCTTTTCCCACTATGTATCAAAAACACCATCTTTCTCAGGGTCGTTAAAACTCGGGATTGTTTCGTAAAGGTTTAAAGAATATTTATGAACCATGCTCTGTAAAAAGGAAATCGGCTAAAATTATCAACCCATGTTAGCTTGCACAGGTCACGCAGGCTGATACAGGTTAAAACTCTTTGCTACTTGTAAATTATCTGTATATTCTAGGACCATTCTACCTCCAGACTCAGTTGTTTGTCACAATAAATGGATTTTAAGGATCCATAGTTATAACACGACTTTCTAGGTATAATAATTCACGGAGATACATTAACCCTTTGCCAAACTGTCCTGAGCAGAGTGCATTTGAAAACATTATGGGAACAGGACAAAATGCTGGTTACCAGCATTTTCTCCCTTTTCCATGATGTTTTCTACCTTGAATAGATAAGGTTTTCATATTTGAGTCACATTTATTTTGTCGTCTGCAAATGATTTTAATCATCTGTGGACAAATCTGCCATTTTGTTGTTTAGTAAGGAGTTAAATCCCCTTTAGCCAAAGCATGGCTCATTTTGTTATTCTTATCATTGGCCCATAGCCAAGTATAACTTGAGTTGCTCTTGCAAACAATGTAGATCAAGATCAGACTGCCTTTTACAGACTGACCTTGTCTTTAAAGTAATATTCAGGTCATGCACGTAGCTAAGATACAAAATGTTTCATGCGCTGCATCCCTGTCGAAACAAAAGAATATAAAGGTCAAATTTCGGTTAAATTTGGTTACCTCTAGTCTTTATCCGAATGGGAGGACGTTGGGTTGGAAATGTTGGCAGGATGTTGGGATGGAAAGAATATCTCCAATTGAAAGGTAGACTGGATTGCTTTTTTGTTCATTTAGATCTATGATTTATACTGATAATAAACAAGAAATATTGCTTTTTTGTGGATTTATGATTTATACTGATTATAAATAGGAATTATGAATTATCTTAGAGAGAGAGAGAGAGAGAGAGAGAGAGAGGTCGCATGGTTATCCCTATACCACACAATACCGACTTTAACGCCACTGAAGGAAAAGGCCTTTGAAAGCATTTTGGGAAGAAGAGAAAACCAGGAGTTTATCCTTTTTTCTCACTGTTTTCTACCCTATTCAAGACAAAAATCGTCAGTTCAAGAACACTGATTATGTCGTCTCTGCATTTGTTTTTAATTTGGCCCGGTCAAAAATTTTGTCGTTTGGTATAGACATTTATATGAACAATTTAATTTTTAGGATTTAAATTAGAAACATACATTTATAGCAGATTTGAATCACATTATCATAGCTTTGATTTAATCACATAACCTTCCTTGCTCCCTTGTTTTCTGTGTAATATACCCACTACAAATTTTCTTATCTTATACACGTTTGATGTCATATTTGTGTGACGTTATTTTTGACGTCATTTGTACGTTTTTTATAAAAGTGAATAGGTTTTATGGATATTACGGCGGGTGCTTCTGTAGATGGTTTTGCATCTTCTGATCTATATTTTGTGAAACATCGTTTGTGATAAAAAGAATCTGACATGAGTTGACGTTTGAACATTTTCCTTAGACTCGTGTAATACAATTTCATAACAAAACTCATGTCAAATCTTATATATCTATGTCACAATAGCAAAATTCAATCATGAACTAAAATCTGTATCACAAAATACAATCATAAGCTACATGTAAAATATGTATCACAAAATTCAACTACTAGATAAAGCCTATAGATCTATCACAAAATTAAATCACAAGCTTTTTTTTATCACAAAACTCATTCACAAGCCTAAATCTGTATCAAAGCAGTAAAAATTTCATATCAGTGACAAAAATATTAGATTCTAGACATCGATTTTTTGGCTCAAATGAAGTGCTGAAGGTGATTCATAGTGATCGTGTTATGTCCTTCTTTCCCGGTGCCCTGGCATACAAAATTAGGATTTTGAATCAAATGTAGCAGATAAAAGTGTCTCATACGTTAGACGGTTCTATGAAAAGGAATGAGTGACTCTGTGATAATGAACACTTTACATTAAAGGCACCCTTGCGGACAAATGTAAACAATTCGTTGGTGAAAATGAAGACAAATTTAAACGCTAAATAAATGAAATGAAACTTTTAAGCCGATAGAAAAACCCCAAATGTTGCTATTTCAAAGGTATATTTTGGGGAAAATATATTCGTGTCGGACAGTGTAGATCCAAGATCAGACTGCACGTTCTGTGCAGTCAGATCTTGATCTACAATGTCAGCAAAAGGTCCTTGTGACGCGCTTAGCAGCTTAAGGATTAATTCATACCATTTAAAAGTATGGATATTATTATGAATCTGATAATATGTTGTTTTACTGTCTGTTGAAGTTGAATTTAGGCAGACAAATGAATTGTAGAACAAAGGCTTTTTGAAAGCATTGTTGGAGAATGTTGGAGGAAATGCTGGTTAAGGCAGTAGAACCCTAACGCTTCTAGTGCAACATGAAATAAAATTTCCTGTTAGTTGATAAATAAGGATTTATACTGCTCTTGATTAATACTGTCACTGTGAAATAGCGCTCTCGATTCGGAATGTGTAACGATTCTGAACCCCTGCGTGCCCCCTTGTAGGGGACTATAAATTCACTATTGTGTAAAGTTAAGCTACTGAACAATCAATTGATTTTTTACGATAAGACACTAATTTTCATTTATGCAAGGATTTTCATGCAATAAAGTTCTTGCTGCGGAACTTTTCTATATTATTTATTTTTTTTTTTGAGTGATTTTTATTGAACATTCGCTTACTTTTTTTCTTTTGAGATTTATGACATTTGAAAAATTATAGGTGGTTTTAAAAATTGATTGAAAGAACTCGGTGGATGAAATGTGAATGCTGCGAAAAGAAAATACGTGAAAATCTAGTTTTCATAATTCTGTGATATACTTAATCCTTTATCAAACAATCCCGAGTTTAAACCACCCGAAAAATGAAGACTTTTGAAAACAATTTGGAAGAAGAAGAAAATGGAGGTAAGCAGTATATCCCCCATTTACCACAATGTTTTCTACCACTATGACGACGAATGATGACATCATGCGAGCGCCATTTAACTTGTTGTCTGCAAATGAATTAGTGGTTTCAATTTGGAATAGTGTACAATGTCGTTTGATAAAGAGTTAAACCGATTTTACCGACAGAAAAAAACAAAACAACATTTAAATGTCAGTGTCGATTGACCAAAGAATACTCACACCGGACGGAACGTTTTGAAATTCAATTGATGAAACTTTATTTGAAAGTATAAACTGACCGTAGCAAAACTCGGCTTTCTTTATCTAGATATGGCGATGCAGGGACAGAGGTTGTCTTTAAAAAAATTCAAAAGATGTTTTTCTCACAGCTGCAGATATAGTAAAAACGACCCTTGGCCAAAGGAGACCATTTTGTACTACCGTTTGATAGGGGATGACAAACTAACATCGTGGAAAAAGATCTCCAGTTCGTCCAAAAAACCAGGGCACGTCGAAATTCGGATGATGCAAGATGCAGAATTGATACCTTCGCTGTTGCCAGGGACAACATATACTCTTGAGATGGTTATAAGTTATTCTCCTTGTAGGAGATGCAGCGATGAACTTATCAATTTCAAAAATAGATTTAAGTCGTTACAGAAAGATCTCAGAATCACCATAAGGATAGGTTCATTTTACCGGATTTTTGATCCTCGAATTACGTACAACATGGATGGTCTATTAAATCTAATAAAAGAAAACGTTGTTTTGAAAATTTTCGATGGCGATTCTGATTGGACAGAATTTTTACGTGACATCGTTAACCTGCAGGAAAAGCAGCTCAGTGTTTGGCTGGCGAATACTGGGAAACTGATGAGGAGGGAACGCGAATATATAGACCGATGTATTTTAAAGGATATTTATGGCTGTTGCAATGGAGCAGTGTCTAAACACGACCTTTGTAAAATGGGAGCGGTCGCCAGTCCTAAGCAAGCTATCGAAAATTACGTGAGAAGAAGTTTTTTTTTTTCAGTTTTATTTCGCAACTTGGACTTCATTGGTAAGTACCGTTTCCTAGGACAAGTTGACTGTACCGTATTGTAATTAACAAAAAAGGAAAATTGCAAAGAAACAATCACATTAAATCTTTTTCACAAGTCCGGTACTGCAAAGACCCTCAGGAGGACATATCCGGCATTTGCTCCTTTCCCCACCATGGATTTTAGTCTTTCAAAGACAATATCCTTTGTTTGAGCAGCATATCCAGTATCGACTAAAGTGTGGCATTGGATAAAAAGGAAAAATCTTGTGACATATTGTGGATAATTTTGATGACGACAGACAGTTCATTGATCATAAGAGCACAAAGAATAATGAAGTACAATGTACTACAGTTTAACAACGATAAATTGTCATCTGTATAATACAAGCAATACAATAACACAAAACCAGGAATTGCATAGGAGTCATGATCTGTGAAGCGGTGGTTTAGTGCAATGGCAAAAAGTATCAACCTTGGCAGCCAAGGCAAGCTGACATGAGTTGAAACTTTTTGCTATTTGTAAAAGCTTTTGGCAAAGTATCATTCTACCTAATAATTGAACCGGTTTTAGACAACATAGATCCACAATATACATGTACAAATGATTGATTGGGGGAAAAAAAAAAAAAAAAAAAGCATTTCAAAGATTTGTTTAACCACTCCTCTCAGATCCTCGCTTATATACGTTTCAGGGTTTGTGTGTATGAATATTCTTATGATTTATTTCAGTGCTGTTTTTTTTTTTTTTTTTTATAATTACCCTACCAAAGTCCAAGTAGTTTTACCCTGATCGCCGTATTGTAAAACTGTAATTATGGTGCATGCCACTTCAGTTGCTGATGTTTCGGAGAATAACTTTCTAGTGCTCCAAATTATATTGTAAAGACAATTCGTGTGAATGATTGACATTCATATTTTTATATAATTTAATATCAGTTGTTTTCATGGACATTGGCGAGTTCTGATTGGCTGAAAAAAATTTTTCATAGCTCCATGCAAAAAATAAAATCACGTTGTGCCGGAACTACTTTTGCTGAAAGTTACTTTTGCGGGTCCTACACACTGTTGTGTTCATTTACTTTCGTTCTATTGGTTAATTTTCAGTATTGGGGATCTGAAAACTGCTTCCCTATTGTATTCTTGCACAATACAAATATGAGTGGAAGGGGCTTTAGAAACTCCAACGTTAGATTTAAAAATAAAGAAAATGAATGCAGTTTGAATTATTTCCGTGGGTGTATGTTGTCTGTAATATTAAATTATAAGGAATGAAGAGAATTTTATTTCTTTCATGGAGGTATAAAAAAAAACCTAATCAAATGTGATTAGGTTTTTTTCTTTTTTTCATACCTCCATGAAAAAAATAAATTTCTCTTCATTCCTTAATTAAAACGCATGTAAATTTTCTTTATCACATTTCGAAATGTATATAACTCTTTACCAAACGGCAAAATTTTAGATTGGAAAAAAATTGAAAGTGTTTGCAGACAAAAAATTAAAAGTGGCTCAAATGATGGAAATCTTTCCTTGATAGGGCAGAAAACATTGTGGGAAAAGGAGAAAATGCTGGTTACCAGCAGTTTCTCCTTTTACCACAATGTTTTCAAAGTCTTCTCCTTCAGGGCCGTTGAAAAGTCGGGAATGTGTGGCTTTGGGTCTCATGGCTGATGGTTCGGCGTAAAAGTCACATACAAAATTTGATGAGTAAACCGGTAAATAAAATATCCAAATACTTCTAAATGGAATAGATTGAATTGTCTTCATTTTCGCCAGATTTAACTTTACATTTCGTAGCTAGTTTTTCCTTTTAACTCATGCATTGATAGTAGTGAAGAGCAATTCTGTTACAGTGGCGTCCTCAAGAATTTGATCAAACTTTGAAACAATTACATAAACTTGACCAAGCCACATTTTTGATTGTGACTTTTTTTAAACTGTCAGTGAGGGCCATTCTTCAGTTATTTCCCTTGATTCCTCTCAAGTACTACATTGGTCCTGATAAGATGTTTAATCGGATTTTGTCCTTGATTTTCTTGCACTACATGGATATGTTCTTGAGATAATATCTCAAGTAAATCTGTTTAGACTGTTTTACAAAGCAATATATAGACATTTCTCTGATGATTACGAACAGAATTTGCTTTATGCATGTAATCATAAATCAAATGATATTTATGGCAGCATCCTTAGAGGAATCAAGGATACAGGTAAAAGGGCCGATGTGTTATTTGGCTACTTTTAGTTTTTATTTAGCAAGGGAGATAATTTTAATACAGAAATGACCTTCATTATAATTAAGCCATGCTCTGGCAAATGTGGGGGGGGGGGGGGGGTTGAAAGGGGAGGCTTTCATGCATTTCCATTATTCTATTATTATGGATCCATAAAATTAATTAATATGTTCTATTACGCGGACAATAAACAAGAAATATCTTTGAGAGAGAGAGAAAGAGAGAGAGGCAGGGAGAGAGAGAGAGAGAGAGAGAGAGAGAGAGAGAGAGAGAGTGAGAGTGAATGTCTAACTCGTACTGGAATATGAATAATGAAACTTTTTTGGGTTCAACATGAATAGAAACAATGAAAAGTAATCCCACCATCAATTGCCTCTTTGTTCTCGGTGTTTTTGCATATTGTTAAGGAGTGAAAATTTTAGTTAGATAAAATTTTCGAGAATCGATGTGCCGGAAGATTTATGTAGACATACTTTCGTGGGTTATAGGGTAACGCCTAAAAATCAGTGGTAGCAACGTTTGTATGTTAGTGTCACAAATTTCCCATAGTCAGGCCTGCGTGGGCCCACAGAATAAATATATTTACATTTTTGACCAATTGCATAATACTTATCATGCATTCCAGTATACCAAAGAGCAGGTCAAATGCCAGCGTATTCAGCTACGCCGAAAAAAAATCACCAAAATCAGTTGCATTACGTAAAGTACCTTTACACTAAAGAATGAAGCTCTGACTTCCGCCTGGCCACGCGCCTACGCACATGTAGATACGACAATCGGGAATCTTTTTATGCACATTTCCGATGACAACCAGTTTGTACATTTATTTTCTAACTCGGTTTAGCTATTACATTGGCACACTTCAGCAAAAGGTTGCTTCTTAGCGTGGCTGTTGTTGCCGCTGCTAATCGATTTACATGGCGCCGCTATATTCGAGCTCCATTCGGCATACCTCGGGTGATGGGAGCTATCATATCCCTCGGCTGTAACTGGTGGATTGATATGCACCAGATCGGTACATACCCGGAAATACGCCGGTTAACCGTTCTGAAAATTGTAAGGCACCTCTTAAAAAAGAAAACTTGAGTTTCAATTTTCTATCGAAACCTTTCTAACTATATTTCAGTTCAGTTGACAAACAGTTCGTACATTCATTATTTAACGTGGTTTATCAATTTCGATTGAAATTTTTACCGACGGATAAACAGATGTGAGTAACTTCATCGAGGTTGTTTATGTCGTTGCTAAACGACTGTCAGTGGCGCGCTATATATAGAATCACGTGATTCTCATTTCAAAATGGAAATCTCCTTGATACGGACGAGGTTAGATGTAGGTACGGAATCGGCCGAGTTGTGACGAGTGATTCGAGCTCGTGTGACTGGATGTATTTCAAAATGGAACCCCCCTTGATACGGACGAGGTTAGATGTAGGCACGGAATCGGCCGAGTTGTGCAGAGTGTTAGACGTGATTGCAGGTATTCTTCAATGTATCAGTTCTTCAATCGTCATCGTTTTATCTCGTTTTCTGATAAACAACATATTGAGCGATAAGGAAAACTTCCGTCTAGGTACGTGGAATCAAAAACGAAACTAGAGATCGAACAAGAGATTAACGCCCATAACTGACAGCCCACAAGCTTGCGAGTGCGTTAAATAAACAGTATTGAATCGAAATTTCTCTTTATCATTTTATCTCTCTGCCAGGTGACAAAATTTTGGAATTGTTGAAATCCAAAGCATTTACAGACGAGAAATAAAATGTACGGCTCAAACGGTGGAAATTGTTTTTTAAAGAGTTGAATGCATTGTGGAAACAGGAAAAAATGCTGCTTTCCCCACTATGTATCAAACACACCTTCTTTCTCAGGGTCGTTAAAACTCAGGATTGTTTCGTGAAGGTTTAAAGGATATTTATGAATCATGCTCTGTAAAAAGGGGATCGGCAAAAACTATCGACCCATGTCAGCTTGCGTAGGTCACGCAGGCTGACACAAGTTAAAACTTTTTGCTACTTGTAAATTATCTGTATATTCTAGGACCATTCTACCTCCAGACCCATTTGTTTGTCACAATAAATGGATTTTAAGGATCCATAGTTATAACACGACTTGCTTAGTATAATAATTCACGGAGATACATCAACCCTTTACCAAACTGTCCCGAGCAGAGAGCATTTGAAAACATTGTGGGAATAGGAGAAAATGCTGGTAACCAGCATTTTCTCCCTTTCCCATGATGTTTTCTACCTTGAATAGATAAGGTTTTCGTATTTGAGTCACATTTATTTTGTTGTCTGCAAATGATTTTAATTATCTGTGGACAAATCTGCCATTTTGTTGTTTAGTAAGGAGTTAAATCCCCTTTAGCCAAAGCATGGCTCATTTTGTTATTCTTATCATTAGCCCATAGCCAAGCACAGTTTGAGATGTTCTTGAAGACAATATAGATCAAGACCAGACTGCCTTTTACAGACTGACCTTGTCTTTGAAGTAATATTTAAGCCTTGAACATAGCTAATAAATAAAATACCAATTTAAGTGCTGTATCCTTGTCGAAACAAAAGAATATAGGCTGAAGGACAAGTTTGGATTCAGTATGGTTACTTTTAATAGTTGAGACTGGTTAACAGAGAGAGAGAGAGAGAGAGAGAGAGAGAGAGAGAGAGAGAGAAGAAAAAGTCAGTCACATGCAGAAAAATACCCATTTACTCAAATGTTAAGCCAAATATAGCCTATTTCGTCGATATTTTATAAAAGTATAGTCATTCTTGTGTCTTCGTGACAAATATTACTAATGGCGGTTGCGAGGTTGCATCGACGGATAGAAAATGTTATTTTGGACTTGGCTCCTGTCCACTCGTTCAACTATGGATGCCGCATGCTGCTTGCCACGTGACTTTGTACGACCTTCGCCTTACATATCCATGTAACTGGCAAGAAAGTGGAGTGGAAAATAAGTAGTTCGGAAACTTTAAGAAATATCACATTCTAAACAATTCCCAATCTCTATAACAAAGAGTTGAAATAACAATCATACATTTATAGCAGAATGCAATCACATTATCGTAACTTTAACTGTAACCACAGGTCCTTAAAGCTCCATCGGTTTATCAAGAAACACTGAAATCTTTACCGCTTGATCAGCGGACACCGTTACTAAAAATAGTACATTTGCGCATCACCTCTATATCGCATATAGTTACACAAGGTCTGCGACTAAATCGTAATATAATAGTGTTATTACTGGTATATACGATATAGAGGTGATGTGCCATTTTCTATTTTAAGGAACGGTGTCCTATGATCGAACAATGAAAGTTTTATAATAGTGTTATTATATACGATATAGAGGTGATGCGCCAATGTTTTATTTTAAGGAACGGTGTCCGATGATCGACCAGTAAAAGTTTTGGTGTTCTGAGATAGAACAATCACAATTTTAAAGTTATATCACAAAATAAATTCTCAATCTAAAATCTGTATCACGGAATTCAACCACAAAATAAATTTTGTATCACAAAACTAAAACACAAGCTAAAATTTGTATCTCAAGTCATTCACGACCTAAACTCTGTATCAAAGCAGAAAACCTTTCAGTTACAAAATCATGACATTAGAAAAAAAAATTTTTTTTGCTCACTTGCTACAATAACACAATAACATTTAAGTGTGTACAACTTGACAAAATTGTAGACTGGTCAATTTTGAATGTATCTGCAGACGACAATTTAGATGTGACTGAAATGACGGGATCTGTATTTGTAAACCACAAAAAAAACATAGTTCAAATGGTGGAAATTGTTTTTTGAAGGGTAAAATTGTGGACAAAGGAGAAATTGGTGGTAACCTTTTTTTACCCACTTTTCCCCAAATGTTTTAAAGATTTTTTTTCAGGGTCTTTATAACTGTTCAGCTGTTAAACTTCTTTGGTAAAGGGCTAAGGTACTTTGCCAAAAATTAGTAGGTCAAGGTCCAAGTGTACATATCGTGCAGTCTGACCTTGGATCGACACTTCACTGTCATTTGTAAGAGGTTACGACAAAGACAGCCTCAAAATGCTGCTAATGTCTTAACAAAACGAAACAATTTTGGACTCGCCCATTTTGAAAGCACCTGCAGACAATCAATTAGATTAAGCTGGAACGATGGGTTCTGTATTTGATAGTTAAGAAAACATCGTGGGAACGGGAGAATATGCTGGTTACCAGCATTTTCTCCTTTTCCTATGTTGTTTTCGGAAGCCTTCTTGTTCAAGGCCGTTAAAACTAGGGATTGTGTGGTAAAAGATTAGTATACAATTCATCGAGGTACCTATAAACTCCTAAACAGTCTGAAGATGAAAGGTTAACCAATCGACGGTTAACCGGTTATATTTTTTTCAATTTTGGCAAACTTTCGAACTGACGTACTGATATGCATTTGTATTTCCTCAAAATCATGCACAGATGTATAAAGTAATTCGGTTAAAGTCCCGTATATAATTTCGAGCGATATTCACAGAAAATGATCTCACTGTCTCGCGAAATTTACCTTTTGCCGATCCCATACCGTAAATAAATTTTGAAAACTTTTCTTTTTCAAAAAAAAAAAAACTTTGCGTTACAAGGAACTGTTGCTCTTACCCAATGGCCTCTCCTCATTTTAATTAGAAATTACCCTTTTCGCGGGGGAAAGATGACGCATGGCTTGATCTTTGTGAAACATTCTTTTTTTTAAAGGCACACTAACGTCTAATGTGAAAGATATTGAGATCAAATTATGGACAAATTTGATTCACACAAGTTAAAAGTACTGATATTATTACGCAATTGATAATGTGTTACAGTGAAACCTGTCCAAGTTCTAGTCGCTTTGCACGTAGAAAAATGTATTTTAAAAACTAGAACAAAAGTTGGCAAAAACCTTAGAAAAATGTATTGTAAAACTAAGAAAAAAGTTTCAAAGTTTTGTTCTAGTTTTACAATACATTTTTCCTGCAAGCAACAATTTGTACGGTAACACATTATCAGACTCATAATAATATCTCAACCCTTTACCAAACGACAAAAGTTTAGACTGGTCCAAATTGAAAATATTTGCAGATCACAAAATAAAAGTAACTTAAAAATTGAAATTTGTTTCCAGCAGGGCAGAAAACATTGTGGGAAAATGAGAGAATGCTGGTTACCAGGATTCTCTCCTTTTCCCACAATGTTTTCAAAAGGATTCTATCTCAGCGTCGTAAAAACCAGGGATTGTTCGGTAAAGTGTTAAATGGCATGAATTAGATTTTTCTGTAATTTGACCCCCAAAGTGTTTACATTGGCAGCCAGCGGGCCTTTTTATCTGTTGCCTCACAATCGCAAGTTTTTGAACAACATCCGGGAAAAGCAAAAAATGCTGGTAACCAGCATTTTCTTCTTTTCCCACAGTATTTTCTACTCTATCAAAGACAAATTCCTTCATTTGAGCTACATTTAAATTATCGTGTGCAAATGCTTCCAATGTGGGAAAGTCCATATTTTGCTCGCGTGGTAAAGAACTAAATAGCTTTAAAAATGAAATACAATACATTGGAACGATTTCACAAAAGAAAGGTTTTATCTTTATAGCCATTCAAAGTTGTTAGATTTATCAAGTTTGATTTTCAGTAAACATATACTTTCGTTTTCCAATCCCCGTTTACATAATTAAAATGTTTAAAACGGCCACCCTTATTCCCCAACCGCCATAAATGAAAACAACAATCATTTCAGGGATATAACCGAATGAGCTGTTGTGGATAGTGAAGACCAAGACCAGGTCCCATATTTCACTACCATTCTTAGTTTCATTCTTAGTCTAAATCAAAATTTAGAAAGTAACATAACTTCTGATTGGCTAAACCATCTGGTTTAGCCAATCAGAAGTTGTGTTACTTTAAAATGTAGAAAATTCTTGAGTGATTAATTGATAGACTGAATGGTGTTTTACGCCGCTTCCAACATAATTTCACTCTTATCATGGCGACAGCTCACATATTCATGTATTTCATGGGTTTTACCAGTAATAGGCAAGGACTCTTAAATGTCTTGAAAAAGGACAATTTCACGAAAAACCCAGTGGATCCAGTGGTGCTCGAACCTTGGGCCTCCAGGTTGCGAGTCCTACAATTTACCATTGAGCCACGTAGGACCCCCGAAAATTCTTTAGAATAAAGCTAAAACTATTAATAAGAATGGTTGGTCAATACGGACTCAGACTTCTCAAGAAAAATTGCAGTCAGATCATAACCCTTAACCATACAGTCTCAAGATTTAACAATCCAGAGGAACTGGCCTTTTGAAACCATAGTGGGAAACATATCTTAAATATGAATTGTATATGTATGGCAATAAAGTATGGTTGAACTCTATGATGTTATCTCCAAAGCAAATAACACCACCTGAGCCACATTGATTTTGTTGCCTGCATTAGAAATTGTAACCTTAGCGATCTTTATTTTTCCACAGCAGTGATCTCTCTTGCGGTAAAGCGGTATATTTCGGCGAATATCAAGCTTTGTGATACAGACGAGGGACTTGATAGATGGATCACCCGAAGTTTGCTGAATGTGTATTGGTAGTCAAGTTCTTCTTTCGTTTTCATTTCCTGTTATAAGATCTTTATCTTTAGTTTTATTTTCGAAATCTTTTTTTAGCCCTCGTTTTTTCTAAAGAAATATTAACAATAAGCCATTTACGGAAAATCGTTCTTTACAGAGTTTTTTTTTTTTTTAAATAACAACCCTCATGACAAGCCTTTTGAAAAAAATTGTGAAAAAAAAAGAGGAAAATGGTGGTAACCACGAGTGAAAAGAGTGGTAACCAGCATTTTTCCTTTTTTCTACAATGTTTTCTACCCTAAAAAAGATAAATCTCATTCAGTGGGTCACATTTTATTTGTCGTCTGATATTGCCATTAATTTGGACTGATCTAAACGTTTGTCGCCTGGTTAAACCTTTCCCATACAAACCCCTTTCTTTTAGCAATCAACAAGTTGACGACTTTTGAAAATATTATGGAAAAAGGAGAAAATGCTGGTAACCAGCATTTTATCTTCTACCCACACTACTTTCTTCTTTATAAAAGACAAATCTCATTAATTGAATCACGTTTAATTTGCTTTCAATTTGGCCCAGTCTAAAGCCTTGTCGGCTGATAAAGATTTAGATACCCGACACACCTGTGAGTGAAATTAAATCACTGTGGCTTTTGAAATATAATTGTGCGAAGTACCGGTGAAAGAAATTTAAGGAAAGCATGCATAGGTGTACCGGTCTCTTTGATATAACTAAAATAGTGTCTAAAACGGCGTTAAACACCATAAAAAATTAATCCTAAAGAAGTTTATTAAGTTTTAATAGAGAAACCGAAAATTTTCTGGTTTCAAAACTGTATTTTAGGTTGGAAAGCTTCTTGAAATATCCGAAAAAGAATGTAGATCTATAATATTTGCAGTCTGATCTTAATCTATGTTGTCTATACGAGCAAAAAAAAAAAGATGACGCATGGCTTGATCTTTGTGAAACATTTTTTTTTTTTTAAAGGCACACTAACGTCTAATGTGAAAGATATTGAGATCAAATTATGGACAAATTTGATTCACACAAGTTAAAAGTATTGATATTATTACGCAATTGATAATGTGTTACAGTGCAACCTGTCGAAGTTCTAGTCGCTTTGCACACAGAAAAATGTACTTTAAAAACTAGAACAAAAGTTGGCAAAAACCTTAGAAAAATGTATTGTAAAACTAAGAAAAAAAATTTCAAAGTTTTGTTCTGGTTTTACAATACATTTTTCCTGCAAGCAACAATTTGTACGGTAACACAGTATCAGACTCATAATAATATCCAGTATCTTTTTTCAACCCTTTACCAAACGACAAAATTTTAGACAGGTCCAAATTGAAAGCATTTGCAGACGACGAAATAAAAGTAACTTAAAAATTGAAATTTGTTTCCAGCAGGGCAGAAAACATTGTGGGAAAATGAGAGAATGCTGGTTACCAGCATTCCCTCCTTTTCCCACAATGTTTTCAAAAGGCTTCTATCTCAGCGTCGTAAAAACCAGCGATTGTTTGGTAAAGTGTTAAATGGCATGAATTAGATTTTTCTGTAATTTGACCCCCAAAGTGTTTACATTAGCAGCTAGTGGGCCTTTTTACCTTTTACCACACGATCCCGAGTTTTTGAAAACATAAATTGATAAGCAGGAAATACTGTAACCAGCATTTTCTTCTTTTCCCACAATATTTTCTAACCTATCAAAGACTGATTACTTCATTTGAGCTACGTTTAACTTCTCTTGTGCAAATGCTTCCGATGCGGAAAAGTCTGAAGTTTGCACGTGTGGTAAAGAATTAAATAGCTTTAAAAATGAAATACAGTACATTAGAATGATTTCAAAAAAAGAAAGATTTTATCTATTTATGCATTCAAGGTTGTTAGGTTTATCAAGTTTGATTTTCAGTAAACTTATACTTTCGTTTTCCAAACCCCGTTTATATAATTAAAATGTTTAAAACGGTCACCCTTATTCCCCAACCGCCATAAATGAAAACAACTACCATTTCAGGGATATAACTGAATGACCTGTTGTGGAGAGTGAACACAGTGGTTTCATTCTTAGTCTAAATCTAGATTTAGAAAGTAACATAACTTCTGATTAGCTAAACCATCTCGTTTAGCAAATCAGAAGTTGTGTTACTTTCAAATCCAGAAAGTCCTTGAGAATAAACTAAAAACGTTTATAAGAATGGTTGTTGAGTACGGACTCAGACTTCACAAGAAAAATGAGTCAGATCATAGTCAGACCCTCCACCATACAGTCTCCAGATTTAACGATCCAGCGAAACAGGCCTTTTGAAACCATAGTGGGAAGCTTAGTGGGAAAGGAGAAAACCACTGGTTAGCATTTATGATGTTTTCTTAAATATGAATTGTATATGTATGTAAACTATGGCAATAAAATGTGTTTAAACTATGATGTTTTCTCCATTTACGAAAGCAAATAAAACCACCTAACCAACATTGAATTTGTGGTCTGCATTAGAAATTGTAACCTTACCGATTTCTATTTCCCCACTGTATTGATCTCCCTTGCTGAGTTTCGAGAATATCTTTTCCTCATCGAAATGTCATTAAGTACCTTTTCTCGTAAAGAATTATGAAATAATTATTTATCATTAAACTTAGTTTAAACATATTTATTTTACATCGATTGAGAAACAAGTCCTTATGTACAACTTAAACTAATATCTATCGATTAAGCTTCCTGGGAACTACACAAGAACTCGCACCGAATGTGTGGGCCAATGAAAAATTTCCAAAGTTGACATCCGCTCCCGGGTATCGAACTCGGGACCACATGGTTACAAGGTCGACGCCCTACCTCTCACAACCACGGACACCATTAAACTTAACAGCTGGAAACTCAACTCGTGATTTTTCATCGGCAAAAAAAAAAAACTACACAATTATGTCTTTACAAGATGAAAGGGGGGGGGACGGGTGTTATTAATCATTTCATTGTATTCGTACACTCGTCACAACTCGGCCGATTCCGTACCTACATCTAACCTCGTTTGTATCAAAGGGCATTCGGCATACCTCGGGTGATGGGAGCCATCAAATCCCTCGGCTGTATCTGATGGATTGATATGCACCAGATCGATACATACCCGGAAATACGCCGGTTTACCGTTCTGAAAATTGTAAGTCTCCTCTTAAAAAAAAGAAAACGTGAGTTTCAATTTTCTATGGAAACCTTTCTAACTATATTTCAGTTGAGTTGGCAAACAGTTCGTACATTCATTATTTAACGTGGTTTATCAATTCTGATTGAAGTTTTCACCGACAGATAAACAGATGTGAATAACTTCATCGAGGTTGTTTATATCGTTGCTAAATGACTGACAGAGGCGCGCTATGTATAGAATCACGTGATTCTCATTTCAAAATGGAAATCTCCTTGATACGGACGAGGTTAGATGTAGGTACGGAATCGGCCGAGTTGTGACGAGTGTATCAAAGGGGTATCCATTTTGAAATATAGTCCTACTGCTAGTCACATGATTTTAAACATGGCGGCCCCCATGTACAAATCGATAAACAAGTCAATAACAGCCACAAGATAAGCAACTTGTCGCTGAAAAATGCCTACAATTTGATAGACCAAGTAAGAAAATAAATTTACAAACCGTTTGTCAACAGAAATATATTTAGACAGATTCCGATAGGGTGTTTTCTTTTTCTTAATGTAATATTACGATTTAAGAACGGTAAAGCGGTGTATTTCTGGCAAAGAAATGTACCGTGTAGGTGCATATCAAGCTTTGTGATACTCCCGAGGGACTTTATAAATTGCGGTTTTCCGAATGTGTATTGGTAGTCAAGTTCTTCTTTCGTTTTCATTTCCTGTAATAAGTTCTTTTTAGTTTTATTTTCGAAATCTGTTTTTGTACACCTAGTTTTTTGTAAAGAAATATTAACGACTGGCCATTTACGGAAAATCGTTCTATTGAATCCTTTACCAAACAATCCCGTGTTTTAACGACCATGAAGAAGTGGCATTTTGAAAAAAAATGTGGAAAATAGTGGAAACTACCGGTAACTAACATTTCTCCATTTTCCACAATAATTTCTACCTTAAAAAAAAAATCACCCTTTATTAATTGGATCATATTTTACTTGTCGTCTGAAAATGCTTTCAATTTGGACCGATTAAACCTTTGTCACGTGGTAAACATTTTCCCACCCATTCCGGTGTTTATCAACTCTGATGAACCCTTTACCAAACAATGCCGAGTTTTCACAACCCTGAGGAAGAAGCCTTTTGAAAACACTGATGGAAAAGGAGAAAATGCTGGTAAGCAGCATTTTCTCCTTTTCCCGCAATGTTTTCTACCCTATCAAAGACAATGTCTATCACTTGAGCCACCAATAAATTGTTGTCTGCAAATGCTTTCAATTTTGACAAGTCTACATTTATGTTGTGTGGTAAAGAGTTAAGGAACATTTTGGAAAAAAGAGAAAATGCTGGTAACCAGCATTTTCTCATTTTTTCACCATGTTTCTAACTTAAAAAAAAGGACGAATTACATTAGTTGAGTCACATTTAACTGTCGTTTGCAAAACCCTTGTTCTAACAACCTTGATGAAGAAGTCTTTTGAAAATATTGTTGAAAATAGTGTAGTAAAGGTAACCAGTATTTTTCCTTTTTCCACAATGTTTTTACCCTTTAAAAGACGAATCTCATTAATTGAGTCACATTTAGTTTGTGGTCTGAAAATGTTATTAATTTGGACCGATTTAAACCGTTGCCGTCCGGTTACACTTTTCCTCCATGAACCCCCTGTTTTAACAATCTGAGGATGAGGACTTGTGAAAATATAATGGAAAAAGGTGAAAATGCTGGGAACCAGTATTTCCTCCTCTACTCACACTGTTTTCTATTCTATAAAACATGAATCAAAGAGCCTTCGCGGACAGTGTAGATCAAGATTAGATTGCACAGAACGTGCAATCTAATCTTTGATCTACACTGTCCGATAAGGAGATATATTCCCCCCCCCCCAAAAAAAAAAAAAAAAAATACCGATGAAATAGCAAAATTTAGATTTTTACTATCGGCTTAAAATTTTCGTTTCACTTATTTAGCAGGTTAAGGGTTAACCCCTAACCTGCTACATAACTAAAATTGAAGTTTTCATTTCGATAGAAAAAACTTAAATATTGCTATTTCAAAGTTATGTTTTTGGGAATAATATCTCCTTATCGGACAGTGTAGATCAAAGATCAGACTGCACGTTCTGTGCTGTCTGATCTTGATCTACACTGTCCTCAAAAGGTCAGTGAATCGTGCTTAGCAGCCAAAGTGTTAAATGAGTCACATCTGATTTACTTTCAATTTGGACCAGTCTAAATGTTTGTCGGCTTTGTAGAGTTTGTCTCAGTGACCTACTTTTTAGCCAAACGTAGTAAAATTGTTTTTAACTTTTAGATATCATAAACATTCTGACCACCTTTCATGAGTACTGGACAGAAAATGTGGTCTTTAGTACACAAAAGTTTTCCAAGATTTGACCAGATGGATTTTAAGGATCCATAGTTATAACACGACTTGCTAAGTATAATAATTCACGGAGATAGATTAACCCTTTGCCAAACTGTCCCGAAAATAGAGCTTTTGAAAACATTGTGGAAACAAAAGAAAGTGCTGGTAACCGGAATTTTTCTCCTTTTTCCCATGATGTTTTCTATCCCAACGAAGATAAGTTTTCAGCTTTTGAGCCACATTTATTTTCTCGTCTGCAAATGATTTTAATTTGGACAAGTCTAACATTTTGTCGTTTGGTAAGGAGTTAAATCCCCTTTAGCCATAGCATGGCTCATTTTGTTATTCTTATTATTAGCCCATAGCCAAGTACAACATGAGTTGCTCTTGCAAACAATGTAGATCAAGGTCAGACTGCTTTTTACCTTGTCTTTGAAGTAATATTCAGGTCATGCACGTAGCTAAGAAACAAAATGTTTCATGCGATGCATCCCTGTCGAAACAAAAGAATATAAAGGTCAAATTTCGGTTAAATTTGGTTACCTCTAGTCTTTATCCGAATGGGAGGATGTTGGGATAGAAATGTTGGGAGGATGTTGGGATGGAAAGAATATCTCCAATTGAAAGGTAGACTGGATTGCTTTTTTTGTTCATTTAGATCTATAATTTATGCTGATAATAAACAAGAAATATTGCTTTTTTGTGGATTTATTATTTATACTGATTATAAACAGGAATTATCTTAGAGAGAGAGAGAGAGGTCGCGTGGTTATCCCTATACCACACAATACCGACTTTAACACCCCTGAAGGAAAAGGCCTTTGAAAGCATTTTGGGAAAAAGAGAAAATCAGGAGTTTATCCTTTTTTCACACTGTTTTCTACCCTATTCAGGACAAAAATCGTCAGTTCAGCAACATTGATTGTCTCTGCATATGTTTTTAATTTGGCCCGGTCAAAAATTTTGTCGTTTGGTATAGACATTTATATGAAATATCACATGCTGAACAATTTAATTTTTTGGATTTAAATTAGAAACATACATTTATAGCAGATTTCAATCACATTATCATAGCTTTGATTTTATCAGATAACCTTCCTTGCTCCCTTGTTTTCTGTGTAATATACCCACTACAAATTTTCTTATTTTATACACGTTTGATATCATATTTGTGTGACGTCATTTTTGACGTCATTTGTACGTATTTTATAAAAGTGAATAGGTTTTATGGATATTACGGCGGATGCTTCTGTAGATGGTTTTGCATCTTCTGATCTATATTTTGTGAAACATCGTTTGTGATAAAAAGAATCTGACATGAGATGACGTTTGAACATTTTCCTTAGACTCGTTTAATACAATTTCATAACAAAACTCATGTCAAATCTTATATATCTAGATCTATGTCACAATAGCAAAATTCAATCATGAACTAAAATCTGTATCACAAAATACAATCACAAGCTACATGTAAAATATGTATCACAAAATTCAACTTCTAGATAAAGCCTATAGATCTATCACAAAATTAAATCACAAACTAATTTTTTATCACAAAACTCATTCACAAGCCTAAATCTGTATAAAAGCAGTAAAAATTTCATATCAGTGACAAAAACATTAAATTCTAGACATCGATTTTTTGGCTCAAATGAAGTGGTGAAGGTGATTCATAGTGATCGTGTTGTGTCCTTCTTTCCCGGTGCCCTGGCATACAAAATTAGGATTTTGAATCAAATGTGGCAGATAAAAGTGTCTCATACGTTAGACGGTTCTATTAAAAGGAATGAGCGACTCTGTGATAATGAACACTTTACATTAAAGGCACCCTTGCGGACAAATGTAAACAATTCGTCGGTGAAAAAGAAGACAAATTTAACCGCTAAATAAATGAAATGAAACTTTTAAGCCGATAAAAACACCCAAATGTTGCTATTTCAAAGGTATATTTTGGGGAAAATATATCCGCGTCGGACAGTGTAGATCGAAGATCAGACTGCACGTTCTGTGCAGTCTGATCTTGATCTACACTGTCCGCAAAAGGTCCTTGAGACGCGCTTAACAGCTTAAGTGTTAATTCATACCATTTAAAAGTATGGATATTATTATGAGTCTGATAATATGTTGTTGTACTGTCTGCTGAAGTTGCAACATGGCTTGCAACACGCGAAAAGGGGCATTCGGACATTTGCTTAAACTGTCATATCGGATCAGCCTGCGCAATCTGCGCAGACTAATCCGAGACGACACTTTCCGTTTTTATGTAATTTTCTGTTTTCCCTATGTCTACTGTAGTCGTAAAGTGCAGTCTTGGATTAGCCTGCGTGGACTGCACAGGCTAATCCGAGACGACACTTTACGCAAATGTCCGAATGCCCCTTTTCGCTTGTTGCAAGCCATATAATGGCAGAAAAATTGTAGAACGAAGGCTTTTGAAAGCATTGTTGGAGAAAGATAAAATGCTGGTAAACAGCATTTTCTTCTTAACATTTCCTCTTTTTACCACTATATTTTATACCTTTGCATACCTAAACCCCAATATTTGTGCAAAATTTGAGATGTCGCCCTCAGATGCTTTCAATATGGATATGTCTACAAATTTGTCATCTTGTAAAGGGTAACGCGATCTGTTCGAAGTATGTCGTGCTCGAAAAATACATAGATATTTCTCCTTCGTGCTTATCGAGTTTTTTGGAAGATAAGCAGAACATAAAAGAAACTATGGGGTAAAAATTATAAACACATTCCAAGATTTACTACCTTGATAAACCATGCATACTCAGTGTTTGGTTAATAATATTTCTCGACTTACTTTCGCCCTGCCGGATAGCTCAAAGGTAAGCATATCTGACTTGTGACCTGGTGGTTGCGGGATCAATGCCCGGTCAATGACAGTAAACACCCGGCTAGAGATAATGTATGGTGTTTGACGCCGTTTTCAACATTATTTCAGTTATATCCAGTGCACCTATCCATGCTTTCATGGAGATTCTGTTACCATTACTACGCATAATATTCTTCCCAAACCATTGCCTACTTTCCCAGATAACTTCGTCGAAACAATGATTATCATCAATCTTTGGGAAAAAAAAAAAAAAAAACGGCCGAGCTGGAGATTTGAACCAGCGACCTCCTGGCCTGTTCTGAAGTCCTGTGCGCTACTGACTGCGTGACCAGGGGTTGGCGTTTGAAGCAAGAGTTATCACGCAATATTCTCTGGGTCAATGACTGTTAAACACCCGGGTAGAATTTCACGTCCTATAGATCTGTATACCTTTTGTTCTGTATTTTTAACACTACTTTATCAACCCTTTGTCACACAATACTGAGTTTTAGAGACCCTAAGGAAGAGGGCTTTTGAAAAAAATTGTGGGAAAAAGATAAAATGCTGGTAACCAGCATTTTTTGTCTTTTCCCACAATGTTTTCTACAGTTGTAAAGAGAAAATTCAGTTTAAGAGTCATATTTAAACCGTCGTCTACAAATGCTTTCGATAAACGGTTGAAGGAGTATTCAAAGATTTTTTTTTTTGCTGTTAATCATTTTTCTTTGTTAAATACCCATAAACATTACAAAATATACTTTTTTCTGTACAACCTAGACAAAATGAATGATTATATGGTCTGCAACATGCGAAAAGGAACTTTCGGACGTTTGCGTAAAGTGTCGTCTCGGATCAGCCTGCGCAGTCCGCGCAGGCTAATCCGAGACGGCTCTTTACGTCAACATTAGATTTTGTCCTACATTAGACTTGCGTGAAACAGAAAATCACACACGATCGGAAAGTGTCATTTCGGATCTGACTGCGCGGACTGCGCAGGATGATCTGGGAAGACACTTTACGGAAATGTCCGAATGTCCCTTTTCCCGTATTGCAGGCCATATTATGCAGTACAAATGTGCAAATTTGGGGTCAAATGGCAGATTGACTAAATTGATAGCCCATGCATACTTAGTGCTTGGATGACATTATTCTCGACTTTTTTCGGGGGATCTGCGTGACCTAGTGGTAAAGTGTAGGACTCATAAAGTAGAGGCCCCAGGCCCGAGCCTCACTGGAAGCACTGGTTTTTCGTTGGAGTGTCCTTGGGCAAGACACTTTAGAGCTCTAGTGTAGTACTGGTGAAACCCAGGACATGCATGAATATGTGACCTGTCGCCGTGATATATCTCAAGTAATGTTGATAGCAGCGTAAAACACCAATCAATCAATCAGTCAGTCAATCAATCAATCAATCAACTGTCCGTTTGTTTCTGACACAGGATTGAATTCCCTGGAACCGGGGCTAATGTAACTTTTTAACTTATTTGCTTATTGAGCAAAATGTCAGCAGTTGCTTCTTTTTTCCCAGAATATTAAAATTATTCGTACTGCAGGCAGGGGCATAGCGGCCGTAATGCACAATGTACAAGTGCGAAATGTAGGAAAAAATTGGAACAGGCCAAACATTCGGTTTTGACTGTACGCAAAATACGCAAGTGGATAATGTAAAAAAAAAAAACAGGCGAAACATTCGGTTTTGACTGCACGCAAAATACGCAAGTGGGAAATGTAAACAAATTGGGAACAGTCAAAACATTCGATTTTGACTGTATAGAACAACCCCATATTCACTTTTAAGCTTGACCAGCCCGCATAGCTCAGGTTTTAAATCCACAGTGTAGATCAAAATCAGATGCCGTTTTCACCATCTATTCTTACAAACACCCTCATTTTTTATATCTGAGATTTTCTAAATTGGAAAGTACCACCACTTCTGATTAGCGAAACCAAATGGTTTAAGAATGTTTTTAAGAATGGTTGGTGATATACAAAACCTGATCTTGTTTTACACTGTCCGCAAAAGAGCACAACGTCGTGCTTAACAGCCTAAGTGAGAAATACGATTCTCGATTCGGAGTGCGTTATAATTTTGAACCCCTGGTTACGACACTGGCAGGAGAGTATAAAGTGCTGAATGTGCAATTTGGGCTATTAAACGATTATTTGATTTTTTTAAATGAATAAGCATTAAAGTTCATTTGTGCAAAGATTTTCATGCTGTTTAGTTTTTGGTGCGGAACTTTTCGATAACTTTATTTTTTTCAAGTGGTTAATAGATCTGTACTCGCTGAACTGGGACGTTTAATTACTTATTAAATGAGGATTATGTCAATCGAAACATTAAAAAAATCAGCTGATAAAAAGTGAGCGTTGGAGAAAAAATACTACGTGAAAAATTATTTTTCATAGTTTTTGATCATTTACCAAACAATTCTGAATTTTAAGGACAAAAAAAAAAAAACATTGTGGAAAAAGAAAATGCTGGTAACCAGCATTTTCTCGCTTTCCCACAATGTTTCCTACCACTTAAATGACGAATGACATCATGCGAGCGCCATTTACCGTGTTGTCTGCAAATGGTTTCGTGGTTTCAATTTGGACCAGTCTAAGATGTTGTCGTTTGCTAATGAGTTAAACAGACTTAACCGAAAGAAAAAAAAAAGAACAAGAACATCAATTAAATGTCAATGTCGATTGACCACAGCATCCTCACTCCGGATGGACCATTTTTAAATTCAATCGAAGAAACTTTATTTGAAAGCATAAACTGATTGTGGCCAACTTCGGCTTCTTGACCAAGAAAATGGCGATGCATGGGCTGGCATTGTCTTTAGATAAATTCAAAGGATGTTTCGCTCATAGCTGCAAGTATGGCAAATCAGAGGACCCTTGGCCAAATGAAATCATTTTGTTCTACCGTTTGATAGGGGAGGATAGGCTTACATCGTGGAAAAAGATCTCCAGTTTCTCCAAAAAACCAGGGCATGTCGAAATTCGGATGATGCAAGATGTAGAACTGATACCTTCACTGTTGCCAGGGACAACGTATACTCTTGAGATGGTTATGAGTTATTCTCCTTGCAGGAGATGCAGCGATGAACTTATAAATTTCAAAAGTAAATTTAAGTCGTTACAGAAAGATCTCAGAATCACCATAAGGATAGCTTCGTTTTACAAAATTTTTAATCCTCGAATTACTTGCAACATGGATGGTTTATTAAATCTAATAAAGGAAAACGTTGTTTTGAAAATTTTCAATGGCGATTCTGATTGGACAGAATTTTTACGTGACGTCATCAATCTAGAGGAGGAGCGTTTCGGTTATTGGTTGGCTGTAACTGGGGACCCGGCGAGGAGGGTACGTGAATATATAGATAGGTGTATTTTGAAAGATATTTATGGCTGTTGCCGTGGACAAGTGTCTAAACATGACCTGTATGAAATGGGGGCGGTCGCAAGTCCTATGGAAATTCCCGATATCTACGAGAGAAGAAATACCCGAAGTTTTATTGTGCAACATGGATATCACTGGCACGTACCCTTTCCTACGAAAAGTTGACTGTGCAGTGTGGTAATTTTACAACAACGAAAAACTGGAAAGAAGCAATCAAATTAATCCGTTTTCATAGGTCTCGTGGTGCAAAGACTATGAGAAGGATGTAAAAACCAGCATTTGTCCTTTCCCAACCATGATTTTCACCCTTTCAAAGGCAAATTATCTCATTTGAGCTGTATGTCCAGTAAAGATTAAACGTTAAAAATATGCTGTCCATGGTTGTGAAGTAGAACGTCTGCCTCGTAACCAGAAGGTCCCGAGTTCGATTCCTGGGAGCGGTTGTCAACTTTTCATTGGTCCACACACTCTGCGCCTTTACTCGTGCAGTTCCCAGGAAGCAGGGTAGAGAGAGATTTATATAAATTGTAAGAGCCTGTTTTTCAATGGATGTAAAATAAATATTTTTAAAGTTTTAAAGACTAAAAGTTTATCCTAGGTAAAACATTGAAAAAGAAAAGTCTTGAAAAGTATTGTGAATAATTTTGATGACGGCGGATAGACTATAGATCATAACAAACAGAGAATAATCAAGATAATGATAATGATAATGGTCTTTGGTTCAACAACGATAAATTGTCACCTGTATAATACAAACAAAAGATCAATACAATTAAACAAAATTCGGTATTATATACATGTCATTATCAGTAAAACGGTTGTTTAGTACATTGGCAAAAAGTAGCAAACCATGTCAGCCTGCGCAGGCAGCGCAAGCTGACATGGGTTGAAACTTTTGCTTTTAGTAATTTTTCCGCATGCCAAAGGATAATTCTACTTCAGACTGAGCTAGTTTTAGAGAACATTGATACACATTGCGGGACGACTTGCTCGAAGAGAAACCATTACTTAGATGTATTAAACCTCATTCCCCGCACCCTACCCCCTCCAGCTCATATACATTTTGAAGCATCGGTGTATGAATACTTCGGAATGCATTGTACTGATTATCTCATTGATTTCAGTGTTGTGTAATTTGATCCATGTCAGTGCGCCATAAAACAACATTATTAAATTTGATCCGTGAAAAAAGAGAGTTTAATGCATCTGCAAAAGGTATCGACCCAGACTAGCCTGCGTAGGGCTCACAAAATGACCCAGGTCGAAACTTTTCGCTATTTGTTAATTTTCTGCGCGTCAAACGATCATTCTACCTCATGAATGAGCCGATTATAGACAAAGAAGACCCACATCATGAAAAGACTTGCATAAAAAAAAGAAGAGTTACAAATATGCATTAAACTCGCTCTTTTCCCCAGAACACAGCTCATATAAGGCCTGCAACACGCGAAAAAAGGCATTCAGGCATTGCGTAAAGAGTCGTCCCGGATCAGCGTGCGCAGTCCGCGCAAGCTTATCTGAAACGACACTTTCCGTTTTAGTGTAATTTTCTCTTTTGCGCATGTCTACTGAAAAACAAAATTTAATGTAGTCGTAAAGTGCCGTCTCGAATAAGCCTGCGCAGACTGCACAAGCTAATCCGAGACGACGCTTTACGCAAATGTCTGAATGACCCTTTTCGCGTGTTGCAAGCCATTATTATATTTTATGGGTATGTATTACTCTCAGACGATTATAATGTCTTTTTACGGTCGGCTGATTTCATGATAAGTGGGAAAACCGGTATTCTTTTCATTTAAAATGCCCGTTGTACCGTTTATGTAATGATGCAGTGTCTTTTACCTGTCTTACCTTTTATGTGTTTGTTTTGTTATGTTGTGCATGTAGGCCTAAACAAAGGCTAAAATTATCATCTGAGAGTAATATGTACGAGGTTTTTGGAATGCAACGTATTTTTTCTACGATTTATTTCAGCATTGTTTTATTTCAGCCGTACTCTGTATAACGAGGTTTTATCTATCTCCAAAATGCATTGCTGTCGAAACAGGTAAAGTGTTTATATTTAGAGCTGAAAAGTTAATGTATACAGAAATCTTTGTCACACGTATAATAGAATCGAAAACGAAATTAGAATTTGATATAAATGTGTTTGAGCCTTGCTCTGTGAAAATGGAGTTTAATTAATATCCGTGATGCATTAAACCAATCAGTCATCACACAGTTATGGGTCCATAAAATCTATTGTGTCTAAAATTCGAGTGAATCCTGGAGTAAAACGGTCCTTGAACATGCAGAAAATTTACTAAAGGAAAAGGTGTCGAATTAGATTTGGCTGAGCGGTCTACGCAGGCTGACCTGAGTCTATACTTTTTGCAGATACATTAAACTCCCTTTCAATAGAGCATGACCTCATCATACTCATAGCCAGACAGGATGTTTTGTGATCACAACTATACAAGTGACACGTTGTAGAAAATTGTGAAGGAAAGAATTTGTTTTAAACGATTTTGAAAAAAAATTGAGAAAAAGGAGCTATATAGTTAACTGTTACTCACGGAGGTTTCTTAAGCTGTCAAAAGCATTTATAGATCTGTATGATCAGACATAAGTTGCCAATTGAAATACAATCAACTGACCGTAGTCAAACTCGACTTTCTTCATCTAGATATGGCGATGCAGGGACAGAGGTTGTCTTTAAAAAAATTCAAAAGATGTTTTGCTCACAGCTGCAGATATAGTAAAAACGACCCTTGGCCAAAGGAGGCCATTTTGTTCTACCGTTTGATAGGGGCGGACAAACTAACATCGTGGAAAAAGATCTCCAGTTCGTCCAAAAAACCAGGGCATGTCGAAATTCGAATGATGCAAGATGTAGAACTGATACCTTCGCTGTTGCCAGGGACAACGTATACTCTTGAGATGGTTATAAGTTATTCTCCTTGTAGGAGATGCAGCGATGAACTTATTAATTTCAAAAATAGATTTAAGTCGTTACAGAAAGATCTCAGAATCACCATAAGGATAGGTTCATTTTACCGGATTTCTAATCCTCGAATTACGTACCACATGGATGGTCTATTAAACCTAACAAAGGAAAACGTTGTTTTGAAAATTTTCGATGGCGATTCTGATTGGACGGAATTTTTACGTGACATCATCAACCTAGAGGAGGAGTGTTTCTGTTATTGGTTGGCCTTAACTCGGAAACTGACCAGAAGAAAACGTGAATATATAGACAGGTGTATTTTAAAAGATATTTATGGCTTTTGCCATGGATCGGTGTCTAAACACGACCTTTGTGAAATGATAGGGATCGCAAACCCTATGCAAGTTCCCGAAATTTACGAGAGAAGAAATACCCAAAGTTTTATTGTGCAACTTGGACATCACTGGCACGTACCATCTCCTACGACAAGTTGACTGTGCAGTACTGTAATTTACAAAAACGAAAGAATCAATCAAATTAATCCGTTTTCATAAGTCTCGTGTTGCGAAGATCATGAGAAGGATGTAACCAGCATTTGTCCTTTCCCAACCATGATTTTTACCTTTTCAAAAGCAAAATCCCTCATTTAAGCAGTATTAGTGGGGCAGCTTAAGTCCAAATTTCATGGAAATCGTTCACTTTGTGATACAAGCACCAAATTTGGCGAAGTCAAAGTCTATTATCTGAATGTTATGAAAAGTACGTTATCCACCCGAAAACCCAAGATGGCCGCCAGTTTTCAAGATGGCCGCCAGTCATAGCCCTTATTTTATATTATTAAAGTCATTTTAGGTTTATTTTTCTGCAGGACCTGGTTGTTTTCGTGATTTAAACATAATTATGAATGGCTTAATACACTCATATCTATAATTACAAGTGTTTTACAAAAACAGACACGATTTTATCTGAATCAAAGTACTGAAAGAACTGTACTTGGTCATGTTTGTAAGCCTAAACTGGCTGGTACTCAAAAACTTATCCGCTGTATATAACATCATCTTTTATGATGTTAGCGATTCAGAATAGATCTTATGCCAACAAATAAGCTACTTTAGCCTTGCAAATCAGTGTACTAACATTGACAAAGGTAGACTTTTTTGTTTGAAATCCTTTGCAGAAATTAAAATAAAATGTTTTGCTGTCAATGCATAAGAATTCATTGCAGTCAAGATTGTATTAAATACTTCAGTGGTCAACAGTAAGTAAATTACTGCATAGATTGGTAATATGATAACCCACTGAATAAAGTTGTTTAGATATTTTTTTTTATAAATGTGGCCCTTCATAGAGTCCGAGGCTAATTTGAAGTTGTTTTTTATTGAAGTTATAACAGTGATGCTTATAACAGACCATTTCAGATTTATAAGGTCTATTAATTGTCACTTTCACTCCTATGAATCACAAGGATTTTTTTTTTATTTATATATCACATACATGTATTACAAGTCTATGACATGAGAAATTACCCCGGAAATATCTTAAAAATTAAATGAAGTTTACTTTCTGTTCATAATGTAATGATTTCACTCCAAATGAAAAGTATCAAGATGTACACAAAAGGGGTTGACATAAATCCATTCTCGAAATAGCCTGGGTTTGTTATTCGCATAATGATTCCAAGGTAGTCTTTTGCAAAACATGATTTACTTTTGTCGAACTACAGAGACTTCCTTTCAAAGCATATAGTTTGTGAACGAAAAATCATGCTATAAAAGAAGGAACTATACACCATGAGATCACTATCATTTCTTCCTATAGTTGGGCAATTATTCACTCATATGAAGCAGTACAATAAATTGAAATATATTATTTGTAATATGGGAAACAATATTTATGGAATAAAGTGTGCCATACAAAGAATATCTATCTGATGTGGTGGGTTTAAAACATATTTTGGCAAGTTGTTTGCTTCAAAAGAGGACGGTTTCAATTATAATGAAGTTACAGCTAATTTCTTGCTGCTTGATGCAATAAGTACCATGTTAAGATGTAAATAGCTTTGAATGGCTGACAAAATTCAAGATACAGTTCTTAAAATAAATGATCCGTATCCTGAAGATTCATTACACTACCTTTTGGCATAGTAGACATCGTTTTATTTAGCTGTTTACCACACAACAATGTGTTAGGCTCCAAAATGAAAGCATTTGCACACAACAAATTATAATTATATGGCTCAAATTATTGTTTCTAAAAGTTTGGAAACCTTGACGCCATTAAAAGGAGAAAATACTGGTTACAAGCATTTTCTCCTTTTACCACGATGTTTTCAAAACTCTAGTCGCTTAGGCATGTAATTATATCTGCTACAGTCCCCAATAAATCATAAAAACAACTTGCGAGTGATCTAGGTGGAAGATGACCTATAGATAAACCTGCTACATCAGAAATTATGCCTTTGCTGATCTGTAACCATTTTATGCAGAGTTCTATCAAATATCAATAAATCTAGAATCCACACTAGACAAGCATCTTTGTCATTCATGTTGAAGTATTCTCTATTGACTGATAACTTTGTTTTTGTTTCAGCTCGTGGTGGCTTTATTTTGAAGGCACAACAGCTTTAAATTACTGAGTTTTCTGTCAAAATAGTTGCAGAGCCGCTGCGTGCAGAACTGAGTGTTGATTTTTCTTTGTTGAAAAAGACAATTATCAGATGATCCTGGTTCAGTCATGAGTACCTGAAACAAGACAAAGCTAATTAATGCACAAATTCACACTTTCCTTGCTTGAGCTTTTACCAGTTACACTTACTCAGTTTTTTATTGTAAAGTCTGTTTCTCAATTGATATACGTGCTAGTGGCTCTAACATGGCTAACTTTACAATGCAAATCAAACCCGATAACTGCTATTTGACCGCTATGTAAGCCTAATAAATTATAAGAGTTTGATCCCTTTGGGCCTTGAAATCGATCACATACGGATTAGTTTATTGACTGCCAGTCTCTGCAAACCCTTCACACTAATAACCGATTATCGCGCTTCGAGGGCAAAGGGTTTCAATTTATTGGAAAACAACTCTGCAGGATATATCTGGGGTTGTAAATTACCGGGGTACCAAAACTTATAGATTCCATTTTCCTTTCAGGTCTTACAATTTGACCTCCCCCAAATTCTACCGAAAGAAAGCGTTTGAAAACTTATGGTCAAAGATAGAAATGCTGGTGACCAGCATTTGCTGTTTTTCAAACAATGTTTTCACGCCTTAACTGATTCAAATTCCATATTTTATGCCATATTTATTATGTTCTCTACAATTGCTTTTAAAGTGGGGAAGTCATATATTGCCGGTTCATGAAGAGTTTGAAAAAAAAATTAACACCGCAGGAAAAGTTTATGATGGGACAGAGGCCGAGTGTGTGGGTGTGGGTGAGGTGGGGAAGAGGAACGCTTGAAATATACTAATATGTACATATATTTATTACATCTTTGGAATTCAATCCCTGATTTTTTTCATAATTATATTAAATTCAATCTCTGATTTTTTTTTTCATAGTTTTATGAACAAAAATTGTATAATAATAAAAATACTTCGGTTGGATACATTTTTGAAAAAATACTCACAGAGCTAGGGATAGCGTGAAGAAGTTTCTCTTCTTACAATGTTTTGACATTCAGTATCTCTACCCTGCCGCACAGAGCTGTTGCATTCTAAGCAGACAGCATTTTATTGTAATGGTTTTGTATGGGATCGTCTAAAACGTATATTAGGCTGGGGAAAGTGAGGTGGGAGATCGGACCACACAGGTATCGTCTGACCTATCATGAACAACGCAACCGACTACAAATTTTACTTATTAACCTTAATGTTCGACAGGTCAATTCTGTTTTAAGTAATTTCGTCACTTTTTGAGAACCAGTCAGTGGTTTTGCGAGCACACGCTAGACAGAAATCAGTCTGCACATCCGTTATGGCCAATCTTTGTGTACATTGCGCACTTTCTTTTCTGGCTTATCTTCAGTTGATGACAAACAGCTATTGTAAATTTTATTTTTTCTAAAAACAAAAGCATTCATACAAGATATTAAAAATATAAAATGGCTGTTGTCAGGAAATTTTTAATTCATAATTCCTTTGAATAACAATCACGGTTGTGGTCTAACAAATATGTATAGTATGGCAGAAGTTACCTGAGGCAATCTGAGTCAGTTTACAAATGCAATCACCCAACTTCGGCAATTTTACGCCACGGAAAGTTTACAGAGACTCTGTTCCTTTCTGCCGAGCTATAGATCTATTGTTGGCTCGGAATTAGCCTGGGTTCCAGTCCGATCGTTATTTCCTCTTTTTACATTCGGATGTTTTTTTTTTTTGTCAAAAATGTCATTTCTGACACGGTAACGTCCAAATATAGAAAAGGAAAAAATGATCGGACTGGAACCCAGGCTAGCTTGAGGGTAATCGTAAACCGAACTTTAGAAATAGCCAACATGTAAAAATCAATGTCTGCCTATTTACCTGTATTTCTTAATACATGTAAAAATTAAGGTATCTTTCATATAGAATAAAGAGGAAAAAACATTTTCAGAACTTTAAATCTAAAATAGTTGTAGAATTTTCTTTCATGTGTTGAAAAGTCAAAATTATCTCTAGTGATCTTAAGTCAGACAGCTTATTCATTGTTCATTAATTTGGTAAAATTTTTGGCCCTTTTGACAGTTTTTTAATGCACCTATCCCATTTTTTTATTTCTTTTTCCCTGATTGTTCGGATTGTGCCGGAGTTCCCCGATGATGACCGAGTCTCACGGTTAGATAAACCGTCTATCGGGTATCTTGATTGTTTTACGTAATGTTATACCTTGACATAAGGACCCCATGCTATGTTTGAGATATACAAGTACCTACATAGTAATGGACTGGAGTTTGTACCCGGGTTGTTTGATAATGACAGTATCCCGATGAAATATGTATTAAGTATCCTAAAGATCTGATATAAGATCAGACTTTTGATATTTATGAGAATATTTTTAAGGATTTAAAATTAAGATTGTCAATATATTAAATGAAGAATTGTGCATTTGCTATTTTTTTCCTCTCTTCAGCTTTTACATTCAAATGTGTGGCGATTAATGCCATATCAAAAGTATTGTATGGCGACAGCTCTCATATTCATGTGTCCTTGCTGTTTTCAAACTGGTTCTAGACCTGTTCCATCATAGAAAGCTTTTGAAAACAATGGAGGATAAGGTTCAAATGCTGGTAACCAACATATTGTACTTTTCTCGCATTATTTTTTTCCTTTTTAAGAGAAAAATTCATTGTTTGAATCACTTTTATTTGTCTTAAGAAAACGATTTCGGTTTGAAAAAGTCTGATAATTCATGGTTTGATAAAGAGGTAAAAAATAAAGTTATCCGATTACTGTACACGTACGACTTCTAACGACTCTGCAGTTGATTGGTGAGGAAAAATATGGAAACGGGTGCAATAAAAGGAAAAAATATGGAAACTGGTCAGTAACTTAAAAAAGTTATCTCCTACTTTTTTGAAAAGAAAAAAAAAAAAAAAAAAAAAAAATCTACATCACTCAAACAGTTTCACCTGCAGAAAGGATTAACCGCAAAAAGAAATGACTCTATTAGATCTAATAGATTGAAATTGATACACACACTATGAATATAGTGGAAGAAGGAAGCAAAACAAATTATTTTTTTCTGAATTCAGTCACCTGTTGATATTGCGATGTCAAGGATTTTTTTTTTTAACCAAAAAAATTACGACATATAGAATCGATTAGGCCCAAGATCAGACTGCTTGTTTTGTACAGTTTGCTATTGATCTATTGAATGCGTTTTTGATGCAGTTTTTAATTGGTCTATTATTAGACCACCTTGTCTGATAAATAGTAATAATCTCAGTCTCCTTAAAAAAACAGAGAGAAAAAAATGCAATTCAAAAAAACATCTATAGTAACAATAAAAAAAAAAACTTAACTCGATACAGCATTTTTATACAAAAAATAACGATAGTGCCGTTTTTAAACTAAAATGGACGCAAGTTCCCGTTGTAACAAATGTAAACGAATACTTTGATGGTAATCACAACAAAACAGAGAATACTTCAAGACGTTATAGATTTTCTTCTGGAAATTTTTTTTTTTAAGTTATTGAGCGTCAAAAAGGATGAAAGGGCGAATTTCTAAAACTTTTCTCTAGAAATAAGAAGGAGAATGGGTTAGTGACTTTAAATCAAAATGGACGCAACTTCCCATATTGCTACAGTAATTAAAATTATATTGAAGTAAAGTAGAGATATTATAGAATACTTCTAGACGTTATAGATTTTTATCATTTTAGACAAAAAATGTGTTTTAGTCGATCAAAAGTTTTTTCCTTCTGAAATCCTATGTGACGGGTCGGTATCGGAAATCCTTTGGGACCGGATTATCGATAAATTCCAAGGGGAGTAATTCTTGTTCGACCTGCACGATAAAGTAGGGGATGATTTAGTTTAAACATATTTTATTTGCAAATTCAACTAAAATGTACAAGATAATTTACAAATACAGTTCAAAATTTTATGCAAAATGGATAAGAACGAAAGCAATGCTTATAATGTTCTTCTCCAAGTTGATAGCCTAAACAAACGAATACAAGTCATAAATTTAAACTAATATGCTATACAGTGACAGAGAGATAATATTATTAATAATTGTTTGGGAATAGGGAAGAAATATGTTTTGATTGGAAAACTATGAAATGAGTTAGACTGAGAAGTACAGGAAGAGAAAGGGGAAAGATAAGGTAATGAAGAGATAGTGTAAAGTAGATAAGGTAAAGGAGTGTTCTTAAAAGGCTTTTATATGGTGAAAATATAAATTTGTTCCATTCTATAGTAAGCGTCAGTATTCCTGATAAAATTTAATAAAGGTAGAAAACAAAATTATCATACTGGAAATCGATTGCTTAACCTAATAAATGTTCGAACTTCAAGAAAAATTTTCTCATTGTCACGATATAGAAGATTACCTTTCCCAAAGAGTAACATCTCAAGATCAATATTACCAAATACTGATATTGCATTAAATAGACTAGTCCTAGTAGCATCATGATTATTACATTCAAAAAAGAAATGTTCACTCGTCTCAATCCCACCACAAATACAGAGAGGGGAGTCAACAATATTTTTCAGAAATAAGTGGTGATTGAGAGAGCTACATTTGTTTCTGATTTGTGTATGTATAACCTGTAGCTTCCTTTCTCCAATAAAGTACAGCTTGTTGGGACTGGGTTTGTCCCGATTCAGATAGTACTTAAAACACGATAATGAATCTTCATTTCGTATTTCAATTGGTAGTTCGTTCCAGTCTTCAATGACTGCGGGAAGGAAAGACTTTTTGTAAAGTTCAGTTCTACATTGTGGGATTCGATGATTTTGAGAGCTACGGAGGCTGTATAAGGTTATGCTACCGACACTTTGAGGTACTAATGAGCTCAAGGTGTTAGGACTTAGTCCTTTGACCATTTTAAAATATATTATCAGTTTATGCTTGCGCCTTCTGTCATGCAGGGATTCCCATCCTGCCTCTTTGGCAAGATCATCAAGGGATCCTAATTTTGTACAGCCAGTCACTATCCTAGCAGATTCTATCTGAATTTTGTCAAGTTGTTCTTTCAAATATTGTGGGCAGTTATCCCATACTACATCTGCATATTCAATTAAGGGGCATATAAAGGAAAAATAAATAGTTTGAAGCGATTTCCTATCTAAACGACGTTTAAGAGTACGCATTGTATTTATTCTACTCCAAGCTTTGTCCACTGAGTTTTTGATGTGACATTCCCATGTACCGTAGTGAGATAAATATATGCCTAAATGCTTGTGACTTTGGACATTTGGTATTTTTGTATTTGACATAAATAAGTCAGGATGTATAGGTTTTATATTTTTACGTGTAATAACTAACGACTCTGATTTTAGAGGGTTGAATTTGACAATCCATTTTTGTGCCCAATCATTAATCTTATTTATATCAGACTGCAATTTAGCCCAACAAGAATCAGGATTATCAATCTCTAGAGATAGGCTAGTGTCATCTGCAAAGAGGTTTATATTAGACTCCAGGTTATCGACTATGTCGTTGATGTAAACTAGAAATAATAATGGACCTAATATAGACCCTTGAGGGACACCTGCTTTTAAAATACTTAAATCAGAGTAGCTCCCATTGAGAACAACCTTTTGATATCTATTTGAAAGATAATTAGTAAAGCATTCTAAAAGTCTACCTTGAACCCCAGCATGATATGATTTAAATAAAAGACCTTTATGCCAGACTTTGTCGAATGCTTTACTCACATCAAAAAATACCATATGGAACTCATGTCCATTGTCCAAAGCTTTACAAATATTGTGATAAAGTAACAGTGACTGGTTAACCGTGGAATCACCAGGCAAAAAACCAGATTGAAACGGAGTAAAAAAATTGGATTGTGAAAGATAGGAAAAGACGTGATTAAAAATGATTTTTTCTAATACCTTTTCGATAGTATTCAGAAGAGAGACTGGTCTATAATTAGATGGAATAGATGGGTCTCCACCCTTAAAGATGGGACAGACATTTGACATTTTCCATGACGAAGGCACAGCACATAAATTAAGAGAGGCATTGAAAAGATCACAGAGAGGGTAAGCAAGTTGGGGGGACTCCTTCACGAAGAATCCTATTGTGTATTCCATCTGGACCAGAGGCTTTCCCTACATTTAAGTTCTTCAGAACCTTATAAACTTCATCAGGGGTGACCTCAATAAAATCTAGCGTATCATAGGGAACTGGATAGTAATTAGCTGGCAAAGATTTAGCCGAGTCATCGACACTTGACTGGCTTGCAAAAATCATTAAGCAAGTTAGCCTTTCCAGTTTCATCAAGTATTAACTTATCTTTCCCTTCATCAAAAAGAGGAGGTACCTGTGAGGTTTTAGCCTGAGATGGGTGCATAAATTGTTTTATAGTTTTCCACCAATCACGAGAAGTCAAAGACTAGAATTCAGTTTATATGCTAAAATATCAAAGTGTTCTTCTTTTCTTTGACGGATAAGAGTAATGATTTCATTTCGTAACGTTCTAAATTTATACCAGTGATGTTCGTTGTTACTTTGTCTCGCCTTCCTCTACAGTCTTTTCCTTTTTCTTATTTTCAATTTGATTTCGTTTGTAATCCATGGAGGTTCATAGGGTCTAACGAATACATTTTTATTGGGTATAAACATTGTCTCGTTTTGTAAGATTGCATTTGTGATATTCTTAGCATACGTATTTATATACTCATTTTTTAAAGCATTCCAATCAAAGTTCGTAAGCTCCAACCTGAAATCATCATAATTACCCACATCATACATCCAAATGGTCCTTCTGAAAGACTTGTGTTTTGGTCTAATGAAATTGAATACTCCAAATACAGGGCAATGATAGCGAACATGGTTATCGAGACAAAGTTCTCCAACTCCTGTTACAAGGACTGAATGTTTATTCGATACTAAAAGAAGATCTATTATCGACGCAGAGTGTTCAGTATAGTGAGTAGGCTCATTAATACACTGAAATAGACTAAATTGTGAGCAAAGAGAATTCACTTTATTCAAATGGTTTGCATTCAACTGATTCCAATTAAAATCTCCTGTTATTATAATGTCAGTTATATTTGTGTCGATAGCACGACCTATGGAATCCTCAATTAAAGAGTTATATACTGATGGCGAATTTGGTGGTCTGTAAATTACACCATATAAAACATTTCTGTTCTTACACAATTTAACATGCACCCAAACACATTCTAATGCGTCAGGTTCAAGGTCATGTCTTCTTACATAAGATAAATTATCTTTGATATATATGACGACTCCTCCATAAGACTCATTTTCACGATCTTTACGCTCAGGACAATGGAAAGATGGAAACAAAAGTTCAGTCGATGAGAAGTTATTGTCAAGCCACGTCTCTGAAAACGAAATAACATCAAATTTAGAGAATTCTGCGAACAATACGTCAACTTTTTTCCTTAAACTTTGAACATTATAGTGCACTGTCGATAAATGGTTCGGATAATTTAGAAAATTATACAACTCATTGGTATATGAAGAAGTTGACCCTTCACTAGAGGAAGGCCCGGGGTTAAGATGAACATCCCCAGACAATAAAATAAGTAACACGATCCATATTGCAAGGACAAGGGCACTTTCAAAAAGTGGCTTCAATGGAAATCTTAAAACAATACTTTGCCTTCTACAAATATAAATGTACTTTCTATGACAATATTGGTTTACTCTTGCATGGAACAGATTCACATTTACACTGTAATAAAAAAATATAAACTCTCTGGGTTGGAGTTTTAGCATACAAAAAAATATGAGACCTATTAGTAGTCTGAACCTGGAGCGCAGTCTGTACATTGGCATTGCTATAACATGTTTTTTAGTTCTTAATCCGGCCATGATAAAATAAATAACAGGAATTGAAATGTTACGTTGCCAAATGTACAGTCTGCACAGCCAGCTTCGATGCTGGGTTGAAATCTTACTGACTTAAAAGAACACTCCCTTTGATTTTACAAGTAAGAGACAGAGACAAAATCGTGAGTGGGATGGAGTAGAAGAATATATGAAAAATAATAACAAACAAAAAGCAAAAAGAAAAAAATCATGATATGTACAATCAGAAATGGAAGTTTAAACATATATATAAGCCGAGATAGTGTGGTTCGAGTTCGATTGTGGTTTGTTCCTGACAGTCAAAACATAAGAGAAAAGAAATGTTCGTTAGCAAATGAATTACATATCATAAAAAAAAAAAAAAAAAATACAGAACTATGACAGACAGCACGGGCGAATTAAGATAGCACTTGCGTGCAATCCCAACTCGACCGTACAGTCCAAAGTTATAAGTGAAAGATCGACATTATTTGGGAAAAAAAACCTACGGTAAGCTCTAATCAAAGCGACATCTGCACTGTGCGATATAAATGATCCCAACACATCATTTAGAAGTGTTTAGAAAAACGGGAAAAAATCTTTGATATTATACAAATTATGAAAAAAAAAAATCAATAAATCTACCTAATTCTATTTAAAGCTTCAGTGTAACGAACTGATACATTCCAAGTTATAATAAAAAAAACTATTGGTCAAATAGATCAACATGTGTGAAAATACAAATGACAGAAAAGAAAAATTCTGTGTTAGGACAGTTACATATGACTACAGTTCATTATCAGATTTATATAGCAGTATTTAACTCATTACCAAATGATAACATTTTGGACTGGCCCAAACTGAAAGCAATTGCAGACGACAAATCAAAGTGGGAAAAAAAAAATAGAATTTCTCCTTGCTAGAGCAGAAAACACTGAGGGAAAAGGAGAAAATTCTGGTTACTAGCATTTTCTCCTTTCCTCACAATGCTCTCAAAAGGCTTCCTCCTCAGGTTCGTTAAAAGTCGGTACTTTAAATATTAACCCATTATATTATCATACGTCAAAATTTTCTAGACTGACACAGAGTGAAAGAAATTATATAAGATTCTATAGGACAGAATACATATGCACCAATAATCTAATTTGTATCTGAAGGGACAAGAAACATTTTGAGAAAAGAAGAACAAGAGGGTTTCAAACATTTCCTCTCCCTCCACGAACACGAGGGTTTCAAACATTTCCTGTCCCTCACATTAACCTCAAACAACCGTCTTTGAAACTCGGAATTGTGTTATAATGGATTTAAAAAAATGACATGGACCAAGTAAATATTGATCTTTTGAATCATGAAAATTAGCAATCCGGCCTACACGACTGTCTGATACAAAAAGCCATTTCACTATTTTGTTAAATAAACAAATTTGTACTTTTATAGAAATACTTATGGGAAAAGAACTTTCAAAACATTGTCGGACAAGATGACATACACTGAGAACCACAGTGATGTCCTCCTTTCAAAAATAAACTTATGTACATTTAATCCATTCATATAAGCAACTCCTTATGTACAATACATTTATTAAAACCTGGACAAGTCTTTGAAATATCGTCAAATAGATCAACATGTGTGAAAATACAAATGACAGAAAAGAAAAATTCTGTGTTGGGACAGTTACATATGACTACAGTTCATTATCAGATTTATATAGCAGTGTTTAACTCATTACCAAATGACAACATTTTGGACTGGCCCAAACTGAAAGCAATTGCAGACGACAAATCAAAGTGGGAAAAAAAAATAAAATTTTTCCTTGCAAGAGCAGAAAACATTGAGGGAAAAGGAGAAAATGTTGGTTACTAGCATTTTCTCCTTTCCTCACAATGCTCTCAAAAGGCTTCCTCCTCAGGTTCGTTAAAAGACGGGACTGTGTGGTAAAGAGTTAAAACGATAGCTGACAGCAATTCAGAATAAGTTCAACTAAAAAAAGAACCTTGGTGTTTTATATACATCACATGCTGTCCGCTTTCCTACTTGTTATCATAGAACAAGTCTAAAAATAGAAAGTGGTTTTCCCAGTAGAAGATTACATGATCAATCACAGGTCAACAACTGTACTATGACCTGACTGGTTTGAATAGTGGTCCATTAATTATTAACCTATTACCAGATGCCTTAGTTTTTTTTTTTTCAAGACTGGCCCAAATTAAAAGCAGTTCTACTCTTTTTTGATATTACTACATTTCTGGACAAGTCTTAAAAGCATTGTCAAATTCAGCATTTTGTGTGAAATGTGATTGACAAAAAGAAAACATCTGGGTAAGATAACTACATAATTTACCCCTTTTCTACAATACATTTAAACCTGGACAAGTATTTAAGAAATGTCGTCTATATAGTCATCTTACAAGAAAATGTAATTGCCAGTAAAGAAAAAATATTGGACATCTTAGGACAACTTGGTGTTATGTTTACATCGCATGCTGCACGATTTTCCTACCTATCAATATGGGACCTGTCTAAATATAGTTTTTTTTATGCCCAGCAGGAAAATCCATTATCACTCATAAATGCCAATCTGTACTTTAGCCAGACTGGTTTGTCTTTTTGTCCTTTTGTTATCAACCCATTAACAGACGTCAAATTTTCAGACTGACACAAAATGTTAGAGGTTCCATAGTGCAAAGTACGTATGCACCAAAAAATCTACTTTACATCAGAAAGGGTAGATAACATTGTGAGAAAAGAAGAAAACGCTTGTTACAAGCATTTCCTTCTTCTCCACAGTGATATCAACAGCTATCTTTCTACATGTTTTTGAACCTCGGGATTGTGTAGAAATGGATTAAATACTGAATAAGAATCAAATAACTGTAGATCAATTACGTTTTAAATTAAATCATACTGCCTACACGACTGCCAGATGCAATAAATCGCTTCACTATATTGTTTGATAAAATACTTGAACTTTTATACAAATATTCATAGGAAAAGAGCCTTAAAAACATTGTTGGAAAAGATGACATACGCTGATGACCACAGTGATGTCCTCCTTTCAGTATCAAACTTATATACATTTAATCCACAACTAACCTCTTTTCATAAATTATTATAAATCTGGACAAGTTTTTAAAAATATTGTCTAATTAAGCTTACGTGTGAAATGTAATGGACTAAACAGAAACATCTGAGTAAGATAATTACATATTTAACCCCTTTTTCTACAATACATTGTAGATTCCATAATATAAAATACGTATGCACTAAATAATTTAGTTTGTATCTGAAAGGGTAGGTAACATTGTGGGAAAAGAAGAAAATGCATTTCCTCTTCCCCCACAACGACCTAGACAGCTATCTTTTTTAGGTTTTAAAAACTCTAGATTAAGTAGTAATGGTTCAGTAATCAGCGAGATTCAAGCAAATGTAGATGCTTTAGTTTTTAAGTTAGCAATCCGGCCTACACTAACTGATATGAAAAACCGTTTCAACATTTGTTTTAAAATAAATTTGTACTTATATACAAATATTCATAGGAAAGGAGCTTTCCAAAAATTATGGAAAAGATGACATACACTATTAACCACCGTGTTGTCCTCCTTTCGATACTAAACGTACGCACATTTCATACATGATTAACTCCTTCTCTGCAATATTACTTTCGATCAGGACAAGTCTTACAAAATATTGTCTAATCAAGAATCATGTGAAATAGACAAGAAAAAACAGCCATTCTGGGGTAGAGTAGTTATATTTGACTATAATAGTTCGTAATCAGTTTTTATTTCTAAAACGTTTACATAGCAGTGAAAACCGTAGACAGAGATCAAACAGCACATAAATGCAGTCAGATCTCAGTCTATGCCTTCCGCAAATCGGTTTATAATCATGAGTATCAGCGTATCCGTAAGATGAACTTGGTATTTGATCAGGCATGTAGACAAATTTTGAACAAATGGTTAACTGATAAGAGAAATACCTTTAACTCTTTACCAAACAAGAAAAAAAATAAAATTGTCCGATTTGGAAGCATTTGCAGACGACAAAATAAATAAGACTCAAAAATTGAAAATTGATTAGTAAGGGTAGGAAACATTGTGGGAAAATGCTTTCAAAAGGCTTCTTTCTTAGGGCCAACAAAAGTCTGGATTGTGTGGTATTAAAGTTATAAACGTCTTATGACATATATGCTACATAAACTGAAGATCTCGTATCTGGTTGTTAGAAGTAATTTCGTATAATTACATGAAATCTGGTAATTATATGCGCTTTATCCTTGTCTCTTCAAATAACTACACACAGTTTATCTCCTAGAAATTTATAGATCTGATTCAAACTATCTGTGAGAATTAACATACTGGCTATTGATAAGTCTGATACTTTTAAAGTTTGCCTGGTGGTTACTCAGGATCAGCGGAGACGGCAGCAGTTAGACGATCTCGAATATCACTCAACCTGTGTATCCTAAGGGGTTTGCTATTTTCAAGTTTCTTAGCATAAACGTTGCCATTACTGGTCCAATGGCTATGCAATTGGTCTACCTGCTTCATCTCTTTCAAAGCCTTGACAATCTTGTAATTATACTTTGTAAGATCTTCATTAACATAGATACGATCAGGGATGTCACGAAGATTGGACTTCGAATAGAAAATCTCCTTCTTCTTATGGTAGCTGTGGAATTTTACTCGAACTTGTCCACGTCCGTTAGTTACTCTACGGCCAATGGGATGACATCGATCAATATCACTCACGTCAATACTTGCACCCATTTTCAGCATCGTTGTATTAATGAACTTAGTCATCTGCTCAGTTAACTCTGCTTCTTGCATGATTTCCACCATGCATTGATCACAATTACCATATTATAATTTATGCATCACATATAAACTAGTCTACAAACATTTTGATCAGTGTTGAAAATCAACACACCCTAGGGTGCAGTTTTGACAAGATGCCTGATTTTAACCAATACCAGATATACATAACCCACTTCATCACAAAGTACAGTTCCTGATATTACAGTGACTTATATTTTCTATTTTCTAGACCTTCATCCTCATTTTATATTGTTACAGATTAAGTTCAATTCACATTTGACATCAGTTTGACAGTCAACATTGATTTTGGGAAGGCCCTCTGAAGTTCATGTCCATATCACCTCACATGGCCTATCCGCTACTGACCAAATCGGTCGCGGTATTTATAGGTCAATATTCAATGTCACGCTTTATACATGGAGTTGGTATTCTTTGTGGTAAAAGAAGACATATTTATACACCATTTCATACCAAAAAATTTGATTGAAGGTTTTGTCTGCTGTATACCCCAAGATCCGCTAATGCCTAATCGACTGTATTAATTAAATGCATTTTAACATCTGCATTGTTTGGTTTAGGCCTCCACTGGGTCTTAAATGTGCGTTATGTTAGGTTAGGGAGAGGTATGACGCATCTTTAGTTTAAAGCTTTATTTAGAAGTAAAGAAAAGAAGTTGTCGAATTACCAAAATTGGCTAGGGCTTGGCTATTATTGCGAAATACAATTAAAAAACATGAAAGACCCTAGAGTCTAAGTGTCAGGTGGTTTCAAAAACACATATCTCAACAAAAGTGGTATAGAAGATGGAGCCATGCCAAAAATTAAATTGAGATAAGGGTCTCAAAAGTTGAAGTTTTTGTTTTTCAAACAATAGACGGCTACAGTTACAATATTTGCATGAGAATTGTTTTCATGAATAGGTAAACCCTTCACTCGGAATAGCCATTAACCGTCCCACCGTTGTTAAGCTGTTTTGTTCATACATTTTAACATTTCATTGAATGCAAAAAAATCAAACTAAGCTATCAAAAATTCTGAAAATTTCACTCAGTGTTGGTATAGGTAATATCATTAACTATGCAAATTTTCAGTTCAATAACTAAAGCAATTTCTTAAAATATTTCAAAATTCAGGGGGTCCCTATGAACCTCAAACTATCTATAACGCATTATCAACCTCATAATAACATGTACGCTTTTATTACGTACGTATCAAGTTTGCCTGTAATTTGACACCCACATTTTTCACATTTGACACCTGGTGAGCGTTGTCTGCGCATGTCATATTCTTCGAAGATTCGACCTGTCTGCTATGACGCATCACCCATCCCCGAATACCTGGAAAAAGTAGGGCTTATACCGAAGCTTTTAGCCTATTACCCAAGCATGTAGGGGCTGTTTAATAAATGGCCGATGCATATGTTACATGCTAGCTGATCATAGCTGAATGAATCGCACCAGGTAGCGTTTTATTGCGTAAACGTTTATTTCATTTTGAAATTCAAAGTAACGGTTGTTTTGAAAAGTAGTCCGGCTCTGTACCCAGAATGCCCAAATTAGATAGATGTGTATTTGTAGAATGTCATCTAGCGGGAGATAATGATCTGGTGAGCTTTTAAACGCGTCGCAGTAAGACCTCCGACATATTTTTTGTCTGTATTTAATGAACTATTGAGGCAGATTTCTGCATCGGCTTGTGGTATTCTGAAAGTGGACCAAGAAGGAAGGTTGATTTTGTCTTTTCACGAGTTTACGACACGGTTTGCACACGGATGTAGATATGGCATACAGGACCCTTGGCCAAAGGAAACCATTTTGTTCTTCCGTTTGGTAGGAGAGGGCAGATGCACACCATGGAAAAAGATCTCTAGTTTATACACAAATGCAGAACATGTTGAAGTTTGTATGCTGAAAGACGCAGAACTGATACGATTACGTACATTGTTGCCACAAGCGAGGTACATGTATACTCTTGAAATGGTTTTAAGTTATTCTCCTTTTGCCGGAGATGCAGCGAAGAATTGATAAAATTCAAAAATAGCTTTGAAACATCGCCGATAAATCTCAGACTTACTATGAGAATTAGTTCATTTTAGCGCACTTACAACCAGCTCGATACGCACAACTTGGATGGCCTTTTAAACTTAGTAACGGAAAACGTAATTTTGAAAGTTTTCGATGGGGATTCTGATTGGATGGAATTTTTACGTGACGTCATCTACCTTCCGGAAATGTATTTAAGGCAGTGGTTAGTCGTAGCTTGGAACCATGACAGGAGGACACGTGAATATATTGACAGGTGTATTTTAAAAGATATTTATGGCTGTTGCCGTGGTGAAGTGTCTAAACAAGATCTTTGTGAAATGGCAGCGGTCGCCAGTCCCATGCAAGTTCCAGAAATTTACGAGAGAAGAAATACCCGAAGTTTTATTTTGCAACTTGGACCTCATTGGCACATACCATTTCCTACGACACGTTGACTGTGCAGTACTGTAATTTACAAAAAAGAAAGAAACAATCAGATTAATCCCGTATCGTAAGTCTAGTGTTGCAAAGACTCTAAGGAGGACTTTAACAGCGTTTGTTACATTAACCGCAATGATTTTTATCCTTTCAAAGCTGAAATCCCTCATTTGAGCAGTACATTGAAAGTTGACTAAAGTTCGGCATTTGATAAAGTTGATAAGGAACTCTAGAAAAGTATTGTGGAAAATTTTGATTACGACGGATGGATTATAGATCATAACAACATTAAGAATAATCAAGGTAAATGTACTATGCTTCAACAACGATAAATTGTCATCTGCATAATACAAACAAAAGATCAATAGTGACACACACACTCCCACACACCCCCACCAACCCACCCACAAAACTGTAGTCTTGATCTATGCCATTTCAGTTGTTGGCGTTTTCGAGAATTACTTTCTTGTGTTCCAAATATTACTGCCAGTACATTGTATACGAGTATACTTGTCCTATTATATATCAAGCAGTTTATCCTTGACCAAGTTAAACACGTCGCCGTATTGTAAAACTGTACTGTCGATGCATGCAATTTCAGTTGTTGGTGTTTTCGGGAGTTAGTTTTTAGTCCTTAAAATTATACGGTAAAGACAATTGCTAGTGATCGACCTTTATATTTTCCATTAGATACGCATGTAAATATTCTTCATTACTTTACGAAATGTGTTCATTGGCTGGCTACTTTTTGGGCGTAAAGTCTCATTTCTGCTGTGATGAGAAAACTGGTAAATGTGCAGGTATTTGTCAGTTCAGTGTTTGTCACTGTTTTCAGAAGTTTTTCAGTTGTATATCGCAGCGGCCGATGTGCATGCATATTTTCCTACAGTTTACGTCTTGTACCTTGCACAGCGTTATTCGCAAGCCACTGGCTACTTTCTCACATAGACATCATCGGAGCAATGCTAATCAGCGAGAGAGGAAAGAATCCTATGGCAATGACTATAATCAGTTCTACGAACATGGCCGATCTGGGAATTGGATAAGCGAACTCTCAGCCCTTTACGTTACCAACAGGGTTACAGGGCTCGCCAAAAAATGCTGGTGTATACATATATTTGTGTATATATGTAACTTTTGACGCAAGGTTCTCCATCCATCATTATCGTAATCTATTTACAGTCAGCATCCCTCTGTTTGTGGATCTGAAGACTGCCCATAGAAAGTCCCCTTCTGTTGACCTTTCTATCAGCAAATCGAAAGCCTGTTTTAAAGTATTTGAATGAAAAGGTACGAAAATCTTCTTCATGAAACGATAAAGAGCCGCCATTTTGAAGGATAAACCGAACTACCCCTCTGTTTGGCTGTGCTAAAATTAGCGATATTTGGAAAATCCATATGTCTCAAACCAGCCTCCCACTAGTCACAATGTGGCCGATTCCGTACCTACATCTAACCGCGTCTGTATAACGGTCGTTTCCATTTGAACTGCCAATCACGTGATCTTATACATGGCGGCACCACTGTAAGTCGTTTAGTAACGACATAAGCAACCTCGATTAAGTTATTCACATCTATCTATCTGTCGGTGAAAACTTCAATCGGAATCGATAAACCACGGTAAAAAGTGAATGTATGAACTGTTTGTCAACTGAAATATAGTTAGAAAAATTTCGATAGAAAATTGAGACTTAAGTTTTCTTTTTTACGAGGAGCCTTACAGTTTTCAGAACGGTAAACCGGCGTATTTCCGGCGAAGAAATGTACCGTGTAGGTGCATATCAAGCTATTAGAAACAGCCGAGGGACTTGATGGCTCCCATCACCCGAGGTATGTCAAATGACTAGCCTCCGTTAGAGCTATCATTAAAAGATTGAGTACTTCAGGCACTTTGAAATCGATAAGACCAAAGACATAAAACCCTGTCAGTGCCGAAAGAGAAGATAATGGCTTTAGCAGCCGGAGCAGATCAAGACAAGACTGCAGAGAACATGCTGTCAGATCTTAATTCTATAACACCAGCTTATCAAGTCAAGCCTATGTAAAGAAAAATCTAAATTTCAGTTGATTTGTTTATTTTTTGGAGTCGACCAGGTAAAGCCTATTATATTTGGCGCTGAAAAAGATTACGCAAAGATAAACCTTTGCCATACGTACATAGAATCGAAAACGAAACTGGAATTTGATATCAATTGTATATGGCCTGCAACACGTGAAAAGGGACATTCGGACATTTGCGTAAAGTGTCGTCTCGGATCAGCCTGCGCAGTCCGCGCAGGCTAATCCGAGACGGCACTTTACGACTACATCAGATTTTGTGCTATAGTAGACTTGCGCAAAACAGAAAATTACATAAAAACGGAAAGTGTCGTTTCGGATTAGCCTGAGCAGACTGCGCAGGCTGATCCGAGACGACACTTTACGCAAATGTCCGAATGCCCCTTTTCGCGTGTTGCAGGCCATATGCGTCATGCTCTGTGAAAAAGGGGTTTGATGCATCACCGTGATGCATTTTACTAAGCAAGACATTGTGCAGGCTGATCTGAATCGATACCTGCTGCATATACGTGGAAATGCGAATTACTGATTGTGGGCATTTTGCGTACGGAAATATTTGCAAATTCAAGACGCCATTCGGCATACCTCGGGTGGTGGGAGCCATCAAGTCCCTCGGCTGTATCTAACAGCTTGATATGCACTTACACGGTACAGTTCTTCGCCGGAAATACGCCGGTTTACCGTTCTGAAAATTGTAAGGCTCCTCTCAAAAAGAAAACTTAAGTCTCAATTTTCTACTGAAATCTTTCTAAGTATATTTCAGTTGACAAACAGTTCGTACATTCATTTTTTAACGTGGTTTATCAATTCTGATTGAAGTTTTCACCGACGGATAGATATGAATAACTTCATCGAGGTTGCTTATGTCGTTGCTAAATGACTGACAGTGGCCCCGCCATGAACAAGATAACGTGATTGGCAGTTCAAATGGAAACGGCCGTTATACAGACGAGGTTAGATGTAGGTGCGGAATCTGCCGAGTTGTGACGAGTATTCAAGGCGCTTGTTATTTGTTGGTATATTTGTGCTATAATATGCGAACAAAAAAAAAAAAAAGAAAAAACCCCGAATTTTTGAAATTGGCGAAATCGCAAAAATTTCCACTTATACAGTATGCATAGAATCCGCTTTTTACAGAACATGACTCACATAATTAAACGATTACGTTACCTCATCTTACCTGTTATCAAAAAGGCTTTTTGTTATTTCAAATCTACAAGTGACACGCAGCAGAAGTACATGTATATGAAGGAACATTTATATATTTCATCAAAATGATTTGGAAAAATATGTGAGAAATGGAGGTATATGCTCACCCTTATCCACAAAGGTTTCTTAAGCTGTCTAATGCATTTGAGTCATGCTCCGGCAAAAGGGGACAAAATACATTTCCGTGATGCATTACACCAAGTAGATAATCACGTCATTAAGAATCCATCAAATCCATTTTCTCTAACAACGGACTGAATGTTGAGGCAGAATGGTCCTTGAACATGATGAAAATTGACCAATAGCGAGAAGTTTCGGCCCAGGTCAGCCTGCTGACTTGGGTCGATACTTTTCGTAAATACATTAAGACCCCTTTTTACAGAGTAGGGCTCATTTATATAAGCATTTATGGCATACATGTGTACCAGGGTCATAGCGAGCATAGAATTTGATGGTCAGTTCTTACAGTCGTGAACAGAGTATGCCGTGAGATGCCGGTTCTATTGTTCATGAACGGAATTTGCCGAGAGTATTCGAAGCAAATATCGAAAATTTCCGATTTAATTTTAACAATAAAATCTTAAAGGACCAGTGGCGACAAAGAGTAAACATTGAGAGTGTTGAAATGCATAAATGATTATTTAAACATACCATTGAAAATTATGTAAATTATTGTGATGGTGACAATCTGTTATTGTATGATCGGTCCATGCGTTAGTCGCTCGCGGAAAAATGAACTTTATGACAAGGTAAAAAGTTTCCGAGTCGCTCTGTTTTTTGTTTATTTTTTACATAGCTCTAAATCATTTTCTGTCATCGACTGACACTTGGACCGACTACAATTCATAATAGATTCTCATCATCACAATAATTTCTATATTTTTCAATGGTATGATATAAATTTAAGTGCATTTTAACACCCAAATTGTTTACTTTAGGGCGCCGCACTATCACCTTACTGTAATTATTTAGGCTTATTTCAATAAGACCGTACGGAATCAATCCGACTCGAAAACATAATGGCAAATATCTGAGAACGATTACGGCGAATGATTTGCTTGTTCACCAAATATCTTCTAAATTATACATTAATAACACAGTGGCAGAGGGAAGTGATAATGTGCTCAATGAAATAAAAAAACACTTCGCAAATATATCAACCATTGTAAATAGGGTTCCCTTGGATACTGAGAAAAAAAGAATAGAAATTCATCTTAGTGATAAATTATCAGGTTAACATTTTGACGTAAAATTCATAACAGCACTAGAGGTAAAAAACATCATTGAAAATTTAGACCTTAAAAAGTCGTTAGGATATGATAGAATTGGAGCAAAAATATTAAGATTATGTGAAGATTTTACTTCAGCAGCAATTGCGTGCATTTTTAACAATTGTATATCAAAGGTCATTTTCCGACAAAATTCAAAATAGCAAATGTCACGTGTATTTTCAAAGGAGGTGACAAAAGTGATCCAAACAACCATATACCCATTTCAATCTTACGAAATTTATCGAAAATATTCAAAAGACATAATTATAGCCAACCACACTCAACATTTCTTAAAGAAAACAGATGTCTTATATTCACATCAATCTGGCCTAATTTTACTGTATGTCAATGATTTGCCTTTAAATCTTTCTTCAAGCCTTGACATGTATGCTGATGATGCAACTCTGCATAATTCTAGTTCGTCTATAAGACAAACTAATATGACCTTACAAGATGATCTACTCGAAGTGGAGAACTGGTGCCAACATAATAATATGGTTTTAAATCCTAATAAGACTTCTTGTATGCTGATAGGAACTATTAATAGACTTAAACGGACACAGAATCTTAATTTGAAAGCACTTGACAAAAGAATTCACTGCAAATCTGCATTTGTTAATAGAATAACGAAATTTCGAAAAAGAGCTGCAAGGATAATTCTTAACAAACCCAGGAGATCCTGTTCCAAGGAAAATTTTGCCTCATTAAAATGGCTAACATTAAAAAGTCGTAGCATACACTTTGATGGTTTATAAAACAATAAATGGCTTAACTTCTTCTTACATGTCAAGTCTTATAAATTATGTCTCCCCCATGTCAGGGTCGGGAGACATATTGTTTGTTATGTTATGTTATATTGCCATAACTCTGGCTTGTATATTTTTCGAGTTATTTCTCTTTGCTTATTTTCCGTCACAAATAGTGTCCGCTCTATAACTCAAAAACCTTTAAAGATATTTTGATAAAATTTCACACATTTGTAAAGCACCATGAGAGAAATTATCATGCACAAGAACCACAACTCTGGCTTGTATATTTTTCGAGTTATTCCCCTTTGATTATTTTCCTTACTCATTTTACGTACAATTTCTTGTCCGCTCTATAAGTCGAAAACCGTTACAGAAAGATGGCCATTATTTCAGTAAGAAATTGCCTTGGTCACATATCAATCCTTCTGACACCAAAAAGGGGGGAGACATGTGTTTTTTTTGTAGAAAAACAAGTTCTAGTTTAAGTAGCAATGAATTTTTCAAACTTTGATCAGAAACAAACAATGAAATTTCACATAAAGTATTGGAATTCCATTCTGTTGCATATCAAGTCAATCACTATCATCGAATCCTTCAAAAGAAATATAAAAAGTTATATGATGTCTGTAAATGACTTTTCGTGATGTTATGAGTGTGAGTACCTGTGTGTGTTTGTTTGTGGGCGAGAATGTTGCGTGTGTGTGTATATTTATCATTTTATCGTTATGCTTTTGTTACTATGTATAATGATATCTTAATAAGCTACCTTCATTAAATAAAGATATTACTATTATTATACAGGTTTGCAAATGCATTAATGCCCTCGTCACAGAGCATGGCTAAATTTTAAAATCACTTTATTTTCCTTAAAAAAAAAAAAAAAAAAGCGATTGAAAATATGCAAAAATGTAATTGCTCTTTTTATGTTTAGATGTTCATTTACGTTCATAAACAAGAAAATTTGAGAGAGAGAGAGAGAGAGGGGCTGCGTAACTCGCATAAGATATGGATAATGAAACTTTGAGGCTCAACATAAAAAGAAACAATGAAAAGTAATCCCACCATCAGTTGCCTCTTTTTCCTCAGTGTTTTGCATATTGTTGAAGGGTGAAATTTTCGGCTAGATAAAGTTTTGGAGATAAGGTATTAGTCCAAGTCATCTTTCGAAAAGGAGCGGTTGCTGTAAAAATTAGTGTGTCTGAAGATACATGTAGACATACTGTCACGGGATATAGCCGGAGTAAGGCCTAAAAATTAGCGGTAGCAACGATTGTATGCTGGTGTTACAAATTTGTCTAAATAGGCCTTCGTATGCGCGCAGAATAAATATATAGAGAATATTTATTCTTTACGGTGAAAGATCGAAATTTATTTCATCTTGTGAACATCATCGGTAATATTTTCACAAGTGGCTGCAATTTCATCTCTGCAATTTCATCACAAGTGGCTGCGCCACTTGTGAAAATATTACCGATGATGTTCACGAGATGAAATAAATTTCGATCTTTCACACACACACACACACACACACACACAAAACATATATTCTATTATTTCATGCTTTCTGGGGGGAACTAAATAAAAATCCAGTACAGTTCTTTTCGGTTATTCCCCGTGGCGTACCCCCTCTGCATAGCAACGCATTACAATATTACGTCAAGCGCGAGAAATGTAAGGTAAATTACGTCATATTTTCATCTGGTTGTGAGGCACGCGCATTTTACCTAGGTAACTAGTGCGCGGGAACAACTGTTTCCGCCTTCAATTGAAGAGTAAGAATATGAAAATCGGTATTTTCACTGGTGGTAACCATGAAATATTGAAAAATATTTTACCGATATTTCTCGATAACCTAGCGTAAAGCATGAAATAAATTCTCGTTTCTGACCAATCGCATAATACTTATCACTTACTCCAGTATTCCAATACCCAAACGTAGGTCAAAGACCAATCGTAGTCCGTTATGCCAAAAAATGCTTTTTTCGTTACTGGGCCAATTGCATTACGCATGGCTTAAAAGTAACTAAATTACAGTAAAGAACTGAGTCTGGCTACATGCCTGCAAATAGCTATCTCGTATCTCGTGGCAGAAATATGCCACCATACGCTTTTGATAAGGACCATATTGAGCGATAAGGAAAATTTCCGTCTTGTTACGTGGAATCAAAAACGAAACTAGAAGTTATTTAGCAAACCGAACAAATGAGTAACGCCCATGTAAAGCACAATGCACATGCGATAGCGTTATCTTAAATAAACAGTATTGAATCGAAGTTTCTATTTATCATTTTTATCTCTTTGCCAGGTGAAAAAAATTTGTAATTGTTAAAATCCAAAGCATTTACAGACGACAAATAAAATGTACAGCTCAAATGGTGGAAATTGTCTTCTAAAGGGATAAAAATATTGTTGATACAGGAGAAAATGCTGCTTATAAGCCAACATTATCCCCTTTACCCACTATGTTTCCGAAACACTTTCTTTCTCAGGGTCGTTAAAACTCGGGATTGTTTCGTAAAGGTTTAAAGAATATTTATGAACCATGCTCTGTAAAAAGGAAATCGGCTAAAATTATCAACCCATGTTAGCTTGCACAGGTCACGCAGGCTGATACAGGTTAAAACTCTTTGCTACTTGTAAATTATCTGTATATTCTAGGACCAATCTACCTCCAGACCCATTTGTTTGTCACAATAAATGGATTTTAAGGATCCATAGTTATAACACGACTTGCTAGGTATAATAATTCACGGAGATACATCAACCCTTTGCCAAACTGTCCCGAGCAGAGAGCCTTTGAAAACATTATGGGAATAGGAGAAAATACTGGTAACCAGCATTTTCTCCTTTTTTCCATGATCTTTTCTACCCTGAATAGATAAGGTTTTAGTTGTTCAGTCACATTTATTTTGTCGTGTGCAAATGATTGTAATTTGAATAAGTCTAACATTTTGTAGCTTAAAAAAGAATTAAATCCCCTTTTGCCACAGCATGGCTCATTTTCAGCTTGAATTGTCCTTGCAGACAATGTAGATCAATATTAGACTGCCTTTTACGGACTTACCTTGGCTTTGAAGCCTTGCACAGTACTAATAAACAAAATATCAATTTAAGTGCTGCATCTTTGTCGAAACAAAGGAATATAGATTGAAGTTGTGACAACTTTGGATGCAGTATGGTTACTTTTAATAGTTGAGACTGGTTTACAGAGAGAGAGAGAGAGGTGAGAGAAAGAAGAAAAAAAAAAAAAATCAGTCACAGGCTTAAAGATACCCATTTACTCAAATTTTAACACAAATATAAGCAATTTCGTCGATATTTTATCAAACTATAGTCATTCTTGTGGCTTCATGACAAATATCACACCTGGCGGTTGCGAGGTTGCATTACGACGGATAGAAAATGTAATTTTGGACTTGGCCCCTATCCACACGTTCAATACCGGGATACCGCATGATTCTTGTCACTTAACTGTGTACTACCTTCGCCTTGCATGTTCACATAGCTGGCAAGAAAGTGGAGTCGAAAAAGAGTAGATGGGAAACTTTAAGAAATATCACATTCTAAACAACTCAAAGCTATATGATAAAAGAGCTAAAATAACGATCATACATTCATAGCAGAGTACAATCAAGTAACCAATCACATTATCGTAGCTTTGACTGTAACCACAGGTCGTTAAAGCTCCATTGGTCTATTACAAAAACTGAAATCTTCACCGCTTGATCATCGGACACCGTTACTAAAGATAGTACATTTGCGCATCACCTGTATGTCACATACCACAAGGTCTGCAACGAGATCGTAATATGATACTATATAGGTGTGGTACTATATACCAGTGTGCTATTTTTAGGAACGGTGTCAGATGATCGTGCAATAAAAATCTTAGTGTTCTGAGATAGACCAGAAGAACTTCAGTGGCCTATACCATTAACATCAGAAAATCACAATCACAAACATATACCTATATCACGAAATACAACCACAAGCTAAAATCTTCTTGCCTTTATCAAAGAATTCAACTACAAAATAAAAATCTGCATAACAAAATTAAGTCACAAGCTAAAATTTGATTCACAAGTAATTCATGAGGTAAAATCTGTATCAAAGCACAAAACCTTTCAGTTACAAAATCATGACATTCAAAAATAAAAATTGTTATGCTCACTTGCTACAATAACTTTAAGTATTCTTACGAACAAAGTCCGTAATAACGAAACAAATGAACAAATGCATCGCAGAAATGCAGGGATCGGGCAGGATTCGAACCTAGAACGCCCAGACGAAAGGCCAACATCATAACCACTGAGCTAAAGAGAATTCTCCCTAACGCAGCTGTTAGGTGTTGTATTTAAATCGGGATGAAGCCATGCATGAAGGAGTGGTCTCCCGTAACAGTGTGTCCAACTTGACAAAATTGTAGACTGGTGAATTTTGAATGTATCTGCAGACAGCAATTAAGATGTGAATCAAATGATGGAATCTACATTTGTAAACGATAAATAAAACATAGCTCAAAATGGTGGAAATTGTTTTCTAAAGGGCAAAATTGTGGGAAAAGCAGAAATTGATGGTAACCTCTATTTTCACTTTTCCCCAATCGTTTTAAAGAGGTTTCTTTTTCAGGGTCTTTATAACTGTTCAGCTGTTAAAATTCCTTGGTAAAGGGCTTAGGTATTTTTCCAAAATTTAGTAGGTCAACGTCAGTCTACATATCTTGCAGTCTGACCTTGAACACTACACGGTCATTTACAACAGTTTACGACATGAACAGCCTTAAAATGCCGCTTAACTCTTTACAAAAAAAAATGGACTCGACCATGTTGAAAACACTTGCAGACAACCAATTAGATTAAGCTGGAACGATGAATTCTGTATTTGATAGGGAAGAAAACATCCTATTTACAAGCATGTTCTCCTTTTCCCACAATGTTTTCAGAAGCCTTCTTGTTCAAGGTCGTTAAAACTAGGGATTGTGTGGTAAAAGTTAATATACAATTCATCGAGGTACCTATGAACTCATAAACAGTCTGAAGATGAAAGGTTAACCAATCGACGGTTGACCGGTTATATATTTTTTCAATTTCGGCAAACTTTTGACGTACGAGATATACATTTTCTTGATTTAACAACATGGGCGTCCGGAAAGACATTTTTCACAGAGATCGCTGCGATGTGGTTTGTTTGGGTCGGTTTTCTTGTCAGTGCAGCGGCAGTTCCGGGATTGCTGCTTACATTTTGAGCAGAAAGTTGGCTCGACTTTATATGGACTGCAGTAAACATCGCACTCTTTACATTTCTGCTGGTAGTACTGAAAATTCAAAACAAAGGTCAATGAAATAGACATAAAAAAGAACAAGGGAAAGCGAGGTAAAATTAACATGTGGGAATATAACATCTAGTGTATGTAATTGATCATGATTGACCAGCCCGCATAGCTCAATAGGTTGAGCGTAGGTCTCGTGAACGTGATGTTTCGGGTCGCTTGAGGGTGTGGGTTCAATTTCCACGGCTGGCCATCTAAAGTTACTAATTGTCTTTCGGATGAGACGTTAAACCCAGGTCCCGTGTGACGGTGCTATACACCGAGCACATTAAAGATTCAGGCGTAACTTGGGATGGGTTTCGTCCTGTATCTGACTATCCCCCGTAACAATATCAACAACCCTTAGAGGGCGTCGCCCATATGGGCAACAGATGGCGATGATAAATAAACGGAAATTCAGTCATGAATCACGCAGTACGCAGGACGCTTTCCATAATGAACGTGTAATAACCTGTAATATAATGGTTCATAATATATAAAGGTCGCGTTCGGTAGCAAACATGTTATACAGGGGCCATGTAATACTTGCTTCGCGATAAAAGTCTTTGGTGAATGAAATCTCATCTCTGAACGCTGAATACTTGCAAGCTTCAGAAATTTTAATGCAGGCATATGCTGCAAAGAATGGTGCGCTAAAGATCAATTAACCCTTACCAAGCTAAATAAATGAAATGAAACTTTCAAGCCGATGTAAAAATCTAAATTTTGCTATTTCAAAGGTATGTTTTGGGGAATAAAATCTCCTTATCGGACAGTGTAGAACCAAGATCAGACTGCACGTTCTGTGCAGTCTGATCTTGATCCACATAGTCTGCAAAAGGTCAGTGAGTCGCGCTTAGCAGCCTAAGTGTTACAATTTACCTCTTAGCTGTATCCTGCTAAAATTGAAATTTTCAATTCGATAGTAAAAACCCAAATATTGCTATTTCAAAGTTATATTTTGGAGAATAATATATCTTTTGCAGACAGTGTAGAACCAAGATCAGACTGCACGTTCTGTGCAGTCTGATCTTGATCTTCGCTGTCCGCAAAAGGTCAGTGAGTCGCGCTTAGCAGCCAAAGGGTTATTCGAAACAAGCACGGTTTTAAAGAACATGAGGAAGAATTATTCTAAAAACATGGTAGGATAAGGAGATATTGCTGGTAACCAGCATTGTGTCCTTTTTCCATAACGTTTTCTTTACCACCTTGTAAAGACATATCCTTCCATTTGAGCCTCATGCATTATGTTGTCTGCATATCCTTATAGACATGTCCAATATTTTGTTTTCCAATGGAGAGTTAACATACACCTTCAAAACTCGATCATTCGAATCCGAGAGAAGCCAAATACTGACTTCGAATTATTCGTAGTCTTTTTTAAAAAGTGACTAAAGATTTAGATTTTAGAATCGTTGTTTTCATATGAGAGAAATTAAGCTGAAAACGGTGTAAATCTTATCAGTATAATTACTAAGAAAGCCACAAGCAAACACAAACAAGAAAACAACTAACCCCTCTGCCTCTCCTATAAGCATGGGCGCTTTCCCAGAGCTTTTCACAATCCGGGCATTCAAAATAACCGTACATTGTTGCCGTGTTGTCGCACCTTTATGGAATGGACTTTTGAAACGTAATTGTAAAACTAGACAAGTCATATACATTTAGCTGACGTACTTATAGGCATTTGTATTTCCTCAAAATCATGCACAGCTGTATAAAGTAATTAGGTTAAAGTCCCGTATATAATTTCGAGCGATATTCACAGAAAATGATCTCACTGTCTCTCGAAATTTACCTTTTGCCGATCCCATACCGTAAATAAATTTAGAAAACTTTTCTTTTTCAAAAAAAAAAAACTTTGCGTTACAAGGAACTGTTGCTCTTACCCAATGGCCTCTCCTCATTTTAACTAGAAATTACCCTTTTCGCGAGGGAAAGATGACGTATGGCTTGATCTTTGTGAAACATTCCCTTTTTTTTAAAGGCACACTAACGTCTAATGTGAAAAATATTGAGATCAAATTATGGACAAATTTGATTCACACAAGTTAAAAGTACTGATATTATTACGCAACTCGTGAATTTCCAAAAAAGAAATAAAAAAATATCTTTAAGGAAGACGGCGTAAATTTGTCAGCATTGCCAATGGCCCTTAGAATAAACATATCTACGCTTTTGACCAATCACAAATTTCTATTCATTCATCTGTTATCAGTACCAAAAAGTAGGTCAAAAGCCAGCACATTCAGATACTCCGAAAAGACTTTATTCAATTAAGTTTTTGCGAGACAATAGGGAAGAGGGTGTTATTAATTATTTCATTGTATTGGTACACTCGTCACAACTAGGCCAATTCCGTACCTACATCTAACATTGTCTTTATCAAAGGAGTATCCGTTTTGAAATACTGCCAGTCACATGATCTTAAACATGGCGGCGTTTTGTATAATAAACAATGTCAATAAATGCCATCGAGATGAGCAACTTGTCGCTGAAAAATTCCTACAATTTGATAGACCAAGTAAGAAATAAATGTACAAACCGTTTGTCAATGGAAATGTATTTTGACAAATTCCCATAGAAAATTGTCACTGTTGTTTTTCTTTCTTAGTGGAGTATTACGATTTAAGAACAGTAAAGCGCTATTATTTCGGCGAAGAAATGTACCACGTGAGTGCATATCAAGCCATATGATACAGCCGAGGGACTTGATCAATGGATCACCCGAGGTTCACCCTGCAGAAGACCTTACGTCCTTGCTCCAGATTAACATTACTGCTCCTGTCAATTGAACGTACCCGCTCCAGGTAAAATATGGCTGCGCCCATAAGATTTTGCAAGGTAAGCACAAAAACATAATTTTCTGACATGTTAATGAATAGATATGCAGTTGAAGGTTGTCGCACAGAATGTCTGAGATGTCAGTGCACGTTAATCTGTAGTTCTTTTGGTGGTTAATCGTTTGTTAAAGACGTTTAATCCGACAAGCTTCCGTCAGTGACTACGATTTCTGGAAAATCGATACTTGGAGTTTCCAAAAACCTTTGCAAAACTTATACACTCGATATTTTGAAGAGTGTTCCGTGTCAGATGACCTTTATAATGATGATTCCTGACAACTATAAACCGGAAAAAAATACATTGCAATTATAAAGCGATATTTTACCATTTTTTTAATTACAACGTCACATGCTCCTGAATTAAATACGACGATCTAGCTCCTGAGTTGAAACACGGTAAGCGTAAGTCTTCGTGTTACAGTAAACAATTCTGTCATTTTGGTCAACATGCTATATAAATTATCGTGGTCACAGTCATGGGTTCATCATCAATGATAATAGCAATAATTATCATTACGAACGACCGACTATATATTCCAAATCAGCTGAATATCTATAGACATCGGTATTGTATTACATGTAGGTTGGACTAATTAGTAAATTTTACAGGAATATAATACAACCAAAAGGACAAGTGCAGTGTTCAATACTATGGAATAGCCACATCTTTAAGATTTCTTTGTCATCCTTTTTGGTGTTGTGGTAACATATTTTACACAGCCTACTGTAAAACCTGTATGTTTTAACCCTTTACCTAATATTTCGTAATTTGAATAAACTGATATAGAACAGTTAGCAAAACATTGGGCTTTTTTTTCTTTTTCTCAAATTGTATTCTATCCAATGAGATAAGTATCTTTCAGTCTAATAACATTTTAAACTGTTTTCTGCAACTTGATTTTTCTTACTGGCGTACAAAATGTCTTTGGCTGCCTTTTTGGTTTATTAAGCCAAATATTTGTCTTCTTCCCCTTCCCCATCGTTTTCACATTTTATCTGAAAATAGAACATACATGTTAGGTAAGTGAGCGTTTTGAATGTACGAAGTGTTAACCCTTTGGATGTCAAATAAAGAAAAAAAGTCGTCAGCAACGTGATTTCTTTCAGTATGAAAATATGAAAATACTTTTAAAAAATCTGCCGTAGATAATCACATTAATTTTTCCCCCTTATCTATAGTAATACTTACACACAAATAATGAAATCTGATGATCAGGCACCGCCAACTTCGGTAGCGGCTGACTGCATTATTTGCCTATGTCGTCTTCTTGTGTCAAAAGATTTAAGAATTTACCGGATCTGTTTTCGTACAAAAAATCACAAACTATGCATCTATATAGTGTACTCTACAAAAAATGTCTTGTTTATTTGAAACAAAGTCGTCATTTGACATTCGTAAGCCACTTTAAGGTCTAATTAGGATCTTCTCTTTTGCAAAGGCGTGAAAAACAATCAATACCTATTTAAATCATAGTATTACATATAACAAGATGCTTTTAGGTGTGTAGCTGACAAGGCATATAGTTGGTTGTTCGTTGATGGTCATCATTATTAATTTACATTTAGGAAGAGAAGTCTTGTGATGACGATATCGAAGATGATAGTTATAATAGTTATGGATCTTGTGCATGATACTGTGTGTCATCAAGCTCTTCATGTATGATGACAGTTTTATTCAAAAGCATAAAAAATCAGGACAAGAAACTTGACTGACAGAAAGACCGAAATGCGGACAGACGGTTTACATATTGATCAAAAAAGACAAATTGTTTGATAGAACTCGTAAACAATCGCTTATAATATCGTTCTCTGTTTCAGCACAGGAGCTGGATCGTTTTACTGACTTTTGGAGCGTGGAGCGTTTGCCTGTAAAAAAAGACAAAAAGTTGCTCGAGAAAAAACATCGTATAATTTTTGTTTAAAACTGTGGTGAACAAAGCATATATGAATCACTTGACAGAGAACAAACTTCAGAATATCGTGATTGTCTGTTGAACAAAGCTTTTCGTTAACCTCCGTGTAATGATTTTCAAGAAATCATAGTCACTGACGGAAGTTTGTCGGATTAAACGTCTTCAACAAACAACCAACCACCAAAAATAAAATACAGAAATATGCACTGACATCCCAGACATTCCGTACGACAACCGTCTACTGCATATCTATTCATCTGACTGTCAAAGAAGTATGTTTTGCTGCTTACCTAGTAAAATTCTAGGGCGCGGCCATGTTTTTACCTGGAGCAGGTATGTTCAATTGACAGGAGCAGTAACGTTGATATGGAGCAAGAACGTAAGGTATCTCCAGGGTGAGGTTTGCCGAATGTGTATTGTTAATCAAGTTCTTCTTTCGTTTTCATTTCCTGTTATAAGATCTTAATAGTTTTATTTTCGAAATCATTGTTTCGTACCCCTTAAAGAAAAATCAAAGACAGACCATTTACGGAAACTTGTTCTATTTAATCCTTTACTAAACAATCCCGTGTTTCAACGACCATGAAGAAGAGGCAATTTGCAAAGATTGTAAAAAAAAGGGGGAAATTATTATTATATATTTGAAAAGACAAATATCATTAAATGAGTCACATTTAATTTGTCGTCTGAAAATCCTATTAATTTGGACTGATCTAAATCTTTTTCCTCACAATCCCGTTTTTAACAACTCTGACGAAGAAGCCTTTTGACAACAAAGTAGAAAAAAGAGAAAATACTGGTAACAAGCATTTCTCTTTTTTCCACTATGTCTTCTACCCTTAAAGAGATGAATTCCATTCATTGGACTAGTTTAAATCTTTGTCGGCTGATTAGGAGTTAAATACCCGACACACCTTTAGAGCGTGAAATCAAATAAATGTGCCAAGTACTGGTGAAAGATATTTGCGGAAAGCATGCTTAGGTGCACTGGCCTCTATGATATACAAGGTAACTGAAAAGATGTTTAAAACGGCGTTAAATACCATGCTAATAAATCACAGACATTTAATCCTATAACGTTATATGTTTATCAACTTTTATAGAGACCCACGAATTTCTAATTTCAAGACTGGGTTTTGAGCTGAAACAACAATTTACTTCTATTGAAGTTCCTCAGGTTTGTAGAGAAACTTAAGGATGTCTAATTTCAAAACTAGATATTGGGCTGGAACACCTCTTAAAATATCCGAATATGCAGATCTAAGATATTTGCAGTCTGATATTAATCTATAAAGTCTATATGAGCAACCTGAAGGGGTATTAAACCAGACTTCGACACACTTATTTTCTCGGTGATGGGGGTTGGGGAAATGATATTTTGTAAGGAAAAAACACAAGAACTTGACTGTTGGCTTGTAGTTCGGAAACGAACGTAAAAAAATGCTTTCTTTGTGACTCGAACCCATAATCTTTGATACAAATAGCAAAAGGTCTCGACCCAAGTCAAACTGCGTGAATTGCACAGGCTTACATGGGTTGATAGTTTTTGCCGATCAATTTAACCTCCCTTTTCATAGAGCAAGGCTCAAATGCATTTCGGTCTACTTTGCTTGTTAACCATTGCACCGTTTTTGACCTTTGACCTTGGATGCTTGAGACAAAGCAATACTTCAGTACTCACAATGTTTCCATAAAATTCTACCATGAAGCTTAAACAAGAGGGCCGTGATGGCCCTGAAGTTGCTCACCTGAGCCTTTTGATGGCCTATTTCCAATCTTTTCCGAGGTATTATGACAAACTTTCAAACAAACGTTCGTGAGTATTGGATTGAAAATATAGCCTGTAGATTGTAAACAAGGTTTTTGTGGAGTTTGTTTCAGTGACCTACTTTTTAGCCAAACATAAAAAAAAAAATTCTACTTTTAGATATCAAACATTCATAAAACAAACATTCTGACCACCTTTCATGAGTATTGGACAGAAAATGTGGCCTTTAGTATTACCTACTTCCTTTAACCTGATCCTAACCTTTATGCTGAATATATAAGCACGCATAAAAATAGAACTCCGACTATTATTCGGGAACTTTTATATACACGGGAAGGTATTTATAAACACGGGTAAACGATTTAATTCGCGCATACTGTACAAGATATTTCCGTAACCATTCGGAATATATGCCGAGCGATGCCGAGGGTAAAAAAAGAAATTTAATTTATGTAAATGATGTTGACCTGGGTCAGATTAAATGAAGTAGGCATTACACAAAAGTTTTCCAAGATTTGACCTGGTGACCTAGTTTTCTGACCCGATGAAACCCATTTTCAATCTCATCTTGGTCATAATCAAGATATACATTCTGACAAACTTTCATAAGTATTGAACACAACATTAGACGGAAAATGTGACCTCTTGAGCGTACATAAGGATTTTCAAAGATTTTGACCAAGTTTATGTTCAGACATGACCCATTTTCAAACTCATCGGGGGATATCATATAGACAAACATTCTGACTATATTTTAAGTGTTTAAGACTGAAATTGTGTCCTCCAGAGTGAACACGACGATTTTCTAAGAATTGACTTTGTGACCTAGTTTTTGACCTAATATGACGAACATGACCAACATTCTGACCAAGTTTTATGAGTGTCTGACTGAAAATGTGGCCTCTAGAGCGTACATAAGGTAAAAGCTGACGATGCCAGACGGACGCCGGACACAGCACGATCACAAAAGCTCACCTTGAGCACTTCGTTCTGGGGTGAGCTAAAAAGTCGTGATAGATATACTCGCCGTAAACATCGGGCCATACTTCAAGAACCAACTCTACTCGATGACAAAACTTTAGATTTGTCGACATTGAAAGCATTTACAGACGATCATTTGATTGTTCCATAGCGATCGAATAATTGTTTTAAAGGGTAGAAAACATTTTGGGAAAAGAAAATAGTTAACCATAATATTTTTCTTTACCCGACAAGCTGTCTAAAACATTTTCCCCCTTTTTTTAAACACTGGATTATTTGGTCGGTAAAGAGTATTATCTTTATACGATCTAATGACCTTATCAACCATCTAATTTACTATCTAATCAACGCTTCTGTACGAAATAAATAGACGTCTGTACGTTGATATCATTTTGCATGTCTTATTGGGTTATCACGGTCCAAAAATTAATAAGAAATACAATAAAGGGATAATGTATGGCTATTTTGAATGTCCGATCTGCGAGAAGCAATGGGAGAGCGCTCGTGTTTATAGGAAAGGCGAGGGGGTAAGTTTGTTTCCTTGCTTACCACCATGTTTGTACAGTAACGTGTTTCTTTGTTGTTTAGCCCAACTAAAATTATGAACATGTGTAATGGCACTCTTCAGAAAAATATCATTTTCAAAGAGGACATGAAGTTTTCTCTTAACCTCAAACTCTGGTTTATGAGACATCGATACAACACGACCGTCGTGGTGTTACTCTTAAATAACATGACATCCATACAACACGGACTCGTTTTTACACGAACCTAGTAGTACGCTTTAAATAAGCAACCTAGCATTTCTCTGTGGTATGTTGTTCTTTATAGGCTTAAATAATGATGTTTTAAATTTTCAGTACTACAAGCAGAAATGTAAGGAGTGCAATATTTACTGCAGTCCATATAGAGTCGAGGAAACTATCTGCTCAATATGCCAGAAGCAATCAAAGGACTGCTTATGCACGGACAAGAAAATCGACCCAAAGAAACCACATCGCAGCGACCTCTGTGAGAAATGTCTTTCCGGACGCTCATGTCGCTAAATCAAGGGAAAGAGGAGATTTGCCTGGAATTTAGATGATAAGAAAAAAAAAAAAAGACTGTTAATCGTTTGATTGGTGAACTATTTTTGAATTTAAAACAGCTATTATCTTTTAAGAGAATTTTATTATCAAACAATAGACTGCTAGGTAATCTTAGTGGATATTTTCAATCTGTAAAAAATTGTAGAATCAATTAAATCATTCTGTTTCAGTATTTCGGTTATTGCCTTTTTGAAGAGTATTAATACACTGAATGCGATTAGAAAAGTGTTAAACCTTATCCTGCTAAATAACTAACATTAAACTTTCATGCCGATGGTAATAACCAAAAAATTTGTTATTTCAAAGGTATTTTTGGAGGAAAAATATCTCCATATCGTACAGTGTAGATTCAACATCAGGCTGCACGTTTTGTTCAGTCTGATCTTGATCTACGCTGTCCGCAAAAGGTCAGTGAGTCACGTTTAGCAGCCTACGGGTTAATGTTTATAACGTCGTAATATCATTTTGATTTTTTTTTTGCAAAACAAAATGGCGGACTTATACATGGTTTTACACTGTTATAATCGTATTACATGTTTCAAAATTCTTGAAGAACTTGCAAAACAAGATAACTCATGTGATATATGGTTAACATGAAAATAGACAGATATCGAAATATCAGAACCAAGAGATTAAATTCAGTGCTTTATTCATTCCGTAAGGAATTCACAGAGTCGTTGTGAAGACAAAAATAAGTCACAATTTCACAGCTGTTTGGATCGTATGGTTCTACGATTGACTTCAGAAAACAAAAAATGGTCGATTCTTTGACAAGGTATATTATAACCTTAATATTTGTGTAATTGAAGAAAATATGTAACTCGAATACATCGTCAGTCAGTTACAAAATATGTGTCCCAAACAGGTTGCTAATAAATGCGAGAACCAATTCTTCAAACTAGCTTTAACGGGCTACGATATCCGTTCTCGTGACACCGATGCAGTTGACAATCCTTTATATATTATATTTCATGTGTCTATTTTTAGAAATGTTATGGGTAAAGAAATGTCGTAATTTAAGCTGGGGGGAATTATTTCCCTGTCACAGTGAATATTTTCCTCCTGCCGAAAATCTGGAACTACTTTTTTAAGTTTTTTAAGTTTTTAAGTTTTAAAAGTGGCATTCGTTGACAAAATAATCAGAGAAATTATAATATATAATTTATTTCATCAGCTTGTGGTTAATATGGGGAAATATTTGCCTCAAAAGGGAAAGGTCCGCGAAAATAAGTCGTGCCTTACGGCACTCGTTATTTTCGCATACCTTTCCCTTTTTCGGCAAATATTTCCCCATATTAACCACAAGCTGATGAAATAAACTCTATTTGATACACGATCCAATTCGGGCATTAAGCATCAACTCTTTACCATATACTTCACCAATTTTTAAAGATCCTCGGAAAAACGGTTGTTGAAACCATTGTGGGAATAAGAGAAAATGCTGGCAAGCAGCATTTTCTCCTTTTACCATAATGTTTTTTATCTGTTCATAGACAAATCGTATTATTTGTGCAACATTTAACTTGTTGTCTTGCAAACACCAGTGAATGGACAGATCATAAATTTTGTCATAGGGTAAAGGGTATAAACGATACATCATAAACATATTTTCTGGTATTCGTGTCGTATCAAAAATATGTCACATGAATGGGTCGATAGCCAGTTACAAATAAAATATCAAAGTATTTGAACATTCTAAGTCAAGAATGGGGCATTTATAACTGATTGAAAAACACTTTGATGGATTCCTGTCCCTTATGTATGGGTTTCCCTTTTGATAGCTAACACCAGTCCCAGTTTGAAATAAATATCTTCAGTAATGGCAGATATATTATAGCGTTATCTCTTGCAAGTTCCTATTTTGAGTGTGTTCAGGTTTTCCCCGATTCCACTGTCAAATAAGTAAAGTGTTGCTACAAGAGTTTACATCGTATCTTGACGTCCATTCCGGTCCAATCCAGTCTGTCCCGGTCCATTCCGGTATTTCCATGCACCAGGTAAACACGGGTGTTGGTTGTGTAATGCTCTGCATGAGTATTTCGTGAAATAAACGGGAGAATTTTTGTCTTTTTTAAGAGTCCTCATTAATAATTCATTATGCTTACCAACACCGTTAAAACTTTTTGCTTTGAATATAATTTCTTGGGCATTTTCTCGGTAAATGTAGACACACGACCCCCTTTTTTCATTTTCTATTTTACATCACGGATGAATAACTCGTAAGATGAAAGGCGGTTTTGAGGAGTGTGTCGTTTCAAGCCAATTAGAACGGCAGTTACAGTTTCAGCAAATCAGAGACAGCGAATAGCGCTCATTTATACATGATGTTGAGAGTGGTTGCAGCTTTCATGCAAAAGTCTTAAACGTGGTTACAAAGGCTAGGCGCCGTTGGCCCTTAGCCAAAAAACCGTGCTTCGAACTCATTTTATCAAGCTTCTAAAAACCTAGGCTCGTAACTTTGTAACTCCTAATGCAGTTGATTATGTACAATTTCATATTTTATCAAATTCCTGTATTATTTTGGAGATGAAAAATTTCAATTAGTGAGTTTTTTTTAAAGCCCCAGTAAAGTCCAGAAATAGGTAATTTTCACCGTTTATAACTCGAAAATATATCGCATAACCCATCACAATACTCATATATAAGGTCGGAGAAAACTCAGCATGTCAGTTACTGCATTGGTTGCCATGATATACGTGTGCGAAAATGCATGGAGAAGCCCGTCGATTTCAGAGACGCCATTGATCGAGACAACCTTCTTTATCGTTCGTGTATATTCGAACTAGGTCCTTGAGAACGTCACGTGATAACATTGCATCTCATTAGTGCTATAACGTAGTACACAGGACTATTGTTTACAATTCCAATATTATGTCATCGGAGAGTAAGATTGCTCATTCTGAACCTGTTTTCCTATTTAGATGTAGTAAACTCTTCCTGTATTGATGATAAATGAATAAGCGATGATCAGCCTGTGTCGTCGTTTCTGTTTTCCATGCCGATAAACTTACGTTTTTCAAGCCTGGAATGGGGACAAAACGATCAAGTGAATGAAGGGTTTGTTTCTACGCCTTGAATGATTACATGGTCTTTACGTCACTTACACGTCACTGCGGACATTTACGGCGAAAAGTCGGCTACTGTCGGCGATCATCGATATAAACAAACAGATAATGCGACATGGTAGGATTTGTTCTAGTTTCAAATTTCTTTTTTCTGCCACTGACTGAAACATTTGCGAACTGCACCTTTACATATCATGAAAGTCATAATAATAGCTATTTTTTTACATAGTAAAAATTTTATAAACAGGTTTTTTATTCATTTGGATTTTACTGTGACTTTAAGATATGATGGGATATATTTTTTCACTATAAAATTCGGTCTTGGCGCTTTGGTAACACGATAGTTATATGGTGAGTTTTTGATGCGGCTTGTAATTAAAACTATTGACTGTATACTGATTTAGTCTTTTTTTTAAGGACAGAGCCCTGACTTGTATACAAGTTTTGTAAGTGAACCAGTCTCTCTATCAATTGGTACACTGTACTGAAATTCAAAGTTTTCAATTAGAGCTAAAGGCAGCGAATCTCTCTCTCTCTATCTCCCCTCTTCCTCTCTCTCTGTTTAAGTTGTAGAAGTTACATCTTACTCATATTTATTTATTAATTATATGTGACGCCTATTTTATTAAATTTTATTATAATTCACATGATAAATAGTATATGGTACTCGTTAGCGATCCGATTCGATGCAACACTTCTAAGATATACCAAGGGAATCAAAGTCAATTAGAAATGTTCCAGTTGAACCTAATGGCCCCCTGCCTGGTGCTCTGAGCATGATGGGAGCCTTTATTTAGGTCACTGGCTCTTGTAAGGTATCTAGATACACAAAAGCTGACTTCTGTACAATAAAAAAAAAAAATCAACGTATTCTATAAGTCATGAACACATTTCTTTTCGCTGCGGGAAATCTGGAGTAAATTACGCCATATATCCATTTGGCACCCGGTGTCTACCTAGGTAATTAGTGCGCGGGAACTACTTTTTCCACTTTCAGTTGAAGAGTTAGAAAATAAAATCGGTATTTTTCACTGGTTGTAACCATGAAATATCAAACAATATTCCGCCGTTATTTTTCGATAAACTACCAAAAAGAAAGAGTTACGGTGAAAGAAAGAAATAATTTCTCATAACATAGATCGCAAAAATATGATTCTAATAACACTATCCTGTATTCAAAGGGTAACCAACTAAAAGCAGCTTAATACAAAAACTAAAGTTGAATAACGACATAACTCTCCCAGTAATAGGTGTTTTTCCCTTCATGGGAACTTGACATATACTCAGTGATTGTGTATAAGTCATGAATCTTATAAATACTTTTAAAGAAATAGAAACTGTTGACCCAGGTTAGCATGACAGTACAGCGCCATGGGTCGCCATTTTTTGCAAATACATTAAGCCCCCTTTTCACCGAGTATGCCTCGAAGACTGAATAATTCTCAAAGCGTTCCTTATACCTTAATTTAAAGAGGACAAATTTTATCAAAAATCAAGAGCCTGGTTGATTTTCCATAAAATATTATAAATATACCAGAGAGATTAGACAGACATTTCCAAGTAAATAATAGTATTTACCGGAATAACTATGCATTAACAGAACTTAATGATATAGTTTAAACTGTTTCAGACATCCGTGCTAGCTAATTCAGTCTACGAAACTGAACACTATACCTGTGCTCCAGATAAAAACGAACATATTTTGTGGCCCATCATATGTTGTACACCTATTCACCGAGGACTGATCAATTGTTTAAAGTACCTTCGCGTCTGAGAGCCGGCGGTTTATCTTTATTGATTATGAGTCCTGTGCAACGGCCTATAGGGTTGCCAATAAGGTCCCCATCCTGAGAAATAGTAGTGAACTTTTCTTTTCATATAAATCTCGGGCACTTGCAAAGGATGAACAACCGTCCCCATTTCATAAAGGTCATGTTTATCAATGGTCCCATAATAGCAGCTATAAATATCTCTTAAAATACACCTATCTACATATTCACGCGATTTCCTCTCTGGGTTCCATGTTATAACTAACCAATCAACGAAATGCTTTTCCGGTAGGTTAATGACGTCACGTAAAAATTCCGTCCAATCAGAATCACCATCGAAAATTTTTAAAACCATTTTTCTTTAATAAATTTAGAAGACCATCCATGTTGTATGTAATGCTGGGATTGAAAACCTGGTAAAACGAATTCATTCTTATAGTAATATTAAGATTTTTGTTCAAAGATCTAAATCTATTTTTGAATCTTATCAACTCATTGCTGCATCTCTTGCAAAGAGAAAAACTTATGACCATTTCAAGAGTATATGTGGTATGTGGCAACGATGATGGTACCAATTCTTCATCATTCATTATTGCAATTTCGACATGTCCTGGTGTAGTTGAAACACTAGAGATCTTTTTCCACGATGTAAGCCTCTCTTTTCCTATCAAACGGTAGAACAAAATGGTCTCCTTCGGCCAAGCGTCCTGCATTCTGTACCTACAACCGTGAGCGAACCGCGTCCTGAATTCATGTACGGTTAAAATTTCATCTTTCATCGCCATTCGTAAAGTTAGCCAACTTGTGCCACTGGATGTTACATATTTTCAAGTAAATTTCCCTAGTGGATCTTTGAAACGGTTCGAGACTACGTATGATTGGTCAAAGTACATGTACATTGTTCACACACAAACACTCCGTTGAAAGCAGCATATTGTGTCTTTGAAGCCATTTTTGTTCTCGCTCTTAATTCCTCAAACTCTGCCAAAATAAACCTGTAATGAAAGAAAACATGTCTGTTGTACTTTTTCAAGCTTTATGTGGCCATTTCCTAACCATTCGAAATCAAAGTAGATTTTTTGGAAGTGTATGTCAAAGGGATATCGAAGGTCTGACTATAAAGAGCATGCAAACTGAACCTAAATTTACACTTTACAAAAAAACTTCAAACGGTGTAAATCTTCGTGCATCTTTTCAAAATACACCTCTTTCGTCATCTAAAAATATAATACAGATGCAGCTCTATTCTTCCTTTGAGTTGTCTTTAGATACACATCCTAGTCATTAAGTATGTACACAGATAAGAGAATATTACAATCTTTAGTTTTGGGCTATTTCTTCCTAAGAATATAACAGATGATTTTCCATCTGCTGATTTCTATTCTTGTTCCTCAACTGCAGACTTTTGCCTATCTACTGTATCTGTGTTTATTCTATCTTTTAATTTTTCATGTAGGGTTTTTTTTCATCTGCAGCTCTTTTGATATATGTCTTATTTATCTCCTACTTTTTCAGTTACGGCTTACTCATCTCCTTCTTTAAACAAGTTTTGATACATGTCTTAATTTTTCATCTATGTTTCATCCATTCATAAATTTTCATCTATGTTTACTTATCTACTTATTTTTCATTAATGTTTTATCCATCTCCCAGTGTTTCCTGCACTTCACCTATTTCCAAATTTATTATTTGACTTTTACCTTTCCTTTTTTAATCTATGTTTTTATCCATCTCCAATTTTTCCCATATATGTTTAACCCATCTCTTCTTTTTTTTCACCCATGTTTTGTTTCTCTCCTAGATCTTCATTTATATCTTTATCCATCCCAAAATTTGTTACTTACCTAAAGACGCTCTCTCACTATTGCATATCAGCTTTCGTATGTGCAGCGAATCACGATAAGAAAGGAACGCCACGACAACGTCGCAGTAACGCCAACCTAAGTAGCTAATACTCTTTGGTACGTAGCACGATCTCCTTGGACGCTGAGGTGCGACGTTTGTTACGGGAGACCACTCTCTCATGCATGGCTTCTTCCCGATTTAAATACAATACCTAACAACTGCGTTAGAGAGATATCTCTTTAGCTCAGTGGTTAAGGTATTGGCCTTTCGTCCGGGAGTTCTAGGGTTCGAATCCTGCCCGGTCCCTTTATTTCAGCCATGCATTTATTCATTTGTTTCCTTGTTACGGAGTTCGTTCGTAAGATGGGGGCTCGTCCGGGATTGGCCATTGAGCCATTAATCCCATTTGTTGTCCAAAAACGGACATTTGTTGTCTAAATAATAGACTTACTGCCTAATAAGGCTTTGAGTCATCAATAAATGATGACTTTAAGAGGGGATGTGTTACGGGAGATCACTCTCTCATGCATGGCTTCTTCCCGATTTAAATACAATACCTAACAACTGCGTTAGAGAGATATCTCTTTAGCTCAGTGGTTAAGGTATTGGCCTTTCGTCCGGGCGTTCTAGGGTTCGAATCCTGCTCGGTCCCTTTATTTCAGCCATTCATTTGTTTCCTTGTTACGGAGTTCGTTCGTAAGACGTTTTTTAAGTCCGCGCTTAAAAATACGTAGCACGTACGTAGCAGCTCCGATACGTCATACCTACGTCACACATACGCTATAAAAGCGAAAAAACGCAGCAGTGACGCCGCAGGAACGTAGCTCGAACACTTATTACGTCACGAGAACGTATTAGTTAACACCATATGTATGGCTTCTTTTAAACTAATGAAACAACGAAGTGAGCAGAGCCGTTTTCCATCGGTTACCACTGTATTTACGCAACCGCAAGGCTGCATATAAGAAAGGAACGTTGTGCTAACGAAGCGGTCACGCCACGGCAATGGGTCATACGCCACGCTTACGCCTCAGTACGCCGTACTATACGTCCCTTGAACTCCATACGAACACAGATACGCCACAGGAACGCCACAGAAACGTCGTACATACGCCGTGTCTTTAATTGTGCACAAAAATACGCCTCAGGTCTTGGCGACTGACCCGCGAAATTTTGTTGCATACACCGCTTTTACGCAAGAGTGAGAGAGTAGCATAACAGACGCCTAAATTTACAGGCACTCTACAACCTATACATAGATAAATGCAAATTAATAAACTGTGGCACAGATTACGTTTTAAAGTCAATGCTCGAAACATCAAACACTTTCCGGAAAGACACTTTAAATGCATACATAAAACTATGTAAAAAACATAAATTCAACTCCTTTAACATTTTATATTACCCACTATTTTATAATTCTGCTATACAGATTGATGAACAAAGTATTTATCTGAAGTCTTGGTTCAAAGCAGGTGTACACTGTATAGGGGATATAGTTGACACTTCAAGTAGAACATTTCTGAACCTAAAAGTTTTCAAGTCAAAATACAGTTTGAAGGTAAATTATATGACCTATATGAGCGTAATTAAAGCCGTTAAAAAATTTTCCACTCAAAAAACATTTCAATTCATAATGAGAATATCAGAAATTTTCAGAAACCTATGATTCCACCACTAATCGAACCAATTCAAAAGGGACAACAAGGAACAAAAGAAATAGATGTATATCAAATTCTAGTTGAAAATAACACAAAACCAGCCTGTGAAAGAAGGTGGTCAAAAGCACTAGATTAAATATTTCAAACACAATTTGGCAAGAAATCTATAAACTTCCTTTTCTCATAGAAAATACAACACTTCAATGGTTCCAGTTCAGAACTGACCATAAAATCCTTGGCACAAATCTATTTCTCCACAAAATTGGATACAATAACTCACCTCCGTGTAACTTTTGTGAATACGAACCAGAATCTATCGAGCATTTGTTTTTCGATTGTATCCACACACAACATTTGTTTAAAGGTTAATTCCATGACAGTCCCAAGTTCAAAGCTTGGCTCACAAAAATACAAATCATTTTTGGCATTTTAAAAGAGGGACAAAAAGCGCTCAACTTTATACTTCTTTTAACAAAACGCTACATTTATAAAGCTAAAACAAAACAACAATAGCTGGTGCTTAATCGACTTAAACAATATATTTTGAATGAATGTATAACATTAAAACATATTTACACAGTTAAAAACCAGTATGAGTTATTCAAACGTGATTTCAAAACCACATAAGTGGCAGTCTTTCCTAGCGATTTTCACCCAGTCTTTGACCATTGTCAACAGGCCAGAATGTAATAAGCACTTCCAATTCTTTAACCTTTGGAGGGCAGAATAAACCCATATGATATTTTCAGTGTAGAAATAACTCTAATTAAGTGCTATTTCAACAAAGTTATTTTCATTCAAACTTTCAGCAAAAGATACTGTGAAGATCAAGGATCAGACTGCACATTTTGTGCAGGCTGATCCTGATCTACATTTGCCGGAAAAAAAAAAAAAAAAAAAAAAGTTTTAAAAGGCCCTTTAAGGTTTAGATTATATCAATGTCGACAGTTAAAAAATAAAAACTCTTAAGTCCGTAATCTGACAGAAAAAAACCTTCCTTACAAAAAAATGCGAAAGTACGTGTGCGCTGAATGTCTCTATACTTTCAATTTTATTTCAACTTTATTTCTACTTAGTATTACTCATATCTAACATAGTTTACTGAATGTAAACAATTGTAAACAATTGTAATATATATAGAAAATGATGCTTGTATATTATGTAGAGAGAAGAAATAAAGTTAAAAAAGGAACTTAAATAGCGATGATAACAAGAATAAAAGAATCTAAGTTATCTGAAATGAAATAATCTATTACACATTTGTTTAAAATAATGTTTTGGAGAGTAAGTCGAAGAACAATGAAACGATACAATGTAAATTGGTTACGTAGGTAATTCATAAATTAATTCTTAATTCTAATTGCACTTTGTTTCGCAAGAAGAACGCTTCTTTTAGGAAGTGAGCAGTACTACACATTGTTTTTGTTTTGTCTTTAGATTAAAATAGCTGGCATAGTTTATACACAGAAGGCTTTTTATAAAGGATGCCGGTAGGTATTTTTCTTTTAATTTTGACAAAACTTGGACATACACATATAAAATGATACATATCCTCGAACTCATTTAAATCTCAAAGCATACAAAACCTCTCGTGCTTTGGGATTCTATTAATGCCATATCTACCAATTTGTATACGTAAAGAATGTGCAGACAGTCTCATTCTGGTCATGTAAAATCTGATGTCATAGGAAACTAAATCCAAATAAAATTCGTTTATAAAAGAAGCTTGAAACTACACTCTTATCTAATGAACCATACCATTCTTACACAAAGGAACCCAACACACGTTGTTTAAACAACAACAACAACAACAACAACAACAACAACAACAACAACAACAACAACAAATGCATTAACTGAAGAACGGTTAAGATGATAGAATACATCGGAAAAGCCGAAATGGTTGAGAAGACATTTCACACGAGATACCTAGTTTTTCTTACCATATTAAAATCGTTCAAAGCCAGATTATATGATTTATTCAAAATTTAATATACCTGCTTTTTCACATGCACCCTCTCTTTTTTTCCCAAATTTCTTGATCTTAGCAATATTTTTAATTAGAATAATATACTGCATTATTGTTCATTCTCTCAGAATATGATTTCCTGGGATTTGATATTCAAAAGTCGCACACAATGCACAATTACACATGTCGGTATATTGCATTAGATCTACATAATGTTATAAATAGATGTAAATATAAACCAAAAACTGAAACATAAAAGTTTTGAAACCCTTTACCATACAATGCCATGTTTTTAAAACATAAAGACGTCTTTTGAAAACAAGTGAGAAAAGGAGAAAATGCTTATAGCAGACCTTTATCCTTTTCTACCCTAACGAAGACAAATCTCAATCTTTTGAGCCATGCTCTCTGAAAAGATGCTGAATGCATCTGCAAAAAGTATCGACTCATGTCAGCCTGCGCAGTCTGCGCAGGCCGACATGAAACGAAAGTTTTTGCTATTTGTAAATTTTATGTTTGTCTAAGGATCATTCCACCTCTACATCCAGTCGATTGTCAAATTAAATGAATTTTATGGATCCCTGAATATGTGATGTCTTGCTTGGTAAAATGCATTACGGAGGTGCATCACAGCATGACTCACATGCATTTTCGTGTGCTTTCCAGTGAATGAACACCTTGCTTTTAAAAGAATCTTTTCATACGAATACAATTACCTTTGGGTAACTTTAATCCATTACAGTAAGAAAACAACTTTCACCGGAGACGTCTATTCAAAATATCCTTGGAAAATGCACAGTCACTCTTAACGACCAGATTTTCCCTTTTCGAAATGTTTTAAAATGCAGTCTGCTGTAAAACACATAAATGTAATCTACAACTATCAGTGATTGAGGTATGAGGTATTGATGCCGTTACAAGGGCTATTTTCAAATCTCATTAGTAAAACCTGGGGCTGTGCTTATCAAACTTGAGTTCACGCTCGACTATAAACTTCATTTTAACGTTTCAGACAATAAAAAAAAAAAAAAAAAAACATTAATCGAAGGAGAAGAGGGAAAGAAATGCTTAAAAAGATAAGAGTTTACTCCATCATCGGTATAGAATTTTTATGTAACTTTAAGATTTCATGCCCAACCAAGTTTTGCATGAATACAGTATATGCCTGTACAACAAGAGGGAAGTTCCCCCCCTCCCCCAGCGCCCCATTTCACGTAAGGTTGTTTAACTCATATCGTGCTAAACACGTGAAATGAAACTTTTAAGCCAATAGGAAAAACCCAAACTTTGCGATTTTAAAGTTTTTTCTTTTCTTTTCCTTTTTTTTTTGAGGGGGGGAGGATATATGTCCATGTCGGACATTGTAGTTCCATGATGAGACTGCACATTCTGATCTTGATCTAGATCTACAGTGTCCACAAAGGTCAGTGAGTCACTCTTAGCATTCCTGGGGTCAAACAATGTTCATTGGTCTACTGTTATTTCAAAATTACGTCTAAGAAATACCCAAATGCAGGTCACGTGGAGTTTTTTTAGTACTCTCTTTCAGGCACAACATGTACGAATTCGACTTCTTTCCACGGCTGAAAATACAATCAGCATAAAGGAAGATTTTATATTATGGGCTTGACTGAACAATTGTGGGCTAAATATCCAAGATCAAACTGCACGTTCTGTGCGGTTTGATCTTGCTCTATGCCGTCCGCTTAGGGTCCTGTCTTCTCTTTGGCGATGAAAGGGTTAAATTTCGATTAAAAACTCCTGATTGTCAGCCATTCTCGGGAAATTGACAGGTTTGGTTGTTTTCAAAAAATGGTGGCGCATGCTACATAAGTACATGAAGTCTGTGGCACTTTTCCCTAAAACAGGTATCACACCCCCCTTTTTCTTTTCCTATACATACACATGTATTTTGATATATTTTGCTAAACATTTCTGTATGCACACTCTTAAATACTGTATAAGTATGTACCTTCTTTACTGCCGTATTAAAATGTACCCTCTTGAATGCCGCAATACTATGTACCCTCTTGACTATAGTACTGCTATGTACCCACTTGACTAAAGTATTACTATATACCCTCTATACTGCCTTTTAACTATGTACCTTCTTGACTACAGTATAACTATGTACCCTCTATACTGCCGTATAACTATGTAGCCTCTTTACCACAGTATAATTATGTACCCACTATACTGCCGTATTATTATGTACCCTCTTGACTCCCGTATAACTATGTACCCTCTATAATGCAGTATTACTATGTACCCTCTTGACTGCAGTAAAATTATGTACCCTCTAAACTGCAGTATTACTATGTATCCTCTATATTGCAGTATTACCATGTACCCTCGGTGCTACCGAATTACTATGTACCCTCTATACTGCCGTATTACTGTGTACCCTATTTACTGCCGTATTACTATGTACCCTGTTGACTGCCGTATTACTTTGTACCCTGTTGACTACCGTTATACCTTGTATCCTCTTATATGCACTCTTTTGACTACAGTATAACTATGAACCCTCTTTACTGCCGTATTACTATGTACCCTCTATACTGCCGTATTACTATATATCCTCTTGACTACAGTATTATTATGTACCCTATACTGCTGTATTACTTTGTACCCTCTATACTGCCGTATTACTATGTACCCTCTTGACTACAGCATTACCATGCTCCCTTTTGTCTACAGTATTACTATGTACCCTCTATACTGCCCTATTACTATTCAACTTTTTGACTGCCGTATTACTATTCATCCTCTTGATTACAGTATAACTAATTTATTGTACTGCAAAGTTTTACCATTCCAACGTGTGTTAATCGAAATTTACCTGTTTTTTGGTTTCAAAAATTGAGTACGCTGACGAAGTAGAATTTCCCTTCTGAGAACCCCAATTCAATGAAAGCTGACGTCACTGGGAACTGACGTCACTGAAACCTTGGTAAAACGTGCAGTTTGGTTCATAATCTTGATGTTAATCTTGATCGATGCCGCCATTTTGGATATTGTGTTGACAGTGTAGTTATGTATACGGGGCTCCCGAAAGGGAAAATGCTTTTACGTTGGTTTTGCAAGTGTACACGATATATATGTTCGGAGCATATTATCCAATCAGATCACGAGAAATTTCTTTGCAGTATAATAATATACCCTCTTGACTACAGTATTACAATGTACCCTCTTAACTGCCGTATTACTGTGTATTCCCTTTGAATGCTGTATTACTATATTAGTTGTACGGTAAGGTGACAAGGGACTTGGAAACTTGTTCACGGCTGTGGTGAATCATGTCGCACCGAGCCGACCGTACAACGAATTTATTATACTTGTTACGGGAAACCACTCCTTCATGCATGGCTTCGTCCCGATTTAAATACTATATCTAACAACTGCGTTAAGGAGATATCTCTTTGGCTCAGTGGTTATGGTATTGGTCTTTTAAACCTCGAAAAACGAGGATCTTGTCCGCCGTGGGTTCGAATCCCGCCAGATGCGGTTTGTATTTCAGCCATGCATTTATTCATTTGTTTCTTTGTTACGGACTTTGTTCGTAAGATGGGGGCTCGTCCGGGATTGGCCATTGAGCCATTTAATCCCATTTGTTGTCCCAAAAACGGACATTTGTTGTCTGAATAATAGACTTACTGCCTAATAAGGATTTGAGTCATTAATAAAAATGATGACTTTAAGAGGGGGTGTGTTACGGGAGACCACGCCTTCATGCATTGCTTCGTCCCGATTTAAATACAATACCTAACAACTGTGTTAGGGAGATGTCTCTTTAGCTCAGTGGTTATGGTATTGGTCTTTCGTCCGGGCGTTCTAGGGTTCGAATCCTGCCCGGTCCCTTTATTTCTGCCATGCATTTGTTCATTTGTTTCTTTGTTACGGACTTAGTTCATAAGATATTGCAAAGTTTTACCATTCCAAAGTGTGTTAAGCAAATTTCCCTGTTTTATGGTCTCAAACATTGAAAGCGCTGACGAAATAGAATTTTCCTTCTGAGTGCCTCAATGATGATGATGATTTCACTGCGATAGACATTCATCGTATTTTTATTTAAACATGGATTAAAACAACGTCTATTTTTAGTTACTATGCATTTTAATGATTTGTTGGCAAAAGTAAAGGACCATTAGTTGCCTCAAACGACCATTAGGTTGTCCTTTTAACGTTATGTATGAGTTTCGACACTTCACAATTTGCTAAGCTAACGAAGGGATGGCTCGTTTTAACCCCCCCCCCCCCAGTATATTTGTTTTAGAATGACATCAAACGATAATACATGTAAAAGTTCTATACTCATTTATTTTCAAAAATAATCCATTCTTTCCGTTTTAATGACAACCATCAAGGGAAACTAGTAATAATATAGTGCAGGCTACTCAGCATGTTTGTCTTTTGTGCGGCTCGTATCGACCGATCGACGCCACCATTTTGGATGTTGTGTTGAAAGTTCAGTCATGTATTCGGGGCTCCCGAAAGAAAGGGAAACTGCTTTTACGTTGGTTTTGCCAGTGTACATGATATACATGTTGTTGGCATATTATCCAATTAGATCACGAGAAAGTTCTTTGCAGTATTATAATGTACCCTCTATCCTGCCGTATGGCTATGTACCCTCTTGACTACAGTTTTAAGATGTACCCTTTAGACTGCAGTATTACTATTAACCCTCTGATCTGCCGTATTACTATTTACCCTTTGACTGCAGTATTACTTTGAACCCTAATATGAAAAAGGCAAAGCCTCAATACGAGCGACATGAATGATTTGTGGAACAAATATCTAATAATTCGAATGACGACCTAGATTCTAGATTTTGAAATCAAGGGGTTTTGAGTTCGAATTCCGGCTTTTCCAAAACTATTTTTTAGCGTTGTTAAAAGTAGAAAGCATGCTTCTGTCGTGGATGTATACAGGTGAAAAAGGGCGAACGGTCCCGGATTCCCTTAACAAATAAGACAGTTCCTCTGCAATTTTGTTAATTTATATCAAGGAAAAAAATTACTTAAAGTCATTATTGATTCACGTACTATTAATGAACATTTTACATGGACATTTCCTCACTGCATGTAGATCTAGATCTATAAGAGAGAGAAAAAATGAAAAGACAGAAAGGAAGAAATTCATGGTCACATTTTCACATTGCATATAAAAAAGACAAAGGAAAAAAAACACGTCACTTTTAATAAATCTATATCATTCCGCGGAACACTACACTCACTGTCTTTCTGCAATACCACCTGTGGCTTTGATTGCAAGGGAATCAAGTGACCGCCATATTTTGAAGGGTTTAGTTTGTGATTAGGGTCGACTGGATTGTTTTCCCCGCTACCCAGGCGCTACTGCGGGGACATCTGATCATTCTCAGACCTGATTTACATCATGATCTCCCATCTTTGGAGAATTATGATATTTTTTTCGGCTAAGATTTTTAATACTGTAACACTTCGACAATATTTCACTTGTAGATCTGTCAAAGGCAGAGTTTCTTTAAAATGAAAGTACGTAGATCGCCAAAATCAGATTATTTGTAGCTTTCCTTTTTCATCCCATCTGCTTTCCTATACGCCTATCGTTGATACAGTGAGCAGTGTAAAGAGAAGAATCAATTCTGTCGCAACGTCTAGATCTATCGTCAATCCTTGGATAGAAATTTGCTGAGCTATCGGATAAATATCCAACTTACGGATCATAAATCCGACTTTCTCTGTAAATGGTATTATGAAACAGTCAAAAAACTAGATGCCGAGCCCCGGTAGCGCAGTTGGGTAGCGTATAGGACTCAAGAACAGGGGGTCGCTTGTTCGATCCCCGGCTTGGCCAATTTCTTTCCGAGGATTGATGATAGCCATTGAGACAGGATTCATTCCTTTCTCACTGCTGATCATTGTTTCGACGATGGTCATGTAGGAAAGCAGCCAGTGGCTTGGAAAGAAAATTATGCAGAGTACTGGTAAAAAAAACTCCAGTAAAGCATGGGTAGGTACACTGGTCGCCGTGTTATAACTGAAATAATGTTGAAAACGGCATTAAACCCCATACAATCAATCAACCATCAATCAAAAAGCTAGTTTGGTCATGATTTCTTCGACACAATATTTTCCCCGAAAAACCGACTCGCGCATGACGTAAAAATAGTATGATTAATGACGTCATCATTTGCTAGCATATATCGTTGCGTATATTTATAAAAGAAAAATAGACTTTTAATACGCTGAGAGTAAGGAGGAAATTAGATTATCTGTACTCATTAAACTGACAATGATTTTTTAGTTATCCGATCGGTAGATAATTATTGTCATTTTTGTCCAATCAGGTAAATGTGCGAAAGACTGTGATACGTGTGACGCTGTGCGACCAACCGGCAGACACTCAATTTTTAGTCATCCTCTTCTAGACTTAGACTAAAACCCAGAACGAAGTCGGAATTTTATTTCTGAAAATCTAGAACGGTGTTACCGCAAAACGAGACTGTAGTATCACTATGTACCGTCTGTGCTGCCGTATAACTTCGTACCCTCTTAACTGCTGTTTTATTATGTACCTGTCTGCTTTATGTCCCGTCTTTACAGTCATATTAAATATTGTTTCGCCTCTAATCTATAATCCCCTTTCTGTTGCTGTATGTCCCCCTCATTGCTTTTCGGACCGACTTTAAGGTTAAAAAAAGATCTAAGATGCAAACATTTAGAGGAAGAGAAGATATCATTTTCAACAGCACGGAAAACAGTGTGAGAGAAGGAGCAATTGCTCGCTTTTCCTTAATCTTTTCAAATGGTTTTCGAAGCGCTATTTGTACTTATATTTCAGTCTTGCTATTTGTACGTATATTGTAGTCTTGCATATAACTATCATGGAGCTATATCCGTTTAGCCTAACAATCGACTGGATCTTGAGGTCTTGCATTGTCCTTGGACATGCAGTAAATTTACGAGAAAAAAAAATCGACACACGTCAGCCTGTGCGGTCCGCACAGGCTGACGTGTGTCGATGGTTTTTGCAGATGCATTTCATCCTCTATTCACAGAGCAAGGCTCATTTATAAAGTAAGAAACTTCAGTTGTTAAGGTAATAAAATCAATAATCTTATCACACCACGTCAAAATACAAAATGCACTCTTTAGTTGTAATCTTTAGAGATAATGCTTTTTGAAAGCGTGTGCAAATTTGGAACACTGATAGAAAAACACATCAATTCGAATTTTTCAGATCATGTAAGTGGTTGTAAAACAATATAATTGTGGAACCTTGGTTCTTTAAATCATCACCAGTTACTCTTAAACTGAACCCGGGCGTTATAGATCTTACATGCGGAAGTTTTAGATCATATGTCAGACTGCACGATCTGTGTTTCGCAAAAGTCTGTTTTGGAGTATATATATATGTGTGTGACAATATTGGCGTTGAGGTATACCAGGATTTCTTCTATCGAAATAGTTCTTGGTTACACTAGTCAACAGAAACATTGCAGTACAAGAAAATACTTGTATTTCTGCAAGTCCCTGTGATAATTTCAAGTACGTTTTATACCCATTCTAGCTTTTTAAGGTTTGAATGGGTTTGAAACATTTACCGGTATATCTCGAATTAATTCCTAATTCGTATTCGACTAACTGAGACTCTATCATCGAAGATTTGAAAATAGAAATTTTTTTATTGTACAATTATTATCTTAAATTCGGAATTGAGAAAGGTGAGTCACTATTTTGATTCAACTTTTTACCACATAATCCTAAGTTTTAACGATCCAAGAAGGATTTTGCAATCATTGTGGGAAAAGGAGAAAATGCTGGTAACCAGCATTTTCTCCTTTTTCCACAAGGTTTTCTACCCTTTCAAAAACAACTTCCACCGTTTGAGCCGCATATGATTTGTCGTCTGAAAATGCTTTGAATTAAAAACGGGCCAAATGTTTGTCATTTGATAAAGAGTGAAACGTGTTTAACGCCATTTAGAGTTAATACTGTATCAGACAATATAATTTTAGAGTTGTCGAAATTGAAAAGCGTTTGCAGACGACAAATAAATTGAAATTCATGAAAAAAATACTTGTGAAAGGATGGAAAACATTGTGGAGAAAAAGACAGTGGTTGTTATTATCATTTTCTTTTATTCCCCCAATGATTTCAGAAGACCTCTTCTTTCAGGCTGCTTAAACATGGGACTGTTTATTTATATATTCTACAACTTTCCTCTAAACATGATCTTCTTCAGTTCTTGCCTGTGAAAATGTGTCTTAAACTGCTTGTGATAGAGCCAATCTATGCTTTTCTACCCTAGAATCAGAGACCTTTGCATGGCATCTTCAAAATTCTTCTAGACATAGCCTACACTGTTGGCACAAACCACATTTCTAATATTTCTGATTTGGTATTAAAAAAAAACACTGTTCGCAGGTTCCAACGCTCGTATTTAAGTGCTTGATTTTCAGTGAAAATTCCAAGTTGAAAAAGAAGCATAAACGTGTCAAAGTATTTTGATGGTTACCTGCCCCTGTTGTCAAAGTTTGAAGTATATTTCTTCAGTTATAACAAAGATATTACAAAATGTCAAAGTTGAAAATTATTAGTTGAAAAAGGGGCATAGCTCTAAAAAATATTTTGATGGTTACCTGCCCCTGTGGTGTGAATTCCCTTCTTGATAATTAACAACTTGTCCAAGTTTGAAGTAAATATCTTCAGTTATAACAAAGACATTACAAAATGTTAAAGTTGAAAATTCTAAGTCGAAAAAAGGGCATAACTGTGTCAAAATATTTTGATAGTTACCTGCCCCCGTTGTATGAGTTCCATTTTTGATAATTAACAACTTGTCCAAGTTTGAAGTAAATCTTCAGTAATAACAGAGATATTACAAAATGTCAAAGTTTTTGCATGACGACGACGCAGACGACACCAACGACGCCAGGGCTATGACAATAACACGTTGTTTTCTTCGATAACGGCCGAGGCTAAAAAACAAAACAAAATTGTATTAACTCCTTACCAAAATTGTCGATTTGTCCAAATTGAAAGCATTTGCAGACAACAAATCAGATGTAACTGAAATGATTGGATTTGTCTTTGAAAGGTTTGAAAACATTGTTGGAAAAGGAGAAATGCTGGTTACCAGCATTTTCTCCTTTTCCTACAATGTTTTCAAAAGGCTTCTTTCCCAGGGGTTGTTTGGTAAAGATTTTAACTTAGTCTTTAAAGATCTGGACCCATTCCACCACAACATTATAACTATTACTATACATGTTTTGCTTAATAAAAATGAGTTTGGACCATTTTCTGCACGCTTCTTGTACACTTAGCAAAATTTTAATGTGAATTATTAAGACTAATGCAAACCTTTGACTAGTAGTGACGTAAAAGTTATATATGCACACTAATAGTTCTGTAATAACTTTAACCCTTCGAGTGCACCAAAAATCAATATACCGAGTAAGGAAAGAGAAACAAGAACTTTTTATAAGATATTGAAAATATTAAACCGGCTATGTGTCGTCTAATATTAATCTAAGAGTACGTTGGCATTTTCGACAAGTTTCAACCCTTAGAGCACTTTATTTAAAGACCTCTATGGTTTATCTCGTAGACAGTGTACATCAAGATCCATATTATTCAGGGATATTGTAGATCAGGACCACGCTGCACAGAATGTGCAGTTTGATCCAAATATCATGAAGTAGTCTGGCATCGAAAATACAATGTCATGGTCTGTTACCTGATTCAAGAAGTTCATTTTGTCTGGGATCTTTAACAGGATCCATAAGTTTCATTATTTAAAACTGAAGGGCTGAAAACGACCGATTAAATTTACGAATCAGCAATAATTCCATAACCGGTTCGACCCACAATATTCAAAATGCTAAATTCAACAGGGCTCAAAAGGTAGATCGTCCATTAAATTATTTAGCTTAAGTGGTATCTAATATCCATTCGGCTACAGTGTCGACGAAGGGAAGAAAAAGGTTTGTCTTATCTCAAGCGTTCTATAAATAGCTGATCTAACTGGTCCCTGTTCTACATTTAACACACAGGATTAGGTAGGGAGGTCTGTATAGCTTGGTTAACCGCTCTGTTTTCCTTTACAGATTAAGATTGGACGAAAAAATTGTACATTAAACTGTCTCTGATTATCGAATTCTAAGATGCTTTCCATCTCATAAATATCATAAAATCCACGGGGAGGTGGAAAGACCTGTGATAAAGGGACAGGATATGTACGGTATGTGGAAAAAAAATGGGGACTAGTCAATAAAAGGAATATTTTTTTTCTGTGTTTTCATTGTTCTTTGCGAATGAACTTATATTGCAAGAAAATCCAAATTGATTTCCATGTAGATCTAAATGTATATTTAAGAAAGAGTCACGCAGTGTAAATTTGCAACACTTATACGACATTATCAGAAAATTTCTTAAAAACAAACAATCAAATAATTACTGATCATCTACATGGTAGATAGTTTAGGAGCATTTCTTCTGGAAGCTGCGTTCGAGCAGCTTCCAATGAGTTATTCTTGGCGTGCAAAGAGTTGATTAAGTAAAATGATGAAATATCTTTAAAAACGATAGACAGCATAATTTGCCAGCAAATAGGCAGGGGGCCTCAGAATCAACATGTCTACATTTTTTTCTAATCATAAATTTCTGTTTATTCATTTGTTACCAAAAGCAAAAGCCACACAAAAGCTACACGGAAATAACTACACACTTCAGTATTGAGAAAAACAATATGATATCGAACCCGGAAGTTACCCGTCATATACAAAGAGAGGGGTGTCGTTATATACAGCCCAAATTTCTATACTTTTAATTCCTCCTTCCCCCTTTACCCGTCGTAAACACATTGTTTTATGTCGTTACAGCTCATGTTTTAACCCTTTCTCTCCGCATCTTTCTCATGCAGAGTTTAGGGGTGTGCACACATCGTGTTATGCAATTGAACTCATGTTTCAGTCACTGTCTCTCTCTCATGCAGGGTTAGCGTCTCACACACATCGTGAGATGTCGTTAGAGCTCATATCTCAATCCTTTCTTTCTCCCTTCTCATGCAGAGTTACTGGTCATTTACACATCGAGTAATAGCCTTTTGGATCATCCTTCAATTCTTTTTGCCCCCCTCCTCATGCAGAGTTTGTCATAAACGTTCACATTTCAAACCTGTCTCTTCCTCTTCTCATGCATATAATATTATATATTATGCAAATAACTTAATTATGAAAAACTCACCGGTGATTTTAAACAGGGGTTTGGGCGATTTGTTTTTCAACGTGAGGTTATGTGAACAACAGGTGCTCTTAAACCGTGGCTCTATCCCTCTCCATCTTCTCCCGTGTCCACTTCTTGTCATGTAATTTAATATGTCGGAAGTCATATATCATATTTCTACTTCTATTTTGTATATTGCGCTAATTGTATTTTGTGAATACTTGGGTGTAAATAAAGTTGTGTTCTATTCTGTTCTGCAAAGCAACCGTCGCACACACATCGTTTGAAGCTGGATTTAACCTTAATCAAAGGTTCATCTTCATGTCTACACCTTAAAGCTCCTATTACATTGAATGCTTGAAATCAGTCGCATTTATTACACAGACATGCAAGTAAGGGAGAAATAGGTGGTGCCCATATACGAGAATCAAAAAGAATGTAACAGAAAATAAATTAACGAAAAAAGTAACAGTTTGTGCTAGGAAAAACATAACACGAAAAACAGTAACAGTTTATAAAATTCATTGGTTCATATAATGGACCCGTCTTAGAACTATAAAAATGGAGGTTTATTATAAGTATTGTTATAGACATTATTTCTAAGTTCCTCTTTTTTTATTTGAACTTATTGAAATTTACTAATATGTATAAAAATCTTTGTCGTTTGGCAAAATAATTGTTCAACTCTTTATCACAACAAATTTCAAAAACTGTCACGAGCAGATAACAAGATATATATGTATCAAACAATTGACCAAAGCACCAAAAACCATGGAACAAATGCACACGCAATACTTATTTCTTAACAGCTGCAAGTAACACCTCGTGCCAAACATGCTTACCTACACAAATGATATAGAACAGTATGAGCATCAGAAACAACACTCAACTGCTATCAACTTAATCATGCAAACAAATTTATGCTTTTAACGTTTTTTCTTTTAAGTTGATGTTGGTTATTTGAAGGCATTTTTATTGGAAGTGTTACTTTTTTCTGTTATTTTTTTCCGATTATTTGTTTTTTCCGTTATTTTTTTCCCTGTTACTTTTTTTTCTACATTCCCCATATACATGTGTATCACACTGAATGTTTGATCTCATTCGTTTTTCTTTTGGGATAAATATGTAGTAACTAAATATCACTTTGACAGTTTGACATAATTCTCAATTATTATCATACGAACATGTAAGTACTTTGAAATAGGTTGTGCATATATGTATCACATTAAATGTTTGATATCATTAGTTTTTATTGTACAATTATGAAGGTAGGGGAAGAAAGTAGGTCCCAATATATATATTTCAATGAATGTTTGATATCATTCTCGATTATTATTACACAAACATGTAACTACGGGAAAATAGGTGGTGAATGTTGATATCATTCGCTTTTATTGCACAATCATGTAAGTAATCTCGCTCTGTTTGTCTGTCTATCAGTCTTTCTGTCTTGAAATTAGATGTAACAATTCTGAATTTATATATTTCGCCTACCTTTGTAGTGTTACCATGCCAACCGTTCAACCAGATAGTTTCCGAGAATATTGTGACGAAATCCTCTTCGAAGCGGACTATCCAATCAATCAGAAACATCAACATTGGTTTTTGATTCCGGCAGTAAGACTTTTCCTTTCTTTATAATAATACATATTCCAGATCATTCAGAGCTTTCTGAAAAGGTATTTTAATCAATTATTATATGAAATAATACTAGAGAGACATTGCATTTTTGAAATTTTCGGGATCTTTACAACCTGGTTCCACGTAATATTAACGTACGTTTTATAAATATTTATCCCATAAGCATCCCTCATAGTATAGTTATCTTTGTGGCCAGTGTAAACCAAGATCAGACTGCAATAAACATTCAGTATTATCTTCGATCTACACTGTCTGCTTTACTAAATCAATATTGACAAAAGTAAACATGAAATAACAACTTGGGTGTTGTCTGGGAAAAGGGCTGTAATGCATCTAAATAATACATTAAAGCAAGCAAGTTATCACATAATTATAGATCCATACAAACAATTTAGTCTTACAAGCGAATGAATCTGGGAGCAGAGTTGTCTTTGGACATACTGAAAATGGGCTAAAAAAAAGGGGGGGCTATGTCAGCCTGGACGTACTGCGCAGGCTGACATGAATCGATACGTTTTGCAGATGCACTAAATTCTTTTCCACAGGGTGTGACTCAATTATTCGAGTCGTATTCCTAGACTGGAAATGTCTGTTGGATTTATTCGCCACTCTAGGGATTCGACTTAGTATTGCTAGAACGGATTGATTTTTGATATGATATAGGTGCTGATAATGGTTGTTTACTGCTTTCAAGAGAAACGAAAGAATTTCAAGAAAAATATTCTTGGAGGAAGACCGGCACCAGTGAAGTAAGTAAAAAGGTTCGTCCATTACACTGTCGAGGTTTGGTGATGATATGATATGTGGTTGTGTAGTTCGTTCATATTTTAAACAATAATCATTAAAAAGTAAAAGAAAAGAACACACACTCACGTGCACGCACGCGAGCACTCGACGTGCACACACATCCACCCACCCACTCAACACACATTCTCATCCACATCCACACCCCGCATGCCATATCCCTACCATACCAACCCACACTCACATTCATCCACCCACATACACCACCCGACCACCCACTCACCCACCAGACTACTCACCCACCCTGCCACATCCTACCACCTACACCCACCCACCCACATACAGCCATCCGACTACCCACCCACCCTTCCACAACCACCCACACCTCACACACTCCCAGCACCATTCCCCGCACATAAACACACACGTTTTTTTTTCTATTAGCCATGAGAAACGTACAACACAGAAAACAGCGTTGCTTAGAAAAAAATAGTGTGTTGAAAAACTGATGGAGTTGACGAAAAACGAAAACTTTGCTCTCTCAAAAACACATGCCAAAACGCTCATGGATTGAAAAAGTATGAATATCAGGAGAAAAATGCTTCCAAGTATAAAGTTCTTCATAGAAAAGTAAAGTTGCAATACTAATTTCGAGATTAGAAATTGAAAAAAAGAAAGTTTTTAGATTATTATTTCAACCAACTACAGTATCGCTGATCAAGAATTATCTTTTCAGTATCTTTTCACAGTTTAATGACAATCTTTGCCATTTTGGCCCATTCTTTTTCAATTGCTGGTAATCTGCATTTGCTCTTTTTCCCACAACATTCAGAAGCCTTTATCCAAAGGGTCATGAAAACATGGTGTTGTTTGGTAAAGAGTTTATTTATCAATTTATTCATTTAATTTCATTTTTCAGACCATTCAGTTTTCTAGACGAGTTATCAAATCGATGGGGGATTGTGCTTGTGTTTGGTTCGGTGACTGGAAACATTATTCAAATGACAAGGAAAACTTTCTCAGCCAAGTTCCCTGTCTGGGCGAAAAGTAAGAGAATACCAGACTTATAATTCTAACTTGATAAACCTTTCATTGACACTTTATATTATTGTTTGTTCTTGGGAATTGTTGTGTTGGGTTTTTAAATTATCTCGTCACGGTACGTGATTTACACTTGTTATCCCAAACACAAACAATAATATGAAATGATAACGGAACGTTAATCGAGTTAGGTTAATAAATTATCTCGTCTCGGTACGTGATTTTAAACCTATTATCCAAAGCACAAACATAATATAAACTGATAATGAAAGGTTTATTGAGTGAGAACTATACTGCTTCATGAGTATTATGTTTACTTAACACTTTGAGAAACATTCCTTTGATTTAGATACCCTGAGAAAATGGTAACTAGCTTTTTCTCCATTTTCCCAGAATGTTAAACCTTATCGACTGCAAAACCCTTTCTTTCAGACTCTTTTAAACAAATTCCTTCAACAAGGACAACTCTGATTTTTTTTGTGGGTTGGTAAAGACTTAATCATTATACTGCTAAGAGCCACACAAGGACCTTTTGCGGTCAGCGTATATTAAGGTCAGACTGCACAGATCTGTCTGTGTGACTGTCTGTCTTTCTGTCTTTTGTGATTTTTTCTTTTTCTTCTCTTTCCAGTATTCTTGATATATATTTTGAGTTTGGAGCAGACCGTCATCTGCTACCCACTGTTCGCCAGCATGACAACTCGACACAAACTTGTTGGGGCTATTGTGGGCTTGTTGTATTCGATTGGCTGGTAAGTAAAGGATGGATGGTTTGATGGGTAAATGGTGGATGTGTAGTTGAATGGATGATTAGATAGACGTATGGATGTATGGATAGATGAATAAGTAGATTGATAAAGTGGATGGGTGGATAGATTGATGGTTGGACAGATGTTTTGCTAGGTGGGTGTATGAATGCACGACGGACAGAGAGATGGACTAAATTTGTAGAGGTTTTCGTTGGGTCGTAGTTTTTAATTGGCTGGTAAGTGAATGGATGGATGGAATGTTAGACAAATGGTTTGATGGATGCGTAAATGAAGAATGGGTGCCTGGGTGGAAAAATACATATATGTATTTGTAGGGCTGTTGCATACAGGATTAATTGATTAATTGATTAATGGAAGGACAGATGGTTGAGTGGATGGATGGGTTTGATAGACTTTACAGATTGTATGGTTGGTCCTATAAACAGTTTTAAACGTGTTTTTTTCTTCTTTTCTGTCCTTTATGTAAAGACTTATTCAAGTATAAGTATTGTATTGAAGGATAATGGTATAATCCTTTATGCATAAAAGCTCCTCGTAAAATATCTGTCTGTCTGTCTGTGCGTCTGTCTGTCCCTCTGTTTCTCGCCTGTGTGTCACTGGTTGTCTGTCCCTCACTTCTACCCTGTTTCTCTCTCTCTCTCTCTCTCTCTCTCTCTCTGTCTATATTTCTATCCCCTGCTCTTTCTAAACAGATCTACGAGCATACTTGTCCATGTATTTAACATTTTTTCGTCCCACTTTTCAGGTTTGTCTTTGAGATGTTCTCCGTCATACAATTTGGGAGATGTCTTGCAAAATATCGAATGGTAAGGCATATAACTAGGGCATTTAAAGAGGCTTTCCGAGGATTGATAGCCATTGCAACAGGGTTCATTCCTCTCTCACCGCTCATCTCTTTTCTCGACTATGTTCATGTGGGGAAAGCAGCTAGTGGCTCGAGAAGAATATCGCGCAAAATACTGGTGAGAGAAATTCTAGGAAAGCACGGATCGAAGTAAAACGGCGTGAAACACCATATATATCAATTCGCAATATTAATTTTGCTTTTCCGTTTTATTTATAGAATTATTACGTTAAGTATATACCTATAGATTTTCCGGCTGAAACTAATGCATCGCGCGCGTGTAAGATCGGCCAGGACCGGGAAAAAATCGTATCAGACAGTATAAAAAACGGTCCCAAACACAGTATGATCAGTGAATCGTGTGGAGACTACTTTCAACTTCGTTTCTGATTCGATTGGTCATAATACAAAAAAAAAGTTAAAAGATCCATCCGCCATTCATAAAAAGGAGTTATAACCCACTTAACTAGGTTTTGTTTTACTTCCTTGCCGTTTTCGAGTAAACTTTCCATATTTTGCGCATTTCAGTCATGCTCTGTTAGAAAGGGATTTAGGCATCTGCAAAAAGTACAGACCCTGGTCAGCCTTCGCAGTCCATGTACGCTGTCATGGGTCGAAACTATTTTCCAGGTATAGATCTAGATTTTTCTGCATGTCTAAAGACCATTCTACATCACGATTCAGTCGGTTGTTAGACAAAACGAATCTTATGGACACATAATTATATGCTGACTTGCTTGGTATCGTGGATCACAGTGATGCATTAAGCCGCCCGTTAGCAGAAGAAAGCTCATTTGTAGGTTTATTTAAGGGATGGAGAAGTTTTTTTTATGGCGTTGTGAAAAAAAAAAAAAACCTAATCACACTTTTGTTTATAAAATATGATTAGGTTTTCTTTTATACCTTCATTAAAAAAAAAACAACCTTATTCATTCCTTATTATTCAACATCACAGACAAAAAAGACGCACACAAATGGTAACTGCATTTTCTTTTTATGTGAATCCAATATTGCAGTTTCTAATTTCTAATGCGAAATCGAATGATAAAAAGTTTCATAGCGCGGAACAACGGCTCGTTCATGACGTCAAAATATGTAACTCATGACGTCATCCTAGCATTGTAAATTGCAGAGTTAGTAGATCTACTGTTTAAGAAATAATCTTTCTATCGTGGTTTATCGTTCATAAACCACAGTAGTGAGTTATGAGGCACAATAAATATTCCACGAGGGCGATAGCCCGAGTGGTTTATTCATTGCGTCTCATAACTCACAACGTGGTTTATAGGGTACATTGGCTTGACGTCGCTTCTCCTAACAACAAGCGGCCGCCATTTTCGGAGGTGAAATTGATAACATAGCAACCATATAATTTCGTGCTGTTCGTAATTATTATCGTTGAGAAAAACTACGATTTTTAAGAATCAAAGCTATTATCAGTTAAGATAACTGTTAGAAATATACTTAAGAATAAGCATGAGGAGTTGTCAATTCTCTTTTTAGACGATTTTCATCAAATGGGTTTACAACAAATAGACCTACCATTTAAATTTAAAGTGGGTCTAGACTCTTTATACATGAAATAAATATTCTAAACTCAGTCTATGTACCGTTTTTTTTTCTGTTTCATGTCCAAGCGTAAAAAAAAATGTAATCTTCATTACGTTGCTCATCAAATTAAAAGAAAGGTCGAAGAATGAGTTGCCGAGGATTTTTTTCTGACCAAAGCGATTTCCTGATTTTTGAAAGGCTGATAAGCTATAAAAACACTCAAGTATCGTCATAAAGAACTACTACACCTGTAAAATATCTTAGTATTTGATGGTGATCATTTACATAGTCTAATATTTGACCGAAAAAAAAAAAAGAATAGTCTGATAATCAAAGTGCTGTCAGCACTGTAATCTGTCGACACTAAATAACTACAATGGTGTTATGTAATAGGATATACATGTAACCTGTTTTCATTATCACTCTGAATACAGAATTTTCTAGAAACATAAAGAACATTCATTGGTTTTTCATTGTGGTTATTTTAGAAACAGGATTGTTAGTAAACAAGTTGTTTATCAATCCATGTCTATAAATAGCTTGTTGTCATCTTTCTAGAAAAGACTAATCTAGAATTTTCCAAGCTGATATAAATAGGAGTGACTTACTTGGTGATTTTTGATTTTGAACTTAGACTTGTGGCTTTGAGGATACAGAATTAGTGAAAATTCTTGGATTTAACTTGGGATATAGATCTGTAAGTTGGAAAAATGTAATTTTTAAACAGGTTGCTCATATGTATTTGCAAGTTAAAACTATTGTTAATTTAGGTTTTAGGAAGCAAAAATTTCATACTTTTTAGTAGTCTAAACCATAATTCTTAATTTTGAGGGACTTATTCTATTTCTTGTTCTAAGAATTAAAAATTGTCAAAATTTCATTCAAACTTAACTCTAATTGCACTCTTTTGTCTTTATTCATTAATAAATATTCTTAATTGTTAAAGGCTTGTTGCTGGTTTTTTCTTTCTCGTTGCGCTTTGCTTGTAACAGAAATTGGGGGCTCGTCTGGGATTGATCATCTAGTCATTTTGAATATACTTTGAAATTATTTTGAACTTGTTACAGTATTAAAGTTTATTAGATAAAAAAAAAAAAAAAAAAAAAAAAAAATTATTCTACTGAACCAGCAAAAAGCAATCATGTCTTTTGATCTTGAAAAATTTATTGCTGAGCCTTCTCAGGAGTTGTTCAATTTGGCAAAAAAGTCTGATTTATTAGATATTGCTTCTCATTTTAAACTGACTGCCATTAAAGGTACTATGTTAAAGCATGAAATTAAGAATTATATTGTTCAGTTTTACGTTGATGAAGAAATGCTTGACTCGTCTGCTCTGCCTCTTATTCTTGTGTCTCATACAGATGTTAAAACTAATATTGAGTTAGAAAAATTAAAACTGCAGATAGAAAAGAAGAAAGGATGAAAGAAAAGAATTAAAATTAAAGAGCAAGAAGAAAGAATGAAAGAAACAGAATTAGAGTTTGAAAAAGAAAAAAATGTATGCTGAAAAAGAAAGAAATGTATGCTGAATTAGATTAAAGAGAAACGGATAAGCAATTTCAGATGAGAATTAGAGAATTAGAAATGGAAAATAAAGAAAAAACATCTTTGCATGTGGTTAATGACTTTGACATAACAAAACACCTCAGACTTGTTCCGCCATTTCAAGAACAGGAAGTTGATAAATACTTTTCACATTTTGAAAGATAAGCTGAAAATTTGAAATGGCCAAAAGAACACTGGACCTTACTCTTGCAATGCGTTGTAACTGGAAAGGCTCGCGATATTTTTTCTCAACTAAGTAATGAACAGTTCTCTAATTATAATATTGTTAAATAATTGATTCTAAAGGCTTATGAACTGGTACCTGAAGTATATAGACAAAAATTTAGGAACTGCAGAAAAGAAAATGGTCAAACCCATGTTGAATTTGCTAGAACTAAAGAATAATTATTTGATAGGTGGTGCCATTCAAAGAAAATTGGTTCAGATCATGGAAAACCTAGACAATTATTGTTAGTTGAAGAATTCAAAAGGTGCATTAATTCAGATATAAAAACTTTCTTAGATGAAAAAGAAGTTGAAACTTTAGAAGAAGCTGCTTGCCTATCATACAACTTTGCCTTGACGCATAAGGTGTCTTTCATAAATAAATCAAATCCTCGAAAACCCTTTTCTTCATCTACTGGTCCTAAACCAAATTTTAATCAACATAATGACAATTCAAAATATTCCCAACCCCAAGTCTCCTTATGAAGTCAAACGTCAAAATCCCTCATCTCGACCCACTTGTAATTATTGCAAAGAATCAGGCCATATTATTTCTGAATGTCCTGTTTTAAAAAGAAAACGGGAAAAACAAGAAAATTTTAAGCCTACAGGCTTTACTGCATTAAAGTCTACACCTCAGTCATGTTTTAAAGACCAAACTTTTGTCCAGGCCAAAGTACCTGAGACAGACACTGTTATGGAGATTTATGAACCATTCTTATCAGATGGTTTTGTGTCACTAGAATGTGATTTTGCCCAGTCTACCCCTATTAACGTTTACGTGATACTGGAGCTTCTCAATCTCTTATTTTAGCAGATGTCCTGCCTTTTTCTGAGAAGACTTCTTCTCGGACAAGTGTCCTTATTCAGGGTGTAGAATGTGGATTTATTAATGTTCCGCTCCATAACATTTATTTGTCTTGAGACTTAATTAATGGTCCAGTGACTGTTGGTATTAGAAAAAAGTTACCTTTTAAAGGTGTTCATTTGTTATTAGGCAATGATTTAGCCGGAGATAAGGTAATTGTTAATCTACTTGTAACTGACACACCTTGCATAGATCAATCACCCGATCCAATTGAGGAAGAAATTGCTGACCTTTACCGGTCATGTGCAGTTACTAGAGCTATGGCAAAGAAAGCCATTTTGACTGAAAAGCAGTCTGATATTGATTTATCTGATTCTTTGTTGGGTCATTTATTAAAAAATGATATTGACAGGTCTATTTCACAAAAGCCGTCTGAAAGTCAGACAAATTCTAAACATAATTCATCAGAATTTGATTATATATCTTCACCTTTAGTTAATGAAGGCCATGATACAAGGTCAAGGTCAAAACTAAGTGAAGACCAACATAATGATCCAGAAATAGCACCTTTATTTCAAAAAGCTGTTAGTGAAACTGATCTTTCACAGGAACCTGTCTATTTTTATATAAAAAATGGAATATTAATGAGAAAGTGGCGCCCTCCTGAAGTCTCTGTTGATGATGAATGGGCTGTCAATCATCAAGTCGTTATTCTTAAATCTTATAGATTAGAAATCTTAAGCCTAGCTCATGAAACACCTGTGTCAGGTCATTTAGGTATCAATAAAACCTATCACAAAATTCTTGACCATTTTTATTGGCCTTGTCTAAAAGCAGATGTATCAGATTATTGTAGGTCTTGTCATACTTGTCAGATGGTAGGCAAACCCGATCAGGTCATACCTAAGGCAAACCCAATCAGGTCATACCTAAGGCTAAACTACAGCCTATCCCTGCATTTGATGAACCTTTTAGCAGGATCATAATTGATTGTGTAGGTCTATTGCCAAAAACTGAAGCTGGCAATGAGTACCTTTTGACTATTATGTGTGCTTCAACCCGTTTTCCTGAAGCAATATCTTTAAGAAATATAAAATCTAAAACAACTGTCAAAGCTTTAGTAAAATTTTTCATTTTTGTAGGACTTCCTAAATTTGTTCAATCTGATCAAGGGTCAAATTTTATGCCTGGCATTTTCCAACAAGTGATGCACAAATTGGGAATTAAACAATATAGGTCATCTGCATATCATCCTGAAAGCCAAGGTGCCCTTCAACGGTTACACCAGACCTTAAAAATATGATAACGTCATATTGCTTTGACACACAAAAAGATTGGGATGAAGGTATACATCTATTACTCTTTGCAGTAAGGGAGTCTGTACAAGAATCTCTTGCTTTTAGTCCTTTTGAGCTTGTTTTTGGCCACACAGTTCATGGACCTTTAAAACTTTTAAAAGAAACATTTCTTTCACAAGAAGACTCTCCTTTAAATTTACTTCAGTATGTATCTGACTTTAGAAACAGATTATTCAAAGCTTGTGAGGTTGCAAAATCAAATTTAGAGAAAGTTCAATGTAAAATGAAAGAAAGATATGACAAGAATACTAAAGAAAGAAATTTCAAACCTGGAGATAAAGTTTTAGCTCTTCTACCAAGTCCTGGTAGGCCTCTACAAGCAAGATATTTTGATCCTTATTTTGTAGAGACAAAGGTCAGTGACTTAAATTATGTGATAACAACTCCTGACAGGCGAAAGCAAAAGCAATTATATTATATTAATATGTTAAAAGAATATGTTGATAGGGATAATACAAATATTTCGCCAATAAATGTAGTTTCCTCATTCCCTCAAAATCAAAATCACCGTAACCATGAAGACATAAAGTGTGAAGAAAGTAACTTTGATAAGTCTAACCCTATTTGTTAAAAACTTCAGAATTCTGACATTTTAAGAAATTTAAATATAAAACTTTCACATTTGGATAATACTGTAAACCAGGATATGGTTTCGCGCATTTTAAGTTAGCGTCTTTCGCGGCAGGGTTGATCCGCGAAAGTAATATGCCGCGAATCACTCACTTGTCATGACAACGCCAACTTTAGTCGCTGGGAGAGGTTTGTCTCTAGAAAACTTACGAGAAGATGTGTATCCATTTACCCAGGGATCTTATATATACACATACGAGTCTATAAATACGAGTATATTCATTGCTAATTACTGTATCTCTTTATTGTTTATCTAGCAAACCCGAGCGATACCATCCACTTTTAATCAATTCTCTTTCTTGTTGTATTTTTTCAGATCTAAACTTAATATCAGTATACAGTTACGGAAGTGAAAAGGTGTTAATATTACATGTATTGTATCACCAAATGTAACAGTTCGCCTTTTGTGTAAACTACAAAGTGTGAAACTGAACGTTGGGTTGATCGAAAAACAACTAACTACCCCTTCTTCTCTTTACACCAGTTTTAATGACCTCCTTTATATCGGAATTAGCACACTGAATATCATTACTCGTGCTACATGTTGGTAAAATAGTATCCAAAGGATCCTCAATTATATCTTCAATTTCCTCATTTTCATTTGATTTTTTAGGAGTAAAATAACCACGTATCGACATTTTGCCAAACGAACCACTACTGCCAAAATGTTCTATTAATCCAAATCAACAATAGCCGACTTTAACACAGCTCTCAAAATATTTACCCAAAATTGTTCACTCACGCACTTGACTAATGACCGATAGTCAGCTATTGTGTAATTATGTGACATTAAAAAATGTTCAACAAACTGAGCAAGTATGCATTTCCTTCAAGGCGTATTTTGTTTAGCGGGATTCGCGGCCTCCTCGAGCCCGCGAAAGTAAAACGCCGCGTAAATGCTCGGGTGTATGAAAACGAGAACATTTTTTGACGTGAACTTTTCCTGTTCCCTGATATTCCAACATGGACAGATACAATATACCATGGTGTGGACATTGAAAATTCAAAATCAGTGAAACAACATCCATGTCGAATGAATCCCAAGAAAATGGAGCATCTTAGAGAGGAAATCAAGTATCTCTTGGACAATGACTCTATTGAACCTAGTCAAAGTGAATGGAGTTCTCCTTGTATTCTTGTACCAAAGCCAGATGAAACTTTTCGTACATGCAATGACTACAGAAAAGTTAATACTGTGACCAAGACTGATTCGTTTCCAGTGCCAAGAGTTAATGACTGCATTGACAATATTGGTCATGCAAAATATGTAACCGAATTTGATCTTCTAAAAGGAATTTGGCAAATTCCTCTCACTGAAAGAGCTAAAGAGATCTCTGCATTTGTAACTCCTGATGGGTTTTATCAGTACAAAGTTACGCCTTTAGGATGAAAAATTCGCCAGCAACATTTCATCGACTTATCAACATGATAATATCTGGATCGGACGACTGTAGGGCCTACATTGATGAAGTCATCATTCACAACGATGATTGGGATGAACATCTAAAGACTATCAGAGAATTTTTTGACAGACTGAGTAAAAAGTGAATTTTGTCATGCTAGTTTAACATTTTTGGGTCATGTTGTTGGACATGGACAGGTAAAACCCGTAGAAGCTAAAGTAAAAGCTATTTCTGATTTTCCTGTACCTACATGCAAAAAACAACTTATGAGATTTCTCGGTATGGCTGGTTACTACAGGAAATTCTGTGGTAATTTTTCTGTCATTGCTGAGCCACTGACAAGTCTTCTTAGCAAACGCAAAAAATTTAAATGGAATGATGATTGTCAAAAAGCTTTCGATAAAGTAAAAGCCACACTAAGAAGTGAACCATTTCTTTTAGCTCCTAATTTTGAAAAAGAATTTAATCCAGTTAGTTATTTTTCTAAAAAGTTTAACAAACATCGGAAAAACTACTCAATAGAAAAAGAGTGTTTTTATCTCTCATTCTTGCTCTTCAGCATTTCGAAATATATTTGTCGTCTTACACCTGCACCCATCATTGTATATAGTGATCATAATCCTCTGATTTTTATCCATAAAATGAAAAACAAGAATCAACGTTTACTTCGGTGGAGACTGTTTTTACAAGAATATAACATGGATATCAGACACATAAAAGGAAGGGATAATATTATCCCTGATGCTTTGTCTAGAGTTTAACTTGTAAATAGTTAACATTTGTCTATATGTATAAAGTATTTTCATGTACAGTTAAGTGTAATGATATGTTTTATATTCTAACAAAAGAAACTTTAATTCTTAAAACTTTCTTTTCCTTTAGCCGGGGAAGTGTTATGTAATAGGATAAACATGTAACCTGTTTTCATTATCACTCTGAATACAGAATTTTCTAGAAACATAAAGAACATTCATTGGTTTTTCATTGTGGTTATTTTTAGAAACAGGATTGTTAGTAAACAAGTTGTTTATCAATCCATGTCTATAAATAGCTTGTTGTCATCTTTCTAGAAAAGACTAATCTAGAATTTTCCAAGCTGATATAAATAGGAGTGACTTACTTGGTGATTTTTGATTTTGAACTTAGACTTGTGGCTTTGAGGATACAGAATTAGTGAAAAGTGTTGGATTTAACTTGGGATATAGATCTGTAAGTTGGAATAATTTAATTTTTAAACAGGTTGCTCATATCTATTTGCAAGTTTAAACTATTGTTAATTTAGGTTTTAGGAAGCAAAAATTTCATACTTTTTTTGTAGTCTAAACCATAATTCTTAATTTTGAGGGACTTATTCTATTTCTTGTTCTAAGATTAAAAATTGTCAAAATTTCATTCAAGCTTAACCCTTACTGTACTCTTTTGTCTTTATTCATTAATAAATATTGTTAATTGTAAAAGGCTTGTTGCTGGTTTTCTTTCTCGTTACGTTTGTCTCGTAACAAATGGTTTGAAATCACAAATCAAATGGCAGTTGTCTGAACTATGTATGGGATAGAAATCCTATATCTTGTAACAGAGCCACGTAGGAACCCCCGTTTTTAACTGTCCATTACAAATTAGTAGTTTAATTGAATGCTACAGATATATGTTTGCCGGTTGACAGTAAAAGATATATGTGACAATTCTGATCAACAGTACCCATCATCAAGCCTTAGATATCACTCATCCTGAATAACAGTACCTATCAACCTTTTAAATAAGTTTAACAATATACAAATATTCTTTTCTGTAACTTTTGCAACTTTGATAACTGTACGGTAATATACGTATTGTCAGATATTATCAGTAATATCCATACTTTAAAATGGTATGAATAAGTCGTATAAAATATGCCTGTATTATAACACAAATTGTTTACTTTTTGCTGCAAGTAGGCCTTTTAATTTTTCTATTTTTAAGAAGCCATCGTGTTTATCTGGACAAATTGTCCTACCTAATTTTTTTTGACTGGCTAAATTGATCTGGGCAAAATCGTTCTGTCCGAAACATTGGCTGGCCAATTTCTTCCACATTTGTTTCAAAGAATGTAATATTTCTCAATCCTCACCACTGTTCAAAATAATGTAAGTTTAGATTTGTCCAAATCAAAAGCATTTGCACATACGAATCAAATGTAGACCAAATGTAGACCAATTGATGATCTGAATCGTCGGAAAAAAAAAAAAAAAAAAAAAAATTCGTTGGAAAAGGAGAAAATGATGGTTATCTGCATCTTTTTTTTCTACAATGTTTTTAACAGCCGTCTTCCTCTTGGTCATCAAAAACGGGATAGTATTGTAAAGAGTTAAAGCGCCCAGTTATGGCCTTTTACAGTCAGAAAAAACAATATCCAAACATTGGACTTTCATGGTCGTTTTTTTTTTATATTTCCTACGTAAACAGACAATTAAGATCTTAAATATATAAGTACGTTTATTGATCTGCATTGCAATCAAAGGACAGTCTGATCTTGATCTTTCATTGTCTTCAAAAGCGACCTTACTTGTCCTTAGACAACACAGGTCATTGTATTTGAGCCATCCTAATGAGCAGGAGCATCACTACGGTGAACCTTGGGCTCTTAATCTGAAATATGGAGGATGAAAATCAACTAATATGGAGTAGCTAATGAGACAAACATCTAACTGAGTTTACACTTAAAGCACTGAACTAATGAAATAGATATGTGAAACGTGGCGCAAAACTAGTTAAGCTCGTTATAAGTGTGGAAATTTTAAGAAAAATCTATCCGTTAGAAAGTATGTATTTTTAAAGATAGACTCTTAATTCGGTCATTTTTTTCCTTTTTCACTCAATAGTCTACATATAACATGCAAAATTTTACATTTACCATGCACAAAACCAGGCTTTTTTAATACTTTTTGTGTATGTAAAACTGAATGAGTTTCAATTAAAATGATGTATATTTGCATGTTCTTCAAGAAAGTTTCCTATTTAACTGACTACTATAGGAAGGCGTGTTAAATCCAATGTAAGCTGAATTTTGGAACTGTATACACATTTTTCAAAGGCAAATCTCTTAAAAAACGCGCACGTTGACCCATATCTTTTTTACTGCAATCTCCTACAGATATGATGAGCTTTGTATATCCAAAGTCTTAAAAAGAATCTGTCTGTTAGAAAAAAATGTGATAGACGTCGTGAATCTATGCTAGAAGTAAATTGAAAATTAGATAAGTCGTACCTGGTAAACTGACAATGAGTTTTAAGTTTTCTCTTAGACTTAATGATTTTGTTGGATATTTTTTTTTCAATTTATAATATTCAGAGAAAATAAACTTAGCTAGCATTCGAACTTTGGACTCCACATAAAATTAAAAAGAAAAACATTATAAAATTTTGTATACATGTTTGTTTACATTAGTTTGATAGCAAAAGTATTTCCGGCACTGCAAGATTTCAGCGAATCAGAACTCGCCAAGATTCATGGAAACAACTAATATTAAATTGTAATAAAAGAAATGTCAATAACTTTGTATGGTCTTGTTGGGAAAAGATTGACATTTCGCTCGATTTTTGAAAAATCTAAAATATCGTTTGATAGTGTTTTATGAAATGGGTTGAATTGAAGATCCTCAAATGACCATTCCGACTATCTACAATAAAAGCATGAAATCTTTTATTTGCAGGAACATACCAATGTTGCAGCATATTTTCTCATTCAAGAATTTCCAGTGATGCTTTGCAACTTTCTGTTGATTATAAAGTTCTGTCACAAACTGTACAAATGTATAAAACGAAAAAAGTATAAAGATTCTGCAGATGTAAGTATATGGTGTGCACTCATTGATTAATTTATTATCACCAACGAGAAGACGATGACGATGAATGAAAGAATGAATGAATGAACGAGCAAGCTAGCGAACGGACGAAAGGGCGTACGAACAAATTAACAGACGAACGAACGAACAAATCTTTTCGAGAAAAAGACCGGACTGAATATGCCTGCAAAAAGTATCAGTCTGACCTGTGTCGAAACCTTTTGCTTTTGGTATATATTCTGCATATCTAGGGACCTCTGTTTCTCACGATTCAGCCGATGGTAAGACAAAATGGATTTTATGGATCCATAATTATGCCATGACCTTCTTGGTACAATGCAGCACGAAGATGCATTAAACCCTCTTTCGCAAGAGCACGGCTCATTTCAATTGACTTAGATAATTCATATTTTTTTTTTAACAGACAATGTTTTAAATTATTAAAAAATTTGATCAGCACGGTAGCATCATCATCAATTATGTTATTCTGTTTTTGTTGTTGTTGTAGGCTAACCTGAAACTTTGTTCATCACATAACATGATTTACGTGAGAAATCTATTCGAAGGTCACAGTGGCCTGAAAGAAGAAATCAAAAAGTAAGTTGAAGAAGAATCATCATCATCATCATCATCATCATTACTACAAGCACAACCACAACCACCAGGACAAAAATGTGGGTATTTTTGAGTGCTTAATCAGAAAATGCATTAGTTGCATTTTCTTTATTTTTAGACTAGCGAAGCTTGTCTATAGGTATCCAGGTTGACTGAGCTTCAATGTAAACAAAAAGCCCCACAGTTGCCAAATTGCGTCACTGATTTTTTTTTCTGTCAGAAACCTTATTTCTTTTGTATTTGAAAATTTTGACAAAAACCACAAAGTCTCAACTATTCCAACTTGAACATGTCTTCTTCTATAGTAATATACTGAACAATATGTCATCGATAAGGTACAAGATGTTTGCTTTTATGTAAATTAAGTGACCTTTGCAAATCAGACTCATATCACTTATTCCTAAACTACTATAACATTATGAATGAATTTATGAAGAAAAAAATCCCCTTATCGGACAGTGTAGATCCAAAATCAGACTGCATATTCTATGCAATCTGATATTGATCTACACTATTCGCAAAAGGTCTTTGAGTCGCATTTAGCAGCCTAAGGGTTGAAAGAACTCTACATATTTAATTACAACACACATTTTACATGGTGTCAGACTTACAAAAACAACCTTGAACTTACATGTACTTGATGTTTATTTTAAATGATTGAGAGAATGGAACACATTTAACCTCTATGTATGAATTAAGACGATAGTAATCTTCAAGAGTGGCAAGAAAATTTATAAGGTATTGTCAGTTAATTTTTACTGGACCTCTAAAAGACGACCACGAACAAGACAAAATCCGTATAAAAGGCATTCACCACACTTCAACGGACATTTCTGATAATGAAAATAAATGAATGGATACATCTTATACTCGGTAATTATGTGCGACCAAAACTGAACCAGATGTCTACAAGATATCAACTCTAGAAGAAATTAAAATAAAAGAAACATTTGTCTCGTTCGTCACATGCCTAAAACTAAAGGCAAAAGTTTGCAATTTTGCCAATAGGAATGGAAATGATACGTGATAGAAAGTTCATCTAGAAGTGAACTCTATAAATGTATTTAAATAATCAAATTGATATCTTCTTTGCTTGCCTTTTATCCTCTGCCAAAGGCAAGGATAAAGTTTTGCGATGTCCGTCCGCCCGCTCGTCCGTCCGTCTGTCCATCCGTTCGTCCCTTCAGACAGGTATCTTCTAAAATCCTTGACGAAAATTTATGAAACTTCATACTTGTGTTCCTTATGATAGTCTGCCGATACTACCCATTTTTTAAATTTAATGTCATGTTATGGAAAAGGGGGCTTGATGCATATTTTCATTATGGACCAATATCTCTGAACTACTGGGCAAAATTTTATTAAACTTCATACATATATTTCTTATCATAAGCCACAGAAAAGTCATAATTGATTTTTATTTAATGAAAGGCCATGCATGGAAAAAGGAGGCTTTATACGTAATTTCATTATGGACTAATAACAAAAAGGCCACGTGTACATGCAAAGAACAATACATCTTGTATGTTTCTATCAAAAAAAGTTCTTTTTCAGCGCGGAGCTTATCATTTCAACTAAAGAACTTGTTTAAACTAAAAATTGATAAACAGAAATTTTTCATGGTATTTCTTATTTTGACAAGTAAATAGCCGAGAGTGGGGTAAAGTCAATGGATTGAACTGGATCCGGGTTGGACCGGACTGGATTTAATAAGCGGATTGAACGGATGGAACTAGAAGGGACTCAGTAACCGAAATTAACAATTTCTTTTCAATCTTGTATAGTCCAAATAAGTTTTATCTTTACTAAAGCCACTTATTTCAAATTCGGTAGTCTGTCAGTACTTTCAGTACATTAAATCATTCTGGTTTATTTACATTTGCTTTCCATTCTTCCATTCCCCCCTTTTTTTTTTATCCTATTATCGTCTGTATGTCTGTTTGCCCCCCTCTCTCTCTCAGTATCTCTTTCTCTTCGTCTTTAAGTATTTGTGTTTATCCTTTGGTCCTTCTGTGTTTCTTTATGTCTCTTTTGTATTTCTCTCTGTGTCTTCCCCTTTTATAATTACAATTCATATTTTCTCTGTTTCAGGTTGACAATCAAAGAAAGATTTCAGAGAAAGGTCTTTAGGATAGTTCCGGGATTTCGACTTCCTATATCCATCCTTATTACAGCATTTATGTCCGCGATAATGCTTTATATGGTATAATAGACAACTATTTGAGTCATGCTCTGACTAAAAGGGTTAAATGCTTTTTCGTGATGCATTTTACCAAGCAAGTCTTCACATAAGTATTGATCCATAAAATTTGGTCTAACAGCCAGCTAAATCGTTAAGAAGAATGGTCCTGCGACATGCAGAAAATGTATTAAAAGCAAAAAAGTTTCGATCCATGTCAGCCTGCACGAACTTCGCATACTGACCTGGGTCGAAAGTGTTTGCAGATGCATTAAACCCTTTTTCTCACTTTTATTACAACTTCTACTACTATCTTAACGTCACAGACGCTATTTCTACTACATCAACCACTACCCCCACCTTATCTTCTTCCTTTACTTCATCAAACTTCTACAAATACTTCTACTACTACTTTTACTACTACTACTACTACCCAAAGGTACTCTAAATTCATAGTAACGCAATCAATCATCGGCATAGCCACTGAGACATTGCGTTATGTTTTTAATCCTTAATAAGGCTAAGCATGCGATGCTTCATAAAATATTTTTTTCGAGCGAGTTTGAAAAGATTTACCTGATAATCCAGTAGGTGTTTTATTCACATAATTGACTCTCCAGAACTACAAATATATCACTTAATGTATAAACAAGGTCTATATGTACATGTGTTCTAAAATTTTCACGAACGAGACCTATTCGCCCCCTTGACAGGTGTGTATATCCGGGAAAATAGTTCCAACGAAAGTTTCATAAAACAAATTTTATCACAATCTGAAAAAATAAAGAAGAAGAATTTAACAGCTTTGATACGATCCTCAATTTTAACAGCTGAACTAATAAGGCGATCTAGGTCAGCAACATTTCAGAAATGATGGCTTTCATTATGTACAAAGCTTTAACCAACGTCGGCACAGTTTGCTTGTCTGAAATGTGTGTAAAATAAAAAAGAAAGTCGTAGTGGCTATCTAACACTGAAAAGTTGAAAACAAGGGTAGTCATTTAATGAAATTAATAATTTCCTACAGACTGCTAACGCTAATTCTGCTTGATTTGCGCCATGCTCTGGCAAAGGCGGATTAATGCATACGCGTGATGCATTATACCAAGCAAGTCATCAAATAATTATGGACCCATAAAATCCCATTTTTATTTCATGCTTTCCGGCAGGACATCGAGAAATAGCAGTGAAAATATTTTTCGATATTCCACTGGTACGACCAGTGAAAATACGGATTTTTATATTCTAGTTACCTAGGTAAAATGCGCGTGACTCACAACCGAGATTGAAATATGACGTCATTTACCTTACATTTCTCGCGCTTGACGTAATATTGTAATGTGTTGCTATGTGGAGGGGGTACGCCACGGGGAATAACTGAAAAGAACTGTACTGGATCTTGATAAAGTTTCTCCCAGAAAGGGTTAAAAGCATGAAATAAATAGAATATTTGTATTTCTCGGTGAAAGATCGAAATTTATTTCATCTCGTGAACATCATCGGTAATATTTTCACGAGTGGCTGCGTCACTCGTGAAAATATTACCGATGATGTTCACGAGATGAAACAAATTTCGATCTTTCACCGAAAAATACAAATATCCTCTATGTCTTACAACACACTGAATCCTGAGGTAAAAGGATCCTTGGACGTGCAGAAAATTTACACAAAGCAAAATGTTTCGATCCAAGTCAGCCTACGCGGACTGCACAGGCTCACCTGGGTCGATACTTTTGTCAGATGCATTAAATCCTTTTTAAGAGAGCTTTGCTCATTTGTTTAGCACTTCAAGTGCAAATACGAGAGAAAAACATTTTTTCAGGTTGGTCTATTTTGTGCCGGAACAATGGAAGGGTTGTCTAAAGGGTTCCTTCAGGATAATGTCGATCTTTTTACCGGTATGAGGTGTCTTCCTGGTAATCATCATCATCATCATCATCATGATCATCATCATCATCAATTTTTTAACCATTACCTCATCACCATCTTACCATCATCGTCGGCATCTTCATCATCATCATCATCATCATCATTGCATTATCATCATCATCATCATCACCACTATCATCATAATCGTCATCGTGGTCATGGTAGACGTCGTCGTCGATGTCATCATCAATTTCATCATCATCAACATTTTCTTGTTCTTCAAAGCATTCGCAGATGACAAATAAAATGATGTTTGTTTAAATGAAGGGATTTGTATCAGAAAAGACAAAAAAAAAAAAAAAAGTGGGAAAAGGAGAAAATGCTGTTTAGAAGTATTTTCTCATTTTTCGATGTTTTCAAATGCCTTTTACCTCAGGGTCGTTAAAACTCGGGTGTTTGAGATACCCCTTTTTAACACGATAAAATTTTTGAACTGTCTGAATTGAATGAATTTGCAAAATACTAATACTGCTCAAATGATAGGATTTGTTTCTGGCAATGGTAGAAAAATATTGTTGAAAAAAGGAGAAAATGCTGGTTACCAGCATTTTCACCTTTTCCAACAAGGTTTTCAAACGCTTTCTTCCTCAAGATCGTTAAAACTTGGAATTATTTGGTATACAGATCAAGATGGACTTAAGTCTTGATTTATTGATCCCAGAATCCACTGGAACCATCTTTACTTAAATCTTTACCAAACGATAAAATTTTAGACATGTCTTATGTCAAAACATGTACAGACGACGAATAAAATGTGGTTTGCTGGATGATTTTTTTAGAAGAAAGAGTAGAAAATATTCCAGGAAAAGGAGAAAAGGCTGGTTACCAGCATTTTCTCCTTTTCTCACAATATATTCAATTCAAAAGCCTCTTTCGTCAAGGTCTTTGAAACTCGGAATTTTGTGGTAAACGGTTGTTTATAACCAAAGTACGGATCGACTTAAAAATGCGGATGACTAGTCCCGATCGCTCAATCGGTAGTGTACAGGACTTGAAATCAGGAGGTCGCTGGCTCGATGCCCGGCTTGGCTAATTTCTTTTCCAGGATTGATGATAGTCATCTCTACAGAATTCATTCTTCTCTTACCGCTTACCATTGTTTCGACGATGGTTATGTGGAAAAGAATCCAGTAACTTGGTAAGAACATTGTGCGGAGTACTGGTAACCGAAACTCCAGGAAAGCATGGATAGGTGCACTGGTTGCCGTGATGTAACTTAAATAATGTTGAAAACCGCGTTAAACACCATACAATCAATCAATCAATCAAAAAGCGGTATATGTACAAAATGTACTGTTACGAGACAAACGTAACGAGAAAGAAAACCAGCAACAAGCCTTTAACAATTAACAATATCTATTAATGAATAAAGAAGAAAAAAGTACAATAAGAGTTAAGTTTGAATGAAATTTTGACAATTTTCAATCTTAGAACAAGAAATAGAATAAGTCCCTCAACATTAAGAATTATGTTTAGACTACAAAAAGTATGAGATTTCTGGTTCCTAAAACCTAAATTAACAATAGTTTTAACTTGCAAATAGATATAAGCAACCTGTTTAATAAATAGATAATTCCAACTTACGGATCTATAATCCAGTTTAAATCCAACACTTTTCACTAATTCTGTTTCCTCAAAGCCACAAGTCTAACTTCAAAATCCAAATCACCAAGTAAGTCACTCCTGTTTATATCAGCTTGGAAAAGTCTAGATTAGTCTTTTCTAGAAAGATGACAAGAAGTTATTTATTGACATGGATTTGTAAACAGCCTGTTTACTAACAACCTGTTTCTGAAAATAACCACAATGAAAAAACCAAAGAATGTTCTTTATGTTTCTAGAATACTCTATATATAGAGTGAAAGTGATAAGGAAAACAGGTTACATGTATATCCGATTTACCACTATCTTCACTTTTATTGTTTAACTCTATACCGGTCGACCAAAAAATCAGATTGGTCGAAATTGACAGCACTTACAGACGACAAATAAAAAAAAAAAGAATGCTCAAATGCAAATACTTTCCTTTTCAAGGACAGAAAACTAGAAATCATTGATGGAAATGGCGAAAATGCTGATTACCAGCATTTTCGCCTTTTCCCACAATGTTTTCGAAAGCTATTTTTTCCAGGGTTGTTAATTCTCGGGATTGTTTGGTAAAGGATTTAAATGAAACGATGGAAATGACTTAAAAAATGGAATGAGAAGAAAATTCTGGTTTTCAGCATTTTGTCCTTTTATCACCATATTTTCTACCCTATCAAAGACAAACTGCATAATTTTAAGCCACATTTAAATCGTCTGCAAATGCTTTTAATATGGGCAATTCTAAAATGTGTCGTTCGGTAAAGAGAGAGAGAAAAAAAGAAAACTTTTAATCACACATTGTTTAGTTGGCATGAAATTTCGCTGTATATTTTCAGCTACAAACGTGATTGCCTCTTTATCAACGTTCGCCAATGGTACAAGAAACATCGTCCTATTCGTTAATAATTACACGTAAGGCTTGGTTTTCATAAAATGGGTTAGGTACAGATGTAGCATACAAAGTACTTAACATAGAATGACGTTACTTTATATAAAATGAAGTAAATGTTACCACGCTTTTGTTGCATTGTGTTGATAGAGACGAAATCATTTACAAGTCCTGTTAGAATTGATATTTTACATTGAATCCCTTTCAAAACTGAAGCCTTTCATAAATGATTTTTCAAAAAATTGGTAACTACAAAAATAGCACACCGACTCCGGAAATATACTCAAGGGATAAAGAAACGCAGGGTAACATTATTTGCAATATCTTGCGAATGTGTTGTTCAAAAACAATGAAAATCGGTCAAACTACTCTCTAGGTTACAGTGCACGTTGTCCTGTATCGAATGCTGCATTATGGTATTACGTGACGATGTCCTCTGGGGAAAGCACGAAACGGGAAAATCTCTTGAACAACAGTGTTGTGACATTGAGTTACACTGCTTGTCATAACATTAGGTAGTTTTCATAGAGACACATAATTTTCCGATATTTTGATTAATTTCTGATAGCATTAAACAATGGCACGGCTGATGGAAGTTCAGAGGGGTCAGGCCATTGCGATGATTATGCAATATCAAAGGCAAATACAAGTTGCCAGACATTTCGGTATCCTTGTTTGCACTATAGAACGTCTTGTTAGACGTCTAAGGGAAACTGGGTGGGTTGCTGACAGACCTATAGGTCTGGGCGTGCGCGCGTGACGTCACAACATCAGGAGACGTTTATTCGTCTCGCGCATTTGCGCAATCAGCACCTTACTGCCACTGAATCTGTCCTTTATACCATAAGTACTCAAAACCGTCCTGTCCATGCAAAACTGTAAGGAAACGATTGCGGGAAGTTGGTCTGCGGGCACGTCACCCATACAAAGGTCTGCCCCTTACCGCTGCTTGTCGCCAGCGTCGTATGGCTTGGGTGGCGGCACATTACCCCAGAATATTCCCATTGAGGCAGTGGAGGCGGGTCTTGTTTACTGATGAGTCCCGGTTCACCCTGTTTCGAGCAGACGGTCGAAGTCGTGTATACCGACGTCGTGGAGAACGTTTTGCCGACTGTTGCGTAGAGGGATAGGTTTAGGGGTGGATCGGTTATGGTGTGGGGAGGAATGGCACATGGAGTTAAATCACCACTGGTTGTGGTAGCGGGTAATTTAACTGCCGATAGGTATAGAGATGAGATCCCTGACCCCACGTTGTCCCATTATTGCAGCAAAACAACCTCACGTTCCAGCAGGATAATGCTCGGCCCTATGTCACGAAGATCTGACGCGACTTTCCCTCTAATAACAATATCCACCCACTGGATTGGCCGCCATACAGCCCCGACCTATTCCCTATTGAGCACTTGTGGGACCAGTTGGATAGACAGGTTCGACGATGCCAGCCTACCCCTGTTATTCTGGCCCAATTGAGAGCAGCCCTCTTGGAAGAATTGGCCAATATCCCAATGCGGAGGATTAACTCACTCATGAACTCCATGCCTCGGAGAATCAGGGTTGGGGAGAGAGCGAATGGGGGACATACCCGGTATTGACTAGCCAGTTCCTACAATCAGACCCTTCGATTTCAGATTACAGAGTTCTCTTCAGTTCCCTTCAATTACTCCTAAATCACTTACCAGATACAAATCGTTGAGTTTGCAGTTTGTTCGGTATGGATTAATCTTCATTCTTACCTAAAACTATTGAACATTATACTCGACGTCTTACCTAGAATCATCTTCAAAGTTTATCGTGCGTTTCTTTATCCCTTGAGTATATGTAAAATGTATGACATCGTATTTCTCATAGTCTAATTGACAGAACAATGCGAGTCAACCATTGCAGGCATTGATAATTGACGATTTACATTGAATTCTTCGCAAAACCGAAGTCTTATGAACGATTTTTTAAAGAATTATTGAGAAGTAGCACGTCCAATTCAAAAACATGTAAAATCTATGACATTTTTCGAATAGTCTAATAGAGAAAACTTTGCGAGTCAATTAAGGCACTCACAACTGACAATTTACATTCAGTTCTTTGCAAAAGGTTTCAAATTAAAAGTACCTTTTTGTCATTGGCGTCAATTTAGTTTTCAAAGTGACAGGCTTTTAAACTCCTTCTATGACGAAAAACCATGAAAGCGTCAATAACTTTAGCACTCACTCCAATATCAATCGTCTTGATTTCACGTTTAAGTTCTTTGACGACATGTCTTTGCTAAATGAAATTACACCCCCTTTTGTTTTTACATGTACAGCTATTTTTATCTCTTTATCTGAAATTAAAAGTCATACTATAGTTATACAAAAGTGTTACCTTACTTTCCGGCGTCGTCGTTGTGCAAAGACTTAGACATTTTGTAATATCTCTGTTCTTATTGAAGATATGTACTTCAGACCTGGGCAAGTAATTATCTATCAAAAGTGGAATCCATACAACTGGGGCATGCAACCATTACAATATTTTTGACATAGTTAAGTCCCTTTTTCGACTTGAACTTTCGAAAACTTTGATATTATATAATATGTCTGTTATTATTGAAGATATTTACTTCAAACTCGGACATTAACTTGAAAAAAAAAAAAATAAATAAATAAAAAAAATAAATAAATAAATAAAAGGGCAGATAACATCAAAGTTGATCTATCTTGAGGCTTATTTTTGCCCCTTTTTGACTCATAGTTATCACTGAAAATCAAGCAACTGTAGTTGAGCGTTGGCAACCGAATGCGATGCTCTTATTATTTTTTAGGAGAGATGTACTGAAACTTTACAGAGGAGACCGGTCTTTCATCCCGGAAACTGTGACGTCCAACTCGCCCAATGTTTACATGGTTTGTAGTTTTGGGTGTTCTCATATATTTATAGCAGCATATTTGTCTTTCATACGACCAAATATCTATGCAATATCATCTATGCAATATTTATTTCTTAAAATACCACCGATATTTATGTAACAGCACGTGTAGCAGGAACTACTTTCGCATATTTGCATATGCTACTTAATTCGTGTTTTTCGTTGTTTGAAATGATAAACACTCGCAAATAAGACGTTAATGAATAAATATAAAAAGGACATAGTGTTGTCTTATATAAAAAAGATATCTAACTCGGTCGTCAAATTAAATAATTGTCTCAGGAGTCAAAGTTTTAACGACCCTGTCGAAGTAAGCTTCTTCATTTGAGCCACAATTAAAATGTTGTCTGCAACTTTCATCTGTAAAATTTGAATTATAAAAACCGACTTTTGCTCAGTTTTTTTTTCTATTTCTGTCACAGAACTACCCTTATGGTCTTGTAACACAGCCATTACGAGTAATCTTATCTCACACACATTTGAGAAAAGAAAATATTGCCATATTTGGGCCACACTCTGTGATTATACGCCTAAGTTCTAAATCATTGCTGAGCAAGATTCTTGTGTGACATTAACTGCCAAAACTGATGACCGTGACAGTGCTGCAGATCGTAGCATCGTTAGATGTAAAATAAACCATTGTAGGCAATTTCTTTTTGGAATTGTTTTTTGCCTGTGTTGTAATCATAGATGTATAAGAAAAAAAAGTCTGCTAGTAAATTTCGATACACATGTTCAAGTAGGCCTATTTTTTGACATGTCATGAACAATAAATCTTCATTTTGATACAAAGAATCCGACATTCATTGGCTTATGAAGTAAAAATTATTCATTTCCTTAACAAGAAATGTCATAAAAGTAACAATATCTGCCAAAAGTAAACAAAGAGGGTGTTAAAATGCATTTACATTTAAATCACACCATTTAAAAGAATGGAAATTATTGTGAATATGAAAATCTAATCTGTCCCAGTGTTAGTCGCTGACAGAAAAATTAATTTCAAACCTATGTTAAAACCTGCCAGGTCACTGTATCTTTTGTCTACTTTTTGCCTGATTTTAAAATTCATTTTTCTGTTAGCACTTGGATTGACCCGAAATAATAGATTGTCATCTTTACAATATTTTTCATACTTTTAAATAGTATGATTTAAATTCAAATGCAATGTTATACCTGCTAGAGCATTCAAGCTTGCCAAAGGCTCGGTTAATAACACACTAGTTTGTGGACTGATTTCATAAAATGTTATTTCAGACATCACCTTATGTCATGTACTATTTCGTCTTTTCTACACAAAAATGTGTTTCCGATCCAAATGCAGACGGACAATGAAAACACTGTTGGAAAAGGAGATGCTTGTACCGAGTGCGTACTCTTCCAAAAAATTAGTTCCAACCATCCTCAGACAATTCCCCTATTTCATCGTCATTAATTTTTGTGGTCAGATAATGAGTAACAAGCTCAGGTCCCTACTGCCCTGAGTCACTTTGATTAGATTTCTTATTTTTCTTTGTGTAGTTTCTTCAACCTTAATTAAGAACATTTTCTTTCTTTCTTTTCTTTCTGCCTGTCATCGTTTTGCTTATCATTCTGTCATTTTGCCTGTCCGCCCGTTCGCACTCCACCCTACCTTCTGTCCGGCCGTCCGTCTTTCCGTCTCTCTCTCTTTCTCTCTATAAGTAAAGATTTAGAATTAGTCTTTGGAATTTGTGCAGTCTGATCAGTATTTTAAATATCTTTAATGCATGAAAGCTCAGAAAGTTTTGGCGATAATGTATGAATTTTCGATTGAAACCAAAGACTGCTTAGCGCTAATGGTTAGGCTTATCAAAGTTTGATTAATAACCTATGCTCTGTGAAAATTGCATCTGCTAAAAGTGTAAACCCAGGTCAGCCTGCGTAGTCGGCGCAGACATCTGGGCCGAAACTTTTCGCTATTGGTCAATTTTCTGTATATTCTAGGACCCGTCTACCACATGATTAAGTCGGTTGTCAAAGAAGTGGCCATCGTGGATCCATAATTATGTGATGGTTTATAATTATGTGATGATTATGTAATGGATCAAAGAGATGCATTAAGCCCCCTTATGCCAGAGCGCAGCTCATTTATTCATCTCTCTCTTTAAGGCTCGGGGTATGCGTTTTGTTGGAAATGCAATTGTTGGAATGTTTTGGGGTGAGTATAACTTGGATAGACACATATATGGAATATTATGTTGTAAGTTTCCTGGTGCCTGCAATTAACTCAAGCCCAGTGAGAAACTGATATAGTGCGGGACAGGGGGGTCGAGCGAGATGTCAAACTTTTTTACGCGCCGGCGAAAGATCAAAATTTATTTCAACGAGAGAACATTAACGGTAATATTTTCACGAGTGGTGCAGGTAAGATGATGTTCTCTCGTTGAAATAAACTTTGATTTTTCACCGAAAAAAATTCTTCTTCTTTTTTTCATGTTTCTAACCCCTTTTTTTGTTGGGATTTTTATTAAAACCAAGTACATTTGTTTTCTGTAATTCCCCGTGGCGTATCCTCTCCACATAGCATTAAAATATTACGTAAAGAGCGAGAAATGTAGGGTAAATGCTCGAAAATTATGCCATATTTTCATCTGATTGAATGGCACGCGCTGTTTACCTATGTAACTAGTGCACAGGAACTACTGTGTCTGGTTGAATGGTATACGCTGTATGCTAAATTTCGATCTTTCACAAAAAAATCCCCACACACACCAAATATCCTCGATGTTATTCTTCTCTACATCGAAGTAGGCCAATGATCTTGTCAAAGCAGTGACGCATTATAATTCATGAAATATTCCAGACCTAAAGTTAATATAGTTTCAAAAATTATCAATCGTACCTATTGGGACAGATTCTGATGTTCTTTGGCTTTTAGGACAGCATTTTATCAAACTTCTCAAGAAATAGTGTTAAAGCTCGCTAAAGCATGGTTTAAAATGTTTACGTTTTTATTTTTTTCTAGACTCGTTTAATAATTAACAGAATCTATCGGCACGATTTATTACTAGAGCATAGAATATGAGCAACATTTCACGAAAAGATATGACAATTGATTGAATAAAATGAGCCAAGGTTATTGATTTCATGGATCGATAATTATTTGATGACTTGCTTGGTACATTACTGGGGTGCAATAGGCTCTCTTGTATCATAGCGTAGCTCAGACGTATGTCTATTTTTTGATGTCTGCAATGTTTTCACACCAAGAAAACCATAAATAAGAGACTTCTGCATGAGCTTCGAAATCACAGACCTTCTGGTTCCAAGTGTTCCAGTAACTCTACCATTCTATTCAATTTCAGGTACGGTGATTGTCTACTTCATGATTTTCATCCCTCTTGGGGCCACCATGGTGGTGTTTCGGCACTTGATACGTGCGGACAGAGTAGACGATCTCTTCGAACAATTAGAGTGGATTCTGTACGTAAAAAAATGATGTTCATGATAATGGTAATGACAACGACGACAGCGACAGCAGCAGCAGCAGCGACAACAACAACAACAGATCTATAAGTTCATTTACCACTTAATTTTAGGTTCTAGCTGGAAATGTTCAGTTTACCGCTTGACAATAGGCACTCAGTCTGCATCTTTATTCCGCCACTTGATGACAATCAGTCAGACTGCAAGCTTGCCTTAACATCTGATGACAATCATCCAGTCTGCATGTTTTATTTTTTATCACTTGATGAAAGACTCGCAATATGTATGTTTATTTTACCATTTGACAATTTTTCAAAAGCCTCCTTTCTCGGGGTCTTTAAAACTCTGGATTGTGCGGTGAAAAAATGATTCAAATAGGAGCTAATTAACGACCCCAGAGGAGAAAGCTACCGAAAACAAAGCGGTAAAAGTAGAAAATGCTGGTAACCAGCATTTTCTCCCTTTCCCATAATATTTTCTACCCTATCAAAGACAAATTCCATCGTTTGAGCAACATTTGAGTTGCCGTCTTGAGAAGGTTTATATTCGGACAAGTACATAATTCTATCGTTTGGTAAAGAATCAAAAGGAAAACCCATATCAGAAAGACCGATAAATCTCAATATTTTTGATACGGTTATGCTCCTTCCTCGACTAAGATTCGTTTCACTTTAAGGCCCACAAGCTGTAAAACTGTTCGAGGGTCAAATTACAATAAAATTTAATTTATACCGTGTATAAGCATGGATATGTTATAATTTCTGAGAAAATTCCAGTTGCTGATATAAAAAAAGGGTTTTGTAAAACAAGAACAAAAGTTGACATACTGTATTGTAAAATATTATCAGACTCATAATAATATCCATACTTTTAAATGGTATGAAATTAAATTTGTTTGCAATTGGACTCCGGGATTGGTTACTTTTGGCCGCTAGTGTATCTTTAAAACGCATCCGTAGCCGTGCGTTGACACCCGCATACGATGCTCTTGATTTTTCACAGGTATCCAGTTTGCATGATAATTATATTCCAACTACAAGTGCGACTGATCGGCTGTTTTTTAATCCAACCAAAACTTGAGGAAAGTGACCGACAGAAGCCCCTGGCCGTTGACAACAGAAATGTTTACGACATTCTCGCTTTTTTCATGATGTTTTTAAATGCGAGCATTGGAATGTTCTTATTTCTCAAAAGGATCCTTACGGGCGCCCTTCTTGGCATCTTTCTAGCCCCTCGAATGGACAGATGTCTTCTGTTGAGTGGTTATGAAAGTATGGATAAATGTAAGTAGCCCCAATCTGTCTGCTCTTGGTCTGTCCGCCTGTTTACATAGGTCCATATTGACCAAGTATTCCTAAATGGAGGATATTTCTTTTTTTTTTCGGTGAAAGATCGAAATTTATTTCATGCTTCTAACCCCCTTTTTGTTCGGACTTTTCTCAAAATCCAGTGGAATTGTTTTCGGTAATTTCCCTCAACATAACAACGTATTACAACATTGCGTAAAGTGCGACAAATGTAGCGAACACTACAAACATGAAATCGGTTTTTTCACTGGTCGTAACCATGAAATATCAAACCACAATCCACCTTTATTTTTTGATAAACTACTGAGAAGCATGAAATAATATTCTTTATTTCATGCTTTAAGGTAATTAATCAGGAAATGATGATGGATGATATGGTTTGATAATTCATGGTTATGACTAGTGAAATTAACCGATTTTATAGCAACCAGTAAGGAACTACATAGATTCATGCACCATGTATATGACTTCGCCGTTTAAAACGCATCAGATCTATTTTTGACGGTGATTCAACCCAGTAATCTGCAAAAAATACCCGCCTTTTCAAAATGTTTATCAATCCTGTTAAATTCAGGTTTATGAGTTCTGTTGGTTCTTTGTGTCACTTCCAATGTAAATAAATGGTAGACACTGATGACACTAACGCGGAAGCATATATTTGGAAATCGGAAGATAAAAGATTAAAATTGTCAGTTTGAAAAGGGATTTTAGTGTTCTTTAAATGTTTCACTGTACATGATTTTAAAATGTTGTCTGGAAAGGCTTTTAATTTGGACAAGTCTACATTTTTGTCGTGTGGCACAGAGTTACCCACCCCCCCCGTTGCCATGGCTTATATCTTTCTAATTCAGGCTACGTGAACTATATAGGTATGCTTATGGTTGATGTTGCACATAACAATCCAACGATGAGAGTCTTTTGCCATATCGTCAAACAGTCAGTTCACCTGAGGAATAACCCTTATCGGAGTACAGTTGAAAACGCTGTGTATGTTTCAAATGGTGGGCTAACACGTACTGAAGGAGGTAAATTGTACATATCATGTTTTGATATGGTTGTCATAGGAGTGTAGTATTAGAAAGTTGGCTTTGTTGTTCTTGATTATGATGATGGTGGTGGTGGTTACCATTGCAGTGATGATAATAATGGGGGTGGTGGAGAGAATGATGATAATGGTTGTGATTGTGGGGATGAGGTGATGATGGTAGTAATGGTGGGGATGATGATGAAGTTGGTGGGGATGATGATGATGATGGTGGTGGGGATGATAATATTGATGATGAAAGTAGTAATTATGGTAATGGAGATGACTATGATGAAGGTAGTGGGGATTGTGGTGGGAATGATGATGGTGATGATGATGGTGGTAGTGGGGATGATGATGATGAAGGTGGTGATTGTGATGGTGGTATAAGTAGTGTTCGAAAAAATGATGGTGATGATTAATGGGACGATTTCGTTTTTCTCATGCATTTTGTTTTAGCTTACAAAATATCAAAAATTATAAAGGATGGTTTCTAATTTACACTAAGATGTTGTTGATGATGATGATTTTAACGATAATGACTTTAATGATAATGATGTTGATGATGATGATATTATTTTCCTTGTTTCTTTTCAGTCAACAAACTTTCAAAAAGAAGATGGTTTCTAATTTACACTCTACTAAAAAATCCGAAGCTGGCCGAACACCGAAAGAGGAAATTTATGACAAATGGCGTCAGTATTGATGACATCGACATTAGTGACGTCAAAAGAACAACTTCAAACCAGGAAGTAGATCAAGACAAAACCGGAAGTTTGGTCTTACGCTGTGGTCAGAAGCGGAAACTAACAATACCACCAAATATTTCCACAAACCTTGCCGCAACGGCTCTTCTTTTTATGATTGCCTTTTTGTATAAAGGAGTGCCACTTCTAGCACAGGATTTGGTTTAGTAAACGTTCAAAGGCCCAGTGGTTCATTACAGTCAACAACGTGGGTGTTGAAATCCATTCTAGCCATGCTCTGGCAAAAGGGCATTTAATGCATTTTCATGATGTATTGTACCAGACAAGTCATCAAATATCCATAAAATCCACTTTGTCTAACAAGCGATTGAATCCTGAGGTGGAATGATTCTTGGACTTAAATTTATTTACAAATGACAAAAACCATCGATCCATTTCGCGGATTGTGCAGGCTGACCTGGGTTGATACTTTTTGCAGATGCATTAAACTCCCTTTTCCCAGAGAATGTCTCATTTAAATTTAAATCATACCAATACAAAATATGGGCAGTATTATGAAAATCAAAATCTTTTATTATACGGTCGGTCCAAGTGTTAGTTGCTGGCAGAAAAATGAATTTTGAAACTAGGTAAGAAGTTGCCAAGTCGCTTTATCTTTTGTTTACTACTTACCTGGTTTTAAAATTAATTTTTCTGCCAGCCACTAACACTTGTGCCGACTTTGCAACAACAGATTGTCATCTTTACAATAATTTCCATACTTTGAAATGGTAGGATTTAAATTCAAGTGCATTCTAAAATCCTTCTTGTTTAGTTTTGGCCGCCACTGGGCCTTTAAAGATGCAATGCTTCTTATTTCCATCACTGGAAAACTTTAAGTAAGTTGTGCGTTTAGATTTACTACCGGAACTACGAGTTAACAAAAATCACAAATTACGTTCGTAGGAGAAAAAGATATTATCAAAAAGCAAAAAGCAAAGGCGACTAACTTTAATCAGCATTGGCTAAAGTTTAGATGGATAAGAAACGAAGTGGTTTCCAGTATTCGGATTATTCCGATCAAATGGCACTTAAATTAAAATCTGGTAGATTAAAAATCTAGATGGGTGGAAAATTCTATAGTTGTTTATGTCCGACTTCAACTTCAGTGTCAACACTGCCGCCCATTTTGGATTCCACTAGTGACAGATTTGCAGTGGATGATTCGGAAAAAGCAAATGTTTTAAATTCTTTTTTCTGATGTATTACAAACTCTTCGTATTGGAAAAGCATCTGGGACAGATGGCTTCAATAACAAGATCTTGGTAGAATCAGCACTTCAGATTTCGTCTCCACTTTGTCGATTATCTAATCTTTATCTCGATAAATCTGTCCTTCCTACTGCTTGGAAAACTGTTTTCAAAAGTTGCGATCCTTCTATTCCATCTAATTATACACATATATCACTTTTAATCATGATAGAGAAGGATCTAGAAAGAATTGTTTACAAATATATTTTTAATCACTTGAAAAAGATCAATTTTTTCACGCCACGTCAGTCTGGTTTTCTTCCTGGTGACTCGACGGTCAACCAGTTGACATACTTGTGCATTACGATTTGTAGTGCTTTAGATAATGGCCTTGAGATAAGGATGGTATTTTCCGACATTAGTCTCATTTTCAAATTACAGGCTGCAGGTATAGATGGTAAGTTTCTATCTTTCCTTTAGGATTATCTAACTAACAGATCTCAGAAAGTGATTCTTCCTGGAGGTTCTTCTGATTTATCATTTGTAAAAGCTGGAGTTCCACATGGTTCAGTATTAGGTCCATTGATGTTTGTAATCTATATCAATGATATTGTAAACGATACTGAATCCGACATCGATCTGTTCGCTGACGACACAAGTCTTTGTATGGTAGTTGATACCCAAATTGTATCCGGGGCAATTTTACAATCGAACATAGTGAAGATTAGTAAATGGGCATAGAGATGGTTGCTTAAGTTAAATCCTTCTAAATCAATGGCCTTATAAATTTCTCGCAAACGTATCAAACCTGCTCATCCAGTTCTAAATATGTCAACCGTTGTTATTCCATTAGCCCAATTTCACAAACACCTTGGTATCTATCTTGTGATGGAACCTGGGACTACCAAATTTAAACGGTTGTTGAAAAGACGTTAAAAAGAATAGTTGTTTTACGTCGTTTAAATTCCAGCTTGATCGCCTATCATTGCAGACAATATATTTCTCTTTTTTTAAGACCTATTTTTGAATATTGAAATACCATTTGGGATAACATGTATGAATACCAAAAGGAAGAACTTTACCAGATTAAAAAGAGGCAGCCAGGATTGGAACAGGATGTACAAAGCTCGTGTCAATTGCAGACCTTGATAGAGAATCGGGCTTGGAGACACGGAGAGAGCGGAGGAACAAACATAAACTCATTCTTGTTTTCAAAATGGTAAATGGTCTTGTTCCTAACTACTTATGCTCTCTTGTACCAACCACTTTACTCGCCTTAGGCATAACTGCGGTGATCTAAAACAACGCCTCTTCTGGAAAATATTGTAGAAACTCCTCTTTGTTCTTGTGGGGCAATAGAATCTAACAAACATTATGTCTTTGATTGCAGATTTTATCGTAATATCAGGACAACATTGAGACAATGTATTAGCGAAATATCTGTTTTTAATATTAAAACTAATCTTTTTGGTGACAAGAGCCTCTTCCTAAAAGAAAATGAGAAAATATTTCACGCAGTCCATGTTTACATCGAAAAAAGTAGGAGATTCACTTGAGATCAAAATTGTATAGTGTTGGATCGTTTGTTCCTCTTTTCTGACATTGTACTGCAGCTGACATGGATGCATACACAAGCTTATTTGTCTTTTTTCTTTTCCTTTTTTTTTTTTTGTTTACTCTGCTCAATCATAAATCATCAATTCCTCTTTCATTTTATTTTTGGTGTCAATCTTTGATGTTTTCAATATCAGTTTAAAATTTTGAGCTTTGTTCATTTGACTTTGATTTGATTTATCGTAGTTGATATATGACGTGACTGTTTTAGGGAGCGGAACTACAAAAGCTTTCGTTCCCATCCTTTCATATTGTTATTGCTGTACTTATATAATACATGTAAATATATCGAATAAAATATATGTTTAAACTAAAAATCAATGACATCATATGGTCTTCAACATGCGAAAAGGGGCATTTGGACATTTGCGCAATGTGTCGTCTCGGATCAGCCTGCGCAGTCCGTGCAGGCTAATCAGAGACGGCACTTTACGACTACGTTAGATTTTGTCCTATAGTAGACTTGCACAAAACAGAAACTTACATAAGAACGGAAGTGTTTTCTCAGATTGGTCTGCGCGGAATGCGCAGGCTGATCCGGGACGACATTGCACGCAAACGTCCGAATGTCCCTTTTCGCGTGTTGCAGGCCATGTATGAAGTACAATCAAACGTAGAATGTATTAAAGCCGTATTGGGTTGAAGCTCTGTAATCATACGCCTCATTTCTAAAACATTGCTGACCACGATATCTGTTTGAAATTCACTGTCAAAATTTCTGATCTTGACAAAGCGGTGAATTTCATCATCTTAAGATTCCAAACAAAGAAACAGTATATCAAAGTTTCCTTTGAGCTTTTTTTCGCCCGTGATGTAAAATCCTGCTTCGTGTAAATTTCAACACACATGTGCATGTACGCCTATGTTTTAACATATTGTGAACTATAATCCTAGAGTAATAAAGATATTTTGACATTTGTTGGCTTTTGAGGTAAAATTCTACTATCCCTTAGGCTACTAAGCGCGACTCAAGGACCTTTTTCGGACAGTGTAGACCAATACCAGACTGCACAGAACGTAGTGTAATCTTGGACCTACACTCTCCGATTTGGAGATAAAAAAAAAAAATTTCGAAAAAGTAACATTTGGGTTTTCTACTATCGGGTTGAGGATTCTGTTTAACCTGTTTAGCAGGTCAAGAGTTAAACTCGTCAACAAAAATTGCTGTTAAGCTCTACATTTCTCAAATGCCGACTCCCCTAAGATCCTCTGGGCATCTATTCAATAGCAAAAAAATAAAATGCAATAATACAAGACTTCTTAACACAGAATGTTTTAAAAGAAGGAGGATTATACATTTCAAAATATACATGAACCTTAAAAATATTATATTCTGGAGTAAGGTTCTGTTTATAACATGATAAGTGTTATTTCATGTTCTATTGAAAGGCCAAACGGCTTTTTACCTAAAACAGGACACGTTTTCCTCACTATTCTTAATTTCATTCTAATTCTAAGTTCAAAAAAAGTATAACAGCTTGTAATTGGCCAAACCATTTGGTTTAACGATCAGAAGTTCTGTGTTACTTTAAAATTAAAAAAAAAAAAAAAAAAAAAGATGATATTTCTTAAGAATGGTGGGTGAAACGGGACTAGGACCCGTATTTTCCAACCATTCTTACAGAAATTTTAATATCCTTTGACTTACTGTTATTTTTTTTCTAAATTTCAAAGTAACGCAATTTCTGATTGGCTAAACTATATGGTTAAGCTAATCAGAAATTACGTGACTATTTAAATCGAGATAAAGGGTAAGAATACAATTTAGAATGGTTGGTGAATACAGGCCTCTGCACACATAACACACTATCTATCTTCGCTGTACAATATATCAAATTCGTTGTTTCCGTGCAATGTATGGGGTTAAAAGCAAGGTGCCAAAGTAAAGTCATTGAATAAGAGGCATGCTCTGGCAAGAAGAGTTTAATACATCTCCGTGATGCATTTTACCGAGCAAGTCATCACATAATTGTGGATCCATAAAATCCATTTTTCAAATAACCGACGGGATATTGAGGTAAAGTGGTCCTTTGAAAAGCAGAAAATTGGTCAATAGCAAACTGTTTGGGCCCTGGTCGGCCTGCGCAGGCTGACCTGGTCGATACTTTTTCAGATGCCTTAAACCCAGTTATCACAGAGCATGGCTGATGTATGAATGTCTGTCTGATTTTGTCGAGAAATACTGCACTTCATTTCATGCTTTTCGGTATTTTATCGAGAAATAATGGTAGATTATGGTTTTATATTTCATGGTTACGACCAGAGAAAAATACCGATTTCATATTTTCTAACTCTTCAATTGAAGGCTGAAACAGTAGATCTCGCACACTAGTTACCATTCAACGTGTGCCATTCAACCAGAGGGAAATATGAAGCAATTTTCGCGCATTTACCCTACATTTCTCGTGCTTCATGTAATATTGTAATGCGCTGTTATGTAACATGTAAAGGGGGTAGGCCACGGGCAATCGCCGAAAACAACATTACTAGATTTTGACGAAAGTCCCAACAAAAAAGGGGGTTAAAAGCATGGAATAAATAGAATATTTGTTGCCTGTTTTTGAACATCATCGGTATTATTTTCACTCGTTGCTGCGCCACTCGTAAAAATATTGCTGATGATTTTCACTGCATGAAATACATTTCGATCTTTCACCGGGGAAAAAATATCCTCTATACGTTCTCTTATTGTGATATTTATATTATAGTATAATGATGACTGTGTGTCACGCAGAAAGTGTTAAAGTCAAGGTTTTGGCGGAAGAACTGTATAAAGTAAAACTGAAATAAATTTGATAAACAATAAACTACACAGTCTGGTAGCCCGCCACACTTCAAGACTACGGAAGGCAAAGCGCAATAATGGCGGGCCCCGTTGGTAATATGCAGAGGTAACGGGATTTTGTTATTTCACTAGATTAAATCCGACCAAAGGCTAAATATCGAAAACAAATCGGTTGCAATAGAGTAAGGCAGTGGGTTTTTTCAATTGTCGTTCTCATTTAGCGAGAAAAACAACATTTCAGAAATACTTCAAGTATCCGGAATGTCAATGGATCTATGTAACATCCGAAAATAGGGCTACTTTTAAAAGGATCAACAGTCCAGTTTATCCTTTATCCGTACCTCTACAGCACATTTTAGATTCGGGAATGTCCCAGAATATATGTCCCAGTTTCAAAGTCCAATTTTGTTAGTAAATATTCAAGATAACTGGGTAGTTCTTTGTAGTATTATCAAAAACATCTAGACTTTTGTGTAAACATTAATTTTAAGGACTAGGTTACCCTCAGTCCCTCATAAAATATGCTCTATACGTCCACCCATTTTCTGCTATACGCGTCTGACACGACGTCACCATTTGTTAATGACGTTTTGTCAGGTGCCCTCTGTAATCGTTCGTATTTTCCTACGATTATAGCAGTTCCGAGTTCAGTTAAACATGCTGGCTTATAATGATACATCTTGTCTTTGATGAGTAAAAATAAACGGGTTTAAATTGGGCGCGTGTGGTAGCCATTCTACTGTGGTCGTCGATCAAATCAGCCTGCTTCCAAAAGTATCGGTCAGAATGTTAATAGCAGCTCTACTGGTATCGGTACTGATCCATCTTGTTGAAATCAACAATCATTTAGTGAGAAACATCTTTTTAAAAGTTCAGGCACAAATTATTTGTTTAAATATCAATGTAGTGATCAGATGTGACCTTAGCAACATTTTCATCAGACCAGGCTTTCTTGGGACGTCCTTCATCTTTATTCCTTCTGTCTGATACTATTCTATACATTTAAAATTTGTAATCCGCACATCGTATTTGTTTTCTGGACTGCACTGTTCACTCGTGTCATGCTTTCTTAAGTGTCTTATCACTTAAGCGAATTTCTAAGCTCATAGAAGAGTCTAACAATTCAGTATCTTTTTCCATAGTTAAGTAAACGACATATCATATGACGTCATTAATGGCGTCATACAAAAGTACAACGACACTTTATAATGCTTTTGGGTACTCTACACAAAAATTTAGAGAGTCAGCTTTAAATTGGTATGTAGGACTTAACAAATTTCTTTTCTTAAAATCACAAAATTTTTCGTCGTTACTGGGACATATATTTTGGGACACCCTGTATATTTTGTACAAAATTGATCTCGTTTTATTCACTAACCAAACTGGATCACATGAAACTTGGAAAAACACGAAAGCAGGTAAGGCTACGCTTGAGGCCGCCCTAAAGGCCGCCATTATTGCGCTTTTCCTGACCCGGGCAGGCAATCCAGACTATAAACTACAATCCCAAAATGCATACACAATAACTCAGAAGTCCATAATAGGCCTACGCATTTTGTGTTGTTTTTCTTTTTTATATATTTTTGTGTATCCATAAATGACACAATATCGATCGTTAAAGTGTATACTTGGCTGTCAATCATGTTTACAAATTGTTGACTGATTGGCATTAAGCAACTATCAGGTGATCCGTTGATCAAATCCTTCAGCTGCATTACAGTGGGTGGTAAGCGCCTACATGGTACATCTCCTTGCCGGAAGAACACCTGCTTTACTGTCCTTCAAATTGTAAGGCTCAAATAAAAAAAAAACATAAGTAAACACAAGTCAATTTTTTACTGTCCTTCAAATTGTAAGGCTCAATTAAAAAGAAAAAGTAAACACAAATCAATTTTCTATCGAAATATTTCAAAATACATTTCCGTTGAGAAACAGTTTGTACGATGAATTTTTAACATGGTCTATCGATTTCGCTGGCAGATTCCACCCACAGGTTGATAGATGTGAACAACTTCCCAGTGATTGTTAATGTCGTTGCTAACTGATCCATCCGGGCGCCGTTATGTATAAGATTATGTGACTGACAGCACTTCAAAATGGATCCTTGATACGGACAAAGTTAGGCTTAGTTACGAAATCGCCAGAGTTGTCACGCCAGATTGATTAATTGTATGGTAGAGGAACGTCCGTTGTCTTTGGGTCATAACTGTTGAATATAAGATAAGTAAGATACTATTATCAGCAGGAAATGGAACTTGACTTATTTACAGAGTTTACTGTAATTTCATCACTACTGCTGTTATGTACTTCAAGATGTAATAATCAGCAGCAAGCATCGAATGGTATTGCCTGGCATACAGAAAACAACTCGTAAATGGTAGCCTATTTAAATGTGTTCCCCATACCTCATGTACAAACTTCATTGGAACTAACAAATCAATCGTAAAGCAATCGGCATGAGGCAATGGATTTCTAAAATTACCGAAATACACCCTATCGCTCTTGCCTTCCTTTATGACCTTAAAATTGTCGAAAATGCCAACATCATATGTGTCATTTGCATGCTTCATCTCCATTCTCAGTTGGCGGCTTTTTTTTCAAAGTCATTGTTTGTATGTGTTCGAGTCCCAGCCACATGTCGTCTTCAGTATGCACAAAACCTTTTTTGTATAGTCTCCTTGGTTTACCCGCAATCTTGCCTGTCCTTTTCCATTGAAAAATAGTGGCCCATCCTCCGCCGTCTGTTTTCTGGTCGTTGTCTTACAACTTAATAGTAGTAAGCTTTAGTTAAACAATGTTTCACCTTTTCAGATATAGATCAGTAAGTCTTTAGATAAAGCGACTGTAGAAAAAGACATTCCACAATATATACAAACATTCTGAAAAAAACTTAATTCCCATTTTTTGTTTTAATATCAAATTGACTCAGAGAAAGTTCTATTTATAGCAACAGCTTTACCACCAGACGCTTGGAAATCCTACCCGGCGTAATAGTCTAATTATAGCAAAAAAGAAAATGGTGGTTTAATAACACAATACTTTTGCTATCCAATACACGTATGTTCACAATTAGCCGTTGGCGGTATATAGTGTATTTCAGCGCGAACATTAATGAGTGACATGATATCGTCGTTGAAGAATAGAATCATTTATCTGCTGATCGTTGGAACTGGCTCGTTGTTTTATATTTGTATGTGTATGCGTGAAAACCCAGGTGTGTGTTCTTAATTTAGATTTATTCTGTTTTTCACGCCATAGAAAATGCACAGAAAATTATTGTTAAACGAGTAATTCTTACTGTGTTTCAGCTTAATGTCGTCAAAGATTCCCTTTCAAAAATCCTTCATCAATTAAGAATGAACTGCAAAGCGGTTTTATACAAAAATGTGATTAGGGTTTTCTTTCATGCCTCCATAACAATAAAACAAAAAAAAAAAGAAAAAAAAAAAAAAAAAAAAATCTCTTCATTCCTCATAATTCAATACCACAGACAACAAATACGCACACAAATGATACTAAGTACATTTTTTTGTAAACCCAATATTGCAGTCCGTGCTTTTTAATGTCCGATGCATTGGTATTTTATAGCGCGGGAAAACGGCTCGTTCATGACGTTAAAAATGTGTAATTCATGACGTCATCATAGCATTGAACGTTGCAGAGTTAGTTAGAAGTTAAATACGCTGGAAGTAAGTTGGAAATTGGATCATTAGTACCCAGTAAACTGACAATGAGTTCCAAATTATTTCTTAGACTTCGTGAATTTGTTGGATTTTTTTTTCAATTTATGCTATCTAGAAAATAATATGAAAATAAGCAAAGCCTTGAAACGGGCGAAAGAGACTTTTTTTCTCAGATATATTCATTCATAATCCGTACAACAACGAATCTGTGCAGATATGTTTATTTGACACTGCCGAGCAAATTTTTGATGGCAGTAGATATCTACTGCCTTAACTCTACCAAACGACAAATTCTGCATTCTTCTAAATTGAAAACGTCTGCAGAAAACATTCAAGTTCCTCCTAAAATTACTGGTGTAATTGAAACAATGTTGAAAACGGAGTTAAACACCACACAATCAATCTTCTTTTCTCATATTAAAATCATACATCTACCCCTCAATCCATTGATCCAACTAGAGGCCCTTTGAGGTCCTGAAGTCGCTCTACTGGCAGTAATTTTGCTTTTCTGCTAGCATACATTATGAATTCATGATGCAGAAAAAAGACAAAAAAATTGGGGGGGGGGGTCTTGCAACTGGGCTTGAACCCACTGAAATTAAATTGAAAAAACAATTAAAAAAAAAAGAAGTGTAATTTCTCAAAACTAATTGTTTGGAATCCAGCCAAATTTGATAGGGTTTCAGTACGCCTTGTAATAAACAATCCTAGCAAATTTCAAAGAAATGTGACTAATAATGTGAACTTTGTTGAGTAAACAATACTAAGTCACCAAGTGGCTGCTTTTCCTGAATGGATTGCTAGATTTTCTTCACTTTTAATAGAGTTCAATCCCTTGATGAATCAAATAACCTTTGCAAGTTTCAAGAGAATTGGGTCAACACTGTGGGCTTCATTGCCTAAACAAGTAGAAATTTTTAACGTTAAATGGCTACTTTTCCCATACTGATAGATTTTTTTTTTCAAAATTAATAGGGTTCAAGCTGTTGATGATACAAAGCAACTGTGCAAGTTTCATGAGAGTCTGGCCACAAATGCAGACTTCATCGCGTAAACAAGAAATGGAAATTTTCTACTTTAAATTATTACTTTTCCCTTACTGTTTGTTGGATGTTTTTCAAAATCAATAGGGTTGAAGCTACTGATGAGATAAGCTGTGCAAGTTTCACGAAAATCCGACCACAAATGCAGACTTCATTGTGTAAACAAGAAATGGAAATTTTCAACTTGAAATGGCTACTTTTCCCAGATTGTTTGTTGGATTTTTTTCAAAATAATTAGGGTTTAAGGTATTGAAGAGATAAACAAACTGTGCAAGTTTCACGAAAATCTGACCACAAATGCAGACTTTATCATGTAAACAAGAAATGGAAATTTTCAAATTGAAATGGCTACTTTTCCCATACTGTTTGTTGATTTTTTTTCCAAAATTATTAGGGTTCAAGCTATTGATAAGATAAATGAAGCGTGCAAGTTTCACAAAAATCTGACCACAAATGCATACTTTATCGCGTAAACAAGAAAATACTAACGGACGGACTGAAAGACGGAGAGACGGACGGACAGACGGACGGACGACGGAAACCATACCATGATATAAACTTTCAGCCAGTAGAGCTAATAAACGGCTTTTGTCAACAGAAAACAATGCATCAAGCACTCTCTCTTTCTGTCGTCCAAAATCTCTTAAATGTCTTTCATCCAATCCTCTACATGTATTTCCCAACTATCTATCCCACGTCATCATGTCATCTTTCTAAAAATCAACAATACTCCTTTTTTCTGAATCAAATAACCACTAGAGAAGTAACCTTTTCATGAGCCTTGTGAACAAAGTGTGAAAATAACACAAGACCTTGTTCAAAACGAACACGAAATAGGGCGAACTGCAAAAGGACGAACGGGATCAAGGCCGAACATCAGAAAAAAAAAAATGACGTCAAAGCAAGAATGTCGAACTGCGTAGTTCATACGTCATTGAAATTAACAATATTGATAATTTTTCCAATATTTTTGTCATGATACGCGAACAAGTGGGAAATGTTGTAGATCTTCATCTACATTTTAAGAAATTTTAACAAAAAATTAATTAATTTCAATCTTGTGGATTTAGTCTGACTGTGTTGAATTCTTCTTGTACTGAATCAACCTTCCGGTCGTCAAAGAAGTTGAAGTACGGATACAGTCAAACTTTTTCTCCAGTGGAGCAATTCAAAATGGCCGAAAAAATGTACTTCAGGGTTGAGAATGACGTAATACGTGTAACCTATAGGCGGTATAAACTTAGCTAACATTTGAACTTACGATTCGGTATAAAAGTAGAAAGAAAAACATTATGAAATCCCGTATACATGTTCGTTTACATTAGTTTGACAGCAAAAGTAATTCTGGTACCGTATGGTTTTTTTCCATGGAGCTGTGACTTTTTCAGCCTGTCAGAACTCGCCAAAATTTTTGAAAATAAGTAGTATTGAATTATAACGAAATAGATTGCAGGCCTACAGCAGATCCCGTAAATTTATTTTCCTTTTGTCATTTTCTTTGTTTTTTAATTATGTTGCTTTAAAGCTTGTATTGGCGCTGTAGAAACGAATCTAGATACTTTACACTTCACTGGACAACGACCATGAGATAACGAGGATAATCAACTGGTTGTGTGTGATATTAAAAATCTGTCACTAGAATTGGGTGTGATGCGGTTGAAAAAACGAGTCCGAAGGAAAAAGTCTGTCACTAGAATGGGGTGTGATGCGGTTGAAAAAACGAGTCCGAAGGATGAGTTTTTTAACCGCATCATACCCGATTCGAGTGACAGATTTTTAATATCACGCACAAGCAGTTAATTATCCTATATATTATATTATATATATATGATTATATTCCTAATTCACCCATTTTATTCTAATAATTATCAAGAATGGTACAATAAAGGAAAAAAGTAGTTCCGGCAAACATTCTAAAACTATATCGTCACTAGTGATGATACCATATTTATCATCACTAGTGGTGTTATTCACTGTGAAATCCCATTTATTCACTGATAAGAATATATAATAAATGAGAATAACACATTATTACAGATAGATGTAAATGTTAATCAAAAAGTGAAACGTAGACGTTTCGAATCCATTTACCAGACATTCCCTTGATTATTAAAACATTGATCAAGACGTCGTTTGAAAACATAGTGAGAGAAAGAGAAAATGCTGGTAAACAGCATTTTCTCCTGTTCTTTCCACGTTTTCTACCCTTATTTAGACAAATCCCAATTTTTTAAGTCCTGCTCTGTGAAAAGGTGGCTTAACTCTATACCGCACAATCCCGACTTTTAACGACCCTGAGAAAGAGAGCTTTTGAAAACATTATGGGAAAAGGAGAAAATGCTGGTAACCAGCATTTTCTCCTTTTCCCACAATGTTTTCTACCCTTCTGAAATCAAATTTCAATTTTCTATTCACATTTATTTTATCGTCTGCAAATGCTTTAAATTTGGACAAGTCCAAAATTTTGATGTTTGGTAAAGAGTTAATGCATCTGCAATAAGTACATACTCATGTCTGCGCAGTCTGACATGAGTTGAAACTTTTTTCTTTTTGTAAATTTTAGCCATGTCCAAGGACCATTCACCTCCATATCCAGTCGATTGTCAGATAAAATGGCTTTTATATACAGTTTATTTCATCAGATTGTGGTTAATATGGGGAAATATTTGCCGAAAAAGTGAAAGGTATGCGAAAATAACGAGTGCCGTAAGGCACGAGTTATTTTCGCATACCTTTCCCTTTTTCGGCAAATATTTCCCCATATTAACCACAAGCTGATGAACTAAATTATATATTATATTTCCTCTGATTATTTTGTCAACGAATGCCACTTTTAAAACTTAAAAACTTAAAAAACTTAAAAAAAATAGTTCCAGATTTTCCGCAGGAGGAAAATATTCACTGTGACGGGGAAATAATTCCCCCCAGCTTAAATTACGACATTTCTTTACCCATAACATTTCTAAAAATAGACACATGAAACATAATATAAGTCCTTAATTATGTGATGCCTTGCTATATATAATGTATTATGGAGATGCGTCATGATCCCTTTTGCTACAGCATGGCTCACACAAATTCATTGTGTGCTTTAAACTGCTTGATTGAATGAACAGCCTATCGCATGGTGTAAAGGTCTATTCATAAGAATACAATTACAGAGCTCCAGATAAGAGGGAGTGATGGTATTCTTAATTCATTGTTTCTCTTCCAAACCCTATGTTGTGAGTACTCATTAGAATCGTCTCGATGACACGAGTCTAATGGATTCTAATGAGTACCTATAACATAGGGTTTAGTGGAGAATAATTGATATTTTAAATTTTGAAATCAAAATCAACCCCTTTATCTGGAGCTCTGCAATTACCATTAATTTCGGTAACTTGAGTTCTTTGCGACACATTCACGATCCTGTACAACCAGTACGGCTGACGTCTTTCCAAAACATCGTGGAAAAACGTGTTATCGCTCTTTATGACCCATTTCTCCTTTTGTCACAATGTGTTTAAACGTGGTCTGGTGCAAATCGTATTTATGAATATCGTCTGTATTAATGATTGACATACAGGTGCACTTATCCCTATACAAAGGCTATTTTAAAATCTCAATACAGAGCTCCAGATAAGAGGGAGTGATAGTATTCTAAATCCATTATTTCGCTTCGAAACCCTATATTGTGGGTACACATTAGAATCGTCTCGATGAGACGATTCTAATGAATACCCACAACATAGGGTTTAGAGGAGAACAGTTAATATTTTCAATTTTGAAATCAAAATCACTCCCTCTCTCTGGAGCTCTGTTGACAGTAGTAAAACCTGGGTATGTGCTTACAAAACATGCATTCATGTTCCGTTGAGTTTGTTTGCGACTTTAAACTTCCTTAATGCTTCAGACATTGAGAAATATTGAAAAAAAGACATTGATCTGAGGAGAAAAAGGAAGGAATTGCTGTAAAAGGTAGGAATTTACTCCATAAATTGTATCGTTGTATCAAATTGTATTTGAGCAGTAATATGGCAAAAGGGGGCTTAATGCATCTCCGTGATGCATGATATCAAGCTCTTCAGGACAGTATTATGGTACCATAAAGTCCATTTTGTCTAATGGCCGACTGAATCAGGAGGGACACTGGTCCTTTGAAATGCAGAAAATTTACCAAATAGCAAAAGTTTTAACACAGGTGAGCCTGCGTGTGTTGATGTGGCTTGATATTTTTTGCAGATGCATAAGCCCATTTTTCACAGAGATTGAATCATTTACATAACTTAGAAATTTCACGCTCAAAACATATGAATCATGCTCCGTGAATTGGAGGTTTAATGCATCTGCAAAATGTACCGACTCATGTCTAGTCCCCGCAGGTTGACCTGGGTAGCAACTTTTTTCTTTTGGTGCATTTTCTGCATGTCCAAGGACCATCTACCTCAGAAGTTTGTAGGTTTTAAGACAAAATTGATTTGATGAATCTATAATCATAAGATGGTGTGCTTGGTATAATGAATTTCGAAGATGCATTAAAACCCCGTTTGCCAGAGCATGGCTCATTTATATAACTTTAAATTTTCATAATAAATACATATGAACCATGCTCTGGCAAAAGGGGGCTTAATGCATCTCCGTAATCCATCATACCAAGCAAGCCATCACATACCTACGGATCCATAATAGCCACTTTTTTTAACAACTGACTTATTCATGAGGTAGACTGGTCCTTGGACATACAGAAAATTGACCCATAGCGAAAAGTTTCGGCCCAGGTCAGCCTGAGCGGACTGCGCAGGCTGACCTGGGTCGATACTTTTCGCAGATGCATTAAGCCCCCTTTTCACAGAGCATGGCTCATATTTAATACATTTTCATACGTAATAAGAATACAGTTTTATACCCACCTAGCTTATACGATAAGAGGGGGACCCCCCAAGATTATTTAAACACTATTTATTTCAGACAGCTATTTTAAAATTACGTATAAGAAATATCCAATTGCAGACCACACTTTGGTCTTTGGTCTTTTTTATTTCACGTTTTCGGCACAAAAAAATGAACTGGTCATGCACTGTGAAATGGGGGTTTCTACAAAAAGTATTGACCCATGTCGACCTGTATCGAAACGTTTTGCCTTTGGTATCTTTTTTGCATGTCAAAGGACCATTCTACCTTAGGAGTTAGTCGGTTTTCAGACAAAAAAGATTTTATGGATCCATAATTATGCGATGACCTGCTGCGTATAGATGCGTTTAACCCCGTTTGCCAGAGCATGGGTAAATTGTAAACTCGTTTCTTTCAAAGGCTGATAATACAATCAGCTGAACGTCAGAGAGATTTTATGTTATTTTCGGAAAATTGACACGTATGTTTACAAAAAATAGTGTTGCATACATGAAGTGCGTGGCACGCTCCTCCAAAATAGATGCCACACCGCTTATTCTTTTTTTCTGTGCTTGAAGAAGAGTAAAATTCACCATCTTTGATCCTCTGCTGTATTTTATTGGCAAAATAGCAGCTTTGTTTCTTTTTTCTATCAATTGTATGCCCGATGGCCGACACGAGAAGTTTAAAAATGACAGCTCAGCAAATTGCATGTTTTTTTCCTGATATTCCACCTTAGGCCCTAGATACAACTAAATCTTCCCTTAAAAATCACATATAAAAAAGGTGTGTCCTTGTTGTAGACCATGTCCCTTTATATTGTGAAGGGTTTAATAAAGTAACAAAACTGTACACACTTTCCACAGAAAGAAATTACCCAGTCAACACCAGACACATAAGTTAGACCTATCCTCCCTCTTTCTCTGATAAATCAGTGCAACAGAAGTAATTGCTTTTAATTTTTTTGAAACCGGACTTCTTTTTACGACTACGGCCAGAAGGCAGTTCGCAGTGGTGCAACACGTACAATGTTGAGTAATTGGTTGATTAAATAGTTCGTCAGTAGGGGTGTCAGCAGAGCCCAGATTTCTGTACTTTTCTTTCCTCCTTCCTCATGCAGAGTTACCCATTGTAAACACATCGTGCTATGTTATTATAGTCCGTATTTTAATCTTTTCTCTCCCACTCCAAACAACCGTCGTACACACATCGTGCAAAGCCGGATTTAACGTTAATAAAAGTTTCCTTGTCAAACTGATTTTAAAAAATCAAATTGTGTTTTTTTCAGAGGCATTTTTGGAGAAGAGATATCTCCATATCGGACAGTGTACATTCAAGATCAGACTGCACGTTCTGTGCAGTTTGATCTTGATCTATTCCACAAACATACAAGTAAGGGAGAAATAGGTGGTGCACATGTTTACTAAGTTTGGTATCATTCGCTGTTCGGGGTAAATAGATGGTAATTAAATATCACACTGATGGTTTGAAATCATTTTCAATGAAGGCCATTCTTGTAAATAAGATTATCTCCCTCGCTAGATGAAAACTAAAGGTAACCAAATAACACATTGGTCTTTAAACTGTATTCCTTTGTTTTTATCCTTGAGTCCTTTGGGGATGTTGCAATAAATGTAATTTGATTTATGATTACATGCAAGGTCTCCATGTAATTTTAAAGAATATTCTGTTCTCTATCATTAGAGAAATGTGTATATATCGATTTGTAACCAGATTTAGTTGAGATATTACCTCAAGAACATATCTGTGTAGTGCAAGAAAATCAAGGATAAAATCAAAGTAAACACACTATCAGGGAAATAATTGAAGAATGGCCCTCATTGTTATGACACAAACATGCAAGTAAGTGAAAAAAGGTGGTGCTTGTTTAAATCACATTCAATGTTTGATATAATTCGCTTTTAATTTACATTTATGTAAGTTCGGGATAAATAGGTGGTACCCAAATATCACATTGAATGTTTGATATCATTCGCTCTTTTACACAATGGGGGCCATTCCTGTAAGTCAAATTATCTCCCTTGCAAGATAATGACTAATTTTAGGTAACCATATAACAGATTGGTGGTTTTTTATCCTTAATTCCCTTGGGGGATGTTACAATAAATGTTATATGATTTATGTGTACAATTCCCTAATAAGTAGTTTAAAATCAAATACTGTTTTCATATATCACAAAAAGCATATAAAATTGCAAACCAGTCTAACAAAATATAGTTGAGATATAATCTCGAGAACATGGCTGTGTAATGCAGAAAAACCAAATAATCTCCTTATCAGGACCAATGTAGTTCTGTAGACGAATCAAGGTAAAGAACTGAAGATTGGCCCTCATTATGATTGTAGAGAAGATAAGTGGTGCCAACAGATATATCACGTTAAATGTTTGATATCATTCTCAACTATTATCACACAAACAGGTAAGTACGTGGAAATAGGTGGTGTCTCTATGTATCACACTAAATGTTTGATATCATTCTCCTTTACAACACAGTTGACCTTTCTACAAAAGCGAGTTTGGCACGCCCACCTCAGTCACGCGGTATTTTGGTTGCTTTACCCGACAAATAGAAAATGACGTCGAATACACAGAGAAAGAGACTTTATTTTTAGTCGTATTTTAGCTGGTGTTTCGTTCTAATTGACCTTTCTGCCGATTTTGATTGACATGTCATATTATCCTATCAAACCCAGTATAGAGCGCCATGTAAACAAAAAGGTTGGACAAAGTGACACCCTTTACTATTGTAAAATAACATTTTTTTTTACTCTAAATCAGATAAGATTGTAATATAAAATAATCATTTCAAAACGGATTTAAGTTGCAGATATGAATCATGTGGTATGGTAATTGTCAGTAAACATTATATATCCTGAACGGAAAAGTAAATTTATTCATTCCAAAAACCTAGCTCTATGTAAAATGTCGCCGGTAGAATATACCAAGATTCCGAAAAACCAGCCGCTCTTCTAAACAACAGAAAAGCAGATTTTATTAAGCTTTCGGGAAAGAAAGAGCGATTATGCCAAAGTGTATTGTTAAAGTACCTTTATTGAAATCAGACTGAACGAACGTCTTTCAAATTAAAAACTATAATTCGTTGACGGTGGTAATCGTTCAAAGGAAAGGAGCAAACGGGAAAAAGTAAATTGCATTGACAGTCACTCATCAGCTTGTTTCATAAATATGTTGGTATTGTAACCGTCATCCTTCAATTCTTTTTGCAAAACTTTTGGGAGCATCCATATTTTATTTATATTTCATTAAAACGATTACATATGACTGTTAGTACCACTTTCGCCTGGTTCGAAAGATTTTTTGTTTTCCCCACAATCATGATAAGTACGCTTCCATTATGACAGTATAATCCTTAACAAAACTATTTTCAATTCGAACTAAATCGGCAACGTAACAAGAAAAAATACCTTGAATAATGCTATGTTTTTGAGAAATCGAGAAATTTAGAATAGCTCAAATACGTTCGTAATTCCATGTTCGGTCACAGCATTTAAAATAAAAAGAAATGCTTGCTGTCGGCAACATATATAATTAATAAGAGGGGAAAGGAGCATAAGTTCTTAAGACATTTCTTCAGTATGATATTTCAATATGATAGCAAAACATATAAGAAAACGATTTACGGTTTAACCCTTTACCACACAATCCCGTGCTTTAAGGACCTTGAAGAAGGAGACTTTTGAAATCTTTTCTTCTTTTTCTTAGATGTTTTCTACCCTTTCAAATACAAATATCATCACTAGAGCAACGTTTAATTTGTGGACTGCAAATATTTCAAAATAGAGCGATCTTATGTTTTGTTGTCTGATAAAGAGGGACATAACACCTCTAATACCTGTTTTAGTGAAAATTAGTAAGTTTTATCGTAAGTTATCAATAAAATGGTTTGTCCTATTTTTAACAAATGTATGTTGTGAAACTTTTTTTATGGGGGGGGGGATGTTTGGTCACTTGAAGTGATTTTAAAGTTAACACTAATTTAGAATGGACGTGCATTTATCAATCATGTGACGATCGTGGGGAAAATAAACAACCGTTTGAACCAGGCAAAGGTGCCATCAACAGTCATATGTAATAGTCATAAGGAAACAGGATTGTGAATGCTTCCTAAAATATAACACAAGAATCATAGGACGACGTTTGCAATGTCAAATCATTTATGAAACGGGATGACGAGTGGCTGTCAATGAATGTACTTTTTCCTGTTGCAATGTCAAATTATCTATGAAACGGGATGACGAGTGGCTGTCAATGAATGAATTTTTTCCTGTTGCTACTTCGTTTCAACGATTTCCACTTCCTATGAATTATGGTTTTGAATTGAAAGATGTTCGTTCAGCCAGATTTCAATAAAGGTTGTTTAACAATATACTTTGACATTTATATAAATCGCTCATTCTTTTCCGAAAAATTTGAAAAAAAAAAAAATCTGCTTTTCTGTTGCTTGGTATAGGGGCTGGTTTTTCGGAATCCTGGTCAATTGTACCGGCGATATTTTACGTAGATGTAGGATTTTGGAATAGATAAATTTATTTTTCCTTTCAAGTTATATGATGTAACAGTTAGCTGACCACATGATTCTTATCTGCAACATAAATCTTATTATGAACTGGCAATCAAAATCGGCAGAAAGGTCAATTATGAAAGTAGAGGAACATAGGGGGTGCCAATATATATAGTTTATCAAATGTTTCATTTCAATCGCGATTATTATTACACAAACATTTAAGTGCGGGAACATAGATAGTGCATACATATATCACAATGAATGTTTGATATCACTCGCTTTTATTACACAGTAATGTCAGTGGTCTCGCTCTGTTTGTCTGTCTCTCTGTCTGTCTGTCTTGAAATTAGATGTAACAAAAATATTTAATGACAATTCTGAATGATTATCTTTCGCTTACCATTGTAGCGTTACCATGCCAACCGTTCAACCAGATAGTTTTCGAGAATATCGTGACGAAATTCTCCGAGAAACGGACGTTCCAATCAATCAGAAACATCAACACTGGTTTTTGATTCCGGCAGTAAGACTTTTCTTTTCTTCACTTGAATTCATATTTTAGAGCATATTTTAAAGAGCTTTCTGAGAAGGTGATTTAATAAATTATTACATAAAATAACAGTAGAGAGAACAATGTGTTTTTGGAATTTTTGGGGTCGTTACAACCTGCTTCCTCGTATTATTAATGTACGTTTTTCAAATATTGATCCCATAAGCGCCCATCATAGCAATCTTTTCAGCCAGTGTAAACCAAGATCATTCTGCACTAAACGTTCAGTTTTATCTTCGATCTACATCATCTGCTCTGCTAAAACAATAGATAAAAACAAATACAAAATTGCAATGGAGCCGAGCTCTAGGAAACAAGCGTTACTGCATATAAATAATATATCGTCGGTTTACTTAAAAAACCTCGTAACTGCAGCTTGTTTCAAGGTTTCGAGGTTTTTGAAGTAAACTGACGATATTAAAGCAAGACGGTTATCACATAGTTATGGATCCATACAAATAATTTAGTTTTACCAGTGAATGAATCTGGAGGCAGAATTGTCTTTGGACATACTGAAAATTTACAAACAACAAATTGTTTCGACCTATGTCAACCTGGAAGTACTGCGCAGGCTGACATAGATCGATACGTTTTGGAGATGCATTAAATTCCTTTTCCACAATATGACTCAATTATTTGAGTCGTATTCCCAGACTGAAAATGGTTTGGATTTATCGACATTCTTGGGATTCGACTCAGTATTACTAGAACGATTTGATTTTTGATATGAAAACAGGTACTGATAATGGTTGTTTACTGCTTTCTCGAGAGACGAAAGAATTTCAAGAAAAATATTCTTGGGGGAAGACCAGCACCAGTGAAGTAAGTAAAATCATTTGTCCAATACAATGTTCGAGGTTTTGTGACAATGTGACATAGACATGTGTGGTTGGTTCATATTTTAAATAATGATAATCACTAAAAAGAAAAAGAAAAGAACACACACTCACGCGCATGCACGCACTCCTCGCGCCCAAACACACACATCCACCCATCAACCCGCTACATACATCCCACACCCCCTCCACACACGCACCAACGTATCCACCAGCATCCACATCCCACACACCAAATCCCACATTACAATCACCCACACACCAACACCACATACATACCCGACCAACCCCCAACCCACACCCCCCCAACAACCTCCCACCCACACTACCACCCACCCACCCACACCCCACACACTCCCCACACCTCTCCACACCATTTCCCGTACATAAATATTTTTTTCCTATCAGCCATGAGAAACGTGCATCACAGAAAACATTTTTGCTCAGAAAAAATAGTGTTTCGAAAAAACTGATGGAGTTGACGAAAAACGAAAAGTTTTCTCTTTGAAAAAAAAAAACATGCCAAAACCCTCACGGATGCACAGATGGAAAAAAAGTATGAGTATGAGTGGAAAATGCCTCCAACTATAAAGTTCTTCATAGAATAGTAAAGTTATGAATTTCCACTTTAGAAATAAGGAAAGAACGATTTTAGATTAATATTTCAACCACCAACAACATCGCTGATCAAGTATTACGATTCGTCCAGTATTTTTTCGCAGTTTGGTGACAATCTTTGCCATTATGTCCCATTTTCAATTGCTGGTAATCTTCATTTTCTGCTTTTCCCACAACATTCAGAAACCTTTCTCCAAAGGGTTATGAAAACATGGGGTTGCTAGGTAAAGAGCTGATTTATCAATTTATTTATTTAATTTCATTTTTCAGACCATTCAGTTTTCTTGACGAGTTGTCAAATCGATGGGGGATTATGCTTGTGTTTGGTTCGGTGACTGGAAACATTATTCAAATGACATTGAAAACTTTTTCAGCCAAGTTCCCTGTATGGGAGAAAAGTAAGAGAATATTAGACTTATAACTCTTAAGCTTTTTATTAACAGTTTATTTTATTGTTGGTTTTTGGGAAAACAGGTATAAAACCACGAACAGTGATGAAATAATATAAACGAGTTAGGTTAATATAAATCTTACTTGATAAACCTTTCATTAACACTTTATATTATTGTTTGTTTTGGGGCATACTGGTTTAAAACCACGAACCATGATGAGAAAATATAAATATTGTTGTGTTGGGTTTTTCAATCATCTCGTAACGGTACGAGATTTAATTTTTTTATCCAAAACACAAACAAAAATATAAACTGATAATGAAACGTTAATCGAGTTAGGTTTATATATTACCCCGTCACGATACGTGATTTTAAACCTGTTACCCAAAGCATAAACGTAATATAAACTGATAATGAAAGGTTTATTGAGTGCTTCACTGCACCATGAGTATTGTTCTTTACCTAACAATTTGAGAAACATTCCTGTGGTTTAGATACCCTGCGAAAAGGGTAACCAGTATTTTCTCCATTTTCCCACAGTGTAAAAACCTTATCAACAACAAAACCCTTATTTTGAGTTTTTTTAAGCAAATTCCTTCAATATGGACAAATCTGAAATTTTTCTCGTTTGGTGAAGACCTAATCGTTATGCTGCTAAGCGCCACACAAGGGCCTTTTGCGGTCAGTGTATATTAAGATCAGCCTGCGCAGATCTGTCTGTCTGACTGCCTGTCTGTATGTCTTTTTATTATTACAATGTATTTTTTTATTTTTCTTCTCGCTCTTTCAAGAGAATGTAATAATGCAAATATTTGTCTCCATTTCCAGTATTCTTGGTTTATATTTTAAGTCTGGAACAGACACTTATCTGCTATCCACTGTTCGCCAGTATGACAACCCGGCACAAACTTGTTGGGGGTATTGTAGGCTTGTTGTATTCGATTGGCTGGTAAGTAAAGGATGGATGGTTTGATAGGTAAATGGTGGATGTGTCGATGAATGGATGATTGGATAGATGTATGGATGTATGGGTTGATGAATAAGTAGATTGATAAGGTGGATGGGTGGATGCATTGATGATTGGACAGATCGCTTGTTAGGTGGATGTATGAATGCATAGACGGATAGATGGATGGACTAAAGTTGTAAATGTTTCGTTGGGTTGTTGTTTTCAATTGGCTGGCAAATGAATGGATAGATGGAATGTTAGACAAACGGTTGGATGGATGAATGCGTAAATGAAGAGTGGATGGCTGGATGGAACAATACATAGATGCAGTTGTAGGACTGTTGCATACAGGATTAATGGAAGGATAGATGGCTGGCTGGATGGCTGGCTGGCTGGATGGATAGATGGGTTTGATTGACTGAATAAATGGATGGATTACTCATTGTATTTGGTCCTATAAACAGTTTTAACTTTTTTTTCTTCTTTTCTGTCCATTATGTAAAGATTTATTCAATTACAAGTATTGTAATCAAGGATAATGGTATAATTCTTTACGCATAAAAATCCTAAAAAAATGTCTGTCTGTCTGTCTATCTGTCCTGTCTGTCCCTTTGTTTCTCACCTGTATATCACTGTCTGTATGTCTGTCCCTCACTCTCTCTTTCTTTTTCCTTCTCTCACTATGTTTCTATCCCCACTCTCTCTAAACAGATCTACGAGCACACTTGTCCATGTATTAAACTTTTTTTTTTGCCTCACTTTTCAGGTTTGTCTTCGAGATGTTCTTCGTCATACAATTCGGGAGATGTTATGCAAAGTATCAAGTGGTAAGGCGTATGTTAAGGCATTCAAAGAGCTGATTTCTAATGTGTCATTTCATTGGTCTAAAGTTTCGGTAAAGTGACCAATGAACTAGATCGGCATAGTCAAATATTTATGAGATTGTAATTTTGTCAGCCGAATTCGCCTGGTACATGTTTGAAGTTACATAACATCTTCAAAGTATCGCTGGTGACCAATTATAATAATAATAATAATAATAATACTTCAAATTTTGTGCAAGAGCTGCCTACGTATGGGCGATTGGTAACCCGTTAAAGCATCGTTATAAAGGTATAGAGTACTGGTAAAGTGACAGCGCGAGACCAAAGCATTGCGTTGTAAATAATTTATCCTTAACACTCATCACCGCTGACAAGGTTGTGGCAAAAGGAGAATTGATCTGAACGAGCAATTTCTCTTTTGGATGCAATACTTTTACATGCATTTGTGTATATAACCTTAAAACCAGATGATAATTTATTTGTTCGACAAATGTCTGTTAATTCTTCTTTTGTTTCGTGTCAAGAGATAATAAGTAGAAATCGCCAGCTCGAGGCTCTCCGAGGACTGATAGCCATTGCGACAGGGTTCATTCCTCTCTCACTGCTCATCTTTTTTCTCGACTATGTTCATGTGGGAAAGCAGCTAGTGGCTCGCGAAGAATATTGCCCAAAATAGTGGTGGGAGAAATTCTACGAAAGCATGGATAGAGGCCCCGGTTCGTCGCGAAATTACTGAAATTATGTTTAAAACGGCGTAAAACACCATAAAGAAGCAAACTAAGAGCTCGTTCGATCCATCAATTCACAATCTTAATTTTACTTTTTCCCTCTTATTTATAAAATTAATACGTTAATTATATACTTATGTATTTTACGGCTGAAATAAATGAATCGTATGCGTATAAGATCGGCCAGGACCGGGAAAAAGTCGTATCAGACAGTATGAAATACGGTCCCAAATTCAGTATGCGAATAAACTTTTCATAATTGCAATACTTTGTGTATTTGAGTCATGCTCTGTGAATAAGGGATTAAGGCATCTACAAAAAAAGCAATCCACACAGGCCGACATGGGTCGAAACTTTTTGCAAGGTATATATTTTCTGCATGTCTCTAAGGACCATTTCACATCACGATTCAGTCTATTTGTTAACAAAACGAGTCTGCTGGTTACATAATTATATGATGACTTACTTGGTATCATAGATCACAGTGATGCGTTAAACCCTCTGTTAGAAGAGAATAGCTCATTTGTAGGTTTAATAATAAAAGAAATTTCAGATGCAGTAACTTTTAATGGTCTTGATTGGACAGGTTTGACACTTCGCTCAGTCTTTGAAAAGTTTTAGATGTTGTTTGATAGAGTTGTATGAAATGGGTTGAATTGAAGATCCTCCAATGATCATTTCGACTATCTACAATAAAAGCATGAAATCTTTTATTTGCAGGAACATACCAATGTTGCGGCACTTATGCTCATTCCAGAATTTCCTGTGATGCTTTGCAACTTTCTGTTGATAATAAAGTTCTGTCACAAACTGTACAAATGTATAAGTCGAAAAAGATATAAAGATACTGCAGATGTAAGTAAATGCATTCATTGATTAATTTAACATCACCAAGACGACCATGGCGATTAATGAATGAATGAATGAATGAATGAAAGAGTGAGCGAGCGAGCTAGTGAACGGACGGACTGACGAACGAAGGGATGAATTTGTTCCAGAAAAAAGAGGGGGCTTAATTCATCTGCAATAAGTATCGAACCATGTCAGTCTGAGCCGTGTCCCAACCTTTTGCTTTTGGTAGACGATTATAAGACAAAATGGATTTAATAGATCCCTAATTATGTCATGACTTGATTCGTATAATGCATCACGAAGATGCATTAAACCCTCTTTCGCAAGAGCATGGCTTATTTTTAATTGACTCAAGCCATGTAAGATAAAATTTTGATCAGCAGCAGTAGCATCATCATCATTTATGTGATTGCATTTTTGTTGTTGTTGTAGGCTAACCTGAAACTTTGTTCATCGCATTAGATGACTTACGTGAGAAATCTGTTCAAAGGCCAAAGTGGCTTGGAAGAAGAAACCCAAAAGTAAGTTGAATCATCATCATCATCATCATTACCACCACCACCACTACTAACCCCATCACAGTAAAAACCACAAAAATGTTGGTATTTTCGAGTGCTTATTTAGGAAATACCTCTGTTACATTTTCTTACTTTTTTTTAAAAAAAAATCTGGTTAACTGGTTAATTCTCTATTACATTAATTCATTTCCTCTTTTATTCCATCCTCTCTCTCTCTCTCTCTCTCTCTCTCTCCCTCTCTCTCTCTCTCTCTCTTTCTCTCTCTCTCTCTCTCTCTCTCTCTCTCTCTCTTTCTTCAATTTCTATTGCTCTCTCTTTCTCTCTCTATATCACTCGCTATCTCTTTCTCTCTCTCTTCAATTTCTATTGCTCTCTCTCTCTCCAATTTCTGTCTGTCTGTCTGTCTCTCTATCTCTCTGTTTCTCTGTCTCTTTAATCATAATTTTTATGCATTTTTCAGGTTGACAATCAAAGAAAGATTTCAGAGAAAGGTCTTTAGGACAGTTCCGGGATTTCGACTTCCTATATCCATCCTCATTACAGTATTTATGTCCACGATAATGCTTTACATGGTATGATCGACAATTATTTGAGTTTTGCTCTGACAAAGGGGGGTTAAATGCTTCTCTGTGATCCAAGTAAGTCATACATAACAGTTGATCCATTTGGCCCAATTTGGTCCAACAGGCGACTAAATCGTTAGGTAGAATGGACCTTCGACATGCAGAAAATGTATTAAAAGCAAACAGTTTCGATCAATGTCAGTATGGCTCACTTCTTTTATAACTTCCACTACTATCTGTAATTCCACAGACACTATTTTTACTACAGCAACCACTACCTCCACTTCATCTTCTTCTTTTACTACATCAAACTTTTACAAGAACTTCTAATACTACTCAAAGGTTTCCTAAATTAAAAGTAGTGCAATCTCTCATTGGCTAGGCCCAATCGTATAGCCACTGCGTTACTTTATTAATCCTTTATAAGGCTAAAAATGTTATGCTTAATTTTTTTCCGAGCGAGTTTGATAAGATTTAGCTGACGTTACAGCAGATGTTTAATGGCTTTAATCACATAACTGACTCTCAAGAACGATAAATTAACACTTTGTGTGTAACCAAGGTCTACATGTACATGTGTACTGAAATTTTCACGAATGACACTTATTCGGCTCCTTGACAGGTGTGTATATAGTTCTAACGAAAGTTTCATAACAGAAATTTTATAACAAAAAAAAATGAAGTAACAGATCGAGAAGAATGCGGAGGAGAAGACAACAGCTTTGATACAATCTAATTATAACAGCTAAACTAGTAAGGTAATCTATGTCAGCAACATTTCAGAAATGATGGATGAGTGTAAAAAAATAGTAATGACTATCTTACACTGTTAAAAAACAAGAGTAGTTACTTAATAAGATTAGTAGATTCCTATGGACTGCTGACGCTTATTCCATTTGATTTGAGCCATGCTTCGGCAAAGGGAGATTAACGCATCGGCGTGATGCATTATACCAAGCAAGTCATCAAATAGTTATGAATCCATTAAATCCCTTTTATTTTACAACACGCTGAATCCTTAGGTAAAATGCTCCTTGGACATGCAGAAAGTTTACAAAAAGGAAAAATAATTTTTTTTTTGATCCATGTCAGCCTACGCGGACTGCACAGGCTGATCTGGGTCGATACTTTTGTCAGATGCATCAAACCCCTTTTCAGAGAGCTTTGTTCATTTGTTTAGCACTTCAAGTGCAAACACAAGAGGAGAACATTTTTTTCAGGTTGGTCTGCTTTGTGCTGGAACAATGGAACTGTTGTCTAAAGGGTTGCTTCAGGATTATGCCGACCTTTTCACTGGTACGAGGTTTCTTCATCATCACCTTGCAATAACTTAATCAGCAGCTTACAATCATCGTTGGCATCATCATCATCACCATCATCATCATCATCATCGAAATCGACTTTGTTGTCATCGTCGTCATTATAGTTGTCGACGTCGTTCTCGTCGTCCTTATCATCATCATCATCATTATCGTGTTCATCGTTGTCATGATCATCACCAACATTATCGAAATCGACGTTGTCGTCATCGTGGTCATCATAGTCGTCGTACTCGTTCACGTCATCATCATCATCATCATCATCATCATCATCATGAACGACAACAAAAACAACAACAAAAACAACAACAACATCATCATCATCGTCGTTGTTGTCGTCGTTGTCGTTCTCCTCCTCCTCTTCCCTAACATCATCATCATCATCATCATCACCACTATCATCATAATCGTCATTGTGGTCATTGTACACGTCGTCGTAGTCGTCGTCGATGTCATCAATAAAATCATCATCATCAACATCTTCTACTTCTTAAAAGCATTTGCAGATGATAAATGAAGTAATATTTAAATGACGGGCTTTGTATCAGAAAAGTTTTAAAAAACTAGGAAGCATTGATGGAAATGGAGAAAATGCTGGTTACCAGCATTTTCGCCTTTTCCGACAGTGTTTTCGAAAGCCATTTTTTGCAGGGTCGTAAAATCTCGGGATTGTTTGATAAAGCATTTAAATGACACGATGGAAATGACTTTTAAGCAGAATTTGGAAAGATAAGAAAATTCTGGTTACCAGCATTTTGTCCTTTTCTCACCATCAATGACAACTCCATCATTTGAGCCGCATTTAATTTGTCTGCAAATGCTTTTAATTTGGACAATTCTAAAACTTTGTGGTTCGGTTCGGTACAGAGAGAGAGAGAGAGAGAGAGAGAGAGAGAGAGAGAGAGAGAACACTTTTAATCACACATTGTTTAGTTGGCATGAAATTTCGCTGTATATTTTCAGCAACAAACGTGATTGCCTCTTTATCAACGTTCGCCAATGGTACAAGAAACATCGTCCTATTCGTTAATAATTATACGTAAGGTTTGGTTTTCATAAAATGAGTTAGGTACAGATGGAGCATACAAAGTACTTAACATAGAATAATGTCACTTTAGATAAAATGAAGTAAATTTTACCACGCATTGTGTTGATAGAGACAAATTCACTTACAAGTCATGTTAGAATTGATATTTTACATTGAATCCCTTTCAAAACTGAAGCCTTTCATGAACGATTTTTCAAAATTATTGGTAACTACAAAAATAGCACACCGAGTCCTGAAATATGTAAAATGTATGGCATCGTATTTCTCATAATCTAACTGACAGAACTATACGAGTCAACCATTTCAGGCACTGACAATTGACGATTCACATTGAATTTTTCGCAAAACCGAAGTCTCTTATGAACGTTTTTAAAGAATTATTGAGAAGTAGCACGTCCAATGCTAAAACATGTAAAATCTATGACAATTTTCCATAGTCAAATAGAGAAAACTTTGCGAATCAATTAAGGCACTGACAACTGACAATTTACATTCAGTTCTTTGCAAAAGGTTTCAAATTAAAAATACCTTTTTGCCATTGGCATCATTTAAGTAATACGAGGGCTGTTCGATATGTAATGTGTATTGTACCACAGCGCGATAACGCTTTCAACGATTTCGTGGATGATGATACGCTTGAATAGCTCTATTCAATACCTTTCCAACGGTATAAACACGAGCCTTTAGCTCCACATAGTTTTAAACTTATAGTCATTTCATTAGAGCTAGTCGTTGACCACTTTTGTAAAAATGGTTGGAAAACGGATTAAGAATATTGAAGAAATTAGAGCTTATATAAAAGTTCGCACAAAACTCGGTCATTCGGTAATGCAGATTTTTACTGAATTGGGGGAAGTTTATGGGTCTGATAAGGTATCTTATGAGACAGTTCGTAGGTGGAGAAAGAAATTTCTGACTGGCACAGAGTCCGTCAAAGATGCAGCAAAATCTGGCCGACCTGTGACTGTAACAGGCAAGGCAAATGTCTCAAAAGTCAGGGAAATAGTTGAAAGTGATGGCAGATACACGATAAGTGATATTGCCAACGCTGTTGGCATATCACTATCGCGGGTGCATTTAATTTTGAAGCGTATTTTGAAAGTACGAAAGATTTCTGCCAGATGGATACCGCATATATTGACAGATGACCAAAAACGGGTACGAGTACAAACCGCTAAGCAATTGCTCAAAATGTTTCCCAAATTCAATCAAAGACAATTTGCAAACATTGTTACTGGTGACGAAACATGGGTTCACTATTTCGAACCAGTAAGAAAAATTGGAAACAAAATATGGCTAACTAAACACGGTAGAAGGCCTGTATTTGCCAAAAGAAGCATAAGCACAAAGAAGGTTCTTTATTGCATATTCTTCTCATGTGATGGTATAGCCGTACAAATTCCGGTGCCGAAGGGCAAAATTGTTACAGGTCGGTATTACCGAGATGTTATACTAAAAAAGCTCAAGAAATATTATCTTAAACGACGCCCTGTGTCAGGATTTAGGCATGTTCGTCTACTTCATGATAATGCTCCATCACATACATCTGAGCTTGTGAAGCAATTTTTGAAGTCGGAGAAGGTTACTGTCTTGCCACACCCACCATACTCTCCAGATCTAGCCCCATGCGACTTTTTCCTTTTTCCAAAACTTAAAAAGTTCTTATCTGGTCGTCGTTACAAGTCCCGACAAGCCCTTGGCTCAGCCATCAGTCAGTGCCTCAGAGGTCTACCTAAATCAGCGTACCGTGACGCATTTCAGAAATGGATTCAGAGATTGAAATTATGGATTTCAAACCGCGGAGAATATTTTGAAGGGATGTAATGTTCATTTCACTATTTGAGTCGAATGCTTTTGAGATATCGTACAATACACATTACATATCGAACAACCCTCGATAAATGACGTTTTCAAAGTGACAGCCTTTTGAGCTCCTTCTATGCCGAACACGCACCATGAAAGCGTCAATAACATTAGCACTCACTCCAGTATCAATCGTCTTGATTTCACGTTTAATGCTGTTTAATGACATGTCTGTGCTAAATGAAATTACACCATTTTTATACATGTATATATATTTTTATCTCTTTATCTGAAATTAAAAGCCATACTTTAGTTATACAAAAGTCTTGCCTTACTTTTCGGACATCATTTGTTGCCCTCGCGTCGTCGTTGTGCAAAAACTTAGACATTTTGTAATACCTCTACTATTATTGAAGATATGTACTTCAAACCTGGGCAAGTTATTAACTATCAAAAGGGAATCCACACAGCAGGGACATGCAACCATCACAATAATTTTGACACACATTTATGTCCCTTTTTCGACTTAGAGTTTTCAAAAACTGTGATTTTTTATAATATTTCTGTTATTATTAAAGATATTTACTTAATACTCGGACAATTTGTTAACTAAAAAAAGGAAGAACCATTTTAGTACGGCAGATAACATCAAAGAAGATCTACACTGAAACTTATTTTTGCCCCTTTTTGACTCACAATTATCACTGAAAATCAAACAACTGCAGTTGAGCGTTGGCATCCGAATGCGGTGCTCTTGTTATTTTTTAGGAGAGATGTACTGAAACTTTACAGAGGAGACCGGTCTTTCATCCCGAAAACTGTGATGTCCAACTCGCCCAATGTTTACATGGTTTGTAGTTTTGGGTGTTTACATATATTTCTAGCTGCATATTTGTCTTTCATACGACCAAATATCTATGCAATATCATCTATGCAATATTTATTTCTTAAAATACTACCGATATTTATGTAATAGCACGTGTAGCCGGAACCACTCTCGCTCATTTCCATATGCTACTAAATTCGTGTTTGTCATTGTTAGAAGTGATAAACACTAGCAAAGAAGACGTTAAAGAAAATAAATATGAAAAGAACATAGTGTTGTCTTATATGAAAAAGATCTCTAATCGGTGGTCAGATTTTGATAATTGTCTTACGAGTTAAAGTTTTAGCGACCCTGTCGAAATAAGCTTCTTCATTTGAGGCACAATTAAAATATTGTCTGCAACTTTCATTCGTAAAATTTGCGTTCTAAAAACCGATTTTTGCTCAGTTTTTCTATTTCTATCACATAACTACCCTTATGGCCTTGTAACACAGCCATTGCGAATAATCTTATCTCACACACGTTTGAGAAAAGAAGATAGTGCCGTATTTGGTCAACGCTCTACAATTATACGCCTAATTTCTAAAACATTGCTGACCAAGATTCCTGTACTATAACTGCCAAAACTGATGATCGTGACAAAGTTGCATATTGTAGCATCTTTAAATGTAAAACAAAACCATTATATGCAATTTCCTTTTCGGAATTGATTTTTGCCTGTGATATAATCATAAATGTCAAAAAAGAAACAGGCTTCTATTAATTTTCGATACACATGTTCAAGTAAGCCTATTTTTTGACACGTCAAGAACAGTAATTCTTATTTTTGATACAAAGAATCTGACATTCATTGGCTTATGAAGTAAAAATTAAGCATTTCGTTAACAAAAAATGTCATAAAAGTAACACTAGCTGCCAAAAGTAAACAAAATGGGTGAAAAAATACATTTATTTTTTTTTAAATCTTGCCATTTAAAAGTATGAAAGTTATTGTGAATATGAAAATCTAATCGGTCCCAGTGTTAGTCGCTGACAGAAAAATTAACTTCAAAAATAGGTTAAAACCTGCCAGGTCACTGTATCGTTTGTTTACTTTTTGCCTGATTTTGAAATTCTTTTTTCAGTCAGCTACTAGCACTTGGATTGACCACACAGTAATAGATTGTCATCTGTTAAATATTTTCCATGTTTTTGAATTGTATGATTTAAATTCAAATGCAATTTTATACCTGCTAAAGCATTTAAGCTTGCCAAAGGCTCGCTTAATAACACAATAGTTTGTAGACTCGGTTCATAAAATGTTATTTCAGACATCACCTTATGTCAGATGCTATATAGTGCGTCTATTAGACGTTTTGGATGAATTACTACTTTTGATTTAACCCTTTTCTACACAAAAATGTGCTCCTGACCCAAATGCAGACGGACAGTGAAAACATTGTTGGAAAAGGAGATGTTTGTACCGAGTATGTTCTCTTCTTCCAAAAAATTAGTTTCAACCTTCCTCAGACAATTTCCATATTTCATCGTCATTTAGTTTTGTGTTCAGATAATGAGTCCCTCTTGCTCTGAGTATCTTTGATTAGATTTCTTATTTTTCTTTCAGTAGTTTCTTCAACCCTATTTAGGAAATTTTCTTTCTTTCTTTGTTTCTTTCTTTCTCCTTTCTATCCATCGTTTTGTTTGTCATTCTGTCATTTTGCCTGTCCGCCCGTTCGCACTCCACCCCGTCTTCTGTCCGTCTTTCCTGACTAAATGCATCTGATAAAAGTATAAACCCAGGTCAGACTGCGCAGTCCGCGCAGACACCTGCGCCGAAACTTTTCGCTATTGGTCAATTTTCTGTATATCCTAGGACACGTCTACCACATAATTAAGTCGGTTGTCAAAAAAGTGGCCATCGTGGTTTCATAATAATGTGATGGTTTGATTGGTATAATGGATCACAGAGATACATTAAGCCCCCTTCTGCCAGAGCGCAACTCATTCATTAATCTCTCTCTTTCAGGCTCGGGGTATGCGTTTTGTTGGAAATGCAATTGCTGGATGATTTGGGGTGAGTATAACTTGGATAGACAGATATATGGAATATTATGTTGTAGTAACTGTCCTGGTGCCTGCCATAAACTCGAGCAGAGTAAGAAAAAACGATATCATGCGGGACAGGGGTCGAGCCAGATGTCAGTTTTGTACGCACCGGTAAAAGATCAAAATTTATTTCAAAGGGAGAACATCATTGGTAATATTGCCACTAGTGAAAATACCACCGATGATGTTTTCTCATTGAAATAAATTTTGATCTTTCACCGAAAAAAGAAAAATAAAATTTTCTATTTTTCGTGTTTCTAACCCCCTTTTTTGTTGGGATTTTTATTAAAACCAAGAATATTTGTTTCCTGTAATTCCCCATGGCGTACCCTCTCCACGTAAGAAAGCATTAAAATATTACGTAAAGAGCGAGAAATGTAGGGTAAATGCTCCAAAATTACGTCATATTTGCATCTGGTTGAATGGCACGCGCTGTTTACTTATGTAACTAGTGCACAGGAACTACTGTTTCTAGTTGAATGGCATACCCTGTATGCTAAATTTCGATCTTTCACAAAAAAATATACACACACCAAATATCCTCGATGTAATTCTTCTCTACATCGAAGTAGGCAAATGACCTTGTCAAAGCAGTGACGCACTATAATTCATGAAATATTCCAAACCTAAAGTTAATATAGTTTAAAAAAATATGAATTATATTTATTGAGACAGATTCTGATGTTCTTTGGCTTTAAGGATAGCATTTTATCAAACTTCTCCAGAAATAGTGTTAAAGCTCGCTAATGCATGATTTAAAATGTTAAGGTTTTCATTTTTTTCTAGACTCGTTTAATAATTAACAGAGTCTATGAAATCGGCAAGATTTATTACTAGAGCATAGAATATGAGCAACTTTTCACGAAAAGATTTGACAACTGATTGAATAAAATGAGCCAAGATTATTGATTTCATGGATCGATAATTAAATGATGACTTGCTTGGTACAATACTTTACTGTGGTACAGTAAGCTCACTTGTATCAGAGCGTAGCTCAAATGTATGTCTACTTTTTGATGTCTCCCCTGGGTCCGTAATCACCAACCGTTCTCAAGAATGCTCTCAGTCTTATTCACCAAGATTTTCTAAATTTGAAAGTAACACAACTGCTGATTGGCTAAACCATTTGGTTTAGCCAATCAGGAGTTGTGTTACTTTCAAATTTAGAATATCTTGAAGAATACGACTGAGAACATTCTTAAGAATGGTTGGTGAATACGGGCCCTGTTTTCACACCTAGAAAACCATGAATAAGAGTTGGACTTTTGCATTGCATGAGATTCGAAATCACAGACTTTCTGGTTCCAAATGTTCCGGTAACTCTACCATTCTATTCCATTTCAGGTACGGTGATTGTCTACTTCATGATTTTCATCCCTCTTGGGGCCACCATGGTGGTGTTTCGGTACTTGATACGTGCGGACAAAGTAGACGATCTCTTTGAACAATTAGAGTGGATTCTGTAAGTAAAACATTGATGATCATGATAATGATAATGACAACAACGACTACGACTGTAACAGCTGCAGCAGCAGAAACATCAGATCTATAAGTTCATTTTGCCCCTTGATTATAGATTCTCAGTGGAATGTTAGGTTTACCACTTGATAATAGGCACTCAGTCTGCATAGTTATTCTGCCATTTGATGACAGTCACTCAGTCCGCATGAGTGCTTTTCCATCTGATGACAGTCACCCAGTCTGCATTTTTTCAAACACTTGATGAAAGGCTCGCAATATGTATTTTACCATTTGACAATTTTTCAAAAGCCTTCTTTCTCGGGGTCTTTAAAGCTCTGGATTGTGTGGTGAAGAGTTAATTCCGATTGAAGCTAATTGTTACCTATAAAGTCCTAGCTACCTGGTGACCAGCATTTCCTCCTTTTCCCATAATGTTTTCTACCCTATCAAAGACAAATTCCATCATTTGAGCAACATTTGATGTTGCCGTGTTCAGGAGGTTTTTATTCGGACAAGTACAAAATACTATCGTTTGGTAAAGAATTGAAAGGAAAACCCATACCAGAAAGACTGGTAACTCAATTTTTTTTATACAATTATGCCCCTTCCTCGACTAAGATTCGTTTGACTTTAAGGCTAACCAGCTGTAAACTGTTCGGGGTCAAATTGCAATAAAATGTAATTTAAATGAGAGAAAATTCCAGTTGATGGTTTAAAAAAATGTTTTGTAAAACAAGAACAACAGTTGACATACTATATTGAACACATTATCAGGATCATAATAATATCCATACTTTTAAATGTTAAGAATTAAATTTGTTTGCAGGTTGACTCCCGGGTTGCATACTTTTGGCCGCTATTATGTGTCATTTAAACGAACCCGTAGCCGAGCGTTGACACCCGCATACGATAATCTTGCTTTTTCACAGGTACCCAGTTTGCATGATAATTATATTCCAACTACAAGTGCGACTGATCGGCTGTTTTTTAATCCAACCAAAACTTGAGGAAAGTGACCGACAGAAGCCCCTGGCCGTTGACAACAGAAATGTTTACGACATTCTCGCTTTTTTCATGATGTTTTTAAATGCGAGCATTGGCATGTTCTTATTTCTCAGAAGGATTCTCACGGGTGCCCTTCTTGGCATCTTTCTAGCCCCTCGAATGGACAGATGTCTTCTGATGAGCGGTTATGAAAGTATGGATAAATGTAAGTAGCCACAATCTTGTCCTTGGTCAATCCGTCTGTTTATCCAGGGCCATATTAACCAATCATTCTTAACCCTTATTCTGCTAAAGAAGTGAAACGAAACTATCAAGCCGATAGTCAAAACCAAAATTTTGCTATGTCAAGATTATTTTTTGGGAAAGACATCTCCTTATCGGACAGTATAGATGCAAGAAAAGAATGCATGTTCTGTGCAGTCCGATCTTGATCTAGGCTGTCCACAAAAGGTGAATTAGTCGCGCTTAGGGGTTCAGAATATGCTCTAGTTCATGCATTAAGGTAAATTATCGGGAAATAATGATGGATGTTATGGTTTCTTAATTCATGGCTACAACCTGTGAAATTAACCGTTTTTTATAGCAACCAATAAGGAACTACATAGATTCTTGCGCGCTGTCAAACGTATCAGATCTATTTCAGACGGTGATTAAATCCAGTAATCTAGAAAAAAATCCTAAATTTTCAAAATGTTTATTTATCCTGCTTTATTCAGGTTTATGAATTTTGTTGGTTCGTTGTGTAACTCCGAATTAAAATAAATGGCGGATACTGATGACACTAACGCGGAAGGATATATTTGGAAATCAGAAGATTACAGATTGAAAATATGTCAATTTGAAATTTGTCTTTTTTTTTTCAATAATTTACTTTACATGGTTTTCTCTCAAATTGATTACAGTACAATTCTGTCATAACTGTAGTCTTTACCAACTACCTGATTTCTTTGTGAATTCAAAATACATTCTTATATTGGAACGCGGTCTTATATATGGGAGAGGAGGTACGCCACGGGGAATTACGGAAAGCAACTGTACTAGATTTTGATGAAAGCCCTAACAAAAAAGAGCTTAGAAGCATGAAATAAAAAAAATATTTTGTTGATGAAAATCGAAACTAATTTCATTTCGTGAACACTATACGGTAATATTTTCCTCGTGGCTGCGCCACTCGTGAAAATATTACCGTCGATGTTCACTCGTCGAAATAAATTTCGATGATTCGAAGAAAAAAATAAAATCTTCTATCGGTCTTATGCTAAATTTTGACAGAAACACAACTTTTGATCTGCTAAACCATTTAGTTTAGCCAATCATAAGTTGTGTCACTCTCTAACTTAGAAAATTCTTGAGAATAAGAGTAAGAATCATCTCAAGAATGGTTGGTGAATACTGATCTGTTTATCTGTCAATCTCATTGTCTATTATATTCTACTACCTGCTTTTCTGTTTAACTGCTTTTCCGTCTACTAGCCAGCTCGTCTTCTCTTCCTCTTGCCGGAGAGGAAACACACATGACACACATAAAGAGTAACTCCCCTGTTGATATGGCTTATTTCGGTCTTATTCAGGCTACGTGAACTATATAGGTATGCTAATGGTTGATGTTGCACACAATAACCCAACGATGAGAGTCTTCTGTCATATCGTCAAGCAGTCGGTTCACCTGAGGAATGACCCTTATCGGAGTACAGTCGAAAACCCTGTGTATGTTTCAAATGGTGGGCTAACACGTACTGAAGGAGGTAAATTGTACAGATCATGTTTTGATATGATTGTCATAGGAATGTGGTATTAAAAAGTTGGGTTTGTTGTTGATGATGATGATAATGATGATAATTATGATGATGATTGTAAATTTTATAGATCATGCTTTGATATATTTGTTATAGGAATGTAGTATTAGATGTAGGGGTTTGTTGTTGATGATAATGATGATGATTATGGTAATGACAACGACGACGACGATGATGATAATAGTGATGTTGGTCATGGAGATGCTTCTGCTGATGATGATGATTTTCGTTGGGGGTGGAAGTGTTATTGTTCGTAAAAATGATGATGATGATCAATGGGACGATTCCATTTCTCTCATGCATTTTGTTTTAGCTTACAAAATATCGAAGATGATAGAAGATGGTTCCAGTTCATACTCCAATTATTGATCTAATGATGATGATGATATTATTATTTTTTTTTTATTTTTTCAGTCAAAAAATTTCAAAGAGAATATGTTTTCTAGTTTAACACTTCGTTGATGCTGCTGATGATGATGATATCATTTCTCTTATTTCTTTTCAGTCAACAAACTGTCCAAAAGAAGATGGTTTTTAATTTACACTCTTATAAAGAATCCGAAGCTGGCCGAACACCGAAAGAAGAATTTTATGACAAATGGCGTCAGTATTAATGACGTCAAGATTAATGACTTCAAAAGCACATCTCCTAAACAAGAAGTAGATCAGGATCAAACCGGAAGTTTGGTCTTACGCTGTGGTCAGAAGCGGAAACTAACAATACCATCAAATATTTCCACAAACCTTGCCGCAGCGGCTCTTGTTCTTATGATTGCCTTTTTATATATGGGCGTATCACTTTTAGCACGAAATTTGTTTCAGTAAACTTTTAAAGGCCTAGTGGGGCCAGAAAGTCAAGAACATTGGTGTTTAAATCCATTTGAGCCATGCTCTGCTAAAAGGAGTTTTAATGCATCTCCATGTGCATTGTACCAAGTATGTAATCAAATAACTATGGATCCATAAAATCTATTTTGTCTGATAACCGATTGAATTCTAAGGTGGATATGAGGAAATTTACAAATCACAAAATATATCGATCCGTCTCAGCCTGCGCGGACTGCGCAGACTGACGTGGGTGGACACTTTTTACAGATGCATTAAACTCCCTATTCCCAGAGTATGGCTCATTTAATTTAAAATCATTTTTATTCAGAGTATGGACAGTATTAAAGGTAAAACTCTTTTATTGTACGGTCGGTCCAAGTCTTAGTCGCTGGCAGCAAAATGAATTTCAAAACTATCTTTTGTTAACTTTTTACGTGGTAAACCAGGTATACTTTGAAAATGAGACCTTTATGCCACATCTTATCAAATGCTTGACTAATGTCGGAAAAAAGCATACTTATTTCAAGGCCATTATCTAAATCCATTATCTAAAGCACTGCAAATTTTATTGTACAAGTATGTTTGATGACGACACAAATCTGTCTATGGCAGTTGATACCCCAATTGTATCTGGGGCAATTTTACAATCCAACATTGTGAAGATTAGTAAATGGGCCGACAGATGGTTGCTTAAGTTTAATCCCTCTAAATCAAAGTCCTTATACATTTCTCGCAAACGTATCAAAACTGCTCATCCAGTTCTAAATATGTCAAACGTTGTTATTCCTTCAGCTCAATTTCACAAACACCTTGATATTTATCTGTGATGGAACCTGGGACTACCAAATTCAAACTGTTGTTGAAAAGGCGTGGAAAAGAATAGGTGTTTTACGTCGTTTGAATTCCAGCTTGATCGCCTATCACTGCAGACTATAGCTTTGTCTTTTATTAGACCTATTCTTGAATATGGAGCGTTTGGGATAACATGTGTGAATACCAAAAGGAAGAACTTGACAAGATCAAAACGAGGCAGCCGGGATTGTAACAGTATGTACAAAACTCGTGTCAATTGCAGACCTTAATCTTAATAGGGAATCGGGCTGGGAGACATTGAGAGAGCGCAGGAACAAACATAAACTCATTCTTGTTTTCAAAATGGTAAATGGTCTTGTTCCTAACTACTTATGCTCTCTTGTACCAATCACTATATACTCGCCTTAGAAATAACTGCAGCGATCGAAAACAACGCTTCTTCTTGAAAAATATTGTAGAATTTCCTTTTTGTCGTTGCAGGACAATAGCATCTAACAAACACTTTTTCTTTGATTGCAGATTTTATCGGAATATCAGGACAGCATTGTGGCAATGTATTAGCGACATATCTGCTTTTTATAATTAAAACTGTCTTTTTTGGTGACAATAAACTCTGCCTAAAAGAAAATGAGAAAATGTATCACGCAGTCCGTGTTTACATTGAAAAAGTGGGAGATTCGCTTGAGCTCAAAATTGTATAGTGTTGGATCTTTTGTTGCTCTCTTCTGACATTGTACTGCCGCGGACATGGATGCATATACACAAGCTTATTTATTTCTTTTTCATTTTTTTTTGTTGACTCTGCTCAATCACAAATTATCAGTTCTTCTTTCGTTTTATTTTTGGTGTCAATCTTTTATGTTTTCACTATCAGTTTAATATTTTGAACTTTGTTATTCTGATTTTGATTTTATTTAATGTAGCTGATATATGACGTGTCTGTTTTAGGGAGCGGAACTATATAAGCTTTTATGCTTTTATTCCAATCCTCTTCATATTGCTATTGTTGTACTTTATATAATACATGTATATATATCGAATAGAATATGATTAAACTAAAAATCAATGACATCACATGGCCTTCAACATGCGAAAAGGGACATTCGAACATTTGCGTAAAGCGTCGTCTCGGATCATCCTGCGCAGTCCACGCAGGCTAATCCTAGACGGCACTTTGCGACCATGTTAGATTTTGTCCTACAGTAGACTGGCACAAAACAAAAACTTACATAAGAACGGAAAGTGTCGTCTCGGATTAGTCTGCGCGGAATGTGCAGGCTGATCCGGGACAACATTTTACACAAACGTCCGAATGCCCCTTTTCGCATGTTGAAGGACATATATGAAGTACAAGCAAACGTAGAATGTAATAGAGCTGTATTTGGTTGAAACTCTGTAATTATACGCCTCATTTCGAAAACATTGCTCACCAAGATATCTCTTTGAAATTTACTGTCAAAATTACTGATCGTGACAAAGCAGTGAATTTCATCATCTTAAGAGTCAAAGAAACATTATATCAAAGTTTCCTTTGAGCTATTTTTCGCCCGTGATGTACAATCCTGCCTGGTGTAAATTTCAACACACATGTGCATGTAGGCCTATGTTTGAACACACTGTGAACTATAACCCTTGAGTAATAAAAACAATTTGACATTTGTTGGCTTTCGAGGTTAAATTCTACTAGCCCTTAGGCGGCTTATCACGATTTAAGGACCTTTTGCAGACAGTGTTGACCAAAACCAGAGTGCACACAACGTGTAGTCTGATCTTGGATCTACACACTCTGATGTGGAGATAAAAACTTCGAAAAAGTAACATTTGGGTTTTCTACTATCGTATTGAAGATTCTATTAAACCTATTCAGCAGGTTAATAGTTAAACACGTCAACAAAAAGTGTTGTTAAGCTCGCCATATCTCAAATGCCGACTCTTCTAAGATCCTCTGTGCGTCTATTCAATAACAAGGGAATGAAATGCAATAACACAATACTTCTTAACAGAGAATGTTTTAAAAAGAAGAGGATTATACATTTCAGAATATACATGTACCTTAAAAATATTATATTCTGGAGTAAGTTTCTGTTTATAACATGATAAGTGTTACTTTATGTTCTATTGGTCAAACGGCTTTACCTATAACAGGACACGTTTTCACTAACTATTCTTAATTTAATTCTAATTCTAGATTAAAAAAAAAAAAAAAAAAAAAAAGAAAAAAGAAAAACAGCTTCTAATTGGCCAAAGCATTTGTTTTAACCGATCAGAAGTTCTGTATTACTTTAAAATTAAAAAAAAAAAGAAAATAAGTCAAATTATGTTTTTTAAGAATGGTTGGTGAAAACTGGCCCAGGACCCGTATTTACCAACCATTCTTACGGAAATTTTAAGATCCTTTGACTTATTCTTATTTTTTTTTTCTAAATTTTAAAGTGATGCAATTTCTGATTGGCTAAACTAAATGGTTAAGCCAATCAGAACTTACGTGACTATTTAAATCGAGATAAAGAGTAAGAATACAATTTAGAATGGTTGGTGAATACAGGCCTCTACACACATAACACACTGTCTTGACTGTACAATATTCTGCCTGCAACATGCGAAAAGGGGCATTCGGACATTTGCGTAAAGCGCCGTCCCAGATCAGCCTATGCAGTCCACGCCGGCTGATCTGAGATGACATTTTCCGTTTTCAGGTTATTTTCTGTTTTGCGCAAGTGTACTGTCGGACAAAATCCAATGTAGTCGTACAGTGCCGTCTCTGATTAGCCTGCGTGGACTGCGCAGGCTGATCCGAGACGACACTTTACGCAAATGTCCGAATGCCCCATTTTACGTGTCACAGGCCATATTATCATATTTGTTGTTTCCGTGCAATATATGGGGTTAAAAGCAAGGTGCCAAAGTAAAGTCATTGAATAAGAGCCATGTTCTGGCAAGAAGAGGTTAATGCATCTCCGTGATGCATTTTACCGAGCAAGTCATCACCTACATGTAGTTGTGGATCTATAAAATCCATTTTGTCAAATAACCGACGGGATCTTGAGGTAAAGTGGTCCTTTGAAAAGCAGAAAATTGATCAATAGCAAACCGTTTGGGCCCTGGTCGGCCTGCGCAGGCTGACCTGGTCGATACTTTTTCAGATGCCTTAAACCCAGTTACCACAGAGCATGACTGATGTATGAATGTCTGTCTGATTTTGTCGAGAAATACTGCACTTTATTTCCTGCTTTTCGGTAGTTTATAATATAATGGTAGATTATGGTTTTATATTTCATGGTTACGACCAGTGAAAATTACCGATTTCATATTTTCTAACTCTTCAATTGAAGGCTGAAACAGTAGTTCTTGCGCACTAGTTACCATTCAACGTGTGCTATTCAACCAGAGGGAAATATGAAGCACTTTTCGCGCATTTACCCATTAAAACAACATACCAGAAATACTTTAAGTATCCGGAATGTCAATGGATCTATGTAACATCCGAAAATAGGGCTACTTTTAAAAGGATCAATAGTCCAGTTTTCCCTTCATCCGTACCCCTACAGCACATTTTAGATTCGGTAATGTATATTTTGTACAAAATTGATCTCGTTTTATTCACTAACCAAACTGGATCACATGAAATTTGGAAAAACACGAAAGTAAGTAGGGCTACGCTTGAGGTCGCCCTAAAGGCCTCCATTAAATATTCCGATTTGCCTGACCCGGGCAGGCAATCCAGACTATAACTACATTCCTAAAATACATACACAATAACTCAAAAGTCCATAATAAGCCTATGCATTTTTTGTTGTTTTTCTTTTTCATATATTTTTGTGTATCCATAAATGACACAATATCGATCGTTAAAGTGTATACTTGGCTGTCGGTCATGTTTACAGATTGTTGACTGATTGGCATTAAGCAACTATCGGGTGATCCATTGATAAAATCCTTCAGCTGCATTACAGTGGGTGATAAGCGCCTACACGGTACGTCTCTTTGCCGGAAGAACACCTGCTTTACTGTCCTTCAAATTGTAAGGCTCAAATAAAAAAAAAAAAACATAAGTAAACACAAGTCAATTTTTTAATGTCCTTCAAATTATAAGGCTCAATTAAAAAGTAAACTCAAGTCAATTTTCTGTCGAAATATTTCAAAATCCATTTCGGTTGACAAACAGTTTGTACATTGAATTTTAAAACATAGTCTATCGATTCCGTCGGCAGATTCCACCCACAGGATGTTAGATGTGAATAACTTCGCTGTGATTGTTGATGTCATTGCTAACTGAGCCACCCGGGCGCCGTCATGTTTAAGATTGTGTGACTGACAGTGCTTCAAAATGGATCCTTGATACCGAAGAGGTTAGACGTAGTTACGAAACTGTTACGAGTGGATTAATCAATTGTATGGTAGAGGAACTTCCGTTGTCTTAGGGTCACAGCTGTTAAATATGTCGACACTACACGTAAGATAATATTTTCAGCAGGAAGTGGACCTTGACTTATTTACAGAGTTTACCGTAATTTCATTACTACCGCAGTTATATACTTCAAGATGTAATAATCAGCAGCAACTTCCGAATGGTATTGCCTGGCATACAGAAAACAAGTTGTAAATGGTAGCCAATTTAAATTTGTTCCCCATACCTCATGCACCAACTTCATTGGAACTAACAAATCACTCTTAAAGCAATCGGTATGAGGCAATGAATCGCTAAAATTACCAAAATACACCCTATCGCTTTTGCCTTCCTTTGTGACCTTAAAATCGTCGAAAATGCCGACATCATATGTGCCATTTGCATGCTTCATCTCGATCCTCAGTTGGCGGCCTTTTTTTAAAGTCATTGTTTGTATGTGTTCGAGTCCCAGCCAAATGTCGTCTTAGAATGCACAAAACCTTTTTTATATAGTCTCCTTGGTTTACCCGAAATTGTGCCTGCCCTTTTCCATCGAAAAATGGTGGCCCATCCTCAGCCGTCTGTTTTCTGGTCACAAAACACTGCAATAGTTTCGTTAGTTTCGTGCAGGTATATATCTTGCATCCCAGTTTCCAAATTCCGGTTGCAAATAAAGTCTATTTCTGGATGAAGGTAAGCCATGTTGTCAGAAAGAACTTTGACCTCAGACTGTGTTTTGATCAAAGAATCTGTCGTACAAGCTAGTGGAATCACACATTTTTGGTTGATTTCATCTTGCATATTTTCTTGTACTTTCAGGATTCTTCGCTTCAATTCAGACTTTGAAGTGTCAACTACAACTTTTACCATGGTCCTTGTCTCATCAAAACTTTCTTTTTGATGGTCTGCAATCTTTTTGATAGTTTTCACAATTTTTCTGTGCAAGCTACTGGCTATGTTTTCAACTGTCTCAGCCAGAATAACCGATGTTACATTTTCTTTAAAAGATTCAATATCTTTGAGGACTTGTTCAGACACTGTCTTTACGTCTCGCTCGTACTCGATTTTCTGCTGAATTATTTTCTCGTTCATCGTCCCTTTCAACACTAAAAGTTCATTTCGAATTTTCATATTCATGCTCTTTTCTATTCCAAACGCTTTAATCACGCGTGAACATGGTTTAGCCACTTGGACATACTTCTCGTCTTTACTACCATCATGTATGGCACTGTGGAAATTGCTGTCTTGGACCCCCTTGCTCACTTCAGGAGAGACTGTAGTTGTTACAACTTCGTTGGCTAAGAGTGCCGTTAGATCTTCCTGAAGCATACTCATTTCGGTGCGAAGAGTGTCAATTTGACGTTGTAAATGCATCTGAACTTGTCGAAGCCGGCTGCAACTTGCTTGTACCAAAAAAGATCCACTGAGCAACAAAATAAGCCATAAGACTTGTATAGTTAGCTTCCGAGAGGAATCCATTGTGCCATGTAAGATAGACGTCAAATGTTGTTATAAATATTCATCTGGGTTTTAGTGTAACAGTTTGAACCTTTTTTCCATGCCAAAAGGATTTCTAACGGCATAAAAGTTTTTCAAGAACATCAAGGGGTAGGGAGCCAATGCTTAGTCCAAGCAACTGTATCTTTCCCCCACAATCAGTTCCACGTTTTCTATAAATTTTAATTATTCACTTTTTTTCTTTACATTTTTCTCAATTGTGCAGTTTTTACTTGCATTTACCTAAAATCTAGATTCGCATTACGTGAAAAAAAGTAAATAGATAAATACCGGATATACCCACATGTGTTTCTAATTTAAGATTTTTCCGCATAGGCCTATAGTTTCCTATCAATGCCTCTACAGAAGAATATACTTCAAAACAGCTTGTCAAAGACAGAATATTCTCATTTAAAATAATTTCTTGTTCGCAACATATTTGTCTAGACTGACCCTAATCGAAGATTTTTTTCTTAAATACAAATCAAACTCATCTTCTCATCATTCTGTCTATAGTTTTGTAGAAGCTATTTTGTCTGGTTGAGGTTTACAATGCTATGGAGAAGGGGTTTCTGACGATTAAATTCAATTACATGGTTAATTTATGACGAACCTTTTTTTCCCCAAAACAAAATTCCAAAATAAACAGTTTTGTAAACGGGCAGTCTATCATTGTTCTCTGTATGAACAACAGTCAACACCCGATTCAGTCGGATATAGATCTGCATAGATCTATATCCGAGATAACGACACTTAGGGAATAGGGCGACGTTGGTCTTTTTTTACGTCGGCATAGATTTCCTGTTTGCATCAGTGATGTCTTGGATGGCCCCCAGAGAATGAAATGCATCCTCTATCAATCGTAATCTGTGCAACCTTGCAACCGTCTGGGGCAACATTTGGCATGAAGATACAAAAATGATTATAGTTTCACTAAATACAGATAAAATTGGTCAAAAACTGGATGAAAACGAGTAAAGATGTATCCTTAAATCTTGTAATGACATGAACCACTTATCAAATTTCCTGTCACTCACTGACTCTTCACCGGCCAAGGGAGAGAAAAATGATTTTTTTTGGAACCTTAGATTGAGATCAGAATGAAAGTTCTAAATGCAGTCTAATCGTGGATGTACACCTTCCTTCAAATTCTTGCCGATCCCAGTAGAGATTTGAAGCCAGGAAATGGTCAAAATCGGCGGTTCGAATCCCAATTTCGGCAACTTTCTTTCCGATGATTGAATATGGGCATTTCGACAGGATCCGTTCTTCTCTCACCGCTGATAATTCTTTCGACTATGGTTATGTTGGAGCCGAGCCCGGTAGCGTACAAGACTTACAACCAGGGGGTCGCTGGTTCGAATTTCTACCTCGACGAATTTATTTCCGGAAATAGATGATTGTCGTTGCGACAGGATTCATTCTTCTCTCACTGCTGATCATTGTTTCGACGATGGCTATGTGAGAGAGCAGCCAGTTATTACGAACATCGAAGTTCGCAACAAATGCATAGCTGAAATACAAACCGCATCTGGCGGGATTCGAACCCGTGCGGAAGAGATCCTCGTTTTATTGAGGTTTAAAAGACCAACACCTAAACCACTGAGCTAAAGAGAATTCTCTCCAACGCAGTTGTCAGGTGTTTATTTTATACGGGATAAGGCTATGCAGTAAGGAAGGAGTGATCGCCCGTAACACAGTGGCTTGGGATGAATATTGTCCAAAACTCCAGAAGGGCATGGTTAGATTCACTGGCCGCTGCAATATACCTGGAATAACGTTGAAAACGGCGTTAAACCCCAAACTCCGAAAGAACGAAAAGAACGAATAAGCGAACAAACGAAAGAAAGAACGTACGAACGAACGTACTGACGAATGAACGAACGAACTTACAAAGAATGAAGGAACGAACGAAGAACGAATGAACAAACTTCAAAACTTCATTCTCAACTATTTGACCGAACGACCTCTTTATTTGTAGTATAATTAAGTGTGTGTATGTGTATAGTACGATTTGAAATAATAACTCGTATGGAAACTGGATAGTAAGCATGTACAAGTAAAGTACGATTTGAAATAATAACTTGTATGGAAACTAGATAGTGAAGCATGTACAAGTATATAGTACAATTTGAAATGATAACTTGTATGGAAAATGGATAGTGAAGCATGTACAAGTGTATAGTGCGATTTGAAACAAAAGCTTGTATGGAACCTAGAGAGTGAAGCATGTACATGTGTATAGTGCGATTTGAAACAATAACGCGTATGGAAACTGGATAGTGAAACGTGTACATGTGAACAGTTCGATTCGAAACAATAACTCGTATGGAAACTGGATAGTAAGCATGTACAAGTGTACAGTACGACTGAAATAATAACTCGTATGAAAACTGGATACTGAAGCATGTACATGTGTATAGTACGATTTGAAATAATAACTTGTATGGAAACTAGATAGTGGAGCATATACAAGTGTATAGTACAATTTGAAATAATAACTCGTATGGAAAATGGACAGTGAAGCAGCCGTTCTGATTGCTCATATGAAAACGTGTTTTGTCATAGGTTGGGTTCCAGTCATTTTTTTTTCCCTTAAAAAGAAATTAAGACGTTATCTGTCAAAAAGGAGGCGATCTGAAAACATTGTCGGAGAGAAGAACATGCAGGACATCAGCAGTTTTCTGCTTTCCTACTACGTTTTCTGTACTTTCAAAGGTCAGATTTCATCGTTGGGTCATATTTGATTTGTCGTCTGCAAGTCTAAGATTTTGTCGCCTAGTGGAGCGTTAACTCTTTAACACGCAATCCCGAGTTTTAAGGACATTCAGGTAGAGCCTTTAGAAAACCGTGTGGGGAAAGAAGAAAAAGCTGGTAACCAGCATTTTCTCCTTTTTCCACAAGGTTTGCTTCGCTTTCACAGCCATTTGCCATCATTTTAGAAAGCCTTTAGAAAACCTTGTGAGAAAAGAAGAAAATACTGGTAACCAGCATTTTCTCCTTTTCCCACAAGGTTTTCTTCCCTTCCACAGCCAATTACCATCATTTTAGAAAGCCTTTAGAAAACCTTGTTGGAAAAGAAGAAATTGCTGGTAACCAGCATTTTCTCCTTTTCCCACAAAGTTTTCCTCACTTTCACAGCCAATTACTATCATTTAATTTGTCGTCTGCAAATGCTTTCAAATTAGACAAGTCCGCTATTTTTTCGTCTGGTATAGCGTTTGCTCTTTATCAAACAATTTCGAGTTTTAACGACCCTTCGGAAATAGCCTTCAAAAACCTCGTCGGTAAAGGAGAAAATGTTGGTGACCATCATTTTTTCCTTTTCCCACAAAGGTACCTACACTTTCACAGGCAGTTACCATCATTTTAGTTTTAATTTAATTGTAATTTAGTTATACTCCTTCGTCGGCAAATCCTTTCAAATTTTGAAATGGCTAAAATTTTGTCGTGTGGTACAGTACTAAACCATGATTTGTTTTACCTTTATCACTTCAGCTTCAGAGTCCAAATGAGTAGTTTTTGTGCATGGTGTAATTATGATCAGACAGTCTTGAGAAGCCCCATGCCAAGGGTCAACGGCCCTGACAAATGGACAGTACAACTGTAGGCCAGATGATTATGTGCTGTTACAGCTTGAATGACAGAGACAATATTTATTCAAAGTCTCCGGCCCATAATGCCAATGACATACACATACAGATATATACACATATAGAGTGATTTGCATTTTAACTTTTAAGAAGCATGTTAACATATACCGCTATTTCTAAAATTTGTCAATGTATTTTTGTTTGGTAGTAGACTATAAAAGTTACCTATACCCGTACGTAAATTAAGCTTTCCAGCCGATAGTAAAAACACGAATACAAATTCATTTTTACCCATTTCATCCGTGAAGATGTTATTTCATTTTCTATTAAGTCTCCAATTAAAAATTAGCTTTATTTTTACTTTAAATTCACAAAATTGATAAGGAGGTGTCACTGCCCGGCGCACGACATTTTCTCCATATACGTTTTTGTATGAACTCCAATCATGTACGAATATTTTCGTTATTTGATATTATTTCTGCTTCGTAATGCTACTTCAAACTTATATTTTGGAGATGAATATCATCTTATCGGACAGTGTAGATCCGAGATTAGACTGCACATTCTGTGTAGTCTGATCTTGGTCTACATTGTCTGTAAAAGTCGCGCTTAGCACCCTAAGGATTAAACTCATTCATACAATTTACTGTATTTTCATCTCTACTGTCGTTACGTTATTCAACATACTATCTATCTCGTCTGTAAATGGAGACGAATAGTCTTTCAACAGACAGTGGTAGTAACTCGTAAATGGTAGCCAGACTGCCGACATTGCATTTGCATAATGTACTGGAAGATAGAGATATATAAATGTTTCGTTTCTAAAGCAACTGGCATGAGCTAATGAACCATCAAAATTACCGAAATCAATGTAGTATTTTTCTCCATCACCTCCACTTTCTGACTTAAAGTTGTCGAAAGAGCCAGTTTGTTCAGTGCCATCGTTATACGTCATTTTGATGCTCAATCGACGGCTTTTTTCCAATGTCAATATATGTAAGTGTTAGAAACCCAGCCATAGGTCGTCTTTTGAATACCTAAAACCTTTTTTGTATTGTTCCGTGGTTCTGAATGTATCTACAAATGTTCTTTTCCATCTAAAAATGATAGCCCATCCACCGTCACATAAAACCGAAACGGATTTTTTAGTTGCCGGCAAGAAAATATCATACATCCCAGTTTCCAAACTCGGGTTGCAAACGGAGTTGATTTCTGGGTGAAAATAAGCCACGTTGTCAGAGAGAACCTTGAGCACAGACTGTGTTTTGTTTAAAGAATCGGTTGTAGAGGCTAGTGGAATCACACATTTTTGATTGATGTCATCTTGCATATTTTCTTGTACCTTCAGGATTCTTTGCTTCAGTTCAGACTTTGAAGTGTCGGCAAGCACTTTCACTTTTTCCTGTATGTTATCAAAGTTTCTCTCTTGGTCATCTTTAATATTTTGAAGTTTCCTCTGAATCACTGATGTTGTATTTTCTTTCAAAGACTGCAGATCTTCGAGAAGCCTTTCAGATATTTTCGTTACATCAACCACATTGTTTGAAAGAACCTTGAGCACAGACTGTGCTTTGTTTAAAGAATCGGTGGTAGAAGCCAGTGGTATCACACAACTTTGATTGATTTCAATTTGCATATTTTCTTGCAACATCAGGATTTTTTTATTAAGTTCAGACTTTGAGGTACTGGCACACTGTAAAAATTTCCCGTAAAATTTTACGGGAAAAAACCCGGCAGCTGGTTTCCAGGACAATCCAGTAAAATTACGGGCCAGCTGTTACCGTGCCTCACCGTATATCTACTGTGTTAACCGTAAATCTACTGTGAGACGCCGTTACTGGGAAACCGTAATTTTACGGAAATGTCCTGGAAACCAGCTGCCGGGTTTTTTCCCGTAAAATCGTACGGGACGCGTGTCCCGTAACTTTGAGATAGGCAAGTTTACCGTTAATTCATTACCAGACGACAAAATCAGACTGGTCAAAATAGGAAGAAGTTGCAGACGACAATTTAAAGTGAAAGTAAGTAAAACCAACAAGTTTTCTTTTGGATAGAAAACATTGTGGAAAAAGAAGAAACCGCTTGTTTCAAGGATTTTCTTCTTTTCTCACAGTGTTTACTCTAAAATAACGTTTGGGGTTGTTAAAACCAGTGATTGTATGGGAAAGGGTTAAAATACTTCTGCTCCTGGAAACCAAATGACCAAGCTATCAACCATGGTCCTATCATTATTCTGAGGATATTCATAAGATAAATAAACAATGCAATACTGTAAATAATTGTACACGTCTTTTTTTTTTTTGTAAACCAAACAATTGCACAAGGCTTAATTGCACATTAAATCTTCTACCTTATACATGAACTTTATCATAATTATGTATATGAGTGCTTGGTGAAATCTTATTGTTTCCCATTGAAAGTATCAAAGCAGAGCAAATCTGAAGAATATAGCCAAAGTTAAACAAACTTAACACGCAATGCTCAAAATCATGATGAGGGCATACAAATAATGTAATAGCTAATACATTTGCTATTACATACATGTAGTATTAATTATCTTACCAGAAAGAATTCTAAAGGAAATGTGATAACTATCACAATTTAACTTATACAGAACCCTTCACAATGACCACTCTTCTTTTCGCAAGAAAGCTTTTGGTATACTCAGCAGATGCTGCTTCTTATGCTGTAGTATTTACACTATCAACACATAATGCCCAGATTACATACAACCCTTTCTATATCATAACTATTACAAAATTGTATATCATGTTGGTTGACTTTTTCTATATTTTGGTTTGGCAAATAGATTTACCACTCAGATTATTCTGATAATAAAAAAATCTAATTTCATTTGTCAAATTTCTTTCTTTCCTGTGCATAATGAGTTAATCTTATAGCTGTGGGCAGGCCAGCATAAAAAACAATGCTTTTAATCATCAAGCCTGCGCTGTAATTTTATCCCAGATTTTGTAATATAACTAGTGTAAGACATTTAAAACAATCTCAGGCTTGATACCTATGAAAAAAATTGAAACTTTGACAAATATATGACCTGTCAATACAAAAAGGGACCAACTGGGAACTCAATATAAATAAAAACGAATTAAAAACAGATTCAAGTCGAGACAGTTCAATTTTGGATCTGCTTTCAAAACGACTGTTTTGTAAGGTAGGATGGCAAATAAACATAAAGGAGCCATAAGCAAAAAGTCTCAACCCTGGTCAGGCTGCACTGTTCACATAGACTGGCCAGGCTCATTATTTTTTGCAGTTCCCAGATGGTCCCTTTTAACTCTTTACCAAAGGACAAAATTTTAGACTTGTCCAAAGTGAAAGCATTTGCAGACGACAAAATAAATGTAACTCAAAAATTGAAATTTGTTTCCAGCAGGGTAGAAATGTGGGAAACGAAGAAAATGCTGGTTACCAGCATTTTCTCCTTTTTCCACAATGTTTTCAAAAGGCCTCTATCTTAGGGCCATAAAAACATGGGATTGTTTGGTAAAGGGTTAATGTGAAAGTAACGTTTATTGTCTACAATACCCATCACACAGATTGACTACTATAAAGTCAAACTTTGGCATAACATCACCTTTAGAACAGTTTTAAACATCTGCAACATTTGATGACATTTAGTTCCTTTTTTTTTTTATTATTCATAAACTTAATTCACTGCTTCATGGTTGATAATTAGAGCCTCCTTCAGTCCACTCGAAGTCTGCAATTCGTTTATTTATTTCAACACCTTTTCATTCACATTGGAGTACCCCTTTCTCTTCTTAGAAAATTTTACCATCTCTAACCCTGGATTAATTCCCATTGGACACCTGTAAAGAGAAATGTGTTCAATAACTTACGGAAATTCTAAATTATTCAATTTTTCTCTCTTTACTATTAACATCATATATTCATATACACTTGCTCCAAATTGCATTCTATTGAGTATGTTGTCAACTGAAAGAATAAGGAAGCGAAACTGAAATTTTTAATCGACCTTGAAAGTTCACCACTTCAGGCAATAGAACAGACAAAGATCAGGTACAATCCCCCTCATCCCTGTTCTGTGTCTGCACTGCTTGCCCTTGTCTACTAGTGTACAAATGTTTAACATGGATTGGTTAAGGTTTCAGTTCATTCACTTTTTCAGAGGCATGTAGAAATTTTGCATTATGGATTTTTAGTATCATTTGATTTTATCAGCTGTGAGCAAAGATAAACTAAGGCATCATCCAGAAGAGGTAATTTATGTATTTGGACACATGAATTCATGGGTCAAATTTATGTGGTAGCCTGAAAGTCTAGATCGAATCAGTGATGTATTTAGAAATGACACAAATTATTTTCTAAAAACAAAAGCACAGCATGTAGGTGCTATGCTCTGCTGTGGTTGCTTTATTTGGAAAACAAGATGTGTTTGTGAAACACGAATGCCCCCGCAATGGTATTTTTTTGAAAATTGTGACCTTGATATTTGACCTTGACCTTGACAGATGACCTTGACCTTGGTATGGAAGAAAAGGTCTTACCACAAGGAATTCACCTGTGAAATATGAAAGCTCTATCAGTTACCATTCAAAAGTTATGGCCAATGTTTAAGTTTTTTGCGGACAAACGGAGTAACTGACAAACAGACAGGGCAAAAACTATAATATTATGTCCCTGATCTATCGATGTGGGGGCATAAAAATTAAGTCAAAGAAAGGGGCATAATTATTGTTAAGGTGCATTTAGAGTTACCTGCCTTGATCATATGAGTAACTCTTTTGATCATGAACCATTTATTCTGGGTTTCAAGTAATTATCTTCCCCAAACATCTACAGAATGTCGAAGTTTTTGCATCACACATAACTACCAAGCCAAGGCTATAGCATTATACCTTGTGTTTTCTCCCAAACCAGCTGAACAAGAGATATTCTGATGATAGACCTGTATGCACATTCTGTTTTTCTCTTGTCTCACTACTGAATTAAAAACCTTTTGAAAACATTGAGGGAAAAGGAAAAAATGCTGGTAATCAGCATGTTTCCCCTTTTCCACAATGTTCTCAACCCTATCACAGACAAAAATCATCATATGAGCTACTTCTATCTTGTATTCTGCAAATGCTTTCAATTTGGACCAGTCTAAAATTTTGTCGTTTGGTAAAGAGTTAAAAAACATGATTTAAATAACAAAATCGACACACCCATAAATTGTATAACATACCTCTGAATGAACTCCAAAGTGCATGCCTCCTCTTTTGGATACTGAATATTGAATATGTAGTATGCTCCAAACAGCTGCTCACGTACAGGCTGCTTTTTTTGCTTAAATTCACCAAGGCCAGCAAAAGATGGTGGGTGGGGTTATGTCTAAGAGCACTGGCCCAAAACAAAGTTGAAATATTGCTTATTGTTTCAAAATACGCACTCTATTACCATTTCATGAATGCACGCGATTAATTTGATTCACCATTTGAGCAACTTTCCAGATAAAGAAAAGGAGACGCAGCAAAAATTGGCTCATTCAATCGAAAATAAACAGTTCATTACCAACGAATATGTCTCTTGCTGCAAAATGTTCTACCCATAATGCAACACGTTTTACGGTTAAAAACGGTAACGGTTAGATACGGCCCAATTCCGTAACGCAGGTTCCGTAAAACCTAACTAAAATTACGGTATTTTTTTACAGTGCAGCCTCTTTTACATTTTCCTGTATGTCATGTTCTCCAAAGAACATTTTTCTTACGTCTCGTTCGTACTCAGTTTTCCGATTTTCCAATTCTTCTTTTACCCTCTCCATCAACTCTAAAAGTTCATTTCGAAGTTTGACATTCATTCTCTTTTCTATAGCGAAAGCTTTAATCACGCGTGAACATGTTTTAGCCACTTGTACATACTTCTCTTCTTTACCATCATCATGTATGGCGCTTTGGAAGCTGTTACCTTCGACAGTTTTGGTCAATTCAGGAGAGACTGTTGTTGATGCGGCTCCATTGTCTAAGAGTACAGCTAAATCTTCCTGAAGCATACCCATTTCGGTGCGAAGGTTGTCGATTTGGCGTTGTAAATGCATCTGAACCTTCCGGAAACGGCTACGAGTGTCCCTCGCTGAAAAACATCCATTGAGCAATAAGAAAACGCAACACACCGATGTAGTTAGTGTCCGAAAGGAATCCATCGTGCTATGTGGGCTAGGGGTCCAATGTCATTATGTTAGAATACAAGTGGATCACAACGTTTAAGATAACCCTTTTTCGCTTCCTTACGATTTTCACGGCCCAACTATAGTTAGCTTTTGAAAAACATTAAACAATCAGTAAATCATTGATTGAAAGAATAAATTACTCATTGCAAGAAATTGTCTTTTTTCATCAAAATAATTTATTTTTCGGTGTTTATTATATGTTGCATTTTTTCTGTACCTAATAATTGTTTGCGTATTCATTCCAGCCGGTATTTTTTTTTCAGAGTTAAAAAAAAAGTTGTCAACTCTTTACAACACAATCCTGAATTTTAAGGGTCCTGAGGAAGAGACCTTTTGAAAACATTGTAGGAAAAGGAGAAAATGCTGGTGTAACCAGTATTTTCTCCTTTTCCCACAATGTTTTCTTTCTTTATAAAAGGAAACTTCTGTAATTCTACCAACATTTAATTCACTGTGTGCAAATGCTCTGGGGTTCTACGACACTAAAATGTTGTGGGGGGGGGGGATTAAACTGAAGAGGGACCCTTTATTCTGTCAAATCATTACACCAACCCTTAAATATGGCTTAGTATTGTCTTACTACAGACAAATTTTGAAAATATTGTAGTAAATGTAGAAACTGTCCACAACGAGACCGAGATCAGTCTGCACTTATTAACAGACTGATCTTGATTTTCTTTAATCTTTATCCTGCAGAATAAAAGTGGTGTCCGTGGTTGTGAGGTAGAGCGTCGGCCTCATAATCCAAACGTCCCGAGGTCGATACCCGGTAGCGGCTGTCAACTTCAGGTTTGTTCATTGGCCCACGCATTCGGTGCGAGGACTGGTGTACATGTAGTTTCGAGGAAGCAGAATCGAGACAATTTGTATAAGTTTTAAGAACTTGTTTCTCAATCGATGTAAAATAAGTAATTATGTTTAAACTAAAATGGCTGACGATTACACAAAACTATTTTGGTAAATGTGCAAGCATTGCGCTTGGCTTATATGATACAAACTACTGAACTGATAAAGCGGCATAGGGTGTAGAGTAAGATCTTGCTGTACACTCTCCGCAAAGTCATCAGTAGTCTCGAAAGACAGGAAAAGGATTAACTTTTTAGTTTTAGAGAAGAATAAAGTTTGTGAAGAACAAAGTATTATTCCTATACAGGGTGGCTCATAAATCATACTCCATAATTTCGTGACATGAATTCTTCACCGCCAAGCACTACACTCAGCAAAACTTCTTACAGGCCACCTCTCTTTTTCCTGTAAATTTGACCAAGTAATAGACAAAAAAAAAACAATTGATAACACATGTCTGGACGATAGGCATGGTATTGTAATGAAACGATTTCCGATTTCGCCGATAAAAGGCATCTCTTTTTCAAAAAAAGGGAAAACACATGGTTTGCGCATGTGTCGTGCCTACCAGGCAAATCAGGTTTAAAAGAGAAGTATACATTACTGAAATTTTGTCAGCAATAAGGAAAACCATGAAAATTATTTTCTGCACAAATATATAACCTGAGAGAATGAGCGTGAAGTTTTCAAAAAAATGATTTTTCAATGTTCAATGTTAAGTGAATGAATTTTTAATAACTTCATTTCAATAGAACAAGTCGAAAATTTCGTTTCAAACTTAGGCTGGAGTATGCTTTTACACCGGTCAGTTACTCTCCAAAACATCAAACTAAATGAACTGCCTGTTTTCTGGACAGCGGATAGCAAAAAAGGCCTATGGGGAGTTCTGGCTTAAAAGTGGCCGTTTAGAGGTTTTGTTTAGTGTATGGAAGTAGATTAGAAAAGACTTATAGTGTTCACAAATAGAAACAGTTGTGATTCTTCACTGTTTTTTTTTTCCTTCCTTCTTCATTGGAGAGGTCATTAGAAATTGTACTGATACACAGTCTGTTTCGTCATGGTTTTGTAAATAAAGCGAAATAAAAAAACCGAAACAGGAAATAGACGTGGTTTATTTTTATGTGACGAATTTCCGAAAATATTTGTTATATTAATTTGCCATGGCTGCAAATGACCTCTCAAATAATTGTAATTTTTCATTAAGCAAATAAATCTAAGCAGAAGAAAAAATAAGAAGAATTTCGTTAAAAAAAAGAGAAAGAAGACCGCTGGACAAGATTATGCGACTTGAAAACGCGACAAGTAGGTCAAATGAGCGTCATGTAAAGCATATGAGGTTTCTACGCGACGTCTTTTTTATTTGTTTGTTTACATGTACCAAAATATATTGAAATTAAAAGCCAATAAACTATTGGAAAACAATGATGCTGACTTCTCCTGGCTTCTTTTGTAAAGAAGCCAACTTGTTTATTTCTTACATTCACACAATTCAGAACGTCATATCGAAACAAGATAATCAAACAATGCTTTTCACAGAATTGAGAAAGTTTTTCTTCTCCTGTAAAATTTTCCAAAACGCAGGTAGAATAGTTTCGGTTTCACCATTCAACTTGCTTTGTATAATAACTCACGGAGATGCATTAAACCCCCTTTTGCCACAATGTTTTCTACCCTTCCCTATCCAAATTTCAGTTTTTCCATCACATTTATTCTGTCGTCTGCAATTGCTTTCAATTTGGACCAGTCTATAATTTTGTCGTTTGGTAAAGAGTTAAATAATGTTTGAGGAAGGCATGAAACACCATTCAATCAATCAGTTAACCAACACCAAGTCGACCTTGGTTACGAAGGTCAAAGGTCAAGAACACTACAAAATGTGCATGTAAATATCTTAAAGGCCCGGTAGAGGCCAAAATATAAAAGCAGGTGTCATAATACTTTTAAATTTAAATCATACCATTTAAAAGTAGGGAAAATATTGTGGAGATGACAGTGTGTTATCGTGTGGTCGGGCAATGTGGTAGTCGCTGGCAGAAAAAAAGAAGAGTTTTAAAATCAGGCAAAAAGTAAACAAATGACACAGCTACCTGGCAGGTTTTAACCTAGTTTTAAAATTGATTTCTCTGTCAGCGACTACCACTTGGACCGACCGTGCACTGACAGATTGTCATCTTCACAATAATTTCCATACTTTTAAATGGTATGATATAAATTCAAATGCATTTAAACACCCACTTTGTTTACTTTTGGCCTTTATTGTTACTTTAACTCTTTACCACACAACAAAATTTTAGACTTGTCCATATTAAAAGCATTTGCAGACGACAAACTAAATATGACTCAAAAGTTGAAATTTGTTTTGGGAAAAGTAGAAAACATTGTGGGAAAAGGAGAAAATGCTGGTTACCAGCATTTTCTCCTTTTCCCACAATATTTTCAGAGGCTTTCTTTCTCAGGGCCGTTAAAAGGTGGAATTGTGTGGTGTAGGGTTAATTAAAGGTCTAGTCACTGTGAACAATCTGACTTCACAGAATTGATTTTTAAGCCACAAGGAAATAAGGCCGCATATTTGGGTCACATGTACCATAGGTCAAGGTCATGCTAACTATGTATAAAGAAATACACTGCCTTGCATCATATCATTGTATGGGGAGGGGGAAGTGGAAAGGGGGTGGGGGATAATTTTGTCCTCATGTGCATTTTAGTTATGAAAAGTTAGAATACAAAATATGAAACACCCTGTACTTGAAGTTTTCCCAAGAGCAAAACACTCGGTAATGCAGTACTTATTCTCTTTGTCATTTGGTAATTAGATTGGCCGAGCCCTGTAGCCTGTAGCGCAGTTAGTAAAGAACAGGACTTGAGAGCAGGGGTTGTTGGTTCGAATTTCCTGCTCAGCCATTTTGTTTTCCAAGTGATGATAGTAATTGCGACTTGATTTATTTCTGTCTCCCCTAATTATTGTTTCGATGATGGTTAGCATGATTTATTCTTTATTCTGAAAATAAGTTTAGGCCTCTGGCCAATAATACATGTCGCTAATCTATAAGCTATGCATCCGGAAAAAGGAGGCTTGACGCAACTACAAAAAGTATCGAATGTATTTATTCTTTACTCTGAATATGACATAATGCCTCTGGCCAATAATACATACTGTGGCACAAAAATATGAGCAATGCTCTGTGAAAATTGGGCTTGATGGATCCACAAAAAGTATCGACCCATGTCAGCCTGCGCGGACTGCGCAGGCTGACATGGGTCGAAATTTTTTGCTGGTTGTAAACTTTCTGCATGTCCAAGGACCATTTTAACTTGAATGACAACTTGCTTGGTATAATGCATCACGGTGAGGTATGAAACCCCATTTTGACAGAACATGGCTCCTATATAAAAACACAACATGAAGAGGTTGCTATAACAAAAACAAGTCTATACGATAACAAAACTCGAAATAACGAGGTTAATGAAGAGAGATCAACTTAAAGATATATCTTTAATCGTTTTCATCCAGTTTTAAAAATAGTTTAATCTTTATTTTATTTGAGGCCCAGTAAAGGCCAAATTATCAAAGCATGTGTCGTAATACATACAAATTTTAATCACTTCATTTAAAAGTATGAAACAATATTGTGGAGATGACAATCTGTTATCGTGTGGTCGGGCCATATGCTAGTCGCTGGCAGAAGAAAGAATTTTAAAATCAGGCCAAAAGTAAAGAAAAGACACAGCTACCTGGCAGGCTTTAACCTAGTTTTGAAATTAATTTCTCTGACAGCAACTAACACTTGCACCGACCGTACAATGACATGTTGTCATCTTCACAATAATTTCCATTCTTTTAAATGGTATGATATAAATTCAAATGCAACTTTACACCCGCTTTGTTTACTTTTGGCCTTCATTGTTACTTTAAACTATACTTTTTCTTGTATCTCCATGTCAAATGTTGCCCCTGATAGTCGCAAGATTGCACAGATTACGACAGACAGAAAGTGTATTTCATTCTCTGGAGGCTATCCCTAGACATTACAGTCACTATTTCCGATTTAAATCGAAGACAAATTTATTTGTCCCATACACCTTATGTAATGATCATTTATCTATTTACCTATTTTCACACAGCTGACTAGATTCTACACACTATCAAGTTTTAACAGCCTTTGTTTTATCTCTGGCCGTAAAGATGTATCTTTAACCCTTATCCTGCTAAATAAGTTAAATGAAACTTTAAAGCCGATAGTAAAAACCCCAAAAATGCTATTTCAAACTATTTTTTTTTTGAAAAAATATCTCCTTATCGGACAGAGTAGATCAAAGATCAGACTGCACGTTCTGTGCAGTCTGATCTTGATCTACACTGTCCGCAAAAGGTCAGTGAGTCGCGCCTAACAGCCTAAAGGTTAAAATACAGTAAACCTATGGCTATGAAGCTGAACACTGCTTATACATAAAGTAAGTCTGATCTTGATCTTGATCTCTACCGTTTGCAAAAACTGTTTATACCGCCCGTGAGAGCATAAGGGTTACACTTGGTAATTTCAGAAAAAAAAAAAAGAAAATCGTCTGCTTTTGAAGTCTGAAAAACGTTTTCCGTTGCAAATTGATTTGGAATTCTATTGCAAATACCGAACACGTTTGGTCAGTTGGTAACGTGCAGGATTTGAAGCCATGGGGTATTTGGTTCGAATCCCCAGCTCTGCCAATTTATTTCCAAGATTCGATGATTGTCACTGTCTCACCGCTGATCATTGTCTCGACGAAAAGAAGCCAGTAGCATTGCAAGTATGCTGTGCTAAAAATCGATGGAAAAAAAAATTAGGAAGACGTGACATGGGTTGGTGCCCTACCCACCGAAACTATATGGCCTGCAACACGTAAAAAGGGACATTCGGACATTTGCGTAAAGCGTTGTCTTAGATCAGCCTGTGCAGTCCGCGCAGGCTTACTCGAAACGAACTTTCCGTTTTTTATTGTAATTTTCCGTTTTGGGCAAGTCTACTGTAGCACAAAATCTAATTTAGTCGTAACGTGCCGTCTCGGATTAGCATGCGCAGACTGCGCAGGGTAATCCGAGACGACAATTTACGCAAATGTCCGAATGCCACTTTTCGCGTGTTGCAAGCCAGTTATCTGAAGTAATGTTGAAAATGGCCTTCAACACATACATTAGTTTGTTTTACTCCCAGCGGGAATAGAGTTTAGCTAGTATGAGTGTAAGCATTTGACTCATGCTCTGGGGAATGGGGGCTTAATGCATCTCCGTGATGCAAGATACCAAGGAACTCATTACATGATAATGTATCTATAAAATCTATTGTTTTCCAATAACCGAATAGATCATGAGGTAGAATGGCCCTTGAACATGCTGAACATTTATGAATAGCAAAAAGTTTTGACCCATGCCAGCCTGCGCGGACTGCGCAGGCTGGCATGGGTCAATACTTTTTGCAGATGCTATTAACCCCCCTTTTTCACAGAGCACGACTCATTCAAATTAGTGACGACGATAAGATGTGTGCTAAGTGCCTCGTTTCCGGTTTTCCGGATGCTTAAGTACTAGACCTCAAAATATATGGACATGTACACTGCATTTTAAGCGTAGCCTCCATAACTCACTATACTCAAAAGTGTAATACTGATAAAAAAAACTTTAAAAAAAAGACAGTCGGTGTAAAAGATACTGGAATATACATGTATACATACATACATGTAAACAATATGCATGTATACATACTGTTCTGTGGCTCAATATAAAGTAAAATAATTAAAAGTAACCTCGTGAGCAAATGTTTCACTTTCCTCACTGTTTTTCATTTTGTCGAAAAGTGGTATTGAGTTATTGAGTGACGTTTATGGAAATAACAAATTTCCAAACAAGAAATAGATCGTTCTCTATTGGTTTGAATAGGAGTTTAACGCCATATTAACAGCTTAGGTCATATCATGGCGGTCAGTGACGCACCCATGTGTTTCCTGGTTTTCTCACACTAGTACTGACACAACTTTCTTTCCAAAGCCACTGACTACTTTTCTCACATACATCAGAGCGGAGAAGCGAAAAATCACCGGAAAGAAAGTTCGCAGCAACCGGGTATCGAACCCGCAACCTCCAGGTCACGAGTCAGATATGCTAACCCCTCGAGTTACCCGGCCGGGCTGTTCCCTATTACATCAACTTACTATGGTATGAATCAATCAATTAGCGGTAGCAACGCTTTTCAGTAGCGGTTTCATAAATGTGCCTGCAAATATTGCAGCAGGGGCCCGCCAAACAAACATGTGCACATTTTTGACCAATAGAAAATTACCATCTATTCATTTTTATCAGTACTAAGGAGTAGGTCAAAAGCCACAGCATTCAGCTGCGCGGAAAAATGGGAGCAGGCGAAACAATTACTTTATAGAACAACTCCATCTTCATGATTAAGTCTACAACTGCTACAAGAATGAAAATTTCCAACCGATAATAAAAAAGCAAAATATTTTGATTTCATGCTACATATATATCTTTTCGATGGAAAATCTAACTATATCGGACAATGTAGATCAAGATCAGACTGCACATTAAAGCTTGGATTTTTTCTCTCTGTACTTTCTGTCCCGTGTTCTAAATTTAAAGACGTCACGTGGTAGACTACTGTTCCATTCATGGAACATCATCCCTGCGGCAAGTCGACCTATTTCGTCACATGACTTTGCAGCGAAGCCGTTGCCACCCAACGCCACGCCCAAATGTGCGTGTACTTTGTCAATGTAGGGCTGGAAAGTGGGCGGAGTCTCTACTATGATGCACTGGTCGGCTTTCCATGACGTCATTTTGATACCTGTGATTAATAATAATAGTTATAATAATAATGATCAATAATGACAATAATAATGAGTAATTAAATGTAATACTACAATTTAGCAGCTAACCAACTAACCGAAAATAAAGAAATGACTATCCGACCAACCGGATCGACCTCTCAACTAACCGACCTATCGACAGACCAACTGATTTATCTACCCAACCCCCAACCCACCAACCAACCCACTCACTGACCGACAGACCGACCGACCCCCCTGACCCACTGACCGACCGAACCCCACAACCGATCCTGTGCTCAAACGACCCTTGGGTCAATGGCTTTGGAAAACAACTTGAAGTAAGAAAATGGTGGTACCTATTATTTTTTTCTTTTTTCCGACAATGTTAAGTGACCATTAAAAAATCCCATCATTTATGACAAATCTAACATATCATTTAAAAGTGCTTCTACGACCCTGAGGTGAAAAAGTTTGAAAACATTGTGAAAATGAGGAAAATAATTGTAACCCTGCATTTTCTGCTTTTTCACACACTCTTTTAACTCTTTACCAAACGATCCAAGGTTTTTACGACCCTGAGATAGAGGCCTATTGGAAATATTGTGGGAAAAGGAGAAAATGCTGATAACCAGCATTTTCTCCTTTTCCCACATTGTTATCTACCCTGCTGGTAACAAATTTTAATTTTTGAGTTACGTTTATTTTGTCGTCTGCAAGTGCTTTTAATTTGGACCAGTCTAAAATTTTGTCGTTTGGTAAAGAGTTAAACTATCATTTCAAAGATAAATCCCATCATTGATCAATATTTCATTTGTCGTCTGCAATTTCAGTCAGTTCGGACAAGTCTTAAAGTTTGTTTTATTGTACCTCGGAAACGGTCAACCCTTTTACGAATATTCCCGTGTTTGAACGAACCTTAGAGGCCATTTGAAAACATTAAAAGGGAAAAGGAGAAAATGCTGGTAATCAGAAAGAAATCTGCTGATTTTAGTCAAACTTAATAAATCGTGTACAAACTCTTTAAATTTGGACCAAATTATATTAAATCGCCTGGTAAGTAGTTAAAAAGCTACCTGTGAACATGCTCTGAATGAATCCAGCTGTTTTAGCAGACAATTCGCGGTCGCCATCAATAAACCATTTTCTCACTTCCGGTAGTGACGTAAACTTCCGGTCCAGTACTTCGTGAAAATGTCCTAGTTTAAGGTAATGACGACCTGGAACGAAAGAAGGTCACCGATATCAGTTGCATGTTTATGTACTTTGAAAATCGAATTATTTATCACGAATACGGATTCTTATATCTTCCCTCTCTTGATCATCATTATCATCATGATCATCGTCGTCGTCGTCTTCGTACTACTACTACTACTACTACTACCAATACAACCAACAACAACGACGACGACGACGACGACAAAAACAACAATTAAGTAAATGCATAAAATCGTAATTACCGTCGGGATATCGTATAGGGGGCAAGAGGTAAAAAGCACAATCTCCATCCGGGTATCTGGGGAAATCAGTGGACCAGTCTGGGTGACCTTGACCCGAATATATTATACATGGCATATCCCTGTAGAAAAATGTGAAAATAAAACAAGTATTAATAGAATCAACCGATCAATCAATCAAAACAGATACAGAGATTAACAGAAAGACGGACGCCAAGCAGAACGGTCGAACAGACTGATAAAAAGATCAGCAGATGGACCCTTAGGGTAGATAGGTAGATGGGTATGTAGATAGATAAGATAGATAGGTATATTATATGGGTTAGCTAGCTAGCTAGCTAGCTAGCTAGCTAGACAGACAGACAGACAGACAGACAGACAGACAGACAGACAGACAGACAGACAGACAGACCGACCGACCGACCGACCGACCGACCGACCGACCGACCGACAGACAGACTTGGTCACATTCTAAGGGCGAGCTAGATTTGTTTGGCATACTAAGGGCGTATAAAGAATAGTTCTGATCGCCAAAAGGCCATGAGAACGTTTGAACCAACTTCATTGACGAAGAGTAACTTTCATCTGAAAAGAAAGCGAAAGGTTGAAAAAGATGTTGACTCTCACAGATTCAGTCAAACATCGTGCTATGAATGTCATTATGTGGTTCTCACCTGAGCCTTACGGCATCCTTGCCGTCGACTTCAACTAGAGCTACTGTTAAGGGAGACAACTCTTGTAAGGGATCTATTCCTGGCAATAAGTCTCGAAATGTCGTAAAAGCGCCTGCTGTCACTAATACATTTTTACATAAAATTGTGTCATCATTGTCTGTAGTGATTATCATACCATTCTGTCCATTATTCAGTTTGCTACGTTCAATTTTCCTGACAACTTGACGAACTATTGCACAACCTTGTTTTTGAGCAACTTCCTGTTCCGCCTCGACCAACTTCCGGGGGCTCACGTGACCGGATTTCACCTCTTCGTAAACACCTATATCGTTATTGGCAATTTTCATATATGGCAGCTTCGTTTTAAGTAATTCGTTGCTAAGCACCGCAACCTGCACGTTTTGATCTTTCGCATTTTGTATAACTTGCCTCGTATAGCTGTTGTTTTTTGTTCCCATTACTAAAGATCCCACCTCGGTAAAAAAGTTAATACCTGCAATGATAAACGATAAAAATGAAAACAGTATTTTCTGCTCATAAAATCTGTACCACGTGTAATTTCCTTTTCACAAAGAACTGAAAGTACTGACAGACTGGTGATAGTAGAGAATGTGGCCTTGGTAAAGATAAAACTTAGTTGGTTCTTGCAAGGTTGAAGAAAAATGGTTCAGTACGGTTATTTAGTGCTATCGGCCCTGTCCATTCCGGTTATTGGGTCCGATCCGGTTCGATCCGACGACTATTCGCACCGCTCATAGCCATTTACTTGTCAAAATAGGAAATACCATGAAAAATTTCTGTGTGCTGAATTTTTAATAAGGGAAAAAAATCAAACAAACACACCATATTGACGATTTGGCCTTTATATACTTTCCAGAATTCACATATGATTGAACTTTCTATGTTTTTTTCACTTTCTTATATTTTCGGCTGCAGAAAGAGATTGAGTCTATATACTATTATTTGACGCAGACAGAGCTTGAATAGCAGGAGACAACTTTCTGATTACCTAAGCTGTAACTAGAAATTTTGAAATCATGATAAGCAAATTACCTCCCTTTGATAAAGTTAAACGAGATAGGCGAGAAAGAGTGTTGGGGTATCTCTAGAGGTATATTAGAGAAGGCTGAAGCAATTTGAGTAACATATAGGCTACCTCAGTTTGCTTGTCTGAATCAACCTGTATACTGCTATGTTTATAAGTGAAATGAAACATTTAACTCTTTACCAAACGACTTATTTTTAGACGGGTCCAAATTGAAAGAATTTGCAGACGACAAAATAAACGTAACTCAAAAATTGAAATTTGTTTCCAGCAGGGTAGAAAACATTGTGGGAACAGGAGAAAATGCTGGTTACCAGCATTTTCTCCTTTTCCCACGACGTTTTCAAAAGGCTTCTATCTCAGGGTCGTAAAAACCAGGGATTGTTTGATAAAGGGTTATGTCGATAGTACGATCCCAATTTTGCTAATTCAAAGGTATTTCTGGGGGAAATATATCTCCTTATCGGACAGTGTAGATCCAAGATCAGACTGCACGTTCTTTGCAGTCTGATCTTGATCTATACTGTCCGCTAATTCCTGCAACTTGCTCGCAAAAATTAGAGTTAGCTTGAAAGAATTCTGATGAAAGTAGCTGTCCCCCATGCCTAGACTTTTTTCAGAGTAGAATTATTGCCTCTTTTAAAGCACTACTAGCAGCCACAAGTTATCAATGTAGGTGTTAAAATGCAGTTGAATTTAAATCATACCTTTTAAAAGTATTGAAATCATTGTTGGGATGACAAAGAGGATATTTTTTTTTATCGGCGAAGGATCGAAATTTATTTCATCGAGTGAACATCATCGGTAATATTTTCATCTGGTTAAATGCTACGCGGTTTTTACCTAGGTAACCAGTGCGCGGGAACTATTATTATACTGCAAAGAAATTTCTCGTAATCTGATTGGATAATATGCCCCGAACATATATATCATGTACACTGGCAAAACCAACGTAAAAGCACTTTCTCTGTCGGGAGACCCGTATACATGACTACACTTTCAACACAACATCCAAAATGGCGGCGTCGATCAAGATTAACTTCAAGATTATGCACCAAACTGCACGTTTTACCAAGGTTTCAGTGACGTCAATTCCCAGTGACGTCATTTCTCATTGAATTTGGGCACTCAGAAGGGAAATTCTACTTCGCTGGCGTACTCTATTTTTGAAACCAAAAAAAAAAACAGGTAAAATTCGCTTAACACACGTTGGAACGGTAAAACTTTGCAGTATAATAAATTCGTTGTACGGTCAGGTGGCAGGGGACTTGGAAACTTGTTCACGGCTGTGGTGAATCATGATTCACCACAGCCGTGAACAAGTTTCGGGCGAGGTGGCGACATGATTCAACACAGCCGTGAACAAGTTTCCAAGTCCCCTTCCACCTGGCCGTACAACTAATACTATTTCCTCCTTCAATTGAAGAGTTAGAAAATAAAATCGGTATTTTTCACAGGTCGTATTCATGAAATATCGAACAATATTCCACCGTCATTTCTCGATAAATTACGGAAAAACATGAAATAAAATATTTTATTGTACTCTCGGTCCAAGTGTTAGTCGCTGGCAGAAATATGAATTTTAAAATCAAGTAAAAAGTAAACAAAAGACAGGGTGACGTAGCAACTTTTGACATACTTTCATTTCATTTCGACTAACACTTGGACCCACTGAACAATAACAGATGATATACCTTTACACCTTTACAGTAACTTACTTTACATGTGTATGATTTGAATGTAAATGCATTTTAACACCCGAATTGTTTTTATTTTGGCCGTTGTTGGGGCTTTAATTACCAGATTTCTTCTCCAGGTCACGATAGCGCTTGATTGATTCCTGTGCAAGCGTTGCCCAAACCGGATCAACATCACATGACCTCGTTATTCGCCCTTCGTCATAATAAGCACCAAAGATGTCTCTTCTGTCACTGTGCTTCCTTTCCTGTATTGATACAGATTTTTTCCTTTGATACCGTGAGAGACAGAGAGACAGACAGAGAGACAGAGAGACAGACGGACAAGCAGACAGACAGGCGGACGGACGGACGGACGGGCGGACGGATGGACGGAAGGACGGACGGACGGACGGACAGTGAATGTCTTAGACAAATGGTTGCTTACAGAGACTTTAACAAGAACAGCAGACATGAACTACATGTACCCTAGGCTCTGTGGGTCCGATGAGGCAAACTCTGACTCCCGGGCGGGCTGAGGCGTGACGAGCAGCTGCTGACCCAATCATTCCGGCCCCAACAATGCACAAATCATATGATACATCCATTTCCTGTAAGAAAATAAATAAATAAATAAATAAATAAATAAATAAATAATCATCGGCTACCATGAGACTTGGATGACGAAACGCTTGATCTCTATATACCGTTGGATTTCCGGCCAGAGAGAGAGAGAGAGAGAGAGAGAGAGAGAGAGAGAGAGAGAGAGAGAGAGAGAGAAAGAGAGATGCTGTCTTACTTGACGGTACATATGTTTACGTTTGTAAATCTGTCGATTTGTCCGTCTACCCGTCCGCCTCTCTCTCTCTATCTCTCTCTCTCTCTCTCTCTCTCTCACACACACACACACACACACACACTTTCTGAGTGTCTATCTGCACTCTTGTGCGTTTATAGTTCTGCATTCATGCAAGTTTCAGATGGGCAACTAATGCTCTATTCATTAACTATTTACCCGAGTAAACCTGTACATTATTGATTCCTATCAGACTGAAACTAGATTTAGATTTTAGACCAACAGTCTCATTTATCTTGTATCATGACACCCTCATCACACCAACTACTACTACCACAATTCTAATAAATGGTGAAAATGATTTCATATTCAGTATTAGATCTACCTAAAATCCGACGCAACTTACATCCGGGAACTCACGCGACCGGATTTATACTCTTCGCATGTAATCAGGATTGTATAAATCATAGATAAGTTTTGAGTAAATCCTTGATTTTTCAAAAACACGATAATTTGGAAATAAGTATTAACCCTGTATCAAACAATAAAGTAGTACATTGAAAACATTGTGAGAAAAGAAGAAAATGCTGGTTTCCAGCATTTTCTTCTTTTCTCACAGATGTTTTCCGGCCTTCAAACAACAAATCCCACAAAATGAACGACCTAAAACAATTGTCGCCTGCACATACCTGGATTTAAAACATGCCCAAAATTTTTTCGCTTGGTACAGAAATAAATCGAATAATTGTCTGAAAAGTAAATACCTTTGTAAAACAGCGTAGCAGTATTTCTGGTGGTCCACGGGCTATGTCCCTTTTTCGATTTTAGCTGGGATAACTTGTAAATATCACATAAATCGAATATTTACCTGAAACACATATGCCTGTGAGAAAAACTTTATAAACACCAGTATTTACAGTTGGCTACTGATACTATTACTGAACTATTTTTCATTGGAAATTGTCAGTTAAAGATACACATACAGAGCTCTAGATAGAGGGAGTGATTTTGATTTCAAAATTGTAATTATCATTTATTCTAGACTAAACCCTATGTTGTGGGTACTCATTAGAATCGTCTCACCGAGATGATTCTAATGAGTACCCACAACATAGGGTTTGAAAGAGAAATAATGTATTTAGAGTACCATCACTCCCTCTTATCTGGAGCTCTGCACCTATACTCGTTTTCAGCCAGTTTTAAGCCAATGTTTATCCCATTTCATCCTTATTTCGTGAATCTATAATCATTCTTGTATATTCAATCCAAATGATGCCACTGATATATGCAATGTTGCCAAGATTACAACGGATAGAAAATGCCTATTTCGTGCTTTGGAGGCCATCCAAGTTATATCGCTGTTGTTCGTTTCCGGTTTGAAATGGGGACGAATCTCTTGAGCTTAGTTATCCTGTACACCGTGTTTATCGATTACTTACGCATGTTTACACGGCTGACCAATATCTGAATAGTTATACACACTGTAAATTTTTAAGTGTGTATTTTTTCTCCCTGGCTGTAAAGTTGTATCTTTAAAAATGTATGAAGAATAACCCTTATAACGCCGAATTAAACCCTACAGACATTAAATTTTTCGGTCTAGAAAAACCAGTAAAGATGCATTTTCAAGGTTTTTTTTTTCCAGGATGTCTCAGCAAAGAGGACATTGTAGACCGAAGATCAAACTGCACGTTTCGTGAAGTCTGATCTTGGTCTACATTGGCCGCGAAGAATATTATAGCTGTGAAAATATGTCGACGACTGTAAACCCCATTCATACTCAAGATTTAGAACTGTCTTATAGGCTTGACTGAATAATCAGACGGTATAGATCCAAGATCAGACCGCACGTTCTCTGCAGTCTGATCTTGGTCTATGTTGGCCGCAAAAGGCCTCGTTGTAGCCTTTGTCGCCGAAAAGGAAAAAAGTCATGACCCTATCGGGTATCGTTTCGATCTTACCTCGGTCATTCACACTTCGTCAACGCACGATATCTACGAACGTGTTTGGAGTCAATGTCCCATATATCATTAATGATCTTTTGATGCTACTAACGAAGAACATAGATCAGCCAAGAATTCCACGCGGTCTGATCTCAATCGATTTTTTTCAGAACGTGCAGTCTGATTTCGGATCCAAATTGTTTTTAATGAGATTGGTCTCTGACAGAGTCACTAAGTCACAACATTTCCATCTTGTATGTTTCAGGTTAAACTCTTATAGGCCCAGTAGCGGCCAAAAGTAAACAAAGCAGAAGTGAAAATGCATTTAACTTTGAATTATACCTTTTAAAGTATGTAAATTATTGTGAAGATGACAGTCTGATAGTGTACCGTTGGTCAAAGTGTGAGTCGCTGGCAAAAAAATGAATTCTAAAACCAGTTAAAAAGTAAACAGTAGATAAAGGAACTTGGCAACTTTTTTCTCAGTTTTGAAATTCATTTTTCCGCCAGCGATTAACACATGAACTGTCCGTACACGAACAGATTGTTATCTGCACTATAATTTACCTTCTTTTGAATGGCGTGATTTGTGTTCAGTTTAAGTGTTAGTCGCTGGCAGAAAGTGAATTTTAAAAACAAGTAAACAGTAGATGAAGGAACTTGGCATTTTTTTACCTAGTTTTTAAAATACATAGTTTTGAATGGTATGATTTAAATGCATTTTAGTACCAGCATTGTTTACTTATGACCGTCATTGGGCCTTTAATATAATTGCTCTAGCTCTATTTACAGCTGAAATATAATCTACTGAAACTCAGGAAGATTTTTTACTATTAAGCTAGACTTAACAAGCGGAATGTGTAGACCAAAGATAAGACTAGACGTTCTGGGCAGTCTGGTCTTGACCAACACCGTACGCCAAAGCTAGTTTAAGTTTACTTTAGTAGTGAAAGAGAGAAAAAAAGTTAAATTCGACATTTTCTGATGTCTAAAGGTAGATTTTCACAACAATTGAATATGACTTTCGGTTTAACTATAGTGTCGGAAAACGGGCAGCGTAGATTATGGATCATACTGCACGTGCTGTGCAGTCTGATCCTGATCTACGCTGTCCGCAAAGGCTAATCTTAGTCGCGATTGAAAGCGACAAAGTCTTAAAAAAGAAGCTATATGAGTGAACAAGTCAAAACGGTCTTACCTCGGTCATTTATATCATGTTATCGTTGAGTGTCTCCTAAGATTTTTTTTTTAACTCGCACCCTTACAACCACGACCCCCTAACGTTACTCCTCGATAAGTGTAGACCATAATCAGACAAAAAACCTTTCAAGCTGATCTTAATCTGCTTTCTAAGAAGGTACAGTCTGGTCTCAGATCCAAGCAATCCTATTCAAATTTTATAATTAACATTTCTAAAATTTCTAAATAATTTTACCCCGAAACTTCCACTCTCCGGTCTATTTTATTTATCAACTTAACATGTGTGTTCATTTAAAGGGTGCAACTACAATTTTCTGTCGTCGCACCAAACTTTAAAAGAAACGTTCATCATTGAATGAGCGGGGCGAAAGATGGTATTCCATAGATAAAGAAGAAAGACAAATGTAAATAAAGAAAATTCAGAAATTTAATGGGCTACGTAGCCTTATAAGCAATTTAACCTTTATCGTGTTCAATAAGTGACACGAAACTTTAAAGCGGACAGTAAAAACCCAAATTCTGCTATTTCAAAGGTGTTTTTATGGGAAAGATATCTCTTTATCTGACAGTGTAGATCTATTCAAGATCAGACTACACGTTCTATGCAGTCTGATCTTGATCTAGACTGCCCGCAGAAGGTCAGTGAGTCGCGTGAAGCAGCCGATGGGTTAAGACTTCAGGGGACTAACCTGCATAGTTCATTTGGTCAGTTTTAACGACCCTGAAAAAAAAAAGCTTTAGAAAACATTGTGTAAAAAGATGAATTATTATGTTGGTACAACCAGCATTTTCTCCTTATCTCACAATGTTTTCTATCCTATCATAGACAGACATCATCACTTGAACTACATTTTATTTTGTCGTCTGCAAATACTTTTAGTTTGGTTTAGACCAATTTTGTCTTTTGGGTAGGAGTAATCAGGGTTTAAACATAGAGCACCCTAATGGGATTCGTGTAACATCGCCTGTCATCGCCAAAATCGTACGAATTCGGCTAAGACTCGGGTCATCGGTAATCGAGGCGGGAAACAAGCGTCTATCGGCCGATCGATTACGGATTACCCGAGTTTTAGCCGGGTGCCCTATCCATTAACTAGAAATTTCAATATGCTGTAAAGATTTAAAATTTCCCTTTTAAGACTGAGCTCAAAATTTAATTCGCAGCAAAAAATCTAAAACTGCCCCTTTAAGTGCTCTATATACACAGATAAATTACAAACTATCTTACCCCCAGTCATGCACATTAGGTTAAAGTAGAGTGTCTTATCAACTTTTTTTAAAATCTCGAACCCTTCTTTTAGCGAACTCTGATGATACTTTCGAAGCGTGAAGTTTTAGATCAGCCATTATCTTGTTGCAGTCTGATCACTTTTTGCATCTTTTGATATCAAACCGATTACCTAAGTTTCATTTTGCCCATTTTTAATGAGTGAATGAGTTTGAAAAAATAGTTGGTAAAGTGAATTATTTTAAAACTACAGGGTATAGGGAAAACTCTTCATTACACAAGAAATTGACATATTTTTTAAACTTGTCCGAATTCAAGGCATTTGCACAAAACAAATTAGGTGATACTTAATGACGAGATTTGTATCAGACAGGGTAGACAACATTGCGGGAAAAGGAGAAAATGCTGGTCACCAGCATTTTCTCCTTTCCCGCAGTGTTTTCAAATAATCTTTACCTTCAGGGTCACTAACGCTCGTGTTAGTCTTATATCTGCCCGAAATAAAAGCATTTCATCGGTTTACTTCAAAAATCTCGTAACTACAGCTTGAAACAAGTTGTAGTTACGAGGTTTTTTAAGTAAACCGACGATTTACTTACACTATATCAAATATGTGTGAAATGAAAGAAATTTGTATTTGAAAGGGTAGAATACATTGTGGGAAAACTATTTTCTCTTTTTTCCAAACAATTGTTTTCAAAAACCTTCTTCAGTGTCGTTAAGATAGGGAATTGTTAGGTATGGAGGTCAATTCTTTACATGCCAGTTAAATGAAATTGAGACTTCACACTCACACAAGAAGACTCACTGCAGACCTAATCTTTGAATCTTTTAACAGATTTTCTTGAAAATCTCTTTTGTTGTCTAATAGTGCAGCCAAAGATAATGTTGCTCAATTTCTGCAGTTTAATCTTGATCTATACTTTTCACAGAAATACATAAAATATTCTCAAAACATGCAGACTTTTTCCAAGTTGATATAAAACGATTGAGACTCGTGCGTCATGAAATAATTTGCAGACGAAAAAATTAAAATGGCTCTAGTGATAAAGTTTGTCCTAAAAAAAACGGTAGTAAACACAATGAGAAAAGGGGAAATATCCTGAAAAGGAGAAAATGCAGGAGCTGATGTCTTCTTTATTTTGAGGGAAAAAAAAATGCCTGGTCCTAATAACAGAAAATAAGGCTGTAGAAGACACATATGTAAAAAAAGAGAAAATACTAGTGACCAACATAATATTATCTCGATTTCCCTCGATGTTTTCGGAATTAGAAAAACAAATTCATGGTCTGAATAGCACCTACCCTTTACCACACAATCCCCGGTTTTAAAGACCATGAGATATACGAGGCTTTTGAAAACACAGACGGAAAAGGAGAAAATGCTGGTAAACAGCATTTCTTCCTTTTCCTTCGATGTTTGTATTTTGAAAGACAAGTGTCCTGGTCTGAATAGCATTTACCATTTCCCACATAATCCCGAATTTTAGCGACCTTGAAAAATAAAACTTATGAAAACATTTGAATGAAAAGAAGAAAATACCTGTAACCAACGAAATCTCCTATTCCATTTGATATTTTTGTTGCATTTCGAAAAGACAAATTTCATGGTCTGAATAGCATTGAATTGGTCGTGTGCGAACGCATTTAATTTGAACAAGGCTAACATCTGGTAAAATTGTAAAAACAGCTGTTTAAAATGATTTATAACTGTTTGTATCTACGTTTAAGTGCTGCTTTTCTCCCTCTTTGATAGTGAATTTATTCAGGATACCTTTTACCAAAGAATCCCGAGTTTTAAAGACCCTAAGGAAGACAGCTATTGATAACCATGGGGGACAAGGAGAAAATGTTGCATTTTCACCTTTCCTCACAATGTTTTCTACCCTTCGGAAAAAAAAAACCTTCAAATTTTGGGTCACATTTATTATGTGAGTTGTAAATGCTTTTTACTTAGACACATCTTGAATTTTCTCGCGTGGTTAAAAGGTAAGGTTACCCTTTACAAAACGATGTCGAGTTTCAACGAACATGAGCAAGACATCTTATGAAAACGTTGTGGGAAAAGGAGAAAATGTTTGTAAACAATGTTTTCTACCCTCTGAAAGACACCTATTTGGTTGTCTGCAAATGTTTATAATTCGGATAAATCTGAAACTTTGTTATCTGCTAGAGTGTTAACCCTTTGGCTGCTAAGCACGACTAGCTGACCTTTTGCGGAAAGTGTAGATCAAGATCAGACTGCACAGAACGTACAGTCTGATCTTTGATCTACACTGTCCGACAAGGAGATATTATTCCCCAATTATTCCCTAAAACATAACTTTGAAACAGCAATATTTGGATTATTAATATCGAGCTGAAAATTTTATTTTAGTTATTTAGCAGGATAAGGCTTAACTCTATTTGTATTTCCAAGCACCTGGGTAACTCAGAAATACAATGAAGGATACGTAATCTTGTGGCCTCGGGCACGAACCTAAATGGGAGCACATCTTTTTTTTTTTTTTGTGCAGTCTGATCTTGATCTATGCTTCTTGCCAAAGCCTGCTGTTTTCGACTTAACATTTTGTAACAAGAGGGAGATTTTGTTTCCTATAATATCTCCCATTTGTATATGCCACAGCTGCATACGTTGTATAGTCCATACCTGAATCAGGGATCCTGCTTGGCTCTTTTGGAAAGTGTAGTGCTCGTAATCCGGAGGCCCCGCATTCGAGCTTCGCTGAAACCACTGTGTTTTTCTTCGGCGCGTCTTTGGGCAAGACGCCGCAGAGCCCTAGCCTGGTACCGCTGAAACCCTGGAAATACACAAATAACCGAGCTGTCGTAGTGATATCACTGAAATGTTGTTGAAAGTGGCGTAAAACACCATTAAATCGATCGATCGATCGATCAATCAATCAATCAATCAATCAACCATGCTGTCCGCAAAAGCCTACAATTTTCGACTTGATATCTTTCAACGGGTGAAAAAAAAATTCCTACTGCAATTGAAAAAAGATTTTATCATGGGCTTGGTTAAACAAGCCGACGGTATAAATCCAAGATCAGGCGTCACCCTCTTCAACTCTAAACCAACCGGTTTAACCAATCAAAACTTGGATCACATTTGCGCCATGCTCTAGCAAAAGAGGCGTTTAAAACATCTCCGTTATGTATGATACCAACAGAAAAAATCATTAAACGAGTTCGGAAAAATGTTGTCAGGCTAAGCGAGCCCCTGGCAAGCTTGATAACACTTTGTCTAGACTTATTTTTTTTTTTTAAATTTTATCTAAAAGGCCGACGACGGAATGTCACAAACATTATATCACATAACTGTGTATCAAGAACCACACGTTTTATAATTATTTGATTTATTTGCAATACCTACATATCTATGAATTAAACGTTCTAAGGGTTTAAAAACACGAGGCTTCACGCATTTGTTGCTGTGAGCAGTAGCTATCTTATATGTTAATCCTGCACCAAAGAGTCAGGGCCCCGTTTTATAAAGGTAGTTACGAAACAAAATTTGCGTAAGTTTTACGTACGAGACTATAGTATGGTGTCATATTTCTGCCACGAGATACTAGATAACTATCATGATTATTTTAGAATACTACTGCGATAAATCAAAGTTTCCTGGAAATTTTATATGGCTACTGCATAAAAAGATTCATGTAATCCACAAATGACTACTATCTGAAATTTGGGCTGATCACTGTTTCTACGTTAGTTATGTGGGAAAGCAGCCAGTGGCTTATAAAGAATATCGTGTGCAGTACTGGTAATAGAAGCTCAGGGAAAACATGGATAGGTGCACTGGCCGCCACGATATGGCTTGCAACACGTGAAAAGGGGCATTCGGACTATTGCGTAAGGTGTCGATTCGGATCAGCCTGCGCAGTCCGCGCAGGCTAATCCGAGACGGCACTTTACGATTACATTAGATTTAAATTTGCGCTACAGTAGATTTCCGCAAAACAGAAAATTACATAAAAGCGGAAAGTGTGGTTTCGGATTAGCCCGTGCGGACTGCAGGTTGATCCGAGACGATACATTACGCAAATGTCCGAACGTCCCTTTTCGCATGTTGCAGGCCATATATGACTTTAAGAAAGATACCATCACTCTTTATCAAAAGACAAAATTTTAGACTGGTCCATTTTAGAAGAAGCATTTGCAGACGACAAATCAAATGTGAATCAAAAAATGAAATTAGTTTTCGGAAGGATGGAAAACATTATGGGAAAAGGAGAAAATGCTGGTTACCAGCATTTTCTTCTTTTCCCATAATGTTTTCCAAAGCTTTCTCTCTCAGGGTCGTTAAATGTCGGAATTGTGTGATAAAGAGTTAAACCCCTTTGCCAGAGCATGTTTCAAATATTTGAATACTTTTCATCTCTTGGAATAAACGGCAGGTGTCTGACTAGGTAGGGATCAGCCTAGTAGCTCAGTCAAAAACTTACAGAGGTCACTGGTTCGAATCCCCCTGTTCGAATCCGCGCCGAGCTGTACACAGTCATCTTGGTTTATACGCTAGAACAAGGGAGGCAACTCGTATACTGGTCGGCAACTTCGATACAGCAGTTATTGTTGTTATATGAATCTTTTAATACTCTTGGTGCTAGGCGTGAGACAAAGACCCTTTGCTGACTGCGTAGATTAAGAAAAAAATGCTCAGAACCTGCCGTCTGATCTTAGATCTACACTGTCTTTTAAGGTGATATTGTCACATGAAAATATTTTTTGGAAAATAGCAAAATTTGGCATCTTAATATAAACTTGAAAGTTTCATAAATACATGTACTTATTTAGCAGGTTAAAGGTTGAAACCTGTTTTGTTTTATAATGTTTTATTCTAATATGGCCTGTAATACGCGAAAACGGGCATTCAGACATTTGCGTAAAATGTCCTCTCCGATCAGCCTGCGCAGTCCGAGCAGGCTGATCCAACACGACACTTTCCATTTTTATGTAATTTTCTGTTTTGCGCAAGTCTACTGTAGCACAAAATCTAATGTAGTCGTAAAGTGTCGTCTTGGATTAGCCTGCGCGGACTGCGCAGGCTGATCCAAGACGATACTTTACACAAATGTCCGAAAGCTCCTTTACCCGTGTTGCAAGCCAATTATTAAGATTATTACAGTTATATCGTGGCAGTCCGTAGAGCTATCCATAGTCTCCTCGAGTTTACTTTATCAATACCTTATACACACATCTTCCAAAGCTACTGGCTGCTTTCCTACACAACCATTCTCGAAGCAATTATCAGTGTTGAGGGAGAAATGAATCTTGTCGCATCGGTTATAACCAATACTCGAAAAGAAATCGGCCGGGGGATTCGAACCAGTGGCCTCTGTAAGTTCTTGACTGTGCTACAAGGCTGATCCACAGCTAGTCAGACATCTGCCGTTTATTCCAAGAGAGGAAAAGTGTTCAAATATTTGAAACATGCTCTGGCAAAGAGGGTTTACTGTATCTCCGTGACGTATTACACCAAACAAGTCATCACATAAGTAATCCTCGGACATGCAGAAAATTGACCGATCTTTACCAGAAAACAAACTTTTACATCTGCAGACGACAAATTGCTTTGGATCAAGTGATGGTATCTTTCTTAAACGGGTTATGAAACATTGTGGGAAAAGGAGGAAATGCTGGTGGAAAATGTTGGTTTTAAGCATTTACTCCTTTCGCCACGACGTTTTCAAAAGCTTTATTCTTCGGGATAGTTTAAACACGTTATTGTTTGGTAAAAGGTAGACATAATATCAAATGCACAATAAGTACAATAAGTTGACCAAGATCAGATTGGGTTGAAGAGATTTGAATAAGTCTGAAAATTAGACTTATGGTTACGTATATGGTTAAAGCTGTTTTCAACATTATTTCAGTAACATAACGGCAGTTGGTGCACCTAGCGATCCGTTCCATAGAGGATTTTTTATTTACCAAATATCAGCGTCAGTCTTAAGTAAATTAGAATATGAACACAGTTCAGGTTTTTTTTCTGATGGGTTTGAAAAAAATAGATAAAATAAATGGACACTGTTTTTTAACATTATTTCAGTTACATATCGTAAAGGCATCATTTCAGTTTTACATTCATTTTATCTTCTATTACCAGTGCTTAGCACGATATTCTCAGCAAGCCACTGGCTGCTTTCCTGCATAACTGACGTGAAAACAATGATAACCCCAAATTTAAGACAGGAGTCATTTGTGGATGACATGGATCTTATCATGCAGTAGCAAAAAACCAAAATACCAAACTATTTCAAAGTTAAGTGACACTTGCCTGTCCTCTGTCTATAAACATTGTCGGTGACAACTGCTGGATAATATTTTGAGTCTGTCTGTCTGTCTGTCTGTCTGTCTATCCGTCCGTCTGTCCGTCCGTCCGTGTGTTTGTCTATCTATCTCTGTGTCAGTTTGTCTCTTTCTCTGTCATTGTCTCTGTTTTTTTTTCTGTCTGTCTCTCTGTCTTTCTCTCTATCTGTCTCTGTCTCTCTCCTTCTTCATCTTGTTCATCTTCTTCTTCTCACGTTATTTGTAAGAATTTATATTATATCTGTATGTCTGTAAAGTTTGTGTTCGCATGTATGCAGAAGAATATTTTTTAAACCTTATAATACGTATTGGATAATACTAAACAAATAAACACATTCCCTTTGCATTATGGGTAATTGCCCTCAGGGGCTTAAAAAGGTGCGAATATTAAGTTTAAATTAATGGATTGAATAGGTTTTCACAACGACCACAGTGGTCAAATGGTTATGATTACGGCTTTGTGCCTGGGATTCCCGGTTTCGATTCCGGGGTTGGCCAGAGTGAAAAAAAAATGTGTGTCTCAGAGAGAGAGAGACTCGAGAGAGAGGGCAATGGAAAGAGTGAGTGAGTGAAAAAAAGAGGGAGAGAAAGATAGAAAGAGTGAGTGAGTGAAGAGAGGGAGATGGAAAGAGTGAGTGGGTGAAGAGAGAGAGAGAGATGGAAAGAGTGAGTGAGTGAAAAAGAGAGAGAGAGATGGAAAGAGTGAGTGAGTGAAAAAGAGAGAGAGAGAGATGGAAAGAGTGAGTGAGTGAAAAAAAGAGAGATAGAGATGGAAAGAGTGAGTGAGTGAAAAAAAGAGAGAGAGAGATGGAAAGAGTGAGTGAGTGAAAAAAAGAGGGAGAGAAAGATAGAAAGAGTGAGTGAGTGAAAAGAGAGAGAGGGAGATGGAAAGAGTGAGTGGGTGAAGAGAGAGAGAGAGATGGAAAGAGTGAGTGAGTGAAAAGAGAGAGAGGGAGATGGAAAGAGTGAGTGGGTGAAGAGAGAGAGAGAGATGGAAAGAGTGAGTGAGTGAAAAAAAGAGAGAGAGAGATAGATGGAAAGAGTGAGTGAGTGAAAAAAAAGAGAGAAAGAGATGGAAAAAGTGAGTGAGTGGAAAAAAAGAGAGAGAGAGATAGATGGAAAGAGTGAGTGAGTGAAAAAAGACAGATGGAAAAGTGAATGGAGAGAGAGATTGAAAGAGTGAATAAGTTAATAAAGAGAGGGCGAAAAAATAGATGAAAAAGAGAAAAGTACTGAGAGTGTGAGGGAGCAGAGCGAGTGAAATGAAGACAGTGAGTGAATGAAGACAGAGGGGAAAGAGCACGACATAGAGATGGACTCCGAGTGCCTTTATGTGACACTCATGTATGGGTTTACTGCATGGTCAAGGATCATTTTACCATATGATTCAGTCGTTGTTTGTCTTATCTCACAATGATTTCCATCATTTTAGTCAAAATTCTTTAAATCCTTTCAGTTTGGATAAGTCTACATATTTTGGCAGAAACTCCTTACCAGACGACATTTTAGACTGATCTAAATTGAAAGCATTTACAGATGAAAATCTGAATGTTGCACAAATAAGGAAGTTTTTCTTTGAAAAAAAAAAGAAAAAACCACGGAGAAAATCCCTATTCAAACAATGTTTTCAAAAGACTTCTTCTTCTGGGTCGTTAAAGATCGTATGGTACAGAGTTAACCCTATTCCTGTCAGATTTGAATTGCCGTCTCTTACATATGAGTATTGGTACTTGAATTCATGGGACCGAAGGTACTGATAGAGTAGCAGAGAGTGTAGATCAAGATTGGACTGATGTATATGAATGCTAATCTTGCTTTGCACTCTCCGAAAAAAAAAAAACATTCATTATCAGGAACGGCAGAAGTTAATTTATACGTCTGCCTCCTTTCTGCGTCACTTTATTCCACGGACTAATAAAGTTTGGAATAGTGCCTGTATTTTGGATTATTATTACGCAATACGTTGAATCCCAGAACCTCTCCAAAAGGCCAGAGAGAGAGAGAGAGAGAGAGAGAGAGAGAGAGAGAGAGAGAGAGAGAGAGAGAGAGAGAGAGAGAGGTGCATGTACAGTCAAACATGTATAAACCCTTGTTCCTTGTTTTAGGAACCCTGGGAGGGGGTTGCACTTGAATACATTGTTGGGAATGGACAAAATGCTGTTTCTCAGTATTTTCTGACCTAAAGACCTAAAGAAAGAAAAGGTATTGGAAACGTGAGAAACAGCATTTTCTCCTTTTCCCACAATGTTTTCTATCCTTTCAAAGACACATTCCATCATTTCGACATGATTTCATCTGTCGTTTGCAAATGCTTTAGATTTGGGCCAGTTTGAAATTTTTGACAAGTCTAAAATATGGGAAAGCGGCCAGAGGCTTGGAAAGAATATTGCGCAAGAGCTGTTTATAAGAAGTCCGTGAAAGACATAGAGGATATTTGTTTTTTACGGTGAAAGATCGGAATTAATTTCATCGAGTGAACATCATCGGTAATATTTTCTCGAGTGGCGCAGCCACGAGTGAAATAATTACCGATGATGTTCACGAGATGAAATAAATTTCGATCTTTCACCGAAAAAAAAAAATATTCTGTTCGTTTCATGCTTTTAACCCTTTTTTTTCGGGGGGGGGGGGAAACTTAATCAAATCAAGTACGGTTCCTTTCGGTTATTCCCCGTGGCGTACCCTCTCCGCATAGCAACGCATTACAGTATTACGTCAAGCGCGAGAAATGTAAGGTAAATTACGTCATATTTCCATCCGGTTGTGAGGCACGCGCAATTTACCTAGGTAACTAGTGCGCGGGAACAACTGTTTTCACCTTCAATTGTAAGAGCTAGAATATAAAAATCGGTATTTTCACTCGTCGTAACCATGAAATGTCGAAAAATATTTCACCGATTTTTCTCGATAACCTACCGGAAAGCATGAAATAAATATATATATATGACCTCTTTACAATATATTTTTCATTGATGAGGTAATTTTTTCCCATATTCTGCTTTGGTTTTTTTTCCTTTTGCAGTAAACATAAAGCTGGTGATCACGTCCATAACTAATGGATTCCATGGGCGGGGCCAATTTTGACCTCTGGGCTATAATTCAAAGAGTCTTTGTAGAAATTAGATGAACCTGCATGCCAAGTACGGTAGCCTTTGCCCTATGGTTTCTGACAAGAAAATTTTCAAAGATTCAAATATTCTCTAGATTCGTTGCCATGGCAACCAGAGTTTTTACAGGAATTAGACTCTTGGAAGAACTGAAGATGACCATGGCAGGATTATTTTGAGAAGCTTGGTCAAAACTGGATGGACAGTTTCAGAGAAGACGATGTTTGAAAATAAGTTGGCACACAAACAGATGGATGCAGGCACAGACAACAAACAGACACAGGGTCATGACATAAGCTCCCTGGCCTTTGACCAGTGGAGCTAAAAATGAATTTTAAAGATTTTCATCTTTTTCTGTTTTGTTGCCGAGACAACCTGAGTTTTTTTTTATTTATTTATATATTTATTTTTTTTTTATTACTATGGAATACCGAAGAGGACCATTGCAAGATAATTCTGTGAAGTTACGTGAAAATTGGTTTTGGCAGTTTTAGAAAAGATGTTTAAAATAAAAGTAAACAGATATGGGCATTCGGACATTTGCGTACAGTGCCGTTCCGGATTAGCCTGCGCATTCCGCGCAGGCTAATCCGAGACAACACTTTCCGGTCTTATGTAATTTTCTGTTTTGTGCAAGTCTACTGTAAGACAAAATCGAATGTAGTCGTAAAGTGTCGTCTCGGATCAGTCTGCGCCGATTGCGCAGGCTGATCCGCGACGACACTACGCAAATGTCCGAATGCCCCTTTTCGCGTGTAGCAGGCCATATATGGATGCACGCACACACATGTTCAAGTGCACCCAGGGACAAAACAGGATCATGAATTAGGTTTGCTTGCGTTCAGCTAGTAGAGCAAAAATACTATCATGAAAACTACACCGAAAAATATTTAAAGGAAAGGAAAGTACCTATCTCCAAGTCAACTGAAAAAATGGTGGAAGTTATGGCTACTTTCCCAACAATGTTTTTTTTACAAAAAACCTTCATCTGCAAGGCTTCAAAAAGTAGCATCTATAGAATAGTGAATGATCTCTTTCCAAGCTACAAAATTTCAGAGTAACTGTTGTCAAAATTCAACGTTGTTGCAGAGTACAAAATAAATGTGGCCCAAATGGTTTCAGTTGTCTTTGAAAGAATTAAAAAGTTGTGGACAAAGAGGATTGTGTTGCATACCAGCATTTTCTCCTTTTCATTGTTTTCAAAAAGATTTCATCCTCCTGGTTGATTAAACTCGGCATGACAAAGGATTAAAAGGCACAAATTCTGACTAATCTTGTATAGAAATTTTGTAAAACAAACAAACAAACAAAAAAAAAAAAATGGAAAAATATAAAAACTTTATGACATTTACGACATTTTATTTTTGTATACATGATTTTTAACAATAATGAATTCTTGCATAATAAAAGAAAAAACAAATTTAATGACATAATGAAGAAAATATACAGAGACCATAAATAAAAATTATCCTATACTATAACAAAATAAAAATCTACGTTATTTAAATAAACTCCCTAAAGTAACAATAAAAGCCAAATGTAAACAAAGTGGGTGTTTAAGTGCATTTGAATCTATATCATACCATTTAAAAGTATGGAAATTATTGTGAAGATGACAATCTGTCATTGTACAGTCGGTCCAAGTGTTAGCTGCTGACAGAGAAATAAATTTCAAAACTAGGTTAAAACCTGCCAGGTAGCTGTGTCTTTTGTTTACTTTTTGCCTGATTTTAAAATTCTTTTTTCTGCCAGCATCTGACATATGGCCTGACCACATGATAACAGACTGTCATCTCCACAATATTTTCCATACTTTTAAATGATATGATTTAAATTTAAATGTATTATGAAACCTGCTTTGATATTTTGGCCTTTACTGGACCTTTAACTCTTTACCACACGGCAAAATTTAAGACTGGTCCAATCTGAAGGTGTTTGCAGATGACAAATTAAATGTGGCTCAAGTAATGGCATTCTTCTTTAACCTAGAAGAAAACATGGTGGGCAAAGGAGAAAATGCTGGTTACCAGCATTTTCTCTTTTTCCCACTATGTTTTCAAAAGTCTAGTTTGCCAGGGTCGATAAAACTCGGGATTGTGTGGGAAAGAGCGACAAAATTTTGGATGTGTCTATTTTGAGAGCAAATGCAGATAACAAGTCAAACTTGGCTGCAATGGTAAGATTTTTCTATGATAGCGTAGGTGGGAAAAGGAGAAAAATACTGGAAGGTATTTGTGAAGAATTCCAATATGCTGTTTGGCAGAGGGAAGTTTAAAAAGCTTTTTTTTTACATTTGTCACACTTATTGCCATGACAATTAGAGTTTTTCAGGTAATAAAACTCTTTCAAGAGAGACTAAAGAGGACCATGGCAGGATCACTTCTGTGAAGTTTGATCGAAATTAAACCAATAGTTTTAGAAAAGGAGATTTTCAAAGTAAAAATTTACATTCACACAAAGACACACATGGACATGATATAGCTCAAAATTGCTAAAAATCTAAACCATAAATTGTTAATTCTTAAGCTGCCAGGCACGACTCACTGACCTTTTTGCAGACAGTGTAGATCAAGATCAGACTGCACAGAACATGCAGTCTGGTCTTGGATCTACACTGTCCGGTAAGGAGGATATTATTCCCCAAAACATAACTTTGAAATAGCAATATTTTGATTTTTACTATCGAATTGAAAATTTCGTTTTAGTTATTTAGCAGGATATGGATTAACAACAATAACTCCTTTCGTCATAATGTTTTTCAATAAATACCGAATATTATGCTGTAGTGATTTTCCTTGTATTCACTTCGAACAGCATCAGAAAATTTGGTATCGCATGAGACCAAAGGTCGAGCGAGATGCCAAAATTTTCTTACGCAGTGAGAAGTAAATACAAGCACCAAGAAAGTCACTATAGGATAATATTCCTTTTATTATGTAGCTACACCTTTTCAACGACAAAATATTGCAAATTATTGACATTTCATTCGAAAACTGTAAGTAAAATAAAACAAATAATGGTGTAGTAGCCTGTAACTTCGTTTTCCACTGAGTATAGATACAGATTTTTTTCCGTTGTGTGTGATTTTATCGGCGTGCGACGCATGTATTTAACCTGAAAAACTTACGTGTATGAGTCATGCTCTGGCAAAAGGGGGCTTAATGCATCTCCGTGATACATGATGCCAGGCAAGTCATCATATAATCATTGATCCGTAATAGCCACTTTTCTAAACAACCAACTTAATTATGAGGTAGACTGGTCCTTTGACATACAGAAAATTGACCAATAGCGAAAAGTTTTGGCCCAGGTCAGCCTACGCAGACTGCGCAGGCTGACCTGGGTCGATACTTTTCACAGATACATTAAGCCCCCTTTTCACAGAGCATGGCTCATATAATAAAGATGTTTATTTTCCTGAAATATTTCTAAATTTTGTCAATTGTTTTGTGTCTAAAATTTGCAGGTACTGTGACAGACAAACCTATTTTACAAATGTACAAATTATGTTGAGCAAAACCTTAACTCTTTACCACACAATCCCGACTTTTAATGATCGTCAGAAAGAAGCCTTTTGAAAACATTGTTGGAAAAGAAGAAAATGCTGGTAACCAACATTTTCTCCTTTTCCCACAATATTTTCTACCCTTCCCAAAACAAATTTCATTTTTTCAGTCACATTTGTCGTCTGCAAATGCTTTCAATTTGGACTGGTCTATAATTTTGTCATTTGGTAAAGAGTTAAAACAATTTATTTTTCACAATCATCATAGAACCATGCAAATCCCCTGCCTTGACAGGGAAGATAGATTTTGACAAATACATGTTACTTGCAACACGCGAAAAAGGGCATTTGGAAACTTGCATAAAGTGTCGTCTCGGATCAGCCTCACACTCCATGCAGGGTAATCTGAGAGGGCGCTTTATGACTACATTAGATTTTGTCCTTCAGAAAACTTGCGCAAAACAGAAAATTACATAAAAAGGGAAAGTGTCGACTTGGATTAGCCTGTGCGGACTGCGCAGGCTGATCGAGACGACGCTTTACGCAAAAGTCCAAATGCCCCTTTTCGTGTGTTGCAGGCCATATTACACACAACCGTTCACCCTTTACTACAAAATCCTCAGTTTAACCCACCTTGAGGAAGATGACTTTTGAAAACTTCATGGTAATATAGTATAGTATGCCACAAATAGATATAAATTTATAGCTTGTGTGTGTAAGGGGAAACTTATACTGTTTTGCTATAGAATTAGCTTTTGCAAGGATTTGGCAGAGCATTCGCATTGGGATATTGTTGTCCTGGATTCAATCTCTGTCTTGGGAGGTCAATTGTCAGATTTGTTGCATTGGCGCTTAATGTAAAAAGCCCACTTAGTTGATAAGTTGGGCAACAGAACTTGAAGGATTTATGGACGAATCGTCACATAGTGGGGGAGTATGTAGGAAACTGGTCTATCCCACTGATAGATATAAATGTATAGCTTGTGTTTGTACAAGGAGAAACTTAAACTGCCTTGCTATGAAGCTAGCTTTTGTAGTGACATGGTAACGTGTTTGCCTAGAGATTCTGAAGTCCTGGGTTCTATCCATGGCTTGGGAGGTCATATCTTAGACCTATAACAGCAACAAGCATTTTTTCCTTTTCCCATAATGTTTTCTATCTATATAGAGGGGTTGTATGATACCAGACATGTCAGGCACCTGTGATTGGTACAGAATAAAAGTCAACAAAGACAAGTCTCCAAAGCAAGCATATAAAAATTGCATCTTGAAGATCTGCTTTTGATTGATTGAATGGTGTTTTACGCCACTTTCAACATTGTTTCAGTCATATCACGGCGACAGCTCTCGTATTCATGTATTCCAGGGTTTTACCAGTACTAGGCTAGGGCTCTAAAGTGTCTTGCCCAAGGACACTCCCACTAAAAACCCAGTGGATCCAGTGCGGCTAGAACCTGGGGCCTTTCGGTTACGAGTCCAACACTTCACCACTGAGCCACATATATCCCCACTTGAAGATCTGCAGTTTCTAAGTAATAGTTAAAAAAAAAGAAAAAAACCTAAATACTATTACAGCAAAACTAATATGGATGCTGCAGAGAGTCAGATGGACATGCTGATTCAAGTAACGATCCCCCCACCCCCCAAAAAAGGTTTCTTTTTTACTGAAATATGATGACACATAATTTGATGTCTAATAGCAACACCATGAGAATTTCATTAGTGTAAAGAAGAGTATCATTTCCCTTTACAGACTGCAACTTGTGTTACGTCAAATCTGTCCCCATCTTTTCCACAATCTGGTCCATTCTCTGTTTAGCGAGCGTCACGATATCACTCGATAAATCATCAACTGTTGTGTAGCGAACTCTGTCAAAACTAAACATGTCTCGTATAAAATCAAGAACCACTTCCTGAAAAAGAGGATAGGAAGAAAAAGGTGATGGGATATGTTACACAAAATGAACAGAACCTAAACTGAAATGAATAACTATATTGATTTCTTTTTTCCTTAACCCTTTACCACACAATCCCAAGTTTTAACAACCCTGAAGAAAAAGGCTGTTGAAAACACCGTGGGAAAAGGAGAAAATGCTGTAAACCAGCATTTTCTCCTTTTCCCACAATGCTTTCTACTCTATCGAAGACAAATTTCATTATTTCAGCTACATTTATTTTGTTGTCTGCAAATGGTTTCAATTTGGGCTAGTCGAAAATTTTATCATTTGATAAAGAGTTACATAAATAATATTGTGACTGGAAAAAAAAAAAAGGGAGTAACAAAATGTTCAGAATTCCTATGGAGTTTTCTAATATTATGTCATAAAATAACTGAATCGTAAATACTAAAATACAAACTCACATTGTAAATGGAAACAAAATCTTGTGAGTAGTTAATTTATATGTATAAAATTTCTCTGTATGAAACTATTATGTATGTAGTCATCATTGTGTCATGATATTATAAAGTTATCATAAAACTGTAAGGTATGAAGATTATAAGGTCATCATGAAATTATCATAGAGTCAAGAAATTCAAATGTTATAATGATATAATAATGTTTTTAATGAAATTATAAAGTTATTGAAATGATAAAGTTATCATAAAATTATGTAATTTTATACAATGAACTAACAAGGTTTTCAAAAAATGACAAGGTTTTCATGAAATTATAAGGTTAACTTGAAATGACAAGGTTACCTTGAAATTACTAGGTTATCATGAAATCATATGGTGTACCACTGAGACAACTTTCATCATCTTTCATAATCCAAGAGAAAAACCATTCCCAGTTTTAGTCACTTCTTCAATGAAAATTTTATGTCAAAAAAGAGGCATAATTGCGTCAAAAGTGGTTTTGGTGGGTTACCTGCCATAATGGTAGGGGTTTTCCCTTTCGACAGTTAAAAATTAGCCTGAGTTTGAAGTAAGCGTCTACAGTAGTAACATAGATATAAGAAAATGTAAAAAATTTTTGCACAACGATGGTGACACAGACAATGTGCTTTTTTTCAAAAACAGCCAAATTAAAAATTAAACAAGCTCACCTTAAAAAATGTACAGAGGTCCTTTAATTTAGATTCTGGTCCAAGAAACCCCCAAGCAAGCACCGGGCTCACAGTCTCTGAGATTGTGTAGAAATGAGAAATAAAACCATCGGGAAACTGTAAAAAAATAAACCAAGAAAATAAATTCTTAACATTTGATACGATGACAAAATTTTGAACTTGTCTGTATTCAAAGAACCTGCAAACAATAAATTAGATGTGGATGAATTTAAGGTAACTGTCTGTCCAAGGGTAGGGAACATTTTTGGAAATAGAGAAAATGTTGGTATCCATACATGTCTTCATGTTTAAGGTGCATATAACGTGGAATTGTGTAGTAAGGGGACCGTTAAATACCTTAAAGTGCATATGTATGATAAGATCATTTGGAAAAAGATTAATTCCAATTAACTCTACATATTTAACAAGGATGGTATCGAAGTGTTCAGCCTGCAATTTTTTTCCATTGACAGTAATGATATCATACTTTTTTATCGCTTTACCAAACAAGCCCTTGTTTTCACGACCCTGGGAAGGAAAGCTTTTGAAAACCTTGTGGGAAAAGGAGAAAATGCTGGTAACCAGCATTTTCTCCTTTTCCCACAAGGTCTTCTACCCTTTCAGAGACAAATTTCATAAATCGAGAAACTTTCAATTTGTCGTCTGCAAATGCTTTCAATATGGACCAGTCTAACATTTTGTCGTTTGGTAAAGATGGCAATGCTGCGGTAATGCAATAGCAGGCAATTCACTACTCTACTTGATATATGATTTCAAGTATGTATAATACTTTTACAAAGCCACTGGCTGCTTTCCATTAACTCGTTACCAAATGATGCAATTTTACCCTCAGCAAAATCAAATTTCTAACAGAGGTTCAAAATTGTTAATTTTTGAATCTAAATATAATCAAATTTTCACAACTACCTACCTTCAACATTCGTCGCTTAGCTTTCAACACAGACCAAACTGCAGTCGAGAGAGCCTGTAGTTTAAAAAAAACAACAAAAAACTTGGTATTATTGATGTACAAAAGATTTCTCTTAAATCTGAATTAAAGTGCAAAAATCACTTAAGCTGCGTCAACCGACTGAATGGTGTTTAATAGAGGATCTTACACAATGTTTATGTATTATCATTTTTATCAAATGAGTTGACTAAATTGTATTACGTGAGCCTTGGTGAGCGTCATATACATTTTACATAAACACAAATGTGAGATTCTGTTTACCACATAAAACAAATGAAAAACAAATATGTGCCCTGCATCATCACCCTCAACCTCTATACCGTTTAAGTGTTCATGTTTACAGATGTAATTCGGTTTGTGTACATACACAAGAAGATAGATCTGTGATATGTACATGTATATCGAAAGAAAAACGAAACAGTTTAAAACTGGGGATGAATCGAACAATTTTCTCGACTTTAAATGACTTTCAGTGCATTTCTTGTTTTATTGAACATGAAAATCATAGTATTTTTCTGCACGTACACGTCTTAGCAACAATGACGTCATTTTTCCGAGAAATGGCGGAGTAGTACAATACCCTGCACATGCTGCAGTTGGTTTCACTGCATAACACACTCATATATACAAAATCACCAGAACTGGGACTCAAAAAGGATAATACCCTAGTGTATTATCGAAAATAAGTCATGGGTTTAATACACTGCTGGAGGCGGTTTTATATTATACAGTCAACTCCCGTTTGAACAACATCCTATACATTGACATTTTCACTTACCGAAACAAATTTGTTGGGAACGGATTTACACAGTCTATTTTTCATCCGTTACAACGGAATTCTTGTTTTCCGACACCGACACAATTTTTTCAGGAAAGAAAGAACAGAATCCCTATATATTCTTATTCAATACATCGACACTCTATTTATTGTCTTTTCAGGTAAATTCCCAGCGCTATTTTTAGCATCTCACATAAGGTGATAATCGATAAATTGTGTGCGTGTACTCTAGTACGATTAGGGTTTTCCCCTTTGGCAATATCGATTATCATACCGTCGACACAATGCCCCTAAACCATTAGCGTTGTAGGTTTAGCGTCATATTGTCATAAGTATGCACAAAACATGAATTATTTAGACCACTGTTTAACTGACGCGAATCATTTAGACTACTGTTTAACTGTAGATGAAAATGGTAAGTAGTCATTATGTTTTGAGTGATTGTCATTCAAACAACTCGTTCGTATAATCAGTGTAGATCTAAAGATTTTTGCGTATATTATAAATAAATGACAAAAAACTCATCATATTCCAAGCTTAATGGTTCATTTTCAATACACCGACATTTTTGTTACAACGACATTTTGCTGGAAACAAACATGGTCGTTGTAACGAGAGTTGACTGTAAACGCTGTTTCAAAATTATTACAGTTGTATCATGTTACCAAGTTACGGTTTTGAAGCTGTTTTCTTAATCCAGAATTACCAGTGGGCAGTCAAGTCCTATGTTTTTTTTTTATACAAAATTGACCTTTACACACACAATGCAAATGCAGCTCTTCTACAAGTCAAGGCAAAATCTCAGATTTGAATTTTGGAACTGTGTAATCCATAAGACCTTTCAAAGGAATTATAATGCATGCAAGAATCCAATGAAAATGTATAAATTGATGAAAAATCAGTATACAAAATATTATTTTCTACATGATTAAAGCTATCAGAATTGCTGTTGCTTTTACAAAACTGAGTGAATTAAAATTATGTCAAGAGTAAGGCCTTTAGACTGTAGAGAGATAAATTTATCTTTTAAATGTTTACACTTCAGGGAAATTTTATCAAAATACAATATACCCTACGGACTACAATCAAATTATTGAGCTTGTTCATTTTCACATTTGCATAAGTTTTAGCATAAGTCAAAATTTTAAACTTGTTCAATTCTAAAGTATTTGCAGATGACATAAAAATGTAGTTCAAATGGCAAGATTCCATGTTAAAATGGCAGAAAATATTTTATCAAAAGGAGAAAATACTGATTACTAGTATCTTCTCTGTTTTCCAATATGCCTTCTTTCTCAGGGTTATTAATACTAGACATTGTGAGGTTCATAGCTAATCAAAATACTTTTGTATAATTATCTGACCTAAAAAAAACAGCTTACTGTTTCTTTAAAACCATTTGACAACCATCGGTTGTTCACAACCGCTATCACAGAAGATGGAGGGTTTTCCAAATCATCGAATGCATCCATGAGTATGAAATCCAAGACAACATCATAAAATGTGAAATTCTTCACCTATGCGAAAGAAAACAAAAAGAACCATTTTTGCCGTCACCTGATGCATAAGTAAAATACAAATAATTTCTTTGGATGGTGTTCTACATCACTCTCAACAGTGTTTCAGTTGTATTATACTGACATGTTACTTGTTGATATTTTTTTTGGAAAGTTTTTTTAATGCCAGGTTGCATTTCATGAGACCTTTGCCTCTAAAAGGTGTAGAATAAGAACTATGGGGTTATAAATTTAATGCTTGAGGTATGAAGGACTTAAAGAGTACAAAAGATATTCCTACTTTATTTCCTTGTGATCATGGTGGAGAGTGTCTGATTATAACAAAAGGCTAAAAGCCTTGATGATACTGATCTGAATTGTCTCGTTGAAACAATTTAAATGAGCACTGGTAGAAGAAACAAATGACCCTTCACCCTATAAAAGTGACTTTTTCAGCCCTGTATGGTGAAATCTTTGTTAACATCATGGGGAGAAAGAGCCACAGTTTGTAAAAAATATTTGCTTCTTTGCCCACAATGTTTTCAATACTGCTGAAATGCAGAAGTTTCCTTTCCTTCAGTTGCTTATCTTTTGTGTTTTTTTCTTCCTAGTTTAGGAGTTTAAGATAGATCTAAAACGGTGTGTTTGGTACTAGATTAAATCTTAACATTACTGCAAAATTTCAGAATCATCCAAATTCAAAGCAGTTGCAGACGATATATATCACCTTATACCTGCTTATTTTTTTTTAATTGTTTGTGTGTTTAATTTCTCTAATTTTTGAACTTGTTTGTTGAAGAATTATTGTATTTGTAACAAGAAATGTACAATTTACAAAACAAAATAGAATATTCATCTATAAATATGGCTCTGCTTCAACAATGAGATTGGTCTCTGAAAGCACAGAATACAATGGTTCTGACCAAAATTCATTAAGAAATGACAAATAGACACACCCCTCTCCCTCTTAGCTCCTCCTCCATCATGGTCCAATTCTCTTTATTGTTGACAAAGTTCAACATTGCTGCAAATGAGGTGTAGAAGTCCTCAGGGTCCTGAAAGATTTCATAAATTTGCCCCATTAAATCTAACAAAAACTGTGAAAATGGAGAGCAATTCCTCTACTAGTATATGATAAATCAAAGTGAGACTTAAATGATGGATATTGTCATTAATTACCAGCATTTCCTCTTTTTCCATGTGTTTTCAAAAACCCACTTCCCCAGAGTCAAGAAAAGACGGATTGGCTTGGTAAACAGTAAGTCATGAAAACAGTTAATATGGAGATTAAGTCTTCCATTGAATCTGACACATTGGTCTAAAATTTCAGCTTCAGTACAACCCTCACAAGGTTAGTTGTTTTGGCGACTTAGGCAATAAAACCTGGGCTTTTGAGTATGACACAGGTCTTAGATCAGACTGCATAGAACAAGCAGTTTAGATCTATGCCATCGATTTGTTTAGTCAAACCTGTAAGATAATAAAATTCTTGTTAAGTTAAAGTTGATAGTATTTTTAACCGTCAAAAGAGGTCTATTTATTTGAGCCAAGCTCTGGCAAAAGGGGGCTTAATGCATCTCCGTGATGCATTATACCAAGCAAACCATCACATATTTGAGGATCCATAATAGCAACTTTTTTAACAACCCATTTAATCACGAAGTAGACTGGTCCTTGGACATAAAGAAAATTGACCAGTAGCTAAAAGTTTCGGCCCAAGTCAGCCTGAGCGTACTGCACAGGCTGACCTGTGTCAATACTTTTTGCAGATGCATTAAGCCCCCTTTTTACAGAGCATGGCTCATTTATTTGGTGTTGAAGAAGTCTAATCTATTCATTTAGTTGAGCCATGCTCTGGCAAATGGGGGTTTAATGCATATCCATGATTCATTATCACAAGCCAGTCATTACACAATTGTGGATCCATCCATAAAATCCATTTGTCTAACAACCCACTGAATAATTAGGTAGACTTATCATTTGACATGCAGAAAATTGACAAATAGCAAAAAGTTTAGGCTCAGGTAAGCCTGCGTGGACTGCACAAGGTAACCTGGGTCGATACTTTTTGCAGATGCATTAAACCCCCTTTCCACAAAGCATAGTTCAATTACATTGTCTCATACACTTTTTAATATATCTTTACAATCAGACTGAATCCCATCACTCACCCTCTCAGCTTTCAAAAGTAAATCTCCGATAACTTTTCGACCCATGTCTTCAAAATACGTCTTGGTTTCTTTATCCTGAAATACTTGCTGAAATAAAAAAATGATAATAGTATCAAAAGACCTGTTTGTTTGTGTGTATGATGTTTAACCCCATTTTTCATCAAGAATAACATTCTGATCAAATTTCATGAGTATCAAACCAAAAATGTAGCCTCTAGAACTTACACAAGGAGAAAGTTGATGACGGACGATGAATAACACACAACAGACAACAAACGATGGACCCATCACAGTCACAAAAGCTCACCACAAGCACTTTGTGCTCTGGTGAGCTAAAAAGCAGTATGGCAAAAGGAAAAAAAAAAAAAGCTGTAGTTACCTCCAGAGCCAGCCTTATGCAGTGCAATTTTGCCAGAAACTCTGTGTCAGAGAGACAGTGAGACATTTCAGATCTGTTTAGTAAAACGAAAAAGGGGAAAAAAAGTAAGTAGAAATTATACAAAACTCATTAACTTTCTAAACTATGTCATAGTCAGAATGTAAGTAGAGGATCTTACACGAGTGTTTATGTATTATCATTATTATCAAACGAGTTGACTAAAATTGTCTGACGCAAGCCTTGGCGAGCATCAAATACATTTTAGTCAACGAGTTTGATAGAAATGATAATACATAAACATGAATGTGAGATTCTATTTAACTCTTTACCAAACGACAAAATTCTACACTGGTCCAAACTGAAAGCACTTGCAGACGACAAAATAAATGTAACTCAAAAACTGAAATTTGTTTCCAGCAGGGTAGAAAACATTGTGGGAAAAGGAGAAAATGCTGGTTACCAGCATTTTCTCCTTTTCCCACAATGTTTTCAAAAGGCTTCTATCTCAGGGTCGTAAAAACCAGGGATTGTTTGGTAAAGGGTTAACAAATGACAGACAGAGAAATATCCTGCATCATCACCTTAAGCCTCTATACCTTTCACGGGTTCATGTTAACAGTTGTAAATTAGTTTCAAATGTGTACATACACAAGTAGATAGTTCTTTGACATTTATACCGAAAGAAGAATTAAGTAGTTTATAGAGAGGTTAAGTCCACCTTTTTTTGCAATAATATTGAATTTAAGAGACTTTCGCTGCATTTCTTAATCAAACATGAAAATTCAAAAACTTTCCTCACGTATATGTCTTAGCAACAGTGACATCATTTTTCCCCCGAAACGGCATAACAGTACTAATTTCCACACAAGCTATGGTTGGTTTCTCTGGCTTCAAGCCCTCATGACTGAAAACTGATCAGAATCGGGACCCACAAAATGATAATACACTAGTGCATTATCAAAAATATATCATGGGTTTAATACACTGCAGGAAGAGGTTTTATGTGATAAAGCCCTTTTCACTCTTTACAAAAATTCCTAAATTTTTAACCCTTTCAGTACCATAAACAAACACAGGGATTTTTTGCAGATGGTATAGATCAAGATCAGACTACACAAAATGTGCAGTCTGATCTTGGATCTATACCATCTGCTTGCTTAGTCAAAAAGCCTTTACCATAAAAATCTATCTGAATTGCAGTGGATTGAATTTTCTACCTTTAACTTTTTACAAAACAACAACAGTTTAGACTCGTCCAAATTGAAAGCATTTGCAGACAAGAAAATTAATGTCACTGAAAATTTGAAATTTGTTTTAGGTAGTGTAGAAAACATTGTGGAAAAAGGAGAAAATGCTGGTTACCAGCATTTTCTCTTTTTCCCACAATGTTTTCAAAAGCCTTTTCTGTCAGGATCGTTAAAAAGTCGGGATTGTGTGGTAAAGAGTTAAAAAAAAAAAAACATAACTATAGAAAAGAATGTTTTGAAATGTTTGTGTGTAATGCTGTTGGTTGTTTAGTTTATAACGCCATTTTTTAACATTATTTCACTTACATCTTGGCAGCCAGTGAACCTATCTATGCTTTCCAGGTGTGTCTTTTTAGAGGTGCTTCAAACATTATTCTCCTAAAGCCTCTGGCTCCTCTCACATAACCGTAGTCAATACATGTGTGCTTTGTAAGTGATTCAGAATTTGGATTAAGCAGGGAAAGGGTAAATAAATGGGAAAAAAAATATTACCCATCCAAAATAGTATGCATTTTACCTTAAGGTTCTGCATGACACGGTTCCATGTTTGAGTTCCATCAGCCCACTTTCATAAAGGACTAGGTGCTGAAACATATCCCTGTGTGTGTCCAGGTCAGACAGGTCTGCCAGCTGTAAAGAGGCATACAGGAGACTAGTTTGAAACCTTGCCTTGAAACCAGATAAAGCCATGGCAAAACTTTTAACATGCAAACATATTTGAGCCATGCTATGGGAAACAGAGGTTTAATCCATCTGCAAAAATTATCAACCCTGGTCAGCCTGTGTGGAAGGCACATGCTGACCTAGGTCGAAACTTTTTGCTATTAGTAGCCTATCTAATTTGCATAAATCTTTTACCACACATTCCCAAATTTGCATGAAATTGCACAAAAAACTTTTTTGAAAACATTGCGGTAAAAGGAGAAAACGCTGGTAACCAGCATTTTCTCCATTTTCCACAGTATTTTTACCTTGTCAGAGACCAATTCTAGCATTTGTGCAACATTTACAACATTGTCCACAAATGCTTTCAATTTGGACAAGTCTTAAATTTTGTTGTTTGGTAAAGAGTTGGGGGTAGGCTGGTTGTAACTATGCTATATCCATGACTACAGGCTGTACTTTACAGGCACCAGATAGGAGTGTACAATATCTCGGTCTCAGCCAATCAGAGGGCTTGTTTTGATATCTAAAATTTAATAAACATATGAGCCACACTCTGTGAAAAGAGGGTTTAATGCATCTGCAAAAGTATCTACTCATGTCAGCCTAGGATAACTTGGGTCAAAACTTTTTGCTATTGTTACATTTCCTGCAAGTCAAAAACCTCATGATCCAGTTCGTTGTTAGGCAAAATGAATTTCATGGATCCATAACTATGTGATGACTTATGTGATGCATAACAGAGATGCATTAAACTGCCTAGCTTTTGCCAGAATCTGGCTCATTTACAACTGACAGCAAATACAGACTCAATTTTCTAAAATTTCTTTAGAAAGAAATATGGTCTGAATTCTCCAAAGGAGGACTCACATCTGTCGCAGACACGAATGAATCTAAATCGCTCGAAGATCCTATACTCATGGATCGGGATTTCCTGAGATTTTCTGTTTCCGTAAATGCAGCGAGAGCGGTGTCAAACACCATTATGTCTGCCCTCTTCTCCACCTGTCTCTCGTACGAGTCTTGCATCTGATAAGCTCGCTCTAGCAGATGTTCCAAGTGATGCTGTAATGCACTGGTTTCTGGATCCTGTTTATAGAGAAAATTTGAACATTTGGAAACCTTTTAGGACAGAAATTCCATATTTTTAATTTCATGAATCCCTGATAAATATGTTCAAAACAATGATCAGCAACTAGTAAGGAATGAATTGTCATGATGTAACTGAAATAATGTTGAAGCAGTGCTAAACACCATTACATGAATAATTATAGTATTTCTGTTCCTGTGCAATCCAGGACCCTCCTTGGCTTAGTGGTAAAGTGTAGGACTCGCAACCTGAAGGCCCCGGGTTGAAGCCTGATTGGAAGCAGTGGGTTTTTAGTGGGAGTGTTTTTGGGCAAAACAATTCAGAGCCCAGGTCCAAAGTCTAGTACTAGAGAAACCCAGGACATACATGAATATGTAAGCCGATGCCGTGATATGACTGAAATAATGTTGAAAGCAGCATAAAACATTGTTCAATCATATCAGTCTTGAGAAATCACCAACTTTTGCTTACTGTTATAGCAGGTGTAGGAAAATCGTCGAGATATCCCATCTTCATCACAGCATCCTCCCAGTATGTCACAGCCAATTGTAACGTATCTAAACCTGTCAATGTAATAGAGTACAGTAAAGCAACCTCTTTAAATAAATATAGCTGCCAAAGTAAACAAAGCAGGTGTTAAAATACATTTCAAGTTATTTATTATTTTTTTCTATTGGAATTTAACACCTTTTCAACTGCTTAGGTCATATCGCAGTGGCCAGTGTACCTATGCATGTGTTTCCTGGTTTTCTCACTGACATAACTTTCTTTCAAAGCCAATGACTACTTTTCTCACACAGATCAGAGGTGAGAGGTGAAGCATAGCTGGAAAGAAAGGCATTTAATTTAATCACACCATTTAAAAGTATGGACATTATTGTGAACATGACAATCTGTTATTGTACTGCCAGTCAAAGTGTTAGTCACTTGCAGAGAAATTGATTTGGAAACTATATTAAAACCTCCCAGATCACTTTAACTTTTGTTTACTTTTAGTTGATTTTAAAATTCATTTTTCTGCAGGCGACTAACAACTGGATTGACCACGCAATAACAGATTCTCTTCTTCACAATATTTTCCATTCTAAAAAGTCATGTGAATCTCTGGATAGAACTGAAGAAACATTGCTCCTACCTAGCTGGCATAGTTGTGCTGGTGTCATGTCAGTTGTATCAACCGCTGATGGATGAATGATGGTTGAAGTTGTACTGGTTGATGCTGCACCCAAACTAGCTGTTGACCCAGATAAGGACTTCTGTTTTATCAAGGACCTGAGGGAACTTGGGCTTCGACTTCTGTGAGGTAAGTCTGCAGAGGCAGAATTTTGTTATCAAATGTAAATAGCATAGCCTTACAGTGCCTTTCACTACTATGGTTGCCTTTGCAGCCAGTGTTGATCAAAGATCAGGCTATACAAAATGTACAGCCTGATCTTTTATCTACACCGTCTGTTTTGCTAGTAAACTGTAGACAAAAGCAACCATAAAATTGCAAATATTTGGGTTTTATTTCTAGGTTTAAGATTTCTGTAGGGTTTATCTAGCGCTTTACGGGTTTAGTGCATTACTGCAAATAACTTTTTATCTTTTGTAGCCTATCACTGCTGAGAGCATTGAGGCAGGCAAAACTGCTAATGACTGATTGATCAATTGAATGGAGAAGAGTAGTAACACCACTTTCAACATCATTTTAGTCATATCACAGTGACAGCTTGCTCATTCATGTATGTCCTGGGTTTCACCAGTACTAGGTTAGGGCTCTCAAGTGTCTTGCCCAAGGACACTCCCATGAAAAACCCAGTGATTTCACTGAGGCTCGAACATGGGGCCTTCAGGATACCAGTCCTACACTTTACCACTGAGCCACACAGAACCCCTCATCAATGACAATATCTCCTTTTGCAACTGCTGTCTTGACCTTTAATCTTAAAAATATTCTGTGTTTCATTATGTCTAAAGAAAGAGGCATTTTGGAAACACTGTTGGAAAAGAAGAAATTGGTTTTAACAAGTAATTTTTCTTTGTCTTACAATTTTTATACTCTGTCAGAAAACTTTGTGGCAAATTACATATCACGTCATCTGCAGGTACTTTCAACTTCACACATTCTAATTTCAACCGTCCTCTCCAAAAGGGTTATGGTTTAAAATTACCTCCATTCTGACTGTGAGATATGGGTATCCGCCCACTTCTCTCCCTGTCTCTTTGCAGCTCCTCCCGAACTTTCTTCCGTCTTTTTTCTTCAGACTTCCTCCTCAGTCGCTTAAAAATGGTGGTCAAAAGTCCAATCAAAGCAAAGCTTGCAGTGACTCCAAGAACAGTAACTCTTGCCTTGTAGGGAATCTGCAGAAATCTTGATTGAACAGCTGGTAGTTTAAGATAATCCATTTCTATTTTTTCAGGTCATTGTCTTTAATATCATGTAACAGCCTGAAAATATATTCAAATATAAAAACTTGACAGTGTTGTTGCTAGGTCAAAAATATTTGGCGACACCAGTATCCCCCTGGGTAAATTCTTAGGGACATTCTGTAAAATTGAGGGACAGTGACAACTTTGATTTAAAGTTGACTTCATGCCTTTTAAGTGTACTTGTAATGTATGCATATTACTTCAACCCTCACTGCAAACAAATGGTTTTGAAAGCTTCAAACTTTCAAAGTAGACTCACAACCACCTTGACATATACCCTTTAGAGTCATTCACTAGAAACCACGTGAATTTACCCGTTGAGTCTTGAAATTTCATACTTTTCTGTTTGGATTTAAAGCAAGATTTAATTTGAGAGCTCTACTTTCATTACTGTTGCTACAATCGGTTGATTTCCTCACCTTACTTTCCAATGTAGGAAATTGCTCATTCTAAGCCCATGATTTTACATGCCATTGATTCATGCAGACTGCTGAACTAAAATAGAATATAGTTAAATGCTGAGCAACCCTAAAGACTGGTCAACAAAATACATGTAATGCTAAGCTGTATGCAACAAGTAGTGGAAAAAAGTGAGAGATAGGTCTTCAATCCAACAAAGAAAAGAACAGAATGGAGTATTGTAATTGGATGTATCAGACAATGAAAAGTGAAAAGTGAGCTCACCCCATATGGTAATGGCTGTTGGTACTTCTGCATATTTTTGGGGACATTTTCAAAAGAGCTGCGTGAATCCCACAATGGCACGGCCAAGGCACAATACTGCACACATGCATGTACATCGTATATAAATACTATACATACATCCTACTACATCTTCAAACAAGTCAAACATCAGTGTTCCCACTCATCTTTATTTTTGGGTCTGCATGCACGCACTGGGGTAAAATTTTGGGAGTGCACGAGAAATCCTGGGAGTGCACTTAAATCATGACACATTTATTGCAGTCAAAATAAACTAATTTTACCCTTTCCCAAGGTAAGGCATCTTGGACTCTTCTTTCTTTAGAGTTTCTAGGGAGGAAAAGTGAGGGTCAGGTGTATTGAAAGTATGCTTTTAGTAGAAAGCATTTTAAGAAAAGAGGACATTGCTCTTTACAAGAAACTACTTTTTCCATGTTGATTTCAGCAGTAGATGACAGTAGAGTGAGACTCATCAAATGTTTTCGACCTGACGGCCAATAGCTTTATCAGCTTCTAATGCAGAGTCTGCATTTCAAAGACTGTATTTCAGAGACTGTATTTCAAACCCGTAGTCGAAAAAACTTTTTGAGACATTGTTTTACAGAAGAAACACGATGACGTGAGCCTGTTTTACATGACAATGCAGCATGCCTTGTGGTTATAGATTGGTTATCTGAAGAAAGAGAAACAATCACAAAGCATGTTTCAATAGCAACCAATGGTGCATCAGTTTATTGCTCCACGTCAAAGTAGCTCCTAGAAACAATGATACGGTCCACTCGCATTTTCTATCTGCAATTACTTAACAATTCCTATCCAATGAAGTAATGAAATCTTTTAAAAGAAGATCTGATAGATCTATTAGTATTTTAGATATTCAAAATTTGTGCCTGCATGCATGTTTCACTTGAGATTTTTGTGCGTGATTATTTTTTTCAGTACGTGAATTACGCACATATTCCCACAATGCTTTCTACCTATTCAAGGTAAATTACCATCATTTGAAAAATCATTTGTTGTCTGAAAATTCCATTAATATGGATTAGTCTAACATTTTCCCATGTGGTAAAGGGTTAATGGGTGATAGATGTTTTGGTAAGAGACAAGTTCAGTAAATTAGACCGAGTTAAACAGATGGGGGGTTTTTAGTAACAAGGTGTTTATGTACTTTTAATGCATAGAACAGTTTTCACACCCTATACCTCGCTTTGATTTTTTTTTTTTTTGTGAATAAGACCCAGTTCTAACAGGTAGAGAGTGGTTTTACTTCATCTTTTTTTTTTCTCACAGAAATTAAAGATTTAAACAACTAACAAGTTGAAGCCAGGCACTGAGTGTGAAAAACATCATGGCAGAAGTAACATTTTACAATTACCTTTGTTAAACCAGGGTTCTCCCTAGGTCCAGAATCCCAAGAGTTATTGACTCTTGGGCCGAAATTTTCGAGAGTCAAAATGGAATTTCCAAGAGTCTAATAGACATGTCCAAGGGTCAAAATTATCACGGAGAGATATGGGTGAAATAATGAAAACTTTCCATTTATGCTCTTTGTTTATGGATAGGAACTAGATCAGAAAATACCGTATCTTATGTAGAGACTTGTTGGAATGAAGTGGACAGAAGAATTTTAAATTGCAGCCCTAGCATGCAATTCATCTTGATGAATAAATGGACACAAACAACTTTTGAACTGTTTACCAAACAACAAAAACTTTTGACTAGATCAGGCCTAAAAAAAAAATATTTTGTTTAGGGTAACGTCTCCAAAAATGTTAGGTAGGGTAGGGACGAATTTTTTTTTTTTTTTTTTTTTTAACTCCCCCCCCCCAAAAAAAAACATTTTGAAATGGTGGTATTTGCTTTCGAAAATGGAAAAAAAAGAGAAAATGGTGGCTACCAGCTCTGAGTCCCTTTTCTCATTATGTGTTCAAAAGACCTCTAGTCTGTCACTAACTTTCTGATTGTGCGGTAAATGGTCAAATTCTATCTAAACTATACTTCTATATTTGCATCTTTTTTCCCCACTGAATGCTGTCCACTTTTGTTTAACTCTTTTCTGAATAGAAATTTTTTAGACTTGTCCAAATTAAAAGTATTTGCTGACAACAAAACAAATGTGACTCACAAATTGAAATTTGTTTTGGGAAGGGTAGAAAACATGGGAAACAAAGAAAATATGGGTTTATAGCATTTTCTCCTTTTCCCTCAATTTTCCCACAATGTTTTCAAAAGTTTTTTTTAAGGATTGTTAAAACTGTGGATTGTGTGGTAAAGAGCTAAAACAGCTGAAAAAGTGAAAAACATTTATTTGCAAGTTTCTAAATAAACTGAATAAATACTAGAATGTTTTGTTTGTTTTTATGTTTAATACCCTCCCCCTCCAGAACACTTTAGAGGACTATATATATTATACTGATTTAAAGTAAACATTTTATCTGTAGAAAAGTTGGGTTTACAAAGGTTATGCATATTGTTTTTTATCTAGAACACACATTCTTGACACAACTTTGAAATTACAAGTATCCACTTTTGTTGTCCTTCAGAGTTATAATGTGAAACAAGAGTGTCGTCATCACAATATACGCCGCCACATGGCTGCTATTTCAAGCAGCTAGCTTTAGGGACTAAAGTGTTGGAATTTCTAGCACCTACCTGGGTAGCTCAATGGATATATTGTGTTACTTGTGATCTAAAAGTTTTACGCATGGACTGATGGATGGACAGACGGACGCACAACGGACTCATTGGTCATTGGCTTTGATTAAGCAATAAAAATATGAAGTTTCATGAAATTATGTCCATTAGTTGGAGATACATTGATGAAAAACATTTTTTTTCCCCATGACACAGCAATAAATTCCAAAACCCTGACAATATGCGCTAGGTCACATGATCTGTGAAAATTTCATCCAAATCCGCTGAGATATATCAAGTAATTAAAGAGATATTGGTGAAAAATGAAATATAACATGAAGCCCCCTTTTTCCATGATGCAACTATAAATCGCAAAACCTTGACAATCTGCACTAGGTCACATGATGAGAAACATTCTATGAACATTTTATCCAAATCCGTCAAGAAATGTGGGAGGAGTTGCGTTCACAAGAAACAGACTTTTGTAAGGATGGACGCAGTTTAAATTTGACATGAAGCCCCCTTTTTCCATGACACAGTAATAAATTCCAAAACCCTGACAATATGCGCTAGGTCACATGATCTGTGAAAATTTCATCCAAATCCGTTGAGATATGTCCAGTATTAATTAAATACAACATGAAGCCCCCTTTTTCCATGATGCAGCTATGAATTGCAAAACCTTGACAATATGCGCTAGGTCACATGATGAGAAACATCTGTGAAAATTTTACCCAAATCCATCAAGAAATGTGGGAGAAGTGCTGCTGCTCCTCAATTTTATATAGATCAGACACATTTTACCCGGAAACTAAAGTGGCATCACTTGCCGGAAGTGTAGGAGAGATTAGAAAGCCTTGGAAAATTTTTGCATAGCGGCTCCTAGCCTAGGCAGTTTCAGGTTTTTCTCTAAGACCAGGTAGGGTAAATCAAGCTGAGTGAAAGGGGGGAGGGGCAGAGCGAGAACAAGGCAAGTTTGGGTAGATTTATATTTTCCGAAAGAAATTATTGTTGCCTCATTGTAACAAAGATAGAAAAAAAATATGAAAATACCTGTCTAATATGAAGACCTATCAACGCTTGATACAAATCTAAACTTCTATCGTTGCCGTCGTCTAGTTTAGTCCACAGTCCGTCCTGTCAGATAAGTTGCAAGAGAAACGTCCATTAAAATTTTTCGAATGTTATATCTGTATTGAACACCTTAATTGTTCGTAGTTCTGGAGCATGCTAGCACTTTTGCCGAACGATGTTTAACAGAACTTGTTCAATCTGAAATCTAGCAAACGGAAAGTAGCGACAATGCACTACAGAACCGGAAATGCGGTGATGACAACAGAGATGACGGGATCCTGTCTATATTTTACGCAAAGAAAAGCGACAATCACAAGTAAAAGTTTGTTACACAGTCTGTATAGTACCGCAGTATTTCGGGCGTGATTTGTTGTAGAAGATAAAACTGGTACCCGTTTGTCTTTTGTAACCATGCGATAGGATACGAACGTTTGATAAACAGAAGTTCCTCTGTGGAGTTAGGGAAAAAGCCCGATCTCTCCGCCTGCTTGTATGTATTTTTAGAAATGGATAACCCACGTTATTGCGTTTGACAATTTGTGTTTAAGGTCGGTTCAATATACTCCGATACACGGTAGCTTTTGTACAGGCGTAGGAGTTTTCATGCTTAATTATGTATGTAGTAGTACATGATTGTACACCTATAATGCGCAATATTTGCCGAAACAGGTGTCCTGTGACACAGTATGAGAAAAGGCTGATTTTTTTTAATCGGAAGACAAAAAAAAATTAGGGTCAGGGCAAAATCTCCAGGTAGGGTCGGGTTACCGAAACAAACTATTTTTTTTTTTTTACGCCTCATAATTATTTCAGACATTTGCAGATGACAATTCAAATGTGGCTGGAACGACTTGATTTGTCTTTCTTACCCCAGAACATCGTGGAAAAGGGAGAAAATAAAGGTCACATCCATTAAAGTGTTATTTCTTAAGATTTAAGTCTTCTTTTCTTGTCCAATTACTTTTTCTTTCACACTTGTTCTGGTCCCCCGCCCATCTAATCTATAGGTTGTTGTTTATTTTCACCTTAAAAGGTTTTTCCTAATTTTTTAAACAGAGATTTTAGCTTTCACTTATTGTTTCATAAAGAAATAAGTATAAATTCACTGTTTAAATTTGTCACCAAAGATGAAAAGATAGTTTGAAGTGCCTCTGATCGGACTACGTCAAAATGATTTCTGTTGTGTCATGGGTTTTCACGTTTTTTTCCAGCAATCTTTTTTTCAAATCAGTTAATAATTTTACAAGTATTACTGATGATTTGACATAAATTTGTTAATTAAGGTAGCAGTGAACTTGAAAACCTGTCATTTTACACTAGATAATTGGACTAACACCTTTATCATGTTTTCAAAAATGACTCGCCACTCGCCAGCTTGATTACTTGTGATAAACAGAGCTGCGTGCGTCTGTACAGAGTTGACACTGATCGTGTTTATTATAGGCTACATTCCTGCCAGATGCATGCGACATAATTTGCATGACCCTTTGGCTGGTAATCTCATGCGTCAGACTGACGCTTAGGCAGATATTTTTGAGCGTCAAAAACGGGTCATTTCGGATTTCCATGCGTCAAAACCCGGAGTCCCGGGTCAAAGGAGAACCCTGTTAAACCTTCAACTGATTTACTGAATGTGTTGAAGTTACTGAACTTGCCTGCTACCGAAACTACCCTAAAGGGTAAAATGCTGTAATTAGCACTTTTTTATCTCTCTACAATGTTTTCTATCCCATCAAAAATAGCTCCCATCATATGAGCTACATTTAGTTTGTCCTCTTCAAGTGCTTTCAGTTTGAAAGAGTCTAATATTTGTCATTTGTTAAAAATATCAACTTTTTTTTTTTTTATTAAGATATAGAAAAACAGGCTCAACAATGGTGTCATCATCGAACTTCAAGACACAAGTGTTTTTTTTAGAAAGGGTAGTTTATTTGACCCCTTGAAAGTAAATAGGCCATGTAACCGTTTGTTTGGTACGAAGTCAACAGGTGACGAAACCGTTGAGGTTGCACATTCGCTAATTTTCGGTATGAAAAAAATCAAACCTACCAGCAAAAAATCGCAAAAGACTAGTCAGAGTGAGAATTTCAAAATGTACTAAATAGTTTAAAGATTACCTTATTATCCAAAAGTGCTTCGAAAGAAAAAAAGGTCAATCAGGTTTCAGTCCATAGATGCATGACAATACGCAGTATCTTGGATCCCCTACTTCGGTCTTGTATAAAAAGCAAGCCACTTCATAAGACGTGTTAATGACCAGCCCGCATAGCTCAATAGGTAGAGCGTAGGACTCGTGAACGTGATGTTTCGAGTCACTTGAGGGTGTGGGTTCGATCCCCACGGCTGGCCATCTAAAATTACTAATAGTCTTTCGGATGAGATGTTAAACCGAGGTCCCGTGTGACGGTGCTATACACCGAGCACGTAAAAGAACCAGGCGTAACTTAAGATGGGTTTCGTCCTGTATCTGCACTATCCCCCGTAACAATACTAACAGCCTTCAGGGGGCGTCGCCCATATGGGCAACCGGTGGCGACGATAAATAAACGCAAATTCAATCAATCAAGACGTGTTAACATGGTCCCCAGTACATAAAAAGTGCTTAGTGGAGAGACAGACATAGATCTTATCGCAGTGTCAATAATCAATCCTCAAAATGACCAAGCCGAGCTGAGAATCTATCAAAAACCATTGCATTACTTGCTGTCTATTTTAGACATGTCTTCAAAGGTCTTTTCCTTACATTAGATCTTTACCAGACGACGAAATTTAAGAATTTCAGCCAAACTTAATTTGTTGTCTGCAAATGATTCCAGTACTGGCACGTCTTAAATTTTGTCCTCTGGTAAACTGTTAATACCGAAAATGATCTAGCTCAGAAGGAGGCTTAATGCATCTCCCTGATACAATATACCAAGTAAGTCATCATTCATTATGGACCCATAAAATCCATTCAGTCTAACAATCGATTAAAGCGTGAGGTAGAATGGCCCTTGGACAAACAGAAAATTTACAACTAACAAAAAGTTTTGATCCAGGTCAGCGTATGTGGACTGCACAGGTTGATCTGGGTTGATACTTTTGCAGATAAATGGATATTAAGCGCCCTTTTCACAGAGCAAAGCTATTTTTTATCCCATAGGACGATTTTGTGGAATCACCGAAATCACTGGAATCACCACGGGATTTAGTGGAATCACCATTTTGTTCGTGAATAACTACTTGAAGTACATTATATATGACATGTACATTCTGGTTTATAAAATTTCGAGCAAATTTAAGCAGAAAATTACCGAAATTTCAATCAATTGGTAAGTTTCTACTTAAATTTGAAATCACCCGTCGCCTCAAACAGGGATCTTATATACACATCCCTGCCTCAAATAGCGAAATCACCATTTCATCCAGATAAAATAACTTTTTAGACTGGGTTATGAATGTAGTGATAAAGTAATTAAATTCTGTATAAAATTTTACAAGTAAACTTTAGAAGTCATCTCCTTTTCGTGCATTTTGGTAATCTGTGAAATCACCCGTCACTGTGGCTCAAATCGGACCAAGTCATCCCTTAAATTAGCGAAATCACCTTTTAATTAACAAAAAACACACTTTTACATCAAATGCATGATCAAAAGATGATTTACAGTTCACGTTTCCTGTTCATTGCCCTTTAATATTAGAAGAAAAACGTAGAAACTCTGCCCGTTTTAAATCACTTTTGGAATCGGTGAAATCGGTTCTTCGAGAAATTAGAGGAATCACTCAAGGATATGTGGAATCACCACGGGATTTAGTGGAATCACCATTTTGTTCGTGAATAACTACTTGAAGTACATTATATGTGACATTTACAATCTTGTTTATAAAATTTCGAGCAAATTTAAGCAGAAAATTTCCGAAATTTTGATAAAATCTTAAGTTTCTACTTAAATTTGAAATCACCCGTAGCCTCAAATAGCGAAATCACCTAAAAGAATAGTGAAATCACCATTTAATCCAGATGAAATAACTTTTTTTGACTGGGTTATGAATGTAGTGATAAAGTAATTAAATTCTGTAAAAAATTTTACAAGTAAACTTTAGAAGTCATCTCCTGTTCGTGCATTTTGGTAATCTGTGAAATCACCCGTCACTGTGGCTTAAATCGGACCAAGTCATCCCTTGAATTAGAGGAAACCACCTTTTAATTAACAAGAAACACACTTTTACATTAAATGCATGATCAAAAGATGATTTACAGTTCAAGTTTCTCTGTTCATTGTCCTTCATTATTAGAAGAAGAAGGTAGAAACTCTGCTCGTTTTAAATCACTGTTGGAATCGGTGAAATCGGTTCTTCGAGAAATTAGAGGAATCACCCTAGGATATGTGAAATCAGTGGAATCACCACATGATTTAGTGGAATCACCATTTTGTTGATGAGTAATTACTTGAGGTACATTATATATGATATTTACAATCTGGTTTAGAAAATTTGAGCAAATTTAAGCAGAAAATTACCGAAATTTCAATGGAATCGGAAGTTTCTACTTTCATTGGAATTCACCAGTCCTGTTACCTCAAATAGCGAAATCACTTAACAGAATAGTGAAATCGCCATTTGATCCAGATGAAATAACTTTTGGTTTTTTTTTGACTGGGTTATGAATGTAGTGATAGCGTAATTTGATTCTCTAAAAAATTTAACAAGTAAACCTTTGAAGTCATCTCCTTTTCGTGCATTTTGGTAATCTGTGAAATGACCTGTCACTGTGGCCCAAATCGGACCAAGTCATCCCTTGAATTAGCGTAATCGCCTTTCAATTAACAAGAAACACACTTTTACATTAAATGCATGATCAAAAAATGATTTACAGTTCAAGTTTCTCTGTTCATTGTTCTTCATTATTAGAGGAAAAACGTAGAAACTCTGCCCGTTTTAAATCACTGTTGGAATCGGTGAAATCGGTTCTTCGTGAAATTAGAGGAATCACCCAAGGATATGTGAAATCAGTGGAATCACCATGGGATTTAGTGGAATCACCATTTTGTTCGTGAATAACTACTTGAAGTTCATTATATATGATATTTACAATCTTGTTTATAAAATTTCGAGCAAATTTAAGCAGAAAATTTCCGAAATTTCAAAAATCTTAAGTTTCTACTTAAATTTGAAAACACCCCTCATCTCAAATAGCGAAATCACTTAACAGAATAGTGAAATCACCATTTAATCCAGGTAGAACAACTGTTTTTTTTTTTGCAGGATTATTTCGTTTTTTCTCTTTCTTTTTTATTTGTGATGTCTTCTGTTTCAATTTTCCTTAAAAGGTGCGATTTTATTGAGTTTTTGGTCTTTTTCTGCCAGTCGTTAATCCCAAACTCAAAAACCACATGAATACACTTCAAATTTTAAGACATCATCCACTTGGATTTTGTTAGATTTTGTGCTACAGTAGACTTGTGCAAAACAGAAAATTACATAAAAACGAAAAGTGTCATTTCGGATTAGCCTGCGCGGACTGCGCCGGCTGATCCGAGGAAAACACTACGGAAATGTCCGAATGCCCCTTTTCGCGTGTTACAGGCCATATAGGCCGACTTCGGTGATTCCTTGAATTTCTCAAAGAAGTGATTTCTACGATTTAAAAAGTCATAAACCAGGTAGTTTTGTACATACTCTTTTTTTTTTTTTTCTAATCATAAAGGACAAATTTGTACTACTTTACCCCTGCATTCATAGTCCTGTCAAAGAAACCTTATTTTATCTGGATTAAATGGTGATTTCACTATTTTTTCAGGTGATTTCGCTGTTTGAGTTGACAGGTGATTTCAAAAATATGTAAAAACTTACGGTTCGACTGAAATTTTCGTCATTTTCTCCTTAAATTCGATCCATATTTTATAAGCAAGATCATAAATATCATGTCTAATGTACATGAAGTAGTTAAACATCAACAAAATGGTGATTTCACTAATTTATGTGGTGATTCCGCTGATTTTACATATCCTTGGGTGATTCCTCTAATTTCTCGAAGAACCGATCTCACCGATTCCAACAGTGATTTAAAACTGGCAGAGTTTCTACGTTTTTCTTCTAATAGTGAAGGACAATGAACAGAGAAACCTGAACTGTAAATCATCTTTTGATCATGCATTTAATGTAAAAGTGTGTTTCTTGTTAATTAAAAGGTGATTTCGCTAATTCAAGGGATGACTTGGTCCAATTCTAGCCTCAGTAACGGGTGATTTCACAGATTACCAAAATGCACGAAAAGGAGATGACTTCTAAAGTTTACTTGTTAATTTTTTTAGAGAATTAAATTACGCTATCACTACATCCATAACCCTGTCAAAAAAAGTGATTTTATCTGGATGAAATGGTGATTTCACTTATTCTGTTAGGTGATTTCGCTGTTTGAGATAACGGGATATTTCATATTTAAGTAAAAACTTACGATTTGATTGAAATTTCGGTGATTTTCTGCTTAAATTTGCTCGAAATTTTATAAACCAGATTGTAAATATCATATATAATGTACTTCAAGTAGTTATTCACGAACAAAATGGTGATTCCATTAAATCATGTGGTGATTCCACTGATTTCACATATCCTAGGGTGATTCCTCTAATTTCTCGAAGAACCGATTTCACCGATTCCAACAGTGATTTAAAACGGGCAGAGTTTCTACGTTTTTCTTCTAATAATGAAGGACAATGAACAGAGAAACTTGAACTGTAAATCATCTTTCGATCATGCATTTAATGTAAAAGTGTGTTTCTTGTTAATTAAAAGGTGATTTCGCTAATTCAAGGGATGACTTGGTCCGATTTGAGCCACAGTGACGGGTGATTTCACAGATTACCAAAATGCACGAACAGGAGATGACTTCTAAAGTTTACTTGTTAATTTTTTTTAGAGAATTAAATTACGCTATCACTACATCCATAACCCTGTCAAAAAAAGTGATTTTATCTGGATGAAATGGTGATTTCACTTATTCTGTTAGGTGATTTCGCTGTTTGAGATAACGGGATATTTCATATTTAAGTAAAAACTTACGATTTGATTGAAATTTCGGTGATTTTCTGCTTAAATTTGCTCGAAATTTTATAAACCAGATTGTAAATATCATATATAATGTACTTCAAGTAGTTATTCACGAACAAAATGGTGATTCCATTAAATCATGTGGTGATTCCACTGATTTCACATATCCTAGGGTGATTCCTCTAATTTCTCGAAGAACCGATTTCACCGATTCCAACAGTGATTTAAAACGGGCAGAGTTTCTACGTTTTTCTTCTAATAATGAAGGACAATGAACAGAGAAACTTGAACTGTAAATCATCTTTTGATCATGCATTTAATGTAAAAGTGTGTTTCTTGTTAATTAAAAGGTGATTTCGCTAATTCAAGGGATGACTTGGTCCGATTTGAGCCACAGTGACGGGTGATTTCACAGATTACCAAAATGCACGAAAAGGAGATGACTTCTAAAGTCTAACATTTTGGACTGATATACAAGAAAGACGAGAAGAGTATTTTTTAAACTTTACTTTTATTGGACGGAAACTCTCTATCAGCTGTACATTTTTTATTACAATAGAAACTAAGACCTATATAATGAATGTACACTGAATAAATGCATTACATACTTCAAAGAAAAAAGGCATAACAAACTATAAAATAATGGATAACATACTTAAATAAAAACACATAGTAAATGAAAACACATAGCATACTTTAACTCTTATCCTGCTACATAAATAAAATGGAACTTTAAAGCCGAAAGTTAAAATCCAAATTTTGCTATTTCAAAGGAATGGGGGTGGGTGGGAGATAGATATCTTGTTATCGGACAGTGTAGATCCAAGATCAGACTGCACGTTCTGTGCAGTCTGATCTTGATCTACACTGTCTGGAAAAGGTCCGTGAGTCGCGCTTAGCAGCCTAAGGATTAAAAATGCACAAAAAGGCCTCTGTCGTCCCTTTACCAAACGACCTTGAGAAGTTTGGTTTTAGAGCATTTTTAGAAAAGGAGAAAACGCTAAAAACCATTATTTTTCTCCATTTCCAAAGACTTTTTTCTATCCCTTCAATCCATTCATTTCGGACACGTTAAATATGTCATATGTAACTGCAATAAAATGACATAATTTTTGTTGTCTTGTAAAAATTTTATTTTCTAAAAAAAAACGAAAAACATAATTCAGTATTTGAACGACTACAAAGGAAAACGGCTTTTAAAAACATCATGGGAGAAGGAGACAGTGCTGTTAATCAGCATTTTACTTCTTTCCCAAAAATATTTTCTCCCCATTCTAAGACAAATCTCACCATTTGATTTTTCGTCTGAGAATGCTTTGAGGTTTGATGATTCCAGAATTTTGTCGTCTGGTAAAGAGTAACCAATAATCATACAAATGCAGTAGACAGCCTTTGAAAACTGCGTAGGAAAAGACAAATTCCTTGTTACAAACTTCCCCAAACTGTTTCCATAAATGATAAGAAAAAATGATGTTTACCCTCCGTTTCTCACTTGTGTCACTTTAGTAGGCAGTGATGTCTAAAAATAGCACATATTAGTGGTATGTTAAAAAATAGCACACATCGTTGGTAGAACTAAAAATAGCACACCAATTTTGAAAACGTAGCCACAAAAGAAATTCCTCATAATAAGTATTTTCTTTTTACGTCACAGAGTTACCATACATGTGTATTCATGCGTTTAATATCAGGTCATGTTGACGATTCGTAAATTTAACAAGGATGGTTTGACGGTTGTCTGCTACAAATTTGTTACAAAGATTAATTGAGTGAACTCTCAACCACACAATTCCGAGTTTTAAAGATACATCCAGTCCCGTTTTCAGCAGGTTTTCAGCCATTTTTTTTTTTACCCATTCCATATTTGTTTTATGAAACTATAATCATTCTTGTATCTTCATGCCAAATGTTGCTCCTGATGGTTGCAAGACTGCCAAGATTACGATGGATAAAAAATGCATTTCATGTTTTGGAGGTGTTCAATACAATCGCTGTTGTCATTTCTGGTTTTGTTTGAGGAAAAATCCCTTACATCATATGTATTGGTAATTTATCCATTTTATGCAGCTAAACCATTCTACACACTTTCAAGTTTTGACAGCGTTTTTTTCCTTTTTTTTAAATAGCTGCAAAGATGTATCTGCAACAACCCTAGAGATAGGAAGTTTTTTGTAACATAGTGGGAAAAGGAGAAAATGCTGGTAACCAGCAATTTCTCCCTTTCCCACATTGTTCTCTACCATTTGAAAAACAAATTTCGTTTTTTGAGTCACATTCTATTTTTGTCCTCTGCAAATGCTTCCACCAAGCAACAACACTTTAAACTTGTTTAAATCTTTAGAAATTAGTGACAATGTATTTCATATGGCTGGAATAATTGGATTTGAAATAGAGAAAATATTGTGGAAAAAGGAGAAAATGCTGGTTACCAGCATTTTCTCCTTTTCCCACAATGTTTTTAAAAGGCCCCAGTTTAAGGATCGTTAAATCTTGGGATTGTGTGGAAATGGAATTGAACAAAGGAGGAATAGAATATGTGCGAAAAATCAAAACTTAAAAAAACCGAACAATACATGAAATAATCAAAGCGTTGAGAACACTGAAGTGGTATTTGTCAAGGAAGCCATTGTGTGGAATTAATAATTTGAAAGAAAAGGAGAAATATTATTCAAATATTGGCTTAAAAGTCAACCTATGAAGCAAATAAATACTTTTTTCGTTGAAGGGAGAGTACTCACGACAAAGTTAGGATTATTTATGTATTGGTGGTCTCCCATTGATCACTAGGAGGAGTCAGGAGTAACGTCCCTTGACAATAGGATGCATGATGGATAGAGAGAGAAACAATGTGAATATATCAAATAAAATTAAGTTTGTAACTGAAAACTATGATTTTGAAATATATTTGGCCGTTAACATTTAATTCCCAACATTAAAATCAATTATTTCGATATATAAATATCTATGCCCAATCAAATGGAGTAGCGCGCAATCATGGGACGAACAAGCCATGAGACGAACTGGTTTTGGAACGAAAAAGCCCAGGACCAAGCGATCAGTAGACAAATTTTGTATATATCATTGCGCCAATAGAAGGACATAGGCGAGTGAAGCTATTTTCAATCAAGAATTAATATTTTCACGATCGATGGCCTCACCCAGTGTATTTTAACATGCCATTTCCAATTACATATCTGAGTGCTACCGAAAAACTCATTTGTCTGAGAAAATTTGGGTTTAATTGGGTTTATTTCCTTCGGCTTTGCACAAAATACGATACAGAGCTCCAGATACAGGGAGTGATTTTGATTTTAAAATTGAAAATGTTAATAATTCTCCACTAAACCCTATGTTGTGGGTATTCATTAGAACTGTTTCATCGAGACAATTCTAATGAGTACCCACAACATAGGGTTTCAAAGAGAAATAATGGATTTAGAATACTATCACTCCTTCTTATCTGGAGCTCTGATGATACATGGTCTTCAAAATTCAATATTGAACTCATAGTGGTATTGTCTTCGACAAATACCACAAAAACTAATTTATATATACTTCCAGGTTGGACAATAAATTGAAAATACAGGAAATTAAAAATAGAAAATAAAAATATCATAAATTATCCAGTTCACATAATTCAAACCTCCTACTAAAAACTGGTTTTAATTTTGAGTAATTTTCATAAATGAGTATTTCAGAGAGAGAGAGAGAGAGAGAGAGAGAGAGAGAGAGAGACAGACAGACAGACAGACAGACAGACAGAGTTATAAGGATTACGTACACAGATGAGTATTAGCGAGTATGAGAGAGAGAGAAAGAGAGAGATAAAAGAAAATTATGAGTATTTACTTCACGTGAGTATTCGAGTCATTGAGCCATAGAGCGAAAATATCATGTATAAAGAAAACAAGTTATCAGAAGAGGCGTATCAGCCTGTTTAGAAATAAAAAAATTAAAGGCCCAATAGGTATCAAAAGAAAATAAAGCGGGTGTTACAATGCATTCAATTTAAAAAAAAAGAATAGATTTAAAAGTAGGGAAATTATTGTGAAGATGACAATCTCTTATTTTACTGTAAGTCCAAGTGTTAGTTGCTGACAGAAAAATGAATTTTAAAAGTAGGTCAAAAGTTGCCAGGTCTCTCCAGACCTTTTGTTTACTTTTTACCAGATTTTAAAATTCATTTTATCTTTCTGTGAGCGACCAACACTTGGACCGACCGTACAATAACAGATTGTCATCTGTCTTTACATTGATTTCCATGTTTTTTAAAGGTATGATTTAAATTAAAATGCATTATGAACACCAGTTTGTTTACTTTTGGCAGCTTCTGCGGCGTTAAAATCGATTTATGCTATCTCCCGACCTCTATCATTACAGCATCTGCCTCTTTCAAACTCTTTCACTGTCAATGTCGCCTCGGACAACTTTTCCGGATGGCGTAGATCAAGATCAGACTGCACAAAACGTGCAGTCTGATCTTGGACATACACCATCCGGTACTTGATACTAATCTTTGACCAACAAGTCAGCTTCAAAAGTAACGAAAATAGCCTAAACGAGAATACTCATACAGTTTTAGAAATGAGCCATGATCTGTGAAAAGGGGGCTTAATGCATCTGCGAAAAGTACTGACCCAGGCCAGCCTGCGCAGTCTGCGCAGGCTAATCTGGGCCGAAACCTTTCGCTATTGGTCAATCATGTGATAACCTGCATGGTATGATGCATCACCGAGATGCATTAAGCCCCCTTTTGCCAGAGCATGGCTCAAATGTCGAATCTATATCAGCCATACTCTGACAAAAGAAGGTTTAATACGCACCCGTGATCGATTATACCAAGCAGGTCATCATTATTTATGAGCCACGCTTTGGCAAAAGGGGGGCTTAATGCATCTCGATGATGAATGATACCAAACAAGTTATCTTTTTATTATGGGTCTATAAAATCAATCTTGTATAACAACAGACTAGGGCAATAGGTACACACACTGTCTTTTGACTTGCAGAAAACTGACCATTAGCAAAACGTTTCGATCCATGTCGAAGCAGATGCATTTAGCCCCCTTTTCACTGAGCATGGCTCATATGTGGCCTGCAACACGCGAAAAGGGGCATTCGGGCATTTGCGGAAAGTGTCCTCTCGGATTAGCCTGCGCGGACTGCGGAAAGTGTCCTCTCGGATTAGCCTGCGCAGTCTGCGCAGGCTAATCCGAAACAACACTTTCCGTTTTTATGTAATTTTCTGTTTTGCGCAAGTCTATTGTAGCACAAAATCTAATGTAGCCGTAAAGTGCCGTCTGATCCGAGACGACAATTTACGCAAATGTCCGAATGTCTCTTTTCGCGTGTAGCGAGCCATATAATTATGGATCCATAAAATCCCTGTTGCCCTTACAACCGACTGAATCCTGAGGTAGAACTGTCCTCGGTCATGCTGGAAATTTACCAAGAGAAAAAGGTTTCAACCCAGGTCAGCCTGCTCGTACTGCACAGGCTGACCTGGCTCGATACTTTTTTTGAGATGCATTAGATCGCCTTTTCACAGAGCATAGCAAGCAAAACAGTTAATTTTTCTGAATACAGTAGTGCTCTTATTTTCACACAAGATACGCCCCTGTAGGGTAACGTTAAAACACCTCCCTTTTCCAAACAACTCTGTAATTCAACAATCCCCAGGAAGTAATCCTTTTGAAAAAAAAATGTAGGAAAAGGAGAAAATGCTGGTAACCAGCATTTTCTCCTTTTCCCACAATGTTTTTACTTTACAGTTTGACATGAAAATTTCAAGTTTTGAGTTACATTTGATTTGTCGTCTGCAAATGCTTTCAATTTGGACACGGCTAAAATTTTTGTCTTTTGGTAAAGAGCCAACAGCCTTACCAAACAATCCGGTATTTCAACGACCCTGAGAAAATGAGCCTTTGAAAACATTGTGGGAAAAAGAGAAAATGCTGGTAAACAGCATTTTCTCCTTTTCCTGCAATGTTTTCTACCCCTTTGACAGGAAAATTTCAAATTCAAAGTTACATGTGATTTGTCGTCTGCAAATCCTTTCAATTTGGACGCGGGGAATTTTTTTGTCGTTTGGTAAAGAGTTAACCCCCTTACCAAACCATCCGGTAATTCAATGACCCTGAGAAAATGAGCTTTCGAAAACATCGTAAGAAAAGTAGAAAATGTTGGTATCCAACATTTTCTCCTTTTTCTACAGCTTTTCTCATCTTTTATAGATAAATTCAGGCATTTAAAACGTGATCAACTTTTCGTCTGCAAATGCTTTCAATTGGGGAAGTCTAGAATACTACCGTTGGGTAAAAATTTCACCAAGCAAATCTCGGACATGCAAAAGTGTATTTTTAATTAAAACCATGTTCTGTTCATTTTCTAGGTTCACATGCACCTTTTCAAGTCTCAGTAGCTCTGACTCCATTTTCCACAATGTTTTCTGGTACCTCTCATCATCTTCTTTGCATTTGTATACGTCCGCCATGCATTCCATACACTTCAAATAGTGAAGCGTGTATGGCATCGTTTGAAAGACATGTTTCTTCATTTTCTTCGCATCTTTTATCAGTTCTAAAGCATCGTCTAAGTTTCCCGATTTAAAATCTACAACGGCTTTATCTACAATGCATTCAAAATGGCCGATATCTTCGGGAAAAGCTTCTTGTCTAATGGCGATGGATTGCTGAAAACATTCAGAAGCTTCTTGAAATCTATTCTGTCCCGCAAATACTCGTCCCCTAATAAGGTACATCATTGCTAAACCTTCTTTTGAAGGGACCTCCTGTCTCTTTAACAGTTTATCAACATCCTTTAAATAACTATTAGCCTTTTCATAATCACGAAGCCGTATGAATTCTTCGGCAGTGTTGCACATAGAATCGACTATGGACAGGACCGGCAGTTTCTTTTCGTGTTTCAGTTTTTCTTCCAGACTTTCCAGGAAGTATTTTCTTGCCTCGTCGAAATTACCTTTCTTCTTAAAGAAAGTTCCGATATTGTTTAATGTTGGCCCGATGGACGGATGGTCCTTGCCGAGCTTGGACCTTCGTGTGTGTAATGATTTGAAATGGTACTCTTCTGATGTTCCAAAGTTGCCTGTTATAATAATAATAATAATACAAGCAATTAAAGCAGATTATGCAGATAACTACAATGAAGATCGCCCACTAGGCCCAGCGTCTTCACGTTTAAACTAAGAAAGAATTTGGGCGGGAAAAAGGGGCGGACAGGAGGCGTGGTTTAAATATATATGAAAGTGGTTACCAGGCATATCATTCACAAGACCGAGACTGTTCATCTTCTAAGCCCGCAAAGCGATCTCATCCGTTTTAAGCTTTGATGTAATGGATACCTGCAAAAGTTGGGTTGGGATAAGGGGCGGGTGGGAGGCGTGGTTTAAGTATCTATTAAAGTAGTAACTAAGCATATCGTTCAGACCTAGTCTGTTCATGTTCTGAACTCACAAAGGGATGGCATCCGACTTAAAGTTTGATGTTTACAAGGGAGACTTGTAAAATTTGGATTGGATAATGGGCGGGTAGGAGGCATCGTTTAATTATCTATGGAAATAGTTGATCAAGCATATCGTTCACGGGACCGAGGCTAGTCTGAGCTCGTAGAGCAATCGCATCCTCCTCAAGATTTGATGTTATGGAGACGTGATATGTTGGGATAAGGGCGGGTAGGAGGAAAGGCTGAAGTATCTATGGAAATAGTACCAAGCATATCGTTCACGAGACCAAGACTGTTCATGTTCTGAACTCGTAGAGCGATCGCATCTATGCCAAGCTTCGATGTAATGGCGTATGACTTCTCCAAAAATCTAAAAAAAAAAAGAAAATGAAAACGGCGTTAAACACAATACAAGAAACAAAGAAAGAATAATAATAAAAAAACATGTATCACTGTCAAAATCTGTCAGAAACTATATAAGCAAAAAACGAAGTTGCATGTGCTTCATCACTGAAATTTCCTTGTTTTCAGTGCAGCAGGAAAGAAAATCATGCAAAACATCGAGTTATCCGATGATCAAATCCCTCGGCTGTATCACTTAGGGTAATATTCACATACGCCTAATATTTTTGGCTGGAAATAGAAAGATATACCATTTGTTCTATAACACTCCACTGATAAATAAATTAATAAACTACAATATACAGTCTAAATCTTTCTAAGATTACCCCACAAGCTCTGTAGAGTCTGATCTCGATCTACGATTTTAAGTTTAATTATCCCTGGCGAAATGAAGGTTATTCAACACGTCATGTATGCCCTTTTCTCATATTTTCGTGAACCTAACTGGTATTTTCATGCCATCCAAGAGACAAACATGGCTTAGATTTAACTTAGGCACATTAATAGATAGGGAAAGTGTCAGAAATCATTTTTGGACAAGGGAAAGTACACTTAACTTATTTTTCGTGGCGAAATCATCCTAGAAATACATTTTATCACTGCCAGAAATTGACCAGACGATTTCCCATAACTTCGTGAATCATTCTTGAAAAACACCAAGTCATTCCAAATGTAATCAAATGACGTCACACATGGGGGTATTCCTAAAGGTCAGTCTCTACACTTATCACAGATGCATTTTCTGTCTCATACTTCAAAATTATGGGCACTAAGTGTAAATAAATGTTGTGATGTAAAAAACAACTGATGAATTATGGGGGAAAAGGATGGTTTTCGATAAAATGTGACTTTTTTTAATGTAATTCTGTTTTGACCCATTTCTTCGGCGTAGAGAGCTTCTCTGGAATGTGTACGTCTGTAAAAGGTTTCACAGGAGCCACAAAAAAAAAGTGAGCAAAAAATATTGACAGCAAAAATAGATTCACGAAGATATGAGAATTCACGAAATAATGAGAATCAACGATACCTTACTGCCTCGAGGTTTTTTCCTTGTTTGTGTAAATTCCATCCAAGCCTTTGGTAAGCCGTCGCCAAATGTATTTTTCTAGTTTGGTCGTTCTGAGCAAAGCTTTCGATTGCCGAGCGAAGATAATTGGCTCCTCTGAGAAGATCCTCCTGCAATTCAAGGGGTATCATTTAATGTACTGATTGTACTTTGATTGTTCTAATCATATTGGCAGAACAGAGTAGCCTCCCTTGTATGGGGGGGGGGTAAATTATGAAAGTGTTGCATCTCTACAAAGTGCTTTCAGAAGGTAGTGTCAAATGAAGTCCTCTTTGGGGGGGAAATCAAACCAAGCACCTCCGATTCACTGTTTTATCAATGACATAAGAAGACAAGTGTAAAGTATCTTTCCAGAATTGATTTGATGATTTCTTTTAAAATTGAGTGCACATTAAAAATTTGTATTTTTTTTTAGGAACTTTTTGTATCTGTAACTACATGAAGGAACATGTTCTACAACCGAGAAAATGCCTTTTAATCCAACTGCACATCAACATAGCATTTCAAGGGTAGCTGTGTTTGAAGTAGAATGGTAAAAAAACAGCAAGGGTCTGGGTTTTCCAATAAAAGGACAGCAGAAAAATCACTCTATATTCAATGTAAAAAAAAAAAAAGGCGTCACAACTAACACAGGATATGGCCGAGGAAAGCACCTCTATGCCTGCTATGATGGCAACCGCAAGAATCAGATATTCAAAAGCTTTTACAGCACAATGCCGATGACTGGCTTTTTCCCCATTTCCCACGATGTTTTTTACCTCATCAAAGGACAAATTTCATCATCGGAACCAAAGTTATTTTGCCATCTGCAAGTGCATTCGATTTGGAAAAGTCTTACATTTGTCGTCTGACAAAGGGTTAAAATATTAAGCGATACTAATGACATCAACGAGGCACAAATTTTAGTTTGGCTTTCTTTTAATTATCGTTTCCATGAGAAACAGTAAGAAATACGAGTTTTGCCATCTTTATTCTATAGTTATATTTAGTGCATCGAAAACCATGTTTGCTTTTAGATTTAACCATAGTTTATTCTACAGAAGTAAACTATACATCATAAACAATACAATACGATACAATACAATGTTCGTTACATCTGAACTTTTCATTGTCATTCAAGAAATGTTGATTGACAAGATTTTAATTGGCTATAATAGATCTACGTCGACCCTCTTCAGTAAAAATAATCGTCCGAACTTACTTGTTTGTTATAACTATTATTACAATATTCTATCTGACCTTGATAAAGGACATAAAACGGAAATGGAAGAAGAGTTTGCCGATGTATAAATTATATCATAAATTGTTTCAGTTCAATGACGTCACTCTCTATTGGTTGACAATATTTAATTAAGAAATCTGCATGTTTCGGGAACCTAACGTTGGCAAGATTCGTCTTCCGAACTTAAAAGTTCATAAAAACTACTGGGTCACTATCCTATCTGACTCCAGTAAAACCACATAAAACGAGTTCTCACGGAAATGGACGAGCCTTACCACAGAAGGGTTCACGGAATGTGCCGATGTTTCAGTTTAAATCTTGCCAACAAAACTTCTTACTTTGATGTTTGTATACAGACTGCCAATGGACACGTGTATTATAGCCTTGTCCCCCGGACGACCGTACTCCTCTGCTGCACGCAGACAACCGTTGTAGAACACCTCACTCTCACCTTAAATGAATAAAGATAAGCCATGCCCTGTGAAAAGGGGTTTCGATGAATCTGTAAAAGTATTCGAGCCATGTCAGCCAGCACAGTCCGGGTCGATACTTTCTGCTATTTGTAAATCCTCTGCATTTCCAAGAATCATTCTACCTCCTGATTCAGGCGGTTGTTAGACAAAAAAAGTTTTATTTGGATCAATATATTATATTGATTTGCATGGTATAATACATCATGGAGACGCGTCAAACCCGCTTTTGCTAGAACATGGTTCAAATATATCGAACAATTTTGAGAATGCAAGAACGATAGCTCGCCAGGGTGACGCCCGGCTCCGTTTCTCTGTCCTTTTTATTGATGGTGGACAATTATTTGGGGAGGGAAAATTGGCGGAATTTTGACGAAATGCTAACGTACAACTGTAGAAAGGTGAAATGTTCAATTTGATAATTTTTTCAAAACTATATGTTAATTAAAATCATTGTTAGAAAAGTAGTTGTTGCTGCTCAACTGATGTGTCTGAAAATAGTTGTAGACGGTACAGTAATGGGTTACAGGGTAACGCTTAAAAGATATCAGCGGTGGCAGTGCACAAGTGTATTGTTGTCATAAACTTGTCCGCAAATAGTCCGACAGGCGCCTGCATAATAAACATATCCCATTTCTTACCAAGCGCTAAGTACTATTTATTCATTCCAATACATCAATACCAAGAAATAGGTCAAAGGCAAGCTTAGGCAGCTACACCGAAAAAATGCACATACCTTCCATAAAATTTTCAATCAAGATGGCGCACGATGATGCCACTTCAAGGTAGAACGGATACGTATCTTCTTTGGTGTATAAAACTTCTTTAAGGAACTTTTGAAGGTTGGCTTGCTCTATGGCGAAATCTTTTAGAGCCTTGGAGCATTCAGCTGTACCAAGTCTTGCCGTAATGTTCGTTATCACTCGATAAAAAGTCTTGCAATATTTGCTTCGGACTTCTGTAACGCGAAATTTGATTGGTTAATTTTTTTTTTATCAAAACGGTAAAATTTTAGACTTGTCCGAATTGAAAGCATTTGCAGACGACAAATGCAGTGCGACTCAAATGATAGAATTTGTGTCTGAAAGAGTAGAAAAAACATTTTGGGTAACGGACAAAATGCTGGTTACCAGCATTTTCTCCTTTTCCGACAATGTTTTTAAAAGCCAAACTCCCAAGGCTAAAGAGTTAAATAATGATCTATGCTTCAGCGGTACCACTGACATACCATGGCGGCAGCTTTCTTGTTAGTTTCTTTCTTGGATTTAACAAGAACTACATTTTGGCTCTGCAATGTTTTACCCAAAAAGACGCTCCAAAATGATATGCATCTTGCGCAAGAATTCAGTCAGAGGATCTTCAGTTAGGATTTAAAGCATGTGTGGATTCTATTTGTCATATGATGCTTTTATGAACTAGGTCTGGATGCAGATTCGATTCCCAAGGCTAGCAAACTGAAATTACAAATAGCCTTTTAGATTAAACGTTAAACCGGGGTCCCATGTGACGGTGCTATACACAGAGCACTTCAAAGAACCATGCATAACTTAGGATGGGTTTTGTCCTTGCACTATCTCCCCCTTCCCCCCCCCCCCCCCCCTTGTACCATAACTAACAGCTTTCTAGGGGAGGCGTCTTTAATTGGCAGCCTGTTATCTTCGTATCAAATCGTATAACTCTTTACCACACAATCCAAACTTTTAACGATCCTGTGGAAGAAGGCTTTTCAAAGCATTTGTGACCAGCATTTTGTTCTTTTCCCACAATGCTTTCTACCCTTTGAAAGACAAATTTTATGTTTTGAGTAACATTTGAAATGTCGTTTGCAAATGCTTTCAATTTGGACAAGTCTAAAATTGTGGCGTTTGGTAAAGAGCTAAACAAAGTATATCGGTTGAAAAACGGGAAATATATCTCTCACTTGATAAAACTTTCATTATCAGTTGATATAATTTTTTTTTTTGGGGGGGGGGGGGTGGGGGATACAAGTTTAAAATCGCGTACCGTGACGAGATATCAAGTGAGAGCTTTTTGACCTTCAAACAACGGGCACCACCCTAGGGGCCTCTGTCATATGGGAATAGAGGTGGGGACGGTAAATAAATACAAACATAAATTGGTATTGAGGTTTTCATGCATTATCCGTTTGCATGTCGTGCAATAAGGGCTCTAATTATTACAGAAATATTAGAGAAACTAGACGTATCGAGATCTTTACAATTTTGATTGGTATGTGTCTAGTCGGAAAGACAGATGAATACAGAGAGAGAGAGAGAGAGAGAGAGAGAGAGAGAGAGAGAGAGAGAAAGAGGGGAAGGCACAGACAGAGAGTTAGCAAGGAGAGAGAGAGAGAGAGAGCTCGACAGAGATTGACAGACTAGCATTTATAACATTGAATACCTGGAATGTTACTAAGAGTAAAGTACATCTGTAGACTCTCTCTTAAGATACCCTGAATGTCGAATCTTTTGGTAAACGGGTCATAAGTGATCATAAACCGACGGTGTAAATGTACCAACACATCTCCTTTCACCATAAACTCCGTTTCGTAACCTTGACAACATATATATACACATAAGTATAGTCTTGTCCCGGCCTAAACTGGTTACAGTTGTACATTATACGAGAACATTACTTGCAAAAAGTGCTATTTGTCTGTTTTTCACAATGTTTGTAAAAGCCTTCAATACAAAACGGTATCTAATTTTGCAAAAACAAGTAGTTTAATCTGAAAGAGTTAATTGACCAAACTACGCAAATACTCAGATTTTAGGTAGAAAATACATCAAAGTACGAAGGTACTGACTGATGACAACACGAAAGGTCTAAAATATCAAAGTACATTATCTTCCGCTAGATGGCATTCTACAAATACACATCTATCTAATTTAGGCATGCTGGGTACAGAAGCAGACTAATTTTTCAAAACGACAACCGTTACTTTGAATTTCAAAATAAAGTAAACGTTTACTCAATAAAACGCTACCTGGTGCGATTTATTCAGTTATGATCAGCTAGCAGGTAACTTATGCACAGGCCATTTATTAAAACAGTCCCTACAGGCTTGGGTATAGCTTCGGTATAAGCCCTACTTTTCCCAAGTATCCGGGGATGGGTGATGCGTCATAGCAGACTGGTCGAATCTTCGAAGAATATGACGTGGACAGACAACGTATCAAAGTATACTATCTGATCAAAGTACGAAAGTATTACCTAATCAAAGAACGAAAGTACTATTTAAGCAAAGAACGAAAGTACTACTTAATCAAAGTACGAAAGTACTACTTAATCAAAGAACGAAAGTATTAATTTATCAACGAGAGACATTTCTAAACATATCAATGTACGAAAGAGCTATTTGATCATAGTATGAAAATAGTGTTTGATCAAAGTACGAAAGTACTAATTTATTAAAGTGCAAAAGGTATAAACATATCAAATTACCAATATTCCATAAAAGTACGAACGTACCATTTCATCAAAGTACGAAAGGTCTAAACATGTCAAAGTACAAAAGAAGTAATATATAACAGAACAAATGTATTATTTCTCTTTTATTCAGCATCTCCATTGATATACATATCATATAAAAAATATCAAAGTAAGAAAGTACCAATTCATCAAAGTACGAAAGGTCTAAACATCTCAAAGTACGAAAGTACTAATTCATTAAAGTAAAAATGCATTACTTCCTTTTTATACAGCATTACCATTAATACATTTCATAACAAACATATCAAAGTACGAAAGTACTATTTGATCAAAATACGAAAGTACCAATTCTTCAAAGCGCGAAAGGTCTAAACGTCTCAAAATACGAAAGTACTTATTCATCAAAGTACGAAAGTATTATTTCCCTCATACCTAGCATATCCATCGATTCAGTGGCGTCGAAGGACCCCGGAATGAACTGTAACACTTTAAGACGCTCTTGGTACACCTGGGTCAGTCTTAGAATAAAATTCTTGTAGACATTACCTGAAATCGAATAATTCTCTCTTTCCCTGACGACAAAATTTTGGACTCGTCTATATCGAAAGCATTTGCAGACCACAAGGTAAATATGGCTCTATTGATTGAATTCGTCTTTGAAAATACAGAAAGAGTAGAAAACATTTCGCGAAAAGGAGTAAATGCTGTTCACTAGCCGTCTGCCGTGTTTTTAAAAGCCGCCTGCCTCTGAGTCGTGTAACCATGGCATTGTTTGATAAAGAATTAACTTTACCAAGCGACAAAATCTTAGACCTGTCGAAATTCAAAGCATTTACAGACGACAAAATGAATACGACTCAAACAATGGGATTTGTCTGTAAAAGAGTAGAAAACATTATGGGAAAAGAAGAAAATGCCGGTTTCCTGCATGTTCTCCTTTTTCCACAGTGTTTTCAACAGCTCTCTACTTCAAGATCGTTAAAACTCCAGATTGTTTAGTAAAGGGAAAAAAAAAATCAGATATGCCTTTTATGATTTTCTGTAGTCATCAAACTATCAATTTATTCTAAGCCGGCTACTTAATTTTTTTATATTTCAGTACATTAAAACTTATTGTAAAACATTTATAGATTCTATTAAATATATCTTTCTTTGCAAAAGTAACTGATTAGACGGTTATATTCAATAAAAAGATGCAAATTCGACATATGAATAAGTAGTTGGCGGTATTTCAATGTCGAGACTTTTTATGACATCAGATATGAGGTTATAATACCTGTTTGACTATGTTTCAGCATAATCGATGAGTGCGTGATGATTTGACATTCCCACGAGGCTTTGCTAAATTCTGGGGCGAAACTTAAAAATATCTTAAAATCTAAATATGCCCAAACAAGAAATCTTTTAAAAATATTCTGAATACTCGTATATAATTCATGTAAACGTTTACAGCTGTTTACTTACCCACATCCTGTGTAAGGTCTTCTTTGGAGTAATCCTGTTTAGAACAAGTCTGAAGACGGCATTTACTTAGGGTTTCCACCATTTTTTGTGGAGTCATGTGACTTGTGTCCTCATTTAACTCCGCCCCAATCATCAAAATTAGTAACGGAAGACCTTCACTCAGTTTTAGTATTGCATCTTTGTATTCGTTTAGTTTAACAGACGGTGCGATCGCTGTTAGAAGTTCGAATGATTCCGTAGGAGTCAATGCAGAAAGATTATGTGAATAAAACACTCTTCCGTCCTGAGCGAATTGGATTCTTGTTGTTGAAGTCAAAAATGTCTTCACTTCCGGGCATCTCCGGATCAAAGCGACAATAAATCCCAAAAATGGATCCGCGGCACCTTCGCTTTCTATCAAATTCTCTACATTGTCAAAAAATAGTACAACAGTGGATTTTGATTGCTTGGTTTTGCGATTTAGAGCCTGTACCATGTGACCAATCCATCTCTTCGTCAGAGTTGCTTCCGGTTCCGGTTTTAAAAACAGACTTGCGCACAGATTGACATACACAGAATTTATATCCGTATACCGCCTGAGATCAGACTTACAAACTTCTACAGAAAATTCATTTTCTTGATCCGAGTCGTCAGGTAGGCTAATTGGTGTTCTCTTTTGCGATAAAAACTCCGAAACGAGACGTGATTTGCCAATTGATCGAATTCCAAATACACCGAAAACAGAATTCTTTTCCCATGCCGCGTTCAGCTTCCGTAATTCAACTTTCCGTCCAACAAACTTTGATTCAAACGTATACGTAGGGAATGGTGCTCTTTGAGGGCCAATTTCCATGATTTGTTGCCCCCTTTTTCGTTTACATGATGTGACCCTTTCCTTGAAAATTGTTTACGTTCAAAAACTTTCTTTTCTGCAAAATAAATTGTACGAAAATCAACATTACTTTGAACCAACAACAATAACAACGTCAACAACAACAACAGCAGCAGCAGTAGCAGCGACGACGACGACGACAAGAAGAAGAAGAAGAAGAAGGAGAGGAGAAGGAGGAGGAAGAAGACGAGGAAGAAGAGGAGAAAAAGAAAGATCCATCACTATCGCCAGCACAACTGCAACCACTACGGTACAAATACTAATACTTATTTTAGTACTATTTCTACTACTATCATTACTACTACTGCTGCTACTACTACTTCCACGTTTACTTTTACTTGTAATACAATTCCACTACTTCTGTTACTGCAACTACTCTTCCGACTACTTATTCCCTGTCTTGTAAAGGGTAGAAAACACTGTTGGAAAAGAAGAAAATGCTTGTTACAAGCACTTTCTCCTTTTCTCGCAGCGGTTAAAAATGCTTTTTCTACAGGATCGTCAAAATAAGGGAACCTGGCTTGGCCAGTTTCTTTCCAAGGACTGATGATAGTCATTGGACAGGATTCATTCCTCTCTCACGGCTGACCATTGTTTCGACGATGGTTACGTGGGAATGCTGCCAACGACTTGGAAAAACATTGTGCAGAGTACTAGTAAAAGGAAACTCCAGGAAAGCATGGCTAGGTGTACTGGCCGACGTCATGTAATTGAAATAATGTTGAAAATGACGTCAAACACAATACAATCAATCAATCAATTGGCATAGAAAAGCGGATAGTACAGAGTTAAGATCAGGCTGCACGTTCTGTGCAGTCTGATAATCTTCTTTGTCCCCCACAGCAAAAACCATTGTTTTGGGGTTTAAACGGGTTAAGTTGGCAAACAAACCACACGGCGTCGTGTGTGAAAGGATTAACTCTTTACCAGTCAATCACGAATACAAACGATCCTGAAAAAAAAAAAATTCTTTCGAAAACATTGTGGGAAAAGGAAAAAATGCTGATAACCAGCATTTTCTCCTTTTCCCACAATGTTTTCTAGGTACTCAAGGACAAATACAACCACTTGAAAAATATTTGTATTGTCATCCGTAAATTGCTTAATTATCGACGCGTCTAAATTTTTGCCGTGTGGAAAAAGGTGTAAATCATTTTAAAGGTTAACATTAAAGGGGCACCAAACAAGAATTTGTATCGCAAGTGTTTCAGGAAATCTTTACAAAGACGCTGACTTTTGTTCGCACGCAAAGATATCTTTAAAATTAAAACATAGATAAAAGTGCATAAAGAACATGAGAAATATACTTTTTATCTCATTCTGTACGTTTGACTTTTTTTTTTTTCATATACATGTATACTCAACAGCAAAAGAAACGCATAGACGAGTACGGGCCTACTCTAAGGAAAGTCAGCTGTGATAGTGCCTTGTGTTGGACATGTCATGAACAAAATTGTACAGACTAAATGAAATAGTTTTTCTAAAGTTCTGAGTGAAATGAATTGAAGTTTGAAATTGTTCTTCTGAACTATTGAATTTTCTTAGAATGATCAATAAAATTAACTCGAGAAAACATATGCGTTTCTTTTGCTGTTGAGTATATACATGTATATCAATTTCTTCCTTAGACTTAATATATAATCGTCTTTGTTTTGTATTTAGATATATTGCTATCTTTTTCTGCCACGTAGTGGGTTTATTTCAATGACCAATGGGAAGAGCCGTAACTAAAGTTTTTGAACTTGTGGCTAAACCCATTTGCCACCTTTCTCGCTTTGTATTTATGAATTGTATATGTAGATTATGGGCAATAAAATATATATGTTTAAACTTAGGAATTACCGAGACCTTATTTTAACTCTTACAGTAATCTTTCTATTCCGTTACTGCTAGTATAGCTGTCATTGCATTGACTAATTGGTTGCATTGTTGTTAATGTATTTTTCAACAATGTTTTAGTTATATCGCGGTGGCAAGTGCACATTTCCAAGCTTTCCTGGGGTTTCTGTTAGCAGTACATCGCACACAAATTTCCCAAGCCAAGCCTGTTCGATCCCCGGCTCTGCCAATTTCTTTCCGAGGATTGATGATAGTCATTGCGACAGGATTCATTTCACTCTCATCGCTGACCATTGTCTATGTGGGAAAGCAGCCATTTGCTTGGAAAGAATATTGTGCGGAGTACTGGTAAAAGAAACTCCGGGAAAGCATAAATAGGTGCACTGGCCGCCGCGATATAACTAAAAACGGCGTTAAACACCATACAGTCAGTCCCCATCCAGGGGTAAACAGGCACGTCCTTTGAAAATATCAACTTTTTTAAACACCCACCCCCCCCCCCCCCCCCCCCACGAAAAAGAAAGTGTTGAGTAAAAATTGCGTTTAATGTCCCTTTAAATATAAAAACAAATAATAACTATCATTTATAAATCCGTTACGGTGTTGTGAATTCGACTTAAATCCTTTTTCAAACTGTCCCGAGTTTTAACGGCTCTGAGAAAGAAGGCTTTGGAAAACATTGTGGGTATAGGAGAAAATGTTGGTAACCATCATTTTCTTCTTTACCCACAATGTTTTCTAGACTTTCAAAGATAGATGAGATAATTTCTACCACATTTGATTTGACTTCTGGAGATGCCTTTATTTTGGAAAAGTGTGATTTTTTTCCTCGTCTGGTAAAGAATCAATATGACCATGTAGTTGAAAAGTTTTGAAAACATTGCGACAAAAGATAGCAATCCATCTGAATGTGACACACTTTATGCTATAACTGATACCAACTATAGAAGATCGGCAAGTGTAGACGAAGATCAGGTGGCTCGTTCGTGCGGGCTGATCCCAGTTCAAGCTTTCCTTATTTTCTACGCAGGCACGAGAAGATTAATTTGAAAACTAAGTGCTTTAAAACCGTAACCCTTACATTCCTGGTACCAGCTTAAGTTGCTTTTGCGGACAATGTAGATCAAGACCAGATTGCACAGAAGATGGCGTCTGATCTTGGATCTACACTGTCGGTTTCTTGGTTACATATTCTGGCAAAAGCAATCTTGAAATAACAAAAGATCTGCTATATTTCCTGATTGAAACGCTACCATTTCGTTAATTCAGCACTTTATAAGTCAAAATATTACCAAACAAACCTTTACTTAAAACATCCTTTAGAAAAGCTTTAAACGAAAAAGACTTTTGAAAACATCGTGGTAAAAGGAGAAAATGCTGGTCAACCAGCATTTTCTCCTTTTCCCACAATGTTTCTATCCTTTCAAAGACAAATCCCTTCATTTTAACCATATTTAATTTGTCGTCTGCAAATGCTTTCAGTTCGGAATAGTCTAAAATATTGCCGTGTCGCAAGCAGCTAAGACGCTTTGAATCTAAGATCATCTCGATGCACTGATAATTCGAGCAAAATCCTCGGACCCTCACTTGGTCGTAAAATCGATGTAAATCTAAATCCATGAAAATACCACGTAAAACCTCGGTGCACATATCCAGCTGTTAAATCGAAACTACTCCGATGGGAATATAGAACCCCTTTTGTGTAGTTATTTCTTCTATGCAATTCTATTGCTGTAAACATGAATACATTTGTTAAATGATATTTTCCGTCTATGTAATAGCGTAACTAAATATTAACACTACAGAAGCTTAAAAGGGTCACGAAATTCGAATATGTAAAATGAATGCAATATCGATTTTTTTTTTCAACCCTTTACCACACAGTCCCGACTTTTAACGACCCTGAGAAAGAAAGGCTTTTTGAAAACATTGTAGGAAAAGAACAAAATGCTGGTAACCGGCATTTTCTCCTTATCCCATCAAATTTCTTTCTTGTCAACAGACAAATTTCAGGTTTTTTGTCGCATTTAATTCGTGGTCTGCAAATACTTTTTACTTGGACAAGTCTAAATTTTTTTCGTTTGGCAAAGAGTTAACCCTTAAGCTGCCAAGTGCGACTCTGGACGCTTTTGCTGACAGTGTAGATCAAGATCAGACTGCACAAAACGTGCAGTCTGATCTTGAATCTACACAGGCAGATACGGTATTCTTCAACTTTGAAATAGCAATATTTCGTTTTTACTATCATGTGGAAATTATCATTTCATTAATTTAACAGCCTAAGAGTTCATTTAAAGCTGCAAGTAAAGACCGGACCCGAGCCCGTTACACTAGTTCGGTATTGCATGGTGATCTGCCCGGCCGACTAGCTCAGTAGTCTGCGCATGTGCGAGGCTTTAGATTTTAGTACGCGCTATCAAAAGGGAGATTAATACATCTCCGTGATCCATGAAACCAAGCAAGTCATCACGTAATTATGGAACCATCGACAGAATCATTAGGTAAAGAGGTGCTTGAACATGCAGGCGGAAAGCAAAAAGTTTCGACACAAGTCAGCCTGCGCGGACTGCGCAGGCTGACTTGTGTCGATACTTTTTGCAGATGCATTTCACCGTCTTTGTACAGAGAACGACTTAAATATTTGCACAACTGAACACGTAAATCACAAACTAACCAACTTAACAAACAAACAAAAGTTGTACCTGTAATCGATCAAGTTTGATAATCTTTCGTTTACTTTTTTAAAAGTCACCACCGGTTACCCATATGGGCGACGCCCTAGGAAGGTCGTTAGTTTTAAAATGGAGTGCAAGATACGGGACAAATCCTATCTAAAGTTACCTCTGGTTCTGTAAAGTGCTCATTGTATTGCGCCGTCACACATGACCAAGGTTTTATGTCTCACCCCAGAGACTATCGGTAATTTCAGTTGGCCAGCAATGAGAATCGAACCCATACCCTCAAGCAGCCCAAGAATTGTGTTTACAAATCTCACGCTCTAGGTACAACTTTAGCTATTCGGGTTGTTCAGTTGATCAAGTGGTTAAATGATTCCGAATGTTCCCATAAGACGGTGCCTGCGCATGTCATAATCTTCGGAGAATGACCTATCTGCGATGACATCAATATCCTGGACAGGATATATATTTACACGCGGTGCACATAACTAAAAACTCTGCCGCTAAAAAAGTAGTAAGCGAAAACAGACTGTAAATAATACGTTTTTGGAGAAATCAGGCCTACTTTTCGCTCCAAATTTATTGAAAATATAATAATTTTAAACGGGAAATATAATTTCAAAGAAATACCATTGATTCCTAGAAATCTTTGAATACAGTTTCTAAATATAGGTTTAGGAAAAACCGTCAAAACAATATCTTGTGCATGCATAATCAAATGGATAATCAAATGAGTAACGATCATTTCCTCAATACAACCTGTGATAAGAATGTCATAATAAAATATCAATGAATCCTACCAATCAACGTTGCTTTGAATAAATGTTGTACATTTTATATTGAAATTCAAAGCGTTGATTGCCATCTTGCGAAGTAGTCCGGTTCTATACACCGGATGCTCAAATCAGACAGGTGAGGTTTTCTTTTAACCATTATCCTGCTAAATAAGTTAAATGAAACTTTCAAGCCAGTAGTAAAAAACCTGCATAATGCTATTTCAAACTTATTTTTTTTGAGAAAATATTTACTTATCGGATAGCGTCGATCAAAGATCAGACTGCACGTTCTGTGCAGTGTGATCTTGACCTACACTGTCCGCAAAAGGTCAGTGGGTCGTGCTTAGCAGCCTATGTGTAAAAATATGCCACCTATCGGATGATAATGACCCATAAGATGACACTTTTAACGATACTATGTCTATTCAATTCATCTTAATTTATGGTACGAATTTGCTTCCGTACTTGTTCGAGCAGTCACCCAAAGAGATACTCATAAGACGGCCCTTGTGGTCGACAAATTTCTTTTTTGTACTCTTTTATGAACCATTTACAAAACAATCCCAGTTTTTACGAGCCTTGGAAAGAAAACATTTGAAAACATCGTGGGAAAAGGAGAAAATGCTGGTAACCAGCATTTTCTCCTTTTCCCACAATGTTTTCTACTATACGAAAAAAAAAATTTAATTATTTGAGGAACATTTAATTTGTCGTCTGCAAATGGTTTCAAAATGGACGAGTACCTATTTTTGTCGTTTGGTAAAAAGTTAAAACTATAAAATTAAAGCTTATAAAAGGATTTTACCATACAACCTAGACTTTTAACGACCCTGAGCAAGAAGACCTGTTGAAAACATTGTGGAAAAAGAAGAAAATACTGAAAACCAGCACTTTCTCTTCAAGTTTAAACCAGGATGTTTTCTGCCCTGCCGAAGTCAGGTTTCAAGTTTTTTTTTGTTGCATTTAATTGTCGCCTGCAAATGCTTTCAAAATGGAAGGGTCGTTACTGTTGTTATTTAGTAAACTGGGTTGTATAGATTGTATTATGTTTAACGCCGTTTTCAACACTATCCATGATTTCCTGGTCTCCAATCTACCAATCTATCCAGACAGCCGGCCAGCCAGGCAATGAGGGCCATTCTTCAGTTATTTCTCTTGATTCCTCTCCAGTACTACATTGGTCCTGATAAGGTGATTCCTTGGATTTTATCCTTGATTTTCTTGCATTACACAGATATGTTCGTGAGATAATATCCAAACCAAATCTTGTAAGATTGTTTTACAAATCAATATTTACACATTTCTCTAATGATTGAGAACAGAATTTGCTTTAGAATTACATTGGGACCTTGCATGTAATCATAAATCAAGTTATATTTGTCGCAACATCCCCAAAGGAATCAAGGATAAAAACAAAGGAATACAGATAAAAGGACCAAAGTGTTATTTGGTTACCTTTAGTTTTTATCTAGCAAGGGAGATAATTTTAATTACAGGAATGGCCCTCATTGTATTGTGTTTAACGCCGTTTTCAACACTATCCATGCTTTCCTGGTATCCAGTCTACCAATCTATCCAGACAGCCACCAATATTCAGACAGCCGGCCAGCCAGGCAATTGTATTGTGTTTAACGCCGTTTTCAACACTATTTCATTTATATCGCGGCGGCCAGTGCACCTATCCATGCTTTCCTGGTCTCACTTTTACCAGTACTTCGCATAATATTGTTTCCAAGCCACTGGCTGCCTTCCAACATAACTATCGTCGAAACAATGGTCAGCGGTGAGAGAGGAATGAATCCTGTCGCAATGACTATCATCAATCCTTGGAAAGAAATTGGCCGAGCCGGGGATCGAACCAGCGACCTCCTCTTCTGAAGTCCTGTACGCTACCGACTGAGCTACAGGGGCTCGGCGTCTGTATGGAAACAACACCCAAATGTTTGTAAAATGGCGTGCTTGTTAATTAATAGTATGCAATATCACGGGCTTGTTAATTAATAGTATGCAATATCACGGACCTATTGATTAATAGTATGCAACGTCACGGATTTGTTTATTCAATTATAGTGTTTCAGCATAACAGACTGTGTAGATGAAAGATAAAAGATCAGACTGCATTTAATTTTTTTAACAAAACATTGTTGGAGGATGAAAAAAATCTTGTTACCGGCTTTTTCTCGATTACCATTCTTTTTTTCAACAACTCTTTTTTTTTTTCAAGGTCATAAGCCGTCTAGTGGATTGTTCAAGGTCATAAAATCAAGAAAGCTGTCTGGTGGATTGCTGTGAAATGTAAACTTTGAATGGCAGTAATTCAGATTTGTTTCAATCCCTTTTCATTTAATACGTCCATATGTCATCCCCTAACTTCTTGGAGTATAATTGAGCATGTTCTTTGAAAAAGGGGTTTAAAGCATCTGCAAAAAGTATCCACCTATGTCAGCCTGCTCAGTCTGCGCAAGGGTGACATTGGTAGGAAACTTTTTGCTATTGTTAAATTTTCTGCTTGTCAAAGTATCGGTCTGCCCTATGATTCAGCCGGTCTTTTAGACAGAATGGATCCATGTAATGCGATGACTTACTTGTTATCATAAACTACAAGGATGCATTTAAACACTAGCTTAACCTCCCTCCTTTCATGTCAGAGACCTGCTCGGTTACGTTTGTACATTCTTTCAGCTTTCAGAGATACAAGGAGTATATGGCCTGTAACACGCGAAAAAGGGTATTCGGACATTTGCGCTGTCCGCGCAGGCTAATCCGAGACGGCACTTTCCGACTACATTAGATTTTGTCGTACAGTAGACTTGCGCAAAACAGAAAATTACATAAAAACGAAAACTGTCGTTTCGGATCAATCTGCCCGGCCTACACAGGCTGATCCGGAACGACATTTGATATAAAATGTTTGTGAACAAGTGTTGGAAAAAAAAAATGTTAATAAGCGAGCCTCCGGAGAGCTAGATAAAACGTTCATTGACAAAGTCGATAAAATTTTATCTCAAAAGCCAACGAATGACAGATTTTTTTTTCACATTATGATATAATCAGAAATGATAGATTAGGCTCCCTACTCACCAACCATTCTTAATAACATTCTTTGTCTTATTTATCAAGATTTTCTTCATTTGAAAGTAACACAACTTTTAATTGGCTAAACATGGTATTACCAATCAAAAGTTGTGTTACTTCAAATTAAAAAATTCTGACGAATAGGACTATGAGCGTTCTTTCAAAGAGGCTGGTGAACACAAGTCCAGAATATGTAAAACTTTGCACACGTGGTAATTTTTATGAGTAAAACACAACTCAACCTCTAAAAGTAGTATAAAATGGCGTCACATGATAATGACGTCATCTAGTGTTTATTTCAAACGTGTGTGAGATAAGAACATTCGTGATGGCAGTAATACACTGAAAAGTAGGGTAGATCTAGTTATGTAATAAAACGACACGCCACTTTTGAATATCTTGTATCTGTTTTTTTTTTAAGCTGTAAGTTTTTATTTTATGTCGGAGGCTGACTTGAAACTTACACGAAAATTAAACCTATTTCTTTTTTATATACAAAAAATGCGTATCAATTTTTACTCTTTTACGATACAATAACGAGATTTATATAAGGACCACCGGGCAAAGGGCGGGTCAGAGCATTAATGAAAGGGAAAAATGCTTGTAACCAGAATTTTTCTTGTTCCCACAATGTTTTCTGCTCTCAGTTACTAAATATATCTTTTGAGCCACGTTTAAATCGTTGAATGCGAATACTGAAATAAGTCTAGTACAAAATGTTGTTTTTCGGAGTAAGGGTAAAGGAAATCGATTTTAACTCTTTACCAAACGACAAAGTATTAGACTAGTCAAAATTTAAAGCATTTGCAGATGACAAATCAAATTAGGCTCTCATGACAAAATTTATCCTTGATAGGGTAGAAAACATTGTGGGAAAAGGAGAAAATGCTGGTTACCAGCATTTTCTCCTTTTCCCAAAATGTTTTCAAAGTCGTTTTCCTCACGGTCGTTATAAGTCAGGGTTGTGTAGTAAAGGGTACGCCTGTATCTTTTTCAAACGGCAGTATTGTCCAACATGTGTTGCATTTCGCGGTCATAAAAATGAGGGTAACTATTGATTTTTCCGAGAATACATTAAAATATTTAAATAAAAGCTACAAGTGTGTCATTTAACACCAGAGAAGAGAGAGAGAGAGACAGAGACAGAAAGAAAGAGAGAGAGAGAGAGAGAGAGAGAGAGAGAGAGAGAGAGAGAGAGATAGAGAGATAGAGAGAGATAGCAAAGGGCAAAGGGAGTGGAGGAAAGTCGGAAAAGAAGAAAGAAAGAAAGAATTAAGACGGATAGAAGAATAGAAGAGAGAGAGGGCTCGATGGAGTGAAGGAAGGAAGGAAGGAAGGAAGGAAGGAAGGAAGGACAGAAAGAAAGAAAGAAAGAGAGAGCGAAGGATCTAATGAATCAAATTTCGTGAGCGCATCTGTTTTCGTTTCTGAGTAACCGGTTCGTTAATTCAATACAAAAGACATGGTTTAAAATTACAAGGTAACATGCTTCTAAAGATTCTTTTTACTCTTTACGTGGCAGTCCGATATTTTAACAGGCCTAAGATTGAACCCTTTTGAAAACGTTGTGGAAAAAAGAGAAAATGCTGGTAACCAGCATTTTCTCTTTTTTCAACAACGTTTCTTTTATTGAAAGGCAAATTAGTTTATTTAGGAGTATACGGAAGACTTTACGGATCCTTTCAGTAGAAATTTACCTTGAGTATTTCTTACTTTTTGTCGCAGTCAGCCTGCCATTCATCTATCCAACCAGCCAGCCAGCCGGCCAGACTGCCAGCCAGCCAGCCAGCCAGTCAGCCGCCCGGCCAGCTATCAACCAATCTATCCAGACTGCCGGCCACCCAGGCAGCCAGAAGGCTTGAGAGCCAGTTAGCCAGCGAGCCCGCCAGCGAGATAGCCACTTAGACGATCTTCAAATCCTCCCGTCCGTTCGTCCGTCCATTCAACCGCCGGATCCTCGCCCTATCGTCCGTTTATCCATCTCTCCATCCGTCCATCCATCCGTCTATCCATCCAACCATCCATCCATCCATCCATCCATCCATCCATCCATCCATCCAACCATCCATCCATCCATCCATCCATCCATCCATCAAGATTTATATTTGTTTGCCTTTATAGAGTTTTGACAGAAGTCCGTCCGCGTGACCTATCTTTTGCTTTAACACTTAGGCCATTAAGCGCGACTCAAGTTCCTTTTGCAGATAGATAGACCAAATCGGACTGCACAGAACGTGCAGTCTGATCTTTGATCTATATTGTCCTATCAGGACACATTTTTTTTAAGCAACAAAATACCATTGGAATGGCAAATATTGGGTTTTTTACTATCGGCTTAAAAGTTTCATTTTACTTATTTAGCAGGTTACGGGTTGAAATTACGATATAAACATTAAGTATGTTATAACCCCATGTTGTACCTTATTACCTTATGCGGGTGAATAAAAGGATGGTTCTGTTCTGTTCTGTTCGTTGTGCATGTTAATGAATATCGTTAAACTTAATGTATTCTTTTAAAAGAAAACAGAGTTTAGTAATACAGTCTGTCATTCAAACCCTTTTGCCAGCAGTTTCGCGTTTTGACAATCGAAGAAAATAACGGATCTTAAAGCAATGCGAGTAAAGAAGAGAATGCTGCTTTCTAGCATTTCTCCCATTTACCCCCATCCCTTAATCACAACTCTAATCATTTCGCTTCGTTCAATTTGTTGTTTGCAAAATACTTTCAAATTGGACACGTCTAAAACTTTATTGTTAAGTAAACATTTTAAACCCAAACAAAAAAGATATTATCTTTCAAATCGAGTCACCCGTGACGTAACATTACTCGACGATATTTTGGCATGTCGTAAAATTTCTCCCTTCCGGAAAGGAATTTGCAGCAGACGATATTGAAAGTTATAGATATTTGGCGCCATGCTCTTGCAAAAGGGGGTTTAATGCATCTCCGTGATGCATGATAACAAGCAAGTCATCACATAATTATGGATCTATAATAGCCGCTTTTTTTATAACTGGATTAATCACACGGTAGACTGGACCGTGGACATGCAGAAAATTGACCAATAGCAAAAAGTTTCGGTCCAGCGCAGGCTGGACCTGGGTCGATACTTTTTGCAGATGCATTAAGCCCCATATCACAGAGCCTAGCTCATAAGCTAGATTTTAATCTACTTCTTGTATTAGTAACGAATGAATAAATGTTAATTTGCGATTGGTCGAAAATGAGATCATCACTCTTCGGGGCTTTTGTGCGGACCTATCTGCGGGCAAATTTATGACACCAATGCACAAGGGTTGCTACCGTTTATCGATACGCCCTATTCATACCTTAGCAAACGGATAGGAAAGGGGTGAATTATTTTCTTGTACTTATTATCAATCTTATATCAGCATGAATTACGATTGAAAAAGCGTGGGAACAATGTGGAAGGATGGTTATGAGCAAATTATCCTTTTACCACTATGTTTTCAAAAGAGGTCCAATGCAACTAAAAAAATATTGACGCCAAGAGTATTTTTTTAAACTTTTTTTCTGCATTGTGTAAGCCAGCCTGGATGAGACGGATGAAATATAGATAGATAGATAGATAGATAAATAAATAAATAAATAAATATTTTTGTTCCATGTTATGAATTTATTTTTTCGTTTCTAATCCCTTTAGAAAACAATCATTATTTTCAACGACCATCTGAAGAGGACTTTTGAAAATATTGCGGGGAAAGGAGAAAGCCCTAGTAACCGGCATATTTTTTTCCTTTTTTTCCACAATGTTGTCATCTCTGCAAAACAAAGCAACTATTTTTTCGTCTACGTTAAATTTTTCGACTGCTTTCATTTTGAAATATCTAAATATTGTTGTTTAGTGAAACGTTAACGCATCCATTTTCTCATTCGGCTACATTTAAGTCTGCATAACAAGAATGCACATCCTCACAGCACATCTATTTTTAGTAACATGCCGAGTGCCGTTTTCCTGTGGCCCTGCTGTATTAAATACGAAATTTGATATAATAGGCCGTTTAACACACTTAACCAAATTACAAAATTTTCGACTAGTCTGAATCCAAAAAATCTACAGACGATAAATTAATTGTAGCCCAAGGTATGGGTGTCTGTTCTTGAAAGAGTAGAAAATATTGTGGAAAAAGGAGACGATGCTGGTTGCCAGTATTTTCTCCTTTTCCCACAACGTTTTCAAAAGCTCTCTTCGCAAAGGTCGTTGAAATTCGGGATTGCGTGATGAAGATTTAAAACTCTTCACACATATTTGTTAATATTTCGAACACAACTTCTTATGCCGAAAAAAAAAAATAACAAATTAAGTTGCTTCTGTAAACAGCGTAGATCCAAGATCAGACTGCACAGATCGTGCAGTCTGATCTTGGACCTACACTGTTTAAAATCCATTATATTTCCAGTTTTTAGTCTTGATTTTCTGACAAATACAAGCTTGTATCTGGCATAGTTCGATCTTTTTTTCATCGAAAAGAAACTGCAATACAATCGTTATCCATGTATTATAATATTGTACATAACCTGGCTGACTTTTCCCACACCGTTTGTCCAGCAGTTTTTTTTTTAAAATTCCACACTTATTTATCTACATTTATTTATTCTACACTTTGCACCACGTGTTATTTTCCAGGAATGCAGTGTGCAAGGAGAAACACATCTGCTGAGTATAGATATTATCATTTTACCATAACAAAGCTAACCGATCTAAACAAACTCTTTAAACGCTTTTTATAAGCGCCTTTGGCGTAAACAAAGGGCTTTTGGCGGACGGTGTAAATTCAAGATCAGACTACACAAAACGTGCAGTCTGATCTTAGATCTATATCGTCCATTTGTGTGGCCTAGCCCATAAGATAAATATGTTTCTGACTGTTTTGGTGGATTATATTTTTACTCGCCGATAAGAGGTTGAGTTTTGAGTATTTGGTGCGGAAAGAGTTAGTGGACAAAAATACTAAATTATTTTGCTATTTCTATCCTGTTTTAGGCCGAACAAATTACATATCAAAAGACATTGTAGATCCAAGAGCAGACTCCACGTTCTGTGCAGTCTAATCTTAGATCTAACATTTTTGCAAAAGATTCTAAACTAACAAACATCAAGCGAAGGGTGAAACTCAGTTTACTGGAGTAATGAACAAAAAACCCCCAAAAATATTTGCTATTTCTATCCTAATTTAAGCAAAACAATTAAAAAAACGACGGACGGTGTAGATCCAAGATCAGACTGCACGCTCTGTGCAGTCTGATCTTGGATCCACACTGTCCGCTACAGATTCCTAATTTACAAGCATCAAGCGAAGGGTGAAAACTCGGCTTACCAGAGTATGTTTACAATGAAGTGTGAAACGGGAAAAAATCATCTATGAAGTACTTGTAATTCCTTCGCATAGGCTTATTTCATTCATGCTGGTGTTTAAAAATAGAATTCCCGTTTATAGTAAAGGGTTATGAATGGATACAAAAATGGAATTATTGAGTAAATTTAAGTGTATAGTTATTTTGTGGGGATTTTTATATTTTCTTTGTTATTCTCTGAAATTGAGGCTGGTCTGTTAGAGCGGCCATCTTGTTTAAGCTGCGGATGATATTTTTAGAACGTTGTTGTGCATTAATTATTTGTTACACGTCAGTTCCTTAATTTATACATCTTTTTTTTTTTCAAATTAAAAAAAAAAATCGAATTTGGAATCAAAGACGACAAAAACTGTGCAGGAAAATGTGCATGGATTACTTTGACGCTTCTTCATCCGAGGTTTGTTTTATTTATTTTCTCTAAATTGAATACTGTAGGTGAACATTTGTTGTCGACTTATACAAGAATAGATTTCGTTCAATTTTATTAACTCTTTGGCAGCTAAGCCCGACTCAAAGACCTTTTGCGGACAGTGTAGATCCAAGATCAGACTGCACAGAACGTGCAGTCTGATCTTGGATCTACACTGTCCCACGAGGAGAATTCTTTTCTCCAAAAATGCCTTTGAAATAGCAAAATTTGGGTATTTTTTTACCAGTGGTTTGAAATTTTCATTTCATCTATTTAGCAGGTTACAGGTTAACCGCTACTTGAGAGTAAATCACTCAAATCCATAAAATGTGAAAAGGAGAGTGAAAAATCAAGATCATCCTTGCACTCTGATGTAGAGATACACTGTCGAGAAAAAGGACAGTGCGAATGGTTTAATTCCTCTCTCACCACTGAACATTATTCTGACGATGGTTATGTGGGAAAGCAGCCAGTGGCTTGGGGAAGACTGTTGTGCAAAGCATTGGTAAAAAGGAACCTCGGCGAAGGATGGATAGGTGCTCTGGCCACCGTGATGTAACTGAAATAATGTTGAAAATAGCGTCAAATATGTATAAATTTATCGATCCATCGATCTATCCATTAATCCACCCATCCATTGATCCATGGATCCATCCATTGATCCACCCATCCATTGCTCCATACTTTGATCCATCAATTGATCCATGGATCCATCCATTGATCCATCCATCCATCTATCCATCCATCCATACATCCATCCCTCCATCCATCCATTGATCCATCCATCCATCCATCCAACCAACCATCCATCCATTGATCCATCCATCCATCCATCCAACCAACCATCCATCCATTGATCCATCCATTGATCCTTCCATTGATCCATCCATTGATCCATCCATCCCTCCATCTATCCATCCCTCCATCTATCCATCCATCCATCCATCCATTGATCCATCCATTGATCCATTCATCCATTGATCCATCCATCCATCCATCCCTCCATCCATCCATCCCTCCATCCATCCATTGATCCATCCATTGATCCATCCATCCATTGATCCATGGATCCATCCATCAATCCATCCATCCATCCATCCAACCATCCATCCATTGTTTGGCTTTGCGAATAACGTAGATCAGGTGCAAACGTGCAGTTTGGTCTGTGTCTAAACTGTCTAATAGATCGATTTATTTAAACACACACAAGACAAAAAAAAACCAAACTATTTTACTTAGTAAACCATGAGCGAGTACATCCTCCATCTATACCACGCTCTTAAACGACCCCGAAGAATACAGCATTTTCTCCTTTTCTCACATTGTTCTCCACCCTTCGAAATTCCATCATTTGAACTACATCTAATTTATTGTCTACAAATGCTCTCAATTCCGTAGTTATGTAATTATCTTATAAACTCGCACACAAGTGACCTACTTTCAGTTTTCTCTCTTTATTTCAAAACGTTTTAAAAAGAATAATGATTAATTCGTTTTTTTTTAAATATCACGAGCCAGCTAAAAGTAGTTTTGGACTGGGATTGAACTTAGGACTCTTCCGTTCTAATCTTGCAATATTGGCCTCTACCTTGAAGCGAGCATTGGCTACTGGCATGTGGTCGTTGATTTTAAGTTTCCCAGGAATTTGTACTGATCGGCGAACTAGCATCATTGTGTTTGACTGTATTAACCCTTTACCACACAATCCCGACTTATAACGACCCTGAGAAAGACGCTTTCTGAAAACATTGTGGGAAAAGGAGAAAATGCTGGTAACCAGCATTTTCTCCTTTTCCCACAATGTTTTCTACCCTTCCTAACACAAATTTTGATTTTTCAGTCACATTTATTTTTTTCGTCTGCAAATACTTTCAATATGGACCAGTCTATAATTTGTCGTTTGGTAAAGAGTTAACCGGTTTCCTGCTAAATATCTGAAATGAAACTCTTAAACCGACAGTGTAAACCAAAATTTTAGCTATTTCAAAGTTTTTTTTTTTTGGGGGGGGGTGGAGAGGGGGATATTTTGTCCTAATCGGACAGTGTATATCAAAGATCAGACTGCACGTTCTGTGCAGTCTGATCTTGATATACACTGTCCGCAAAAGGTCAGTGAGTCGCTCCTAACAGCCTAAAGATTAACTCTTTACCACACGACAAACTTTTAGATGTATTTAAATCTGCAGACGAAAATTTAAACATGGCTTAAATTATGAGACTTTCTGTATAAGGATAGAGAACATTGTGGAAAAAGGAGAAAATGCTGGTTACCAGCATTTTCTCCTTTTTCCACAATGTTTTCGAATAATTTCCCTGTCAGGTTCGTTTAAATTCGGGATCGTGTGAAAAAGGATTGATTGGCGGCTAACGATTTTGTGTAAAATGTCCTTAAAACTTTGGAAAACCAACGTGAGCTTCGTTTTTCTTTTGTATGAGGTTTAACTTTGTTTCCAACATTTCTTCAGTTATATCGCGGCGGCAGGTGCACCTATCCATCCTTTCCTGTAGTTTCCTAAATACCAGTACGTCGCACAATATTCTTCCCAAATCACTGGCTTCTTTCCCACATAACAATCGTCGAAACAATTATCAGCTGTGAGAGAGGAATAAATGACTATCATCAATCCTCTAAAAGAAACTGGCCGAGCTGGGCATTCGAACCAGAGAACTCCAGTTCTCAAGTCCTGTACCCTACCGAATGTGCCACTGAACATGAAGGAAAGGTTTAATACATAAACACGTTTGAAAACATTGTGATAAAAGGAGAAACTATGAGAAACTGCTCGTAAAGAGCCTTTTTTTATTCATGATTTTTTTTTTTTTTTCAAAATTTGCAGATTTTGTTTTTTCCTGTCTCAAAATTTGATCGTTGATATTGTTTTTTCCACTATGTTTCTTATATATTGAATATGCGTATATCAAAAGATGTTTTTTTTTGTACAATTGACCCCCGTTTAAATGAGCTATGCTCTGGGAAATGGGGTCTCCATGATGCATTTTACAAAGCATGACCTCGTATACTTATAGATCCATAAAAATCCATTTTTTCTTATCACCAGTTGAATCGTAAGGTAGACTGGTCTTTTGGCATTTAGAATGTCGTGTAAAGGCAAAAAGTTTCTACCCAGGTCAGCCTGGGCGGATTGCGCAGGCTGACCTAGGTCGAAACTTTTTGCAGATGCATTAAGCCACCTTTTCACAGGGCATGCCTAAAATATTTCAACCTTTTTCCAAACAATCCCGCGTTTTAGTGACCCTGACGAGCATAGCTTTTGGTAACATATAAGTAAAAGGAGAAAATAATGGTTACTAGCATTTTACTCTTTTTCCATAATGTTTTCCGCACACTGTCAAAGACAAAACCTACCATTTTAGCCAGATTTTTTTTGTCGACTGAAAATTGCTTTGAATCTAGAAAAAAATATTATTTTTTTTTTGGCTGGTAAAGGGTTAGAATGTATAGAAATATTATAGAATAATTATTTGACTTTTTATTTTTAGATCAATGTACAATCGGAGTTGAACAATAGGCAATGACAATAGAAGTAATATGATCAATACTTATCCTTTTACCGCACAATGCCGACTTTTAACGGCCCTGGAAAAGAAGCCTTTTGAAAACAAGGTAGGAAAAGGAGAAAATGCTGGTAACCAGCATTTTCTCCTTTTCCCACCATGTTTTTTTACCTTATCAAAGAAAAATCACGCCATCTGAGTTACATTGAAATTGTTGTCTGCAAATGCTTTCAATTTGGACAAAGCTAAAATTTTGTCATCTCATAAAGGATTAACTCATTACCAAACGACAAAATTTTAGGTTTGTCCAAATCGAAAGCAGTTGAAGACGACAAAATAAAAGTGACTGAAAATTTGAAATTTGTTTTGCGAAGGGTAGAAAACATTGTGGGAAAAGGAGAAAATGCTGGTTACCAAAAAGGCTTCTTTCTCAGGGTCTTCAAAAGTAGGGATTGTGTGGTAATGGGTTAAACAAACAATCCCATGTTACAATATCGCTGAGGAATATGAACACGTGTGAAATAGGGAGAAAATGTTGGTAACCTTCAATATTTCCTCCCCCTTATCACGCCATTTTTACGCTTCCAACATTTAATCTCACGGTTTGAAGCCAAGCCCCTGTAGCACAGTCGGTAGCCTACTGGACATAAGAATAGAACGTTGCCGGTTCGATCCTCGTCTCAGCCAATTTCTCTCCGAGGGTTGATGATTGTCATTCCGACAGGACTCATTTCTCTCTTACCGCCGGCCATTGTTTCGACCATGGTTATGTGGGAAGGCAGCCAAATGCTTGGAAAAAAAAAAGAGTATTGTGTGTAGTACTCGTACCAGGAACTGCAGGAAAGCATGGAAAGGTGCACTGGCCGTCGCGATATAACTGAAATAATGTTAAAAACGACGTTAAACACCATGCAATCAATCAACCCACCGTCTGAATTATAAAACTGTTTAAAACATTGTGTGCGAAAAGGAGAAAATGCTGGTAGCTAGAATTTTCTCCGTTTACCCCAATTTATTTTCTATGCTTTAAGATAAAAAAAACATCATCGTTTAGTTTTATAAAACATATATTTTTATTCAGTAGATTTTCATGCATTTATTATATTCCTACCAGTGAATTACTGGGATTTCACAGTGAAGAACACCACTAGTGATGATAATTATGGTATCATCACTAGTGACGATATAGTTTTTGAATGTTTACCGGAACTATTTTTTCCTATATTTCTCATATCATACCATTCTTGATAATTATTAGAGTACAAAAAGTGAATTAGGCACATAATAAGTAACGTGAGGATAATCAACTGGTTGTGTGTTATATTAAAAATCTGTCACTCGAATGGGGTTTGACGAGGTCAAAAACTCGTCCTTCGGACTCGTTTTTCCAACCGCATCACACCCCATTCTCGTGACAGATTTTTTGATATCACACACAACGACTTGATTATCCTCTATTTATCAAGTACAACTGTCATTGAAAAAAGGGATTGGAACGGATGCATTAAAGGTTATATAATTCCTCTCTCTTCGTGTAACACTTAACAACAAAACGACAATGTTTTTCACTGGTCCAAATGGAAAACATTTGTAAAAGACTTTTTAACCCTTTACCAAACAATCCCTGGTTTTAACGACCTTGAAGATGGAGCCTTCTGAAAACCTTGTGGGAAAAGGAGAAAATGCTGGTAACCAGCATTTTCTCCTTTTCCCAGAATGTTTTCTGCCCTATCAAGGGCAAAAATCATCATTTGAGTTACATTGAATTTGTCATCTGCAAATGCCATCAATTAGGTCCAGTCTAAAATATTGTCGTTTGGTAAAGAGTTAAATGAAACTAAAATAATTGGATTTGTATTTGGAAGGTTGGAAAACATAGTGGGAAAAGGAGAAAATGCTGGTTACCAGCATTTTCTCCTTTTCCCACTATGTTTCCCGAAGGCCTTCCTCGTCAGAGTCGTTTAAAACAGGAAGTGTTTGGCAAAGGTTTAAACCATGTTAAATTTGTCGTTTGCTAATTCTTTTGGACAAGTCGAAAATTTTGTAGTTTGGTAAAGGTTAAGTACAGGGTGTCTAGAAAGTAAGGTAACACTTTTGTACATTTGTAATATAGTTTTAATTTTCAGATGAAGACATAGAAATATATATACGTGTAGGCCTATATGAAATATGTAAGTTTTTTGTGTGTGTGATAGTTCCATTACTTTACGACAGATTTTAAATCAGAAGTACATTTCTGTCATAGGCTTCATTTTAGTAGTTTATGACGTTCTCTCACTTTCTGTTGTCTGTTTCGTGTTTGTAAACAAGATATCTTGTTTCAGGGAAATTGATAACCACACTGTTTTACATAGAAATCACTCCACAATTAAAAAAAAAACAATCTGTATGGTGTGCATACACGGAGTTATAGGGCTATATGTCTTTAACGACACGATTAATTCCAAGTGCTACCTATCGCTTTTGAAAAACAAATTTGTTCCCAAGCTTGAAAAGAAGTCCTCTACGGTACATTGCAAAACACATGTTTTATGCTGGATGATGCGATGGCAGACACATCTCATGTTGTGGTAGACTTTTCATATGACACGTTCGGCGATAGGTAAATATTAAAACGATATTCGGAGGTAAAAAATATTGAAGCATATCTTGGCCTGTACATAGTCCTGACCTCAACCTGTGGGACTTCTTTCTTTTGGGTTAATTGAAGTCAAAGATCTAAAGTTCCATGCCAGACAGCTCACACATATTGTTAAAAGACATTAAACGTGAAATCAAGAGGATTGATATTGGAATGAATGCTAGAGTGATTGACAATTTCATCGTGCGTATGCAGCATGGAAAATGCATAAAAGGCTGTCCCATTGAAACGTCATTTATTACTTAAATGACGCCGATGACAAAAAGGTACTTCTGATTTAAGATCTGTGTTAAAGCGTGTAATGTAATGAAAATTAAATAAAGTTATCCCACAAAAACTTACACATTTTATACACATATATAGATGTATTTTATCTCTCTAGCCGAAATTAAAAGCCATATTATACATATACAAAAGTGTTACCTTACTTCCCGGACACCCTGTATTTTACAAGGATGTTTTGAAAGTCGTCTGTGATAAATGTGCTCCAGGGGTTATTGGAAAAAATAATAGGCGGAGTTATTATTCGCAGTTAAAGACCCACCAGCTGTACAAAGAATAGTGGCAGTAGAACAATGCCCCAGAAAAGAAAGCCGTTCAAGAAATAGTTTCCTAAAAGCAACTAGTCAGCCTCGCAACCAACCAAGCAGTCAAGGATCCAGTCAACCAGAAAACCGACAAGCCAAGTAGCCAGGTAGCTGACCAACCAAGCGAACGGGCGACCGACCAACGAACGAACGATCGAAGAAACAAAAAAAAAAAAAAAAACTCATAGAACAACAACAACAACAACAACAACAACAACAAAAACCACAAAAAGAAAATGCATTTATATTCGAATAATTGAGCCTCACTGAAAGTAACATTCATCTTGTCAATATATCGAATCTTTGTAATTTTTGTAGTCATCAACTATTTATACAACAACTCTTCTTTTTTATTCGGAATTGACAGATAATTCAGATAGTCTATGTATGCACAGTCATATCATTACAGACAGTAACTTCGAAAGTTTATGGACCTGACACAGTAGTGGATAAAAGAGCATGCACCAGATAAAGTAGTTCAATGAATTTAGCGTAAGGAAATTCGGAATAGAAGATCACTGAGAACTGGATATTTCTGAGAGCAGTTACTGCTATAGTGGCTGTACAGCCTTGGAAAATTGGTTGACTGCATGGCAATTAGCTGAAGGATAAGAACAAAAATAATCACAATGTCAACGGAGAACATTTACGACTACAATTTTGAGACAAAATTCATTGGTCGAGAGAACGAGTTAAAGAAACTTAGTCAGAGTTGGACGAAACATGTTGTATTCTGTGTTTTTGGGATTCGTTCGGTTGGAAAGTCGAAATTAGTGACCGAATTTCTTCAAATCCATGCGAACAAATTCAACAACGTTGATGAAAGTGGAAACGTTGCTCATCCAGATCGGCTGGTATTTCAATTTGACCTTCGTGTGAATTCTGAACTGCAATCTTTGTACTCAAACCTCTGTGCCTGGCTCCAGGTTCTTCCTGAACATGATGCTACAAAATCCGGCGAATGGTCCTCGCACATCATTCGAGAATTGTGCAAAAACCCAAGATTCAAAGAAACAAACGTCGTTCTGTTCTTTGATAACGCGGAGAACATTATAGAAGGCCAAGAAAGTGATCAGTTTCTATCGTTTATAGTGAGTATAATTCGAAAATGTAGAAATGTCAAAACGTTTTTGACGTCAACCACTAAAGTCCAGTTTGCACAAGATGGTCGTGCTGTATTTAGTCAAGACCTTCTACCAATGAGTAGAAACGATTCTTTGTCGCTGTTGACGTCGGTAGCACCTTACGTTGACCTTGGGGAATGTAAGGACGCTATCCTCAAACTTAGTGAAGGGATTCCGCTACTACTACTAATGATAGGGGCGGAGCTAAGTGATGAGGAACACCCGATGACGCCAGAGAAGATGGTAGAACTCCTCGGTAAATGTAGGCTACAGACGTTTACAGAGACTGATTATTCCAGGAAAGAATTGCTGAAAGACGCTGGTGAGTTTTATTATGCTTGTGTTGTACATACTGTACGAGTCATGTTATATGAATAGAGAGTTTAATGCACCTGCAAAAGGTATCGACCCAGGTCAGCCTGCGCAGTCCGGGCAGGCTGACCCGATTCGAAACCTTTTGCACTTGGTCAATTTTCTGTATGTCAAAGGATCAGGGCTTGAAGCCTAGGGCTGATGTTCTTAAACCATTACATTACTTATCATCGCCAGTCCGATAGAATTAGCTCTCTTTTGTCACTCTTTTGTGTATACGGTAAGATTAAAAAAAAAAAAAAAAAGGAAATGTGTCCACCGAGACAGCGCAATATTATCAGAACGCATGCAGTGCCCGTAAAGTAGCCAAATCGTTAAGTGACCCATAACGGAGAAAAATGAGAAATTAAAGCCTTGAAATACTTATTGGACACTACATCGGTAAAAAAATGTGCCTCCGGTTGTATAGATCTATGGCTACGTTTAAATGTACTTCATATATGATGCAATTTTTTTTGTGGTTACACTTGTTCCTTGTAGAAGGTCTAAACGCGCGTTTAACTTTAAGAATTCCTTAAATCGGAAACAGAAATACTAACTCTTAGTCATTCTTTGTCTAATTCTAGAATTAAAATGTAACGCAGTTTCTGTTTAGCTTGTAAAACCATTTTTGTTTTTTTTTTTTCTTTTATTGCTGTAGACATCATAAGGTACTTTTTGGCAAGCCGAAAGCAAGATAAGACAGATAATTCTGGAATAATGTCTGAACTTAATCATGATTTTTGTTTTGTTCTATGACTTTTTTGTTGAAACCACCATTTTAAGAAAAGTTTTATAAAAGACAGTCCCTTTGAACAGATCGGGTTCATTTTCATTCGCTTTATCTGTAACAAGTTGGCCACAACATTGTCTACCGGAAGCGTCCACGTTGTGCGCACGTACTTAGCTTCGTTTTGATTCTTTTACAGGGAAAATTTTTAAGAATTTCATTCTTAGACTCACAACGATTTACCAAGAACGATTAAAAATCCTGGAATTTATCCCCGGGTCCTTCAATGCTGCGGAGTCCAGGGACATGTTAGGTAAGTTGATAATTTCTTAACTTTTTTCAGCACCAAGTAATATCAAAGGCCTTTGAAGCTCCATTGGTCTATCACAGAGCACCAAAGTTTTGATCGGTCAGTTATCGAACACTAAAAAGTCATTGGTACATCTCCTCTGTATCATTATCATAAATAATATTGAAGGAATGTGTCAATATGCTATTTTTAGTAACGATGTCCGATGGTCAAGCAATTAAAAATCGGTATTCCGTTATAGATCAATGGAGTTTCACGGACTCGACCTCTTTTCACGGCTGAATCACAATCAACTGAAACCAAGGTAATTTTTTTTAATAGGATAGACTAAAAAAGCGGAGGTATAGATCAAAGATCAGATTGCACGGTTTGCGCAGTCTGATACTGATCTATTTCATCAGAAAAAGCCCTTGTTTTCGTCTATGGCGCTGAAAGAGTTGAAGACACGACTTTGATTTTCATGGTCTTGATCCTTCTGGTTCTCTTGGTCCTCCTGGTCGTCGTCGTCCTCCTCCTCGTCGCCCTCGCTTTCCTCTTTGTAGTCCTCGCTCTCCTCCTCGTCCACGCTCTCCTTGTCGTCCTCCTCCTCGTTGTCCTTGCTCTCCTCTTTGTCGTCATCGCTTTCATCGTCGTCGTCCTCGCTCTCTTCCTCGTCCTCGCCCTCCTCCTCGTCCTCGCTCTCCTATTTGTCGTCCTCGCTCTCCTCCTCGTCCTCGCTTTCCTCTTTGTCGTTCTTGCTCTCCTCCTCCTCGCCCTCGCTCTCCTCGTCCTCTTTTTTGTCGTCGTCGTTGTTGTCGTCGTTGTCGTCGTTGTCCTTCTTGCCGTCATTGCCCCGTTCTCCTCCTCGTCATCGTCCACTTCGTTCTTGTTTCCCCTCCTCCTCTAATTTCCCGTTAACTCTTCCTCCTCGTTTATCTGTTTGTCCTCGTACTATGTCTTTTCATCCTTAACATCGTCGTCGTCGTCCTCTTCCCCCTCTATCTCCTATTTCCCGCTCACCTATTCCTTCTCGTTTATCTGTTTATCCTCGCACATTTTTTTCTCATTCATAACGTCGTCGTCGTTCTTCCCCCCTCAATCTCCTTTTTCCCGTGCACCTGTTCCTCCTCGTTTGTCTCTTTATCCTCGTTGTATTTTTCCTCATCTTTAACGTTGTCGTCGTCCTCCTCTCCCCCCATCTCCTATTTCTGCTCACCTGTTCCTCCTCGTTTGTCTCTTTATCCTTGAACTACTTTTCCTCATCCATAACGTTGTCATCGTCGCCATCCCCCTCCATCTCCTATTTCTCGTTCACCTGTTCCTCCTCGTTTATCTCTTTTTCCTTGTACTACTTTTCCTCGTCCATAACGTCGTCGTCGTCCTCCTCACTCCTCACTCTCCTATTTCCCGTTCACCTGTTCCTCTTCGTTTTTCTCTTTAACCTCGTGCTACTTTTACCTCATCCTTTATTTTGTCGTCGTCGTCCTTTTTCCCCTCCTCAACCTATTTCCCGTTCACCTGTTCCTCCTCGATTATCTCTTTATACTTGTACTACTTCTCCTCATTCTTAACGTCGTCATCCTCCTCCTCTTCCCCATCTATCTCCTATTTCCCGTTCACCTGTTCCTCCTCGTTTATCGCTTTATGCTCGTATTACTTTTTCTCATACTTAACGTTGTCGTCGGCGTCCTCCTTCTCCACTAGCTCCGATTTCTCATTCACCTGTTCCTCCTCGTTTATCTCTTTATCCCCGAACTACTTTTCCTAATCAATAACGTCGTCTTCGTTCTAATTCTTTTTATAGTGTTTTAAAGCACACTCTTGTGATGTGGTTTTATTATTTTTCAGACTATGATACTGTTGCTAGAGTAAAGGGAGAAGTGTTGGTACATTTACATAGGCGGTTCATGGTTGTGTACGACAGAACGAAGGGAAGATTTGATATCCAAGGGATACTGCGCGAATGTTTGCAGATGTATTTTACTCTTAGCAATATAACAGGTAGGGATAACAACTCTTCTCCTGCTAAATAAATTAAATGAAACTTTCAAGCCGGTAGTTAAAAAAAAAAACAGAGAAATGCTATTCAAGCATGATTTTAGGAGAAAATATCTCCTTATCGGATAGTGTCGATCCAAGATCAGACTGCACGTTTTGTGCAGTCTGATCGTGATCTACACTGTCCACCAAAGGTCAGTGGATCGTCCTTAGCAGCAACTTAAGGGATAACAAAGTGATTCGTCGATAAACATGCAGGGGTACTGCCTGGTATGTGAGCTGTCGCCGTAGTATTACCGAAATTTGTTGAAAGCGTCGTAAAACACTATTCAATTAACTATCTGATTGCTTAATCGATTGCTTGATCGATTGATTGATCGATTGATGGATGGATGGATGGATGTTGAAATTGGCTAATCAATTGATTGATGGATTGATAGATGTATTACGGTAATCTGTCTTTCGATTAGTTGATTGATAGATTATAGCTAGGCATACGTAAAAATGGAGTAAAGGAAAGGCTGGTTTATTGTTGGTTAGTTTTTTTTTATTAATTTGTTGGTTAATTTGCCGATATATTAGTTAATCAGATTTTTGGTAGATATATTTTTTGATTTATCGTGATTCGTTAATCGTTTGGACGTTTTGTTAATTAGTGAGCAAGGTCATTACAAACTGATTAAATGGATGAATTTACGAATATAGCGATGATAGAGAGACAGACAGAGAGACGGACGGACAGGTAGCAGGCGGGTAGGCTGGCTGGTTGGTTAGCTGGCTGGTTGATGGGTTGATTTGGACGACCGATTGATTGAAACACTGTATTTTCAGAAGTAAGACGCAGGTATTGCCAGACGTTTTCTCGAGTCTTTCAAAACATTGCTGATCGGCTTGGTACCACTGAATGTTCAAAAGCTCTTAAGGACTTTGCAATCGAGCAGGCTAATCTCAGAAAGTTTTTGCAAGAGGTACTGTTTTCTAAAGAAGATACGTACCCCTTCTTTCTTGAGGTTGCATCGTCCTGCGCACTTTTGATCGAGAATTTTATGGAAGGTTTGTGCTTTTTCTTTTTTGTTTTGTGCATTTCTAAGTTTCGTTTGTGCATTTTGACTGTATTTTTGTATTAGTGTTTCTTAATAAATTCGATATTTAAGGGACTGTGGGTAACAATTAAGCTAGCCGTAACTCCGAACACTGATAAAGGTCTCTGCGACAGATATTTTTTTTTGCTCTGTGACAGCAGACTATTACATAAAAACCAAGCTTCTTTATTTTCATTTTCTTAATTCTTCAGTTCCTGAAGTTTGTACAACCTGGATCTAACATATTGAACTATTTTTGAATGAAAATTCGAGAAAAAACCATAAGCGTCGAATAGTATTTTTACATGTCACAACTAATTTATCTTATTAGTCGTAGTTCATTTATTGTACGTATGGGTCCAGATAGTTTTGATAAATGAGTTGCTACTTTGTAATAAATTACACAAATACTTTAACGATAGCTCCTGTCTATATATAAATAAAGGACTGCGCCCAACTCCCCATATATGCCTAAAGTACTAGTATATCCCTTAATATTTATAATACATTTGCCAAAATTTAATTGGACTTTTTCTATGTCGTTGAACTTACCAAAGCCCCAAATTTCGCATAAATAATGTATGATCGAAACAACGAAACAACAAACGAATTGCATGATTGAATTTGAACTGAGACTTGGATATAATATTTATTATTGTTGTAAAAGGATATTGAACGCATGATGGGCTTTTCAAGTTATCGTATCCTGGTTTGCCTTAAAACCAGTATTACTAAAGACTGTTCCAAGATAATTGAAGTTGTCAACAATAGTAAGAACATCTTTGCCATAATGTCCTCGTTCGTTTGGATCCAACCCCCCCCCCTTTTGTGCAAAAAACATGTCTTTTCAGTACAAAGTATTAACGGGAACTCCTCATCAATCGCAATAATCTCTTAGTTAATTTAGCTTGTTTTGTCGATCATTTAGAATATTACCAATAAGATTTAAGTCGTTTGCAAAAAAAAAAAGTACTACTAATAATATATCGACTAAACTGAAACAGAATTTATTATCGTCCCTAAACAAGGTTTCTTGACCAACAAGAATCGAAGAAACCAAGACAAGGGAATAATCCAACTGCAAAATAAGAAAAAATCTGAATTCTAGTTATTCCCCTTTATACAAATCTTAACCATACAGTACATATTTTTGTAATACGTAACATTTCCCCATTTGTACCCGATTCAGACAGTTTGTGCCAAAGTTTACAATGATTACTACTGTCAAACACCCTTTTCAAATCGATAAAGGCACGATGTAACCCCCCTAGTCGTTTAAAACTTTAGTAATAACTGCCTTTGAAATAAAAGTTCGTCTATTATTGATCTGTCAACCCTGAATCCGAATTGTGCATCACTTAGTTCATGATTATTTTTATTCCATTCATCTAACATTTTGTTGATAACGCCAGTAAATATCTCAAAGAAATAGCTAACAAGTGTAATTCCTCTATACCTTTTAACGTCATTGGGGTCGCTGTTTTAAAAGACTGGAAACTTTCGTCCATTTCTCCGGAAAATGACCACTATCTAAAATGGCATTAAATTTATTAACTAAATGTGCACCTAAAAGATCAAAAGACTCGATATAGTATTCAAAGGATTATCTCCTATGAAGGAACGTCGCTTCATTCTGTTCAGTTAATTAGATCTACATAACTGCATTCAGGAATAAAAAAGGCAAAACTATATCGTAGTAGCTTTCCAGAAATTTGAGTCAGCGTCGAGCTGTGTCCGAAACGTTGATATCCCACGAGACCGAAGGCAGGCCGAAATTACGAAATGTCATAATTTTCCATGCAGCGTGAAGAAAATATAAGCCCTAGGAAAGCTAAAACAACATGATATTAAAATTCTAACAATGAAATATTGCAAATATTGACATTTTTTCCCCGAAAACGGTGAGAAATTAAAACGAATACATGGTTTAGGGTTGTATTATTTTTATGAATGGTGGATAAATATTAAGACGAAACAATATAACCCGTTACCACACGAAAAACATTTAGACCTGCCGAAACTCACAGCACTTGCAGACACAAAATTATATGTGGTTAGGATAGTGGAAGTTGTATTTGATCGGGTAGAAAACATTGTGGGACAAGGAGAAAATGCTAGTCACCAGCATTTTCTTCGTTTCTAACAATGTTTTCAAAAGTGTTCGTTCTCAAGGCCATTAAAAGTCTGCATTGTCTTGTAACGGTTTAATCGTATGACAAATAGAATTATTTAACATCATCATACCATATTTGGAACCGTATTTGAGATTGTCATTTATAGAATTTCCTCGTTGTGTCTGATTTTTTCTGCGTGCGATACAAGCATTTAAGCTAGAAAAGTTTTAGGAATATGAATGCTATGTGAAAAGTGTGTTTAGTGCATTTGCAAAAAGTATCGACACAGGTCAGCCTACACAGTCCTAGCTGGCTAACCTGAGAGAAAACGGTTTGCTATTGTCATTTTTCTGCATTTAAAATGACCAACCTACCCCAGGTCAGCGTAAGCAAATTTCACAGGCTAGCCTGGATGAAAACGTTGTGCACTGCCGACTTTCTGCATGTCAAAGGACCAATCTACCCCATGAATTTATCGGTTGTAGGACAAAATGAATTTTACGGATCCACAATTATATGAAGACTTGCTTGGTATAATGTATTGAACCCCCTTTTTCCAGACCGTCACTCGTTACAGAGCTACTGTTTGGAATTTGGATAATACACCAATTTTTTTTTCCTATCAGGTGACAGCGAAAAATTCTACAATGGTTGTCTTCGTGCAGCGGAGGAATACGGTCGCCCGGGGGACAAGGCTATCATACGCGTGTCTATTGGCAGTCTGTTTACAAACATCAAAGTAAGGCGTTTATGTACCTTTTTTTAACCCTTATCCTGCTAAATAACTTCAAATGAATCTTTCAAGCCAATTGTAGATACATACGTTTTGCTATTTCAAAGGTATTTTGGGGGAAAGATATCTCCTTATTGGACAGTGTAGATCTATGATCAGACTGCACGTTCTGTGCAGTCTGATCTTAAATCTACACTGTCCGCAAAAGATAAGTGAGTCGCGCTTAGTAACCTAACATTAACTCTCTAAACGTCTTCATAATTATAACTGACTTTGCGGCCAGTGAAGACTAAGATCAGACTGCACATAATATGCCATCTGATCTTTGATCTCACTGTCCTCTTTGCTTATACATTCTGGAAGAGAATTACTTTTAAATTGCATTTATCCGGGTCTTACTTCTATTTAGGGTTAGGGTTAGGGTTTATTCGGCACTCTAAGGGTTAACAGAAGCTAAAACCTTTTTGACTTGTTTCCCTTTATCATAATAAGGGAAACAACACCTCTTATCCTACCGATTTTTACCGAGCTCGGAAATTCAGAAAGGCACCGAAATGAGTGATCAAGAGGTTGCAAATTCGAAATCCCGCTCGGTAAAGCTATTTTTGGAATAACTGAGCCATGCTCTGTGAAAAGGAGGTTTAATACATCTGCAAACTGTATAGACCCAGATTGGCATGAGCAGTCCGCGGTCGAAACCTTTTGCTTCTTGTAAATTTTCTGGATGGTCAAGGTTTAGTTTACCTTGTGATATAGCTTGTTGTTTGACAAAATGGATTTTATGAATCCATTATTATGTTATGACTTGCTGGTTATGATGCATCACTAGGATGCACTAAACCCCTTTTGGCCAGAGCATGGCTCAACTGTAATTGCGAAAGGACTCATCCCTCTCTCACCGCTTAGTATTATTGCAACGATGGATATGTGGAAACACGGACAGTGACTTTAAAAGAGTTTCATCCAAAGTACTGGTAAAAGAAAGTAAAGGAACACTGATACATGTATGTACAAAAATATATCCAAATCAAACAATAAATCAACCATCCAATCAATCAACCAAACAACCAGTCACAAGCGAGCAAGCCAGCAAGTTTACTGACCGACCATACAACATAATAAGCAACCAAGTAACCATAACAAAACATAACATAATATCTCTTTATTACACCCAAGTATTATACAAAACAATATGGGGAAATAATACAAATAAGATTGTGAAATAAAACTAATGGCGTTCCGGGAAAAATATCCATAAACCTACACACCAATGGACCTATCGACTATTCAGCCAACCAAAAACAAACAGACAAACAAACAAGCAAATTATTGCCTTTGTTGGTTTAGCATAACTAAGTTTTTTTTTAATGGGGTCAAATATGTTTTATAGGAGGATCTTCCTCGCGGAGCAGATGTCCTACAGTCAGCAATCGAATGGTTTCTCAGCGATGCACAGGCAAGGAAAATTCATTTAGCGACGGCTTATCAAAGGCTGGGCTGGAATTTGCATAAACAGGGAAAAAACGAAAAAGCGGTGTCGTAAGTTACCTATCTCTCTCCGCCTTCCACTCCCACCACCTCGGCAAACGACATCTTCTTGTCCGTTAAATCCGTTGTTGGAGGTTATCCTTTAAACGAATTCTTCATGGAGTCTTTTGATGGTTAAGGCTCATATTTAGCATATATATTAAATGCCATTTTAGATAGTAGTATTTTCAGGAGCAATGGACGAAAGGTGTACTGATTCTCATTTTTAAAAAAAACGATCTCAATGCCCTTCAACATTATAGAGAAATTATACTTGTTAGCTGTTTCTCTGAGATATTCACTAGTTTTATCAACAAACAGTTAGAAGAATGGATCAAAGATAATCATGTTCAAAGTGCTTCACAATTTAGATTTAGGGCTAACAGATCAACAATGGATGAAAATTCCATTTTGCGTGCAGTTGCTAATAAGATTTTCAACAATAAGGTACGTGTCTTTATCGATTCGAAAAAGGCGCTTTGTAGTTTAAATCATTGTTATCTTTGGTACAAACTATTTGAATTAGGTATAAATGGTAAAATATTATGTAGTATAAAAGATATGAACAATATACTGCAGTTAAGATTTGTATAAAGGGGAATCATTCGTATTAAGACTTCTTTTGGTTGCGTCGTTGGATTGACGCAGGGAGAGTTTATTTCCCCTGTATTTTTCTTTGTTTCTTGATGATTTAGAAGCCTTTCTAAGAGACGATACTAAATGTATTTTAAGCTTAGACGTTATGTTATTAGTGATACTTCTTGCAGATGACATGGTTAGTCTTAGTAATATTCCAAATAATCTACAAGACAGACTGGATTTACTGAGAGTTTATTTCGATCCAATAGGGGGACGGGTGTGCTTTCCTTAAATACTGAAAAGACAAAAGTAATGGCTTTTAGAAAAAAGTGTGGGTTGCATTCTAACAAACAATGGCATTATGGCCAAGACTTTCTTACTTACGTATAGAACTTCAATTATCTTTGAACTGGTTTTAGTTACACTAGTTCTTTGATGGCAACTCAGGAGACTATGGTTGGAAAACCCCATAAAGCGCCAAATACTCGTTATAGTAGTATTGTTACATGTGGTATCCAAGTCTGCTTGTGTAGGTTTGATCTTGCATTATTCATGCGAAGTTTGGGGCCTTGGAAAGTTCACTGGCATCAGTAAACTCCATTTAAATTTTTGCAAACGTAACCTAAATGTTAAAGGATATATTATACTAGAGGTGTTTAGGGAAAAGTTGAGGCAGTATTTTTTATTTGTAAATAGAAACGGAAGAATCATAAAGTATTGGTGTAATTTATTACAAAATAGCATTCAACTATCAAAGCTATCTACATATGTATAATAAAAACGCTACGACTAATAAGAGAAACTGGTTGTCAGCGGTAAAGACATTATTCGGCCCTAACGGGTTTGCTTAAATTTTCATTAATCCGTTCATTGTTACTTTGAACATCTTTCATGTTTTATTTCAAAACTAAGCTATTGCTTGGTGTGACCAAATAGTATTGCAAAGCTCGACGTGATCTTATAAAAACTTTTACGCTCAACTTTGAGTTTTATTTAGATCTGCCCCACTCCTCCTAGGAAAAAAAAACCCAAAAAAAACATCAAACAGAATTTCTGCATCTTTCATCTCTCCGCCTAAATATAACCGATCGCAATGGTAGCAACAAACTTGGCAGAAACGAATGAGTTTGTAATTTATGCTCTAGCGTGGACAAAGAGGACGAATTTGATTTCGTCGTATACTTATACGTATATTTGTAACAAAGGCTTTTCTTTGGCATTTGTATGATTCAAGTTGTTGTTTGATGTCAAACAATTTATTATGTGATGTAAACGTTCTGTACTGTTTGTTCTGATATTACAATTTGGAGACATAGATCTATATGAATTAATTCTTGCAGCAGCGACTTTCCCGCGACTTGCATTAATTTTGCTTCTTGCTGCGAGGGAGATTTCTGATATCGACCTTCAAATTTTTCCACTCAGCTCCAAGCGAATACAGGCATCAGGAGAGTATAAAAATATGAACATTCCTGTTCGAACAATTGAGATTTCGTTGTTATTCTAAAATAAACAAACCAAATATGATTAAATAAAAAAAGTCCATTGTTTCAGAACGTTGAAAAAGTCCTACGCCATTTCGTCCAAACTCGATAAAGATGCCACCTTGCTGCGTGTGCAAAACATGAACAGTTTGGGACTTACCAATGATATGCTTGGTAACTTATATCAGTTTGTTTTGATTTCTTACTTTACCTTGTCTTGCTTTGTTTTGTCTTATCTTTAGTTTTCTTGTCTCGTCTTTTCCTATCTATCTATCTATCTATCCAGCCAGCCAGCTAGCTAGCCAGCTAGCTATCTAGCTAGCTTGCTAGCTGTTCTTTCTAGCTCTTGTTTCTTGCTCTTCTTTCTGACTCTTCCATATTATACAATATCTAATCGTATCCTACAAAACTCTGTCCTGTCGTGTATAATACTATCCGACCCAATCCTTGCATATCTTTTCCTGTCCTATCATGACCTATCCTTTCTTATCCTATCTATCAGTCAGTCTGTCTATGCAACGTTCGATGCAGGCACGCTTTCTCCCATTGATACCTCCCCTTTTCCGCTCTCCTCCGCTCCCTCCCCTCCGCTCCGCTCCCCTCCCCTCCCATGTCGTCACGTCTCGTCTCCTGTCCTCCCAAACGGCAAGTCATTCAGATGTCTTTTATTTTCTAAATGTAGAATGTTACCAAGATATTCTTTTTAGAATGATTGGTAAATACAGGTCTTTAATGATACTATTATTTTCCATACACAGGTAATTTCCAAGAATCTGGTGAGTTTCATTTCGGCTCACTAGGAATTAGGCGAGCATTTTTCGGTCTCGAACATCCATTCACAGGAATGACGATTAACAACATAGGCATGCATTTTAAGAAACGAGGCGATTTCGAGAAAGCTCTTGAATTCTTTGTGGAGGGTCTACGAATTAAAAGATTGAATAAAACAACAGTTGTATCTCTAGTGGATTCAATGAACAATGTCGCAGAAGAATACATTCATAAGCAACGTTTTGATGAAGCCGAAGCGCTACTTGACGAGGCGATGGACTTGCTCAATGCGCAGAAAGTTGCTTCAAAGGAAGGATTGGCACTGACTTATAATACTAGAGGTATGCTTCTCGAAGCTAAAGGACAGTATCGAGATTCCGTTACATTCTACGAAAAAGCAGTCCAAATTCGCAGAGACACGTTTCCTGACGATATTGGACATTTTGAAAGTCTTGTACAAAAGTCCAACGTTGAGTACATTCTTGGGGACTATAGTGCTGCAATGCAATCTGCAAAAACAGCTTTGAAAATGAAAGATGTCGTTTTATTGGCGATGCCTTATAATATGTACATGATTAAGTGCTTGGAATGTATTGCCAATATTCACAAAGCCGAAGGGAACACGGATAGGTATAAGAAAACCATCGGTAGGATCGAATCCGAACTTTTGCGGTTAGAAAGGATACACGTGAAGTACGGAAATGAGAAACAAATAGATGAAATACAACGAAAGTTACTGCTCGTTGACACCAAATTTTAACTTATTATCCACTTGGTAGCTCGATGTCAAGATCAACCTGCATATTTTTGCAGCCCGACCCTTGGCATGCATTCACTAATAATTCTTAACTGCAATCTTAGTCTAATTCTAGTTAAGAAAGCAACGCAATTTCTGATTGGCTAAACCATGTGGTTTAGACAATCAGAAATTACGTTACTTTGACATTTGGGAAATTGTTGAAATAACATTAAGAACGTGAGTTTGGGTCCTAGTGCTCTCTGGTTCCTTGTTCGCCTTTCAGTCTTACTTTGGCTATTATAAAAGTTTTATAAAATATGATGTTGTTGTTATGATAATGTTAAAAAAACTTTTCCTAAATGTTAAAATCTTCGACTTCATTATTGTTATTATTCATAAAGCAAATTAGGATAAGATCTGAACAGATAAGCAATCGGTTAAAGATCTCTGTCCTTCTCTATTACTTACTTTTTTTTCTAGAACACACGTTCCCTCGCTCTGAGAGAGAGAGAGAGAGAGAGAGAGAGAGAGAGGGAGAGGGAGCATTGTAGGAAAGATGTTGTAAGGAGAGAGAGAGAGAGATGGTTGAGTTTATTTCGATGAGATAGAGAAAGAGATGGAGGGATAGAGATGCGAATTTGACAGAGAAATACACTTTCTCTCGCTCTGATATATATATATATATATATATATATATATATATATATAGAGAGAGAGAGAGAGAGAGAGAGAGAGAGAGAGAGAGAGAGAGAGAGAGAGAGAGAGAATTTATAGGAAAGATGTGGTAAAGAGAGAGAGAGATGGTTGAATTTATTTGGATGGATAGAAAAAGAAGTGGAGGGATAGCGGCGTGATCTTGACGAAGAGAGAGAGAGAGAGAGAGAATTGTAAGAAAGATGTTGTGTCGGGAGAGAGAGATGGTTGAATGGATTTGGATGACATAGAGAAAGAGATGGAGGGATACAGGTGTGAACATGACACAGAAAAAAACACTTTTCCTTGGTCTGAGAGAGGGAGAGAGAGAGAGAGAGAGAGAGAGAGAGAGAGAGAGAGAGCAAGAGAAAGAATTGGGGAGAAAGATGTTGTTGGGAGAGAGAGATGGTTGAATGGATTTGGATGAGATATAGAAACAGATGGATGCATAGAGGTGTGAACTTGAAAGAGAGAGAGAGAGAGATAGAGAGAGAGAGAGAGTTCAAAGAGTTCAAAGTTTTAGATGAAATGGACGTATTTTTCTATAGGTAAGAACTGAATAATATTTCTCAAAGAAACAAAATATCGAACGATTGTAGAGACTCTGCTGAAGTGGGAAACCAGCAAGTGGCTTGGTGGAGGTTTGGGAAAAAAAAATAAATGAATGTGTTGTTGTGCAAGTTGTTAGTGAACTAATAACCAAATGATCCCAGGATTAAACAAATCTAAGGAGAAAATATTGGGGGAAAAAGGAGAAACTGATGGTAACCAGCATTTTCTCCCCCCCCCCCCCCCCATGTTTTCAATTCTTTAAAAGACAAATTCTGTCATAACGCCATATTTAATTTGTCATCTACAAGAGCTATCAATTTGAACAAGCCTAAAATTTTATTGTCTGTCAAAGGTTAAGGTAAGATCCAGGTAATGGAGAATGGCTGTATCTAATACACGGGCATCCCCAAGAACTTGATGTTATTAACATTTGAAATAAATACTAGTAAATACTTCATAGCAGAAGGAGATTTGAAGCATATCACGTTATTGCGGATCCATAAAATTCCTTTTTTAAACAACCGATTGAATCATGAGGTAATCTAGTCCTTTGACATGCAGAAAGTTTACCAACAGCAAAGATAGTTAAGACCCAGATCAGCCTGTGCGGACCCGGGTCGATACTTTTTGCAGATGAATTTAGCCCCCTTTTCATGGAGCATGGCTCAGATTCATTTTCTTTATGAACTTATCCAACCACCTTTTCAGTGCACCTTTCATTATCTTATCATTTATAAGTGAATAACAACTCTTTTCACCAGAAAGGTTGTACGTGATTACCTCCCTTTGGTGGAATTAAACCATACATATGAATGATTACTTTAACGTATTATGTTTAAAAATAATTGTTCTGCAGCAGAGAGAGAGACAGAGAGAGAGAGAGTAATAAGTTTCAAATGGAATGGTTTGGTGGCATATTTCTGCGACGAGATACGAGATAGCTATCATGATAATTTTACAAAACTATCGCGATAAATTAAAGTGTCATGGAAATTTTATCGAGATAGTGAAAAGTTTCCTGAAAAAAATATCACGATAAACTTAATATTTTAACGCAAAATGTCTCAATCGTGTACGAAGCTGACATGCAAGATAAAATTATCGTGATAGTTCTACCTGTTTCTCGATATCTATAAATAGAAAATTTATCATTTGGATGAACTCGGTAGTTTTTGACTTCACAAGATTGCAGTAAGTAAAAGTTCGAATAATTAATAATTGTAGCTTAATTGGTAAATTATGACAAGACTCGAAATGAACAGAAGTCTGTAAAATCATAAAGACGACTCGAAATGCCTCCTACGAACACTTTAAAACTATTCAGGGAAAAGGAGAATTCATAAGGTTGTAGACGAAGATGTTCCGGAACCGTATCTAATCATAGATACTTTGAATGTCAGTTATGGGCTCGAAAGAAAAAAAAAAAATCATGATAACAGGTAGAATTATCGCGATATTTTTACCGTGAACATTTTTACTATCTAGATAATATTTCCGGGAAACTTTGTTTTATCACGATAGTTTTCTAAAATTATCATGATAACTATCTCGTATCTCGCGGCAGAAATATGCCACCATAGAATGGAAATTACAGATATACTCATACATTTGCATTATTAGTACATGGAGAAGAAGAAACCAGTGTTCTAAAGGAACATGGGCTGATATTGTCGACACACTTTGCAAATGCATAAAAAAACTCCTTGTACACAGAGTTTGTATGGTATTTAAGGCCGTTTTTAAGATGATCTCAGTTAAATCAACGCGGCCAGTGCATCTATTGATGCTTACGTGTTGTTTTTTTTATTTCTAGTACTGTGCAGAGTATTCTTCCCAGGCCAATGGCTGCTTTCCGAAATAACCATCGTGGAAACAAATTATCCAGGGTTGAAAAAGGAATGAATCTTATCACTCCACAGAAAGATGCGGTTTAGAACCTGACTGCCCGAATAGCTCAGTGGTTAGCGTATCCGACTTGTGACCTGGTGGTTGCAGGATTGATACCCGGTTGAGGTAAACTATCTTTCCGGAGAATTTTCGCCCTTCATTTCTGATGCATGTGAGAAAAAGTAGTCAGGGACTTGGAAAGAAAGTTGTCAGTGCTAGTGTAAGAAAGCCAGGAAACACATGCGTAGGTGCATCTCTGATGCATGTGAGAAAAAGTAGACAGTGACTTGGGAGGAAAGTTGTCAGTGCTAGTGTGAGAATGCCAAGAAACACATGAGTAGGTGCACAGACATAAACTGCTTCAAAAAAATCATTAACCAACCAATAATGCAGACATGCAGAGGCACACACTGATGTTGCGAAGTAATATTAACGTATTGAAGACTGTTGCGAAGTATTTTAGATCAAAACAAGTCCATGAATAACAAGTCTGGCATTAGGGGCTTTAATGTATCTGCGCGATGCATCATACCAAGCAAGTCATCACATAATCATGGCTCGGTATAACATATTTCCTCTGGATCTTGAAGTAGAAGGGTACTTGTGGGTAAAAAAAAAATACAAAAAGTAAAAAGTTTCGACCCATGTCAGCCTGCGCGGACTTCGCAGGCTGACATAGGTCAATACTTTTTGCTCATGCATTTAGGCCCCTTTCCTCAGAGTCTGGCTCATAAAGTGATGAACAGCTTTCAATGTTAAGAAACAATTTCCAAATCTTAAGAGGCCATCTGTAATGCTCAATTGTTTTGGTTTTCTTTCCCTATACCACACAATTCTGACCTTTTACGACCATGAAGAAGGGGGCTCTTGAAAATATTTGAGGAAAAAGGAGAAAATGCTGCGAACCAATCATTTTTCCTGTTCCCGCAATGTTTTCCACCTTATCAAGGACATAATTCGTCATTTTGACCACTTGAAATTTGTCTTCTGGAAGGCTTTTAACTTGGACTAGTCTGATACTAAGTTTGGTAAAGAGTTAAATCTTTGCCTCTTAAATCATAATTTACTGCAGAGATTTAACTCTCTGCCAAAGGACAAAATTTTATACTTAACCAAATGAAGAGCACTTGCAGACAGCAAATCAGATATAACTTAAATGATGTGAGTTGTCTCTGATTGGCGAGAGAAAACATACTAGAAAAAGGAGAAAATGCTGTTTAGCAGCACTTTCTCCGTTTCCTACTATGTTTTTAAAGGACTTTTTTCCTTATGATCGTTAAATGTCGAGACTGTGTGGTAAAGCGTTAAAGAACATAAAGCAATTTTTGGAGCCCCCCGCCCCGCCCCCCCCCCCCCCAAAAAAAAAAAAACATTGAAAACATAAACACCTTTATGCAGATTGTGATAAAAGGAAAAATTGCTCATTTCGAGCGATTTTTCCTTTTAACGTAATACATTCTTCAACTCTGTCTGTTTTTGAGACGAAAAATCGATAACAAGAAGCCACAAGTGTTACATATTATTTTTTTTCTATAATTGTGCAATGTCAGCTAATATTAAACAATGTAAGCTCGAAAAGACCGTTGTAAATTTTCCCAAAAGAAACTCATTGTCCGGGAGTCTGTCGTGTGCTTCTTATATCTCAAGAAAACAATCTATTTTCGGACTTTGGGTTCAATCTTTTTTTACAACCTGGCCAGACTTTAAGGACGTGAATTTTTTGTGTGTTTCAGGGTGATTCTTGAGTCAAAAATGCGAGAGAGAGAGAGAGAGAGGGAGAGAAAAGAAAGGGGACAGAGAGAGAGGAAAGAGAGAGAGAGGGAGAGAGAGAGAGAGAGAGAGAGGGGGGGGGGAAGAAGGAGAAAAGGGGAGGTTGGTTTAATATTAATTTTCTTAGTTTGGTTGGTGGTTTACAGCGTTTTCAACAAGTGCTTGGGAATTAAGTTTATTTAGTAAAGCGTGTCGGCTCATGCAATGCTTCGTGTATTTCTGAAGCCCCTGTGCCAGTTCTTGTAACACATTCAAAGCCTCTGGCTGCTTTCCCATTTTAATCAAATGTAAGCAATGCTCAGCGGAAGATGAAAGGTTCTTTCTTAATGGCTGTCGTCAACCCCAGGTAAAAATTGCGGACTCTAAACTCTTGAATTGCCACAATATCCTCGAAAAAACACATATATGAAGCATGCTCTGGCAGAAGAGGTGTTCAACAATGCATCTCCGTGATGCATTTTACCAAGCAAGTCATCACAGAATTACGTATCTATAAAATCAAGATCAAAAGGTTTCAACCCATGTCAGCCTTTGCATTCTGCACGGTCGATACATTTTGCAGATGCATTCAGCATGATTTATGTAAATGTACATACATTAATTTCAATCTTCTTTTTCTTATAAAGATAAAGCTTAATACATGCAGCAGTGATTATATGGCAGTATAAACTCTGACAACGAATAAAGCACCGCACAAAGTCTGTAAATCTTTTCTTGTTGATCAGTTAGAAGTATGTTTATCTGTAGCGCTGCTAAGGTGTTACTATATATTTATAAAAAAAGTTTTGAATATTTATACGATATAACCATCTCTTGACAAAAAAGTACTTGGTTCCAATCATATTTCTCTTTCGATTCTTCATTCAACTGAAAATGTATTTTGATAATTAACAATGTTATGTTTTAGCGATAATGAAACACTATACTTTTGGACAAGAAAATGTAAGTATTGTCGTCCTCACTTAAGGATCCTTAACAAAAATATTTCGGCTCTTTCTGAGTGGTAATTCTCCATTCTTCTACTAGAGCTTTGACGTGAAGGTCTTTAAAAATAACTTTCCGTGACAGGCAAACAATTATTTAATTCGTTCTTTGTCACTGTGAAAAGTAGAAAGGATGAAAGTGTTTTTTTGCTTGTTGATGCTGATAGGCATTTTGTTGGTGGACAGTGTAAATGGTCAACTACCGGATGCAAATGTCCAGTCTGGACAACTCGACGAGACTTCAATTCTGAAGATGGGGCGTCAGTTTGGGAATCCACTCCTACGTCTGCTTGGAACCGCCATGAGGAACAGTAAAATGGACGTCCTTGGAAAGATTTGTTCCTTAAATAGATGTGGAGAATGGTCGGAATGGTCACCGTGTCCAGTGAAAACTAAAGAACAGTTTGGAATGACCACGCGGTCAAGAGAATGTGGGAAGGGCCCGTCTTTTTGTAAATCCGATCCATCTCAAATAATCAGTACTGAGATGGACTCTAAAGTGTGCATGGGCAAAAACTGTCCAGCAGGTTTTACCAAAACGGACAATGGATTTTGTTTCCTTTTACACACTACTAAGATGAAGAGAGACGATGCCGGCAAATTCTGTGAGGAGAAAGGCGGATTTATTGTTGATCCAACTACTAAATTGAAGTCTGATGACCTGCGTAACTTTCAAAAGTCGAACGGAATTACAAGCGATACAGTATGGTTGAACGCTCGTCGAAAAGACAATGTTTCTCCCTGGGAGTACAGCTATGGGATGGGACCTGGTAACTATAGCAACTGGAAAGTGGCTGAACCGAGTAACGGTCTGAACGAATTGTGTATGATCGAAGAAGAAAGTGTGAGAAAATGGTTCGACAGGGATTGTTTGAGTAAATATAGAATTATTTGTGAATTCGTGTAAAAGAGTGAGGACTTTGACATGTAATCTTGGCGTGATTTGTAAGTAGCCATACACATCCACCATCCCAACCTCCAATCACACACCATCCCCACACACAAAGCAACAAACAAACAAATAAACAACCAAACAAAAATAAAATATAAATATAAACAAAAAAAAAAAAAAAAAACACACACACACAAACACACCTAAAGAATTAAAAAACTATCAGAACTTAACCGTATGCTTTGCAGCAATGTAATAATCCTTTTCCAAACAAGCTCTGAGAAAGAAAGAGTTTGATAATATATGGAGGAAAAGGAGAAAAAGAAGAAAATGCTGGTAACAAGTATTTTCTCCTTTTCCAGCAATGTTTTATAACATATCTAAGAACTTAAGCTCATTTACTCTAATTTATGCATATTTGTCGTCAGCTTTAAGTTTGGGAGAGCCTTAAATTGTCGTTTGGGAAAATTAAACCATTACAAACCGATCCCAAATTTAACGACTCTAGGGAAAATATATTGTGATAAAAGGAAAGAACAGAATGCTAGAAGACAGCGTTTTCTCCTTATTAAACATTATTTACTGACTTTGAATGGTCAAATATCATCATTTGAGACATATTTTATTTGTCATATATAAAAATGCTTAAAAACAAGCCAAGTCTTAAAGTTCGTCATGCCGTCATCGTTTACAAACTGGTTATTAATAATAAGATATTCAAAATTTCTGTAAAAGCTTATTTCAGCTAAGTAGATTTTAATATCTCTAAGACATAATTATCACATGAAAATGAGATTCTCAGACACCACATGAATTACTTTTTCATTGGAACATCTTGACGCAACGAGGTATGAAATTGTTGCGACGAGATAGTAAAGGCATAAATATGAGATAGTTAACCCTAGACCAGACGACAAAATTTTAGCCTGGTCCAAATTAAAAGCATTTGCAGACGACAATTTCTATGTGGCTTAAATGGTGCAGTTTTTCTTTGTTAGGGTAGAAAAACATTATGGGAAGGAAGAAAGTGCCGGCTACCAGCATTTTCTCCATTTCCCACAATATTTTCAAAAGGCTTCTTTCCCAGGGTCGTCAAAAGGCGGCATCATACGGTAAAGGGTTACGTCGTTGCTGCGAAATACTCAAGTTGTTCCCATGAGATATTTAAGTCGTGGCAACTCTATCCTGCCGTGATTATGTCAATTGATTGGACTGATATTGCTACTTTAATATATTTCATGGCATTAACTACTGATATTATTTGTGCATTGAATTTCGTGCCATTTGTTACCGATACGACTACTGGTATATTGTATTACATGTCATCAGCTCGCGATAATACTGGACATTGAATTTCATGCCATCAGCTAACGATATTACTGTTGCATTTAATTTCAGGCCATCAGCTTGCAATATTACAGGTACATTGTATTCTATATCATTTGTTACCGATATTACTTTTATATCAATTGTTGTATCATTATGTCTTCGGAAAAACAATTATATATGAGGTATGCTCTGTAGAAAGGGGTAATCATGGATCAAATATTGATCAATGTCAACATGCTCAGCCCGCACAGACTGACTTAGGTCGAAAAGTTTTGCTATTGGTAAAATTTTTTTGTGTCCAGGTCTACCTCATGATGCAGTCGCTTGTTAGAATAGCTGATTTTATTGAATAAGAATACAGTGATGACTTGCTCGGTAATATGAAGTACGGAGATTGGTTGAACCCCTTTTTGCCAGAGAACGACTCATGTACATGCATGTACATAACTGGTAGCTTTCTTTTCTTTAAATGAAACAGAAATAGATCTGAATACATGAAGAGTGATCATACGTGCAATATAAACTCTGACAACAAATAAACCGCCGCTTAACTCTTTACTAAACGACAAAATTTTAAACTGGTCCAAACTGAAAGCGTTTGCAGACGATAAAATTAATGTAGCTCAAAATTGAAATTTGTTCTGGGAGGGTAGAAAATATTGTGGGGAAAAAGAGAAAATGCTGGTTACCAGCATTTTCTCCCTTTCCCAGGATGTTTTCAAAAGGCTTCTTTTTCAGGGTCGTGAAAACCAGGGATTGTTTGGAAAAGGGTTAAGCCTGTTCATTCCCTCCTTATTAATCATCTAGAAGTCAGTGTGTTTGTATCACTGCGATTGTGTTACCATATAATGGTCAAAATACTTTGAATGTCTACGCATTGCAACCATCCATTTACAAAAAGTATTTGGTTCAGAAGATCCGCTTCTTTCGATTCTCCTTTCAATTAAACATTAACTTTTCAACATAAACGCAGACTTTCTTTGGCAAAAATATAGCACTATACTTTTACATTTAAAAAAACTGAAATGTCGTCACCGCTTGAAAGTACTTAACAAAACTATTTCGGCTGTTTCTGAGTGGTGATTGTCCATTCTTCAACTACAGCTTCGACATGAATGTCCTGTGAAAATAAAATAAGTGTGAAAAGTAAATTGATTTTTTACTTAGTTCATTCTTTCTCGCTGTGGGAAAAAAAAAAAAAAACATGAAATTGGCTGTTTGTGTACTGATGACAGTTGGCATTTTGACGATGGACGTAGTGAATGGTCAGCTACCGGATGCAAATGTCCAGTCTTGACCACTTGACGAGACTTCAGTTCTGAAGATGGGGCGTCAGTTTAACAACCCATTTCTACGTTTACTTGGAACCGCAATGAGGAACAGTAAAATGGACGTCATTAGAAAGATTTGTTCCTTAAACAGATGTGGAGAATGGTCAGAATGGTCAACCTGTGCTGTACTAACTGACGAGCGGTTTGGAATGATCGCGAGGTCGAGAAAATGTGGGAAGGGTCCGTCTTTTTGTCAATCCAATACATCTCAAATAATTAGTACAGAGATGGACTCTAAAGTGTGCATGACATGTCCAGCAGAGTTTACCAAAATGGACAATGGATTTTGTTTCCTTTTAAACAATACTGGGATGACCAAGGACGAGGCTGGGATATTCTGTGAAGATAAAGGCGGTTTTATTGTTAATCCATCTACTCAATCGAAGTCAGAAGACCTGCATAACTTTCTACAGTCAAAAGGAATAACAGGCGAGACGATCTGGCTTTACGCTCGTCGAGTAGACATAAATTCAACCTGGGAGTACACTTATGGGATGGGACCTGGTAACTTTAGCAATTGGTACGGAACTGAACCAAGTAATGGTGCGAGGGAATTTTGTGTGGTAGAAGAACAAAGTACTAGGAAATGGTTTGACAGGGAGTGTGTCAATTATTATAAAGTTGTTTGTGAATTTGTGTAAGATTTTGCCGAGCAATTTTGATACGATTCGTCTACAGCCACACCCATCCACCCGAACCACTCTCTAATAATAATCTATCTACACCACCTTACATCCCCTCTCACACACACACACACACACACATCATCATCATCACACATACACCCATTCTTGCTCTTACACGATTGAACATACACAAAAAAAAAAAAAAAAAATGAACGCACTTAAAAAGAATTCAAAAGTGCAAGTCCATGCTATGTGCTTGGTAAAGGCGTGATAACCCACCACAGATTTAACGTCTTCGATGAAGATGGTTTTTGAAAACATGGTAAGGAAATGCCAAAAGACTGGTTTTTTCTCCTTTTCCCAAAATGCTTTCTTACTTTAAAAAGTCAAATTCCATTATTTGAGACACGCACCATTTCACCAGTCTCAAATTTCGCCGTATAATAGAGGTTGACATTGGTCATTAATAAGAAAATATTACCTATATTTATGAACTGCCGTTTTGGCTAAGAAGATTTCAATAACTCCACGCCATAATCATCCAATGAGAATGAGTCTTAGGTATTCAATGAAATACTTTATCATTGGAATGTCATAAGGCCAAGAGGTATCAAGTCGTTGCCACAACTTAGCAAAGTGGTGCCCACGTCGTTGCCACGAGATATTTAGGTCGTTGCTGCGAGATAGGTAAGTCATTGTCACGAGATAGTTAAGTTGTTGCTACGAGATAGTTAAGTCGTTGCAATGAGATATTCAGGTTGTTGCCATGAGATAATCCAGTTGTGGCCAAGAGGTAGTATAGTCGTGGCCACGTTATAGATGAATTATGGCAACAAGAAAGTTAAGTCGTGGCAAAAATATAATTAAGTCGTGGCAATGAGATATTGTTTTTCTTTTCGAACATGTCACCTCTATGGCGCCGTAATTTTGTCAATTTCATACCTCTTCATTTTCATTTTATCAAACAATCAAGTAATAACTTTGAATGGACTTGTACATTATTTGTAATGACATTAGCTATCAATATTACTTCCACATAATATTTGCTGTCAAAAGCTGCTCCATTGTATTTCATCACATTAGTGACCGATATTACTTGTACACAGTATTTTATAACATTATTTGCATGTATTGCCTGTACATCACATTTACTAATAAATCATATTATACAATACACTCAAGTTATATTATCGAAGCCAGAATAGCAGACAGGAACTTTTAATCCCTACGCTACCAATGGCAACCCAAAAGCTTTAGCGGACGGTGCAATTTATGATCAGACTACAGAACGTGATGAAGAGCTGCTTTGTCATTCCGTAACACTATCGACAAATACTGCTGCACAATCGGCTTTACAGAACGGTCAGTCCTTTGATAAATAATTATTTTTCCACCGTGGGACGACTTTTCTCGTCTGGCAGTGGACCACTTTTGAATATATTGTGGCAAAAAGAGATTTTGTTGGCAACATATAATTTCGTGGTGTAATAAAGCGCGCTTCACATATAATGAGGGATTTAATCCAAACAGTCCCAAACAGTTCCAACTTTGTTTAAAATGACCCAGGGGAAACCAAGCATTTGAAATTATTGTTGAAAAGGAGAAATGTTAATAACAAGCGTTTTCTCCTTTTCCCACAATGTTTTCTATCCTATCGCAGACAAGTCTCGTCATTTGAGCAATACTCACTGTTATCTGCGAAATGAATGCTTTCAATTTGAATCAGTTTAAAATGTTTGTTTGGTTTTAATTTACCTTGACCTTTTTAGTGACGAATATAAAAACTCGACGTCGGTCGACGGTTAAAAATACTTAAACTGAAGGTGATTGTATCTTATGGGCTCGACTAAACTTTGCAAGCGGATCGTATGAATCCAAGATCAGTCTGAACGTACTGTCCGCAAAAGTCTCTGTTTTCGCTTTTAGGGGCTGAAATGGTTCGCCTTTGGGGGCTAGAATAGTTATTTCCTCTTGCTAATCCCAATCTTAATAAAAGTTTCTGTACTGATTGATTGATTGGTTGATATAAACATTATTTCAGTCGTAGCATGGCTTGTCTGTCCTGAGATTCACCTGTTTTGGGCTCTGAGGTGTCATTCCCAAGGACACTTCCACGAACAACCATGTTCTTCCAGTCAGGCCCTAACCTGGAGCATTCAGGTTTCGAGTTCTACTCTTTACAACTTAGTGACACAGGATCTTTTTTCTTGTCTTGCAACCGACCACTTTTAAACAAATTGTGGTGGAAGGGGAAATTGTTTGCAACAGACAATTTCATTGTTTGCCGACGTGCCCTAACATATACTGAGGGATTTAAACCATTACGAAACAATTCAGACTTTTAATGACCCGGGAAAAACATGTTTTTGAACATATTAAAAACTTATATCCACCGTTCCCTCTTTGTCTTTCACAGACAAATCTCGCCATTGGAGCAATATTTAATGTTTCTTCCGCAAATGCTTTCAACTTAAACCAGCCGAAAAAAGTTGTTGTTTGGTAGAGTTAACTTTGACCCCTTTTGTGCCGAGTATATAAACACAACGTTAGTCGACGGCTGAAAATGCAGACTACTCAAACTCAGAATAGTTTACATCTTTTGGACTTGTCTGTGCTTTGCAAGCGGTCCTTATGGATCCAACATCAGTCTGCACGTACTGTGCAGTCTGATCCTAATCAATGCTGTCTGCAAAAGTCTCTGTTTTGTCGATGGGGCTGAAAATGTTACTTCCGTTGGTTATTCCTATCTTTTAAAAGATTTTTCACTTCTCGCACTGATTGATTGACTGATTGATTGATTGATTGATCGATCGATTGATTGACTGACTGGTGTTTTACGCCGCTTTCAACATTATTTCATACGTATCACGTCGACAGCATACATATTCATGTATGTCATGGGTTTCACGAGTACTAGGCAAGGGCACCGAAGGGTCTGGCTCAAGGGTACTGCAACGAAAATCCCAGTGCCTCAATTGGCGCTCAAACCCAGGGCCTCCAGGCTACAAATCCTACACTTTACCACTGAGCCACGCAGGACCTTGTACTGAAAAATCTGTGTAAGGCGGTCACTGGGGAATATTTTTGAATTGTAATTTTTATTGCTTAAATTTATGTAAATGACGTTCAATATATCAAAAGAAGTAAAATAAAAATAATCACCATGACTCATAAGCACTTGTTTTTAATCACCATTGCCCCAAAATAGGTCTGAATCATACTCTGTAGAAAGGGGGATTAATGCATCTGAAAAAAGTATCAAACCATGTCAGCCTGAGCAGTCCACCCGAAAAATGGATCAAAACTGTTTGCCCTTTGTATATTATCTGCACGTCTGAGGATCATTTTACCTCATAGGTTCAGTCAGTCGTAAAACAAATTGAGTTTTATTGATTCATAGAGTTGTGATAACTTGTCTGGTCAAATGCATCCTAGAGATGAAATAAATCCCCTTTTTTCCAGAGCGCCGCCCATCTCCTTTTATTTCCTTTAATGCCGCGTTGACATGTCAGTGGTATGTTTAAAAATACCCTCGTTTTGATTGGTTAAATGAATCTACTCTCGAAATATATTTGTTCTTACCTGTTTTCACCTTTTGAAAAAAAGTGCTTGGAAGTGCAGTCAACCCGTACCAGATGACAATAATTTAGAATTGATCAAGTACTTTCAGATGATAAATAAGACATGGCTTAAACGATAGGAATATTTTTGGAAGGGTATAAAACATTATGGGAAAAGGAGAAATCGCTGGTAAGCATCATTTTCTCATTTTTTCCACAATTTATGGCTTGGGGCCAACGGCTCCTAGCCTTAGCAACCACGTTTTATACTCTTTGCACGTAAGCTGCAACCATTCTAAACATCATGTATAAATGCGCGCTATTCGCTTTCTGTGATTTGCTGGAACTGCAACTGCCGTTTCTGATAGGCTTGAAACGACACACTCTTTACAACCGCCTTACTATTTATGAGATATTCATTAGTAATGTAAAATAGAAATGGAAAGGGGGTTCAGTGTCTAAACATACCGAGAAAGTGCAAAGGAAAATATTTTTATTTGGCGAAATTAACGGGAGCATTTTTTTTACTGTTATCAGCGTTCTCATTTAAAATTCATCATTCAAACAAACACGGTTAAAAGCTTTTGCATTGAAAATATTTTCTATGATACTTTCTCGGTATATGAAGACACTGACCCCGGTCGTCGCTAAATACACACCATCTAATGCTAGTCAAAGATTCCTGACAGGATGCGCACCATATAGGCCTAATGCAGAATCAAGGCGCTACTTTAGAACTCAAGGGTGGCGACTAAATCTCGTACGCGATTCCTGACTGGTTCGCAATTGATTCTGTGAGAAAATTTTGTGTGCACACGATTGGATGCAGAAGTGGGGTATCGAAATTGACATTTAATTGATTAGCGTTGTATGGTGTGTATCTATGTATGGTGTGTAATTAGACAAAACCGTTCAAGCCTCTTTCAGATCAGCCTTACGACAGCCGTACGGGAACATTTTTTTTGACAAATCGCAGGACTTCGCGCGGACTCCGCAAGACTGCCGTACAAATTTGCAACGCCGCAGACGTCGCAAGCTGATTTTTCAACATGCTCATTTTCTTTGCGATTTCTTTGCGATTTTTGGAGTTCGCACGGCAACTGTACGGTTACCACACGGCAGCCGTACGGCTACCTTGAGACCATTGCACGTCAATCGTACGATTTTATACTTGCGTTTGTCCTGCGAAGGCTGCACGGTGATCGTACGATCATCTTGCGGATGTCTTGCGAATGCCTTTCGTTTGGTGAAAGTCTGTCTAAAGACTGCTGCGAAACGTACGAACAACGTATAGATTCGCACGGCTGCCCCGCAAATGCCTTGCGAAAAGTTAGCGTCATCCCTCCTCTTTTAAAAAGTTTGTCTGTCTTGTTCGTCATCAGTCGCTGTCGAGATTTCAGGAAGAGAAGGTCATGCCTCCAAAACAAAGATCTCAGAAGGGAAAGGGAAGGCTCCGGTTGCTGAACCCCCATTGAACCCGAGACAACCGAGGTACCATTTGGACAGCAGCAAGTAGTGCCATAGTGTTACAATAATACTGCGTAACATACATGTACAATTGCATGTTTACATGAGACTCGAAATAAAGATTGTTTTATAAACTGAACCCTTTTATTTCTTATTTGTACGTTTCAAATCTTACACAATATGCAAAAACATACACCATGACATGATAATAAATCATACACGCTTAACATGGAACTTACTACGAATATCACTGACAACTGATAGACAGAACAAAGACAGTATTTCAGTTATATATCACATATCATGACGCAAATAATACTCAGTAGTCTTTATATAATCTCATCCTGCCATGGCACCATTCCCACCGCACTGTTGAAATAGGCACACAGATAGTCCCTCTGTGTCTTTGCTTCTCGTGTTACAAGAGGTCCTCTGTGCTGCTGACCATCCAGAAGCTGGGCACCATGACGCCAAGCATCGTGCTCATCCTCCTGATCAACGTCGGATAGTTGGAGGGCTGCAGCTCTATTTCGCATCCAGTTGTGTAACGTAAATGTTCCCTGGACTGTGTTGAGGGCACTTGGGACACTGCATTGCAAAGCCGTTAGTAAACACCGCCATCGGTGTTCCAAGATGCCGAAGGCGTTCTCAACAACACGTCTGGCTCGGGACTGTCGATAGTTGAACACCCTCTGGTCATTTGTCATCCCTCTCATTGCGTATGGCTTCATAACCCATGTTCGTAACGGGAAAGCATCATCTTCTAATATGAAATACGGGATGGCTCGGCCAGTGGAAAACGGATGGGATGGTGTTGTCCTCGAGAGCTGCAGGTAAGAAACACTCATTGAAAATGCCAGCATCAGATGCCGATCCGTTGCTACCAACACTTGCCCACAGAAACTTGTATTCGGCATCTACCAAACCCAACAACACAATGGAGCAGAATCCTTTGTAGTTAAAAAATTCACTCCCAGAGAGACGTGGCTTCTTAATGGCGATATGTTATCCGTCAATGGTACCACACGCATGATGAAAGTTCCACCGGTTGCCGAACCCTGTGCCACTTCACGCCACTGATCTGGGCTAGAAAGCAGAGTGAAAACTTCCTCTTTACACTCGTCATATATCGCTAGACACACCTCGGGAACAAAGCGGGAGATAGTGTTGTGTGCTACTCTAAATGCGTACTGTAAAGACTTATAACTCATCCCGGTGTCAAGAAAGCGCAGAGTTATCACTAACTTCTCTCCGGGCTCAATAGATTCACGACCCCTGAAATTGGAAAAATATAACAAATGTAAAAGTTTAAGGGCCCTTAATGCAATTTGGAATTTGCAAAGAACATGGATCCAGCTCAGTCGTGACATAAAGACGCGTCTGATTAGGATCCATGTTGTTTGCTATTGTGATAGCAAAATGAAAAATAAGATACCTCTGCTCTGTACATATATACATGTATATATATCTGAAATGCAATATATTTATTGGAAACTAAAGAGGTAGTCAAATGTTTAACTTGCCTGTTGGACTTGGTGATACGAAGACCAACTCGTAGAGGTAGCTCGCCAAACATGTTCGAGCTCATTCTTATGTAGCTCAGGTAATCCCCGTCGAACTCCCTTTCAAGCTCCTGAAAGAGTGTGTGATACTGGCCAAACAGCCGACGCCGCTTCAACCATGGCTCCACCCACCAACGTCTCTGTTGGGCTCTCCCGCGTTGACGCTCAAGGACAAGCACTAAAAAAATAGTGTCGTCCCGTTCTTCATCCGCGAGTATCCTGTTCATGGCTGCAATACGCAACCTATGTGCCTGGATAGCCATAGTTAACTCTGTGAAGGCCTGCTGCAGAATGAGGCTGTTGCCGCATACCACTGTGTATATATATCCAAATCTGGACAAGGGGAGATAATTCCTCCTCCTAATGGCGATCGCACGAACACCGTACAGCAGTCTTGCAAATTCGTGCTTGCCTTGCGGTGTCGTAAGAAACTTTGCAAATTCTTACGGCAGTCTTGCGGGTGCCTTGAGAATTTGTGCGGCGGCCTCACGATAACCACATGACAGCCGTGCGAACACGTCGCTTTGTTTTTTTTCGTACGTTCAACCTGCGAACACCGTACGGTTCGTGAGTCAACCGTGTAAACAACGTACGGAGATCACTTTGCGAATTTGCAGAATGTGCGACCGGTGCGAATAGGTAGCGATTGTGTTTGCGGTGGAAATCGTACGACGAAAAAATCGCACGGCTGATGTGAAACAGGCTTTACTTAGTCAGCCGTAATTTCAAGTATTGGTAGTTTGAAGTCCATAGGGACCCCGTGAATTTTGAAATATCTTTAAAACATCCAGTACCGATCTTTATGAAAACTTTCAAAGTCTTTTAAAATGCCACTTCCAACTCCCACAGCGAACATTTGAATTTTCCTGCCACAAGAAATGGACATGTGAATAGAAAGGTGATATGTTCCTTCGCTCTGAACCTCAAAAAGGAAAAGATGTTTTGTTGTAACGACTCTGCAGAGTATGATGATGTTTAAAGAAATGGGAAAAGGAAAGAATTCCGGTAATCAGAGATTTCTCCTTTTTGCAATTTTTCTACCATTTAAAAGGCAATTTCCATCACCTAAGCTATATTTAATTTGTTCTCTATAAATACTTTCTAAAATCTGTTGTGACGTAAAGAGTAAACTCTTTACTAGAACAAGTTTTGGACATGTCCGAATTTGCAGGCAATAAGTAATGTTGCTATGTTACAAATGTATCCTAAAGCTACTATAAAGTGTCCTCCGGTAAAAGTCTTAATAACATGATTCAGAACACAGTGGCAATTGCTCTCTCTATGTTCAATTTCTATAGTTAATAATGAAACAGTGTTTTATTGTATAAAACACCTCGGGGTTGTTACTCACAAAACACGGGATTGTTCGTTAAAGAATTAAGGAATAAATGTGCGATTTACCACTATGAAAATAAGAAGTTATTTATCTGTATAGGACTGTCTGTTTGCTGTTGTTACTATTATTGAAGTTATATCGTAGCGGCCAGCGCACCCATTCATGGTTCCCCGGGCTTTATAAATCAGTACTGCTTTTCCACATTAAGATTAACTGAAACAAATAGATCTAATATAAAAGCGTTTAAGAAGAGTCAACTACCACAAGATACAATAAACAAATCAATAATGCAAAAAAACTTTTAGGTTGTATAAATTGCTAAAGAGTGTTATAAATCAAGCAATGTAGAAGTATTGATGTCGCGTATAAATCGCTACAAAGTACTATAAACCAACCAATAATGTAGACGAGCTGATGCACGCAGTGGTGTTGCAAAGAAGTATAAACCAATATACAAGGTAAAAATTTTATGTAGTATAAGACTGCCGCAGAATTCTTTGAATCAATAATAATCAACCAATAATGTAGAAGTGCTGATGTAACGTAATCTGCTACAAAGCACGATAAACCAACCAATGATTTAGACGTGCTGATGTTATAAGTGATGTTGCGAAGAAAATAAACCAATTTATAATGTACAAAAGTAATGTAGGCCGTTGCGAAGTATTTTAGACCAAAACAAAAACATGGATATGAGCCATGCTCTGGCAAAAGGGGCTCTAATGCATCTCCGTGATACATTTTAAACAAGTCATCACATAATTATGAACACATAAAATTAATTTTGTCTAACAATCGATTTGATATGAAGGTAGAGTTGCCTTTAGACAATGAAAAATCTTACAATTAGCAAAACGTTTCGACCCATGTCAGCCTCCGTGGATTGCAAAAGCTGACAAGGGTAGATACTTTTCTTGCAGATGCATTAAGGTTCCTTTTCTCAGAGTCTGGCTTATAAAGTTTTAATGCAGCTTTCACTTTTACGAAACACTTGCCAAATCTCAAGAAGCCATCTGCAATGCTCAAGTGTTTTGTTTTTCTTTTGTTGACCCTAAACCACACAATTCCGACTTTTTACGACTATGAGGAAGGGGGCTCCTGAAAACATTTGTGGAAAAAGAAGAAAATGCTGCGATCCAGTATTATCTCCTGTTCCCGCAATGTTTTCTACCCTATCTAGGAAATATTTCGCAATTTTGTCCACCTTAAAATTGACGTCTGCAAATGCTTTGAATTTAGACCAGTCTGAATTTAAGTTTGGTAGAGAATTAAATCTTAGCCTCTTGAACCATAATCTACCTCAGAGGTTTAACTCTTTGCCAAAAGACAAAATCTTGTGCATGTCCGACTTGAAAGCTTTTGCAAACTCAAATCAAATACAAATTAAATGATATGAATTGTCTTTGATTGGCGAAAAAAAAATGGATTTAATGCTGGTAACCATTATTTTCTGAGTTTCCTACTTTGTTTTCAAAAGGCTTTTTTCCTTATATCGTTAAAAGGCAGAATTGTGTGGTATAGGTTAAAGAACATAAAGCAACCCTTTTATGAATAGAAAAAAAAAAAAAAAAAAAACACACACACACACACACAAAAAACGTTAACTACATAAACACCTTTTAGCATATTGTGATAAAAGGAGAAATTGCTCATTTTGAGCAATTTCTCCTTTTACCACAACATGTTTTCCAAACCTTTCTGATTTTTTAGACAAACAATTGATAACAAGATGCCACAAGTGTTACATATTATTTGTTTTCCATAATTGTGAAATATCAGCTAATAAACTATGTAAGCCCAAAAGGACCGTTGTAAATTTTCCCAACAGAAATTTATTGCTCGGAAGTCTATCGTGTGCTTGTTATATCTCATAGACTCAATCTCTTTTTGGAGTTATGGTTAAATTTTTTTTTACAATCTGACATTTTAGGGACGTGGATTTGGTTGTGTTTCGGGGTGATTCCTGAGTCACAAATGAGACAGAGAGAGAGAGAGAGAGAGAGAGAGAGAGAAGGGGGAAAAGGAGAAAGAAAGGCTACGAAGAGAGAGATAGAGAGGGGGAAAGAAAAGGACGGATAGAGAGAGAGAGGGGGAAAAGAGAGAAAAGAAGACAGAGAGAGAGAGAGAGAGAAAGAGAAAGACAGAGGAGAAAGGGCGAAGGAGAAGAAGGGTTCACTTAAAACTTGTTTAGTTTGGTTGTTTGTTTAAACCTTTTTTAATAATTGCTTAGGAACTGAGTTTATTTAATTAGGCGTCTCGGCTCATATTTCTGAAGCCCCTGTGCCAGTTCTTGTAGTAACACATTCAAAGCCACAGCCTGCTTTCGGATTTTAACCAATTGTAAGCAATGCACAGCGGAAGATGAAAAATTTCTTTCTTTATGGCTCTCGTCAACCCCAGGTAAAAATTGCGGACTCCAAACTCTTGAATTTTCACAATATATTAGAAAAAACACCTATTTATGAGCCACACTCTTGCAGAAGGAGGGGGTTCAATAATATAGTTTACCGAGCAAGTCATCGCATAATTATGTATCTACAAAACCAGTTTAGTCTAACAGTCGAGTGGATCTGAAGGGGATGTTCGCCATAAAGAAAAAATTACAAATAACAAAAGGTTTTCACCCATGTCAGGTTTTGCAGACTGCGCAGCCTGACACGGTTAATACTTTTGCAGATGCATTAAGCAATGATTTATATACATGTACATACATAACTGCTATCTTCTTTTTCTTGGCAATATCAACTATGACAAAAAATAAAGTACAAGTCAAAGTGTGTACAATCATTAATTGTTGATCAGCTAGAAGCCCGTTTATTTGTAGCCCTAGTAAGGTGTTACTATATATTTGTTAAAAAATTATTTGAATATTTATACGATATAATCATCTCTTAACAAATAATGCTTGGTTCCAATCATCTTTCTCTTTCGATTCTCCATTCCATGGAAAATATATTTTGAAAATTAACGCCACTGTTTTTGGCGATAATGTAACACTATACTTTTGTACAAGAAAATGTAAAGTATTGTCGCCCCCACTTAAGGATACTTAACAAACATATTTTGGCTTTTCCTGAGTGGTAATTCCCCGTTCTTCTACGAGAGCTTCAACGTGAAGGTCTCCAAAATAACTTTCCGCAAAAGGGAAATCATTGTTTCATTCGTTCTTTGTCACTGTGAAAAATAGAGAGGATGAAAATGGTTGTTTGCGTGTTGATGGTGATGAGCATTTTGATGGTGGACGGTGTAATTAGTCAACTACCGGATGCAAATGTCCAGTCTGGACCACTGGACGAAATTTCAATTCTGAAGATGGGGCGTCAATTTGGCAACCCACTCTTACGTTTGCTTGGAACCGCAATGAGGAACAGTAAAATGGACGTCCTTAGAAAGATTTGTTCCTTAAATAGATGTGGAGAATGGTCGGAATGGTCACCATGTCCAGTGGAAAATAAGGGACAGTTTGGAATGACCACACGGTCAAGAGAATGTGGCAAGGGTCTGTCTTTTTGTAAATCTAATCCATCTCAAAAAATCAGCACTGAGATGGACTCTAAAGTGTGCATGGGCAAAAACTGTCCAGTAGGTTTCACCAAAACGGATAATGGATTTTGTTTCCTTTTTAACAATACTAATATGACCAGAGACGAGGCTGGCAAATTCTGCGAGGAGATAGGAGGTTTTATTGTTGATCCATCTACTCAACTAAAATCTGATGACATGCATACATTTCTATGGTCGAACGGAATTACAAGCTATACGGTCTGGCTGAACGCTCGTCGAAAAGACAATGTTTCACCGTGGGAGTATAGCTATGGGGTGGGACCTGGTAACTTTAGCAACTGGAAACCGGGTGAACCGAGTAATGGTCGGACAGAGGTTTGTATGGTGGACGTTGGCAGTGCAGGAAAATGGTTCGACAGAAATTGTGACGCTAATTATAACCTTGTTTGTGAATTCGTGTAAGAGAGAATGGACTTTGCTATGAAATATTGGCACGATTCGTCAACAGCCACACACATCCATACACTCATGCACAAATTACCCATCCACACCGCTTCATGTCCTCTCACACACTGTAATCCCGTCCCACACTCACACACATCCCATCATACAAACTAAAGAAAAGAACACGAACTCACTTAAAGTATTTCAAAACTACGAGTACATTCCATATTCCCAGTAAAAGTGGGATAACCCATTACCAAACAGTTTTGAGTTCTAACGAAGCTTGGGAAGATGGCTGCTGAAAAAATTGTGTGAAAAGGACAAAACGCTTGTGGCCAACTTTTTTCCTTTTCCTACAATATTCCCTGCCTTCGAAAGGTCAAATGCATCATTTGAGGTAATTTCATTTGTTATCTCAAAAGCTTTCAGTTTAGAGAAGTCTAAAGTTTCGTTGTTTAGTACAGGTTCAAAATTCGTCTTTAGGCAAATATTAGATTTTCGTATGACAGCTCACTTTAGCTCTGAATATTTCAATTTCTCCACTATATAATTATCCAATGGAAATGAGTCTCAGACACTCCAGCAAATACTTTTCAATTGGAATATCATGGGGCCACTAGGTATCAAGTCGGTGCCACGAGATAGGAAAGTCGTGGCAACGAGATAGTGAAGTCGTTGCCACGACATAGTTAAGTTGTTGCCACGAGATAGTAAGATCATTGCCACAAGATAGTCTTACGAACATGAAAGTTGGTAATAAATGCATAGCTGAAATACAAACCGCCCTGGCTGGGATTCGAACCCATGCGGTAAAGATCCTCGTTTTTTAAGGCTAAAAACAAGATATCACATAACCAGGGAACCGACTGTATCATGAGGTAGACTGGTCCTTTGACATACAGAAAATTGACCAATAGTGAAAAGTTTCGGACCAAGTCAGTCTGCACAGACTGCAAAGGCTGACCTGTGTCTGCACTATTCGCAGACGCATTGCTAAATTAAAATAAATATTTCGACGTCGGTCGAAAATACAGTTCACTGATACTCGAATAGAATGGTATTTCATAGACTTGACCAAACTTTGCGAGCAGACAGGATAGATCGAAGATCAGACTGCACGTTCTGTGGGGTCTGATCTTGACCTATGCCGTCCGCAAAAGTCCCTGTTTCCGCCTATGAGGCTGAAAGGGTTATTGCCTATTGGTTATTACTATATTACTGAAAGGGTTTTCAGTTTGAGTATTGATTGATTGATCGATTCATTCATTGATCGATTTCAAGATTATTTCATTCGTATCAGAGCGACAGCACACATATTCATTTATGGCCTTGGTTTCATGACTACTAGGCTAGGGCACTGAGGGGTCGTGCCTATGGGTATTCCTACAAAAATCCGAGCCCCTCCAGTGGAGCTCAAAGCCAGTTAAGGAGTCCTACTTTACTTCTGAGCAACAAAGGACCCAGGCTCGTGTACTAAAATTTACTTAAGGAGATCAGCGGCGATATTTTCTAAGGATAACTTTATACTAATTACCTTAACTAATTACCGTGCAATCTATCAAAAGCCGTTGAATAAAACGTCATCACCTTGATTCACAGGCACTTGTTTTTATCTTCATTGGCCAAAAGTACATCTCTTTTCATGTCGATTTAACGTGTCAGAGGCATGCCTGAAAATAACCCTTGTTTTGATTGGTTAAGTGAAGCTACTTTTGATATAAAATTATTTTTTACGTGCTTTTCTTTATTTAGAAAATAGTGCTGGTTAGTAAAATTTTAACCTTTTACATGAAGACTAAAATCTAGACTTCATCAATTTGTCTGCACTTATAGACGATAAATTAGACATGGCTCAAATGTGTCCTGCGCAGACTGTGCAGGCTGACAGGGGTCTATACCTTTTGCTGATGTATTAAGGCCCCTTTCCTCAGAGTCTAGCTTATAAAGTGTTGATGCAGCTTCCACCGTTACGAAACACTTGCCAAAGCTTAAGAAGCCATCTGTAATGATCAAGTGTTTTGTTTTTTCTTTTGTTGAAATATCGGCTTCATTAACCCTGTACCATACAATTCTGACTTTTGACGACCCTGAGGAAGGAGGCTCTTAAAAATATTTATGGAAAAGAAAGAAAAATGCTGCTAACCAGTATTATCTCCTGTTCCCGCAATGTTTTCTACCCTATCTAGGAAATATTTCGCCATTTTGCCCACCATAGAAATTGACGTCTGCAAATGCTTTAAATTTAGACCAGTCTGAATTTAAGTTTGGTAGAGAATTAAATCTTAGCCTCTTGAACCATAATCTACTTCAGAGATTTAACTCTTTGCCAAAAGACAAAATCTTGTGCATGTCCGATTTAAAAGCTTTTGCAAAATCAAATCAAATACAAATTAAATGGTATGAATTGTCTTTGATTCGCGGAAAAAAAAAAAAAAATGGATTTAATGCTGGTTACTATTATTTTCTCAGTTTCCTATTTTGTTTTCAAAAGGCTTTTTTCCTTATATCGTTAAACGGCAGAATTGTGTGGTATAGGTTAAAGAACATAAAGCAACCCTTTTATGAATAGAAAAATAAAAGAAACCGTTAAATACATAAACACCTTTTAGCATATTGTTATAAAAGGAGAAATTGCTCATTTTGAGCAATTTCTCCTTTTAGCACAATATGTTTTCCGAACTCTTTCTATGTTTTTAGGCAAAAAATTGATAACATTTAAGATGCCACAAGTGTTACATATTATTTGTTTTCTATAATTGTGCAATATCAGCTAATAAACTATGTAAGCCCAAAAGGACCGTTGTAAATTTTCCCAACAGAAATTTATTTCTCGGAAGTCTATCGTGTGCTTCTTATATCTCATGGACTCAATCTCTTTTTGGACTTATGATTCAATTTTTTTTTTTTCACAACCTAACAAATTTTAGGGACGTGGACTTGGTTGTGTTTCGGGGTGATTCCAGAGTAACAAATGAGAAAGAGAGAGAGAGAGAGAGAGAGAGAGAGAGAGAGAGAGAGAGACAGAGAGAGCGAGAGAGAAAGGCGGAAAGGAGAAAGAATGGCGAGAGAGAGAGAGAGAAAGAGAGAGAGAGAGAGAGAGAGAGAGAGAGAGAGAGAGAGAGAGAGAGAGAGAGAGAGGAGGAAGGGAGAAGGGGAAGAGGGGTTCGCTTAAAATTTGTTTAGTTTGGTTGGTTGTTTAAACCGTTTTTTTTTATAATTGCTTAGGAATTGAGTTTATTTAGTTAGGCGTCTCGGCTCATGCATCGCTTCATACATTTCTGAAGCCCCTGTGCCAGTTCTTGTGGTAACACATTCAAAGCCTCTGGCTGCTTTTCGATTATAACCAAATGTGAGAAATACACAGCGGAAGATGAAAAATTTCTTTCTTAATGTCTGTCGTCAACCCTAGGTAAAAATTGCGAACTTCTAACCCTTGAATTTTCACAATATATTAGAAAAAAGCACTTAAATATGAGCCATACTCTTGCAGAAGGAGGGGGTTCAATAATGCATTTTATCGAACAAGTCGTCACATAATTATGTATCTACAAAACTAATTCAGTCTAACAAACAAGTGGATCTGAGGAGGATGTTTATCATAGAGAAAATTTACAAATAACACAAAGTTTCGACCCAAATCAGGTTTTGCAGACTGCGCAGCCTGACACGTTTGATACTTTTGCAGATGATTCATATACCTGCTATCTTCTTTTTCTTGTAAGAATAAAGCTGAATAATGCAGAGGTGAATATTTGACAAAGTAATCTCTGACAACAAGAAAATCACCACTAACAGTCTGTAAAATCTCTACTTTTTGATCAGATAAAAGTCTTTTTATTTGTAGCGCTGCTAAGGTGATACTATATGTTTGATTAAAAAAAAATCGCTGAATATGTATACGATATAACCATGTCTTGACAAAAAGTACTTGGTTGAAATAATCTTTCTCTTTCGATTCTCCATCCCACGGAACATTTTCTATTCTGAAAATTAACGCCATTATTTTTTGGCAATGATATTACACCATACTTTAGTTCTACAAGAAAATGTAAGTACTGTCGTGCCCACTTATGGACACTTAACAAAAATATAACGGCTTTTTCTGAGTGGTAATTCTCCATTCTTCTGCCAGAGCTTCGAGGTGAAGGTCATTAAAATAACTTTTCGTGAAAGGCAAACCATTATTTAATAGAGAGGATGAAATTGATTGTTTGCTTGTTGATGCTGAAAGGCATTTTGTTGGTGGACAGTGTAAATGGTCAACTACTAGATGCAAATGTCCAGTCTGGACAACTCGATGAGACTTCAATTCTGAAGATGGGGCGTCAGTTTGGGAACCCACTTTTACGTCTGCTTGGAACCGCAATGAGGAACAGTAAAATGGACGTCCTTGGAAAGATTTGTTCCTTAAATAGATGCGGAGAATGGTCGGGATGGTCAACCTGTACGACAGTAACTGACGAGCTGTTTGGAATGACTACGAGATCAAGAGAATGTGGGAACGGTCCGTCTTTTTGTAAATCCAATGGCACTCAAGTGATCAGTATTGAGCTGGACTCTAAAGTGTGTATTGGTTGTCCAGCAGGTTTTACTGCAACGAACAATGGATTTTGTTTCCTTTTCCACTCCACTGGTATGTACAGAGACGATGCTGGCAAATTCTGTGAAGAGAAAGGCGGCTTTATTGTTGATCCTTCTACTCAATTGAAGTATGTCGCCCTGCATACTTTTTTACGGTCAATATGGCTGAACGCTCGACGAAAAGACATTAATTCACCCTGGGAGTATAGCTATGGGGAGGGACCTGGTAACTATAGCAACTGGTATTCAAGTGAACCGAGTAATGGTTATAAAGAAATTTGTATGGTTGATGAACAAAGTCAGAGGAACTGGTACGACAGGGAGTGTGCCAAATTTAAATATAAATTTGTATGTGAATTCGTGTAAGAGAGTGGACTTGTAATCGTGGCATGTTGTTGACAGCCGCACACATTCACCCCTACCATCAAATCACCCATCCACCTCAAAACCAACAAACAGCAACATCGAGAAATACCTGAACCTACCTAAAACAATTCAAAAGTGCTTGAAAATACCTTTTTCTTCGGAAAAAGTGTGATGACCATTTTACAAATAATCTCGTGTATTAACGACAGTGAAAAAGAAGGTCTTTAAAAACATTGTGAGACACTTTGATAACTTATCTGAAAACCTAAAGTCACTTACCCTTATTGACAAATTTGTCGTCTGCTGTAGCTTTTAATTAGGAAGGGTCTAGATTGTCGTTTCGGAAAGGGTTAACTCATTACCAAACATAAAAGAGTTTAAACGACCCTCGAGAAGATGACTCTTGTAAAAAATGTGCGGTAGCCAGCTTTTTCCCCTTTTCCCACAATGTTTTCTGACTTTGAAATTCAAAAACGATCAGTTGAGACGCTCTTTATTTGCTATATATACACGCTGTCACTTCAGACAAGTCTATAATTTAGACCTATCGTACAGGGTTAAAATTGGTTATTGAAAATGATTTGTATGAATGGTCATTTTGGCCAAGAATATTTCAATAGCTCATCGAGATATTTACCCAGTGAAAATTAGAGTCTCAGACACTTCAGTAAATAGTTTTTCATAGAAATATTTCGAGACTGCGAGCTGGCTAAGCCGTTGGTGGCAAAAAGAACGTAAAGTCGTTGCCACAAGATAGCTAAATCGTGGCCACGAGATAGCTGAGTCGTTGTCAAATTAACTTCTCTGTATACTAGAATCCATTTTATTAAACAATCCAGTCCAAACTTTGAAGGGATGAATGCATTATCTCAGTTTTTCCAGGTCATTCAGTTTCAAGATTTCATGTGAAAATAAATTATATTGAGTTCCTGAAATAACACAGGACCAGTTCTAATTGCTCGTGTTAAGTGCCCGTTCAAGAAGATTTGTCTAAAGTAACCTATAAACATAAATTATTACATGTTAGGAATTACCAATCATTGGTATTGGTTACTAATATTACTTGTATATCATATTTCAGTTCATCAGCTACCAAAATTGTATCTGTACGCTCGTATTATATTGAATGTCATCAGCTTCATACATCTTTGCCATGGTCTGGCCAAACGGGGTTCAATACATCTCCGCGATGTATAATACCGAGGAAGTCATCGAATAATATAACAACCGTCTGAATCGTCAAGTAAAACGATCGTTGGACATTCAGAAAATTCAAAGCAGCAAAACGTTTCCACGCATATCAGCATGCGCGGACAACGCAGTTTTACATGAGTTGATATTTTTTTTCAGAATCATTAAAACTGTTTTCACAAAGTATGGCTCGTCTTTGTTGCTTGAGCATTCAACTTAATTCCACAAACTATCAAAATTACTTGTACTTTACCAATGGCATGTGTAATGGCATAAGACAAAGCTATTGATATAACTTTTGCATTAAAATGAAAAGCATTCGCTATCATTATTTGAAAATTATATTTTATTGCATCAGCTACCGGTATAGCTTGTACATTCTATTTCACGACATCAGCTATCATAAGAAGGTGTACATTATTTGTGATAACATTAGCTATCGATATTACTTTCACGTGATATTTGATGTAAACAGCAATCTGTATTGCTTTCACATTATATTAAATGCCATTAACTACTGATATTACTGTACATTGTATGTCATGCCATTAGCCACTGATATTACCGGTACATTATATTTCATGCTATTAACTACTGATAGTACTGGTGCATTGTGTTTCATGATATTAGCTAATGATATTACTGGTATATTGTATGTCATGCCATTAGCTAACGATATTAGCGGTAGATTGTATTTCATGCCATTAGTTACTGATTTTACTCGTACATTGTATTTCATGCCATTAGCTACTGATTTAACCGATACATTCTATTTCATGCCATTAACGAACGATATTACCGGTACATTGTATTTCATGCCATTGACCAGCAATATTACTAATACACTGTATTTCATACCATTAGCTAACGATATTACTGGTACATTGTTTTTCATACCATTAGCTCCAGCTATTATTTCAGAATGTTAGTTACCAATATAACTTGTAGATCATATTTACCAATAAACCATATAAATCGATACTCTTATGTTTTATTCAAACGGGGTAAAATCTGAGAGAAGTATTTTTAACCCTTACACTGTGATTGGCGACGTTACAAAAAGCTTTAGCGGACAGTGTAAATCATGATCAGACAGTACAGAACGTGCAGTCTTATGTTGGATCTACATTGCTCGTTACCTGATGCTATACTATGACCCATATCATCTCCACTTGTCGTGAAAATCTACCTTTATGGCCGAAAAAAGTAGATTTTTTCACTTGGTAACCCTTTACCAAACAATCCCAGATTTTTACGACGCTTGAGAAAATTAGGCTTTTAAAAGCATTGTGGAGGGAGAAAGAGAACATTTTCTCTTTTTCCCGAAATGTTTTTTGAGTTCAATATGTTTTCGTCTGGTAAAGAGTTAAACGTATTTTCATTCCTTGCGAAAGCGACATATGACGGTGGTAAATGGACTTTTGCTTTCCAACCCCGCTTTTTCTGACTCATCTGACCGGAAGCAGATACTCTGAATAAGCACGAATTTTACGCAATCTACGGTTACAGTTTTCCAATACTTTTCCACGAAGCTATATTAGTCAGCCCGAAAAACTTTCAAAAATGGTGGGGCTTGAGACTTGTTAGGGACAGATCTCGACACCCTTTGAGGGCTTGGGGTCGTTTCCCACGGCCGGTTTATTAAAGAAAAATAATGATGTTTAATTTAGCCTTTTAGTCGAAAAGCCAAACCTAAGTCCCATGTGACGGTGCCATACACCGAGCATGTTAAAGAACCATATGTAACTTGATTGACTGATTGATTGATGTTTAAGATGTAAAAGAAAATTAGATTTTTTTTTTTTTTTGTTTTCATTCCACAATATTATCAATGAAAACCTTTCCACAAAGTCCCGCTTTTCAGGACTGTCCGTCCTTTGATGAGAGATCATATTTCCATCGTCGGACGACCTTTTTTACGACTTGCAGCTGACTTCTTCTGAAAATATCGCAGCAAAAAGAGAAATGTTGGCAACAAGCACTGTCTGTGTTTGCCACAGTACGTTTCATATGTCCTGAGGGATTTAACCCATTAACAAGCAATCCCAACTTTTAACAACTAGGGGGGAAAAATGGAAAACATTGAGGGAAAAGGGGACACTGCTGGTAATTAGCCTTTTTTTCCTTTTCCTACAGTGTTTTCTATTGTATCACAGACAAATCTCGCCATTTGAGCAATATTTAATCAGTCATCTACAAAATGCTTTCGATTTGAACCAGTGTAAAATGTTGCTAATTGGTAAAGATCTAACCTTGATTCTTTTAGCGTCATATATATATATATATATATATATATATATATATATATATATATATATATATATATATGTGTGTGTGTGTGTGTGTGTGTGTGTGTGTGTGTGTGTGTGTGTGTGTGTGTGTGTGTGTGTGAGAACCATAATCTTTGAAAAGGGGGCTTAAGTACATCTCTGTGATGCATTATACCAAGTATGACATTACATAATTAGGTATTCATTAAATTCATCATGTCTAACAAATGATTGTTTAAACATATTTATTTTACATCGATTGATAAACAAGTTTTTACAACTTATACTAATCTCTCTCGATTCTGCTTCCTGGGAACTACACCAGTACTCGGGCCGAATGTGTAGGCCGATGAAAGATCCCAAAGGTGACACCCGCTCCCGGGAATCGAACTCAGGACCTTTTGGTTACGAGGCCGACGCTCTACCTCACGATCGCGTACACCACACTATCATAGGTTAGACTGGTCCTTTGTCATACAGAAAATTGATCGATAGCGAAAAGTTTCGGCCCAGGTCAGCCTGCGCGGAGATGTAATAAGCTCCCTTTTCACAGAGTATGATTCAATTATAAACTCGATATCGGTCGACTGCTTAAAATACAGTTCACTGAAACTCGAAAAGATTAATATTTAATAGACTTGTCTAACCTTTGCAAGCGGACGGTATAAATCCAAGTTCAGAATGCACATTCATAGCCTATGCGGTCGCAAAAGCGTCTGTTTTCGCCTATTGGGCTTAAAGGGATATTTCCGGTTGGTTATCCCTATCTTTAAAAAAAAAAAGACAAATTTAGTTCGTGTATACTGATTGATTGATTTATTGGTTGATTAATGGGTTAATTGATCAAATCATAATACCGCTTTCAACATTATTTCAGTCATACCAGGGCAACAGCTCATATATCAATATATGTCCTGATGTTCACCAGTGCTAGTTTAGGGATCTGACGTGTCACTCCCAAGGACACTCCCACAAACAGTCCTGTGCTTCAAGTCAGGCTCTAACCTGGATCTTCCAGGTTTCGAGTCCTACTCTTTACCACTTATCGGAAGTGTACTTTTTTTTCTTCTTGTGGCCGACTGCTTGTAAAAATATTATGGCGGAAGGGGAAATTGTTTGCAACAGACACATTCATTGTTTCTTGACGTGCCTTCACATACGCTGAGGGATTTAATCCATTACCAGATAAATCAAACTTTTAACAACCCCAGGAAAACATGCTTTTGAACACATTAACAACTAATATCACAGTTTCCTCCTTTTTTAACAGTGTTTTCTATCCTATCACAGGCAGATCTCGTCACTTGAACAATACTAAATTTGTCGTCTGCAAATGCTCTCAATTTGAGCAAGCCTAAAATGTTGTCGTTTGATATAGATTTAACCTTGACACTTTTAGCACCAAGTATATAAACTAGACGTTAGTCGACGACTGGAAATGCAGACTAGTCAAACTCAGGATTGTTCACATCTTATGGGGTTGACTATACTTTGCAAGCAGCCCTTATGGACCCAATATCAGTCTGTACGTACTGGTTAGTTTGATCATGATCAGTGCTGTCAGCAAAAGTCTCTGTTTTCGCCGATGGGACTGAAAATGTTACTTCCGTTGTTATCCCTATCTTTTTTAAAAAAAAATCACCTCTTGTACTGATTGATTGATTGCTTGCTTGCTTGCTTGATTGGTTGATTAATTGACTGATTGATTGATTGATTGATCGATCGATAGATTGACTGATTGGTATTGTACGCCGCTTTGAACTTTATTTCATTCGTATCACGGTGACGGCTTACATATTCATGTATATAATGGGTTCAACGTGTACTAGACAAGGGCACCGAAGGGCCTAGCTCAAGGGTACTTCTACGAAAATCCCAGTGGCTCAAGTGAGGCTCAAACCCAGGACCTCCAGGCTATGAATCCTAAACTTTACCACTGAGCCACGCAGGACCCAAGTTCTTGTACTGAAAAATCTGTGTAAGGCTGTCAATGGCGGATATTTTTGGATAGTAATTTCCATTGCTACATTCATGTAAATAACGTTCAATGTATCAAAAGCAGTAAAATAAAAATAATCACCTTGACCCATAAGGACTTGTTTTTAATCACCATTGCCCCAAAATAGGTCTGAATCATACCCTGTGAATAAAGGATTAAATGCATGTAAAAAAGAAAGTATCAAAACATGTCAAAATCAGATCGAAACTGATTGCCCTTTGTGAATTAACTGTACGTCTGAGAAACATGTAACTCATGGGTTCAGTCGGTCGTACAAAAAATTGGGCTTTATAGATTTATAGAGATGTTATAACTTGTCTGGTTAAATGCATCCTAGAGATGCAATAAATCTCCCTTTTCCAGAACGCCCTCCATCTCCTTTTATTTCCTTTAATGCCGAGTTGACATGTCAGTGGTACATGTATGTTTGAAAATACCCTCGTTTTCATTGGTTGAATGAATCTACTCTCGAAACATATTTGTTCTTACCTGTTTTTCTTCATTTGAAAAAAAAGTGCTTGGTAGTGCACTTAACTCTTTAGCGGACGACAATAATTTAGAATTGGTCAAATTGAAAGTACTTTCAGATGATAAATTAGGTATGGCATAAACGACAGGTTTACTTTTGAAAGGGTATAAAACATTGTGGGAGAAGGAGAAAACGCTGGTAAGCATCATTTTCTCATTTTTCCACAATTTATGGATAGGGGGCCAACGGCTCCTAGCCCTAGTAAACACATTTCATACTTTTGAAATGCGCACTATTCGCTGTCTGTGATTTGCTGGAACTGCAACTGGCATTTCTGATTGGCTTGAAACGATACATCCTTCAAAAGCGCCTTACTATGTATGTGATATTCATCCGTGATGCAAAATAGAAATAGAAAGGGGATTTCAGTGTCTAACAAACACTGGTAAAAGCATTTGCATTGAAAGTATTCTCTATGACACACTCTCGGTGACACTGACCCTCGTCGTCGCTTAATAGCCCACATACCATCTAATGTTAGTCAAAGATTTCTGAGAGGATGCACACCATATAATGCAGAATCAAGGCGCTACATTAGAAATTATGGGCGGCGACTAAATCTCGTAGGCGATTCCTGACTGGTTCGCAATGGATATTGTGAGAAAGTTTTGTGTGCACTCCATTGGAAGCAGAAGTGGCGTGACGAAATTGCCATTTGATTAATTAGCGTTGTATGGTGTATATCTATGTATGGTGTGTAATTAGACAAAACTGTTTACCTTGTCAACCACAATTACATGTATATGTAGGTTGAAGTCGATAGGGACCCTTTGAATTTTGAAATATCTTTAAAACATCAAGTACCGACCGTTATGAAAACTTTCAAAGTCTTTTAAAATGCTTCTACCAACTCCCACAGCGAACATTAGAAATTTTCCTTCCACAAGAAATGGACATGTAAATAGAAAAGAGATATGTTTCTTATGTGCTTCGCTCTGAACCTGATAAAGGAAAAGATGTTGTGTTGTAACGACCCTGCAGAGTACGATGATGTTCAAAGAAATGGAAAAAGTAAAGAATTTTGGTAATCAGAGGTTTTTCCTTTTTGTAACTTGTCCACCATTTAAAAGGAAATTTCCATCACTTTAGCAATATTTACTTTGTTCTCTACAAATACTTTCTATTTTGGTGTGACGTCAAGAGTAAAACTCTTTACCAGAAAAAGTTTTGGACATGTCCAGATTTGCAGGCAATAAGTAATGTTACTAAGTTACAAATGTATCTCAAAGCCACCATAAACTGTCCTACGGTAAAAGTTATAGTAAAAAAAAGTTTCAGAACACAGTTACAATTGCTATCTCTATATTCAATTTCTATAATTAGTAATGAAACAGTTTTTGATTGTATAAAACACCTCGGGGTCGTTACTAAAAGAAACCACGGGATTATCTAATAAAGAATTGAGAAATAAATGTGCGATTTACCACTATGAAAATAAGAAGTTATTTATCTGTATAGGACTGTTGGCTTGTTCGCTGTTGTCAACATTATCGAAGTTAGATCGTAGCGACCAGCGCACCCATTCATAGTTCCCCGGGTTTTATAAATCAGCGTTTCGCTTACTGCTTTCCCAGATTAACATTAACCGAAACAAATAGATCGAATGTAAAAGCGTTTAAGAAGAGTCAACTGCCACGAGATAAAATATACCAATCAATCATGTAAAAAGCTTTTAGGGTGTCTAAACTACTAAATCAAGCAATGTAGAATTATTGATGTCGCGTGTAAATCTCTACAAAGTAATATAAACCAATCAACAATGTAAGCGAGCTGATGCACGAAGTAGTAGTATAAGACTGCCGCAGAGAATAATGAATCAATCAATAATAATCAATCAATAATGTAGAAGTGCTGATGTAACAAAACACGATAAACCAACCAATACTTTAGACGTACTGTAGCTCGAAGTGATGTTGCGAAGAAAATAAACCAATTTATAATGTACAAACGTAATGTAGGCCGTTGCGAAGTATTCTAGATCAAACAAAAACATGGATATGGGCCAAGGTCTGGCAAAAGGGTCTTTAATGAATCTTCATAATGCATTTTGTGCAAGTTATCACATAATTATGAATACATAAAATTCATTTTGTCTTACAATCGATTTGATATGAAGGTAGAGTTGCCCTTAGACAAGCAGAAACTTACAAATAGCAAAACGTTTCGACCCATGTCAGCCTCCGTGCACTGCAAAACCTGACATGAGATACATTTTTGCAGATGCATTAAAGATCCCCCCCCCCTCCTCAGAGTCTGGCTTGATGCAGCTTTCACTATAACGAAACACTTGCCAAATCTCAAGAGGCCATCTGCAATGCTCAAGTGTTTTGGTTTTCTTTTGTTGAAATCTTGGCTTCATTAACCCTAAACCACACAATTCCGACTTTTTACGACTATGAGGAAGGGGGCTCCTGAAAACATTTGTGGAAAAAGAAGAAAATGCTGCTAACCAGCATTATCTCCTGTTCCCGCAATGTTTTCTACCCTATCTAGGAAATATTTCGCCATTTTGCCCACCTTAAAATTGACGTCTGCAAATGCTTTAAATTTAGACCAGTCTTAATTTAAGTTTGGTAGAGAATTAAATCTTAGCCTCTTGAACCATAATCTACCTCAGAGGTTTAACTCTTTGCCAAAAGACAAAATTGTGTGCATGTCCGACTTGAAAACTTTTGCAAGCTCAAATCAAATACAAATTAAATGATATGAATTGTCTTTGATTGGCGAAAAAAAAAAAAAAAAAAATGGACTTAATGCTGGTAACCATTATTTTCTGAGTTTCCTACTTTGTTTTCGAAAGGCTTTTTTCCTTATATCGTTAAAAGGCAGAATTATGTTGTATAGGTTAAAGAACATAAAGCAACCCTTTTATGAACAGAAAAATGAAATAAGAAAAAAAAAAAAAAAACGTTAAATACATAAACACCTTTCAGCATATTGTGATAAAAAGAGAAATTGCTCATTTTGAGCAATTTCTCCTTTTACCACAATATGTTTTCCGAACTCTTTCTGTTTTTCTAGACAAAAAATCGATAACAATTAAGATGCCACAAGTGTTACATATTATTTGTTTTCCATAACTGTGAAATATCAGCTAATAAACTATGTAAGCCCAAAAGGACCGTTGTAAATTTTCCCAACAGAAATTTATTGCTCGAAAGTCTATCGTGTGCTTGTTATATTTCATGAACTCAATCTCTTTTTGGACATATGGTTCAATCTTTTTCTACAACCTGACATTTTAGGGACGTGGATTTGGTTATGTTCGGGGTGATTCCTGAGTCACAAATGAGAGAGAGAGAGGGAGAGAGAGAGAGAAGGGAAAAGGAGAAAGAAAGAAAGGCGACGAAGAGAGAGATAGAGAGGGGGAAAGAAAAGGACGGATAGAGAGAGAGAGGGGGAAAGAGAGAAAAGAAGAGAGAGAGAGAGAGAGAGAGAGAGAGAGAGAGAGAGAGAGAGGAGGAAGGGAGAAGGGTAAAAGGGGTTCGCTTAAAATTTGTTTAGTTTGGTTGTTTGTTTAAACCTTTTTTAATAATTGCTTAGGAACTGAGTTTATTTAGTTAGGCGTCTCGGCTCATGCATCGCTTCATACATTTCTGAAGCCCCTGTGCCAGTTCTTGTAGTAACACATTCAAAGCCACAGCCTGCTTTCGGATTTTAACCAATTGTAAACAAAGCACAGCGGAAGATAAAAAATTCCTTTCTTTATGGCTCTCGTCAACCCCAGGTAAAAATTGCGGACTCCAAACTCTTGAATTTTCACAATATATTAGAAAAAACACTTATATATGAGCCACACTCTTGCAGAAGGAGGGGGTTCAATAATATAGTTTACCGAGCAAGTCATCGCATAATTATGTATCTACAAAACCAGTTTAGTCTAACAGTCGAGTGGATCTGAAGGGGATGTTCGCCATAAAGAAAAAGTTACAAATAACAAAAGGTTTTCACCCATGTCAGGTTTTGAAGACTGCGCAGCTGACACGGTTAATACTTTTGCAGATGCATTAAGCATGATTTATATAGATGCACATACATAACTGCTATCTTCTTTTTCTTGTAAGAGTAAAGGTTTATACATGCTGAGGTGAATATATGGCAATATAAACTATGACAACAAATAAAGTACAGGTCAAAGTCTGTACAATCTCTAATTGTTGATCAGCTAGAAGCCCGTTTATTTGTAGCCCTGCTAAGGTGTTACTATACATTTGTTAAAAAATTATTTGAATATTTATACGATATAATCAGCTCTTAACTAATAGTGCTTGGTTCCAATCATCTTTCTCTTTAGATTCTCCATTCCATGGAAAATATATTTTGAAAATTAACGCCACTGTTTTTGGCGATAATGTAGCACTATACTTTTGTACAAGAAAAAGTAAGTATTGTCGCCCCCACTTAAGGATACTTAACAAACATATTTTGGCTTTTTCTGAGTGGTAATTCCCCACTCTTCTACGAGAGCTTCAACGTGAAGGTCTCCAAAATAACTTTCCGCGAAAGGGAAATCATCGTTTCATTCGTTCTTAGTCACTGTGAAAAATAGAGAGGATGAAAATGGTTGTTTTCGGTTTGATGGTGATGAGCATTTTGATGGTGGACAGTGTAATTAGTCAACTACCGGATGCAAATGTCCAGTCTGGACCACTGGACGAAATTTCAATTCTGAAGATGGGGTGTCAATTTGGCAACCCACTCTTACGTTTGCTTGGAACCGCAATGAGGAACAGTAAAATGGACGTCCTTAGAAAGATTTGTTCCTTAAATAGATGTGGAGAATGGTCGGAATGGTCACCATGTCCAGTGGAAAATAAGGGACAGTTTGGAATGACCACACGGTCAAGAGAATGTGGCAAGGGTCTGTCTTTTTGTAAATCTAATCCTTCTCAAAAAATCAGCACTGGGATGGACTCTAAAGTGTGCATGGGCAAAAACTGTCCAGTAGGTTTCACCAAAATGGATAATGGATTTTGTTTCCTTTTTAACAATACTAATATGACCAGAGACGAGGCTGGCAAATTCTGCGAGGAGATAGGAGGTTTTATTGTTGATCCATCTACTCAATTAAAATCTGATGAAATGCATATATTTCTACGGTCGAACTGAATTACAAGCTATACGGTCTGGCTGAACGCTCGTCGAAAAGACAATGTTTCACTGTGGGAGTATAGCTATGGGGTGGGACCTGGTAACTTTAGCAACTGGAAACCGGGTGAACCGAGTAATGGTCAGACAGAGGTTTGTATGGTGGACGTTGGCAGTGCAGGAAAATGGTTCGACAGAAATTGTAAAGCTAATTATAACCTTGTTTGTGAATTCGTGTAAGAGAGAATGGACTTTGCTATGAAATATTGGCACGATTCGTCAACAGCCTCACAGATCCATACACTCATGCACAAATTACCTATCCACACCGCTTCATGTCCCCTCACACACTGTAATCCCGTCCCACACTCACACACATCCCATCATACAAACTAAAGAAAAGAACACGAACTCACTTAAAGTATTTCAAAACTACGAGTACATTCCATATTCCCAGTAAAAGTGGGATAACCCATTACCAAACAGTTTTGAGTTCTAACGAAGCTTGGGAAGATGGATGCTGAAAAAATAGTGTGAAAAGGACAAAACGCTAGTGGCCAACTTTTTTCCCTTTCCTACGATATTCTCTGCTTTCGAAAGGTCAAATGCATCAATTGAGGCACATTTCATTTGTTATCTGCAAAAGCTTTCAGTTTAGAGAAGTCTAAAGTTTCGTTGTTTAGTACAGGTCCAAAATTCGTCTTTAGGCAAATATTAAATTTTCGTATGACAGCTCACTTTAGCTCTGAATATTTCAATTTCTCCACTATATAATTATCCAATGAAAATGAGTCTCAGACACTCCAGGAAATACTTTTCAATTGGAATATCATGGGGCCACTAGGTATCAAGTCGGTGCCACGAGATAGGAAAGTCGTGGCAACGAGATAGTGAAGTCGTTGCCACGACATAGTTAAGTTGTTGCCACGAGATAGTAAGATCATTGCCACAAGATAGTCTTACGAACATGAAAGTTGGTAATAAATGCATAGCTGAAATACAAACAGCCCTGGCTGGGATTCGAACCCATGCGGTAAAGATCCTCGTTTTTAAGGCTAAAAAGAGATGTGCACTAACAACTGAGCTAAAGAGAGAATTCTCCCTGACGCAGTTGCTAGATACTCATACTGGAAGAAGCTATGCAACACGGAAGGAGTGATCTCCCGTAACAAAAATTAAATTTTTGCTACGACAAAGTTAAGTTGTTACCACTAGATAGTTAAATCGTGGCGACAAGTTAGTGTCGTTATGGTTAAGAGATAGTTCAATCGTGACTATGAGATAGTTAACTTTAGTCGTGGTAACAGTATAGTTGGGTCGTGGCAACAAGATAGGTCGTGGCAATATGATAAGTCATGACCACGAAATAGTTAACCAGTGACCAAATTCTGTTTTCATACAGTGGAAATCTACCTTTTAGCATAGAAAAGCGTAGATCTTTCAGCCAGCAATGAAATAATTATCCCTTCATCTAGGAATCCTGGATTTTTACGACAAGAAAACATTGTGGGGGGAAAAAGAGAAAAGCGCTGGTGACCAGCATTTTCTCTTTTCCTCCACAATGTTTACTACCAATACTGAAATTAATCCAATCATTGCAACCATGTTTAATTTACTGTCTGCAAATGCTTTAATATAGACTCTTGTGTCTAACATTTTGTCATCTGTTAATGAGTTGAATGGTCCACGTTATATAGTCCTGCAATAAAGTTGTTGTCATTCGTTGCGTAAAGGAGATATTATAGTTGTAAATGGATTTTTGCTATGCAAGCCCGTGGTCCTTCTTACTGGAATCGAATACCTCGATTACGCATGCACTTCCGACATTCTCCTTTGATATTTTGTTATATATAGTACACAACTCCATGATAGTCGCAACAAAAATGGATAAACCACGGGCATTCGGACACGAGCGTTCTTTAAACTGGTTCACTATGGAGTGGTTTAAAGCCTATAATGGGTCGAAATTATGTCTTTTGTAATCTAAAGAACAAGTGTACTGTGTAGTTTCATACACTCACTTGGTTATAATCACTATTAAAATTATAGCATTAAACGGTTCATTCACGCTAGTTTGAAAACCTGTTCTGTCTATTTACCTCGACATTTCTGTTCAATCTTTATGGTGTATCTATACCGTATATACACACGTGTGTACAGTTCCATACCTTATACCGTGAGAAAACCGCTTCGGGTTAATGCGCTGTCTCATCAGTCAAATGCACAAATTAACAACTCACATGCAATAAAATTACAATTAGGCTGCTGGGCTGATCAACTCTTGTGTTTATTACCCCTGCCTATTAAAGAGAATAATTTCTTTTGAGGCGTGCTGTGGGAAAATTGGATATATTATATTTTATGTGTCTATTTTTAGAAATGTTATGGGTACAGAAATGTCGTAATTTAAGCTGGGGGAAATTATTTCCCCGTCACAGTGAATATTTTCCTCCTGCCGAAAATCTGGAACTACTTTTTCGAGTTTTTTAAGTTTTTAAGTTTTAAAAGTGGCATTCGTTGACAAAATAATCAGAGGAAATATAATATATAATTTATTTCATCAGCTTGTGGTTAATATGGGGAAATATTTGCCTCAAAAGGGAAAGGTCCGCGAAAATAAGTCGTGCCTTACGGCACTCGTTATTTTCGCATACCTTTCCCTTTTTCGGTAAATATTTCCCCATAATAACCACAAGCTGATGAAATAAACTCTATTTGGCTTGCAACACACAAAAAGGGGCATTTGGACATTTGCGTAAAATGTCGTCTCGGATCAGCCTGCGCAGTCCGCGCAGGCTAATCCGAGACGGCACTTTACGCAAATGTTTTTGTGCTAAAGTAGACTTGCGCAAAACAAAAAAATACATAAAAACATAAAGTGCCATCTCGGATTAGCCTGCGCAGACTGCGCAGGCTGATCCGAGACGACACTTTACGCAAATGTCCGAATGCCCCTTTTCGCGTGTTGCAGGCCATTTAATGTATGTCAGTGATGCCTTATACTACGAAAGTCATCACATAATTATTGATCCATAAAATCCTTTTTGTTTAACTACCGGCCCAATCATGACATAAAAAATGTATTTGATCATGTAGAACATTGACTAAGAACAAAGCATTTCTATCCCTGTCGGCATGCGCGGACTCCGCGGGTTGACATGGGTCGATATTTTTTGTAGTAAAACCCTTTTTTAGAGGTAAGGCTTCATTTACACAATTTATTACATGTGAGGGAAAGCTGAATTTTTCATTCCTCAACCTCATCGACAAGTACTACTCCACATATCTGGTAATCAGAACTTTCAGTCCTTTGATGGATAATCATATTTCCACCGTCACGGACGACTTTCCTAGTATCGCAGCGGACCACTTTTGAAAACACTGTAGCAAGAGGAGATATTGTTGGCAACAAGTACTTTCGTCGTGAAGTAAATGGCGTTACATATAGACTGAGGAATTTAACCAATTACCAAACAGTCCTAACTTTTAACGAAGGGAAACCAAGCTTTTAAAATTATTCTTGAAATTATTATTGAAAAGGGATTACAAAAAAAAAAAAAACGACGGTAACCAGCATTTTCTTATTTTCCAGCAATCATTTTTTTTTTATTTATCCTATCGAGGACAAATCTCCCCATTTTAGCAAGTATTCAATTTGTTGTCCGCGAAATGCTTTCAATTTGAACCAGCCTAAAAAGTCGTTTGGTACAGATTTTACCTCGAACCCGACAGCGTCGGACCTTAATGCATCTCCGTTATGTATCATAAGAAGTAGGGAATACATTAGTTAGGGATGCATAAAATTCATCATTTCTAGCAAACTACAGTATCATAAGGTAGAGTGGTCCTTTGACATACAGAAAATTGACCATTAGCGAAAAGTTTCGGCCTAGGTCAGCCTGCGCCGACTGCGCAGGCTGACCTGGGTCAATACCTTTCGCAGATGCAATAATCCTTCGGTTCACAAAGAATGGTTCAATTATGAACTCGACGTCGGTCGACTGCTGCAAATACAGTTCACTGAAACTCGAATAGAATGACATTCTTGATAGACTTGACTAAACTTTGCAAGCGTACGGTATAGATCCAAGATCAGACTGCACTATTTTTATAGCCTGATCTTGACCTATGCCGTCCGCAAAAGCCCCTGCTCCCTCCTATGGCACTGATAGGGTTATTGCCTGTTGGATATATCTTACTAAAAGGTTTTTCAGTTTAAACACTTATTGATTGATTGATTGATTAATTGATTGATTTGTTGGTTGGTTGGTTGGTTGGTTGGTTGATCGATGGATGGATGGATGAATGGATGTATGGATGGATGGATGGATGGATTGATTGATTGAATGATGTTTTGGGCCACTTTCACTATCATGTCATTCATATCACAGAGACAGCTTTTATATTCATGTATGACCTGGGTTTAACTAGTATTAGGCTAGGACACTTAAGTGTCTTGCCTAAGGACACACCCACAAAAAGTCCAGTGCCTCCTGTGCGCTTCGGTCTCCAGATTACGAGTCCTACACTTTACCACTGAGCCACGCAGGACTGAAAATTGGTGTAAGGAGGTCACCGGCGAACTATTTTTTTACGCGTAACTTTTTTATATCAAATAAATTCATGTAAATGACGTGCAATCAATCAAAAGTTGTTAAAAAAAAAGTCACCTTGATTCACAGGCCCTTTTATCTTCATTGCCTAAAAGTACATCTCCTTCTATGTCGATTTCATATGTCAGTGACATGTCTAAAAATAACACTCTTTTTGATTGGTTACATGGGTCTACTCTTGATACATAATTATTCTTACGTGTTTTTCTTCATTTGGAAAAAAAGTGTTTGTTGGTGAACTTACGTTTTACCTGACAACAACAATTTAGACTTGATCGAATTGACAGCACTTGCATACGATTAATTAAATATGGATCAAACGATGGGCTTTGTTTTTGAAAGGGTAGAAAACATTATGGGAAAAGGAGAAAATGCTGGTAACCAGCATTTTCTCTTTTTCCCACAATGTTTTTAAAAGATTTCTTCCTCAGGGTCGTTAAAAAAACTAGGGATTGTTAGGTGAAGAATGAAATAATTCATCTGTGATTTACCAGTCTGGGAATTCTTATTGGAAGTTATTTATCTACAAGTGATTCGATAGAAACGGGAATACAGACTATATGTTCGTTTGTTCGCTGTTTTCATCACTATTCTAAGTTATATCGCCCGGCCGGGTAGCTCAGTGGTTAGCGTAGGCCTATCTGAATCATGAGCTGGGTTTTGCGAGTTTGGTACCCGGTAGAAGCAAATTTTCTTTCCCGCCATTTTCACCCGTCACCTTTGATGCATGTGAGAAAAGTAGTCTGTGACTTGGAACATAGTTGTGTCAGTACTAGTATGAGAAAGCCAGGAAACACTGCATAGGTGCGTTGACCGCCATGGTATGCCTAAGCTGTTAAAACGGCGTTAAACTCCAATAAGACAAAACCAAGTTATATCGCGGTCGCCAGCGCACCAATCCATGCGTTCCTGAAGTCTCTTTTACTAGTACTCTGAACAATATTCCCCCAAGCTACCGACTGCTTTTCCACATAACCATCGTCGAAAAAATAGTTGGCAGTTACAGAAGAATGAATCTTGAGTTAAGCAATGACTACCTATCCACGGAATGAAATTGGTCGAGTTCGGAATTCGAACCAGCGACACCCTGGCTTCAACTCCTGCACGGTATCAACTGAACTACAAGACTCAGCTTTTAATGAGTTAAATCTTAACAAAACCTGTCTCATGTTTTAACGACATTGAGGAGGGTGTCTTCTGGCAAACATTGCAAGAAATGGAGAAAATGCTGGTAACCTGTTATTTTCTTTTTTTTTTACAATGTTCGCTTCCATTACAAGAAATATCTCCTCAGTTGAGTCACATTTAATTTTTGGCCTGCAATAGCTATAAATCATTGATTAACTGATTGACAAAATGTTTAGAGCATATTCATTTTAAAGGATTATGCAGACGACAAATGGGATATGGTTCAGTTGATGAAATTTGTCTTTGACAGGGTGAAAATATTGTGGGAAAAGGAGAAAATGCTGGTTACCAGCGTTTTCTCTCTTTCCCGGGATATCCACAGAAGGCTTTTTTTTGGGGGGGGGGGGGGTCATTAAAACTCTGGATGGTATGGTAACCAGTTAAGTCTGAAATTTTGTTGTTTGGTAAAAGGTTAAATCTAGGTCAGTTTTCAAGATGAAGAGCATAAAACCAGGGCCACTTTTGATCGCAGTTTGTGTCTGTCTACCATCGGTCTATGGTTCGATCAAGGACAAATTTTCAAAAACACCGCTGCCCAAAGAAAACTTTATTCTGGAGAGGGTAAGTCTGTATTAGAAAATGTTTTGAGATCTTCCTAAGTTAAATAACCTGTTGTCAAATAATTTCATGTGTTTATGACTGAAGAAAATGGCTTTAGAAAATATTGCGAGAAAAACAGACAATGCCAGTAACCACCATTTTTTTTTTTAATTTACTCACAATGCTTTTCTTTTTCCGCAACGTGTTCGACCATTTTTAAGGACAAAACAAATCATTTGTCATTTGTAAATGTCCTGAATTTGGACCTGTCCAATGTATTGTCCTCTGATAAAGTTTTAAGATTGGCTTGTTGGGTCCTAATTGGATCCTTTAGAAAATCATGTTGGCTGACCTAAGCCTTTTTGTTATTGGTCACTTTTCTTCACGTCCAAGACTCAATGTATCTCGTAATTAACCCTTTGGCTGCTAAGCGCGACCCACTGACCTTTTGCGGACATAGTAGATCAAGATCAGACTGCAAAGAACGTGCAGTCTGATCTTAGATCTACACTTTTCGATAAGGGAATATTCTTCTCAGAAAAAAAAGAAAAAGAGATTATAATAATAAAAAAAAAAAAATGAATTTTTTTTTTTAATCAATTAGTTTTTTACTATCGGCTTGAAAGTTTCATCTATTTTGTTTAGCAGGATAAGTGTTAGGTCGGTTCTAAAAGAAAAAGATTTTATAGTGTCATTATTATGTTTGATACAGCTGTGGCCCATGCTTAGTGAAAAGGAGGGGGGGGGAAGATCTAACGTATGTGGAAAAGGTTTAACCATCCAGGCCAGCCTTTGCATTCCGTGCAGGCTGACCAGGTTCGAAACCTGTTAGCTCTTGGTCAACTCTTTCCATGTCTATGAATTATTCTACCTTAGCCAGTTGTTAAATACAGTGAATTTTAAGAATCCATAATTGTGTGATGCCGTTCTTGGTATGATGTATCCCCTTTTGATAGAGCATGGTTCACTTATAACCGTTTTTGCCATTATACATCTAACAAAAAAACCCTTACCGCTAGTGGATTTTAAAATTCACTAACGGTAAGGGTTTTTTTGTTAGATGTATAATGGCAAAAACGGTTATTGAAACTGACTATTGTTCGCTGATTGAGAATTTCTATTTATTCATTTAGGCCTAGTGATAGAATTTTAGTCTCGATGAAGGGATGCTTAGTGATTCTGAAATTCTGCTCCTTAAGCACATTGAAATCATGGTTTCATTTTAAATAGCATATTATTATTAAATATCTAAATCTAGATGTTGAAGTTTCATGTAACAGAATTTCTGAATGGCTCAACCCTTTGGTTTAGCCAATCAGGATTTGCAATACTATGAAATTCTGCAAAAATCTTGCGAAGTTGATATACACGTATTCAGGTCCATATTGCATCCCCTGAGAGCTTGGTCCCCTGCATTCTTCGTTCCCTGCATTCTTCGTCCCCTGTACCCTTCACCCCTGTATTTCTCGTCCATTGCATCTTGTTTGCAGTATCTTGGTACCTGGTTCGTTCAAGGCCTCACAGAGTTTTGCAGTTGGAAGGGAGCCAGAAAATTTTCGAATTTTGTCAGCCAGTACAGGTCGTTACCAAATGGCAGAATTGAACTGATTCACACGTGGAGGTAATTTTCACTGAGCCTTTAGCTCATTCAAGGCCCACTAGCTGCCTAATGTAAATGTTTCAGGGGTAAAATTAATTAAAAAATATGGATGTCATAAGTCTGATGATGTGATAGAGAGGAATATGTCGCCAAATTTTGTTTTGTAATTTTACAATTTTTAGTATACATTTTTCTTCCGTCCTTTGGTATTTTGACAGGCGGCAATGTAACATATAATCAGACTCATAATAATATCCATACTTTTAATAGTATGAATTAAATTTGTCTGCATTTTGATACCCGCATTGTTCACTTGTGGCTAAAATGTGCCTTTTAAAGAGTCCAATATCAGTAGTTATGTGTATACCCGATTCCGCTCACAACGCGCCGACTAACCCTCCCCGTTCACAACGCACCGACTAACCCTCCCCGTTTCACCCGAAAAACCCGACTAACCCTCCCCGTTTCACCCCGTTTCACCCGAAAAACCCGACTAACCCTCCCCGTTTCACCCGAAAAACCCGAATGATCAAACGCACCGACTAACCCTCACCTCAACATTCCCACCCCCATAAATTTCTAATCGACTAACTAGTTAACCAGACTAACCGACTAACTAGTTAACCACGAATCTCGACTAACAAACTAACTTGAATTAAAAATTTTTTTTGATTTTTTAAAAAATTAAAAAATTTTCTTGACTTTGAGAATTTTTCAAAATTTGAAAGTTTAAAAAAAGTTCAAGAATAACAATGTGATAAAATAATGATGATGCTTACAATGAATGAAACCACAAACGTAATGAATGGGGAATCCATTCCTCAACCTGCTCCTTTATATGATGAGGATTTAATAAATGAATATGAAGATTTAATATATGAGATAGAAGATTTGTTATATAAAAAAAGGTTGTATGGAATTAGAATATGGTTTAATGTACTTCAAACCAATTTACCAACAAGTTTTATGTCCACAACCAATTTATCAACAACCATTTTACTAAATTTGTAAGGTACAATCATAAAAAATATAACTTTTATAAACAAAGTTATATTTTAACACATTTATAGTGGAACCAGGCTAATGTTGAAAAACGTTAAACTAGCTTAAGAATCACCTTCAACCCCGTTTTCCATACCTTCTCATAAAAGAAGGTATAGATGAAGTAAGGTGAGTAATGACACTACCATGATTAAACCATTTTTTATACTTCCTCATCGAAAACGAAAGAGGAAGTATTATTTAGTAAACAACTCTATAGCTTTTACTTAGCTTTTCACAAAACTGAAAATGGTAGTATCTTACAATATCAAAAAATGTTACCCTGTTTTTTAAAAAAATGTTCCACGTGTAGAATAATTGTATAAAATACTTATCCTGTTTTTAAACAGCAGCCTTACAACTTTGCGTTTTTAATGTGTAAGAAATATGGTATTAACTTACAGGCTGTTAGCCCACAGTAGAGGTTACCATTTTGTGTTAGTAATTGGTATGAACTTACGGGCTGTTAGACCTCGCCAGCGGTTCTTATTTTTCGGTATTAACTTACGGGCTGTTAGACCGCGCCAGAGGTTACCATTTTGTGTTAGTAATAACATTCTTACAAGAGTTAAAATACGACAAGGAAGTAAGACCGCTTTATTATTATAAATAAAAATCATATTTTATACAATTATCATATACATTTTTAATTTTTTAAAAAACAAAGCAAAAAATTATTAATATCATAACATACTACCATCATCCTCAAAAGTCCAGACTTAACTGGTATTATACGAGTAAGCGTTGTGAAATACTATGTCACGTGGTGTAAACTAATCCTTTTTTCCAATATTTAACACTTTACAAGTCTAACTCTATCAAAATAGTTATGTAAGAGTGACGCACCGTAAAGTTGAAATAAAGTTTATGATGTCGCATTCCTTTATTTCGAGCGGTCTAGGAAAAACTACACAGCTAGCAATCGAGCTTTTATTTGCAATAATAGAGTAATCAACCTACTCTGTTCCGTTTACCATAATATTAACTTTTACCACCTCTGGTACATTAGGGTCTTCGTTAACAAACGCTAAACTACCTCTTATAATTCTACCCGGCGCACTCACACAATAACCACCTAAACCATGGTCATTGCCTGGGTTACCATTACCAAATGAAAACTCATAATTACCGTTTCCTATCGGTCCATTTTCTTCAGCCCACACGGTTATAATAGGTTTGTTAAATCTCATCATTCCATCTACGTAAGCCTTAGTTGCCACGTCTTGTGGGTCCCTCGGGTCTCCAATATTTTTTAAAAAGTTGTCATTCATATCGATATCGCTAACAGCAGAAAAAGTTCCTTGTGGAGTTTTTAATATCACGCCACTCCCCGAAAAACTTTTAACAGCTTCTATATTGCTGTCTACGTAATACTTATTTACAGCTTGATGGTATTCTAAAGGTTGCCCAACGTTGGAAATCCTCCGTTTACTCATAGAAACGTCAGCAACGGCTATATACCCACTACCTCCATAAACAAAGGCTCGATTAGCATCATCTACATATCTTTTGGTTGCTGCATCTTGTGGATATGCGGGATCTATAAGATTTGTTAAACTATACCCTTTCATATCTATATTTGCAACAGCGGAAAAAGTGCCGTCTTGTCCCTCTACTATTGCTTTGCTGCTCCTATCCACATAATTTTTAGTAGCAGCGTCACTCGGTTCTGTTGGTTCCTTAACGTTTTTTATTGGATTAAAACCCATGTTTAAATAACCATTTTTAACATGGTATCCACCGTTTTCATCCAACAACCCTGAGTTGCCACATCTTGAGAATTTACTGGATTACTAACCCTTGTTAATGTATTACCATTCATGTTTATAGAACCAGTAACAACAGTTGTTCCATCTTTACGTAAAAAATTATTATTTATATAAGCGAGTGATACACCATCACCGCTTGTTTCATCATCTTTCATTCTTCCAAATTTGTCAACAGGCATTTTTTATATTACTAAAAACGTTTTTTTAAAACATTTTGGAATTTATTACCCGAGCCTAACTCTTTTAGAATGTACAAACATACATGACCACAAAATACTTGCCCAGCTTGTTGTAATTGATCAGTATTATAGTGTATCTGATGTTTTAAATACTCCTGAATTTCAGTAGGTGGTTGTATGCCAAATCTGTCAAAATAAATTTTAGTTTTACCGTTTTCATACCAAGCAACCCAATGTGTACCAGGTCCACCACTTTTATCAAAGTTTACTATACCACATTCTTTTTTATTTGGTTTTCTCGGTAATGTATCTAGTAAAAAAACTCCTCTAAAAGAAGGAATCTCTAATCTTTTTGCTGCATCTTCCAATTCGAAATTGTTCAACGGTTTATTTGGTAAAATTACGTTTTCAATCGAAATATTTAACATTTTTTATAGTTAAATATTTCTAATGTCTTTATTGTCAACCCATGAATTAAATTCATCGGAATAACCTTTCCACTTTACTAGAGATTTCTTTTTTCCTTTTTTAATAACCTTTTCTATCCTATACAGCTCTTGACTGGTTTTCTGCAGTTCAGGTTCATAAAAGGTACCTTGTATTTCTTCTCCATTAAGATCCTTAATTTTTTATGTTATAGGTGATGTAAGTTTTACTTCAGAAACTGTAAAAACCTCTTCAGTCCATCTTGTTGTATAACCCTTCTCAAAAGTCTTTTTCTTTTTAGCTATCCTTACTTTGTCTCCAACAGAAAACTTAGGTTTTATATCTTTTATTTCAAGATGATCGGGGTAAAGATTTCTCCAAACTTTTGTTTCATTTTCTTTTTTACTAGCATTTACTGGAGTCATCTTAATAGATGAATGCCTCGTGTTATTATATTTTTTAACGAGATCCGGTAGCACATTGATGTAAACGTTTGTGGAGTTAGCGGAAAAATACTTCCACATTTTTTCTTTCATTGTTCTAATCCATCTCGCAACCACACTAGATTTTTCCTCATTTTCAGTAGAATACAATTCAACCAAGTCTTTAACATCTTTGTTATAAAACTCTTTACTCTTATCCACCCACATTTTTTCAGGTTTTCTCTCCTTAAAAATACTCTTCAATGCTATAGTAACAGATTTCCCTGTTTTATCTTTTAATGGCACTAACCATCCGTATTTAGAAAAGATGTCAATGACAGCGAGAAGGTATTTAACACCACGATTAAACTTAGAAAATGCTTGCATGTCTACTAAATCCACAGCCCATATTTTATCTATACCGTTTACTCTAACTCTCCTTTTCTTAAATTTTCTTTTTACAGGTTTATGTAATTCTTCCGATAAATTTATCATGCCGAATTTTTTTTTTTAACCCCCATTCCAAATTTCATCTTCGTTCCAATGAGTACTTACCAAACCCCTTTCCATTTTTTCTCTAATAGTAGGATTGTAAATACCTTCTAACTCTGTTAACATATTTTTATCACACACTGCGTTTCTTGTGGCAGTGTCATTGTGCTGAAGATAGCAAACATCATGATGATAAGCAGCTTTATCAACGCGGTTTATTGGTTTACTCCATTTCTTTGGTGTTAAATCTGGATTGAGTATTTTCTTTAATTTAGTGCCTTGTCCCGTAAAATTGTGACCAGGGAGATGCATTTCAACAGGTAAATTATTTATAGCTTTATTTAGCAATGATCCTCCCTCAGTTATTCCCTGCGCCTTAACAAACTGAGTTTTAGTTATTCCACAAACCACACATTTCCCACGTTTCATATTTTTTCCATTTTTAGCAACAGCATATTCTATATTATTTGTATCAGTATGTTTTTTACATTTAACACAATACATTTTTTATATATAAAAATTAAAAAAGCTATATAAAATGGATATTGTAAACTTATCATGGAATGAAGTAGTAACAAAGAGATTTAATCACTCCCTTTTACCAAAAAGTATTAGAGGTTTAATTATAGGCAAATCAGGATGTGGCAAAACTACTTTATTGTTAAACCTTTTACTTAGACCAGGTTGGCTTGACTACAACGATTTGAGTGTTTTTGGAAAAAGCCTTTTTCAACCGGAATACCGAATACTAAAAAAGGCTTTTGAAGAAAAACTACCAAAAGAATGTATCTTAAGGTTGTTTAACATGCGTGATGAGATACAAGAACTAAACATTGTACCAACAGCTTCAGTTGAAGAATGGATTAAAACGATTAAAAACAAATCAGATATAAATTGCAACTTCTTTGAGAATGCGAGTGATGTGCCTGATCCGAGAGAGTTAAACTCAGAAAATAAAAATTTAATGATTTTTGATGATTTACTTTTAGAAAAGCAAAATAAATGTGAGTGTTACTACATTCGAGGAAGGCATAGTAATGTTGACTGCTTTTACCTCTCACAGAGTTATTTTAGACTACCGAGACAAACTATTAGAGAAAACGCTAATTTTATTTGCATTTTCCCACAAGACCTAAAAAACATTAATCATATTTATAGCGATCATGTAGGTGACGATATGCCTAAGGATGAGTTTAGAAAATTTTGTCAAAAGGCATGGGAAAGACCACACGGTTTTGCTATCATTGATTTAACCAGTAAAAACATGATGGGAAGTATAGAAACGGTTTTGACAATTTTTACATACCTAAGTCAGTATAAAAAATATTTTCACTTTTTTAAAAAATGGAAGAACTTTTAGAACAAATTGTAAAAAATACAAACCACAAAACATCATTTCAAATTATAGTAAGCGACAACAAAACACGTTTTAGAACAAGGTTTAATCCCCCAATTCAGCTGGAAAAGGATAAAAAATATGAAATAGCTTTAGTAAACCTTGAAACTTACTACTCTTTTCCAAACATTGATGAAACAAACAACATATTTATGACAATGGTAATTCATGGATTAAAATAAGAATACCTGAAGGAAGTTATGACCTTGTTGGCATTAATGATACCATTCACCAGGAAATGAGAAAAAAGGGTCATTACGATAAAGTTAATGAAGAGTATTATATTAACATTTCTGCAAACACCAATACCCTAAAGTCTGTTATTACCTTAGAAGATGGTTATCAAGTAGATTTTAATCAACCAAGCTCCATTGCCAAAGTATTAGGATTTACTCGCGCTAAATATACACAAGGATTTTACGAGTCAGAGAATGTAGTGAACATTCTTAGTATAAATAGTTTGCTTGTTAACATAGATATTATTTCAGGAAGTTATGTTAATGGTTCAACAAAAAACACTATTTACTCTTTTTTCCCAGATGTTGCACCTGGATATAAGATAATTGAGTCACCAGTTAATTTAGTATACTTACCAATAACATTAGATGAAATACATAACCTAGAGGTAAATATTACAGATCAAGATGGTAATTTACTAAATCTTAGAGGTGAAAATTTAACAATTAGGTTTCATATTAGAGAAGCGAGATAAATAAAAAAAGAATTATATATAAAATGACGAGTTACACTACTGTTAAAGTAAATATATCTGAAAGACAAAAGCAAAAGCTTCAATATGCTGTTAAAGCAGGTTGCCCAGTAAGTATTCATTTAGGTCATGAAGATTTACAAGGTAATGATGTTTTAGCATTAACCAATTCACAAGCAAGAAAAATAGCTAAAGCCTATGAGGATGGTAAGGGTATCACAATTAAAATGAGTGCAAAACAACTTAAACATAATATGAAAATAGAAGGAGGTTTTCTTGGAATGTTGGCTGGGTTGGCTGCTAGAGCTTTGCCGATGCTTGCAAAAACCGTTTTACCAGCTTTAGGTGTTGGTGCTCTTTCTGGATTAGCCTCAACAGGTGTACAAAAAGCAATGGGGTCAGGTCTTTATCTTAAAAAAGGAGGATGTGTTTGTCAGGTTGAAACTGATGGATGTGGATTATACTTAAAGCCATACAAAGGTAAAGGATTAGAGTCTGTTGGTGATGGTTTGTATTTAAAGCAAGGAGGAAAAATGTATGATGGAAAAGGACTTTTACTTGGGCTTAATGGTCCATTTGCTAATATACCTATCTTAGGAGCTATATTGTAATGCTATAAATATTATTTACAACAAAATAAAAATGGATATACATAAATTTGGTATAAAACCTAATATTACTACTCAACATAAAACTATATTTTGGAAACCTCATTTACATGGAGTAAGATATCCTCCCTTAAAGCAAGATCCTCTAAAATGGAAAATATACTCACAAGTAACTATCAAGATTCCTCCTCGTGATGGTATGAGACTTTCACTAGGATTTGGTTATATAACTACACGAGGAGTTGTAGTGATATCTGTTAGTAATAAATGGAAAGATAGTTTAACCATTCTTAATGGGACACATCTTGATAATGAGGCTAATGATATCTTAGTCTACATTTATAATTTCTCACAAAAACCAATTGAAATACCTGAGGGTGAGTTATTCTGCTATCTAAAATATTTACAATCTTGACATAAAAAATTATCATTTTAATAAAAAAATGGCTGATACAGATCAAGAACATCCCTCTAAAAAAATCTATCCTCTGTTACCTCTAGAAAGAAATACTGCAAGCGCCCCACCTATTGAGATGCACACAATAGGAGATGATAATGGACATTCCTACCGTTTACAAAAAATATCTGAAGTACAAAAGTTTCTCGAAAATGAAATTCAAAAAAGAGATGCCCTAGCCAAGAAATATTTTAGAGCTGCAAGAGTTATTCACAACGTTGATACAGCATTGATTGGGATAACAATGGCTTCTGGTATTGGGGGAGCCATATTATTGGGTACAGTTGCAGCGATACCAGTAGCATTGGCTTTAGAAATTGCAAGTGCAGGAACCGGATTACTCTCAATGATAGGTAAATATGTAGTAAAAGATTCAAAAGCATAGGGAGAAAAACATCAAATGATTCGAATGATAGCTGATGCTAAGCTTGATACAATTGCTTCACATATATCCAAAGCTTTAATTGACAATCGTATATCGGATGAAGAGTTTACACTTATCATGGAAGAACAAGAGAAGTATAAGGAAATGAAGGATGAGATAAGAACAAAAACTAAGAAAAAGATATCTACTGAAAATGAAGAAAGTTTAATTGAGAAAGGGAGGCAAGAAGCGCGTGAGTCCTTTCGGAGGTTGGTTGAAAAGAATCATACCACTCCCTCGGTGTAGTAACAACCCAAGAAAAATAAATTTTTCATGCAACTGTAGTTATGAAACGTGTTAAAAAACTATTATAAAAACTGAGATAAAAACTGAGATAAAGAATTATTTTAGTAATTAAAAAAATGTCTTTTTTAAAAATCGCTGATCCTGCAAAAAGGAACTTAATTGTAAAAGAGTATCTTGAAACAAAAAAGAAGATTCGGGATAATCTACTAGCAGAGAGAACAGGTGAACTACGACTTCAAGCCGATCTTTCAAAGTTTTTTAAACCTATAACGGAAACACAAAAAGCTACAACAAAGGAGATTACAGAAGAACTTAAACCTATTAAAGAGGGTATCGAATAGTTGCCGCAAGCTATTAATCTACCAGCTTTTCCAACAATAGAAGCTTATTCCTCTGAAGAAAAAAAACCAACTATTGAGGAAAGGAAATTGCAGAAATATGAAGATACACATTTCATTGGACCAATTGCAAAGGAGTATCTAACAAAATTTGTTGGTAAAACTGATGTTGATAGAACATATGGGTTATATGATAAAAATGGTAAATTTTATATTGGTCGCAAATCAGCCGTAATTGATGAGGATGATATTGTTGTTGGTAAAGAGACATATATAGGAACACCTGATTTATGGGAGTTAATTGTTGCCAAAGAACCAAATGAAAACATTTATACAGATGAGGATATTGCGAATTATCAACATTTAATGATACAAACCAGCGCTCTTCATCGTGAAAACGATCCGGATAATTCACATCCTAAAAGTTATAGAGGGGAAAAATGGGTTAAATTACTTAGACCTATTTGGATGAATAGGTATAAGCATATGACAGGAAAGGGTATCGTTACCCCATGTGACCCTAACGCATTAATAAAAAGACTAGACCTGTTGTTGGCCAGTAAAGAAGCAGGCAACACAGGTGTAAGAAACGAGTTAGTGAGCATTTGTGATGAATTAAAAAGACAAGGTGTTTTAAATTCACATGCTTATAAAAATTTAATGTCTATACTATAAAAATGATTATCAATAAAAAACACGGATTTAAAAGAAGGTATTCATACGGTGGTTCCGGAATCTTTGATAGTATTGCTAACTTTTTAGCGAGGCTTTTTACAAGTAGCGCAGCTAAACAAATTGCATCTTCTGCCCTTGATGTGCGAAAAAGTGTAGCTAAGGAAGGTGCAAAGAAAGCTTTAGAGGTTGGAAAGAGTGCAGCTGTAGATGTAGGAAAAAAATTAGTTACAAAAGCTTTGACACCAAAATCAAAGAAAATTTTACAAAAATATAACGCAACACCGAAACCCGCTGATACCCCTACAACACAAAACATTAATACATTAATAGATGGAAGCGCAATCGCTATTCAAGACTTAGTTAAAAGATTAAACAGTGGGGCTGGTATTAAAGTAGTATGAAGAAAAAAATAAGTTAAGAAAATTATAATCATTATATAAAAAAGAGAATGTCTATATTAAAATTTAATCGTGCAGTTTATAAAAAATACAATACTAGTTCTATTACTATAGTAGGTGCATCTTTAAACCTAAAAGATTGTGAAATCCTCGAAATTAATAACACGAAATATGGTTATAAAAAAGCTGTTGTGAAGTTATCTCCTGAAGAAGTAATCAAGATGAAAGAGATTGAGGAAAAGGTGAATGAACGTTTACAAGAGTGGAATATACCCCAAATAACACTTGTATACGGTAATAGAGTTTATCCTAAAACTAAAATAGATACCGCAAAAAGCATTGAACTTAAAGGTGTGTTTGTTAATGATGAAAATAAGTCTTTTCCCCAGCTTTGGTTAGAAATTTAAGTAAAAGTAACACAATTATAATTTTTATTTATTTATTTAAAATTATAATTGTAATTATAAAAGTGGACATTTTAAGAATTACCGACCCAATTTTAAAAGATGATAGTATTGATGAGTATGAGCACCATGAGTATGAACCAATCACAGGTGCAAATCTCAACAGCTCAGGAGGAGATATTAGAATTAGCATTGAAACCCAAGATATTTTTACACATCCTAGTGAGAGCTATTTACTTATTGAAGGACAATTAGTAAAGAATGTTGATGGTAATGCTTATGATATAGCTGCAGACAACATTAATATTGCTTTAACAAATAACGCCTTGATGTACCTGTTTAAAATTATTAGGTATCAACTTTCAGGTATGGATATTGAATCCATAACAAATCCTGGCCAGGCTACTACAATGCTTGGGTTGTTAAAATATCCGGATGATTTTTCTAAATCACAGGGGTTAAACCAATTATGGTATAAGGATACAACAGTCAATGCAGACGATCAAAATAGAGGATGGGAAATAAGAAGACAATACATCATTCATAATACAATTAATCCAGTAGGTTCATTTAGTTTTAGAGTTCCTTTAAAGCATATATTTGGTTTTTGTGAGGACTATAATAAAATATTGTATGGAATGAAGCAAACTCTCACCTTAACAAGAAATAATGATAATGATGCAATCTTTCGAATCAACGCTGCTCCTGAAGGTAGAATTAGATTAGATAAGATATCATGGTTTATGCCACATGTGCTACCTGCTGATAAAGAGAAGATGGAACTTTATAAAATTATCGAGAAAAAAGAAAAAATACCAGTTGGATATAGAATGCTACAGTGTGACTCTATCGCAGTTCCTCAGACAACATCATTTACCTGGAGACTTTCTGTTAAATCAACTCCTGAGGTGCCACGTTTTATCGTTGTCGGCTTTCAAACTAATAAAAGTAATAACCAAAGACAAAATGCATCTATATTTAACAATGTAGGCGTTAAAAATATTTATGTTATGTTAAATCTACTCGATACCCTGCGGTTGACTACAATCTTTCATTTGCTAGTCAGCAATTTAGTAGAGCGTATGGTGATGCTGCGTTATTTAGATCTAAGTTTTATAACATGAATGAGTTGGTGTCAAACCCTAACATTTCTCCCTCAGATTATAGAACCCTATATCCTTTGTTTTTGTTTGACGTTTCTAAACAGAGTGAAAGATTAAAATATTCTGTTACTGATATTCAAATTAAGGCAAATTTTAACGAAAATGTGAATGCGAACACTGAGGCATATGCTGTTATTATTAGTGATAGGTTAATTGACTTCCAGTCTGATGGAAATAAAATGAGTGTAGTGTATTAAGATATTTTTTCTTATATATAAAAATGATAAAGATTACAGATTTAAAAAAAATTCTTAAAGAAAATAATATAAATTTCTGCTCATACTGGGATAAAAAGCGGTTAGTTGAGTTGGCGAAAGAACATGGATTGTTACCAGAGGAGGAGTCACCTAAAAAAGAAAGAAGTAAAGACCCTAGGTTTGATAGATTAAAAACTATTATGCACAATCCTAAAAAAGTTAGTTTAGAGGATGTTGAAACTGGTGAAATAAAAATCTTTCCATCAATTTATAAGGCAGGTAAATTTATAGATCGCTGCCCACAAACGATTGAGAACTGGAATGGGAGAACTTGGAATAATAAATATAAGATTAACATTCAATAATTTCATTATGACATTGTCATTGTCATAATAAAATTTTTTGAAACAAAAAAAAATTGCTTAAGAAATTATATTTGTTATATAAAAATGAGTTTATTTAATAGATTTACAAATGTAGCTAGACGAGCTGCGTCTAATGTTTACTCAGGAGCAAGACGACTAGCCTCGGCTGTCGTTCCGGAATCCATACAAAGAAGAATAACTGATTTTGGTAATTGGATAACTGGTAATGTGGAGTCGGCACAGATACCACAAGTGTTGGATGAAATTGTTGAACATGTTAGAGAAAATTACCCTCCAATACATAGGTTTGAGATTAGAGAGGGCCCATCTGCTTTAGGAAGGTTTGCAACACAATATGTAATAAATGGAATAGGCGGCTTAAGTCCGCATGAGTTTTTGGAAGGTTCACGTGATGGTATGACTAATATTTTAAGAAATACCCGTGAAAGGAAAGTTAGGTTAATTTTTAAATGTATCATGAGAAGAACAACTGATAATGAATTAAGAAACGTACCTTTTTATTCAGGTGACCATTTAACTAATTTAGAGGGAACCGATGAACATGAACTTTATACAACTATGATTGAAAGAATTTTAGAAAATATAGCAAAATTTCAAATGGATGGTAGCGATTGGGTAGTTCATAATATATTAACGTTGGAATTACACACAGTTGCTTATATTCCTTTAAGAGCTAGAGGTCACTTACCTTTGCCAAAATGGATTGTAAACAAAAGAGCAGTTATCAACATGAAAAATAAAGATAACAAATGCTTCTTATGGTGTGTTTTAAGAGCGTTAAACCCTAAGGAGCATAATGCAGAAAGAGTTGACAAGGCTTTACAAGCAAAGGAAAATAGTGTAAACATGGGGGGAATAGAGTATCCTGTTTCGTTTAAGGGTATCAAGGAGTTTGAAAAACAAAATTTAGAAATTAGTGTAAACGTTTATGGGTATACAAAAAATGAAAAAAAATTATCCTCTTAGGGCTACCAAAGATGAAAAAAGTAATCATATTGACCTTCTTTTTAATAAAGATGGAGGAAATATGCACTATGCCCTCATAAAAAACTTTAATGGTCTGATGAGAACCCAAGTAACTAACAATGGCGGTATAGAATATTGTAAACGTTGTTTAAATCATTTTGGTAGTAAAAAACTTTTAGAAAAGCATATGCAATACTGTAATGAGCATGAACCTATTACTTTAGAAATGCCAAAAAAGGTACCATGTTACATTTCGTAAACCATGCTAGAAAACTTCCGGTTCCCTTTGCTGTATACGCTGATTTCGAAAGTATTTTAAAACCTATAACCACATGCCAACCAAACCCAGAAGAAAGTTACACTATACAACGTCAAAAACACATACCTTGTAGCTTTTATTATATTATAAAATGTTTCGATGATAATGTATGTGCTCCTATAGAAAAAAACTATACCGGGAAAAAAGCAGAAGAAGTTTTTATAAACTGGTTAAAAAAGGATATAAAGGAAATTCATCAAAAATACTATCAAAACCCGATACCTATTAAAATGACAGAAAAGGAAAAAGCAGAACATGAAAAGGAAACACATTGCTGGATTTGTAATGAAGAATTTACTCGTAATAATTACAAAGTAAGAGATCATTGCCATTTTACAGGTAAATATAGAGGCGCCGCACACAATAAATGTAACCTAAGGGCTAAAAACCCAACTTTACACCTGTGTACTTTCATAATCTCAGCGGATATGATGCTCATCTTTTTATTAAATATCTTGGTAAAACTAGTGGAAAGATTGATTGTATTCCAAATAATGAAGAGAAATATATTAGTTTTAGTAAAGACATTTGGGTTGGGGAAAAAACATACCATAAAATTAGATTTCTTGATAGCTTTAAATTTATGTCTTCTAGTTTGGATAAACTTTCAAGTAACTTAGAGGAAAGTCAGTTTAAAATTTTATCAAGATTTTTTACAAGAGAACAGCTACCACTAGTTAGGAGAAAAGGAGTTTTTCCTTATGAGTATTTAGATTCTTTTGAGAAACTTGAAGAAGAGCAATTACCGTCTAAAAAAGCATTTTACTCTAGTTTAAACAAAGAACATATTAGTGATGAAGACTATGCTCATGCGCAAAAGGTTTGGGAAACTTTTAATATGAAAACGTTGAAGGATTACTTAGAACTTTACAACAGAATAGATGTATTGCTTTTAGCTGATGTTTTTGAGAACTTTAGAGGTGTTTGCTGTGAAAACTATGACTTAGATCCTAGTTGGTATTTTACTGCTCCGGGTTTGGCATGGGATGCAGTATTAGAAATAACAAAAGTAAACCTAGAACTTTTATCAGATCCCGACATGCTTTTGATGGTAGAAATGGGTATCAGAGGTGGTGTTAGCATGTGTACCAAAAGAAACTCGGTAGCAAATAATAAGTATATGGGGGAAAAGTATGATTTTAGTAAACCTTCGAAATATTTATTATATATAGACGCAAACAGCCTTTACCCTTGGGCAATGAGCCGCCCTCTTCCTACTCATAACTTTGAATGGATAAATGAAGAAGAATTAGAAAAATGGGAAAAAATTCCATGCATATTAGAAGTAGATTTAAAATACCCTAAAGAATTACACGATTTACACACTGACTTTCCTTTAGCACCAGAACGTTTAAAGATAAAAAAGGTAGAAAAACTTATTCCAAACTTAGGTGAAAAGAAAAATTATGTTTTACATTATGAGGTTTTAAAAACATGCCTTGATTTAGGTTTAAAGCTTGTAAAAATACATCGTGGAATTAAGTTTGAGGAAAGTGCGTGGCTTAAGGAATATATTGATACATACATTAAACTAAGAACAGTGGCTAAAAATAGTTTCGAAAAAGAGTTTTTTAAGTTGATGAATAACTCTGTTTTTGGTAAGACCATGGAAAACTTGAGAAATAGAGTAGATATACATATAGTTAGGAATGATGATAAAGCAAAAAAGCTTGCAGCAAAACCAAACTATAGGCATACAACAATATTTAGTGAAAACCTTGTAGCTATGCATATGAAGAAGACTAATATAAAATACAACAAACCTGTTTATTCAGGAATGAGTATTTTAGATATTAGTAAAACACATATGCACAAAACTTACTACAATTACTTTAAAGCGAAGTATGGTGAAAAGGTTAGATTGTGTTATACTGATACGGATAGTTTTATTCTTGAGATAGAAACTGATGATTTGTATAAGGATATAGAAAAAGATGTACCTGAAATGTTTGATACAAGTAATTATCCTAAAAATCATTTCTTAAAAAATAATTGTAACGCAAGAGTAGTTGGAAAGTTTAAAGACGAGTTAGGTGGTGAGACTATGGCTGAGTTTGTTGGTTTAGGAGCAAAAATGTATGCTTATAAAACTTTAGATGGTAAGGAAGATAAAAGATGTAAAGGTGTTAAAAAAGCGGTTATCAAGAAAGAGATAAATTTTGATAATTACAAAGAGTGTTTGCTTACAGAAAAGGATCAGTATAGAAAGATGACTGTTTTAAGAAGTAGGGGCCATAATATGTATACTGAAGAGTTAAACAAAAAAGCGTTAGGATCAAGTGATGATAAAAGGTTTGTTTTGGAAAACAAGATTGACACACTAGCATGGGGGCATTATAAAATATAACTTTAAGAAATGAATTTATGAAAATGTTAAGTTGTAATATATAACTTATCATTGTAAGTTATATATCTGTAATGTTGGCAGCTAATAGATTTGCTATTTTCTTTCTTACACTAAGAAAATTACCTCCTCCTTTTATCATTCTTCTATTTTTTAAATGTTCTAAAGAATTATTGTCAACAAATGTTAAAAGTTGCTCTACAAGTTTAAATATTATTTCATTTCTTGTATTCCCCTTCCTTTCTAACCTTATCCCATTTCGTTTTTTAACTTTTACAACTATATCTTTCTTAGAATTCTTAGAAAAAATATATAAATTATCCCAAAATGCTATATTAGTTGTTGAATCTTGTCTGAGTCTTAGGTCTATACTATCTAAAATATAATTTACATAATTACCTAGGAGTACAGCAAATTTAGCTAAATATAGTTTTTGGGATTCTTTTGGAAAATCTAAAATTAAATTTTTGAATTTATCTTTTGCTGTTTCAACATTTGTTAAATTTTCTCTCATGTTTTCTATTGACTTTAGTAAGCCTTCATCGTTTAAATTTATCTCTTCGAGAAACTCTTTTAATGGTTCCATGTTTGTACTTTGACAAATTTGTTTATGTAAAAATAGAAAAATTTCAAAAAAATTTTTGGACTGACATATGTGATTGATCGAAAAAAATTTGAAAAAAAATTTTATTTAAAAAAAATTTTCAAAAATAAAAATTAAATTTTTTTTAAAGTTTAAGTTAGCCTTGGATTCGTGTTTAACTAGTTAGTCGGTTAGTCTGGTTAACTAGTTAGTCGATTAGAAATTTATGGGGGTGGGAATGTTGAGGTGAGGGTTAGTCGGTGCGTTTGATCATTCGGGTTTTTCGGGTGAAACGGGGAGGGTTAGTCGGGTTTTTCGGGTGAAACGGGGTGAAACGGGGAGGGTTAGTCGGTGCGTTGTGAACGGGGAGGGTTAGTCGGCGCGTTGTGAGCGGAATCGGGTATACACATAACTACTAATATCTTCTCTCTATACTGAAAAAAGAATGTAAATACTGTTCTATGCCATATTCCTATCTTCTGTCAGATTTGCCGTTTATTTTTATAAGACAAGTGGTCATTTGCCTCCACAAAGAGGCACAAAAACTTCTCCTTCACAGATCTATGTTTTGCTGTTTCTTTAAAACACAACAGCCAAAAGAAGCCCTTACCGGTCATAAACCATGCTTTATCATCAAATAGTTCCTAAAGAAATAGAGGATATTTGTTTTTTCGGTGAAAGATCGAAATTTGTTTCATTTCGTGAACATCATCGGTAATATTTTCACGAGTGGCATCCACTTGTGAAAATATTACCTATGATGTTCAAGAGTTCAAGGAAAAAAATCGATCTTTCACCGAAAAAAAATCTATTTATTTCGCGCTTGTAACCCTTTTTTGTTGAGACTTTCGCCAAAGCCCAGCAGTTGTTTTTGATAATTACCTGCGGCGTACCTTCTCTCAACATAATAAGAAAGCATTAAAATATTAAGTGATTCGCGAGAAACGTAGGGTAAATGAATGTAAATTACGTCATATTTCCGTCTTCTTGAATGGTAGGCACAGTTAACCTAGATAACCAGTAAGCGGGAACTACTGTTTCCGCCTTCAATAAAAGATTTAGAAAATATTAAATCGGTATTTTTCACTAGTGTTAAGCATGTCATACCATAATCCACCATTATTTCTCGATAAACTACCGAAAAGCATGAAATAAATATCAGGAGAACCCAGAATCTCATACGTGTATTATGATTTCAGCATCACGAGGACAGTTCAGACACATCTTTTCATATTAAAACAGAGAAGCAGAAGTTCTTGATATCGATTAACAGAAAAGAAAAAGAAGAAAAAAGAGAAAACGTGAAAATAAAAAATAATTGAACATGGGTAAAATTGTTCTGATATTATGATAATTATGGATTATATTGTAGGAACATTGCATGCACAACAGCCGTCCACCAGTACGTTCCACAAGATGTTCCTGGAGTGTTTCTGCTTGTGGATAACTTGGGTACGTAGGCCTACTTCTTTGGCTCCTTATTCACCAACCATCCACAATATGTATTCTTAGCCTTATTCTAAATCTATAGAAATACCTAATTTGTTAAAAAAAAAAAAAAAAAAATTGGTTGCCAGCTTAGCCAGTACTCTTAAATTTATAAAATTCTTGGGAAATGGAGTAAAAGCTTCAGAAATGATCCGGAAAGAGGCTTGAGACGCCTTACATTTGATGCAGTACTTCTACCGGAAGTCTCCTGCTCTTTTCGTTGTTTTTAATGAACACGAACATAAAGAAATAGAGTAAGCTGATAAAAAGATGAATATTTTAGTTTTAGCAAGTTACCGTTTCATCATTTTTCAGTGCATGTAGATACGGATGAAGAAGGGCTGGGCATGCGAGTAAGAAACAAGAGCACCGCATGCGGGTACCAACGCTAGACTGCAAATGCCAGAATTTCAGTGAAAACTTTAAGTTGAAAAGGAGTATAAATATCAAAAATACTTTGATTGTTACCAACCCCTGTTGTATGTTTTCCCCTTTTGATAGTTAATAAATAGTCCAAGTTTGAAATAAATATCTTCAGTAAAAACAGAGATATTACAAAACGTCAAAGTTTTTTTGAAAATCCTACGTCAAAAAGGGGCATAACTATGTCAAAATATTTTAATGATTACCTGTCCCTGTTGTATGAGTTCCCCTTTTGATAGCTGACAGCTTGTCCAAATTTGAAGTAAATGTCTTCAGCAATAACAGAGATATTACAAAATGTCAAAGTTTTTGCACAGCGACGCAGACAACGACGCAGACGACACAAAGACTTTGACAATAACTCGTCGTTTTTTTCGAAAACAGCCGAGCTAAAATTATATGGCCTGCAACACGCGAAAAGGGGTATTCGGACATTTGCGTAAAGTGTCGTCCCGGATCAGCCTGCACAGTCCGCGCAGGCTAATCCGTGACGACACTTTCCGTTTTTATGTAATTTTCCTTTTTGCACTAGTCTACTGTAGCACAAAATCTAATGTAGTCATAAAGTGCCGTCTCGGATTAGCCTGAGCAGATTGCTCAGGCTGATCCAAGACGACAATTTACGCCAATGACTGAATGCCCTTTTTCGCGTGTTGCATGCCAATTATCATATCAAAAGAAAATATATTTTCTTGAAACTTATTACGATTCGGTTCATTGTACGATTGCACCTGCGTTTAAATCTTAATGATCACCTGCAGCATCATAGTGTAATATAACGATTACCTTTAGTTGTATCGCGGCGACCAGTGCACCTAAACATGCTTTCCTGGAGTTTCTCTTTACCAGAACTCTGGACAGTCTTATTCCAAAGCCACTGACTGCTTTCCCACATACCCATAATCGAAAAACGATCGGCAACTGAGGAGGAATCCGTTTAAAATATTGTTTGTTGCTGGCTGAGCTACTGGACTGGACATGGAAAGAAAGAATCGACTTGTCTTTGTATTGCAGGTGATGTCATAACTGGAGACAGCATTGTCGTTGAAACTGACTACGAAACATTTGCGATTAAATGGGGCTGCACCGAAAGAGTCTTGCACGGTATCTGTGAAGATCCCTATATCGTAATAAAAACTAGGCTGGCTATTCCCTCTCCTAAAACGTGGCGAACCATTGAATATATCATGATGAATTTCTTCGGATTAGATCTTGGAGATTTAACCTTGTACAAGCAGGACAATCGTAAGTATTTGTTTTTCTTCTAGCTTATCTAATAAATTATTGATCATTAGCTCTTAAAACGATTCCGAGTTTTAAAGAATGAAGGCGTTTGCAAAATGTGGGAAATGGAGAAAATGTTAGAATCCAGCATTTCTCCCTTTCCACTATTTTTCTCCTAACTCGTGACCACCACCTTGTTTACTCGTAGCCACAAACTTATTATCTCATGGCCGCAACCATTTATCTCGAGAGCATGAATTACCTTTCTTATGGCTAAGACTCAATATCTCGTGGCTACAACCTAACTATCTCGAGGCTGACACTCAAAATCTAGTGGCTATGACTCATTATCTTGTGGCCGTAAATTAACTATTTCGTGACCAAGACTCTCTGTCCCGTGGCCATAACTTAACTTTGACGTGGCTATGCCTCATTTTCTATAAGCAAAGAGCTATTATCTCGTAGCTAAGACTCTTAAGTTTTCTACAAAATACTCCTAATTTCGTGGTTTACACTCATAATCTCACGTCTCAGACTCATTATCTCGTAGCTAAGACACATTTTTCTCCGCCACGGACTAATTATCCTGTTGTAAAGATTCATGACTTTGTGGCTTAGACTCACTATCTCGTGGCAAACACTCACTATATCATACTGACTGTTTTTTTTTGTGACTATAACTTATTATTGCAGGACCACGAGCTAATCATCTTGTTGTATAGACTAAGAATCTCGTGCTTAAGAGTATCTATCTCATGGCCATAGCTCATTATCTCGAGGCCTAGACCTAATCATTGTGTTGTAAAGACTCCTTAGCTCCTGACTAAAACTCATTAACTCCAGACTAAGACTCATAATCTCGTGGCTAAGACTTATTCTCTTTGTGATAAGACTTAACCATCTCTTGGCAAAGACCCGTTCGCCAGATAGGCATGTCCCATTTTGTTTTTATATACATTTGTTCTAATTTCAGCATGCTTTGTTGGCGGTGTACCCAACATTGTATTGTCCAAGTTTGGCCTCGGAGAAAAAATGCTGAAATAAAACAAAAGGTGACATGCTCTGCGAAAAGGGGATAAATGCATATGTAAAAAAATAGTGTCGACTCAAGTCAGCCTGCTTAGTTCGCGCAGGGCTGTCCTGCGTCGAAACCTTTTTGCTTTTGGTAATTTCTTTCCACATGTCAAAGGACCAGGCTACTCCGTGATTCAGTCGGTTGATAGACAAAATGGATTTTATGCATCTAAAATTATATAATGACTTGCATGGTATAATGCATCACGGAGACTCGTTAAGCCCCAGTTTTACCAGAGCATGACCATATTCTATATACTCGTTCTCATTTCAGCATGCTTTGTCGGCAGTGTACCCAATATAGTCCCGCCCAAGTTTGGCCTAGGAGGAAAACTGTTGAAATAAAAAAAAAAAAAATGAAGGATACTACTTGTCGTTCTGCTGAAATAAAAATAAACGTTACAACATATCGGTTTATAGACTCATGCTCATGTCATCTTTATTTTGTCTGTGGTTGTTGTTCTTTCTATCGTGGTTTATCGTTCAATAAACCACGGTTGTGAGTTATGAGGCACAATAAATAATCCACTAGGGAGATAGCCCGAGTGGTTTATTCATTGTGCCTCATAACTCAAAATGTGGTTTATTGAACGTTAAACCACGATAGAAAGAATATTATTTCTATTCTTACATGATCAACTCTTACTGAAAGGAAAACAAATTCATACTTAGAGTAAAAATGCGGATGCAGATTACATTCCATTGAATAACTTACTTATTTTATACAGAATGACGTCACCCTATATAAAATGACGTAGATTTTACCACGCTTTCGTTGCACTGTGTATATAAGATAGGTAAAGTTAGCTACCAGTAGCCAGCTACTAGTAGCCAGCTACTTGTTCAGTTAAAGTTAGCTACTAGTAGCCAGCTACTTGTTCAGGTAAAGTTAGCTTCTAGTAGCCAGCTACTAGTAGCCAGCTACTTGAGCTGGTAAAATTGGTTATTTATAGCCAGCTACTGGTAGCCACCTTCTAGTAAGCAGCCACTTGTAAAGGAAAATCTGGCAATTCGTACCCAGCGACCAATGTATAGGTAATTAAAATGGAGGTTTTTATTAGTTTCCTAAAGGTACAAGTAGCTGGCGAACCAAATGTCGACGCCTTAAACGAAATGTTTTTCTTCCATCCAGAATACTATATAAATGCATCAGAAAAATCAAAATCAAACAATTTCCTGTATTAAAGGGTCAAGCTGCGAGATCTGTCAATAGGAATTTTGTTTTCACATTTGTTTTTGATTAGGGATTCAAAATGTACAAGTAGCTGACGAGATTAAGACAGACATTTCAAAATATTTCAAAGAATTACATTCGATCTACTACGGAGAAATTGAAAATATCATTTTCAATTCATTTTTAATTATTAAAGGGGCCAGCTACTCGTCATGAAAATTGGGACATTTTTCAGTTTCACTTAGAAAGGAATTCAAAGGTACAAGTAGCTGACGAGTCTAAGAGTTGTTTTTGTAATTAAGTGCTTGTTTTGTATGAAGTAGACTATAAATGCGTCAGAAATCTCAAAATTGAAGCATTTCCAGTTATTAAAGGGGCCAGCTGCTTGATCTGAAAACGGGACAATTTTGTACTTTTGCGAAATGATGATTTAAAATGTACAAGTAGCTAGCTAGATATAGAGAGGTTTTTTCAAAATATTTCAACGAATCATATTGGGGATATTTAGGGGAAATTAAAGGTATCAAAATCAATCCATTCTTATCATTTAAAAGGCCAGGTACTCGTCATGAAAATGCGGATATGTTTCAATTTTACTTAGAGTGAAATCAAAAGGTACAAGTAGCTGGCGAGCCTAAGAGTGATTTTTGAAATTAAATGCTTGTTTTAAATGACAGATTCTATGAATGTATAAGAAAACTCAAAATTGAATCATTTCCGGTTATTAAAGGGGCCAGCTACTTGATTTGAAAACTGGACAACTTTGCTGTTTTTCGAAGTAATGATTTCAAAGTACCACTAGCTAGCGAGTTTAAAAGAGAATTTTCAAAATATTTCAACCAAGCTTTTTGTGGACACTTATTGGAAATTAAAGATATCAAAATCAATCCATTCTAATCCATTTAAGGGGCCAGCTACTCGTCATGAAAATGCGGAAATTTTTCAATTTTACTTAGAGTGAATTCAAAAGGCACAGGTAGCTGGCGAGCATAAGAGCGATTTTTTACATTGAATGCTCGTATTGAATAAAAGAGAGTATAAATACACGAGAAAACTCGGAATTGAAGCATTTCCGGTTATGAAAGGGGCCAGCTACTTGATCTGAAAATGGGACAACTTTGCACTTTTGCGAAATCATGATTTAAAATGTACAAGTAGCTGGCTATATATAGAGAGATTTTTCAAAATATTTCAACAAATGATATTGAGGATACGTAGGAGAAATTAAAGATATCAAAATCAATCCATTCTTATTCATTAAAGGGGCCAGCTACTCGTCATAAAAAAATGCGGATTTTTTCAATTTTACTTAGTGTGAATTCAAAAGGTACAAGTAGCTGGCGAGCCTAAGAGCGATTTTTTACATTGAATGCTCGTATTGAATAAAAGAGGGTATAAATGCACGAGAAAACTCGAAATTGAAATATTTCCAGTTAATAAAGGAGCCAGCTACTTGATCTGAAAATCGGACAACTTTGCACTTGTTCAAAATCATGATCTAAAATGTACAAGTAGCTGGCTATATTAGAGAGATTTTTCAAAATATTTCAACAAATGATATTGAGGATACGTAGGAGAAATTAAAAATATCAAAATCAGTCAATTCTTATCCATTTTAGGGGCCAGCTACTCGTCATGAAAATGCGGATATTTTTCATTTTTTTTTTTTTTTCGAGTGAATTCAAAAGGCACAGGTAGCTGGCGAGCCTAAGAGCGATTTTTTACATTGAATGCTCGTATTGAATAAAAGAGAGTATAAATACATGAGAAAACTCGGAATTGAAGCATTTCCGGTTATGAAAGGGGCCAGCTACTTGATCTGAAAATGGGACAACTTTGCACTTTTGCAAAATCATGATCTAAAATGTACAAGTAGCTGGCTATATGTAGAGATATTTTTCAAAATATTTCAACAAATGATATTGAGGATACGTAGGAGAAATTAAAAATATCAAAATCAATCAATTCTTATCCATTTTAGGGGCCAGCTACTCGTCATGAAAATGAGGATATTTTTCAACTTGATTCAGAGTGAAATCAAAAGGTACAAGTAGCTGGCGAGCCTAAGACCGAATTTTGAAATTAAATGCTTGTTTTAAATAACAGGTACTATGAATATATGAGAATTATCAAAATTGAATTAGTTCCGGTTATTTAAGGGGCCAGCTACTTGATTTGAAAACTGGACAACTTTGCTGTTTTTCGAAGTAATGATTTCAAATGTACAAGTAGCTAGCGAGTTTAAAAGAGATTTTTCAAAATATTTCAACAAATCATTTTCAGGACACTTAGGAGAAATTAAAAACATCAAAATCAATCCATTTTTATCCATTTAAGGGGCCAGCTACTTGTCATGAAAACGTTGATATATTTCAATTTTACTTATAGTGAAATCAAAAGGCACAGGTAGATGGCGAGCCTAAGAGCGGTTTTTGAAATTGATGCTCGAACTGAACAAAATGCACGAGAAAACTCAAAATTACTTCAAGTGAAACCAAAAGGTACAAGTAGCTGGCGAGTCTAAGAGCGATTTTTGAAACTGAATGATTGTTTTGAATAAAAGAGAGTAAAAATACACGAGAAAACTCAAAATTAAAGCATTTCCAGCTATTAAAGGGGGCAGCTACTGATTTGAAAGTGGGAAAACTTTCCATTTTTGCGAAATAATGATTTAAAATGTTCAAGTAGCTTGCGAGATTTAGAGAGATTTTTCAAAATATTTCAACGAATCATATTGAGGATACTTAGGAGAAATTAAAGATATCAAAATCAATCAGTTCTCATTCATTAAAGGGGCCAGCTACAAGATATTGATTGAAAAATTACAAGAACTTTAAGAAAAACCGAACTTTAATGTTACCTTAGTCTTTGAGTACTTTTGCAACTTTGATTTAAGTACCACCTTCATTTAAACTGCAAAAACCTAACTTAAACTTTCTGTTAGGCAAAATCTGATTAGCCTGGCATTTTCTACAGACTCGGAACTAAAGTATGATACCAAATTTGTTGGTCTTCAGTAAAACATGCGACGAGAAATAAAAGAAAATTAAGTGCACACTTATTTATGGAACTGAGTATATTTCAACAAATCATATTGAAGATATGTAGGAGATATTAAAGATATCAAAATCAATCCATTCTTTTTCATTAAAGGGGCCAGCTACTCGTCATAAAAAATGCGGATTTTTTCAATTTTACTTAGTATGAATTCAAAAGGTACAAGTAGCTGGCAAGCCTAAGAGCGATTTTTGAAATTGATTGCTCGTATTGAATAAAAGAGGGTATAAATGCACGAGAAAACTCGAAATTGAAATATTTCCAGTTATTAAAGGAGCCAGCTACTTGATCTGAAAATCGGACAACTTTGCACATGTTCCAAATCATGTTAAAATGTACAAGTAGCTAACTAGATTTAGAGAGATATTTCAAAATATTTCAACGAATCATATTGAGGATATTTAGCGGAAATTAAAGATATCAAAATCAATCCATTCTCATCATTTTAAGGGGCCAACTACTCGTCATGAAAATGCGGATATTGTTCAAGCCTAAGAGCGATTTTTTAAATTAAATGCTTGTTTTGAATAAAAAAGATTAGAAAGGCGCCAGAAAACTCAAAATTAAAGTATTTCCGGTTATTAAAGGGACCAGCTACTTCATCTGCAAACGGGACAATTTAGCACTTTTGCGAAATAATGATTCAAAATGTACAAGTATCTGGCGATATTAACTCCTTACCAAACAACAAAAATGTAGATTGTCCAAATTCAAAGCATTTGCAGACGACAATTTAAATCTGGCTCAAATGGTGCAAAATTTCTTTGATTAGGTAGAAAACATTATGGGAATAGGAGAAAATGCTGGTTACCAGCATTTTCTCCTTTTTTCCACTATGTTTTCAAAAGGCTTCTTTCCCAGGGTCGTGAAATGTCGGCATTGCGTGGTAAAGGGTTAAGAGATATATTTTAAAAGCTTTTAGCGAATGATGGGCAATGACAAAATAGTAGACAGGAGATAATGATATTAGTTTTTTTTTTTTACATTTTTTTTAAACGTCTTTCATCTACCTAAAGTTGGCACCTCAACCGATTGCGTTTTTTTGCTATTCCAACTCAAACACAACTACCCTTGAAAAATCACACTGAAAAAAAGGCCCTTACTGGTGTAGACCATGTTCCTTTACGTGGGCACGGACGCAGAATAGTTCCCCATGAAATAACAAACTTGCACTCAGTTTCCACAGGAATCATCAAATTCACAACAGAAACACATTTTAGACATGTCCTTTCATTTTCTCTGATAAAACAATGCAGAAGAAGTGCTTGCCGTCAAATTTTCAAATGGGACTGCTTTTGACTACTACGACCTGGAAGGAGTTCGCAGTGGTGTCACTCTATAAATGACAGTAGTTGGTCAAACACAGAAGGGTTCCACAATAGCGTAAGCCGGTGTCAAATCATCATTCGACCCCCGTATGAAAGGTTGGCAATTTATATAAAAAATCGCTCATTGGCCCGCTAGCTACTTGTACCTTTTGATTTCACTTGAAGTTAAATTGAAAAATATCCGCATTTTCATGACAAGTAGCTGCCCTCTTTAATGAATAAGAATGGATTGATTTTGATATCTTTAATTTCTCCTAAGTATCTTCAATATGATTTGTTGAAAGATTTTGAAAAATCTCTCTAAGTCTAGCCAGCTACTTGTACATTTTAAATCATCGTTTTGCAAAAGTGCAAAATTGTCCCGTTTTCAAATCAAGAAGCTACCCCTTAAATAACCGGAAATGCTTCAATTTTGAGTTTTCTAACGCCTTTATAGTCTACTCTATTTAAAACAAGCATTTAATTTCAAAAACCCCTCTTACGCTCGCCAGGTACTTATACCTTTTGATTTCACTCTAAGTAAAATTGAAAGATATCCGCATTTTCATGACGTGTAGCTGGACCCCTAAACGAATAACAATGGATTGGTTTTAATATCTTTAATTTCTCCTAAGTATCCTCAGTATGATAAATTAATTTAAAATATATCTCTCTAAATTTAGCCGGCTACTTGTACGTTTTTAATCATTATTTCGCAAAAATGAACAGGTGTCTCATTTTTAGATCAAGTAGCTGGCCCCTTTAATAACCGAAATGTTTTAAGTTAGAGTTTTCTCGTGCATTTATACTCATCTTTATTCCAAACCAGCATTCAATGTCAAAAATCGCTCTTAGGATCGCCAGCTAGTTGTACCTTTTGATTTCACTCTAAGTAAAATTGAAACATATCCGCATTTTCATGAAGAGTAGCTGGACCCTTTAATGAATAAGAGTGGATTTGTTTTAATATCTTTAATTTCTCCTAAGCATCCTCAATATGATTCGTTAAATGTTTAAAATATATCTCTCTATATTTAGCCAGCTACTTGTACCTTTTTTAATCATTATTTCGCAAAAGTGGAAAGGTGTCCCATTTTCAGATCAAGTAGCTGGCCCCTTTAATAACCGGAAATGTTTCAATTTAGAGTTTTCTCATCACTTTATAGCCTCTTTTATTCAAAACAAGCATTCAATGTCAAAAATCGCTCTTAGGCTTGCTAGCTACTTCTACCTTTTGATTTCACTCTAAGTAAAATTGAGAAATATCCACATTTTCATGACGAGTAGCTGGCCTCTAAAATGGATAAGAATGGATTGATTTTGATATTTTTAATTTCTCCTAAATGTCCCCAAAAGGATTGGTTGAAATATTTCAAAAAATCTTATTTAATCTCGCTAGCTACTTGTATATTTGAAATCATTACTTCGAATAACAGCAAAGTTGTACAGTTTTCAATCAAGTAGCTGGACCCTTTAATAAACGGAAATGATTCAATTTCGAGTTTTCTTATTCTTTCATAGTATCTGTTATTCAAAACAAGCATTTAATTTCAAAATTCGGTCTTAGGCTCGCCAGTTACTTGTACCTTTTGATTTCACTCTAAGTAAAACTGAAAAATATTCGCATTTTCCTGACGAGTAGCTGGACCCTTTAAATGATAAGAATGGATTGATTTTAATACCTTTAATTTCCCCTTTATATTCTCAATATGATTTGTTGAAATATTTTGAAAAAATCTCTCTAAATCTAGCCAGCTACTTGTACATTTTAAATCATGATTTTGCACAAGTGCAAAGTTGTCCCATTTTCATATCAAGTAGCTGGCCCCTTTAATAACTGGAAATGCTTCAATTTTGAGATTTCTGACGCATTTACAGCCTACTTTATTCAAAACAAGCACTTAATTACAAAAACAACTCTTAGAGTCGCCAGTTACTTGTACCTTTGAATTCCTTTCTAAGTGAAATTGAAAAATGTCCCAATTTTCATGACGAGTAGCTGGCCCCTTTAATAATTAAAAATGAATTGAAAATGATATTTTCAATTTCTCCGTAGTAGATCGAATGTGATTCTTTGAAATATTTTGAAATGTCTGTCTTAATCTCGTCAGCTACTTGTACATTTTGAATCCCTAATTAAAAGCCAGATTTTCCTTTACAAGTGACTGCTTACTAGAAGGTGGCTACCAGTAGCTGGCTATAAATAACCAATTTTACCAGCTAAAGTAGCTGGCTACTAGTAGCTGGCTACTAGAAGCTAACTTTACCTGAACAAGTAGCTGGCTACTAGTAGCTGGCTACTAATAGCTAACTTTACCTGAACAAGTTGCTGGCTACTAGTAGCTGGCTACTTGTAGCTGGCTACTAGTAGTTAACTTTACCTATCTGTGTATATAGAGCCAAATTCACGTATCATGTTCGATTTTTTTTTTATTTAACTCATTACCTCATCATGCCAACTTTTACACCTTGAGCAATAAGGCTAATGAAAACATGGTGGGAAATGGTGAAAATACTGGTAAACAGGATTTTATCCTTTTACCAACAGTGCAACGTTATTTATCTTTTCGAAAACAGAAGCAATCCATTTCCATATACCTTTTCCTATTTGGTAGTTTTTTTTTTTTTTTTTTTAATTTTACTTCACTCATTGCCACACAATCCAGATTTTCAAAGATCCTAAGAAAAAAAGGATTACGACCCTTAACTCATCGGTAAATATCGTGCAACATCGACGTTGTCGTAAAGGCCATTTTACCAATCTCGGCAAGTTCCGTCTTTAAATATGAGAGTTAGGGGCCGTAGACTCACTAACTCATCAGTAATTATCGTGTGACATTGACGTTTTCGTAAAGGGTATTCCGCTAATCTCGGCAGCTTCCGTCTCTTAATATGAGAGTTAGGGGCCGTAGACCTTAAGAAAACATTCTGGAAAAAGGAGAAAATGCTGGTAAACATCATTCTCTCAAACAACATTCTCTCCCATTACCACAATGTTTCGTTCCCCTCTGAAAAGCAATTGTAGCCATATTCGTTATGCAGCCTACCAACCATTTTAACTTGATCAAGCCTAAACAAGAATTATCCTAAAAAAAGATAGTAGGCGTAAGAGATGCTGCAGTATGAGTATTGAGACTCATTTGTGGCTCAATATGAAGTGAAATACTGTATAAGTGCAATTTTTTGCGACGTGGAAATTTTTGCGATTTCGCGAATTTGAAAAATTCGCAAATTTTTCTGTTCGTGTATTTTACTACAAGTATACCAACAAATAACGAGTGTCTTGAATTCGCAAACATTTCTGTTCGCAAATTGTCTGTAATAGGTATTTCGCAAATTTTTTGACACGCGTATATATCCACGTATACAGTAATGAAAATAATCTCTTGCGAGCAAATGCCACTTTTTCCTCGCCGTTTTCATTTCTGTTGAAAAAGAGTAGATATATATTGGATTATTGGGTGACACTTATGAAAATACTAAATTTCCAAAACAGAACAAGAAAATGATCGTTCCCTATACGTTACCGTAGCTATTATATGGATCAAGACCCCATTGTATCGATTCGCGGTAGCAAAGCTTGTAAATAATGGTTTCATAAATGTACGAGCAAATATGGCAGCATGGACCCGCCAAATAAACATGTGTGCATTTTTTACCAATCGCAAATTACCATCTATTCATTCTTCATTAGTACCAAGAAGTAGGTCAAAAGCCAGTACATTCAGCTACGCCGAAAAGGTTGCCGTGTGGTTAAGAAGTTAAAAATGTCGTCTGATCTAATTTACTTAATAATATTAGATACATAATGTACTTGGACATCCATTAACACTTAACTACTCAACAAAACCTTAGACATGTCCAAATTGAAAGCATTTGCAGACGACAAATTAAATGTAGCTCAAATGATGGGATTTTGCTTTAAAGGGGTAGAAAACATAGTGGAAAAAGGAGAAAATGCTGGTCACCAACATTTTCTCCTTTTACCACAATGTTTTCAAAGGCATGGCTTGTCAGAGTCGTTTAAGCGAGAGATTGACTGGTAAAAGGTTAAAAGTATTTAAATGCATTATTTAATGTGCATTAAAGCATACGTCTTATGCTTACTTCAAAGAGCCCTAAAATGAATCACATGACCCATGCTTTGGCAAATAGAGATTTAATGAACCTCCGTGATGCATTATACCAGGTAAGTCATCACATAATTATGGATCTATAAAATCCAATTTGTCCAACAATCAACTGAATCACTGGGAAGAATGGTCCTTTGACAGACAGAAAATCAACAGAACGCAGAAGATTTCGACACAGATCAACCTGCACAGACTGCCCAGGCTGACCAGGGTTAATACCTTTACCTTTTGCAGATGCATTTAACCCCGCCCCCCCCGGTCAAATGTGTATTAGTGTATTAGCTAGGGAAAAAAGAAGACCCAAACATGACAAAGCTGAAGGTGTTCTGCGAGATTATTTCACAAAATTAGCGTACAGTGTATTTCCAAGATCAGACTGAACGTATTGTGCACTTTGATCTTGATCTACACCATCTGCAAACGACATTAAATTCTAAAATAACATAACATACTCAAACAACTGTTTGTAACGCTCCGAAAATTAACATTCAAATGCAATAAAAGTCATTTTTGACGCCTCAATCTTGATGGATGGGACTTGTGACTCTGTCTTAGTTTATTAATAATCATGAGATTGTCAATAAACCACGGCTCCATTTCACGAAAAGACTTAAGCCTTTTATTTTGCTCAAATCTGTTAGAGGACTCATTTTCCCACTTAAGTCGAGTTTGTTATTTTGGACATATTTCACTTCCATTAACAGCCTTAAAGCCTGTCTCACACAGAACACGGTTGGGCACACGGTTCCAATACGGTATACTCGGTTATACACGGGTTGACTGGTACGAGTATTGAGCTCCAACCGTGCCTGGGGATGAGTTGGTACGATTTAGACTCGAATGTAGCACGAGTATGTCCGAACAAAGCACGGATATACTCGGTCAAGCAAGGTTTGTCACGGTTTGAACACGATTTGCAAACGATTTTCATACGATTGTTGTACGGTTCCAAGTACGGTCTAGTACAGTCTGTTACGGCCTAGTACGATTAAACACGACTTTTACTCGATTAACTGGACATTTACAGGGTTTACATACGGTCCCACCGACTTTTGTTCGAGTTATGCTCGAATTATCACACATTCGTGTATGTTTTGATATTGACACGGTTGAGCTCACTCGTGGAGTGGACTTCATGTGCGGTTGTATATACGGTCTCGTACGGTCTCACACGGTCTCTCACGGTCTTGTACGATCGCTAATACGATCATACACGGACATGGCACCCGTGCCAGTTTTTTAAAAGTTTTAAAAATCATACACGGCTTTCACGGATACACTCGAATGGCCCGAGTGTAACTCGGATAAGGCCACGGTTGGTTCGGTTGTATGTACGGTTTACACGGGTGGCCAACCGTATAAGCCATGTGTTCTGTGTGAGACAGGCTTTAGGCCCGTCTTCTCTAGGAAACATTTGTTTGCAAACATCATCAAACATAATTTTTGCTGTTCTTTGCTAGTGTAGCCAAGTCAGCAAATATCAGCAAACACTGTTTGTAGATGTTAGGGCATGTTCATTTTTGTTTGCACTGTTTGCTGGTGTTTGGTGGTTTTTAGATACACAGACCAGTCAGAAGCTGTCTTTTTATATGATGGCTGCGTAATATGATCTTCAAACACAAACAAACACTGTATGCCGTTGTTAGTTGTAGTGTAGACACACTAAGGACAAACTTGAACAAACAAGTTTGGTGGTGTTTGCAAACAAATGTTTGCAAGTGTTTGCAAGTGTAGACCGACCTTAAATTAACGATCTCAAACCTGAGCTGTCACAACGTGTAAAATTATTGATTATGTCTGTAAACTGAGTTAAGTCCGTTTATTTTGCTGAGTTGAGTCTGAATCACTTAAGCCAGAAACTGAGTTCATATGCGGATTTAAAGATCAGATAATTTTTTTTTTTTTTCTGTGGAACCGGGCCCGGCACTGTCGTTAGCTGATTTAAAGATAAGATTTAGTTTTTTTTTTTTTTGTGGAACCGGACCCGGAACTGTCGTTAGATGATCTAAAGATAAGCTTTTTTTTTTATTCTTTGGAACCGGGCCCAGCACTGTCATCAACTGATTTAAAGATAGGATTAAGATTTTTTTTTTTGTGGAATCGAGTTCAGCACTGTCGTTAGCTGATTTAAAGATAGGATTTTTTTTTTTTTTTGTGGAACCGGTCCCAGCACTTTCCTTTGCGGATTTAAAGATAAGATAAAGTTTTTTACTATGGAATCGGGCCAAGCACCGTCGCTAGCGGATTTAAAGATAAGATTAAGTTCTTTATCTTTGGAATCGGGCCCAGCACTGTCATTTGCTGATTTATAGATAAGATTAAGATTTTTTTTTCTGTTAACAAGGCCCAGCACTGTTTTCTTAAAAAAGCTTTTTTTCTTAGGATCATCACAAAAGGGTTTCGATTGGTTAAAGGTTAAAATGTACAGAAAAGTGCACTAAAACAACTTACAAACCTCTACTTTATGAAATATGATTTCTCTGCACTCAACATTTGAAAGTCACACCATAAAGTCATCAAAGAATTATCTCTAAAACTATAAAATCTTTATTTCCATGAAATAAAGTCTTCAACCCTTTACTAGGTGACAAAATTTTAACCTTGTCCAAACTCACAGCATTTGCCAGTGGCAATTTCAATGTGAGTAGTAAAGGACGTTACCATACGGACACACTCCGGCCTGAGTGTGTCCGTATGGTAACGTCCCTGAGTGCCGTACATCACCCTCCCTGACAAAAATGTGTCCCTAGTTTGCCCTCCCGAAAGATTTTTTTTTTATTTTGTCCCTAGGCTCCCGTCCCTGAGCGGAATTTTTTGCAAAAGGGGGGGAGGGGAGTTTTTCCTATGCTCATGACCCTGAGAGGGATTTAGCATTCAAAGTGCAGGCCTTATGACTGACAGACTGGGTAAAAAATGGCCAGATCACTGAGTTGGACTTAGTTTTTTTCACCCTATGAATGATTTTTTTCTCTCTAAAAGGAATTTGTCCCTATATCACTGAGTTGGACTTAGACTTTTTTCTTATCTATGATTGATTTCTTCTCTCTAAATGTCTGAGCACTGAGTTGAACTTAGACTTTTTTTACCCTATGTATGATTTCTAAATGTCTGACCATTGAGTTGGACTTAGTCTTTTTTCACCTATGAATGAATTCTCTTTTTAATTGCCTAAGCATTGAGTTGGACTTAGACTTTTTTCTGCATCTCTATGAATGATTTCTCTTTTCTAAAAGGAAATTTATCTTATATCACTGAGTTGGTCTTAGCTTTTTTCCCCTATGAATGATTTTCTCTCTTTCTAAAAGGTTGACCATTGAGTTGGACTTAGTCTTTTTTCTACACCTATGTATGATTCTTACTCTTTGCAGTATAACTCTCTGGAGTGTATCTCTTCTAAAAGAAAGATAGAACTTTCGTGGTAGATGGTTAGTCCTGAAAAGGACTGTTGGGTTAGCTCTGAAAAGAGCTGTGACAATTTGAAGAAATGACAATTTGAAGATAGAACTTTCGTCTGACAGCTTGAAGATAGAACTTTCGTCTGACATCTTGAAGATAGATCTTTCGTGGTAGATGGTTAGTCCTGAAAAGGACTGTTGGGTTAGCTCTGAAAAGAGCTGTGACAATTTGAAGAAATGACAATTTGAAGATAGAACTTTCGTCTAACAGCTTGAAGATAGAACTTTCGTCTGACAGCTTGAAGATAGAACTTTCGTCTGACATCTTGAAGATAGATCTTTCGTGGTAGATGGTTAGTCCTGAAAAGGACTGTTGGGTTAGCTCTGAAAAGAGCTGTGACAATTTGAAGAAATGACAATTTGAAGATAGAACTTTCGTCTAACAGCTTGAAGGTAGAACTTTCGTCTGACAATTTGAAGAAATGACAATTTGAAGAAAAGATAGAACTTACGTCTGACAATTTGAAGAAAGGTAGATCTTCCGTGGTAGATGGTTAGCCCTGAAAAGGGCTGTTGGGGTGTCCCTGAAAGGGAGCTGGTTTTGGAGGTTGTGTTTTTAAGCACAACCTCCAACCTTTCTGCAGGCTGGACAGCTACTTGCTGCCCGCCTCTTTAGCCTCTTCAACTCCCGTTCATCCAGTCCAAAGTCCAAAGAGAACGAAGGCTCAGCGTCTTCGTTCCAATCTTCGGTCTGGGGCACGACGAACTCCTTCTTCTTCTTACCGTCCATCTTCTTTACTTTTGTCGATAGCTGGGCAAGGTCCCAGAAATCCATATCTCTTAAAGCACATTCCATTTTTGTTGTAAGTCGGAGAGATGAATGATGTGCGGGAAAATAACGCTGGGTTTTATAGCTTTACAGGAGGATTGAACTAGTTGACCCATGACGTCATTTTCTCCTATGTTTTTTCCCGCGTCGGCGTTTCATGCTGTTTTGGCTCCAAATTAATGTTATCCAATCAGAATCAGCGTTGTTTTTCTAATACTAATTGTTTTATTGTTGACCAACCCGTGGCTTTGTTACATTTTCTTGTTCGGGTTAGAAAAAACTAGAGTTTAATTAACCTATGACTTTTTTTGATTATGAGTCTTTTGATAAAATGAAAAGAAAGATGATTATTTAAGATAGCTAGCCCCTGAAAAGAGTTGCTTTTTTGTACAGAATGCACTTTTTTATACCCCTCTCTTTCTTTTGATTGATTCCATTTTATCTAGCATTTGCATCAGATGTTCAATTTCATGTCTGATATATCTGAAATGTTCTCTTTCTTCTAACCAGAAGAGCAATAAGAGAAAAAAATGTTAATCCATACATTGTACGATACTGGCTCAGGTTTTACAAAAAAGTTAATGGTGAATGAGAAAAAATAATCAAGAGTTTAGTTTTTATATGTGTAATGGATCACTTTTTAGTTTTTTCATCCTATGAATGATTTTTTCTCTCTAAAAGGAATTTGTCCCTATATCACTGAGTTGAACTTAGACTTTTTCTGCATCTATGAATGATTTCTAAATGTCTGAGCACTGAGTTGAACTTAGACTTTTTTTACCCTATGGATGATTTCTCTTTTCTAAATGCCTGACCATTGAGTTGGACTTAGTCTTTTTTCTGCATCTCTATGAATGATTTCTCTTTTCTAAAAGGAAATTTATCTTATATCACTGAGTTGGTCTTAGCTTTTTTCCCCTATGAATGATTTTCTCTCTTTCTAAAAGGTTGACCATTGAGTTGGACTTAGTCTTTTTTCTACACCTATGTATGATTCTTACTCTTTGCAGTATAACTCTCTGGAGTGTATCTCTTCTAAAAGAAAGATAGAACTTTCGTGGTAGATGGTTAGTCCTGAAAAGGACTGTTGGGTTAGCTCTGAAAAGAGCTGTGACAATTTGAAGAAATGACAATTTGAAGATAGAACTTTCGTCTGACAGCTTGAAGATAGAACTTTCGTCTGACAGCTTGAAGAAATGACAATTTGAAGAAAAGATAGAACTTTCGTCTGACATCTTGAAGATAGATCTTTCGTGGTAGATGGTTAGTCCTGAAAAGGACTGTTGGGTTAGCTCTGAAAAGAGCTGTGACAATTTGAAGAAATGACAATTTGAAGATAGAACTTTCGTCTAACAGCTTGAAGGTAGAACTTTCGTCTGACAATTTGAAGAAATGACAATTTGAAGAAAAGATAGAACTTACGTCTGACAATTTGAAGAAAGGTAGATCTTCCGTGGTAGATGGTTAGCCCTGAAAAGGGCTGTTGGGGTGTCCCTGAAAGGGAGCTGGTTTTGGAGGTTGTGTTTTTAAGCACAACCTCCAACCTTTCTGCAGGCTGGACAGCTACTTGCTGCCCGCCTCTTTAGCCTCTTCAACTCCCGTTCATCCAGTCCAAAGTCCAAAGAGAACGAAGGCTCAGCGTCTTCGTTCCAATCTTCGGTCTGGGGCACGACGAACTCCTTCTTCTTCTTACCGTCCATCTTCTTTACTTTTGTCGATAGCTGGGCAAGGTCCCAGAAATCCATATCTCTTAAAGCACATTCCATTTTTGTTGTAAGTCGGAGAGATGAATGATGTGCGGGAAAATAACGCTGGGTTTTATAGCTTTACAGGAGGATTGAACTAGTTGACCCATGACGTCATTTTCTCCTATGTTTTTTCCCGCGTCGGCGTTTCATGCTGTTTTGGCTCCAAATTAATGTTATCCAATCAGAATCAGCGTTGTTTTTTCTAATACTAATTGTTTTATTGTTGACCAACCCGTGGCTTTGTTACATTTTCTTGTTTAGGGATTTTATTGTTGACCAATCCATGGGTTTGTTACATTTTCTTGTTCGGGTTAGAAAAAAACTAGAGTTTGGCTAATCTATGACTTTTTTTTGATTGTGAATCTTTTGAGTTTTTTTGACAATTTTGAGTTTTTTGACAATTTGAGGAAAGATAGAACTTTCGTGGCAGATGGGTAGCCCTGAAAAGGGCTGTTTTGTTTTTTTGGAGGCTGTGTTTTTTTTCCACTTTTAATGACAGCACCCGAAATTCGCTTGGCAAATGGGGCATGCTGTAATCTTCCTCCCGAACTCGATATCAACCAAGATGATATCCGGTGTTGTCTTTAATAATAGCTGAACTAATCTTTCGCCGAGATCTTTGTATGGCTGTGTTATACGTTGCAGTTGGTTTTGTTCCTCCTCTCCTACGAGACGAGTGGTTAGTTGCAATAACTGCTGCCCTGCATTTAGATACTCTTGGAGAGCCTCACGTAGTTGATGATTTACCTCCTCCATATTGATAATGTTTCCGAATATTGACACTGCTTTCGAAGTGATCGTTAGCTGAGAATCAAGAAATGGTGAATGTATGAAAAATAACGCAGGGGCTTTATACGTTTACAGAGGATTGAAATTTTTTAAAGAGCTCGGACCTGGTAGAAAACACATACATTTTTCCATGCTACGTTTCATGCTGTTTTGGCTCCAAATTAATGTTATCCAATCAGATTCACCGTTGTTTTTTCTAATACTAATTGTTTTATTGTTGACCAACCCGTGGGTTTGTTACATTTTCTTGTTCGGGGGATTTTATTGTTACCCAATCCATAGGTTTGTTACATTTTCTTTTTCGGGTAAGAAAAAACTAGAGTTTAACTAACAGTTATGAGACGTTGTATGGAAAAATGTAACCAGAACAAGTCTTTTGGGGAAAAAACAGAATGAAGAACTCTATTGTTTTTGAACTTTTATTTATTGAACTTTTATTTACTGAACAGAACTAAACATTGAAACATTTTTTTTGCAATGCATCATAAAAAAATTTCTTGACAATGAAAAAAATTTCTTGACAATGAAAAAATCACAATGAAACATTTTTTTTTGCAATGCATCATAAAAAAATTTCTTGACAATGAAAAAAATTTCTTAACAACTAAAAAAATCACAAGCAAACATTTTTTTTGCAATGCATCATAAAAAAATTTCTTGACAATGAAAAAACATTTTCTTAACAATGAAAAAAAATCGCACTGAAATATTTTTTCACAATGAATTATTCACAACGATTTGATCACGATGAAAAAAACACACTGAATTATTTTTTCGCAATGAATTATTCACAACGATTTGATCACGATGAAAAAAACACACTGAATTATTTTTTCGCAACGAATTATTTACAATGAATTAATCGCAAAAACAGTATATAACAAATTTTTATAATGCAAATTCGCAAACACCACGAGTTTCACGTTTGTTTTCATATTCCGTAATGTCTTTATGCAATTGCTCATACCCAAAAAACATTGTATACTCACTGTCCATATCGTCGAAATCTCGTAGTCCTATGAATGGAGCAACATGTCTATAAGCGTCTTTTGTTGAAAGAGTTGAATTCACTACTTCTTCTGTAACATCTCTATCAAATAGAATATACCCTACCATGGTCTCCTTTGATTCTCCGTAGGAATCATGAACAGATCCTTTTTTATAGCGTAAGTAAAAGTTAAATAGAACTGATTTCATTTTCACAACGTTAAGAAAACTTTCTTCTGTTGTTCCTATGATAAAAAATGTCCATCGACTTGTGGATCGAAACAGCTTACTAATAACATTGTCTTTCATACAGCTATCTGCTAAATAAGTCTTGAGAACGAGATCCAACCCCGAATCGTCCACCATCGTTGCAATAAAGTTGATTATACCATACACTTTGTAGGACTTTTCTCCTTTTGCAATCCACTTAAACAATTTTCCGATCCAAATTTTCACACAGAAAAATTTAATGTTAAGCTGTGTTCGTTCATCAAGCGTATGCTGTCGAACAAATTCTCCATAAATTTTTTCACGTAGTTCTATTGGTAGCGGCAACATGATTGTTATTTTTTGAACGGTTGCTAATATTTTTCCCCGACTTACTTTGAGTGATTGGTACACAACAATGTGATATGAAATTATTTTCTCAAGCTTTTATAACCATAGGGTACAGTATCAGTACCATTTACAATGACTCTCTTGGTGTATACAGAACGAAACGTTTTTGTTTGTGGTTCACTGGTAACCGTTCTATCTCTGTGTCTTTTAATTTTACAATCATAGTGAATTTTGATTTCTACTGTACGATCAAAAGCACATTTCCAGAGAAGGATGATTGATGGTAATTCTAATCATGTCCGTCGGGTTGGCATTTAACTTTCGAATGATTTCACGGGTAACATCGTCAAATAATCCAAGGAGTCTCTGAGGTGTTAATTCTTCAAATTTCTTAAAACTCAGCATCAGCACATGTGATTCTGTTTTAAATTTTCTTGACCTCTTATTACCCTTTTCTGTTAAATCATATAGACTTTTCATGTCTAAGTTAGAGTTGGTACTTTCATCGTTGCTATCATTTTCTTCTTTCAACGGTTTAGTTTTTTTCTTTTTTATTGGTGGAAACACCTCATCGTCACTTTCTTCTTTCAAAGGTCTAGTTTTTTTCTTTTTTGTTGGTGGAAACACCTCATCGTCACTTTCACTGTCTGAATAGGTTATTATTCTTTTTCTTTTACCCATTGTTTTAGCTCTGAGTGATAAGACAATAATGCAGAAGTGAGAAAAAACTAGCAATTTATATAGCCTCTCCGTTGTAACAGTGTATAAATAAGCCGTTAGTTGTGAAAATCTATTCATTCTCCTACTCGATCTCAGACAGTACAGCTGATAAAAAATATGAGTGAGTTAAAGCTGCAAAATACATCACCACTTAAAAACAGGGTGTATCTGTATGTTAATCCATACACCCACGATTATGAGATCAGCAATATACCATCAAAGTATAATGTTAAACATATCGGAAACTATGTGGGATCATTTTTATCCCAGCAACATTTAGAAGAAAAAGATGTTTACCGTACTACCAGCTACAGAGTTCTGGATCAAACGACGATTGACAAACGATATGGTGCGAATGGTGTGAGAACAAATATTTGTTTTACGTGCAACGAAGCAGGACATTGGGCCAAAGAATGTGCAGAAAAAGAAAATCAGCTAGGAACAATTGTTTTTGTCTACGTGAATCCACACAGACACGACATTGAGATTTTACCATCGTTTTACAACGTTGATGGTCTCAAAGATATAAAATTCGTCGGCACACTAAATTCATTCTGTAGTGAAAATACATGGAAAAAAAGTTCACCACAAGCTACATCCTCATCGGCTGAAACTCAGATCGTAGACATGCAGAGCGATACAGCGGGTAACAGCGATTCAGAAATCTGCAAAATAACAGAACAGACAGAGAAAAAAATATCTACAAACGATAATCTAAGAAAACAACAAACTTTGGATCTAAAAAACGAATTTTCTGCAGAACCGGGTTGTTCGTACGGAAAGGAAAAACAGCAAAACATCGAAAAGAAGAAAAAACGAGTAACAAAGAACTATTTCTTTTACAAATCAACAAAACATGAGGACAAAATCTGTCCAGATGTGGAATTAAAAACCAACGATAGGAAAAGAAAACGTAAAACCAAATGTGAATCTGACATCTCAAAGAAAAAGAAAAAAACATACTGAGTGAAAAAAAGATTTCAATACAATATTGATTATAAACAAAAAAGACTGACTTGATTTTTTCATTCATTTTTGTCTTTTACAGTTCATTCATTTTTGTCTTTACAGTTCATGATTTGATTTTTTCATTGTACATAAGTTCTTTTTGAAATAAAAAATATAAAAATAATTACTTCTTACTTTTGACTTTTTTCTAGTTATGACTGTAAGTCTTTTTTTTACTTTTGACAATTTGAGAAGAAAGATCTTTCGTGCTAAATGGTTAGCCCTGAAAAGGGCTTTTTTTGAAGGATCTCACATTGACATTCAGCTCTACGATTCTTCCGCCCGATCCACTGGGATGATTTCACATCCACAGTGTTCGCAGCAAATCGTCGAAGCTTCATCGTCATCATAAAATCCTTCATCTGTATCTGGACAGTTATGCTTCTGCCCAAGATACTCGAGTATGGAAAAACATTTCCCACACTCTATCAGACATCTGTTTGCACAGTGAGGACATACAAGAATTCGAACCATTCTGGAACAAATATGATTTTTTATGTAAAATATCACTGGGCTTTATAGCTTTACAGGAGGATTGAACTAACTGACCTATGACGTCATTTTCTCCTATGTTTTTTCCCGCGTCGGCGTTTCATTAACATTGCGCAATCAAATCGATGGTTATATCGGTGTTTTTACCACTCCTAATTCGGTGTCACACAGTACAATACCGGTGCTTTCCGCCAGGTCCGCCCTCTTTAAAAATTTCAATCCTCTGTAAACGTATAAAGCTCAGTGTTATTTTCATACATTCACCATTTCTTTGATTCTCAGCTAACGATCACTTCGGAAGCAGTATCAATATTCAGAGTCAGTTACAATATGAAGCACAACTTAGATGAAATCAGCTTGGACGATTTTCCATCAGTGGAAAACAATGGAGACGTTCTTTCATCAGTTATGAATTCGACAATTATCAATCCACCACCGGAGTTAAATTCGACAACCATCATTCCAGCGATAGTGTTTGACAACATTTATGAAGAGGTAAAGCAGCTAAATTTGAAACAAGATAGCATGATGATCCGAATCATAGATCAGCTGGAGACTTTAAACAGGCATTTGGAGGAAATTAAAACTTTAACCGTAAGTACTGATCACCTCAGTAGTAATATCGAGGTACTACGTCAACAAGATCAGCGCATTTCAACACCTCCTGTGAAGATTCCTGTGGAGTTCGAGTTTGATAAATCCAATCTTCACAAATTAGTGGACTCTATCGTAAGTGTTGTGAAGAAAAATCAACCAAAGAAAAATCAGCCAAAGGAAAAACAACCAAGAAAAACAACAAAGCGGAAATCTGAGGAAGATGGTAACCATATCCACAAGAAGCAGCGAATTGATCAAAAACCAACTATACCAATATTGACAGGACAGGGTAAATACGGGAAAAACATTGACAATCACGTTGATTTCAAGATACCGAAAAAACCAAAGACAGAACGAAAACAACCAAGAAAAAACAACAAAACGGTAGGAATATGAAAACAAATATGAAACTCGTGGTGTTTGCGAATTTGCATTATAAAAATTTGTTATATACTGTTTTTGCGATTAATTCATTGTAAATAATTCGTTGCGAAAAAATAATTCAGTGTGTTTTTTTCATCGTGATCAAATCGTTGTGAATAATTCATTGCGAAAAAATAATTCAGTGTGTTTTTTTCATCGTGATCAAATCGTTGTGAATAATTCATTGTGAAAAAATATTTCAGTGCGATTTTTTTTCATTGTTAAGAAAATGTTTTTTCATTGTCAAGAAATTTTTTTATGATGCATTGCAAAAAAAATGTTTGCTTGTGATTTTTTTAGTTGTTAAGAAATTTTTTTCATTGTCAAGAAATTTTTTTATGATGCATTGCAAAAAAAAATGTTTCATTGTGATTTTTTCATTGTCAAGAAATTTTTTTCATTGTCAAGAAATTTTTTTATGATGCATTGCAAAAAAAATGTTTCAATGTTTAGTTCTGTTCAGTAAATAAAAGTTCAATAAATAAAAGTTCAAAAACAATAGAGTTCTTCATTCTGTTTTTTCCCCAAAAGACTTGTTCTGGTTACATTTTTCCATACAACGTCTCATAACTGTTAGTTAAACTCTAGTTTTTTCTTACCCGAAAAAGAAAATGTAACAAACCTATGGATTGGGTAACAATAAAATCCCCCGAACAAGAAAATGTAACAAACCCACGGGTTGGTCAACAATAAAACAATTAGTATTAGAAAAAACAACGGTGAATCTGATTGGATAACATTAATTTGGAGCCAAAACAGCATGAAACGTAGCATGGAAAAATGTATGTGTTTTCTACCAGGTCCGAGCTCTTTAAAAAATTTCAATCCTCTGTAAACGTATAAAGCCCCTGCGTTATTTTTCATACATTCACCATTTCTTGATTCTCAGCTAACGATCACTTCGAAAGCAGTGTCAATATTCGGAAACATTATCAATATGGAGGAGGTAAATCATCAACTACGTGAGGCTCTCCAAGAGTATCTAAATGCAGGGCAGCAGTTATTGCAACTAACCACTCGTCTCGTAGGAGAGGAGGAACAAAACCAACTGCAACGTATAACACAGCCATACAAAGATCTCGGCGAAAGATTAGTTCAGCTATTATTAAAGACAACACCGGATATCATCTTGGTTGATATCGAGTTCGGGAGGAAGATTACAGCATGCCCCATTTGCCAAGCGAATTTCGGGTGCTGTCATTAAAAGTGGAAAAAAAAACACAGCCTCCAAAAAAACAAAACAGCCCTTTTCAGGGCTACCCATCTGCCACGAAAGTTCTATCTTTCCTCAAATTGTCAAAAAACTCAAAATTGTCAAAAAAACTCAAAAGATTCACAATCAAAAAAAAGTCATAGATTAGCCAAACTCTAGTTTTTTTCTAACCCGAACAAGAAAATGTAACAAACCCATGGATTGGTCAACAATAAAATCCCCAAACAAGAAAATGTAACAAAGCCACGGGTTGGTCAACAATAAAACAATTAGTATTAGAAAAACAACGCTGATTCTGATTGGATAACATTAATTTGGAGCCAAAACAGCATGAAACGCCGACGCGGGAAAAAACATAGGAGAAAATGACGTCATGGGTCAACTAGTTCAATCCTCCTGTAAAGCTATAAAACCCAGCGTTATTTTCCCGCACATCATTCATCTCTCCGACTTACAACAAAAATGGAATGTGCTTTAAGAGATATGGATTTCTGGGACCTTGCCCAGCTATCGACAAAAGTAAAGAAGATGGACGGTAAGAAGAAGAAGGAGTTCGTCGTGCCCCAGACCGAAGATTGGAACGAAGACGCTGAGCCTTCGTTCTCTTTGGACTTTGGACTGGATGAACGGGAGTTGAAGAGGCTAAAGAGGCGGGCAGCAAGTAGCTGTCCAGCCTGCAGAAAGGTTGGAGGTTGTGCTTAAAAACACAACCTCCAAAACCAGCTCCCTTTTAGGGACACCCCAACAGCCCTTTTCAGGGCTAACCATCTACCACGGAAGATCTACCTTTCTTCAAATTGTCAGACGTAAGTTCTATCTTTTCTTCAAATTGTCATTTCTTCAAATTGTCAGACGAAAGTTCTACCTTCAAGCTGTTAGACGAAAGTTCTATCTTCAAATTGTCATTTCTTCAAATTGTCACAGCTCTTTTCAGAGCTAACCCAACAGTCCTTTTCAGGACTAACCATCTACCACGAAAGATCTATCTTCAAGATGTCAGACGAAAGTTCTATCTTCAAGCTGTCAGACGAAAGTTCTATCTTCAAGCTGTTAGACGAAAGTTCTATCTTCAAATTGTCATTTCTTCAAATTGTCACAGCTCTTTTCAGAGCTAACCCAACAGTCCTTTTCAGGACTAACCATCTACCACGAAAGATCTATCTTCAAGATGTCAGACGAAAGTTCTATCTTCAAGCTGTCAGACGAAAGTTCTATCTTCAAATTGTCATTTCTTCAAATTGTCACAGCTCTTTTCAGAGCTAACCCAACAGTCCTTTTCAGGACTAACCATCTACCACGAAAGTTCTATCTTTCTTTTAGAAGAGATACACTCCAGAGAGTTATACTGCAAAGAGTAAGAATCATACATAGGTGTAGAAAAAAGACTAAGTCCAACTCAATGGTCAACCTTTTAGAAAGAGAGAAAATCATTCATAGGGGAAAAAAGCTAAGACCAACTCAGTGATATAAGATAAATTTCCTTTTAGAAAAGAGAAATCATTCATAGAGATGCAGAAAAAAGTCTAAGTCCAACTCAATGCTTAGGCAATTAAAAAGAGAATTCATTCATAGGTGAAAAAAGACTAAGTCCAACTCAATGGTCAGACATTTAGAAATCATACATAGGGTAAAAAAAGTCTAAGTTCAACTCAGTGCTCAGACATTTAGAGAGAAGAAATCAATCATAGATAAGAAAAAAGTCTAAGTCCAACTCAGTGATATAGGGACAAATTCCTTTTAGAGAGAAAAAAATCATTCATAGGGTGAAAAAAACTAAGTCCAACTCAGTGATCTGGCCATTTTTTACCCAGTCTGTCAGTCATAAGGCCTGCACTTTGAATGCTAAATCCCTCTCAGGGTCATGAGCATAGGAAAAACTCCCCTCCCCCCCTTTTGCAAAAAATTCCGCTCAGGGACGGGAGCCTAGGGACAAAATAAAAAAAAAATCTTTCGGGAGGGCAAACTAGGGACACATTTTTGTCAGGGAGGGTGATGTACGGCACTCAGGGACGTTACCATACGGACACACTCAGGCCGGAGTGTGTCCGTACGGTAACGTCCTTTACTACTAATGTGGCTCAAATGGTGCATTTTCTTATTTTTGTTTTGTTTTTTGGGTCTTTTTCGATAGGGTAGAAAACATTGTTAGAAAAGGATAAAAATGCTGGTTACCAGCATTTTCTCCTTTTCCAACAATGTTTTCAAAAGACATCTTTATCAGAGTCGTTAAAAATCGGGCTTGTGTGGTAAAGGGGTAAACACCTTGTTAATTTTGCGTATTACCGTTTGGTGGTTTAAAATTTTTAATAAAAGTATTTCGTAGAGTGGTGCACAGGGAGCACGAAGATTAGTCTCATCTTCAACACGGTTCAAGCTTTTCTTGAAATAAAGGTCGTAATAAATGGGGGACAATTTAAATGGTATGGAAAAAATATGCTAATTATGACAGCTATAGCATAAACCAGTACAATAAGATATATCATCATGATTTATGGTCCTGAGCTCCCGTTGTAGGACAAGCAGCATTACTCGTAAGTAATCAATTTTAAAGAAAGGTCCGCTTTTTGACACAAAAAGTAAATAGATAAATAAACCGGTACATACGCACTGAGCAAATCAAATCAATTCTATTGTAAATAAAGGTCACCTGCCCATAATACATATATAAGGATTTAAAAAATCTACAAACATGCAAAAGTTGTGTAATATTGAATTGTCATTGTTATCATATTCGTAATTTATAATCGTCATCATCATCACCAAAATCATAGTCCATGATCATCTTCATCATTATCTTCAACATCATCATCTGAAATCAGAGTCAAATCGTTCTTTTTTTTTTTCAAAGTATAAATAAATCATCATCATCTGTTATCATCATCATCAACTATATATAACTGTAGTAAATTTTAAAGAGCAATAGATAAAAAAAGATATAACATCATCATCATCGTCATCTTCGTCATCAAAATCCTTTGTTTATTTACATGAGAATATAAGAAATGATAATCATAATCATCTGTTATCATCATCAATATATAACTATAGTATAATCTTGGAGTAGAGACATAGAAAAGAAAGCATTTACAATAGCAATCTCATTCATCATCAGCATGATCATCCATCATCATCTACATCATCATCGTCGTCGTCATCATCACCATCATCATCATCTTAAAGAGTTAACCACGCAATTCCTAGTTTTAATGATCCCGGCAAAGAAGGCTCTTGGTTTAAACAGATTTATTTGTAATCATGAATTATGAATGAACTGGGACCAGAGCTAACTAAAGTACATGTATATGAAGTCCCTCTCCAAGGCAATCACAAGGGCTTTTTAAAAATATTATGGGAAAAGGAGAAAATACTGGTACATTTATTTTCTCCTTTACTCACAACGCTTTCTACCTTTTAAAAGAAAACTTAATCTATACTGCAATTTACTTTGTTGTCTGCAAATGTTATAAATTTAGACAAGTTTAAAATTTTGTCGTGTAGTAAAGGGTTAAAAAAAATATTCATATCTGATCTGCAGATGAATTTTCGTATGCTGTGACTAAGAGAAAGGGTTTTCCTATTTGTTGTTCAGTATTCTGGTCTATCCCACAGATAGATATATAGAGGATATATTTTTTATTTTTTATATTTTTTTTTTTTTTTGTGAAAGATCGAAAATATAGAAAATATTACCTATGATATTCACTCGATGAAATAAATTTCGATTTTGCACCGAAAATAATAATAATATAAAAAAGCGCTCTATTTATTTCATGCTTCTAATCACTTTTCTGTTGGGACTTTCGTCAAAATGCTATAAAACTGTTTTCTGTAATTCCCCGTGGCTTACCCCTCAACATAAGAACGTGTTACAATATTACGTAAAGCACGAAAAATGTAGGGTTAATTAGCGCAAATTACGTCATATTTACCTCTGGTTGAATGGCACGCACTGTTTACCTAGGTAACTAGTGCGTGGAAAGTACTGCTTCCGCCTTCAATTGAAGAGTTTGAAAATATGAAATCGGGTTTTTTCACTGGTCGTGACCACGAAATATCAAACCATAATCCACCATTTTTTCTCGATAAACTACTGAAAAGCATGAAATAAAGATATATAGCTTATGTTTGTATAAGGGGACACTTATACTGCCTTGCTATAGAGCTAGCTTTTGTAGCGACTTGGTAGGGCGTTCGCCTTGGAACCTAGGGTCCTGTGTTCAGTTCCCGCCCTGGGAAGCTATTTATCAGAGCTGTTACATTTATACCTATCTATGGGATAGACCAGTATACTACACGACATTATTTCAGTCATTTCAAGGCATCTAATGCACATATCTAGGTTTTCTGGGTTTTTGTTTTTACCGATAATTAACACAGCACTCCTTTTCAAAGTCACCGACTGTTTCCATTATATATAAATCGACGACAATATGTTTAGCTGCCCAGACGAATGGATCGAGCTGCAATGACTATCATCAATTCTAGAGGAGAGCCTTACCAAACTTAGATTCGATCTCTTGACCTCTAGAGGATTTTCCCTGTATATTACCAGATGAGATAAGCATCGGGTCTCAGTGTACATAGTTGCGGATATGTATAAAATAGCCCTGTATCGTGACTCGGAACAAGGCCCCCGGGCCAAAAAATAATGATACAATAACAATAAATAATGGCAACCTGCAAGATTACGCTAAAGCCTAATACAAATATTAAGTAGAAAGGTAAAAGAAATGTCTATTTGAATACTTTACCAAATTACAAGACTTTAGACTTTTCGAATTTCGAAACATTTGCAAACGATTCAAATAATGGTACTTGTCTTTGAAAGCAAAGAAAACAATATGGGGAAAGGAGAAAATGCTGATGACCAGCATTTCCTCCATTTCTATCCTTTATTAGACAAACTCGGTGGATTTTAGCTCATTTAGATTTGAAGTCTGCTAATGCCTTGAAAAATGGAATATCCCAAAGTGTTGCCTTGTGATAAAGAGTTAGAAAAATCGACTTCTTTTATTTCGGATATTTCTGTTTGTGTCACTTATCCCTTTACCTCAAAGTCTAAAGTTTTAACGACCCAGAAGAAGAAGCCTTTTGAAAACATTACCTACATTTTTTCCTTTTCGCGCAATGTTTTCTACCATATCGGAGACAATTTTCCTCCTTTGAGCCAGATCTAATTCGTTGTCTGCAAATGCTTTTAATTTGGACAAGTCTAAAATTTTGATGTGCGTTTAGAAATACATCAACGGCTATATTTTAACGGTTACATCAATGGTTATATTTTAACGAGTGGCTGTGCCAAACCACTCGTGAAAATATTACCGTTGATGTTCACCAGATGAAATAAATTTTGATCTTTCACAGACAAAAAGAAATATTCTATTTATTTCATACTTCTGGAACCCCCCCCCCCTTTTTATGGGGGGGGGGGCTTCATCAAAATCCAGTTCATTTGTTTTCGGTAATTCATTGTGGCGTACCCTTTACGTCAGATTTCTTCTGTTGAATGACACGCACTGTTTACCTAAGTAACAAATGCGCGGGAACCACTGTTTCCGCCTTCAATTGAAGAGTTAGGAAATATCTACGGTAAGTTTCACTGGTTATAACCATGAATTATCAAACCTTATAACCCATCATTATTTCCCCATAAACTACCAAAAAAGCATGATATAAGACGTAATATCTTTCTGATGGGAAATAGTCGGAGATTTCCGATTGCAAAACGAGGCCAGCTGAAGTAGTTCAAGTGGTGGGCCATAAGACTTGCAAGTGGCTAATCTCGGGACAATTGAGGTCGTGGGTTCGATCCTCACGGCTGGCCAATTAGATAATTACTTATCGTCTTTACGATAAAACTATGAACCGTGAGACGGTACTTTACACATAGCATGTTAAAGAACCGGGCGTAACTTAGGATGGGGTTCGTCCTGTATCTTACACTATCAGCTGTAACATCAGTAAGCCTACTGGGGGGCAACCGGTGGCGACGGCGAAGAAAAGAAAATCAATTAACCAAATTGAAAAACCGACAAACGCTTTATCCAAATGTCCAAAACCCCAACCTTCTCACTGACTGTTACTGTCCAGTATCTGTACACTTACAGAGAAAAATATATGAGCCAAACTCTGTGAATAGGGGTTTTATGCATCTTCAAAAAAGTATCGACCCGGGTCTGCATGTGCTGTCTGCGCAGACTGACCAGAACCGAAACTTTTTGCTATTGGTCGTTTTTATGCATGTCCAAGGACCAGTACACCTAAGGATTCGGTCAATCGCCAGACTAAATGGATTTGACTCCGTAATTATGTGATAACTTGCTTGGTGTAACGCGTCACGGAGATGCATTAAGGTAGTACCCTCCTAATGGAAAAGTTATTTCCATTATAATGTTATCCTACAAATTTTGCTATGATTAAAAATGAGTTTTATTGTACTACTTTAACTGAGCCACTTTTTCCTTTTTTTCCTTCTTAGAATTATCATTTATAAATCGAAAACCACTACATTCGCATTACAAAGGGCGATAATAATTACCCCCCTTTTCAGGAAACTAACAAAAGTATCAACAAATAATTTTAAAATAGACATCAAAGGAACGTCTTGTCGGATAGAAATGTACAAAAATATCATATCAGTATAAATCCTTATTTATCAACTAATAAGATTTTCATTCCATGGTAATATCATAAACTGCCCTTTGCAAGAGCATGGTTCATATTAAGCAATAACAAAATGTTTCGGCCCAGGTCAGCCTGCGCGGATTGCGCAGGCTGGCCTGGTCTTACATTTTGCAGATGCATTAAGCCTTCTTTTCACAGAGCATGCCTGAAAAATTTTACGGTTCTATTCTTAAAGCAAATCCAATTAAGAAGGTAACTGATACTATAATAGAAAATAAATTCGTTAACAAAATAAAATCCAAATAAAAATAAAACCTATATAATGTTTATTCTTGTCATTAACCCTTCACTACACAATCCCATGCTTCACGACAATATGCGGAAAGGCATTTGAAAACATTGTGGGAAAAAGAAAATGCTCGGATCCAGTATTTTTACTTTATCCATAAAGTTTTCGACCATTAAAAAAACAAATCAAATTGCTTGAGCAACGTTTGATATTTTGTCTGCAATGGGATAAGTGTAATATTTTCATCGTTTGGTAGAGTTAAGACTTCTTTTATGTATTCCCCTACCCCAACCCTTGACACAAATTTGCAGAAAGAGATTATGATAAAAATCCTTCTGAATATTAACAATCACGTAAGTAAACGTTCAGTATATGCATGCATGAAAAAACATCGTGACCAAGCGGAAGAATTGCTTGTTATGAGCAATGTCTTCTTCGGTCGCAATGCTTTAAAAGTTGTTCTGCTCTAAGACGAAGAAATCGTATGGTGGAGTAAATGGCAAAAGAAAATACTCGCCAGAAGAATTTTTTTTTTTTTGTCTGACGATATGTTTATGAGCCATGCCCTGGCAAAAGGGGGTAAATTATATTTCATGTGTCTATTTTTAGGAATGTTATGGGTAAAGAAATGTCGTAATTTAAGCTGGGGCAAATTATTTCCCCGTCACAGTGAATATTTTTTTCCTGCCGAAAATCTGGAACTACTTTTTTAAGTTTTTTAAGTTTTTAAGTTTTAAAAGTGGCATTCGTTGACAAAATAATCAGAGGAAATATATTATATAATTTATTTCATCAGCTTACGGCACTGGTTATTTTCGCATACCTTTCCCTTTTTCGGCAAATATTTCCCCATATTGACCACAAGCTGATGAAATAAACTCTATTTAATGCATCTCCCGTGATGGATTACACAAAGTATTTAGTCACATAATTACCGATCCATAAAATCCATTTAGACTAACAATCGCCTGGATCTGGAGGTAGAACAATTCTTTGCCATGCAGAAAATTTACATATAGCAAAAAGTTTGACCGATGTAAGCTTGCGCGAACTGCTCAGCCTGACAAGAGTCGATCTTTTTTTGCAGATGCATTAAGTCCCCTTTTCATACAGCATGGCTCATATATGGCTTGCAACATGCGAAAAGGGACATTCGGACATTTGCGTAAAGTGTCGTCTCGGATCAGCCTGCGCAGTCCGCGCAGGCTGATCCAAGACGACACTTTACGACTACGCCAGTTTTTGTGCTATAGTAGACATGGGAAAAACAGAAAATTATATAAAAACGGAAAGTGTCGTTTCGGATTAGCCTGCGCGGACTGCGCAGGCTGATCCGAGACGACACTTTACGCAAATGTCCGAATGCCCCTTTTCGTGTGTTGCAGGCCATTTATATTATTAAACAGAATAATCACAGCCACAGTCTTAAATCGTTTATTAAGGGCTACTAGAAGGTACGTTGCATTTTTTTTAGTTTATATATATAGATAGATAATAAATAAATAAATAAATAAATAAAAATAAGAAAAATGAAACAAAATTCGATTTAAAAATTGAAATGTGAAAACCTCTCATAATTAAAGAAAAAGAGAATTGTAATAATAAATGAATAAACATGTATATAAAGAAGTAGGTTAAGTTAAAGAAAATCTCCAGTTCCATTTAAACAAAACGAAATATGAAAACCTCTCGTCACTGATTTTTTTTCAACCAAATCATTTTCGTGCCAATGTTTTGTCATATTCTAGAGATAAATTCAAACAGATTTGATCATGATATATTTTAATCATAAAAAAAAAAAGCGCATTTCTATGATTTCTTAATTCTAACCGTTGTCCTGCTAAATAAAGTAAATAAAACTTTCGAGCCTACAGCAAAAACCCGAACAATGTTATTTCAAACTTATTTATTGGAGAAAAATATCCCCTAATCGGACAGTGTAGATCAAAGATCAGACTGCACGTTCTGTGCAGTCTGATCTTGATCTACTCTGTCCGCAAAAGGTCAGTGAGTCGCGCTCAGCTGCCTAAGGGTTAACACCCAGAGTTGAGATTCTGGTCAATATCTGATGAAAGATAAAAAAAAAAAAAAGTTTTTTCAACAATTTTTCATTTTTGTTCTTTTCTAAATTAGAACCAGTTTAGCAAGGTACTGCACAAAGTTTAATTCTTGCATAAAAATGGGAAAACCAGAAAATCCCAGTAGCTACGAACAGATTATGTAATATACCATGGATTAAACTTGTATGTATTTGTCATGAAACTCTTTTTGCTCCCAACTTGTTTATTTATTATATACCAGTAAATTTTCCCGATCAAATACATGCGTTAAATCGGGTGTAATAACACACACGACAGAAAAAAATTCCGTATCTACACTCAGTGAAATACGGTCCCAAATATGGTATACTGACGTATCTCAAGCACGGACGCTGCGTAAGAAAATTTTGACATCAAATTTTCTCACGCTGCTCGAAGTAAATACAAGCACCAGGAAAGTTACTACAATATAATATTCCGTATTTATGCACTGAAATTGTTTGTATTTTCTTAACATTAGTTATGAATGATCATGACTAATCATAATAATAATAATAATAAATAACTTAAGGTGTAGAAAGAGATCAATTGCGATAAATCCTTGATGAAAATTGATTCGGTATCAAAAGCGCAATCGAACATGAATACCAATTTTCTTTTTGTGTGTGTGTCCTGCACAACTATGTCCATAATCATCATAAAAAAGCTATGCATCCAATACAAAGATAACGATTTGATTAATTGTTGGAATGTACGAATGAAATTACGGAAGATTTCCTTCAATGTTTTGACACAGTATTAAGTCTTCAAAGAATCGGAACGGTTGAAGTTGAAATACATTTCTGGAAACAAACAAACAAACAAACAATAGAGGCATTGACTTGATTATCCTATTTCTCTAGATGAAAGGATTGCTTCCATTTGCCATTCTGTTGGGGATACTAACAGCTTATACCCAGGCCGGATCCATCAACAAGAGGAATGAAAGAGTCAAACACCTTGACGAATTACTTGAAGAAATCGAAGAAATTCTGAATCCAACTATCCACAAGAAAACCAGTACAGGTATTCGATGTTATTCAGTTATAGAGTCAAACTTGTAGGCAAACACCAAATGGACAATGAAAATAAGCCATGCTTTAAGAAGAAAGGCTTTAATGCGTCTTCAAAAAGTTTCGATCCAGATCAGCCTGCGCGGACTGCGCAGGCTGACCTGGATCGAAACTTTTTGCTATTTGATAAATTTTCTGCATGCCCAAGGACATTCTACCTTAGAATTAAGTCGGTTGTTAGATAAAATAGATTTTATGGATCCATAATTATGTAATGACTTACTTGGTATAATGCATCACGGAGATGCATGAATCCCCCCGTTTACCAGAGCAAGGCTTGTGTACATTTTATTTTATTTGCCCACTCTTTCACCATCAGTAAAGGTTGCTTTTGTAACAATTTCAGTTCTACAGTGATTTCAGCGCTTTGATTTGATATTCTTTTCTCTTTAAAAATCAAAGCACTGAAAGTACCGTTTAAAGAGAGATAAATACCAAATCAAAGTGCTGACTTCACTGTAAAACTGAGATTGTTACATTTGTAACATTGACCAAGTGAAATGTTTTATATTTGCTCATCTTATTTTTGTCTTCATTTCCTCTTTTTGTACGATTATTGTACTTGAGATGCAGAATAAAGTAATTTGTATTGTATTGTATTGTAACAGTCTCAGTTTTACACTTGCTTTACAGAGGTGGCAAGGAGGACAGGTTTTACTGTTCTAATTTCATCCCTCTTTTACTGCATCAATTTTAATAAACATTACTGGAGGCGCTACTTTTTGTCAAACAACTTTCTAAACATGTATAGACCCAGCGTCCAAATATGGTGGTAATAATTCATCCCTTTTTCATCATTTACACAGAACCAATAAAGGGGTGATATGATTAACCTTAACTTTATTGGGCAGTTGTGTGTTCCTACACGAAGGTCGAGAGAAAAGCCCACTGAATTGTTCAAAACAACGTTTATGGTTCTTTCAAATGATATATTTAGGGATAATCCTATTGGTATCCCGCTAGAAACTGTAAAAGAATGACTCATTTTTTATTATATATGGATATTCTTGTCGGATGTAATAGGAACTGTTGGTCCCTCATCTAGGCCTATACACATGAATATAAAACGAAATCCGCTTCGGAAAGCATTTAGTCCAGCTGTTTATTTTAAGAGGAGACCATTTCATACACGTAACGCAATTTCTGATTGGCTTAAACCCAGTGGTCCAGCCAATCAAAAATTGGGTTACTTTCTGAAAGTATAATGATAACTAAGAGTGCTCTATAGAACTGTTGGTAAATATCGAATAATTTCTCATACAATACTCTACCTTTTTTGTTACTAAATAAAGCTCCTACCAAGCTAAGAGATCGCTCGCCCCATAAACACATGACATCAGTGGAACTTATGCGAGCGTTCAGACGACCCACCAAACGTACTCTCAAGATGATGGAAAGGATAAAGGACCAAAAGCAGCTGCGGGTGGAGGACATTATATCGAGGTAAATTTCTTACTTTAAAAAAGTGTTTCCAATTAGGAGAAAGACGGTATATTGCAGTCAAAAACTCAAAATTTGAAACTTTAATGGGAATATTCTTCGTCAAGACAGTTTTATCAGAGCCCGAACCTAGTGCCTGTGAAAGCCAGGACATACATATACATACATTAGTTAGCTGTTTTTATGATATGGCTGAAATAATGCTGAAAGGGGCGTAAAACAAATCTTACAGTCAAAGTTTGAGTTTTATTTTCTCAAAGCTAATTTAAACAAGATTTTGTGGAACAAGATTTTTTTTGGAGGGGGGAGGAGATGTTATCTTAATCGTTACCGTTAGTGGGAAAAAAGAATTTCATTAAACATGTTTACGTCCAAGGTTCTAACCTATGACCTTTAAACAACAAGCCCGCGACTCATGAATGAAAATGCTGTAAAATGTCTCTAAGACGCCAAAGCTGCCATTGGAAGAATACTATCGCCCATGACTGCGTTAAAACTGAAAGTGCGTGATGTTTACAAAGTAACGCAACTTCTAATTGGCTAAAGCTATTGGTTCAGTCAATAACAAGTTACGTGACTTTCTAATTTAGAAAATTCTTGAGAAAGACACCAAGATTGTTCTGCCTAATTAAACCAATACGGTTTGACTACCATACCTCCCTTTCATTATTGCAAATTACCCATGCTCTGTGAAAAGGGGGTTTAATGCATCTACAAAAAAAATCAAGCCAGGGGAGCCTCTAGTATAGTAGCCTGGCATTCAGGCCCTGCATTTGAGTCATTCTAACAAACAAGGTACATAACTATAGTAAACCCACAGAAACGTGTGTTGTTGTTTGCCCTTTATCTAACATAGACGTTAATTCAGACAGTGAGAACATTATATCAGTGTATTTGTTTTGCAGTTTTATTTTATGTTTTTTCCCCTATAAATTGCTCTATTTAACGGACTGATACCACTCTAGGTATTGTGGGTGTTTGTGTAGATACATCGGCTCACATTTTCATTATAAAGGTCCGCCATTTTATTACAGAGCCATCGAAGGAAACGACCAGGGTACCTTGACAAAACTGATCGAACTTGAACTCTCCAGACGAGCGGATGAAGACCCGAACTGTGCTGTCGACGTTGATTGTTTTGACACGACAAACAGACTGTTTGATGCCGATGATACGTCCATCGAATACAGAACTACTTCCGGGTCATGTAATAACCTTGGAACGTACACGTGGGGCATGGCGGAAGTTCAACATCTTAGATGGTTGGATAATGCTTATCAGAATGGTGAGCTGATTGTCTGTGTGATTAATCATTTACCTGTCTATACTGTGTTTTTACCATCTTCAGAAACCAGGGCCCGGTTTCGCGAAAAAACTTAGGTCTCTTATTTAGCTCAAGTTCGCTAACAGACCCATTTTCAGACGCAGTTCACCAGCATTAACAGACGTTATAAACATTCTCAAATCCAACGTTGACACAACGTTTTAGACTCAGCTCAGCAAAATAATGGACTTAAGTCATTTCAACAGACTTAAGTCCATTATTTTGCTGAATTGAGTCTAAAATGTTGTGTCAACTCAGAATTTGAGAATGTTTCTCAAGTCTGTTAATAGAAGTAAAATGGGTCTTAAGTAAAGAACTAAACTTGAGCAAGATAAGAGACTTCAGTTTTCTCGTGTAACCGGTCACTGGCTTTTCTTTCTTTTTTTTTTGTGGGGGGTGGGGATAAAAGGCAAAAAATGTTAGTCTCCTTTTCTGACAATATCGATTACCTTTTCAAGGACATGTCCCATCTTTTAAGCCCAAGTTTACTTATCGTCTCTCAAATGTTTGCAGTATGGCTTTTCTCCTCTGTAATATTTCTTTTTACGTTTGTTTATGGCTTTTGAGCCATGCTCTGGCAAAAAGGGGGCTTAATGCATCTCCATGATACTTGATACCAAGCAAGTCATCACATAGTTCGGGATCCATAAAACCTATTTAGTCTAACGATTGACTGAAGTTGGAAAAAGAGTGGTCCCTGGACATGCAGAAAATTAATCAACAGCAAAAAGTTTCGATCCGTGTCAGCCTGCGCGTACAGCGCAGGCTGACATGGGTTGATACTTTTTGCAGATGCCTTAAGCCCCCTTTTCACAGACCATGGCTTATCTATTTATTATTTATTTTGATTTACATTTGTTTTAATTAATTTATACTTTATTCTTATGAGTTGCATTTTATATTTAATATTCTATCTATGCTCTTATATCACCAGGGATGTGGTCCGAACGTAGTAGAAGTGTAACCAGTTCTAGAGGAAATATGGTCTCCCTGCCGTCTGCCCGCAGTATAAGTAACGCAGTACACAGTTATAACGGTACAACCCCGACCAACACAGAGGGAGTGTCTCTGGCTTTCTTCCAGTGGGGACAGTTTCTGGACCACGATATAATCAGCACCCCTGAGGGTAAACATACAAGATTATTTCATGTTTTTCGGTAATTTATCAGGAAATAATGGTCGATTATAAGGTTTGATAATTCATGGATACGACCAGTGAAGTTAACTATAAATATTTCCGTAAACTCTTCAATTGAAGGCGGTTCACGCACACTAGTTACCTAGGTAAACGGTGCGTGCCATTTAACCAGACTGAAAAATGACGTAATTTACGCACATTTACCCTTCATTTCTCGCACTTTACGTAATATGGTAATGCTTCCTTATGTGGGGGAGGTACGCCACGGGGAATTACCAAACACAACTGTACTGATTTTCAATAAACCCCCCCCCTCAAAAAAAAAAAAATAATAATAAATAAAGGGTTAGAAACGTGAAAAAAAAAAAAATTATTCCAGTGAAAGGTCGAAATTCATTTAATCGACTGAACGTTATCGGTAATATTTTTACTCGTTGCTGCGCCACTCGTGGAAAATATTACCGATGATGTTACTCGATGAAATAAATTTCAAACTTTCACCGTACAAAAAAAGAAACATACATCCTCTGTCATGCCCTCGCAAAAGGGGGCTTAATGCATCTCCGTGCTGCATTATACCAAGCAAGTCATCACATAATTATGGATCCATAAAATCTATTTTATCTGTGAACCGGCTGAATCCTGAGCCAGAATGGTCCCTAAACATGCAGAAAATTAACCAGTAGCATAAGTATCGGTCCAGATCAGTCTGCGCGGAATGCGCCGGCTGACCTGGGTCGGTTCTTATTGAAAGATGGAATCAACATCCGTTTTACAGAGCATGGCTCACATGAATTAGGGGTCGTATCCACTAAATTCTCCAACCATTCTACGCTGTGTTATATTTATCGAGAAATTTATTGAATTTCAAAGTAATACAATTTCTGATTGGCTAAACCATTTGGTTTAGCAATACAATTTCTGATTGGCTAAACCATTTGGTTTAGCCAATCAGAAATTATGTTACTTTCTAAATTTAGAATAAGACTATGACTGGAATTAAAAATGGTTGGTGAATCTACATACCTTTGTCTCGTATTCATCAACTCATTCAGAATTGACCTCATCGTCTTGTTAATTTTTTTCTTTAATATTCTAACCAAATGGTTTAGCCAATTAATTTTTATTATTCAGAAAATGGTTGACTGATTGTATAGTGTTTAACGCCGTTTTCAACATTATTTCAGTTATACCGCGGCGGTCAGTGCTTTCCTGTTCTCAAGTAGTTATTCAGAATTAGACTAAGATTTATTAAAATTTTAAACGATTACTGCTACAAAAGGTCGGGATTGTTGATTGACCGATTGCTTTACAAGTCGATATTGCTTTACAAGCGTTGTCAAGCCCAATCATCACGGCACTGCAAGTGTGTTTTGTCTGATGTTTACCGCCGTTTTTAACATTTTTTTCCAATTATATCGCGGCTGCCAGCGCATCTATCCGTGCTTTTCTGGAAGTTCTTTTACCAGTTATAGGCCAACACGGTCAACACGGTTTCCGAGTTCGGTTCTCGGGTCGCCGAAAACTGTGTCGAGGAATGACGGAAGTCAATGGGGACATGGTACCATCCTCTTTAATCGCAACAAAACATTTGACTTCCAAGTATGAAAGTAGTAAGTGGCTCGCAAAGATTGTTGTACATTGTAATAGTCGAATAAATTCAGGGAATTCATGAATAGGTTAACTTTCTACAATGACATTACTAAAGTACCGACAACTCTTTTTTACCTGCTAAATAAGTTACATGAAACAATAAAAACACATATGTATTTTAATGTATTTTTTGCGGGGAAAATATATCTCCTTAACGGACAATGTGGATCAAGGATCAGACTGCACGTACTGTGCAGTCTGATCTTGATCTACGCTGTCCGCACTTGGACATTAAGTCCTACCCAAGGTTAGTCTAAAGGCTAAACACTTGACATAGAATCATATTAACTGTAAGCCTTTCATGTTTATCATAACAACACTAGGTACGGTGCGAGATACAGTTGACTGTTGTAACGAAACCACGACAAAGTAAGTGATTTTCTCATGCTCTGTCTGTCTTTCTGTCTGTCTGTCAGCATGTCTGTCTGTCTGTCTGTCCGTCTCGACTTCTTTCTGACCCATTTCTATTTCTGGCTCTGACCGTCTCTTTCTCTGTCTCTGTAGGTTCTTTATGTCTCTTTCTACCTCATCGCTATCTCTCTTTCTCTCTCTCTCTCTCTGTCTGTCTGTCTGTCTCTCTCTCTCTCCGTCTCTCTCTCCTTCTCTTTTCTCTCCTAATTTAGCTCTCTCTCTCTCTCACTCTCTCTCGCTCTCTGTCTCGCTCGCGGTCTCTCCCTCTCTGTCCCTCTCTCTCTCTCACTCTTGCTGTCTTTCTTCTCTCTCTCTCTCTCTCTCTCTCTCTCTGTCTCTTTCTGTGTCATCATTCTGTCTCTTTGTTTCCCCCGTCTCTATCTAGGTCCCAATCGACTCCGCGGTAGATGCAAGTGAATAGTCAATAGATGGGTATGCGGTGTCAGTTGTATATACACTAATATCGTTTGTTTCTCCTTCGAAGTAATGGTTTGTGTTTGATCCATTTTTCAGCCAGTTCTGTATGCCGATCACAATCGAGGCTGGCGATCCTTATTTCGAGGAAGGTTACTGCATGCCGGCTTTACGGTCGTTTACAGTATTGGATTGTGACGACAGTGAGTTGTCTTATTAATTTTATATTGATAATTACTACATATATACGAGCCATGCTCTGTGAAAATGGGGCTTAATGCATCTGCAAAATGTATCGATTCGTCTGAGCCTGCGCAGTGCGCACAGTCTGACATTGGTCTAAACCTTTTGCTATCTGTGAATTTTCTGCATGTCTAAGGACCAGTTTACCTGAGGATTGTTATTTAAAATGGATGATATGAATCCCTATTAAGTGATGACTTGGTTAGAACAGTGCATCACGGAGATGCATTTAACCCCCTTTTGCCACAGCATGGCTTGATTATATTTTAATCTGTTTTGAGTTAAGTGCTGCCTTTTCTTAATATCAAAAAGGGCTATCAGGATCCAGTTATGTTGAATATCTGATAACAAATTTGAACTTTGAAACTGAAATATATACGGATATTTTGGGACACCTGTATGTCGTCCGCAGAAGCCTATAATTTTGCCATGCCTCTAAAAAGATTTATTCAGCGGGTAAACTGATCCCAATTATACATGTACATGCCTATACACGATTTATTGCATCAGGGGAGGTAACCAATCATACATAAATTGGTAAATGTTTGTTTCAGCTTCCGGTTTCCAAAATCAGATAAACGAGGTGACGGCTTACATAGATGCCAGTCAAATTTATGGATCGTCGGACGAGGAAATGACAGACCTGCGGACGTTCTTTGGTGGTAAGTGTATTTGCCTGACTGTCGATCTGCCTGTCTTTCTCTATCTTTATCCCTTTTCTGTCTGTATGTCTGTCTGTCAGTGTCTATATCAGTTTTCATTCATTTTTGAGAATAAAACAGTTGTTCAACACTGTCATACGTCAATATGCTGTTACAGCCAAATTCGGCAACAAATGCATACATGCACAGAAACACTACAAAAAACTGAATAAACATGTCCAAGTATGCATGAAGGATATAGAAATTACCAACGCATGAATCTAACTAATTTATACGACATTAACGACGTATATCACAAATGTTCGTGCGCATCCTACTGCGCATATGTCTTCTTCGTGGATAGTGAATCAAAAGTGCACCTATGTATTTTTCGCACATATGGTAATACTATTGGTGCACTGAAACAAGTCGCACTCTCTTTGGGTAGTATTAGTGAAGAGAAAAAATGGATCTGTGAACTGTCACCGTGAAATAATTAAAATACTGTTGACATGGCGTTACCTCCCATACAAGGAAAAAAAAAAAAGGCATGAAATTTAAAGCTGTGGAAGGCTAACTGTTTCCACTTTGAAAATTATTGTGGAAAATGGAGAAATTGCTCCTAATGAGCAATTTCCCCATTTCCAACCATGTCTGCTGAGCTTTTATCCTATTTTTTCCTTAAAAAATTAACTTTCACAGTGACATTCATTACGGTTTTCTGACGAAATAAGCACGGAAATTCGCCATTTTTATTATTTCTTATTGTTTAGAATTATGAATTCTATAAGTGTGGAAATTTTAAGGAAAATCTGTCCGTTAGAAAGTATATATTTATGAAAGATTAACCCTTAATTCGGTCAAATTATCTTCCTTTTTCACTCAATGGTCTATATATAACATGCATATTTGTACATTTATCATGCACAAAACCAAGCTTTAATATATTTTTTGTGTAAAACTAAACGAATTTTCATTAAAATGATCTATATTAGTATATTCTTCCGGTAATATTACTGTTTAACTGATTATTACAGAAAAGCGTGTTGGATCCAATATAAGCTGAAGTTTGGAACTATCTATACCTTTTTCAAAGGCAAATTTCTCAGAAACGAGCACGGTGATACACAACTTTTTTTACTGTAATCTCCTAGAGACTCGATGAGCTTTGTATGTGCAAAGTTTTAAGAAAATCTGTCCGTTAGAAAAAAATTGTGATACACGTGGTTAAATGCTAGAGTCGGTCAATTTTTAAGTTTTTGATGTTGAGACTATACTGTCTGCATCATGAGTTTAGCGTTATCGTGTGTAAAATATGTTAAATAGAAATGGTTGTTAAGATATAAGACCGAGATAGATCTATATTTCTTTCATGAACAGCAATGTTCAATATTTTCTCAAATGTATGGCATTGCCAATCATAGAATTTCGAGTGGAATATTCACTTTTACCTTCACTTATCTCGTTGTCTGGCTGACCGTTGGGGCACCACTGCAGAACAACGAACTCCCTCTTCTCCTCGCGGTTCTCAGCCTTCCGCAGTGTTGTGTTCCAGTCGAAGCCAGTCAACTCTTTGATGTTGTCTTGCAATAGTTTCTTCTGTCTGCCTCTTTGTCTACCTCCATGTACCGTTCCCTGCAAGATGGTCTTGGCCAGTCCAAATGATGGGGTGACATGCCAAAACCACTTCATTTTTCGCCTTTTCGGTCAGGAGGTCTTCATTAGGCCCGGTGACGTTTTCAATCCTGATTTCATAACCTCATTGGTTATGTGAACTCTATATGATATTCGAAGGATCTTGCGGAATCATTTCATGTGATATTACCTCAAGACAAACGATTAATTTTACCCTATCTAATTTTGATGAATACAAGGTTTATTGAAGACGAGTACCCAAAATTTTCCACCGGAAACAAACGAAACTGACGAAATAGAGTGTGACGAACAATGGCCGGGGATTTGTTTTGCAACGGGTAAGTGAACCCGTGAAATGCTTCCCTTAGCAAATGTTTGTTTGTATGGTGGTCGATGCCGACTTCCACAGTATTTTATTAACCCTTATCCTGCTAAATAAGTGAAATGAAACTTTTAGGCCGATAGCAAAGCCCCAAAGTTTGCTATTTCAGAGGTACTTTTTGAGGAAAAAAAAATCCTTATCGGACAGTGTAGATCAAAGAACAGACTGCACGTTCTGTGCAGTCTGATCTTGATCTACACTGTCCGCAAAAGGTCAGTGAGTCGCGCTTAGCAGCCTAAGGTTTAATGAATCGTGCTCTTTTTAAAGGTTTGTTCATGCATCCGCAAAAGATATCGACTAAGGTCAGGCTGCACAATTCGAGCAGGCTGACCTACATGTACATGTAGGTTGAAACGTTTTGCTATTTGTAAATTTTCTGCATGTCAAAGGACAATCCTTTGTTACGATTTAGCTTTCTCTTCGACAAAACTGATCCATATTACACAGAAATCTTACTTTTCTCATTTTTAAACGGTTTGATTATTATTATTATTATTTTTTTTTTGAGTGACATCTTAAAATTCTGATCAGGTTTATTTTGAAACCTGTACAGAGGATGGTGCTACATTTGCGAGTAAATTTCAGGATACTTGTATAATGTATAAAACTACTTCAGGTGATAGTCGAAGCAACGTTTATCCTGGACTCTCTGGATACCACACTGTATTTTTGCGGGAACACAACAGAATAGCCAGGGCACTTGGAACTTACAATCCGGACTGGAGCGACGAGAAAATCTTTCAACAATCAAGGAAAATCGTGGCGGCTGAAATGCAGCACATTACGTACAAGTAAGATTGAAACACAAGATGGGTTTGCACCCTATCAGTGTTTTGACATTTCCTTTCCTGATGCTTCGCATCCGAATTAAACAAAACTGGCGGTAGTTAAGTGCTTTGAACTACAGATGGGATATAGGTGGGCACTTTGAAAAAAATTAAGGTTTCGCTAGGAATACGTCAAGGAGAAGTTATTAGTTTTGCATTACCTTTAAACATAGTCTCCATAATCTTCAATGCATTTGGCCCATCAGTATTTAAACTTTGTAATCCCTTGTTGGAAAACGGCCTGTGCTTCAAAAAACTCCGAAACGGCACCAATCATGTCATCATTTCGAAAACGGCAACCACTAAGTTGGAATTTCTGCTAGGGGGAAATGTAGAAGTCGGACGGTGCAAAATCTTATGGGTAAGAAGCATGAAGTAACAGTTCAAAGCCAAGTCTTTCAGATTCCGCCGCCCCCTCACTTGTGCTGTGTTGGCAGTGGCACTGTGATTTCTGTTTTTTTTTTTTCTATGCTATTGCTACCCAAATTGTATTAAGATTGTATCATCCGGCCTCGTATGTATACACACCAGACACAGCAGTTGTGTGGACAATTTATAAGACCTTGTGTTACAATTGTTTTTTTTTTTTTTTTTTTTTTTTTTGTTTTCGAGAGAGAGAGAGAAAGAGAGAGAGAGAGAGATGCTGCAAAAACAACAACAACAACAAAGAAAATGATATTGATATGGGCAACCTTCTCTTTATGATCTAAGTGTGAAATGTGCTACAGTAAGTAAGAAAATATTATCGTAAAAAATTACATTTCTTACATATTTACACATGCTTATGTTAAAGTTCATGATTTTATTCTAGTGAATTCCTGCCTGTAGTACTGACCTCAGGGAAGCTATCTGAATACAATGTGTCTACAACCTATAATTATGACTCCAGTATGGATGCTTCTATATACTCTGGATTCTCCATAGCTTTTAGGTGATAAAACTGTTGAAACCTATCGATCATTCTGTCTTTCTGTTTCTGTTACTCTGTTAACCGGGTTTCTATTTTACTGTCTCTTTGACACTGTATCGTTCTTTCCGTGGATCTGTCTTGTTCTGTCTGTCTCTGTCTCTGTTTCTGTCTTTGTCTATCTGTTTCTGTCTCTGACTATCTGTCCCGTTATTTCTATCCACGTTGTACCGTTATTGTTACATAACCATTTACTATTTTAATGAGATCCATCACTGTTTACCAACACATTCTCACTGTCGATCGTGAACAGCTTTTGCTGGTTCCCGGCACATTTTCTCTATCTACCTCATACAGTACTTGCACACCTATATTGTCACATTACCAGTAAGCGGTAGAAGCGGTCACTCACTGTTACATTGCATATTCTTCATGTTTACCGGGCACGGTAATCGCTGTTTCCCTGCATATTCTTTCTGTTTACGCCATACACTACAGTGTTCCGTTACCAGTAACTTTCATATTCGGTCCCTCACTGTTATCCCGCACATTCTCAATGTTGACCGTGGACAGCAATTTAGCTATTTCCAGGCGCATTCCCTCTACTGACATCATACACTTTAGTGTTACATTACTATTAACTCCTTTTAGATTCGGTCATTCCCTGTTACCCAGCACATTCTCCCTGTCGACCGTTGACAATGCAGATACGGTGACCGATGTGTCTACTTGGAACACGGAAGACGTTTATCTGTTACCCTCCATCTTGTTTGAGCATAACTACGCCGGCGTTGACGAAACAACGACCTGGTTAGCCTACTCGAATTGCCCCCACGCGGACAGGTAAAAGCACATGAGTTTCGCTGTAGGATAATATGGGTTTAATGTATCTCCATGATACATTATATCATGCAAGTCGTTATATAATTATTGATTTATAAAATCCTTTTTGTGTACTATGGTGTCTCATGACTGGTCCTTTAAAATGCAGACAATTGACCAAAAGCAAAAAATTTCGACCCATGTCAGCCTGCGCAGATTGCACTGGCTGGCATGGGTCGACACTTTTTGCAGATGCATTTAACCCGCTTTTTACAGAACATAACTCATATATTCTAATTTCAGCACATCTTATTCAACAGATAGACAATATATAATTATATTGTACTCCTGTTGAATAAAATGTTATTGCCTGTTATAATATAACAAGATAATAATGGATCCATAAAAACCACTTTTTTTTACACCCGACTTAATCATGACGTAGACTGGTCCTTGGATATACAGAAAATACAAAAAAAAAAAAAAAAAATGACCAACAGCGAAAAGTTTCGGCCCAGGCCAGCCTGTGCGGATTGCGCCGGCTGACCTAGGTCGATACTTTTCGCAGATGCATTAAGGCCCTTTTTCACAGAGCATGGCTCATATTTGTGTAATCAATAGGAATTATCCCTGTACCAAACCATTCACTATTTCAACAACACTGTGGAAGCAGGCTTCTGCAAACATTTTGGGACCAGCATTTTCTCGTCCTCCCACACTGTTTTCCACTCTTTGAAAGACAAATTCCATCACACGAGCCATATTTTGATAATCGTGTGCAAATGATTTTCAATCTAGACACGTTTAAATTCGTTTTGGCTGTTAAAGAGTTAAAGGATGATTACATTACATAATTCTAAATCTTTACCAAACGAAAAAATTCTAGTCTTGTCCCATTTGAAATGATTTGCTGATTTTCAGACGACGAATAAAATGTGGATCAAACAATGGAATTTGTTTTTGAAGGAAAAAAAAAAAAAAAAAAAGAAAATATTGTGTGAAAAGGATGAAAATGATGATTACCAGCATTTTCTCCTTTTCCCATTATGTTATGATTTTTTTTCAAAAGCCCTCTTCTTCAGGTCGTTTAAACATGAGATGGTGTTGTAAAAGCGTAAAGACACAAGGCAGAAGGAGGAATCGCTCCTTTTGCATAAACGTTTTTATAGAGGTTATCTGCAAATTCCAACAAGGTAGTTTGATAACGATGACGATGTTAATTCTCTAAAGTTTGTAGACAGAGTTAAAATAACAGTTACTATTGATAGCCAACTTGAATTAACCCTCTACCAAGCGACAAAGGTTTAAGCTGGTCCAGATTGAAAGCATTTGCAGACGCCAAATCAAATGTGGCTTAAAAACTTAATTTTTGCCCTGAAAAGGGTAGAAATATTGTTGGAAAGGAGAAAATACTGCTTTCTATAGCCTTCTTCGCCAAAGTCTTTAAAACTCGAGATTGCGTAGTGAAGGATTAATGTTTAGTACAAGAATACATGTGGTTATGTTGTGACAACAGGAAAAATTAACGATCAGAGACTTGACATTTCTACCCATTTATATGGACAGATATATGGAGGACGCAGCGCGAAACAAACTGTTTTTAGACGCTAATGGGGACAGTTTCGACCTTGCCACCTTGAATATTCAGAGGGGCCGCGAATGGGGTACACCAGCGTATACCGAGTATCGCGATACACTTTGCGGTATTGGAGCAGTGGAGGTCTGGGAAGATCTTGTAGATACGACGCACGATATCAATACAGTAGAGGTTTTGAAAACAGTCTATGAGTAGGCATTACTCTTCTTGTTGTTGTTGTTTTTGGTGCTGTTGTGGTTAATGTTGTTATTGTGTAAGATGCTTCACGTACACCGTGAAACACAGCGCATATACCATATATACACCAAGCATTTGTCTCCCCTTATGCTAGTTTATCAAAAGCTAATAAGTAAAGAATGTACTGGTAACCTCGCTTGCAAAGAAAATATACTGTCATAAGTATTTATAGGTGTCTTACAAGAACTTTTGATAAGTATGAAAAAAAGTCCAGCCACCTTAAATGATGTTAAAAAGACAAATCACAGCCCTTTTGTCCGTACAAAAGATTTAAAATGTGTTCTGTCATTTCTTCCTGTACACAAAAGGAATATAGAAACAGCAACACTAGATATGCTTTCTAGACATTTATGACTACCACAGTTATGCTTCCGCCGTCATTAATGTATTGTCATCATATTAGAGCTACAATGTGTTTTGGTCGTCATTGATGTCTCAGTTTTAGAGACCACGTTTAAAAACGAGAAATACAAGTTATACGTTGAAATCGGGCGCAAAAACAACACTAGTGAATAAAAAATCTGCATGTACTTTTCGCTCATAAATCATACTTAAGATATTAATCCTAGCCAAAAATTCGATAATAATTATCAATTTTGTCCAGAAGGATGTTTTACTCGTATTTTGCTTCTCTTTCTACAACAGTGACCCCAGAGATATAGACTTATGGACGGGTATAGTAACAGAGACACCGGAAACCGGGTCCCTTGCAGGGCCCACATTGTCTTGCATACTGGGTAAACAGTTTTCAAACTTAAAACATGGCGATCGATTTTGGTACGAAACATCTGATTCAACAGTTGGATTTTCGTCAGGTCTGTTATAGTTTAACCTTAACTCATTACAAGACAAAACTATCTTACAACTTTCCATATTGAAATCATTTGCTGATGACCAATTGGACGTGGCTCAAATGATTGAACTCTATGAAAGGCTTTTGAAAAAACATTGTGGGAAAAAGAGGAAATGCAGGTTACCAGAGTTTTTTTTTTTTTTCAACAATAATCTGAAAGACTTCCTTCTCGTGAACGTTAAAACTCGTAATTATTTGGTAAAGGGTTACCGCAATAAACCTTACCTTTTGAGCCAAATTTGCAGGAGACGCTCTTTCAACTTCTCTAAAAATAAATCAAGGTTCGATACATTTATACATATGGAAACATTGCCCGCTGCCGGAAATGTTTTCTTTAGTCATAAATTTTCCAAGAAAGTAGATACTTAGATGTAAAAGACTGTCTGGAGGTAATGATGGCATTTCTAGTTTTGATGAGAGCAACGAATGATTTTATGCTGTGTAAACAAATAAATATCATTTTGTAACAGAAAAACCACACCTAACACGGACAAGCCATAGTAACCTGTATTTCTTTGTGTAATAAACCTTCTGTTTAGCACTGACCTAGGATATGAATTTTCGAAATGCTTAGTTTTACAGCATTATACAACCAACTGATCATCAATGTTGTGATTCCAAGGACAAAAACAACCAACATCCGATGGGCAGCTCATCGCGGAAACCACAAATGAAGACTTTATCTACCTAAAGCAAGTGTTGAGGGGTGTGGCGTAGTGCACTGAAGCGCATCTTTAGCCAGCAAAGATGACAAAATTGCGTCCAATTGCCAACTGGTCTTTCAGACAAACTTGGCCAGTACATGTACATTAAATCGTTCAGAATTTCAAATAAGGCTCTTATCTTGGCTACATTCGGGCCTGTCATTTTCTATTTTTAGATAAGCTTGATGAAATCAAGAAGGTGACCTTGGCCAAGGTGTTGTGTGACAATTTAGATATTGACAGACTTCCGGCAGAAGTGTTTAAGACCACCTCAACAAAGTAAGTTGTCGCATCCAACAAATATCGGACTCTTCCAAATCGAGTTTAACTCGTTATGATCTGAAGTTCGCTTGTAGGTTAAAAAATGTTTTTGGAGAAGTTATAATTTTTCGTTCTTTTTTTTTTCCGTTCTTTTTTAGTATTTTTAAAAGGCACTTTAATACACGGCTATGTTATTACTTAATGATAAACTCATTTCTGTAGGAATAGTGATCTTTCTCTCATCTTCGTTTTTTAAACCAAACAAACAAAAATACGGAAAAAAAAAGTATCCAGCTATTTGTTTGATTTTTAAAAGATTGTTTTTAAAATGAAAGGCCTTTTAACTGTCTATACAATAAAATGTTAAATTTGTCCATCATTATTTCAGGACTAGCTGTTCGCAGATTGGTGGTATGGATTTATCACTATGGGAAGAATAGTTGTGTGACTGATGAAGACAGACATGATGGCGATAAATAGCCTGTCCGTTTTGTTTTTACTTGCAGAGAATCCGAATTTTGGCATTGATTATTTTCAAAGAGATCGATCTGGAGAGCAAAATGAAATTTGAAATAAACAGACAATAACCAACTGAACTGACATTTAATTCTCAATGATTCTTTAAATTTGAAAGGAACACAATTTCAAATTTCAAGTGATTTAAGCAATTAGAATTTGCGTTACGGTCTAAACGTAGAACTATCATACTGAGAAAACTATTTAGAATGGTTGATAAATACAGAGAGTTGCTTTTGTGAATAGCCTTTCAACATGTTCAAATTTATATTTCATTTGAAAATACATGTACATGTGTTCTAAGCAAGCACCTGTCTAAAGCCAGCACAATTAGAATGCTTGATTAATAAATGTTTGGCTGTATTTCTAAGAATATCTTTCAAACTTATTGTAATAAAAGTTCTTATTCAAATACAACCTTTGTTTTAAATTTTACGCTTGTTCCTTTGACCCCTGCAAAAGTCCTGTACAAGGGATCATGGGTTAGTGCCTGGGATTGGCAAAAAATCTCTTGTTACATTGCAACAGGGACAATTCTCCTTTCATTGCTGAGCATTATGATGGACTTTAATTACGTGAGAAGGCAGCCAGTAGCGTTGAAAAGGTGTTTATATGGAAGGCAGCCACTGGCTTGGAAGTAGTGTTGTGTCTGGAAAAAATGAATAGCTTCATCATTCGCTCATAGAAATAATGTTGAGATCAGCGTCAAAACCAAAGAAGTAACCTGCTTTTTGGTCTTTGAAGGATCAAAAACATTATTACGTTCTAGAGATTATGTAAAATTTTTGTATCACTTTAATCCTTCACAAGGCGACATATTTTTAGACTTGTCGAAGCTATTGAAGAAAAAAAATCAATGCGGCTCAAGTGAAGAAAAATTTTCTCCAAAATGGTAAAATGCATGGTTGAAAAAGACGATAAATGCTGACTACCCCAGGGTCGTAAAATATAGAATCGTTTGGTAAAGGGTTGAACCATAACAAAACCGCAGAAAGAATTGATTGATGGATTGATTGATTGAATGGTGTTTTACTCCGCTTTCAACATTATTTCAATTTTATCATGGCGACATCTCACATATCCATGTATTTCCTGGGTTTCACTAGTACTGGGCTAGGCCTCTGAAGCATTTTGCCCAAGGATACTCCCACAGAAAGTCAAGTGGATCCAGTTAGGTTTAAACCCGGTACCTCCAGGACACGAGTCCTACACTTTACCACTTAGCCACGCAAGACCCCACCCGCCGAAAGAAAGTTTGGTCATTGCTCTCAGTACCATCATATCACTGCTTAGATAAATCCGAGCAATCCCAAGATACAATAACACCCGAGGAAACAGTTTTTGAAAACTTTGTGGGAAAAGGGGAAAATGATGGCTTTCGGTACTTTCCCATTTTCACCTACAACTTTTACTTCTCCTCAAAAGACAGGTTTTTGAATTGAAGCACACATAACTTGTCGTCTGCAAATACTATCAATTTGTGGACTACTTTAAGTTTTGTGGTCTCGTTAACTTTTCCCTTGTGTTTATGACTATGAAGAGAAGGCGTCTGAAAACATTGTGGGAAAATGAGATTATGTTGGTAAGAATTATTTTTTTCCTATTCCCACAATGTTTTCTATCCTTTCAGAGACAAATCTCATCATTTAAGCCACAACGAATTTGTCGTATGCAACAGCTATTTTGTGTCTCAACTAACTGAATTATAAGGTAGACAGATCCTTAGACACACAGAAAATTGACCGATAGCAAAAAAGTGCCGGCTTTGCAGGTCTACCTGGGTCGATACTTTTTGCAGATACATTAAACCCCCTTTTCACAAAGCGTTGGTCAAATATTATATGTTTTCTGTTTGAACAAACAGCGATTTTGTTTTACATAAACTCACATGTTTTGTAGCTATCACTGAACTCCTAAAAGAAGAAGGAGAAGAAGGAGGAGAAGAAGAAGAAGAAGAAGAAGAAACAGAAGAAAAAACAAGAAAAACAAACAAACAAACGAACGAACAAACAAACAAAACAAACAAACAAATAAAGAAACAAACAAACAAATGAATGAATAAATAAATAAATAAATAAAATAAATAAATAAATAGATAAATGCTACTTTTGAAACAATAACCACTCGTTCTTTTCAGCTCCTTTCAATACTAGATCCAAACAAAACACATAGTAATTGTGCAACAGCCAATCATTTTTATTTTTGATGAATGTACTTACAGTCATAAATGTAACTCTCGTCTCACATGTTAATAAGTTTCAGCTTGATTTTTGCTTACTCGGGTCTAAATTATATTGAATTCAAAAGTGGTTTTACCGGGTTATGTTCATCTATTACTACAAACACACAGTAGTTTTTGATTATCTTTTTTTAAACTAAAGTGATGCAAAATAATTCGGAAATCGGCAAATTTGTTTTTAATTTATAAGAGTGTGTATTATTTATGACAAAATATCCCGACATAAACAGAATATAGACCCAAACAATACAATTTCTAATAGAGAATTATAGTGTTAAATGGAGTCAACTCGAACTTACCCATACAAATCTTGATCATGTAAACGCTCAACCCGGAAGCGGTTTAAAAACATAAATAGAGATTTCCTGTAGACTGTTTGAAAGAGGTATTTACGGAAAAGTCCTGTTTCACACGCTAAATTCCTCGAAAATGAGAAGAAATGAACTAATTCTCATATTTTTTGTCCAGTGTAGCATTGGTATGGCGTTGGATATCGCCAAAAAACCAGATCCAGAGAGTAAGTACATATGAACAACTTTGTTATTTAAAGAAAATGAGTCATCCTTCTCTGACACCCTTTACATGAAGGTTGAGTGTCAGAACAATAGACCATTTTGATTCTTGAGAACACTAGAACCTCAGCGACAAATCTATACGAAACCATTGCTATAGGCTAACAATAAGAGCTTCTGTAGTTACGATAGCCCGGTGGATTGTGCTAGTCGCAATCTAACCCCTATTCGGGTACTAGTTCCGACAGAGTTCTGCCGAGGATGCGCCATTGCGGGATCGGCGCTAAAAAATTACAGACGGTGCATTAAAATTATGTCTAATGGGCCAACTGGCACATCAAAAATACGCAGCATCGGCCGTAGGTCCGAAAAATATGTGGGGCGAATCAACTGGCATAAAGTGGTTCCAGCTTTATCTGTTTAGTTATCCGAATTCAGAAAGACGTTTGAAACGAAGTTGTTGTTCATATAAATGATTTTCATTGGATAAACTTCTTCAGCAACAAGGTATTTCCCTAGTTTTGACCAATAGATATCTTTGTAGCAACCATAGAGAATGCGTTTTCGAGTTCGTTCTGCATCAGATGATCGCAGTCTTTGCGATGGCTAAAAAGAAGCTGACGAAAAAAACTAGATCCATACTCAGATATTTGGGCCAATCTGCATCAGAAAAGGCCAAAACAGATACTCAGCTTGAGCCTAACAATCAGCTGAATACAGACTTGGAACACCCAGAAACCTCAATAGATGATGATAAGTCCAACCCATGCAAAAAGTTTGTCATATAAAAAACGTTTTCAAAATAAATGGCTCTCGGGTTTTCCCTCGTTGCTGTATGACTCTGAAAATAAATCCATGACTTGTTCATTGTGTATAAGACACAAAAAGTGCAACTCTCTCACGGACCCTAATAAAAACTTTAGAACTAGCACATTAATGAGGTACGCAGATACTGTTGTTCCGGTCATAAAGCTGCAGTCTTTGCAGATTCGATGACCGGTGATCTTCAGAAGAGTGTTAAACATATTTTTGATGAGTAAGAGAGTAGTGTCTTGTCAGCTTTGAAGGTTGTATTTTGGATAGCCAAAGAAGATATTTCAATAACAAAATATTAGTCTTTTGAATTTGTTGGAAAATCTTGATTGTCCTAATATTTCTGCACTTAAACGTGGTAAAACTGTTTCCTATTCCTCTGATAAATCTACTACTGAATTGATGGAGGCAGTGGCTTATGTTGCAAGAAAATCAGTAATTATCTGCATGGAAAAAATCTCCATTCTATGTCTCATTCTGTGTCTGATTGACTGACTTGGCCCCATGTAGCATGTAGATGGCCCCACTTTTTAAGCTTGGGTGGGCCAATGGCCCCTATAGCTGAAAACCTTGTTATTTTTGTGATTCTTTCTCTGCTAGCCCCTGTAGCAGCCACTCTTATGACCCATCTGGAATGAAAAATTAAAATACGAGCATCGTTTCAAGTGGCCGTATGCGTCTATCTTTTCTTTGTCATTGAACAATAAGGTCCTTAACCGATAGACTAATGATTAATATTTACAAAAACAACAAAAAATATGAAAAAATGACAGTGTTACCTCCTTGTAATTCCATTATTTTGGAATGTAAATATCCATTGACCTACTTCCCAGGAAGTCGAAACTAGGCTTGACATTTACTGCGCATGTTTTAGAAGTCACTTCTGGTACAGTATAGTTCTTTTTTTTCTCATTTACTGCGCATGTTTTAGAAGTCACTTCTGGTACAGTAATGTTCTTTTTTTTTCTCACAATTTATCGGCTTCTGTGTTATCAGTTTGGGCATTGAAAGGAAAACTAAATGTGCTGGATGTATTTCATTTACGAGGAGTCGTATTTATCACTTAAATTGCAGATCACAATATTTCACTTTTTTCAAATCAAATTGACCACGCATGCGCAGTTAACTGAATTTGTTTACAAATTAGCCAGATGTGTTTATGTCAAATAAATGGTAAATTACAAAAGGATCAATGAAAACCTTGCACTAAACTTGGTGTCAGTGTGAAGTTGAATCATATATCTATCGATTCATGTCCATTTTCATAGCTGAAAAGCAGATTAAAGACACATTAAGCTGACTGAAAAATGACCGGTAAGATTTTAAGATTTCCAGATGGTATTAAAGAAGGGCTGATGTGAAGGGGTGCGGAGACCCAATCACAAAAATAACTTCGGAGCAATCCTTCAGACTGACGGTTGTCAAATTCATAAAAATGTGATCGCAGCTACTTACTCATTTGGAGTTAGGACTTTTGCAGAGGGCAAAATTCAAGATGTCTGGGATTCATCAAATTGAACTTTCAGCCTTTGAAAGAGGTTTAGTTTATCCCCATACATCATGAAAAGGGGGTTTACTGCATCTGCAAAAAGTATCAACCTAGATCAGCCTGCGCAGTAAGTGCAGGATGATCTTGGTTGAGACTTTCTGATTTTGGTAAATATACTGCATGTCAAAGAACCATTCTGCCTCAGGATTCAACCAGACAAAATTGATTTAATGGATCCATAACTATGCGACTTGCTTGGTGTAATGTATTGCTGTGATGCAAAGACTTACAACTGGTATATACTTAGCGCTGAGAAATTTAACAGGAAATAACATATCTCCCACCTCAAAGGCCCAATAGCAGCAAAAAATCAAAGCAAGTGTTAAAATGCATTTAAATTTAAATCATACCATTCAAAAGTATGGAAAGTATTGTGATGGTGACAAGCTATTATTGTTTGGTTGTTCAAAATATTAGTCACCAGCAGAAAAATGAATTCTAAAATTAGGCAAACAGTAAACAAAAGATAGAGTGACCTGGGAGGTTTTAATCTATCAGTTTTGAAATTAATTTCTCTGCCAGTGACAAACACTGTAACTTCCAAAAGCTGTCTGTCTCTGTCATTTAACACTGGATCGTATAGTACTAATGTAAGTTCTGCACTCCAAAATGCTTGGTGTTGGTTAGTATTTGTTTTTCTATTCCAGAGGTCTGCTTCCAGCTGCCAGATGTTGGGTTGTGCTACAAATTTTCAACTAAAATGTGGTTCTATGATTTCAAATTACATATTTGTCGGGAGTTTTTCTATGGAGGATGTGGCGGCAATGAGAATCGATTCCAGACTGAAAAGGATTGTTATGCAGTGTGCAAAGGTATGTATATAGTGGATTTGTTGAATTTTTCTAGTCAAGATATGCTTGAATAATGCTAGGAGCTCAGTGATGGAAAAATGACAAAACTTTCTGTAGGAAATATGGACGGAAAAAGAGCAATTATATTTGTTTCAAAATTCATTTTAACTTATTATTTTTATGTGTTTCTGCAAATCTTCCCAGAACCCTCATAGGGCATTCTTTAGCATAAGGGACTTGGGAACAGGGTTTAGCTGGTTCAGATCCTCAGCTTGGCCCATTTCGTTTTGAGGATTGATGATAGTCATTGTGACAGGATTCATTACTCTCTCACGGCTGATCATTGTTTCTACAGCACTTATGTAGGAAAGCAGCAAATGGTTTGGGAAGAATATTGTGTGATGTACTGTTAACAGAAACTCCGGGAAAGCATAGATAGGTGCACTGGCTGCCACAATATAACTGAAATAATGTTGAGAACAATCTTGAACACTGTATATATGATAAAAAGATGTCAAACACCATACAGTTGATCAATCAATGTTCATTTTCATTAACTCTTTCCTTACTGTTGACAATGCACGAAAGAGTTAAAGGGGGGGGTAATTCATTGCTTATTTGTAATGAAAATAGAATAATGATTTAATCATAAACAATAATTTACAGAGAGCCCTTTTACTCAAAAAGTGGGTCAGTTAAGTAAATAGAGTTGTTTTAAATTTAAATTTTGAATATAAAATTTTTGTGTATGTCATTGTGACAGACATAACTGTTTTCGATTAACCGTACATATGATGGCCAGTCTAATAGAGTTATCTCCCTTTGAGCACTCTCTTATGTGTATATGGTAAGAAAATGAAAAAGTATTGCAGGAACAAGGAGACACTGTTGGAACGTACATGGTGCCTGTCACGTAGCAAAGTCATTAAGTAATCCATAACAGGAAAAGAAAATGAAAAATGAAAACTTTAAAATGTGCCTCTGTTTGTACAGATGACTGATTTTGGTTGTACTTCATATATGACTTAATTGATTTCTACTTAATTGTGGTGCATGTTCTGCTTTTCCCATAATCAAGGCTGGAAAAACACTTGATTGTTTAGTAGAAGGCAAATGTCAGAATTGTCAGAAATGCATGAAGTTTAAAAAGGAAGGTAATTTTTTTCTTCTTCTTTTTGTTGTTTTTTCTAGAAAAGTTAGTGTTTTTACACCCACCTGAGAATGTCACTGTCGGGTACACCCTAGACGACACAATTTTTCTATACTGGTATCCACCAATGAACTATGACCTACATGTGGAAAATGAGACTGCAACGGGAACCCCTGTGACGGACAGAATTGCTAACATCAAACCTGATTTGTCTTCAACAACAAGCACCACTAAGGCTACAACAGAGAGAGTGATAGAAACAAGTACACCAAAAGTACAAAATCAAAATACCAAAGATCTTTCAAATGTAACTGACTTGACTTCTGTCACTAAGCATAACACTACAAATAACTCTGATTCTAATAATAGAACTGAAGATATGAATATTAATTCTAAAAATAGTACAAACAACGAGACAAAGAATGATTCTGAAAATAGTGCAGGAGCAGTTGATAATTCTGAAGGTGAAAATTCTGGCTTGGATAATGGACATATATCTCTTGAAGGAGGAGTCGGTTTAAATCTAAGTGATTATATTGGAAGAAATCCTGTGCCTTTTCACTTTGCTAAACTGAAGCATTATATTTTGTCCTACAGGACTGAAGGTAAAGTATCAGTCTTGGTGCTTTTTTTTTTTACCTTTTTACTGCTAATTAAATGAGTCATGTTCTGGCAAAATGGATTTAAAGGCCCAAAGCAGCCAATATCATGATGCAGGTGTTAAAATGGACTTAAATTTAAATCATAGCATTTAAAAGTATGGAAAATATTGAGAAGATGACAATCTGTTATTGTGTGGTCTGTCCAAGTGTTAGTTGCTGAAAGAAAAGGAATTTCAAAATCAGGCAAAAAATAAACAAAAGATAGAGTGACCTGGCAACTTTTAACCTAGTTTTGAAGTTAATATTTCTACCAGCCACTAGCACTTGGATCAACAATAGAATAACAGAATGAAATGATATGATTTAAATTTGAATGCTTTGTTTACTTTTGGCAGTTTTTGTTTCTTTAATGGATCTCGATGGTGCATTTAAACTAAGAAGCCATCGTGTGATATGCATCCATGAAATCCATTTTGTCTAACAAACAACTGAATTATGAGGTAGAATGGTTCTTTGATATGCAGAAAATTGACCAGTGGCAAAAAGTTCGACCCAGGTCAGCCTAAGCGGACTGTGCAGGCTGATGTGGGTCTATACTTTTTGCTAATGCATCAAGCCCTATTTTCTCAGAACTTGGCTCAAATGAAATAGAAAGGCTTTCCAAAATCATGGAATTTTCTCTTTTCCAGCAAAAAGATTTTTTTACTTTTCCAAAATGATAGCATGTGCAGATGACAAATTCACCCACAGAGCACCCAATAAACCCAAGAGACATTATAGGTCCTTTAATAAGACCCAAATAATGGCAATACATTTACTATGAATGCTTTTGTCTTCAGTGTTTCAGAAAAGCAGACAGTGTAGATCAAAGATCAGACTGCACATTTTGTGCAGTCTGATCTTTGATCTACACTGGCTGCAAAGGCACATATGGTTGTGAAAGGCAGTGTAAAGGTGAAAAATGGCATAAATGATGGAAGGGTAGAAAATATTTTGGGATAAGGTCAGAATGCTGGCATATTCTTCTTTCTATTTTGTCACAATATTATCAAAACCTTTTTTTCCAAAGGGTTGTTGATACTCATGGTTTTGTGGTATCAGGTTAGATAAATAGAGGATATTTGTTTTTTACGGTGAAAGATCGAAATTTATTTCATCGAGTGAACATCATCGGTAATATTTTCACGAGTGGCGCAGCCTCTCGTGAAAATATTACCGATGATGTTCACAAGATGAGATATATTTCGATCTTTCCCCCAAAAAAACAAATATTCTATTTATTTCATGCTTTTAATCCTTTCTGAGGAGAACTTAATCAAAATCAAGTGCAGTTCTTTTCAGTTATTCCCCGTAGCGTACCCCCTCCGCATAGCAACACATTACAGTAGTATGTCAAGCGCGAGAAATGTAAGGTAAATTACGTCATATTTCCATCTGGTTGTGAGGCACGCGCATTTTACCTAGGTAACTAGTGCGCGGGAACAACTGTTTCTGCCTTCAATTGAAGAGTTAGAATAGAAAAATCGGTATTTTCACTGGTCATAACCATGAAATAAATAATATTTCTCGATAACCTACCACAAAGCCTGAAATAATCATGAGTCTTCTTAATTAAAACATGATTCGACGTTATTTGGGTGGCTCGGGCATGAATGTGTAGGATTTGCAATCTAAAGGCTCTGAGTCAGTCCTTATTGCATTTGCTGACAAAAAAATAAAGATGGCTAAGGTGACAAAATGGTGGAAAAAGGAGAAAATGCTGGTTTCCAGCATATGGTTAAAGTGACAAAATGGTGGAGCTTGTCTTTGATAGGTTTAGAAAACGTTATGGGAAAAGGAGAAAATGCTTGTTACCAGCATTTTCTCCTATTCCCACAATGTTTTCAAAAGTTTTCTCTATCAGGGTCGTTACAACTCAGGATTGTTTGGTAAAGGATTAATATTGTTGAAAGCAGGGTAACTCACAAACAACAAAACTTTAGACTTAACCAGAAATTGAAAGTATTTGTAGACAACAGATTCAGATTGGCTTGAATGATGAAATACATCTTTGTTATAAAACATTGTGAGAAAAGGAGGACAAACTGGTTACAAGCATTTCTCCTTTTCTTACGATGTTTTTCTAAGGCTTTCTACCTCAGGGTTGAGATGTGTGGTAATGGGTAAAAGAAATTAAGTTCTGTATGGTATTTGTGAGTCATGCTCTTGCAAAAGGGGGCTTAATGTATCCCCCGTTATGCATTATACTAAGGAAGTCATCACATAATTATGGCTCCATAAAATCTGTGTAGTATAATAATCGACTGAGTTTGGAGGAACAATTGTCCTTTACCATGCAGAAAATTTACAAATACCAAAAAGTTTCAGCCCATGTCAGCCTGTGCAGACTATGCAGGCTGACATGGGTTGATAATTTTTGCAGATGAATGAAGCCTACTTTTTACAGAGCATTTCTCGCATGTGTGTTTGACTGTGTGTGAGTATATGTGCTTATTATTGATACAGGAGAACAGTTCATTAACATAACAATAGCTGGAAACAAAACAGAGGCAAAAATTGAAGGACTTAATGATTCCACAAAATACTACATCACATTGACAGCCATATACATGACAAACACTTCCATACCATCGCCGATGATCATCGCACAAACAAGGAGAGATAGATCCAGACCAAGTGAGTGTTATTCTTGAATTTTACCACTATTTAAATTCAGATGAATATGTGAACTCTTTACCAAACTATCCCAAGTTTTAATGACCTTGAAAGAGAAAGCTTTTTGAAAGCATTAAGGGAAAAGGAGAACATTCTGGTAACCAGCATTTTTCTACTTTACCCACAAATTTTTTTATCATATCAATGACAGAAATCATCATTAAGGCTGCATTTAACTTTCTTTGCAAAATGCTTTAAATAAATGGTCTAGTCAAAAATTCTTTTGTTTGGTGCCAAGCCCGGTAGTTCAGTCAGTAGCATACAGGACTTGAGAACAGGGAGTCTCTGGTTTGATCCCCGGCTCGGCCAATTTCTTTCAGCAGATTAATGATTATTATTGAGACAGGATTCATTCCTCTCTCACCGCTGACCATTGTTTTGACTGTGGTTATGCGGGAAAGCAGCCAGTGCTTTGGAAAGAATATTTTGCAGAGTATTGGAGTCCAGGAAGGCATGGATAGGTGCACTGGCCGCCGCAATATAACTGAAATAATGTTGAAAACAGCGTTAAACACCAGACAATCACTATCTTTTGTTTGGTAAAGGTTTATTTCACCAGTTGTGTCAGCTTGTTGGTCTGTATTGCAAAGTAAATCTAGCTGAAATGATAGGAATTGTCCTTGGAAGGGCAGAAAACATTGTGTATAAAGGAGAACATGTTGGTAAGATGAAAGGCTCTTGAATATTTTGTGGAAAATAAGAGAAAAAAAGGATGCAGCTTTTTTGCTGTTGAACATACATGTTTTCTACCCTTTCAAAGACAAATGCCATAATAAATTTGTCTCCTGCAGATGCTTTCTATTAAGGCAAGGCTAAAACTTTGATGTCTATGTACAGAGCTCCAGATGAGAGGGAGTGATGGTATTCTAAATCTATTATTTCTCTTCAAAGCACTATGATGTGGGTACTCATTAGAATTGTCTGACTGAGACAATTTTACAATGAGTTCCCATCAAATAGAGATTAGTGGTAAAAAATTGATATTGTCAGTGTTGACTAAATCAAAATCAAAGTCACTCCATCTGTCTGGAGCTCTGTAGGTAATGAAGTAACCATGCACCACACAATCTTGAGTTTGAGCAACCTGTACAGTGATTGGGAAAGAATTTATTTCAATGAGACAATGTCTCCTGTTTTTGAAAACCAATGAGACATTTTCAAAAGTAATGAGACATTCAGAATGTGAACCATGATTGTAATTACTCTCCAACTAATATAACTCATATGTAGGCAGTATGAACCCATAATTTTGATTATTGCCTGTTCTATTTCACTAAATTTCAATAAAGTGAAATAGATACAGTAAGATAGCTTGAGTGTTCTTACACAAGGCACTGTATCCTAGTGTAGTACTGGTGTGTTAAATGAATACATGAATTGTCACCATGAAATAACTGAAAAACATAAATTAAAAAAACGCAGTAGCCTAAGTTCTTTCATCCACAGCAATTAACACAAAATATTATAACACTTTGTTTGGGCCATACTTTGAAATTTATTAAATTACGAGTTAAATTAACACATTTAATCACAAACTCAGATCTTCTGTAGTCACCTGTATGTTCAAGTGCATTTTGTAAAAAAAAAATATTTGACAGCACAGAACATTGACCATGACAGCAGTTTGTTTACTCTATGGAACTCGACCTCAATGACGTCACATAACTGTACACGCCGAATACACACACATACAGTCATGCGTGAAGCAAATGTTACTGAAATAAAATGTCGAACCTTCGATCACGTACAATAGTTTGTAGGACTATATTAAGTAACATTGAAGGTAATTTTCTTCGATTTATTTAATTACAAACCTGTTTGGGCGACTTTGACTGCAAAACGACTTTCAACTGTGGTTGATTTGCCGCTGGTGGTACAACTTTCCTTTTAGGCCGCATTTTAAAAGAAGAGAAATAGCAAACTTCACGGACGCTTGCCTATAGATACAAGGACTTCCTGCGATTAGCAGGTTTAATTTATGGATCAGTCCCGATGATTCAATCGCAATATCTCGGATATAAAGTCGCACTTTATCAATGTATTATCGAGTAACATTCCCGATTACCGATGTTAAAATCAGATTCTAGCGCATACAATCAATGAGAATATTCACAAAATACGAGAAAAGTAAAACTTCACTTTTCTTTGTTTTAGTTTTAGAAGATTCGCAAAACATATAGGCGCAACTTCCGTATTTATATGAGACAGTTGGGCGCATTTCTAGGATTTTGAATGAGACATTTTTGGTTTTCATGTACCTATGGCGCATGGCGCAGGGGTTTCCCGATCACTGCCTGTAGAAAGAAAGCTCTTAGAAACATCGTGGGAAAAAGAGAAAATGATGATAACCAGCATTTTCTCCTTCTCCCACTTTGTATTCTACCCTCCCAAAGGCAAATCACATCATTTGATTACAATTGAAATTGATTTTTATCTTCTACAAATGCTTTCAGTTTAGACAAATCTCATTTTTTGATCTCTTGGTGATGAGTTGCACTGCTGGCAGCCAGTATTTTCTCCTTTTTCAATGGTGATTTTTACCCTTTCATAGACGCATTCAATCAATATTGCCACATTCAGTTTGACATCTGCAAATGCTTTCAATTTGGATGAGTGTAAGATTTTGTCATCGGTAGATTTACCTTTCTGTTCTCTCAGTATTTAGTACCTGACCCTTACAGAAAAAATGTAGGTAAATCCTTGTTCTATGATTTTCCCTGTGTATGCCAACTTCCTGCCTATAGACGCCAATATTGTTTGTTTTGTGGCTTGCTGCTTTGGATATCTGACTGAAGTACATAATTCAATTATAAATATTTCTTTATATTTCTTTTTTATTTTTAATTTTTGCAGAGGAATGCCATTGTGACAAATATGGAACTGTTGGAGGGTATAAAACCTGCAACCTCAGCCTTAGTCAGCTGCCCTGGTGTCGTTGTAACCCAGGATATGGGGGACTGTTCTGTGAGATTTGCGCCCGCGGGTACTACAGAACTACGCCTTCCCTGCCCTGCCATGGTTGCCCATGTGACAGTTATTCATCCTCTGGCTCATGTTATTTTGGTAGGTTAACCCTTATTCTGCTGAATAAGTGGCATGAAACTTTGAACCCTTTACCAAAAAATGCCGACTTTTAACGACCCTAGGAAAGAAGCCGTTTGAAAACATTGTGGGAAAAGGAGAAAATGCTGGTAACCAGCAATGTTTTCTATCCTATCAGTGAAAAATTTGCACCATTTGAGCCACATTAAAATTGTCATCTGCAAATGCTTTCAATTCAGACAAGGCTAAAATTTTGTCGTCTGGTCAACAGTTAAGTCAGTGGGAGAAACTCAAATTTTGCTATTTCAAAGGTAATTTTTTTTGGATAATAATTATGTTCTGGTCAGACAGAGTAGATCAAAGATCAGACTGCACACTCTGTGGGGACTGATCTTGACTACACTGTCAGCAAAAGGTCAGTGAGTCACGCTTAGCAGCCCGGGGGTTAATATGTGGCAAAGGACATAATTGCGGACTTGTCCAGATCCACAGGTTTTGAAGATAACGAATCAAATTTGGCTTAAATGATGAAATCTGTTTTTGAAAGGGAGTAAATCATTGAGGGAGGGTAAAAAAGCTGGTAACTGGTATTTTGACCTTTTCCCATAATGATTTCGTCCTGTCAGTTGACGCACAATTTATTTTGTTATCTACCAATGCTTTCAATCGAGAAGGCCTAAACTTTTGTCATTGGGTAAGAAGTTAGATGGATCTGAACATCCTTTATTATTTAAAACTGGCTTTTAATACCATTCTCGACAATATTTCAATTATATTATGGTGGACTTTGCACCTATCTATGCTTTCTAGGTATTTCTTTTACCAGCACTTGGCACAGCACTCTTTTCAAGTCTCTATCTGCCTTTCCACATAAGTATCATTGAAGCAAATTTTTAGTGACAAGTAAGGAATTAATCCTGTTGCAATGCCTGTCATCGAAAATAATTTGGAAGAGTTGTGGAATTAAACCAGTGATCCCTATGTATTAAGCTCTGTACATACCTACTGAGCTACAGACACGGCTGCAAACTTGGCTCTTACAGGCAGGAAGTTGCCTCTCAGTGTTAGTTTTTCTTGGTGTGAATAGTCTCAGTTACCCACAACATGGGTAATAGAGAATAAATTTTAACTCTTTACAAGATGACAAAATTTTGGACTTGTCCAGATTAAAAGCATATGCAGACAAATGTAGATCAGATGATGACTTTTGTATCTGAAACAGTAAGAAAACAGTGTTGGAAAAGGAGAAAATGCTGGCAATCAGCAGTTTTTCCTCTCCTTTCCCACAATGTTTCTCAAAAGTCCTTTTATATAGGTTGGTTAAGACTCAGAATTGTTTGGTTAAGGTTAAAAAAGAATGATCCACGCTTTGTATCAAAGAATGCTTGACAAATTTCACTGTTTCTTAACCCTTCTCCTGCTAAGTAAATTAAATGAAACTTTCAAGCCAAAAGTAAAAACCCCAACGATGCTGTTTCAAGTTCATTTTTTGGAGAAAAATTCATCTCCTCATTGGACAGTTTAGATCCAAGATCAAACTGCACGTTCTGTACAGTCTGATCTTGATCTACACTGTCCGCAAAAGGTCAGTGAGTTGCACTTAGCAGCCTAAGGGTTAATATAACTTTATTTCAGTGGATTCTTACCTAAGATGTGCAAGGTGTAAAGAGGGTTACACAGGTCAACTTTGTCACCGCTGTAGCAATGGATACTATAGAGATTTAAGATCCTCCCCTTCTCTCTGCAAAAAGTGTGAAGGGTGTCACGATGTTAAACCTGGTCTTATTTGCGACCCATTTACAGGTAAGATATGATTGTTTGTTCAGTTTGGTGTTAAACTTGTTGCTTTAGGCAGACAGTGTTTTATGTCTTGAATCTGACTGCTTTTTGGAAACCAGCGTGGACAAAAGGAGAAATTGGTCATTACTAGCAATTTCTGCTTTTGTCACAATATTTTCATTTTTGGGATTGTCACATGATTGATAAGGTGTGTCATTTATGAGGATTGGTATTGAAATTAGTATGATGACATCATATCTAATGCAATAGAAATAGACAAAGTTATCGACTGCAAGACAACCATCCCTATATCCTGCTGACGATGAGCAAGACATAATTGTCACAATGTCACTCCGGTGAATGTGTGCCTGTGTGAATGCACATTTGTTCATTAGTTGAGAGAAATCAGTAACTGTGAGGAAACTTAAACGGTGAAACTTATATACCTGGCAATGTACTGACATAAATGAAAATCTCCTAACTCATGACCAAATGACAAAGTTTTAAAATGGTCCAAATTAAGGGGATTTACAGAGAATGAAGTAAATATTGATACCCAAATGGTCAGATTTGTCTGCGATAGGAAAGAAAACATAGTGGGTAACCAGCATTTTCTCCTTTGCCTACAATGGTTTCAAAAGCCTTTTTTATCCCAGATTTCTTTAAAACTCGGCATTATTTGGTAAAGATGTAAAACTTGGATCTTTTACAGGAAGCTGTTTGAATTGATAACCAGCATTTTTTGCCTTTCCCACAATGTTTTCTGAAGCCTTTTTAACCAGGTTTCTTTAAAAGTCGGTTTGATTGGTAAAGGATTAAAACTTGAATCTTTTACAGGTAGCTGTATGAATTGCCATTACAACACGACAGGAAATAAATGTGAAAAATGTCTGGACGGTTTTGTTGGTGATCCTTCCAAGAATGTTTCGTGTGTACCAATGAAAGGTTTGTATCAAATTATAAATGCTATTTGTGTCTGAAATATTTGTAACAAATTATCTTTGCTACTTGTGTCTAAAATGTTTGTAACAAATTACCTAAGCTACTTGTGTCTGAAGTGGATGTAACGAATTATCTATGCTACTTGTGTCCGAAATAGAAGTAAGAAATTATCTATGCTTCTTGTGTCCGAAATCGATGTAACAAATTGTCTAAGCTACTTGTGTCTCAAATGGATGTAGCAAATTTTCTAAGCTACTTGTGCCTGAAATTGGATGAAACAAATTATCTAAGATACTTGTGTCTGAAATGAATGCAACAAATTATCCAAGCTACTTGTGTCACAAATGAATGCAACAAGTAATCCAAGCTACTTGTGTCTGAAATGGATGCAACAAATTATCTAAGCTACTTGTGTCTGAAATGGATGTAGCAAATTATCTAAGCTACTTGTGTCTGAAATTTGATGCAACAAACTACCTATGCTACTTGCGTCTGAATTGGATGCAACAAATTATCTATGCTACTTGTGTCTGAATGATTTTCATCAAATTTTTTATGCTACTTGTTTTTGAAATGAATGAAACAAATTATGTATGCTTCTTGTGTCTGAAATGGATGTAATAAACTTTCTGTGCTACTTGCGTCTGAAATGGATGTAACAAATTATCTTTGCTATTTGTGTCTTGAATGGGTGTAACAAGTTATCTTTGCTTCTTGTGTCCGAAATGCATGTAACAAATTACCTATGCTACATGTGTCTGAAATGGATGAAACAACAATATCTGCATCTTGTGTCTGAAATATTTGTAACATATTTTCTGAAATTGATGTTACAAATCATCAATGCAACTTGTGTCTGAAATATTTATAACATATTATCTCTGCTACATTTGTCTGAGATATTAGTAACAAATTATCTAAGATACTTTTGTCTGAAATGGATGTAACAAACTACCTATGCTATGTGCGTCTAAAATGGATTTTGACAAATTGTTGAAGCTTCTTTTGTCTGAAATGGATGTAAGAAATCATTTAAGCTACTTGTGTCTGAAATGGATGTAACAAACTACCTATGCTACTTGTGTTTGATATGGATGTAACAAGTTATCTATGCTGCTTGTGTCTGAAATGGAGCAGACTTGTTTTTGATATCTGAAAATATTTCTTTATATAGTAGACAGCCACAAAGTTTCACTGATGTATGATTTACTACTTAGTTACCTTCTTGCATTAATGCTTTTCACAGATTAAATTCTTAGTACAAGAATAAAAAACGATTCACTCTTTACCAAACAACAAAATTTTACTACGTTCATTGTAATTCAATAGGGAATAAATTAAACACATATTTTCATGTCAACTCTTATTCAATATTTTGGCCAGAGGCCTTTTTCAAGAAAAAACACTGAACTTTCACTGCTACTACATTTTAACAGTCCACCATGACAGTTTGTTTACTCTGACGTCATGGATGTAAAATCATGATGTCAAAACATGACGTCATGACGTCGCACACTAATGAAGCGGCGTCATTCCCGTACTTTTGTCTTGTGGTGCCAAAATGAAGCTGAAATATCACTGTCTTTCACGTTGCAACCACCTGGACGAACAGTTCGTAGCTCCTTGATCCACAGTCCTTCCCTCAGCCGTCTCTCTATTCTGCCAGCGTTGTACAGCTTCTCTAGGACCACGAAAGCCACGTCTGTCTGAGAATTTCCCCCTTGGCTGAAATGAACATTGATTGGCTTGTCCCTCTGAAGGCACACATCCCTGAGGTGCTCTGAAATTCTTTCCCTCAATTGCCGTTCTGTCTCCCCGACGTATACTGTTGATTTACATCTGGTGCAAATGATCCCGTATATAACGTTACGTGACCGACAAGTAACATCTGAGATCGGGGTATATGTATTCTGCTGAGAAGTATCAGAAACAGCCTCCCGAGGTAAAATGCCACAGTTTCCACATCCTGGCTTGCAGAGTGAACTGGTTGACTTAAGTGCTCTGTTTGTTTTGCCATTAACCAAGATGTCCCACAAGTTCTTATCACGTCTAAAGGCTACTATTGGCGGATCTTTGAATACATCCCACATCCTACTTGACCTGTACAAGACATCCAGGCGCTTTTTTGTAATGTGTTGAATGTCAGGCATTAGATTCGAATATGTCACCACCAGCGGCACCCTTTTTAAGTTTTTATCTACATCTGCCTTCCTATTGACAGTCAACAGTTCTGACCGGTCTTGCGTGTCAACCTTCTTTAGCTGTGCTTCTATCAGTTTACCGCTATAACCCCTCTTTCGAAGCTGATTTTTCAATCCTTGTGTGTGTCGCTGGTAGTCAGATTCTTTCTCACAAATCCTTCTGATACGTAGCCCAAGTCCATATGCAAGCCCTTTCTTGGTGCTGGTTGGATGATAAGATGAGTTATTGAGGTAGAGTTGCTTATCAGTAGGTTTGACATAAAGGTCTGTGTATATGTGCCCATCCTCAATCTTCACCAGCGTGTCCAAAAATTTAATCTGGTTTCGATCATATCGAAGCTACACCTGAATGTTTCCACGTATATTATTTGCATATTCTGCAAATTGCTTCAACTCTGCTATGCTACCCGTCCATATGCCAAAGCCGTCATCTATGAAGCGTTTGTAGAAATAAGGTTTGATTTCTGATTGGAGAAGTGCCTCATCCCATTTTGTCATATAGGTGCATGCAAAGTTTTTACCCAGTCTAGACCCAATGGCAATACCTTCTTTCTGGATGTAATTCGGCTCACCAAAACAAAAACTATTCTTTTCTAGCACCATCTTTGTCATCTCCATCACCCCATCTTTTCCTGCTCGTGGCTTGGGTCTCATAGATAAGGCCTCCTCGCATGCATCAAGCCCTTCCTTCCTTGGAATAGAGGGATACAACTTGAAAAAAATCAAAACAAAATAATACCGCATTCTTTGGTAACGGCTCCTTGATTTTTTTAAGTTTTGATATGAAGTCTGTTGTATCACGAATGTATGACGATGATGTTTCTACGAATTCGGTAAGCTCATGTTCCACAAACTCCGCAAGCTTTTCTGTTGGGGTCCCTATGCCACTTATAATTGTACGATATGGCGCATTTGGCTTGTGCAACTTTGGGTTGCCCTTCAATTTTCCCTTTTCCACATATCTAGGTGTAAGGTACTGTTTCAGGTCATCCGAAATTACCCCGTCTCGATACAGCTTGTTTATAAGTTTCTTCACCTTCTTATGTATCTCATCTGTCTTACCAGAGTCTGTTTTCTCATTAAGAGTCACTATCCTCTATCACCTTCTGTAGCTGTGATATATAGTCATTCTTGTCAACCACTACAATACCCGAGCCTTTATCTGCTGGCCTGATCACTATGTCTTTGTTATGTAACAACTCATAGAAGGCAATGTTTTCTTCCTCAGATGTGTTTAATTTACTGCTTCTTTTTAGGTTTGCAATAACATCTTCCTTGACCAGTTCAATATACAGATCCAATGACTTGTCTCTGCCTGTACTTTTCTTTTTCACCTTAAATTTATCCATCTCATCTAGCTGCCTGTTGTCATTTTCCGCCCATTCGTCATAGAAGAATTCTGCCAACTTCATACATCTCTCCCACTCTGACAGATCAACCAAAAGTTTAAGTCTGTCAACCTGATGCTTGCTAGGTATAAATTTAAGACCTTTCTCCAGCATCGAAATCTGTGGCCTTGTAAGCTTATGTTCAGACAAATTTGTCACTAAAGTTGTAGTAGAAGACCTTTTCTCTTTTACCTTGCCCTTCACAAAAGCCGCTTTCGCAGGTGGATTATGGCCAACTTGTCTGGTTAAAACTGAGGTTGTTTTCTTCAAACTTTTATTGCTGATGTTAGTAGATCCATCCCGTTGGCTTTCCCTTGTATTATTCTTAACTAAAGAATGTTCACCGGCATTGCAACCTAAAGAAATCAATGAGCTTTTACCAAAGAATGCGGTATTATTTTGTTTTGATGTTTTCAAGTTGTATCCCTCTGTTCCAAGGAAGGAAGGGCTTGATGCATGCGAGGAGGCCTTATCTATGAGATCCAAGCCACTAGCAGGAAAAGATGGGGTGATGGAGATGATAAAGATGGTGCTAGAAAAGAATAGTTTTTGTTTTGGTGAGCCGAATTACATCCAGAAAGAAGGTATTGCCATGGGGTCTAGACTTGGTAAAAACTTTGTATGCACCTATATGACAAAATGGGATGAGGCACTTCTCCAATCAGAAGTCGAACCTTATTTCTACAAACGCTTCATAGATGACGACTTTGGCATATGGACGGGTAGCATAGCAGAGTTGAAGCAATTTGCAGAATATGCAAATAATATACATGGAAACATTCAGGTGGAGCTTCGGTATGATCGAAACCAGATTAAATTTTTGGACACGCTGGTGAAGATTGAGGATGGGCACATATACACAGACCTTTATGTCAAACCTACTGATAAGCAACTCTACCTCAATAACTCATCTTGTCATCCAACCAGCACCAAGAAAGGGCTTGCATATGGACTTGGGCTACGTATCAGAAGGATTTGTGAGAAAGAATCTGACTACCAGCGACACAGGCAAGGATTGAAAAATCAGCTTCGAAAGAGGGGTTATAGCGGTAAACTGATAGAAGCACAGCTAAAGAAGGTTGACATGCAAGACCGGTCAGAACTGTTGACTGTCAATAGGAAGGCAGATGTAGATAAAAACTTAAAAAGGGTGCCGCTGGTGGTGACATATTCGAATCTGCTGCCTGACATTCAACACATTACAAAAAAGCGCCTGGATGTCTTGTACAGGTCAAGTAGGATGTGGGATGTATTCAAAGATCCGCCAATAGTAGCCTTTAGACGTGATAAGAACTTGTGGGACATCTTGATTAATGGCAAAACAAACAGAGCACTTAAGTCAACCAGTTCACTCTGCAAGCCAGGATGTGGAAACTGTGGCATTTTACCTCAGGAGGCTGTTTCTGATACTTCTCAGCAGAATATATATACCCCGATCTCAGATGTTACTTGTCGGTCACGTAACGTCATATACGGGATCATTTGCACCAGATGTAAATCAACAGTATACGTCGGGGAGACAGAACGGCAATTGAGGGAAAGAATTTCAGAGCACCTTAGGGATGTGTGCCTTCAGAGGGACAAGCCAATCAATGTTCATTTCAGCCAAGGGGGACATTCTCAGACAGACGTGGCTTTAGTGGTCCTAGAGAAGCTGTACAACGCTGGCAGAACAGAGAGACAGCTAAGGGAAGGACTGTGGATCAAGGAGCTACGAACTTTTCGTCCAGATGGTTGCAACGTGAAAGACAGTGATATTTCAGCTTCATTTTGGCACCACAAGACAAAAGTACGGGAATGACGCCGCTTCATTAGTGTGCGACGTCATGACGTCATGTTTTTACATCCATGACGTCAGAGTAAACAAACTGTCATGGTGGACTGTTAAAATGTAGTAGCAGTGAAAGTTAAGTGTTTTTTCTTGAAAAAGGCCTCTGGCCGAAATATTGAATAAAAGTTGACATGAAAATATGTGAACAAAATTTTAGACTCCTCCAAATTGAAAGCCATAACAGAGAACAAATTAAATGTGGTCTGAATGATGAAATTTGTCTCTGAATGGTTTGTCTCTGAATGATTTGAAAATATTTTAGGAAAAGGAGAAAATGTTGTTTACCAGCATTTTCTCCTTTTTCATACATTCTTTTCGATAGCAGTCTTCTTAACAGGTTAAACTTAGATATTCAGAGTAAAGAGGTAAGGAAAGTAAAAACAGGTTTGAATGGGTAATGCATTAAATGATAGGTTTTATATATTATTTTATGAACCTTTGCTCTGTGAAAAGGGAGCTTAATGCATCTGCAAAAGTGTTAGCTCATGTTAACATGCCCAGTTCACCCGGGCTGACATGGGTCTGCTACTTGTTAATTTTCTGAATACTCAAGGACCATTCTATCATAGGATTCAGTTGGCTCTTATACAAAATGAAATTTAGTAGTCTATACTCTTATGAACAAAGTCCGTAACAAAGAAACAAATGAACAAATGCTTAGCAGAAATACAGGGACTGGGCAGGATTCGAACCTAGAACGCCTGGACGAAAGGCCAACACCATAAACACTGAGCTAAAGAGAATTCTCCCTAACACAGTTGTTAGATATTGTATTTAAACCGGGATGAAGCCATGCATGAAGGAGTGGTCTCCCATAACACACCCCCCTCTTAAAGTCATCATTTATTGATGATTCAAAGCCTTAGTAGGCAGAAAGTCCATTTTTGGACAAAAATGGGATTAATGACTCAATGGCTAATCCCGGACGAGCGCCCATCTTACGAACAAAGTCCGTAACAAAGAAACAAATGAACAAATGCATAGCAGAAATACAGGGACTGGGCAGGATTCGAACCTAGAACGCCCGGACGAAAGGCCAACACCATAACCACTGAGCTAAAGAGAATTGTCCCTAACGCAGTTGTTAGGTATTGTATTAAACGGGGATGAAGCCATGCATGAAGGAGTGCTCTCCAGTAACAATATTTACGTGATGACTTGCTTGGTATAATGAATCACAGAGGTGCATTTAACCTCCTTTTGCCACAGCATGACTAATATATGTTATATATTTGCTCATCTTTTATCTAAATAACACTTTTTTTTTTTTGTAAAAGTTTCAGGAAAAAAGACATTTTCTCTACCACCTGCTGGTCTGATAGCGGCGATTGTAATAGCAATTATCGTAGTGCTGTCTCTAATAGTTGGCTGTGTTATTTACTCTCGAAAGAGGTCATACCCAGCCTTAAAACCGTTTTGGACAGTAGAACTTAAAGAGGATCATGAAGGAGTAAATTTCAGTTCCGTTCCTGACCAAGATTTAGACGATGCATTCCATGAAAAGCAGACAAAGAATAAAAGTAAAAGTCAGCCATATTCACAGCTAAAGGAGGAAATATGAAGGTTTCGAACATCTTATGATTATACACCTTTTTCTTTACCAAACAGTAAAATTTTAGACTTGTCCAAATTCAAAGCATTCGCTCATGACAAGATGAGTGTAACTCAAAAACTGAAATTTGTTTTCGGTAAGGTAGTAAATATTGCGGGAAAGAGAGGAAATGCTGGTAGCCAGCATTTTTCCCCTTTATAAGAATGCTTCTGTAGGCTTCTTCCTCAGGGTTGTTTAAAACTCGGGATTTTGTGGTAAAGGGTAAAATAGCAAAACTTAGAGAGGGTGTATTGCTTCTCTACAGCGGTCTGTCCATCTGTCTTTGCATTAATTATGGAGACACGGTGGTCTCTGTTTTCTGACTCGAAAACGTTTTAGGTTAATCCCATCCATCATTACATATCATCATGATCCTTTAGGTGACTATTAAGATTTCAGTGCAACTGCAAGCATTCAGTGACCTGAATATAATGTCCTTGGTCATTCAGTGCTTGCATCTGCACTGGAAGGTCATCTGAAAGATCATGATAATGAATAACCATGGACATATTGCCTTAAGATAGGATTTTGAAACTTTTGGGCATGATCTTAGGACAAAGCCTACTATGAAATAACATAAGTAATATTCTATTCAATAATGTTTGGATGAAGGTTACATTTTTTTAATGGACAATTCTAGTTATCTTATGGAGTTAGTCCTTTTTAAAAAAAGCAGTCTTTTGAAAAAATAAAAAAATGTCGGAAAAGGAGAAAATGTGGGTTACTAGCTTTTTTTTTCAACTGTGTTTTCTACAATTTTAAAGACAATTTTTATTATTTGGACAAGATCTGATATGTTGTCTGAGTGCTTTGGATTATGACAAGTCTAAAGTTTTGTCTTTTGGAAAAAGATTAAAGTACAGAATGATGAATTCCAGAAAGGAAGTTTGTTTCAAAGGAGATTAGTTATGTTTCTTGGAATTCCAATGGTCTTGATACTATTTACTGAAAGTCTACATGTTTTATCCTCTGTCTGGGAGGAAGAAACTTGTAACAGCAACTGGCGACTGGTACCTGCTGTATCTCCTGTAACTGTCCAATATACAACAGGCAACACTCAATGTATTGAGGGAAGCTTTATGCACTGATCAGACTGTGTCTAGTACAGTGAAATAAAATCTCTTCAAAAATGAAAAACGAAATTCTTGCTCAGGTTATTATGTCCAGGACCAATATTAAACACACTAAAAGGTGATGTGATAAAGATGATTCTTATGCACTGGTTTTAACCCTTATCCTGCTAAATAAGATAGATGAAACTTTCAAGCCATTAGTAAAGACCTGAACATTGTAATTTCAAGCTTAGTTCATGGAATAAATTGTCATCTTATCACACATTGTCGATTCAAGATCGGGCTTCACGTTCTGTGCAGTCTGATCTCGATCTACACTGTCCGGAAAAGGTCAGTGAGTCACGTTAAGCAGCCTAATGGTTGAATCTAACCCTCACTACCTCATATGATATCTTTTAAGGTATCATGTTGAGCAGAATTCTGCCCGATAGGATTTTGGTGTTACCTGTCATTGTTACAAAGATTACGTACAGGCTTCCAGTTGGCTAGCTAAAGCTGTTGCATTTTAGACTGGTTGTGGAAAAGGAAAAGTTGTGAAAAAAGAAAAGTTGTGAAAGAAGAAAAGACTTGTTGAGGAAATTGTGATTTATAAGGTTTAGCAATCTTTCTACTGTAATTTTCATGTCTTGGAAACTTCTAAACGTTTTTGTCTCTGGCTACAGTACAGTAGGTCATGTAAAGGGTATTTTGTTAAGTTGCCTAAGTTAAATTTGGGCGTGGCAAAAACGACGTTTTTTCAAATGACCCCCCCACTGTGACAAAAGGAAGTTTAAAGCTTCTGCATGATACATTTTACCAAGCAAGACATATCATAGAATGGATTCACAAAATCCATTTTGTCTAACTACTGACTGGTGTTTAACATAGACTGATCCTTTGATAGAGAAAATTGATATATAGCAAAAAGTTTTGATCCAGGTCAGCCTTTGCGGACTGTGCATGCTGATGTGGGTTGATATTTTTTACAGATGCATTAAATTAAACCCCCTGTTTGCAGTGAATGGCTAAAATGTTGTAGATAGTCAATGTCACAGTAGAGATTAGTCTCTTACTGGTTTTATTTGTGTGAAAAAAAAAAAACTACCAGTTGCTTTCATATGTGAGCTTTCCATTTCAAATTTAACGTTTGTAAATAGAATGTATTCAATATAGTATTAGGATCAAGGAGCAACATATCTCTATTTGGCATTTCTTATCCTGGTCATGTCAGTTCCTTGAGTTGGATGGTGGCGTTGTATCTACAAATTACCATTTTGGTGGAAAATTTGAAGCATCAAAGCAGTCATGGCCCAATTTTGGATTATTAAAAAAAAAAAGATCAGATATTTTCATAGCCTTCCTGTCTTGTGTGCCATCAGGGTCTACTATGTTGTTGTTGGCATGCAAACACCATGACATTTTCTCATAAATGTCTAGGTGAAACCCAGGGCACATACGAAAAAGTGAGCTATTGCTGTAATATTACTGAAATAATGATGAAAGAAGTGTAAAACAGCTTACACTAAATGACAGCTGTTGAACTGGAGTTACCGTACCATAAAATCTTACCAGCTTTCGCAAGTTATTTTGAAGGGTTTTTCATCAAGCTGGGTTGGTGCCTGTATCTCGATGGAAGTGATATCTTTACCAAAGAACACAATTTTAGACTGGTCCAAAATGAAGGCAGTTGCAGGTATCAAAACAAATGTGGCTCATTTGATGAATTTTGTCTTTGGAAGGTAAGGAAACATTTTGGGAAAAGGAGAAAATGCTTGGTACCACCATTTTCTCCTTTTCCCACTATGTTTTCAAAAGCCTTTTAGGGTAAAAAATAAATTTTAGATTGTTTGGTTAAGGATTAAGTAACATGCTATTTATTTATCTAACGGATAGATATATATCCCACTCTAAAGCAGGCTACATAACCATGACAGTTTTGCATTTTAACCCTTTAACAAATGACAATGATACGGACTTAACCATATAGAAAGCGTTGATGACAAATTAAATGTTACTGAAAACATGAATCTTGTATTTCAATGGGTAGAAAACATTGTGGAAAGTGGAGAAAATGCTGTTTTTTTGAAAATATTGTGGAAAGTATTTCAATGTGTAGAAAACATTGTGGAAAGTGGAGAAAATGCTGTTTTTTGAAAATGTTCACCAGCATTTTCTCTTTTTCCCACAATGTTTTCAAAAACATATTAGCCCGGGGTTGTTGAAAGTTGGAGTTTTTTGTCTAGGGTTAAGTAAATATTACAGCAAAATGTGTTAATACTTTCTAACATATTTGTCTCCCAGCTAGTACTAGTCAATTTTCCCATTGATCATTTACCCTTTTTTATCATTCTGTATCCAATCAATCATTTTTATCCCCAGAATTTTGTATTTGTGTTTTGTAAAGATTTTGTTTGTATGTTATCCTTTAGTAAGCCAATATCCATATTCACCAGTCATTCTCAGGAATGTTCCCAGTCTTATTCTCCAGAATTTTCTAATTTAAAAGTAACACAACTTCTAATTTGCTAAACCATTTGGTGTAGCAAATGAAAATGGTAAAGCAAATAAGAATTTGTGTTACTTCCAAATTTAGAAAATCTTACAGAAAAAAGCAACGATTTCTTAAGAATGGTTGGTTAATACAGACCAAGGGTATTTGTTCTTTATGATGTTATCCTGTTTGATCATATTACTACTCTTGTTTTCAATGTAATATAGCAATCAAGAGTTTTTAGTCTCACACACATTTGAAATAAGCAAATAGTGCTTGTTAATGGCTAAAGGTCTTGTAATTACACGCTTTTTGTCTGAAACATAGGCGACCTAAATTTCCCTCTTTGAATATCATTTTTCTGTTTTAAATGAAGCCGTTCAGTGTATGCTTGCCTAACCCTATATCACACAGTCCTGATTTTTCACGACCCTGAAAAAGAGGCTTTTGATAATATGGTGGGTTAAAGAGAAAAAAGTGCTAAGCAGCATTTTTTTTCTTTTCTCACAATTATTTTTACCCTTTCAGAGAGAAAACTTCATGAATTGAACCAAATTTTACTTGTTTTCTGCAACAGCTTTTAATTTGGACAAGTTTATAATTTTGTTGTTGGGTAAAGAGTTAAAACCATTGTCATCTCACACATTTATCAGTGAAACAAAACAGTCTTGTACAAGTCAGTATCATATATTGTGCAATCACGTGTACATGTAGGCCTATGTTTTCTGCATCTAACTATAACTCTTTAGTTACACTAATGTAACTGATACTAATGTGACTGATAAATCTGATATACTTTGGCTTTTGAAATGAAATTTTGTGTATTTTATTTCTAAGAGTACAATTATGTCTACATGTAGGCCAGTGTCTTTGTATATTTTTATGATTCTTGGGTCACAATTTTGTGATTAAAAGAAAACACATAAATTTGACATACTTTGGTTTTTGAAGTGAAGTTTTATTATTGTTATTAAATGTTATTTTATCTCAAATGCCAACTCATGTCAGATGCTATATATCATCACTCTGTACTCCCCTTAGGTAATTTGCAGCAGAAAACCTTGTATAAGTGATGTGCACCATTGATTTTAACAGAATTATGAATGAAAAGATGATAGCAAAGAGCAAAATCGCTAAATGAGCAGCTCCCCCTTTTGCCATTGTTTTAATCCTCTACAAGCACACCTTGAGGAAGAAGCATTTTTCAAAAACACTGTAGAAAAGGGAGAAAATACCTTTGACCATCATTCCCTCATTTTTCTACAACGATTCCTAACCTTTTTAAGATAGAAATAATCATTTAATCTACATTTAATTTATTGTCTGCAAATACCATCAATTCGAGCAAGTTTCAAATTTTGTTGTCAGGTTGATTGATTGATTGCATGTTGTTTAATGCCGTTTTCAATATTATTTTAGTTATATTGCGGCGGACAGTACAGCTAACCCTGTTTTCCTGGATTTCCTTTACCAGTACTCCGCACAATATTCTTTCAAGCCACTGGCTGCTTTCCCACATAATCATCGTTGAAACAATGGTTAGCAGTGAGAGTTGTCTGGTAAAGACTGAAAAGTTAGCATGCAGCAAAGTGTAAAAGATTATCTACATGTTTGCCATAAATTCATAGACAAAAAGGTAGAAAATGAACAATAGACAAAGGTTACTTAAAATCTCATTTAGAATTTGTATTGTTTCATGTAGAAATTACCTCTTATATTTCATGTGAGTTTCATTTTCATCGAGTATAGTCACATACAATTTCTCTTGTATTATTTGCCAATTATGCATATTTTGCAGTGAAATTCAACGGTTATAGTTAACAGTTAAAGTTTATTGTAAAAGTTATGTGTGTTAAATTCTATTACTTTTTTATGTTTTGAAATACCTGTTTGTACCGACTCAATTTGTCTGTATTTTTTCCTCATTTTTCATAGCCTTTTATTTAGAGTAGACAAAGTGAATCAAACTGCTATGTATTTTTTTTTTCAAAACACAAAGGAAATACAGACTTAAAAAAAAGCTGATTAACCATTTCACAAACAGCTAAACACAGCAGATGACAAATGTGAATGTTTTGAAAAGGCATTTTCCTTCGAGTCCCTAAAACATGATAATGGTTGGGAAAAAGGTAAGTTCAAATCTTGCATTTGAGGTGAAGTTAAATAAGACAAACATGTATTCTATCTTCATTTTAGCCCCTGTTGATACCATTTTCTTTACCATATTCTTTCTTCATTTTAGCCCCTGTTGATACCATTTTTAGTGTGAATTTTTACCATTTCATTTTGTGCCATGCACTTTCTTGAGCTACACATATTCAAAGTGATTGCTGATACATATCATTTTATACTTCAAAACATATTGTTTTCTGTTAATATATCCATTAATTTTTTTTTTATGTCTTACATGCATTTGAAATCGGACTATGTAACGTCATCGGATCATATATGAAGTCATTTGATAAGGCATTGTTCTCCTGCCCATCTTTTCCTTAACACATCAGACACAAATTTCTTGTTACTTCAACGGTCAAAATTGATTATCGGTGTAAAGCTTATGTTTTCTTTTTGTTATAATCACTTTTAAATTTAAATCCAAGAACATGTAGTTATATGTTTGCTTTTTTGGAACTAAATGTATTTCTATCGCAAACATGCTCGTGTTAAAGCAGCACGTCAGTCGTTTTCATGAGTACTCCATTATAAGAGCAGAGAGTCAGTTTTATTCATAAATATGTAGGTTTTGCATTTAAATCCTACCACTATATCGTACATGTAATTCTTTAAAAAATAATTATGTGATAGCAAGAATATGACATTTGTTGGCGTTTAATAAAATTATTTTAAACTCGTGAAGAAAAAAAAATGTTTTTTAAGCCCTCCAAAGGCTAGCTTGATTATCTTTTTCTAGATTTGTTTTATGTATTTTTTTATATTTAACGCCAACTTATGACAGATCCTCTTTTAATGGAATTCTTGTTTTTAATATTACATTGTAATACAATTGAATGTGCTCTGCAGTTCTCTCATGAAAGCACCCTTATATACTTTAACTAGGTAAGTCTGTATTGAAACGAACCTTTCAAAAAGAGCAGTCGCTCAGAAGAAGCATTTCCCGTTGTTGTGAAAAGGTTTTCTTTGTTGCCTGTAAGTTAAAGTTTTGCCTTTTTCCAATTCCACCGGTATCTTTTACCACCAATAATGAAATCAGATTATTATTATACTGCAAAGTAGTTTCTCTGTATCTGATTGAATAACATGCTCCGAATATTTATTTTTGTCCACTGGCAAGCTCCAGGGAACATGACAGTTTCCCTGTTGGGAGCCCTGTAGACTTGATTTATGCATTTCAAAGCAAAATCCAAGATAGCAGCGTTAAATGACAGCAAGTCGCCCACAAGACAAATTCAACTTATTATTTCTTGCTTCCCTTGATGGTTGTCATTTAAATGAATAGAGTAGATTAGTTTTGAAAGTTGACGAAAAAGGTAAAATCACTTTTGTTGTTATTCTGAAACAAATACACGTGGTTAAAATGAGCAATCCCTTCAGAATGTAAACAAACAATGAAGTGTCCAATGTCATATATTGTTACTTTAGAATTATAAACTTAAAGGCGTTTGAAGTAATTAATGGTTGTTTACTCTTACCAAAAAAATCATAAAATTAATGGTTACTTGTTGCATAGTTGTTTAAACCCATATGTTTAAATGAAAGTAAATGAATCGCAGTGACTTCATTCGGTAAACAGCACGTTTTACACAGTTTTTAGTAATGTCAGTTTTCAGTGACATCAGTTTTCAGTATGTTGGGCCATTCAGAAGCGAAACTCGATTTCTTAAGCATGCACGATTTGAGAGACCAGAAAAAAAAAAGGAAATTTCACTAAAATACAATTTTGAGTGGTAAAACTTTGCAATATAATAAATTCGCTGTACGGTCAGGTGGCAGGGAACTTGGAATTTTCCCTTAGCTTAGGGCGACATAATCCGCTACAGCCGTGAACAAGTTTCCAAGTACTGTACCTTACCACCTGACTGTACAACTGGTATTCTACCGCCGTAGAAGATTTAAGATACATATTCACAGCAGATCCTCTTGATGAACATGGTGACAAGTAAAGAAAAAAATTGATATAACAGTGGTCTGAATCCGTCACTTTTGTAATCATATTATTTCTTTTATATCCTGGTATTTTCATTGTCATTGTCATAAATATGGAAGAGAAAAGTCCCATTGTCGATGATAAACAAATAATTTCGCTCTGGGTCATGCTTAACTTTATCTGTGTCTATCTGTGTTTATCTGGTAAGCTTTTCCTGACTTTTGATGGCTTTTCTGCTATATGTCTGATTTTCAGAAAAAAAGTTTGCTACCTTTTTTTTTAAATCCCAATTCACTTTTTATACTATAACATTTTTATCATTTACATTATCAGTCAGATGGAAGGGGACTTGGAAACTTGTTCACGGCCGTGGCGTGTTTAAGGCTGTGGCGAATCATGTCGCCCCGAGCCTCAGGAGAGGTGGTGACATGATTCGCCTCAGCCGTGAACAAGTTTTCAAGTCCACTGCCACCTGACTGTACAACGAATTTATTATACTGCAAAGTTTTACCATTCCAACGTGTATTCAGCGAAATTTACTTGTTTTATGTCCTGACGAATTGAGTATGCTGATGGCATAGAATTTCCCTTCTGAGTGCCCAAATTCAATGAAAACTGACGTCACTGAAAACTGACGTCACTGAAACCTTGGTAAAACGTGGAGTTTGGTGGATGAACTTAATGATGTCACTGCGATAGACTTTCGTCATATTTTTATTTAAACATGGATTTAAACAACTTCAACAATGACCATTAGATTTTCTTTTACGTTACCATGAATGAATTTCGATACTTCACAATTTGCTTACCTGACGAAGAGATTTGTCGTTTTAGCACCTTGTATTTGTCTTAGAATGACAACAAACGATGCTTTTGTAACTATATTCATTTATTTTCAAAAATAATCCATTCTTTCCGCTTTAATGACAACCAACAAGGGAAACTGTAAATAATACAGTGCACACTACTCATGTGATGTTTGTCTTGTGAGCGACTCGTATCGGTCGACGCTGTCATTTTGGATGTAGTGTTGAAAGTCTAGTCATGTATACGGGGCCTTCAAAAAGGAAACTGTTTTTTGCGTGGATTTTGCCAGTGTACATGACTGTATGTAGCGGGCATGTTATCCAATCAGATCACAAGAAATTTCTTTGCAGTATAATAATATTAGTTGTCCGGTCAGATGGCATGTTAATGTTCATGGCTGTGGAGAAGTATGTATGTCCAACTAAAGGTGATGTGGTAGCATGATTCGCCACAGCTGTTAACAAGTAACAAGCTGTATGTAACATGTAAACATACTGCACAAAGGTAACAATAAAGCACGAACGGAAATTGTCAGCCTGTAAACGAATTTGGTATTATGTGGTATGAAAAATATGTCAACATGTAAATGCACTGTATTCTTAAAATGTCCGTTGTATCAGATATGTTGAATTCTTTGTAAATTTTTGTATGCGGTGCCTTTTAAGGAAAGTTGTTCGATGTCCTGTGAAAAAAAGTATGTCTACATGCAGACGCACTGCGTTTTCTAAAAAATGTCCGTGATATCAGATATGTTGAAGTATCGTTTGTATTTTTTGTATGCATTGTCTTTTAACGAATTGTGTTTGATTTCCAGTAAAAAATTATGTCTACATGTAAATGGACAGTATTTTTTGAAATGTCCATCATTTTAGATATGTTGAAATTTCGTTTGTAATTTTTTATACTTTGCCTGTAGCGTCCGCTAGACTAACGAATAAAGGAAATAAAAAAAAAACATTGTAGGATTTGCAGTCTTATTATAGCTCCTCTCTCCACAAACGAAAAGTGTTGATAAACCAAATGTAGTAAAGGAGCAACATAAATTTAACATTTTAATTCTTTTTTTCTCGCCGTTTTTCCTTGAGCATAATCAAACTTATAAGTATAAGCAGTAAACTGAAAACCATTATCAGACTGGGGGATTACAGGAGCTCCTGATAGCAGAATTATTTCAAATATCTGAAAAGCCACTTCCGATGCACGTATTAATGTATTTCTGTGTACAATGCGAAATTTTACCAAATGATCTTGGTAGTTCATTGTCCATTTGTACTGTACCATCGCTATGGACTACATTTCTCGTTTTGCACGGCAAGTTAAATCTTTCGACAAAATTGGCTGTACAGTGACTCCATTGTATGTCTTTCTCGCTTTCCCTCTTCTTGCATTGGATACACATTCATTAAAACAAGTTCATGGCTTCTTATGTTTGATCATTTTGTCTCTTCCATCATATCCAGTTGCTATATGAGAACGTCTAATGACATTAAAACTTTCTTCTTTACTAACAGAATGGTTCCAAAAATTTCTCCGAAAATAATTTTGTCGAAGACGTATCTTGCCATTGTAAAGTTTCGCCAAATAAGAAGTTTGGCTGATGTAAAACTGTTCTGAACTTTGTCGAATTGAGTCAAATTGTGATGAAAAAACTGTTAAGAACTATGATAGACGACAGGAACATGTGCATAAAATTTTACCGTAAATCTATCCCTGTATCATTTTAATTCGAAGAAAACAATATTTAGCAGGCATGATACAAACTTCATTCAGCCGAGAGTCCGTCTGAAAATAAATAGTTTAGGCTAAGTCTGTTTGATAATTCCATGTTCTATATCTTCAATCAAGTAGCGAATGTTATGAGCAGTCTCCCCTTTAAATAGATCTAGGCAATCGCAGATAGGGTATACATAAAGAAATACACACGACAAATAACGGTAAACATATTCCCTTAAGGTAGAAAAAAAACCCTTAAATAAGTCGATTTACAAAACAGAAGATCAAATTTGGTGATTATCGACGAAATAATGTATGTGGTAAAACGTCTCCTCGGCAAGATGGCTCTTCAACGGAAACGTTTTCAACGACATGATTTTCGGCATAGTGTTTCATTTTGGTAACTCCTTTTTCTTATCAATTTCTTGACATCTCAGAGCTCTAGAACTTCGTGCCTTTTTAGTAAACTGTAATCTTTTCTGGTGGGAAGTTTTCTACTTCAAATTAGAAGGTTCTGCCATTTCCCCAATAGTATTTGGTACTCTTCTTTGGGTATCAGAACTCTTTTGTTTGTTTCGTAGCTCTTGTAGGGCACCTCACGGAGTGTAACTTCAATATCAGGATTTACAATAAATTGTTAGAGACGTTTGTTTTAAGTCACCCTGACCAGAGCAAACTTCAAAAAGCTTTCATTTATGTCACTAGTCTTATGTGATATGATTGTTTCAATCATCTAAAGCTAAATTTCCCGTTATAACTATAGTTTATGACAGATGTGAGTCGAGATTGGACTGCAGAAATGGTGTGATCTGATCTTGTTTTAGTACAACCTTCATTAACAGCCATTTAATCGTCTTCTTCGTCAGAAAGTTTGATTTTTCCAATTGAACGTAGTCTTGGTCCAAATCATCATATAATTTTGGATCCATAAAATCCATTTTGTCTGACAGCCAACTGAATCTTCAGGTAGAATGGTCCTTTGGCATGTAGAAAAATTACCAATAGCTAAAATTTCGGCCCATATCGACATGGGTCGATACGTTTTGCAGATGCATTAAACTCCATGTTTTTACGCTACTTCTGGTGAGATTAAACACTATAATATTGGCCTGCAACACGCGAAAAGGGACATTCGGACATTTGCGTAAAGTGTTGTCTCGGATCAGCTTGCGCAGTCCGCGCAGGCTAATCCGAAACGACACTTTGCGTTTTATGTAATTTTCTGTTTTCCGCAAGTCCACTGAAGAACAAAATCTATTGTGGTCGTAAAGTGCCGTCTCGGATTAGCCTGCGCGGACTGCGCAGGCTGATCTGAGACGACACTTTACGCAAATGTCTGAACACCCCTTTTCGCGTGACGCAAGCCATATTCAATTGTATTCAAAAGGGCCATTCAGAACGCGCGCAAGTACGCACGTCGTCTTTTCTAAATAAGGATTCTCGTAGTTGTCTTATCTTTTGAAAGTGATTACGAATACCTTGTTGCGAAAGGCACTTTAGATAAGTAGCGTTGTGCAACAGTTAGACGTTTGCGCACGACTTAACCAACTCTGAGTAAGAATGGAATTTTACATTGTACTGGCCCCTTTTCTCCTGCAAGTAAGAATTTTCTTTCAATTATGACAAAATATAAATACAGTACCTCCAATTAACCAACGCTTCGTACGGCAAACTATAGATAATGTTATTTTTAGCTTAAGAATTTAACGTTGAACAAAATTCCTGTTACTGTTCTCATTCTAAACATAGAGAGTTTACCGCATACTTGTTAAGATTACTGTTTAAAATTTTAGCCGGAGTTTTGCTAACTAAAATTTTGAAAATTAAGTTTGTCAAACCGGTTGAAGCTAGCTTTAGCAATTAAGTCCAACATGAATCGATTAATTTCTTAATAACGTCTATCCTCGTCAAATTTTGACGGTGTACTGAGTATAGCTCTTCGTTACAGTACATGGGATTGTATTTTTCATTATCAGTGATAGCCATTCTTTCAATATAATTTTGTAAATGTGGATTTGACTAGGATACAATACCCCTACTATGCAAAGGGCACTGTTTTACCTTTCAACTATTCTGCCTGCTTTGTAGCTTCCTCTCCAGAATCTGACAGGAAATATCTAAATACATGTATTCTAAAAGACCATTTTGGGTTCTGCATCTCTTCTTTACTCTTAACTCTCTACCACACAACAAAATTTTACTCCTGTCCAAACTCAAAGCAGACGCCAAATTAAATGTGGTTAAAACTGTGAAACTGGACCTTGTTTTTGATAAGGTAGAAGACATTGTGGGAAAAGGAGTTACCAGCATTTTCTCCTTTTCTCACAATGTTTTCAAAAGTACTCTTTCTCTTTCTCTCTCTCTCTCAAGGTCGTTAAAAGTCGGCATTTTGTGGTGAAGGATTAAAATGTGTGTTTTCTTATAACTTGACCAACGTAGACTGACCACCCCTACCTATTCACGAAATCATTCTGTACAAATTTAAATTTAAACCTTAAATAAAAACCTAAATTTTGACGTTTAAAGTTTAAACATATCTGTTTTACATAGATTGAGAAACAAGTTCTTTTATCTTATACTAATCTTTCTCGACTCTGCTTCCTGGGAACTACACCGGTACACGCGCCGAATTTGTGGGCCAATGAAAGATCCCAAAGTTGACACCCGCTCCCGGGTATCGAACTCGGGACCTTATGATTACGAGGTCGACGTTATACCTCAAAAACACGGACACCACGTTTGACGTTAAGGACTGTAGGTTTTTTTTTTTTTATCTAATTTCTTACAAGTCATGGTGTAGTTTGATAACATGCAGTATTGCACCTCCGAAACCATTAAATTTGATGACATACTGGAACAGTGGCAGCAGTCATAGGTCCGATCTGTGTAGGCAAAGTAAGTGTTAACCCCTAACCTGCTGAAAAGTGAAATAAAACTTTTAAGCCGACAGTAAAATAGAAAAGATAAAACAATTTTGCTTCTTCAAAGTATTATTATCATTTCTTTTTTCTGAAAAAAATATCTTCTTATCGGACGGTATAGTCACGCTTAGCAGTCTAAGAGTTAATTCTTTAATTACCAACTCTCGAAATAAATTTTCTTTCCCAATTGTTAAAACTATATTTTCATGGAACCCTATTAAAATCGACTTTTGTAAGAGTTCAATAACAGGTAGCGGACGGTGTAGATCAACATCAGACTGCACGTTCTGTGCAGTCTGATCATGATCTTCGCCGTCTGTAAAAGCTACTCAAGTCGCCACTGGTCGTGAAAGATTTAAGTACGATCAGAAATTAACTCTCAAAATAAATTCATCTCTTCCACACAAATTGTCGTATCGAAATAATGCACGTGTACATGGCATAGAACAATGCCGAACACGTTAAGGAATTTATCACCAGTAGCGACAGATTACAAGTACAGTTTATTACAATTTTCAGTACAAACTTTGTTGCTAAAGAAAATTAATATATTGGTACACCAAAAGCGATTTTCTGGGGCGTTTAAGAAAGTGCCGGTTAAACCCTGGTTCAGTATTTCAAATTACACCGCTCACTTCGGCTGTTAATCTTAATATTCAGTCTGGTAATATTTGCATATTTTGAACAGTCAGGTTTAAAATCTTGTTCAGACCTCGACTTTTGCAACTACATTAATAACTGTAGTGCACCTATTTCTATAAAATAGCCATCTACGGTTCACAAAATACCTATCTCTGATACACCAAAACCGATCTTTATCGGTGTTAAACAAGGTACAGAGTTAACTCTGCCATGTTTGATACTTTGCATTTAAGTATTATAAAGAAATCTTCAGAAATCTTCCACGCTTCAGAATTTTAATTACATTCTATTTTCGATTATAATTGAGTGTTTTGAGGATTCGAGTTTATAACGCAAGTGAGACCTTTGCTGTAGTTAGACAAATTTGCGGTTTTTAGAACTAAACACGGCAATCTTCAATAGCACAGATTGCGAAGAAACGTTTGGGCAATGAAATCATAATTACTTGGCAAAACTTTGTCATAAATAATGATATAATCTTTGCATTCTTTTTTCTTGTTCGATGAATTTTGAAACTAATTGTACAATGACTACTTGTAAATATTTGTTCACTAAGAAACAGTTTTACGTCCAGCTATTTCCTCTCGGTATGTATTTATCATAGGCTAGACCTTTGGGATATATTCATCAGGAATTTTAACTATGTTTCAGGTCATTCCATATGTGTGGTCGACTGATTGTGAGTTCATATATACTTCATATTAGAGAGAGAGAGAGAGAGAGAGATAGAGAGAGAGAGAGAGAGAGACAGAGAGAGAGAGAGAGGGAGAGAGAGTGAGAGAGAGAGAGAGAGAGAGAGAGAAAGAGAGTATTAATAAGCAATGCTACAAACACAGGTACATACATCTACAATATGCTTCTTGGGCAAAACTCAATAAAATCATTCATTTCATTTGTCTTATTTTAAGCTGGGCAGAATACAAGAGCATTTAACTCATTACCGAACGACAAAATTTTAGAATTATCCGATTTGAGAGCACTTGCAGACGACAAAATAAATGTGACTCACAATTTGAAATTTGTTTTGGGAAGGATAGAATACATTGTGGGAAAAGGAAAACATGCTTGTATGCAAAAACTCTCTTTTTCAGGTTGTTAAAAGTCGGAATTGTGTGGTAAAGGGTTAAGGAGAAGCCAATAAATTGGCTTGAAAATTTGACCAATGAGTGCATTTTATGACGTTGATACATCAGACAAAGTTAATTGATTTCCCATTCTAATTATACAGTACCTTTTGCAAACCATTCATCATCAAAGAGCTCAAATGAGGCCGCATTGTGACATGTTTTCGGCAACAAATAGAGGGCGGGGTTGGGGACAGTTCTAAAGCATTCATAAAAATAGTCAGAATCTTACTGTGTCATTAGATGGAAAATAGTTTTCTTCGGGCCAATCAATCTCTCTCTCTCTCTCTCTCTCTCTCTCTCTCTGGTATATGTATGTGTGTGAGAGAGAGAGAGAGAGAGGAATTGCAAGATATCATCTACATATAAAAAAAAAAAAATAATTGTATTTTATAGTGGCATCCGACAAAAGCGAATACGTATTCGGCATTCCAGAATCAATATCATCTGGTGGAACAGTTTGGTTGTACATTTCATCAACCTACTCTACGCGTGTTCATGTTGAAGCCCCCTTTGTTGGTTTAAATTTCACTCGTTCCATTAACCAGAACTCAATTTCCTTGAGGTTAGACAAAAGATTACAAATGCAAGGTTCTTCTATTGCGAAGAAGTCTGTTTACATTAAATCAGACCAGTCAATATTGGTACATGTGATTATAAAGGATGCAAGTGCATCCAGTGACGGCTTCCTCGCTTTACCTCTTAAAGCTGAATCTACAGAGTTCTATGTTGCAACTTATGCGTCGGAAAGATATTACAACCAACTCCTGATTGCCGCTCCCTTTGACAATACTAATATCAAGATACGAATAAAATTGTCCTCCAGTGTGATCAATTTCAATGGGCAACGTTTTGCAAACGGTCAAATCTTTCACCGAGTTCTAAAAAAATACGATGTATTGCAGCTTCAAAGCTATGGAGATCTTACTGGAACCTTTATCAACAGTTCGAAGCCAATAAATGTTTTGTCTGGAAATGAATGTTTAACTATACAGGGTGCATGTGACGTCACGCTTGCACAGATGACACCATTGGTCGACTGGAAAACAAAGTTCCTTGTTTCAGAGTTTGCAAACGATGTTCAAACGGTCACCAGGGTAATAGCCGCTGAGGATAATACAGACATTAAAATCAACGGTAAACATATAACATTTTTAAACCAAGGGCAGCTCCTTGAACGACGGCGAGCTCAATCATCTTCTTTGGAATTTGTTGAAGCCAGTAAACCAATTAATATTGTACAGTTCCATGACATAAATGGGTCCGACGTTTTTATGTTGGATATACCAGCCATTGATCAGTTCATGACGCACTATCTATTCGAGGCATCATCAATTTTTTCCGATAATTACTTGGAAATTTACGTTGAAACTGGAAAGATAAATGGCCTTCGACTAGATGACAGAGCCGTCACACCAACGAATCGAAGAAACATACATGCAGCAGACCTGGGAAGGGTGAGCAAATACGTGTACAAGTTTATTCATAAGTCTCAGTTACACTAATGCATAAAAATATAGAAAGGCAACGTTGCGATCTACTAGATTGTCGTTTGAAAGGCATACAACCTGCTTTCAATTTGCACTTTTAAAAAAAAACCCTTACAAACACCAAAAGTCTTAATTTGCCTGCAAAGAAGGTTAAAAAACAATAATCCCCCCCTCCACCGACATTAAAGGGTCAAGTTAAAATGACCTTTTCTTGAAAAAGAAAGAAAGAAAGAAAATGAAGAAAGAAAAAAAAAAAAAAAAAAAAAAACTATTATAAATATGCCTTTGGTCAAAATCAAGTGTTATTATTTTATTATTTATGTTCGTGTCTTTATATCATAAAAAACTATAATGATATCTGATTGGCACAGAAATATAATGTTAATGCGAAAAACCTTTTCATGATAAATTCTCCCAACTTCTTTCTCTTTTGCCAACATAAATAGCTCACTTTGCTCCAGTATGAGATGAAAGGTAAAAGTTAAAGGAAACGAAGATAATTTTTTTAATTTTTGAAAGAACAAAAAATCATTTCCTTCCTTAATGCATATATGTTTGCGTTAAAATCTAAAATGAAAACTATACAAACTTTTCACAAGTTTTAGGCCTTTCTGTCGATGACACTCACATGAAACTTACCGTCAATCAGTTACAGTTTGTCCTTTCAGCAGAGATATTCGCGTAGAATACCCAAAATAAGATTGGTTTAAGCGACCCTGTACCGTGGACACTTTACCTCATAATGTAAACCCGGCGTCGGCATATAACTAAATGGTAATAAACGAAAAACTACATGTATATTTGATCCGTAGAATATCCTCTCTACCCCTAAGCTGTTAAGAACGTGCAGTCTGGTCTTGAATCTACATAGTTCAATAAGGATATATTTTTCCCATAAAAATAACTTTGAAATAGCAATATTTGGGTTTTTACTATCGGATTCAAATCTTCATTTAACTTCTTTAGCAGGTAAGTATAATCGTCTGCAAAGATGACCATAACACCACGTTATTGATAGGAAAGAAAAATGTTAAAAAACTATGGGTGTCACATCTATTCGTATCTGTGGCTGAAATAGTTTTGGAATCAAATTCAAGTTGAAACAATATCTTGTGATGTTTAGAGTATACAATCATCCCAAATACCTTACTAGATGTTAAAAAAAAAAAAAAAGGTTTCCAGCTTAAGATAAAAACACGACGTTTTTAACCACAAAACAAAACATGTTTGTGCTTCTTCGTCTACATTTATCTTTTATTGATTTACTTCAATAGAGTTTCAGCGCCATTCAAATCACAATACGGAAAGGAAAGCACAAATTGACGCACATTGACACCGGTACACGCTTTGGTGCCGTACTCTACGGTACTGAAAGTTTCGTTTCCTACGGCTTCTTTCTTGGGCAGTCAAGTAGGTACATTTTATCCCAGCTATCTATTGCGCATGTTTCTGTTGTAAGTTATAACCTGTAATCTTTGCTTATTCTGAAGATATGCTGCAAGTTTTATTATACAAATATATCCATCTCTTCATACAGTACAGGATCTAGTATGAAAATAACAAAAGAGAAACTGTCCTCCATTAATGGCAAAAATGAAATAATGATTCATACAGTACACAGATTATGTGTAAGATGTGTGCCAGAGCTTGTTACTGCGTCACTCTTCGTCTTCAGTTACCTGACTTGGCAACTTCAATTCTAGTTTTACAACTCACATTTTTAGTCCGCGCATTGAACTTTAACAGACTGTACTGTAACACATTGTAAGACTCTTTATATACGCTGATATCTGCATTTTGACTCATTAATTGTTTTCTTCTGGCCGCTAGCGGCCCTGTACGTATTTTCGTTATTTGTTTTTAAGGCAATCCAGTCTGCAATCCAGCATGCAAGAACGAGGGTGCATGTATAGCTGATGATACTTGCCATTGCCAACTCGGTTATCGAGGTCAAAGATGTGAACTGGGTATGTAACATTCGACTAACATTTGGTTAAAGTTGAATTCTCCGCAGATTTACCACAAAGACCTGAGATATGTAATTCTGGTGAAGGTAATGAGCCTTACCGGAGCCTGACATAGTGACCACACCCATGAAGAAGGCAACATGTTTACCCCAGACACTATCTGATGACGGAATGTATTTATTTTGGAAAGTATCTAGTGGTTTGGAAATAGGGTCGTGCTTAAATTAGTATGAAAGCTGTTACCAGGTAAACGCATATTTGAGCGCACCTGTAGCCCATAATTCTGTTTAAGCGGTGGCATACGTTATAGAAGAATAGGCAGAAAAAAAAGAACGTGGACATAATGATCTGCAAAATAATGGACGATAAAAATTCAAAACATGACTGGGTTTTTTTTGAAGTTTCATTTTAAGGTTGGCCAACTGTAATGGGATCGTGAAACATCGGTCAATGTCGGTATACTACATACAACAATCGGATTGCCTCGGTAAGCTGCGGAGAACCGTCGGGGTATTCACGTAAACTGCCGGACACGGCATGATTAAACCATCTTTCGCCTTTTTTTTTAAATATACGATGATACTTTATGAAGGATATGATATTTTTATAGTTGTTTCGTCGATTAATGTGACCGATAAAAAATAAAAATAAAAAAATACGAATTTTTTCGAAAACTTCCGGTGTAGTTGTCATGCAATTTCGCGACGCTAAAGGCCGATTCTTGCAAAACAGAAAGAAAGGCTGCACGGTCTTGCCCCAAGATCAATTTTGACTGCTTTGACAACTAATTATGCTTGTGGGTCCTTTGCCTGAGGCTTGTGTTCATGTTGAAGTTGCCACGACAAGTGATACCTGGAAGGTTGGCCGACGTCAGTTGAATTCGATGTTCTTTCGAAAAACTTGAGAGCGTATCAATTTTACCTTCTTGGGCCTGTTTCCTTCACTTACGACAGCGTTGTTGGGAGAAATATAGAAAGGACTCGGTTGATATTTATATGTGAAATCTGAATTTTGTCATTTGATAAATAATGTGGCCTGCGGAGGGACCCACCACATCAAATCAAGCGGGATGCCATATTTTGTTGCTAGTACTAAACAGAGTTCAGGTAAGACCTGTCATATTTTCTATTTATCTTTGAAAATTTTGTTATACCTGAGGTGTTTGCTTAAAGTACCATATACATGTGTCACTTTTTTCTGCAATAAAAATATTTCTGAATGGATAGATACAGTACATGTATGTAGATCTAAATGTATATATAAAGTACAATGTAAGCCCTTCCTTGAAGCCCCTCCTATGTATAGTCTCAATCAGAAGACTTTTAGGGTGCTTCCTTTCACATTTGTACATTGTTTTGTGCTTGGCATGGTCCAGGAGGAAATCGGTGAAAAACTGAAATAGCAATCGGATACAGCTATCTGTACTACAGTACTCCAATGTATTAAACTATGTAATGCACAATGACCCTAGTCTCCAAAACATATTGGGCAGTGTTCACGGGTTTAAATTCTAAAAGCTAAATCAGGCCCTTGTAAATTGCAAATATTCCTCAGAATTCCATCTACTTCTTGTTTGTGACTGTAAAAAGTTTATATGAATTTTAAAATTTTCTTCAACATACCAATTCAAAGGTCTGCCAGCTAAAGTTAAAGATGGCGACAAAACCTATTCTATGAAAAATTTGGAATTTGGGTGGAATAAAAAACACAGAAAATGTTGGGGGAAAAGCAGAAATTGCTTGTAAAAATGGCCAACAATATTTTCACATGTGTAAGCAACATTACTACAATTACAGAATTTCAGGGCAGACTGGTGGATCCTATATAATTTGTTATTTTCATTGTCTTTGTGACCAGAGACTGTGAAATTTCAAATTTTTCACTGTACAGTAGGTAACTTTGATACATGGTAATGCAGTGAACTGTATTCCTATAAAACATTTTTTTTTACAGTCATGGTTGATAGCCTGGTTGGACTTAACAGAGTTAACAACTTCCTGGCTTTTTTTTGAAGCCAACTAGTGATACATATCTAAAGAATATGGAACCAGGAAGAGCAATCTGGAGGGGCATTTGAATCACTGGCTAAGGAAACCACCCAACTAGCTGCTAAGCAGGCATACATAACAAAAATACAGTAGGTTTTACATTTTTAAGCCTTTTTTTCATGAAAATAATAATTAATGCTCTGAGATAGGGAGGTAAAATGAAATTGAAATTCAAAATGATCAGCTATTTCTTGATTTTTTTCCTGTAAGGAAATATTAGGTTGATTTTTCTAAACCCTTGAATGGTGTAATTAGGAGCATGCTGCATATTTTAACCCATTACCACACAATTTCATATTGTCTTGTCCAAATTGAAAGCATTTGCAGACGACAATTCAGATATAGCTTATATAAGGTAAAATTTGCATAAAATTGTGTTAACTCTTGGTTACAAACACCTATTTACAGTGCTACTAAATAAATACCACGACTTATTGTAACTTTTTTCTGTACAAGTCGAAAATAAGTTTTGCCTTCTGCACGGGAAAATTATTCATTCATTAGCAACTTGAAATCATAGGTTCTTCTGAATTGGAAATATCTGCAGGACATATGAATCAGTTTTGAAATGCCATAGGCTGATGATTTTACCTTTCATGGTATTAAAGTATTGTAGGAAAAATGAGAAAGTGTATTGCAGAGCAATTCCCAGAAATAACTTTGAAGTTGTAATATTTCCTTTTTTTACTGTTGACTGGAAGTTTTAAATCGACATATCTAGTAGGTTTAGGTTTGATTGGCGTAAATTATGCGAAATATTTCCGTGACCATTCTGGACATACGCCCAGCAATGCTGAGGATAAAAATAGAATATTAATTTATGTAAATGATCTTTACCTGGGTCAGGTTAAATGAAATAGATAATAACTAGCATTTTATTTCAAATTGTGAAAATCATTAATATCACATACACTCAGTGAGTAATCTGGCAATGTTTCACCAAGTGGCATAAACACAGAAAGATAAAATATTTGTCAAAATATGGGCCATGCTCTATGAAAAAGATACTTTATGCATTGCTTTGATCTATTATACCAAGCAAGGCATCAAATAATTATGGGTCTATGAACTCCATTTTGTCTAACAACCAACTGAGTCATGAGGTAGACTGGTCCATGGAAATACAGAAAATCTTCAAACGGCAAACATTGTGGGCCCATGTAAGCCTGCGCAGATTCTTTTTGCAGTTGCAGCTCCCTTTTCACAGAGCATGGCTCAACTATATATGTACACATTCACAGGTATTGGTTATGAGCAACATGTGGATACCAAACAGATTCCAGCTGCTGTTCAACGTGGCAATTTCAAACCGGTCCATTTATCTGGAAATCCAGTTTTAAAAGAAACAGTTCCAAAAGTGTCTTTGTGCTATTTAAATATAAACTGTAACTGCTGATTTTTTTTTATGTTTTTCAGACAATGTTTATGTGTTTCTTGTCATGTAACGATCATTTTGTCACAAGTATTTTAGATTTTCCTGAAATAGATATGCATTACAACATTCACTATTGGATAGGCTTGAAAACATTTGGAAAAAGGGAGAAGTGCAGGCGCTGGGCAACTATCCTTTTCCCTCAGTCTTTTTGAAATGTTAACTGCTACAGAGCTGTTGAAATACCTGTTTGTTTGTAAAAGGGTGAAATGGTATAGAAACAGGATCAGACCAGAAAGATCATACCAGGATCACACTAAAAAGATGTGCGGACTGCTTTTTGTGGAATAGTGTTTTATTAGTATTTATAGATGATACTATCTTTATTCCAAAACATTTTTTTAAATGTCATATTATGAAATTATCCATTTGAAACAATACTTAGACTGCAGTAAGCATTGTTATTTTTCATATTGGTATCCCCCAGTTTTGTTGTATTTTTACATTGTTGTAACTAGAGCGAGAAACATGGCAGAAAACATGCATTTGGTTGTCTGAGCAAATGGTTCTTTTTTCACAATGCTTTCATAAATGTTTCCAATTGGATATTGACTGTTTTCAGTCATTTAATCTATGGTTACCAGAGTATTCCAATCATACTCCAGTGTGGTTCATTGGAGGCTTTGCTGTGCAAAAAGTGTTCATGAATGTTTGTGCCTGATAATTTAGAATTCTTTAACTCTTTACCAATTACAAAATTTTGACTTTTCCAAGTCCAAAACATTTGCAGGTGACAAATTTGGCTCGTAGAAAAGTTGTTGTTGGTATGGAGGTATTGTGGGAAAAGGAGGAAATTCTGATCATCAGAAATTTGATAACAGCATTTTCTCCTCTTCCCTCATTTTCAATTGCCTTTTTTCTCAGGGTTGTTAAAACACCAGATTGTTTGGTAAAGGGTTCTTAAACATGGCTTTGTGACTTTTACCATTAACGCTTTACCACATGGCAAAATTTTGTACTGGTCAAAATTGAAAGCTTTTGCAGACCACAAATTTAATGTGGCTTGAATGATTAGAGTCTGAAATATAAGAAAACATGGTGAGAAAAGTAGAAAATATTGTCACCTGCATTTTCTCCTCTTCCCACTATGTTTCCAAAAATTCTTATTGTGTGGTAATTGGTTAAGCTACAGTAGCAAGTCCCCAGGGTTGCATACTATATTTTCTGTATGAACATTTATGCAAAGTCATTTGAAAATTCTCAAATGGTTGAACAACAGCTTTGATGAGACTCTTGACATTTTGACCTCCTAGTGTGACCTTGACAGGGTGTGAAACAAATCTTGTTGTAAATCTAAAGGCCAGTTTCTGGTCATTGTCAGTTTTTGATTTCTCTGTGTCTTATTATGACTAGGAACTTTCAGCCTGTCATTTATATGCAAAAATGTTTGTCTCAGTTGAGAGTTATCTGCACGTATTTACTTTTGCCTACCATGTATGCTAGGAAATCAATTCAGCCTTGCATGGGTGTCTTGTTAAAAACTTTCTGCAGGGTTATTGATATTATGCTTGAAGATTTTTATTGTTAAAAGGTCTTAAAAACATTTTACTTTGTATTTCTTCTGAGCGATTTCAGTATGCATCTTTCTTGACCGACGTGCTTGTGTACCGCAGTAAAATGAACAAAATCTTGTTATTTAACTGGTTTAAATTGTAAATCTAAATCTCTAAGCACTAATTAAGATTAATTTATCAATAAATAGTTCACAGAGATAGTAAGTGGTGTGTTTTGAACTTAAGAATTGAAGATGATTGATTTTAGGTAACATTTTTGTATATTGTTATGGAAACGTCAAAATGTATGTTCAAAATCAAATATTTTCAGTTACGTGCGGTGAAAGATGCTGAAAATCATATATGTTGTTCCAAATGGGTTTTAGAAAAAAACTGAGTATGGTTTATCCATGCCCCATTCACTGAAGTATGATATTTCTGACAATAACTTGGAGGGTCTTTCTCAGAAAATGGAAAAAATAAAGAAAATCCTGTTTACACTTTGTGTTAGTTTTGTCATATATCTCTGATTTTTATGATTTTACAAGACAATTGTTAGTATTCTTGAAAGAACATTATGTGCTGAGTCTTTTAGTACCAAATTTGATACAAAACACCATAAATTTGAAAAAAATATTTGCATTTTAATTCCTTAGGGGTGGTGTCAATTTTGTTGCGGAGTCCGAAATGGGGTTGGAGTTTCAAAAATTCATATAACTTTACTTTGACCGGGCAATTTTTCTGATTTTTCATATTTAAGACACTAACACAAGAACAAATAAATAATATGATTTGTTTTTCATTTTGAAATATTGCCCATTACAGTTGGCCTACCTTAATTGAAAAAAATTACTCGGTGGTACAAGTGGCCTCAAGAAGTTCTCCCCTTTATCACAAAAACGATAAGTTCTTAATTTTTTTGCCGAAAGTGCTGATTAAAATATGCCTGCACAGGACATACATTCTGAATTCAGATCGAAGCGGTAGTTAACATATTTTGATTAGAACACCTGACGAAAATTACCTCGAATTTTGGTCCTTTTGCCGTTTTGATATTTCAAGTTCACTTCTTTGAAAGATCAATTTAATTATAAAACACCCACTTTGTCCAACGATGAATTTTATCTGAAAGTATCTTTTCTTTTTCATCCCTATGTGGAAATTTGTTCTAACTCATTTTTTGTCATTGGAAAGGTTTTTGCTTTTTCACGCCTTATATTTTCTTCGCAGAATGCCGATCACTTATAGATGAACTTTGCCCTGGCAAAAAGGGGTTTAATGGATCTCCATGATGCTTTATACGAAACAAGTCAAGTCATCACATAATTCTGAACCCACAAAATCCACTTAGTCTAACAATGAACTGAATATGGAGGTGGAGCGGTTCTTAGGCATAGCTAAAAGTATCGACCTACATGTATGTCAGCCGGGCAGCGCAAGCTAACTTGGGTCGATACCTTTGGCTGATGCATTAAGCCTCCTTTTCACAGAGCATGGTTCTTATTCCGTTTATTTTTCTTGCCAATAAATATTGCTTTTAAACATCCTTATGACTATGAAAATCACAATGACTATCTCTGATAAATAACTAACTTTTAATTCGTCAATATAATTTTGTTTATAAATATATTTCGTTTTTTCTCCCCAGGCCATGCTTTAGCAGATGACCTCAAGCCTAAACTTTACCCTGTGATTGACGGTGACGATAATAATTTTGTTGATCCACTGGCATGGTATTCGGATCCTCCATTCTCGGATAGCAACAAAGTGTGTTATATCAAAGTTCTAGTGAAGGTTTGTTTCATATACATTTTGTTTCGTTCATTTCTTTCCCATGATACCGTCACAAATTGAGCGTTTGCGATGATGACGCTTCAGGATGCACTGATTTTTGTATCAAGTATTGTAAAACTTATGACAGTGAACCACATTAAGAGATTCGACATCTTTGGCAACTGACTTTGTTTTCGTAAACACATTCCATGCGTGTTTAAGTAGCTTCGTGCGTCCGTCCGTCAATGGATGACCGCTCGGTGTTCTTTGGGTGGTCCTCAGTTTCAAATACCTGAACACTGTCTTTGTTAAAATACCGCATTTCGACACTCCGGTGACACATTTTGTCAACGTTTGTACATTTAGGTACGTTCTGGCAATACCGATACCCGTCGTTTGAATTTTACAGACATTTATTCCGCGAAATGTTCATGACGCTCATATTGAGAATTTGCCTTATTTATATTACTAACGGAGTACATCTATGTAGTCTGAGAAAAATAGTTTTGCTTCTGTTTTTCTATCACATCTTTCTTTTCATTTTTTGCCGATCAATTGAAGAATTCTGCCGTCGACACCATTTTTACAGCCATCAGTTCCACGACGAGCGATGAGCAGTATGGGAACTTTACAGCGGGTCCGATAGACGCTACTTCCGGTATAAACGGAAATATCCGATTTGCGTGCCTTGAAGTTAGATGTCCATTTGTAACAATAAGTGGAGTGCACAGTAATACTACTATCACAGTGTCTATAGATGGTAAAAACAATGGAACGTGCACCGTAAGGTAAATCGTAACGGGAAGATATGTCCTTTGTTCATTTTTTACGCTATCTAGCTCATTAGTCATTTGATCATGACGAACTTTATAGTAATCAAGTAATACCTCCTCCCTTAGATAAATAGAACATCAAAACTAGCACCCTTATACAGATAAAAAAAAAAAAAGAGAAAAACTTTACTTTTTTGATGTGTGAGTTTTTGTTTAATCTGCTTTTAGATTAAGAAGCATACTCATTCATTAATTTTTTCACTCCTGTGTATATCCTTTAATCATTTGATAGTTCACCACTGCAGTTTACTATTTCAGCCACAATAACCAACATGTATCCAGCTTTACTGTCCAGTCCTTCAATGGACAATCTGACGAATTCGAGTTTACTCTGGAAGTGGGTAAGAACTATGGACCATACTACGGGGTTTACATGGCGATTGGTAACCGCAACAAGGCGAAGTTCATCGCTGAGCATAAATGTAACAGTGGTCGCGAGTACGATTATCAAAGTTACAACCCAAGTGTGGGAGTGCTTGCAGAGTATACCTGTTAAAACTTGAATCAAATTATTTAAATAAGTGGATTACACTGTTTACGTAAATAAATGAATAAATAAATTGATAATAATAAAAAAAGAAAAAAAAAAAAAAATAGTAAACAAAATTCACCTTGCCCTTCATTTACTTTCGTGAGGGTTATCGGCTACTAGTATAACAACAGAGTACGGAGATAACCGAATATGCACGGAGGGCACGTCCAACCTTGTCTCATAATACTTTAAACATCCAAGACACTGCGTTATACGACCAATCGATGCCCTTTTTGAAAAGACTATTTCAATGTAAGCTTATACGTACTGGCACCTGAGTGTTGTAAAGGCTTGACGCTGATTTTGACTGGGAAGCATTTCCGTCGAAATGTTGGATGTTCCAAAAAGGAGCAACGATCCTCTGCACTGACTTCCTTGTAACTGAACCCTTTTCTCTCTAAGTACCATTTCAAACACTTCCATAGCACACCAACCATTCTTAAGAACATTCTTAGTCTTATTATTCCAAGATTTTCTAACTTTGAAAGTAACACAACTTCTGGAAATGGTTTAGGCAATCAGAAGTTATGTTAATTTCAAATTTAGAAAATTCCGAAGGATAAGCCTAAGGATAAGAGTTTGGTAAAACGATACGCAAAGCGACATTCTTTTAATACTGGTGAACACATTGAAATCACATAGGGGTTTATGGACTTTCATTAGATTGAACAAGTACAATGGTTTAGTTTAAATAGTTCATTTTATTTTCAGTAGTATTTACAATCTTAATACATGTAAAGGATTTGAACAAAAGCTGATAGCTGTTTTAGTCTCTATCCTGTGTTGACAAATCAAACTTTACTGAAAAAAATGAAAAATAAAATTGACATATCAGATCAACATGATGGACCAAAAAATACCAATTTCATACCATTATGCCAAAATATATTACAAAATAGTAAACGAATCGGAATCAAAATTAGCAACTGTCTAAACAAAACGTTCTCGATAGCATTCTTATTGTCAAGGTCGAAGTAACGCTTTATCTGATTGGCTTAACCATTTGGTGTAGCCAATCAGAAATTGCATAACTGTAGACGAGAGCTAGACTAAGAATGAAATTTTAGAATAATTGGTGAATACAGGTCAAAGAATGCACGCCCTGACTAGCTCACATACACAAGAACTTACCTTTGTCTCAGATTGTTTTTAAAATGCTTAAAAATTAGTTAACAGAATCAGAACAAAACATGAACGGTACCTATGAGCCACGTTTGGCAAAAGAGACTTTATTTACATCTCCATGATACATGGTACAAGGCAGGTCATCTCATGATTATTGATCTATAAGGTCCATTTTTTGTAATAACCGACTAATTCATGATTCAAGGTCATGCAGAAAACTTACCAATAGCTAAAACGTCTCGACCCAAATCAACCTGCATGAAGTACGTGGGTTGACCTGAGTCGATACTTTTTGTAGAGGTTTTACACCCCCTTTTCACAGAGCGCGGCTCATGTATTTTATGACTTGAACTAAGTATATCGTCTTTCAGTGTGTTTTTCCGTGTTTCAGTCATTGTATTTGTGGGAAACCAGCCAGTGGCAGGGGTAGTTATGGTGACCAAAACTCCAGATGAGCATAGATAGGTACACTTGCCGTCCCCATATAATTGAATAATATTAAAAAACCATATAAACAAAATTTATCGCAAGGTGAAGATACATAAAACAAAAGTCGAAAGAAAAAGGAACGATAAATCTGCTTGATTTTCTAGGGAATCAATTTATCGAGAATCCATCGATTTTTCAACACTTACGTCGGGAGATAAAAAAAAAAAAAAAATTAGTATATAATTATTTTCATGCATATTTACAATTTATTTTTTAACTGACAATATTTGAGACAGATCCAAATTGCTAGGATTTGCAGATTTCAACTTAGTTATTGCACACATAATGTGATTCATCTTTGAAAAAGGTAGAACAGATTGTTAGCATTGGATAAGGTGCTGTAATCCAGCATTTTCTCCATTTTCTGTAATGTTTTTAACAGCAGTATTTCTTCAGACATTTCGTAAAGGTTTCTTGCTTATCTGACTTTAAGCTGTGTATAATTTCCTGGTCAATACCAGCCAGATTTACAGCCGATAATACAGATATAAGTGTTGAAATGATAATTTTAGAATTTGATACTTGACTTTGTCTGGCACAGGCTTAGAGATTTTTCGAATCCGTAAGGAAGCTTAATGGGAGAATAATGTTTAACTCATTTCCAAACGAAAAAAAATTTACATGCGTCATCACATCAAAGATGTTTCAGACGACAAAATAAATTTGGATTAATTGATGAGGCCTGTCTCTAAAAAAGGTTGAAAATAATGTAGGAAAAGGAGAAACCTGCCACCAGCATTTTCTCCTTTCTCTTCAATGTTTTCAAAAGGCTTCTTCCCAATGGTTGTTATAATGGTTGTTATAACTGGGGATTGTGTAGTACAGGGTGAAATGATGAAAAAAAGAAAGACAAAAAAAAAAAAAAAAAAATCATTACGGGAAAAAAGGCAGTATTATATTAGGCCAAAGATACAAAATGCCAAATCACGGGTAGGAAACTTCATATTCAGAGCCAATGGCTCCGACGAGAAAATGTTGTGTTGGTCTTCCGTTTCTGAAGATGTCGGCTGAAAAACAACCAAAAAACATGTAAGCTTGTCATTATTTGTAATCATGAGTTCTTATACCTTTGAAATTCCAAAAAAGGAGAATGTCATGTAATGCTCTGGTCTTTCAACGTGTTTTCTACACTACGGAAAGTTGTAACAAGTGTACGATGTTGTCTGAATCATTTGTGGCGTGGGTTGACCTTAGCTAAAATAATACGTCACGGACCTAAATTCCGTCTATCATTGCCATATAATTGGCAATCAAAAGAGAGTTATGCTGTCCCAAAAGCGTGAATTAATGTCTTGAAATGTTACATTCACTGCTGGTAAAGAATTGAAAAGAAATAGCACAAAACTGAAGAAAATAAAGAAGGGCTCCGATTATGTGGGCCGGCTCTGAAGATGTAAGTCGGCACCGATTGATGAGGGTTTCATTTCAGAAATTTAGTTTTCTGTAAAAATTTACTTAGGAAGTAGGCTTTGTTTTTCCGTTAATACCTTTTAGTCCAAAATGTATTACTTTTGTTGGATGGAACATGACCGAATTTATGAACATACAAAGGACTGGTATTGTCACGATTGAAAAATCCTGTCGAACATTAGTCTATCTAAATTTTGAAAATACTTTTATGTAGCTTTTGATTAACAGAATGGCCTATACAAGTAAATAGTATTTGTCATGCTTTCGTCGTAAGTGCAGCCCACACGTAAGTAAAAAAAAAAAAAAAAAAGAAAAATATTTGGCATCTTCGGAAGACTATTTGGTCTTGAAACAATCATTAAAAAGCAAGATGGAAAATGTACCGACCGTAGCAGAGGTGATGAATAGAAAAAAAACTTTTACAAAGCGTGAGAAATACAATTGACCTATTCGCATTACACGCCTCAGGGTATATGTGTGACCACTCTTAACTCTTCTCAACACCTAAAACGACACAACAGTATGCCGGGTGGGTGGGGTATATACAAGTCTTTAACAAAAAACAAAAAAAAAAAAAACCTCAATTTCACAAGCACGCCAAGACCAAAAATGTTCATGGATCCCTGATTTTGATTGTACTCACTCAGATCTTTCAATGCAGAATATGTCATATATTAGTTATTTTCTAAGCCTTTTTATCCTAAATAATGACTCAAAACAGATAAATGCATACACCATCAGTAAATCATGATATTGGAGCTGCTATCTCAATCTAATTAAGGCGCAAAGTGAATGATTTCTAATGATTACATTAGAAATGGAGAGGGGTCGGTACAGTGCAAACTACAATGTTTAGGACATTCATACAAATATGTAGGACGGAAAAAGAAAAATAAATAACTCAAAGCTATTCATTTTGAACCCTTAAAGTGCCTGTTACAACTTAAATTGGTTCTGCAGCCAGTATAGATCAATATTAGACAGTACAAAACGTGATCGTTTGTTTGTTTGGATGAATATTTGTTTATCATCGGCTTAAAGATAACTGATATGTGACATTTTCTGATCTAATATGCATATGGTTAATTGAACATTGAAAGATCTGAGTAAGTACCATCAGAATCAGGGATCTGTGAACATTTTTGGTCTTGACGTGCTTGTGAAATAGATTCTCTTTCGCTGTTAAAGACTTGTATATACCCCACCCACCTGAAATACTGTTGTGTAGTGTTAAGTATTAAAAAGAGTTAAGAGTGTTCACACATATACCCTAAGGCGTGTATTGCGAATAGATCAATTGTATTTCTCACGCTTTGTAAAAGTTTTTTTCTATTCATCATCTCTGCTACTGTCGGTACGTTTTCCATCTTGCTTTTTATGACTGTTTTAAGACCAAAGAGCCTTCCAAAGATGCCAAATATTTTTTCATTATTTTTGTCTTACGTGTGGGCTGCACTTACGACCAAAGCATGACAAATACTGTTTACTTGTATAGACCATTCTGTTAATCAAAAGCTACATAAAAGTATTTTCAAAATTTAGATAGACTAATGTTCGACAGTATTTTTTCAATCGTGACAATACCAGTCCTTTGTATGTTCATATATTCGGTCATGTTCCATCCAACAATAGTGCTATATTTTGGACTGAAAGGTGTTAACGGAAAAACAAAGCCTATTTCCTAAGTAATTTTTTGCAAAAAACTAAAGTTTTGATATGAAGCCCTCATCAATCGGTGCCGACTTACATCTTCAGAGCCGGCCCACATAATCGGAGCCCTTCTTTATTTTCACCATTTTTGTGCTATTTCTTTTCAATTCTTTACCAGCAGTAAATGTAACATTTCAAGAAATTAATTCACGCTTTTGGGACAGCAAAACTCTCTTTTGATTGCCAATTATATGGCAATAATAGACGGAATTTAGGTCCGTGACGTATTATTTTAGCTTAGGTCAACCCACGCCACAAATGATTCAGACAACATCGTACACTTGTTACAACTTTCCGTAGTGTAGAAAACACGTTGAAAGACCAGAGCATTGCATGACATTCTCCTTTTTTGGACTTTCAAAGATATAAGAACACATGATTACAAATAATGACAAGCTTACATGTTTTTTGGTTGTTTTTCAGCCGACATCTTCAGAAACGGAAGACCAACACATTTTCTCGTCGGAGCCATTGGCTCTGAATATGGAGTTTCCTACCCGTGAAATAAAGAAAGCTTATTAGGATTTGGTATACCAAGTAAACGTACATGAATGATTAAATGATGACAATGAGAATGGAATATAAAGTAATAAATAAACATGATCTTTGTAAACATGATAGAAAACATGAGAATGAATAAGGATGGTTTCCCAATTTTAGTTACTGTCATCCAGTGAATTCTATACATAATTGACAACAAATTTTCGATTAGGCCGTCGTTTTGGTTTGAATGTCTCGTAAATTATTTAAGGGGTGGACCAAAGGTCAGACTGTTGATTCGTGGCGCATTTCTGTAGAAAAAGCTTCTTCACGTCTATTCCTACGCAAACAAAGAGGAATTTTATCAATTAGATACTGTCGGTATTTCGGGGTGAATATACAATAGATTATTGGATTACAAGCACTGTTGGCTAGCGCTAAGCTAATTGCAAATCTGTACCCAGCTGTAAGCTCAAATTCTATGCCCTTTCCCTGTAATTTTATCAAATTAACGATAAAATATGGCACAAAACAAACAATAAGTGCCACCGACACAGAGAGCATCATCAACGTAGCGTTGCGTTCAGCTGAGCCAATACCATTGTCACCCATTTTTTTCTGAGATTCATGGCTTGGACCTCCTGAAATTGTGTTTGGGTTCTCCTGTAAAGTGCTTTTCCTATACTTTCTATGGGTATAAAGCTTGTGAATAATTTTAGCATACGCACCCACCAGAATGACTAAAATAATTGACACTGTCACGATATCAATTACGTGAGAAGCAGTAACTACCCATTGCAAATCCTCACTCCTCACATTCATACAGATACGTCCCTCGACGGTGACATCAGAAATCGTGATGTTCACAGCAAGGCTGTCATACGTCAAAAAGTCACGTGACGAAATCACACCGGAAACAAGTACTAACACCAATGATATGTTTCGTGCCGTGGTACATTCAAAATGTCTTTTAGTTGGCAGACACATCTTTATAAACCTGTCAACAGCTATTGCACATACAATTGAAACAGATAGCTGAATTACCCAGTGATATGCAAAGAATGTTAACTTGCATAGAAACCTACTCGTATACAGTGTAATGTTCAGAGACAGCTGAATTATGTAGACAAAAATCGACATACAGACAAGCAAGTCAGCGATTGAAAGTACAAAGATGAAAATATCAGTTGATTTTTTTTCCCTTTTTTGTTTGAAGTAGGCTGCCGCGGTGACATTACCGGGAATACCAATCAGCGCCAAAAGACTTAGGAATACCATAACAGGTATATAGGAGGTCAGCAAGTCCTTAGCAACATCCTGTAAAAGATTCCCAGTTTCTGTCTCGTTAGACATCTGTTGAGCACTCGAGTTTACCTGCAAGATGAAACAGTCATTCTGCTTATCCTAAATAGAAATGAAACATTCCGCTGACCCTAAATAGTGCTTAAGACAATCTTCATTTGGTTGGTCAATATTGTATGGATATTTTATTATCCCCCGCTGAAGGCGGAGGGATATAGTTTTAGCGTTGTCCGTCCGTGCGTCCTTCCGTCCGTCCGTCCGTCCGTGTGTCTGTCCGGGAGAATATCTCCAATACCATTGGACGGAATTTCGTGAAACTTTATACATGTGTACAATAACCCATTCCGCCGAGACACTTTTATTTATTTATTTTTTTTTTTTTTTTTTTTGATTCGATAAAAAAATGGCGGACTGGGAGCGATTTTAAGTTAAGCGATCAAGTAAACTTTTCGGCGGGGGATGTCATTTCAATGAAGTTGCTTATTCTACTTTTATTTATTGTAAAAATGGTAATTATTCATGCATTTTTTCCGAAATAATATATATTTGATATCCTATTGTCTACATAGTTTAAATATTATAGCTCACTGGTAGTATTGGTTAGATATCAAACTTTTTTGCCAGCATTGTATACATATCATATGTATTATATACCTATTAATTTTCGGGCTCGAGAACATGTACGACATGCATAAAAAAGGGTCAAATGACAAAAAAGAGATAAATGATTGAATACTGCTAAAACTGATGAAGGGATGTAGTCCCGAATTGTGACAAAGGAAAATCTTAGAACGAAGAAAGACAATAGTGGAAAAAAACATGAAGCGAGAGGTGTCATACATGTGACTGCACAGCTTGTCGTTGTCGTTCCACTATGCTACGAAAAAGAAGTCCTTGAAAGCATTCTGAGAGGAGGTCGGACAGCCGGTGTTTTATCATGCCACGGAAAAGAATTCCATAAAAGCATCCATAATTAAATAAAACATCCTAAACTTAGAATCTTTAGATTCCAACAATCAGAAGAGAGGTGGAACGTTGAAGCCTCTTCAATCATCGTTTTACGCGATTTTTCATATCTTGAATCGATCTGTTCGGTCTAACATACAGATTTAACTCCATCAAAACATTAGATGGTGCTTTTGTTCACATTGTAGTTGTAACAGATCTTTCAGCAAACTGTATTTGGCTCTCCCACCTTAACAAGACAGCAAAGATAACAGAAACAGAAAAGGATAGAAAGACGATTTATACCGACCAAAAATTTCAAACCGCCAGACTATCTAGGGCAGATAGATTATAAGCGAGACTTCTTGCCATTGATTGCAAACATAAAATCCAGGATAGTTTGGAAGAAGACTACTGCAATGTGATATTGAAGCCAAGTGACCAGGTTCCTTTCAGTGGAGCAGGAGGAACGATTTCGAGAAAGAGTTGGTCTATTGAAATGAAGAAGAAAGCGGTGTGCAGAGAGAGAGAGAGAGGTGTTAACTTACATATTCAGAGAACAGAGAGACTCTTGCGGTGAGGAATTTTGATGAGACTTTTGGACCACACACATTTACATGGGGAAGCCCCTTTTCCTGAAGATGAAAAAGTAGAAATATGGAAAAGAGGAACATTTACGTGAAAGAAACTCCAGGAATGAGCAAGTACTAATACATTTGTTGTTTCAACGCAAAACAAGAAATGGCAAAGGAAGATGGAGAGGAAGAGAGAATAGAGTTGGTATTTTCGAACAATTCTTATTGCATTACTAGTCTAATTTCTGAATTTGAAACGTAGCCTTTTATTGTATTCTTTCCAGTAGTTTACTGAGAAAAAAACGGTGAAATATTTTATCGATATATCACGGTTACCACCAGTGAAAAATACCGATTTTATTTTCTAACTCTTCAATTGAAGGCTGAAACACTAGTTCCCGCGCACTAGTTTTACCTAGGTAAATTGTGCGTCCCACTCAACCAGATGGAAATATGACGTAACTTATCCTATATTTCTTGCACTTTACGTAATATTGTAATGCGTTGTTATGCAGAGTGGGTACGCCACGGGAAATTACCGACAAGAAGTACTTGATTTTGATGTAAGTCCTCTCCAAAAAGATCAGAAGCAGGAAATAAACTGAATATTTGTTTTTTCGATGAAAGATCGAAATTAATTTCATCTCGTGAACATCATCGATAATATTTTCACGAGTGGCGCGCAGCCACTCGTGAAAATATTACCGATGATGTTCATGAGATGAAATAAATTTCGATTTTTCATTGGGGGAAAAAATATAACTATATATTCTTCATATGTTTGATAGACTAATACAATTTTTTTTTTGCCAAATAGAATTTGCGTTACTTTGAGACTCTCAATCAAGGTTACTGCTACTAGAACATAACAAACAAAACGAGAAAATGAATCAATAGGTCTCAAAAAGTGGATTGTGATTAGTCAAGCACAACAGGAAAAAAAAGTACAAAGACAAAAAAAGAAACATGGAGAAATATAGAGTGGGACGACCGAAACTCGAATCCTTTACCATTGGCTCACCGTGTCCTTCTGACTGTGCAATTACAGCATGCCGATTTAAAATTATTTCAGGAATAAATAATCCCACCTCATATGTTCTCAGGCAAAAATTCAGAAAGAAAAAAAACATGCAATTTAAAACCCCATTGGCAGCTAAAAGTAAACAGTGTCGGTGTTAAAACGTATTTAGATTTAAATCATAGGATTTAAAAGTATGGTAATTATTGTGAAGATGACAAGTTGTTATTGTACGATCGTTCCAAATGGTAGTCGCTGGCAGAAAAATGAATTTTAAGCATAGGTTAAAAGTTGCTGGGTCGCTCGATCATTTCACTTTTTACCTGATTTTAGCATTCGTATTTCTGCCAGCAACCAACACGTGGACCGAGAGTACAGGAATAGATTGTCATCTTAACAGTATTTCTATACTTGTAAAAGGTTTGAGCGCAAATATATTTTAACACCTGTTCTGTTTACTTTTGGCCACTACTGGGCCCCGAAGATCATTCTGAGAATTAAACTTATACTAGTCAACATACCTGATCAGTTAATGAAAAATTCTTCATGTTGGTACTTTCGCAAGGCTTGTTGAAAACAAGCTACACTTGTGACATGTACAGTGAAATGACAAGGTTTTTAACACCAATAACTTTTTCTTGTAGTCTTTCTACTTTCTACGCAGTTAAAAAAAAAATATCCCCGATGAAAAATTTTAAGTAGCCAGATAGGTTTGCACTACAACGGAAATGTCATTTTTTAAAATGTTTTTTAGGGTTTTTTTTAAGTACTTAGATTTAGATTTAAAAAAAAAAAAAAAAAAAAAAAAAAAATGAGTGGTGCACCGTGAAAAGGGGATTCAAAACATCTGCAAAAAGTATCGACCTAGGTCAGCTTGCACAGTCGGTGCAGGCTGACCTAGGCCGAAACTCTTCGTTATTGTTAAATTATCTGCATGTCAAAGGACCAGTCTACATCACTTTTCAGTCGGCTGTTAGACATACTGGATTATATAGATCCATAATTATGTGATGACTTGAAAATGGTTTTCATGCATCACGGAGTTGCATTAAATCCCCTTTTCCTACAGCACGGCTCTATGTATTCCACTTGAAGTGAAACTTAAATGCTCTCGAAAACACAAAGCTAAGGAAGTTAAGCTAGCACTTATTTAGAATCATCCCTCTTGGAATTCGATGACTAACCACTTCAGTCTGCAAAAACCCATAACATTCTACATCACTGCTTACCATTTTCATGGTTAAAGGGACCGATTTTTAAAAATCTTTTATGGTATTAATTGTTCTTATACAAATATATTCGGTAAAAGATCGAAATTAGATTTACCGGGTAAACATCATCGGTAATATGTTCACGAGTGGCGCAGCGACGATTGAAAATATTACCGTTGATGTCCACAAGATGAAATAAGTTTCGATCTTTCACTCCCCCCCCCAAAAAAAAAAAAAAAACATTATATATAACAATAATAAATAAATAAATAAAATATTCTATTTAATTCCTTGTTCTAACCCCATTTCTTTGTTGGGACATTCGTCAAAATCCTGTACAGTTGTTTTCGTTAATTCCCCGTGGCGTACCCCACTCATATAACAATGCATTACAATATTACGTATTATTTCTCGATAAACTACTGAAAAGGATGAAATAATACCGTTAATTACAACAAAATATACTTTTTCTGCAAACGTAAAGAAACGGAAAGGTTGTAAACATGCAGTAGAAATGTGCAAATTTGGCATTCACATAATGGGTTGGTGGCTTGCAATCTATCGATCCGTCTTTTTGTGAGATCTTTTATGACGTAATCGTACCTATGTGACTATGATCCCACATAATTGACGCCTGTAACTGATCTCAAGATATTCCAACAATCCTTTGCGAAATTTTGGCGCGAAATCTAAACCATATCTTAAAAAGCCAAGTAGCCAATTCAGGAAATACCATTGAATACTTTTTTTTTTTACAGTTGTTATTCTACCCTCTGGTTGTTTGGCAGCTATCGCCGTAATTAATTTGTCGACGATCTTTTAAAAGTTTTGTGACATTATATAATAGCCCCCTTAAAAACTCTTAACCCTTAGGCTGCTAAGCGCGACTTAGTTACCTTTTGCGGACAGGGTAGATTAAGTTCAGAATGCACAGAACGTGCAGTCTGATCTTCGATCTACACTGTCTGATAAGGAGATATCTGTCTCCAAAATACCTTTGAAAAAGGAAGATTTGGTTTTTTATCATCGGCTTGAGAGTTTGATTTCTTTTATTTAGCAGGCTAAGGGTTAAGTTTTGTTGGTGAAAGCAAGAACAACCAGCCAGTCACAAACACAGAGAAATCCAGCTACTTCTTTGTGAATACTTTTGGAATATGTTTCAATATAGGCTTAATCTTTAGACCTTAGACAAGGTCGTATGTATGTATGCATGTATGTATGTATGTATGTATGGATTCGAACCCATGGCGGACAAGATCCTCGTGTTTCGAGGTTTAAAAGACCAACACCATAACCACTGAGCTAAAGAGACATCTCTTTAGCTTAGTGGTTATGGTATTGGCCTTTCGTCCGGGAGTTCTAGGTTCGAATCCCGCCAGATGCAGTTTGTACTGCCATGCATTTGTTCATTTGTTTCTTTGTTACGGACTTTGTTCGTAAGATGGGGGCTCGTCCGGGATTGGCCATTGAGCCATTAATCCCATTTGTTGTCCAAAAACGGACATTTGTTGTCTAAATAATAGACTTACTGCCTAATAAGGCTTTGAGTCATCAATAAATGATAACTTTAAGAGGGGGTGTGTTACGGGAGATCACTCCTTCATGCATGGCTTCGTCCCGATTTAAATACAACACCTAACAACTGCGTTAGGGAGATATCTCTTTAGCTCAGTGGTCATGGTATTGGCCTTTCGTCCAGGAGTTCTAGGTTCGAATCCCGCTAGATGCGGTTTGTACTGCCATGTATTTGTTGCGGACTTTCATGTTCGTAAGATGGGGGCTCGTCCGGGATTGGCCATTGAGCCATTAATCCCATTTGTTGTCCAAAAACGGACATTTGTTGTCTAAATAATAGACTTACCTCCTAATAAGGCTTTGAGTCATCAATAAATGATGACTTTAAGAGGGGGTGTGTTACGGGAGACCACTCTCTCATGCATGGCTTCTTCCCGATTTAAATACAATACCTAACAACTGCGTTAGGGAGATATCTCTTTAGCTTAGTGGTTAAGGTATTGGTCTTTTAAATCGGGAAGAAGCCATGCATGAGAGAGTGGTCTCCCGTAACAGTATGTATCAGCCGAGCCCAGTAGGGCAGTCGATAACTCACAAGACTTGAGAACAAGAGGTCACTGGTTCCAAATCCTAGATGGGTCATTTTCTTAAGTCATTGCAAGAATATTCATTCCTCTCTAAACCATAATCACTGTTTCGAAGATGGTTGAATAAATATAGGAGTCAGTGCCTTGGGAAAACTGTTTTCTGAAGCACTGTTACAAAGAATTTGCTAGGAAAGCTTGAATGATCTATGGTAATCTTTACAGTCAACACATGGATAAACATCGGGTAAAAAACACACACGAAATACAACTACATTCTCGAACGATAGATTTTAGAATTTTGTTCTGGTCAATTTCCTGTTCTCTTCATTTATGTCTATTTCTTATATTTCCATGTACAAGTCTTTTCTAGATACTCTCTCCTCTGGACTAACGTTTCCCGGTTCAATTCTCTTATATGCGAGGGTTGTACCATAAATTCGCGGAATTTGCCTGTAATTCCAATACGGAGTGTTAAATTTTAAAACAAAATACATCTGAAGAAACTCTTATCTATACCTGATACATGTTTAAATTTTCATACAGATAGATAATACAAATAAAAATACATATAACTTTAAAGATGAGTAGTAAGTCACACTTGAAACACGCCGACGTTTACGTCACGTCGCCTAAACGTCGAAAAAAAGCGCACGATTAACTTTCTCTACATAGTCGCCCCCTGTTGCGATGCACTTTCTATGTCTGTGTATCCATTAATCAAATGTAACATTTTAAGTTCGTCAGTTAAAATCCTGTATGTTGCCACGGTCGATAGATCTATCTTTTGTGCAATGTTTCTCACGGTTAATCTTATGTCCCTATTAATCATTTCTTTACCGTGCGCCAAAATTTAAGGCATGCTGTCTGTTGGCAGAATCGAGAATCTTTTCGTTTCGATTCCATGGCAAACGTTTAGACAGATTTTACAATTTGTTTCCATTTACCTGTCTATTACTTGGTCTGATTTGCAGGAGAAACGAAAGTAACGATTTATAAGTTTTGTTGAGTGTATTTACTCAAATTTTAAATTCCCAATGACTGTCATGCATATATCAGTTAAAATTAATCACAAAATGTGCAAGATATAACTGATGGAAGATACTCTTTCTTAAAGCACAGCTACATTGATAAGCATGTTGGAGAAAATAACGGGTCCCTATGGAATAAGATATGGAACGATACAAAATGAAATGCAACGAAGCAAAATGCAATGTAAATGAACAAAAAAAAAAAAAAAAAAGAAACGAAGCTCCTGACAAAACGAAACGAAACAAACGAAATAGAATTAATTATGAAACAGTAATTTTTCTTTATATATTTTAGATTATTACTTTCAATATCATACTATTTCTTATTCTATTATCTCATGATTTATGTTGAGCACAAAAAGAAACATGAAATTTAGCAAGCATGAAGTGCGTGAAGTAGATATCATAGCGAAACATAGAGAAAATATTTTAGGCCCTCATGTTGCCTCTCTACTTCAAATCCATGATGTCACAATGACGTTAAGACAGGATAAAGCCAGATCCTGTTGCTCGTGTCAATAGATGGTTTTAATAAAAATAAGAACATTGATTTCATCGACTATTCCCCCTTAAAAAGCCCAATAAAATATCTTCGGTCGACGCATACGCCGACATCCAAACCCGCTAGCTACGTCAATAAGCTACGACTAGGGCTGAATCTCAGGCTGGCATGAACAAGCTTGTACTCTTGATGCTACGTCGCTGTTCGGTGGTTAGCATTGCAGACGGTGGTCATACACGCTACTGATTGATGAATTTGGAGATCGCTCTTCCTTCTTTTAAATGAAATTAAACTGTCAAAACTAAAATTTTCTTTTCTATATGCCGATCGCTAGACTGCATTTAACGAAAACAGAAGATTTCAGCCAAATCTGTCGAAAGGTTAAAAAATATTATTTTAAAAATCGTGCTAACAAGAATGAGGGATTTTCAACAGACAAAATGTAATTGATTTTGCTTTTATTTGGTCATGATTTTTTAATCAAGGTGTTTCTGAAAACAGTGGGAAAAGATCAATTTGGCGACGACGTTTTAGCCGCACTGCCGTATAATTGAAGAACGTGTTCATAATGATTTATTTTAATATCAAAGTGAATAATATAAGCTCAAATAAAAGCATAATAAAAACATGTTTTCCTTATAATAATTTAGAATCACAGTGATAGCACGGTCATCGTACATACAGACGCCATCAAATTTTAATATTTACTTTGTTCTATCAATTGCAATCAAAATGAAGATAAATCAAAATTAAGGAAAAAAAAAAACTTTAGGTTTTAATTATTTTTGAGTCTGTTCCATTTCGACTTCAAATTGTTTCAATTGTTATTGTTTTATTGTGTTTCGTTTAAGTTTCATTTTTTACTTCATATGGCTCGAAAATAACATAAAAAGTAACGTGTAAATCTCTCTCTCTCTCGCTTTCAGAAAAAGAGAATCGGAAATGAGATTTAAAAAAAAATTAAAAAAAAAAATAAGAAAAAAAAAGAAAAAAAAAAATTGACACAAGGAATGTGAAATAATTCACAGAAATCATTTATATGTGAGTGATGGAGACAAGATAAACAGATAGGTAGTCTGTGATTTGACAGCTGATGCTGATGTTTGTGGGAAAAAATCACATAGAACTGCAGAAAAAAAAAAAAAAAACCGGTACCGTGTTGTTTCTCGGATAAACAATGTCAGGTACCTTTAGAACTCAAACAATGTCTATAGAATATCGAAAATTTTGATATATTCAAACGGAAGGGGAGGGTAAAATAAACTTCTTGCAAAAATAATTTGGACTGGGAGGGTGAAGTGATTTAACGACGTATATCACAAATTATTCTAACGAACAGATTTTTTTAAAACTTTGCACATACAAAGCTCATCATGTCTCTAGGAGATTACAGTAAAAAAAGATATGGGTCACCGTGATCGTTTCTGGGAAATTTGCCTTTGAAAAAGGTATATACAATTCCAAAATTCAGCTTTTGTTGGATTTAACACGCTTTTCTTTAATAGTCTCTTAAACATAAGAATTTCCGGAAGGATATACTTAATGGAAATTCGTTTAGTTTTGCACAAATACATATATAAAAGCCTGGTTTTGAGCATGGTAAATGTACAAATATGCATGTTATATATAGGCCTTAAGTTAAAAAGGGAGATAATTTGACCGAATTAAGAGTTAATCTTTCATAAATATATACATTCTAACGGACAGATTTTTCTTAAAATTTCCGCACTTATAGTATTTATGATTCTAAACAATAAGAAAAATAAAAATGGCACCTATCCGTGCTTATTTCGTCAGAAAACTAGGATGAAGGTCACTGTGGAATTTAAGTTTTTCAAGGAAAAAATAGGATAAAGGCTCAGCAGACATAGTGGGAAAACGAGAAATTGCTCATTAGGAGCGATTTCTTCTTTTCCCACAATAATTTTCAAAGTTAGAACAGCTATACCTCCACAGCTTGTATTTTCCAGCTTTTGTTTGCTTGTTTGGTGTGTAACCCCGTGTATAGTCTACAGTATTTTAATTATTTCACGGTGACAGTTTACAGATCCATTTTTTTTTTCTCTTTACTTGTACTACCGGAAGAAAGTGATACTTGTTTCGGTGAACCTATAGTATTACAATAAGTGCGAAAAATACATAGTTGCACTTTTGATTCACTATCCATGACAAAAGCACATGCGCAGTAGGATGCGCACTAACATTTGTGTAAGTCGTTAAATTGAAATACAAAAACGTTAGTTTTTACTATTATTTCTTTCCTTTTTTTTACTGTTCAACAGATAAATAAGCAAATAAATAACTAAATAGATAAATAAAGGATGACAAGATTTTCAACGACGGCTTACATACTAGATTTACAAAATACAGAGAAATGCCAAGAATAATAATTTATCCCCTTTAATGCCAGATGTCTATTAAAACTGAAGCAAAATGATTCAGATAAGATTATCCTAAGTTAATAGGGATTTTTTAAAGCAAGCACAACGACTGGGTAGCGAAGATGTAGACGAAGATCAGGCTACACGTAAGTGTAAGCTTTTTTTTTTCTACACTTTCCGCAACTCACTTTCCTGGTTACACGTTGGTTTTAACGGAGGTAAAACGTTTACCATGGTAACGATGGAATTCATTACGCAGATCTAAATGGTCCATGACTGAAGTACATAGTGATATACAATGTTGAAATCAGGTTGATATTACAGCAGTCGAACCACAGTTACAAAGTTACATGAAGATGTTGACCCAAAATGACTTATAAATAATTTGTTTCTGTGATGACATATAATCTGTGGCCTGATTTAAGACTGAATTGCACCGAGTTAGATCAGAACCGAGTTTATAAACTTTGTCGTGATACATGGCGCATACATACACGCTGTTATCTGAGTCCACACAGATTCCTTTAGGCCTCAACCCTTCAATAACAATTTCTGAGAGAAATTGACCCTCAAAATTCCTACATTGTACCTTGTGATTGTTATAATCATTTAAATAGACTTGTCCAGAAAAAACGGCGAGATAAGGACCAGGAAGGTAACCATAGTTACCATTGTCAAACTTGTTTAGCGTGTCTCCGTCTGTAGATTTTATATAAACAGACCAGAGAGAGCCAAGACGAATTTCATTAACTTCTCTACAGACGGTAAAAATCTTGTCATCATGAAACTGTATTGACAAACATCTACCCTCTGTGTGAATTACTTTGTGTGTCAATGCTTTTTTTACTTAAATCTACAAAAACTATTTGACGTTTCCTTGGTAAAGTTACAGCTATCAAACATTGTTCATCCTGTTCGGCCCCGGGTGTTCCAGAAATATCATAACTGCTGCCGGACACTAGGTTCGGTACAGTAGAATTCTGTTTACCAAGTATTTCTGTAACATTCCAACATCCAGACCCAAATCGGATATAACATTGTAAAGCCTTACTTCCCAGTTTAAAAATTTTAATACAAGAATTTAGATAATCATAGACTACCCAACTTTTGTTCCCTAGTCCACACAATCCATTTATCCAACATTTCTCCCTCTGATCCAATTTGCATTTTACGTTAACTCGATCGTAAATATTGACGTGGCTGTTCTTTAACTTCTCTATTCTCTTTTCTTTACTCTCATTCATTAGATCATTCAAAAATAAGCTTATTTTTCTCTTACGCTGCTTCTCCATTGTCGCACTTACACTTTTTTCTCTCTTTTTCTCCTGTTCCCGTCCCATTCTTTTTGTTTTCTTCCAGGAACCCTTCTTCTTGTTTTTGATACTCTCACCCGAATCCTGTCCTTCCATTCTGTCTTTTGCCTCTCTTTTCTTCACTTTCTCACCATCATTTCTCCAAACTTTCATACCTTCATGCAACTCATGTTCAAGCAAACATTTTATACACACATACACCTCACACACAAAACAGAGAAAAACAGTCTCGCTTTCTAAAAAACCGACATTCTCGCACACAAATTTCACATCGTGGTAACTTCGCTATTATCTCAATCACTTCAATTTCTTCAGACTGTTTGTACAGTTCTTCATCTTGACCGATTTCACATGTTTCAAGTCGATAGGAACTTTTATCTGCCATCTGTATATTTAGTCTGCAATAGATTTGGGTAATTTATTTCATTAAGCTAATCCTTTTAACATTCGATTTCATTAATTAATCAGAAAAAAAAAAAAAAAAAAGCCACAGAAAACATTATGGGAAGAGAGGAAAAGCTAGTTTTTACCATTTTTCCCTTTTTCTCCATTTTATTTTTTTTTACTTAACCAGTATTCAACTTGTCGTTTTCAAATGCTTTCAATTTTGACAAATCTAAAATTCCATCGTTTGGTAAAGAGTTATTATTTTTTTCATCAGCCATACTTGTGTTTCAAAATATTTTTTTTCTAAGATGAGTCTTATAATACAGCCAATCAAGACATTTGTCTCAAAACAATCAGAAATGTTTTGCCTTAATACATGAATCCGTGGAAATCGATATTTGACCAATTAGGTCATCGCATTTTTTTACCCGATATCCAGCTTTGCTGTCTGCTTTTCGGCTCTTAACGTTGGAGAGGTGGGATAGTATTTATCTATTGTGTGTTTTAAACGCTTGAATTTAAGAAAAAGTTTAAAATATGTGCTTTGCGAACGTGCACCGCTGACGTGACAACACGCAGAGGCTACAAATTTGCAATATGATAATGACTGACATTGGGACATATGCAAAGATGTCTGACCAGGCCTACATTTCACAATGGATTAATAAATGCTATAGTTTAACCCCCTCACAAAAAAGATATTGATGTGTATTCCTAACTGTATTCCTCACTTAAATTTCAATTATGAAAATGTCTACCTTCTGTTCTGTACTGGTGAAAGTTCGGCTCAAAAGGCAACTGTTATATTAAATAAACTTTTGACCTCTTTATATTTAAGTGGAGTAGCACATCTGCCATTTCACAGGGTGTGTCAGTAAACTGTTAATTGATAGGAAGTGTGTTTGATTGCAAATCAATTTGCCGATCTTTTCAACTTGACCACCCGTTGTCTTTAGTCATAGGATATAACAAACTATCGTCAATGATATTAACAAGTTTCTTACTTGACGGCACACTTAACGCATCTTAAAATCATAAGATAGCCCTTCTTCCCTTAACCTGATACTGAATTTTCCTTAAATTTGCACCTCTCTGTTGAGACAATTTACAAATATTTCGAAATGCTTGTAATTCAATTTTATTTATTATTGAGTATGATGTTGAGACGACTTAACTAGCCTTACGAAAACAATAAGTCTCTTTAAATCTATTAGCCTGTGACAGAACTGAGGTTTGTTGAGGTGTTTCATTCTTTCTCATTGGAGTTCAAACTTTGCTAAAGCAGTTAGATCGATTACATTGTTCGTATCCCCCGAAATTCGCACTTTTTGTACATATTCTTGTGTAAATTAGTTCAAGCATCTTTCAATTTCCTACCGAGAATTCATCATCGGAAGAAACATATGATAGAAATGTTTTTTCGGAATTTTATCAAGAGAAACAGTCATGACAGCATAATTTAAGTAACCTATCTGCTATACTGTGTATGTATTTATCGTGGTTGTTTGGGATCCCTTTGCAACAGTAAGCAAGAAAGTCGATTTATCATCTCACCACGGATCCATGTATAGTAATGATAAAGAAAGGAAAGTAACTTAAAACAAGAGGGCCATGATAGCCCTAAAGTCGCTCACCTGAGTCTTTTGACCAAACATGACCCATTTGCAATCTCTTTTGAGATATTATGACAAACAGTCTACCGAGATTTTCATGAGTTATTGACCCGAAATGACCAACTTGCAAACTGGTGCAAGACCAACATTCTGACCAAGTTTCATGAGTATTGCATTAAAAATGAGGCCTCTAGAAAGTACACAAGGTTTTCGAAAATTTGACCTAGTGACCTAGTTTTTGATCCGATATTACACATTTTCAAACTCGTCCAAGGTATCATCAAGACAAACATTCTGACCGAGTTTTAAGAGTTTTTGACAGAAAATGTGGTTTCTAGAGCGTACACAAGGTTTATCTAAGATTTGACCTAGTGACCTAGTTTTTGACCCGACATGACCCATTTTCAAACCCGTTCGAGATATCATCAAGACAAACATTCTGAATAAGTTTCAGGAGTTTTGATTTGTAAATGTGGCCTCGAGAGCGTACACAAGGTTTTTCTAAGATTTGACCTAATGACCTAGTTTTTGACCCCATATAACCTATTTTCGAACTTGTCCGAGATATTATCAAAACAAACATTCTGACCAATTTTCAGGAGTTTTGGACTGAAAATGTGGCCTCTGGAGCAAACACAAGGTTTTTCTAAGATTTGCCCTAGTGACCTAGTTTTTGACCCCACATGACCCATTATCGAACTCGTCTGAAATATTATCAAGACAAACATTCTGACTAAGTTTCACGAGTATCAGACTGAAAATGTGACCTCTAGAGCGTACACAAGGTTTTTCTAAGATTTGACGTAGTGACCTAGTTTTTGACTTCACATGATCCATTATCAATCTCGTCTGAGATATTATCAAGACAAACATTCTGACCAAGTTTCACGAGTATCGAACTGAAAATGTGGCTTCTAGAGCGTACACAAGGTTTTTCTAAGATTTGACCTAGTGACCTAGTTTTTGACTTCACATGACCCATTATCGAACTCGTCTGAGATATCATCAAGAAAAATATTCTGACCAAGTTTCACAAGTATCGGACTGAAAATGTGGCCTCTAGAGCGTACACAAGGTAAAAGTTGACGACGGACGACGCACGACGGACGCCGGACACAGCACCATCACAAAAGCTCACCTTGAGCACTTTGTGCTCAGGTGAGCTAACAACAATGCTGTATTTTTCTGGTAGATCTTTACAACTACGCTTAGGTAGAGTTATTTACCTTTATACTTAAAACTCAGTACAGTACAACCCAAAGTCTTTTAATATTTTCGTCCTTTTTGAATTCTGAAAAAGAAAAAGCAAATACAATATATTGATATTTGTCTGTGACAGAGATGACATCAAGTTTCAAATATCTTTTCTCAATTTCAATTCTCAATTCTCGTCTGATTTTGATCCATTATTATAGAAACAATGCGACAGATTACAAAAAAAGAAAAAGTTCAAGTGTCAATTAAAACAACAAAAAATACCATATTATATCAGACACTGACCAAAATTTCAAGTTCCCCATGTTTGTCTATACTTAAACTTCTATAAAAATAATCTCAAGGTATACACGTAGATTTGAATGAAACGTTTCGAAGAAAAGACTAAAAAACAATTAAGTCAGAATATGGTCACGTTACTCATAGAGAGGTCATAGATGATATTAGGCGACATAAATAAATAGACCCTTTGCAGTGTATAAATAGAAAATGTTGAGACAAAAAAAAAAAAAAAAAAACAGTCTGATTCATACAAACATAATTATATTGAATATACACAGTTATTCGAATACATTGATTAATTCTTTTCGAGTAGTCTGATCTTGATCTTTATCATTCACGAAATGAGCAAGTGTTTTTCAAAACCTTGTCAGGTTGATGTACAGTGTAAAATTGATCATACAAACGTCCAATTATTCAAACACATTGGTAATTTTGTCAATTCAGCACAAGCTCGGGTTTGTACATCCGTGCAAATGGTCAGGAGTCTTATACGGCCATCTTCACAGATCGGGAGTACAAGAGACACAGAGCGACTGACCGACTGTCACGACTCTTGAGAGCCGATGACCGCTATATCTAAAAAAAAAAAGAAAAACCAGCACCTACATGTACGTAATTGCTATCGAATAACTGTGGGTAGAACTGAGGTACTCGCAACTACCGGAGGGCACAACCCGAAGTACTCGCAACCAGACAGATTTCGCCGTGACAGTGCAGAATCGTTTAACTGTTAACGTTTTGCACGGACGTTAACAAAATGACAAAAGGATAATGCCACAACCCATATTGCTAGTGTCAGTATACGTTGCTTATTAAATCACGACGTTAACTCCATCGACAACTGACCATCATAAAGCCTGGATTTGAATCCAATGGCACATCTACTGGATAATCTTATATCCGACGCGTACGTCGAAGTCCAAACCCACCAAATAACATTAACAACACACAGGCAGTACATAATGAAGAATGGAATAACATCCAACAGACTGATATACACAAGCTTGTCATTTCATTGCCACGACATTGTCAGGCAGTCAACATTGCACGCGGTGGTCAAAACTCCGCTGATAACTTACTATTGAAATCGTACCCTTCCTAACTTTAATTCAAATTAAACAATGAAATTGATATTAAGTGTCCAATATGCCGATATCAAAAGGTTCACAAGACATTTTTCTAAGGTACATCCTTACAGCTAGATAGAGTAAACGCTGTTGAAACTTTAAAGGGTGTAAAATCGCTCAAGTGTGTAAACACAGAATTATCCAAATACTTGTTGTATAGGATAGATAAACACAAGGGATTTGTCCTCATTTGAAACCGGAAACGGCAACAGCGATTGCTTGGAAGGCCTCTAAAACATGAAATGCATTTTATATCCGTTGTAATCTGTACAGCCATCAGGGCAACAGTTGCCATGAAGATACAAGTATGATTATAGTTTCATAAAACAAGGACGAAACGGATTAAAGCTGTCCGAAAAATGCCTGAAAAAAAAACGAGTAAAGATGTATCTTTAAAAAACTAATACAGAAAGACTTTAGTAAAATCTATTGAAAAGTTAAAAAAAAAAAGTATTTCTTGAAACTAAGAGAAAGTTTGCCTTTTTGTTCAGCGCTTTTAAATGAAGAATTTCGACCGAGCCGGGTGGTTGGAATTCATGATGCAGTTTCTTTGACGAGTATCTAATCTTGATAATCTGCTCTGTCTACCAAAATATCTAAGCGCTACTCGAGACTTTCTTGCTACGCACACTATGAAGTATCGTAATTTCACCTTATTAATTTACATAATTCGATCATATCAATACAGGTGCTTTGCGTGCAATCCAATCTTGATCCACCCCCCTCTGCTGAAGTAAATATACCTACTGTACCTACCTACTGTATTACTGAGTATTGTCAGAATTAATATGTATTAAATATTGCTCATACTAAAACACGTGCGTTCTATGAGGCCTGATCGTGACCTACATAGGGTAGATCACGGCTAATTCAAAGAAAGATATGTTTCATTCTACAAGGAAGGCACCATGGTACACCTATTACTTTATCGTTTTACATGGGTATCATAGTAGTCTTACAATTAGGATTTTGCAGACAAAAATAAATAGTTAACACACAGAGCAATTTTAGCATAATGACCTTGATCCAGAGACAAAGCTTATCTACAACTTGTTTTCTCGTAAACATAAAGTTGTACAAACAATTTAGGTTTTAATTTGTTATCTAGGTACAACTAGCGTCTAAATCCACCCATTGCCTCCTAAAAATCTTGGAGGTCAAAGTTTATGTAAAATTTGGTTAAGATATAGCTTTCTAAATAACAAAAAATACTCGTGTGTTTAAATCGCAGGTGTTTTTGGACAAATACTTTGTCTCTGGGTGAAGGACACTACACTACAGCGATTTTAAAGAAAGTGAGCAAATTTGATGCTGAATAAAGATACGTCATTTATATACGACTTTTATATACAAGTAGAAACAAACTAGAGTTGTCACAAAGATGGCTTAATAGCCCAAACGTACCTCAATATGTAGCAGATAGCATGATTGTCAAACCAGATTGTATTACACGTTTAAAAGAAGATAATTGTGTTATGCACATTCACCGTATCTGGTTAACAGTTGTGTAAAGTTAGAAACAATGACGGCAAAAATGTATTTTTGCATATCTACAATTTCAGTCCTATTTTGTAAATATATTTTTCTAGGCCAATTACCATAATGAGGCAAATGTATGATCGCCGTTGCCGCCGCTGCCTTCCAGTTCCTACGCCATGTTAGGAAAGACCCGTTTGTTTAACTTCAACCAAATAATTCTCAGTTTAAATAACCCTGCGATGGACAACTTTTGAAAACCTTGGGGAAACAAGAAAATGCTTGTAACTGCATCTGTTTCAGTTCCAACGATATTTCCTAAATAAACAGCTTACTAGTCTGAAATGCTTCCTTAATCAACAAGACTTTCTCGAGTGGTAGAAAGTGTAAGAGTAAGCCTTTAAAAAGACAGAGACTTCTAATACTACAGATTAACAGCTTCACTTTATCCATGTTATATTCTTGTAAAAACAGACTCCACCTGAGGAAACGTTGATTCTTGTTTTTCATTTTATGGATAAAAATCAGAGGATTATGATCACTATATACAATGATGGGTGCAGGAGAAGACGACAAATATATTTCAAAATGCTGAAGAGCAAGAATAAGAGATAAACACTCTTTTTCTATTGTTGAGTAGTTTTTCTGATGTTTGTCAAACTTTTTAGAAAAATAACTATCTGGATGATCTACACCATTACAATCTTCTTGAAGTAAAACACCACCTGCACCAGTATCACTAGCATCTACTGCAAGCTTAAATTCTTTTTCAAAATGAGGAGGTAAAAGAATTGGATCACTTTTTAGTATGGCTTTTACTTTATCGAAAGCTTTTTGACAATCATCATTCCATATAAATTTCTTGCGTTTGCTGAGAAGACTTGTCAGTGGCTCAGCAATGACCAAAAAGTTACCAAAGAATTTCCTGTAGTAACCAGCCATACCAAGAAATCTCATAAGTTGTCTTTTGCATGTAGGTACAGGAAAATCAGAAATAGCTTTAACTTTAGCTTCTACGGGTTTTACCTGTCCTTGTCCAACAACATGACCCAAAAATGTTAAACTAGCATGACAAAATTCACTTTTAACAAGATTAATTGTTAATTTGGCTTTACTCAGTCTGTCAAAAAATTCTCTGATAGCCTTTAGATGTTCATCCCAATCATCGCTGTGAATGATGACATCATCGATGTAGGCCCTACAGCCGTCCAATCCAGATATTATCATGTTGATAAGACGTTGAAATGTAGCTGGCGAGTTTTTCATCCCAAAAGGCATAACTTTGTACTGATAAAGTCCATCAGGAGTTACAAATGAAGATATTTCTTTAGCTCTTTCAGTGAAAGGAATTTGCCAAAATCCTTTTAGAAGATCAAATTTAGTAACATATTTAGCATGACCAACATTGTCAATGCAGTCATCTACTCTTGGCACTGGAAACGAATCAGTCTTGGTCACAGTATTAACTTTTCTATAGTCAGTGCACATACGAAAAGTTCCATCTGGCTTTGGTACAAGAATACATGGAGAACCCCATTCACTTTGACTAGGTTCAATAAAGTCATTCTCCAACAGATACCTGATTTCCTCTCTAAGATGCTCCAATTTCTTGGGATTCATTCGATATGGATGTTGTTTCACTGGTTTTGAATTTTCAATGTCCACATCATGGTATATTTTATCTGTCTGTGTTGGAATATCAGGGAACAGGTGCTCATATTCAGAAATTAACTTTTTCAATTCATCTTTTTGATTATTGTTTAAATGTGAAAGTTTTTCATCCAAATTTCTTAAAATGTCAGAATTCTGAAGTTTTGAACCAATAGGGTTAGACTTGTCAAAGCTAATTTCTTCACAATTTTACGTCTTCAGGGTTAATGTGATTTTGATTTTGAGGGACAAAAAAAACTACATTTATTGGTGAAATATTTGAATTATCCCTATCAACGTATTCTTTTAACATATTAATATGACATAATTGCTTTTGCTTTCGCCTGTCAGGAGTTGTTATCATATAATTTAAGTCACTGACCTTTTTCTCTACAGAATAAGGACCAAAATATCTTGCTTGTAGAGGCCTACCAGGAATTGGTAGAAGAGCTAAAACTTTATCTCCAGGTTTAAAATTTCTTTCTTCAGTATTCTTGTCATATCTTTCTTTCATTTTACATTGAATTTTCTTTAAATTTGATTTTGCAACCTCACAAGCTTTGAATAATCTGTTTCTAAAGTCAGATACATACTGAAGTAAATTTAAAGGAGAATCTTCTTGAGAAAGAAATTTTTCTTTTAAAAGTTTTAAAGGTCCACGAACTGTGTGACCAAAAACAAGCTCAAAGAGACTAAAACCAAGAGATTCCTGTACAGACTCCCTTACTGCAAAGAGTAAAAGATGTATGCCTTCATCCCAATCCTTTTGTGTGTCAAAGCAATATGACCTTATCATATTTTTCAAGGTCTGATGTAACCGTTCAAGGGCACCTTGGCACAGGGTGATATGCAGATGACCTATATTGTTTAATTCCTAACTCGTGCATCACTTGTTGGAAAATGCCAGACATAAAATTTAACCCTTGATCAGATTGAACAGATTTGGGAAGTCCTACAAAAGTGAAAAATTTCACTAAAGCTTTGACAATTGTTTTAGATTTTATATTTCTTAAAGGTATTGCTTCAGGAAAACGGGTGGAAGCACACATAATAGTCAAAAGGTACTCATTGCCACTCTTACTTTTTGGCAATGGACCTACACAATCAATTATAATCCTGCTAAAAGGTTCATCAAATGCAGGGATTGGCTGTAGTTTAGCCTTAGGAATGACCTGATTGGGTTTGCCTACCATTTGACAAGTATGACAAGACCTATAATAATCTGATACATCTGCTTTTAGACCAGGCCAATAAAAATGATTAAGAATTTTGTAATAGGTCTTATTGATGCCTAAATGACCTGACATAGGTGTTTCATGAGCTAAGCTTAATATTTCTAATCTATATGACTTAGGAATGGCAACTTGATGATTGACAGCCCACTCATCATCAACAGAGACTTCAGGAGGGCACCATTTTCTCATTAATATTCCACTTTTGATATAAAAACAGACAGGTTCCTGTGAAATATCAGTTTCACTAACAGCTTTTTGAAATAAAGGTGCTATTTCTGGATCATTGTGTTGGTCTTCACTTAGTTTTGACCTTGACCTTGTATCATGGCCTTCTTTAACTAAAGGTGAAGATGTGTAATCCAATTCTGATGAATTTTGTTTAGAATTTGTCTGACTTTCAGACTGGTTTTGTGAAATAGACCTTTTTATTTCATTTTTAAATAAATGACCCAACAAAGAATCAGAAAAGTCAATATCAGACTGATTTTCAATCAAAATGGCTTTCTTTGCCATAGCTCTAGTAATTGCACATGACGGGTAAAGGTCAGGAATTTCTTCCTCAATTGGATCGGGTGATTGATCCATGCAAGGTGTGTCAGTTACAAGTGGATTAACAATTACCTTATCTCCGGCTAAATCATTGCCTAATAACAAATGAACACCTTTAAAAGGTAATTTTTTTCTAATATCAACAGTCACTGGACCATTTATTAAGTCTGAAGACAAATAAATGTTATGAAGCGGGACATTAACAAATCCACATTCTACACCCTGAATAAGGACACTTGTCCCAGAAGAAGTCTTCTCAGAAAAAGGCAGGGCATCTGCTTAAATAAGAGATTGAGAAGCTCCAGTATCACGTAAAATTTTAATAGGGGTAGACTGGGCAAAATCACTTTCTAGTGACACAAAACCATCTGATAAGAATGGTTCATAAATCTCCATAACAGTATCAGTCTCAGGTACTTTGGCCTAGACAAAAGTTTGGTCTTTAAAACATGACTGAGGTGTAGACTTTAATGAAGTAAAGCCTGTAGGCTTAAAACCTTCTTGTTTTTCCCGTTTTCTTTTTAAAACAGGACATTAAGAAATAATATGCCCTGATTCTTTGCAATAATTACAAGTGGGTCGAGATAAGGGGTTTTGACCTTTGGCTTCATATGGAGACTTGGGTTTGGAACTATTCTGATTGGAATTGTCATTATTTTGATTAAAATTTGGTTTAGGATCAGTAGATGAATAAAAAGGTTTTCGAGGGTTTGATTTATTCATGAAAGTTGCAACTTGCAAGTTGAAACTATTGTTAATTTAGGTTTTAGGAACCAGAAATTTCATTCTTTTGTAGTCTAAACATTATTGTTAATTTTGAGGGACTTATTTTATTTCAACATTATAAGTTTAGAATTGACAAAATTTCATTCAAACTTAACTCCTATTGTACTTTTTGTCTTTGTTCATTAATAAATATTGTTAATTGTTAAAGGCTTGTTGCTGGTTTTCTTTCTCGTTACCTGAGCAACCTGTATCAAAATAAAGTTTTTCCAACTTACAGATGTATATCCCTAGTTAAATCCAACAATTTTTACTAATTCTGTATCCACAAAGCCACAAGTCTAACTCCAAAATCCAAATTCACCAAGTAAGTCACTCCTATTTATATTAGCTTGGAAAATGCTAGATTAGTCTTTTCTAGAAAGATGACATCATTGATTAGTAAACAGCCTGATTCTAAAAATAACCACAATGGAAAAACCAATACATGTTCTTCATGGTTCTAGAATATTCTGAAAACAGGTCACTGAGTATCATATCTACATAACAATGGCGGACAAGATCCTCGTTTTTCGAGGTTTAAAAGACCAATACCTTAACCACTGAGCTAAAGAGATATCGCTGAGGGATATCTCCCTAACGCAGTTGTTAGGTATTGTACTTGTATTTAAATCGGGAAGAAGCCATGCATGAGAGAGTGGTCTCCCGTAACAATTACTAAAAGTTACTGTCCAGAATTTCCGTTCCCAGCATGGACGTGGCTCTTTTAACGACGTATATGACAAATGTTGGCCCACATTTACTGCGCATGTGTTTTTGTCTTAGATATTGAATCAAAAGTGCACTTATGTATTTTTTTGCACATAATGGTAATACTAATGGAGCACTGACTCATGAAGCACTTTCTTTGGGTAGTACTGGTGAGAGAAAAAAAAATGGATCTTTAAAGTGTCACCGTGAAATAATTAAAATGCTGCTGACACTGCGTTACACACCAAACAAGGAAACAAAGGCAGGAAATTTAAAACTGTGAAAGGATAGCTGTTTCCACTTTGAAAATTATTGTTGGAAAAGGAGAAATTGCTCCTATTGAGCAATTTCTTCTTTTCCCACCATGTCTGCTGCGCTTTTATCCTATATTTTTCCTTGAAAAAATAACTTCCACAGTGACCTTCAACCTTATTTTCTGACGAAAAAAGCACGGATAGGTGCCATTTTTATTTTTTCTTATTGTTTAGAATTATAAATACTATAAGTGTGGAAAGTTTAAAAAAAATGTGTCCCTTATGAAGTATGTATTTTTTTAAGATTAACCTTTAATTCGATCAAATTATCTCCCTTTTTAACTCAATGGTCTATGTATAATATGGATATTTGTACATTTACCATGCTCAAAACCTGTCTTTTATATATTTTTTGTGCAAAAATATGTGGATTTTGATTAAAATGATGTATATTTGTATATTTTTCCTGTAATTTTCCTGTTTAACTGACTATTAAAGAAAGGCGTTTTAAATTGGTACCGTATATATCTTTTTCAAAGGCAAATTTCTCAGAAACGAGCACGGTGACCCAAATCTTTTTTTACTGTACTCCTAGAGACATGATGAGCTTTGTATGTGCAAAGTTTTAAAAAAATCTGTCCCTTAGAAAAATTTGTCATATACGTCGTTAAGACAACTAGGGGCCGGTTGCATAATACAGGTTTAAAGATAACCTCGAGTTTAAACTCGAGTTTTACGATATTCTACGGCATAAACATAGTTTACCAAGACCTGGACTAACAGTTAAACTTATAGATTTTCTTTATTGTAGTTTAGCTTAAACTACAGTTTAATTTAAACACGTAACATGCGAAATCTAAAGCTGCATAGACGCAGGTTTTAGCTTCAGTTTAAGGTAAAAATCGTAACTTATTTCACTATAGAAAGAGAAGATGGAAAGCAATATTCTAATTTGGATCCAATACCGGTTTATCAGGACGCGGATTAGCCTATGCAGGGCAATTGGCCCTGGATGATTTATAAATCAGAAGGAAAATATTTGGGTACAGTATGGTTACTCGAAGCGCTGGCTTTTTCGTAGGAGAGTCCTTTGGAAAGACACTTCAGAGTCCTAGCCTAGTACTTGAGAAAACCCAGGCCATTTCAAATATTACAGATGTCGCCGTGTTATGTCTGAAATAATGTTGAATACGGCAAAAAACAGCACTCAATTAATCAAACCATAAAGATCAATCACGTATTTGAGGATCTAACCCCAAAACATCGGTTGTTTTTTTTTTCCTCAATTTTAACCTTTGGACTTAGGACTAATGTGTAAAAAAAATTATTAAGATACATTTGGAAATGTGGAAAAAAAGAGACATTGCTCGTAAAGAAGAAAATGCTATTTTCCTTCAAAGTTTTCTTTCTTTTTTTTTTCCCAAACACTTCTACAAACTTCGTGCCGAAAAAAGGGATAAATCTTTTTTTTGGCAATGGACGGTTGTCACAGTCGAATGTGGTTAGGATAACTTGCCATAATATTTATCTGATCAAATTGTTCTACATCCTAAGAAGACACCATCCTTACCAACACCACTGACATAGTGTGGGTAAACAAGATGAACAATGACCAAAATTATTATTAAATTTGTGCATTGCTGGCCTTTATCTTTCCGTTCGGGTGGACAATATAGAAAACCATCAGCCTACACATCTCAGTCCATAACTTCCTCTGGTTAAGCAATTTGTTATTAGATAGATTCGGGAAAAAAATGAAATTGTTCGGATAAAGAGAATAAATGAACTCTTCCTATCATCCTCAGAATAGGACTTTATAAATTAGAGGTTTATAAAAAAGGTTTCAAATGCAGATTAAGAGCCTTCCAGTATTCTCGTTTACATTCAAAATGAGGACAGTTTAGTGCAAGACCAGTATGAAACTACTATGCAATCTGATCTTAATCTAGGTCTCACACAAATTCAACTGATGTACTGCAACGTCATGAAAGGCTTTGATGATTGATTATTTTGGATAGAGACACTTCTTAACACTTTACAAAGTAAGCCCTGGTTTTTATGGCTTCTGGGAAGACGAATTTGAAAACACTGTGGAAAAAAGCTTGTACCAAGCATTTTATCAAACGATGTTTTCAACTCTTCCTGAGAAAAAAAAATCCATCATTTGGGCCACAATTATTTTGACGTCTGCAAATGATTTCAATTTGGACGAGATCAGAATTTTTTTGTCTGGTAAAGAGTTACTCTCATATTTCATATAAAATTCTACAATTATTTTATCATATAATGGAGTGTACTTGGTCGGGCATTGTTCAAATAGATCGAACATTATAAATGATGTATACAAAGATTTATATATCTGCTGTGTGATCTTGGCCAACCTTTTTTTTTCGCATTTCTGTATTCTCTATTTCGGAATTAATAACAATCTAGTTTTAAAAAAGTAATGGCTCTTCTTGCTGATCCACCAGTAGCAGATCGTACTGGATAGCGGAGCATTCAAGCCTGTATATAGACTCCATCGTGCATAATCACATGCAGAAATGTGTCGTTGTCTTGACAACAGCGGTGCGCCGAACAAAATCTACCCAACGTTCAGTCCTACCACGAGGATAGCTATTAAACCTAGTCTGGATAGACTGGGGCTAGGTAGACTCGAGCTAAACTGGTTTTATGCATACCGGGTTAAAATCCTGGTCTACCCAGACCTGAGTTAGGCTTTGGTCCAGTCTTAAATAAACCTTTGTTATGCAACCGGCCCCTAGAGTTTAAATCTTAATTCTTATTGCACGAAAAAATGAAAGACATGTCCAGATGAAATTGCAGACGACAACTAAATCATGGCCCGGCCGGGTAGCTCAGCGGTTAGCGTATCTGATTCGTGACCTGGAGGTTGCGGGTTCGATACCCGGTTGCGGCGAACTTTCTTTCCGGCGATTTTTCGCCTCTCATCTCTGATGCATGTGAGAAAAGTAGGTAGTGGCTTTTGAAAGAAAGTTGTGTCATTACTGGTGTGAGAAAGGCAGGAAACACATGGGTGCGTCACTGACCCCCATGATATGGCTTGCAACACGCGAAAAGGGGTATTCGGACATTTGCATAAAGTGTCGTCTCGGATCAGCCTGCGCAGTCCGCGCAGGCTCATCCGAGACGGCACTTTACGACTACATTAGATTTTGTTCTTCATTAGACTTCCACAAGACAGAAAATTACATAAAAACGGAAAATGTCGTTTCGGATTAGCCTGGGCAGACCGCACAGGCAGATCCGAGACGACACTTTACGCAAATGTCCGTATGCCCCTTTTCGCATGTTGCAGGCCATATGACCTAAGCTGTTAAAGTGGCGTTAAACTCCAGTACAACTCAACCCAGCTCTTTGAACGAATTGAAAACCATTGTTTCAAAGTCCATGACTTCTAGGGTCTTCAACACTCGAGAAGATTGTTCGGTTAACTCTTTACCAGACAACAAAATGTTAGACTGTTCCAAATTGAAAGCATTAGCAGACGACAAAATTAAAGTGACTCAGAAATTGAAATTTGTTTTGGAAAGGGTAGAAAACATTGTGGGAAAAGGAGAAAATGCTGGTTACCAGCTTTTTCTCCTTTTCCCACGTTTTCAAAAGGTTTCTTTCACATGGTCGTGAAAACCAGGGATTGTTTGGTGAAGAGGTAAAGTTTCAGAATTCAAATGTGGCCTCACTTATATCAGTGCTCTACGGTGGGTCAAGGAGTTTGTCAGACATATTACTCGAACAAATTGTCATGAAATGAATGACCTCTATCACCATATATTACACGCTTGAATTGTTGTCCAAACCTGGCTTCGGCTAATGTCGTCTGTATGCGGAACTATGTGAACGTTTTTCTACTCCTATTCGGCTTATATATTCATCGTGTCTTTAATGAATACTTAAAATACTTGAAATAAACATGAATTTGTTTAAATTGGTAATACGTGGTGGGTGACCTAGATATAAGATGCACTTTCTGTACAATCTGATCCTGATCTATATCATCCGCAAAGGCTTCTTATCTTGAGTATGGCACTGTTAGGGTCAAACCCGACATCTACTGTTACCAGAATTTCCGTACCGTCCGATTATACCCGATGATATAAATATTCACTGTTTAATTATTCTTTGCATAAAGGTCAATTTCAGGTCAATTATTCCAGTAATACAAATAAGGCCGGTTGCATAACAAAGGTTTATTTAAGACTGGAACAAGGCCTAACCCAGGTCTGGGTAAGACCAGGATTTTAACCCGGTTTGCATAAAACGAGTTAAGCTCGAGTCTACCCAGCCCCAGTCTACCCAGACCAGGTTTAGCTATCCTCCAGGTAGGACTAAACTATGGGTTGATTTTGTTCAGCGCACCGCTGTTGTCTAGACAATGACACCATTCTGCACGTGATTATGCAGTCTATATACAGGTTTGAATGCGCCGCTATCCAGTACGATCTGCTGCTGGTGGATCAACATGAAGAGGCGTTACTTTTTTTTTTTAACTAGATCGTTAGATTGTAATCATTTCTGGATCAGAGAATACAGAAATACGAAAAAAAAGGTTGACTAAGATCAGACAGCACAAATATATATATATTTGTATATATCAGATAAACTGTTGGATCGCTTAGTAAAATGCCCGTCTAAGTACACTCCATGATAAGATAAAACAATTGTAGATTCTATATGGAATATGGGAAGAACTGTTGACCAGACAATAAAATCCTGATCTCGTCCAAATTGAAATCATTTTCAGACGTCAAAATAACTGTGGCTCAAATGACGGTGTTTTTTTTTTTTTTTTTTCTCTGGAAAAGTTGAAAACATTGTTTGATAACATGCTTGGTACGAATTTTTCCTTTTTCCACAATGTTTTCAAATCCGTCTTCTCGGAAGCCATAAAAACCAGGACTTATTTTGTAAAGTGTTAAGAAGTGTCTCTGTCCAAAATAATCAACCATCACAGCCTTTCATGACGTTGCAATACATCGGTTGAATTTGTGTGAGGCCTAGATTAAGATTAGATTGCGTAGTTGTAGAATACTGGTCTTGCACTAAACTGTCCTCATGTTGATTGTAAATGAGGATACTGGGAGGCTCTAAATCTGCATTTGAAACGTATTTACAACCCTTTGATTTATAAAGTCCTATTCTGAGGGAGATAGGAAGAGTTCATTTATTCTCTTTACCCGGGCAGTTTTATTTTTCCCGAATCTATCTAAGCTTAAGCAGCGGAAGATGTGGACTGAGATGTGTAGGCTGATGGTTGTCTATATTGTCCAGCCGAATGGAAAGATAAAGGTCAGCAATGCACATATTTAATAATAATTTCGGTCATTGTTCAGCTTATTTACCCATACTACATCAGAGATGCTGGTAAGGAAGGTGTCTTCTTCGGATGTAGAACAATTTGGTCAGGTAGATATTATGGCAAGTTATCCTAACCACATTAGACTGTGACACCCGTCCATTATCAAAATATCATTTGTTCCCATTTGTTCAAGGCACGTTGTTTGTACATGTATACGTTTTTGAAAGAAAGATTTTGCTGGAAAAGGCCATTTCCTCATTACGAGCAATGTCTCTTTTTACCACGTTTCCAGATGTATTTTTGATTTTTTTTTACACATTGGTCCAAAGTCCAGAGGTTGACACGAGTTAAAATGGAGAAAAAAAGACGGTGTTTTGGAGTTAGATCCTCATATAGGCGATTGATCTTTATGGTTTGATTGATTGAATGTTGTTTTTTGCTCTATTCAACATTATTTCAGACATCACGGCGACAACCCTCATGTTTGAAATTCCCTGGGTTTTCACCCTTACTAACGTAGGACTTTCAAGTGTCTTTCCCAAGGACACTCCTAGGAAAGACACAGCGCTTCAAAGTAACCATATTATACCCAAATGTTTTTCGTTAGATTTATAAATCATCCCAAGGCAAATCATCCAAATCGCCCTGCACAGGCTAATTCCGCATTCTGACATACCGGTATTGGATCCAAAATAGAATATTGCTTGCCATCTTCTCCTTCTAAAGTGAAATAAGGTACAATTTTTACCTTAAACTGAAGCTAAAAACCTACCCCTATGCAGGTTTAGATTTCGCATGTTACGAGGATAAATTGAACTTGAGTTTAAGCTGAATTATAAAAAAGAAAACCTCTAGGTTTAACTGTTAGTCCGGGACTTAGTAAACTGTGTTTATGTAATGGAATAGCGTAAAACTCGAGCTTAAACTCGAGGTTATCTTTAAACCTGTATTATGCAACCGGCCCATAGGGTTTTGTACATTGCACCTTATATTCTTTTCCAACTCCATTGATGCTGACAAAATATGTGGTCCTATCACGAATCTACACTGTTCGATACTATAAAAGTTTTTTTTTTTTTTTTTTTTCTTTATGGCGAAAATAAATGAGCCCTGCTCTGGCAAAAGGGGGCTTAATGCATCTCCGTGACGCATTAAACCAAGCAAGTCAAAACCTAATTAAGGATCCATAAAAATCCATTTTATCAAACAACCGACTGAATCATGAGGTAAAATGATCCTTGGACATGAAGAAAGTGAAAGGGTTCGGCCCATGTCGCAGGCTGACATGGGTTCATACTTTTCGCAAACCCCCTTTCACAGAGCATGGCTCAAATATCAAATAGCATATTTTTTTACTTTAATATTTACGGAAAATATCTAATTTGTTAAGTATTTGCAAGAATCATTTGGGTCACTAAAGTGAAGTATGGTTGGCAATTAGAGGGTTGTTTTGTTAGATAGTTTCATAAAATGCCTCGAGGTCTTAATCCAAAATTAGACAAGTAAGTTATTCATAGATTGGTCTTAATCTTCGTCATAAGCAAAACATTAGGTGCATTTATTTTCTTAACTCTTTCAGCACCAAATACATAAACTCGATCCTCGTCGACAACATAAAATAGAATCCACTATAACTCAGAAAGTTGTATGTCTCACAGGCTTGCCTAAACAAGCGGACGGTATAGATCCAAGATCAGACTGTCTGATCTTGATCTATGCCGTCTGCAAAAGTCCATGTTTTCGCCTATGGCGCCGACGGGTTTAGTCAATAGATACAAATTAACTAATACAAAGAGAATGAATAGCAATGTAAGGCTGAACAAGTTGATTCATACAGAGTTAGTCTCGTCTAGTTACCACAATTTAGTGTAACATAAAGGGAAACAATTCGTATAAGCTCAAGTTTGATATATAGGAATCAAGTGTTGAGTTATCTCCCATCGTCAATGCCCAACAACGCACCCCACCACCTGCTCAACCATCTAATGTCATACTGGTAACTTTTAGGTTAATAGAAATTATTTGAAAACCGCTTCCTTTGACCTATTGCTATTCTGTGCTTGACGAAGACAAACAATAAATTTGAGCCATGCTCTAGAAAAAGGGGGCTTAATGCATCTCCGCGATTTATTAAACCAAGCAAGTCTACATATAATTATGGCTTTATAAAATCCCTTTTGTCTTACAACCGACTGATTCATAGGGTAAACTTCTCCGTCCTTTGACATGCAGAAATTGACCAATGGCAAAAAGTGTCGATTCAGGTTAGCCTGCGCGGACTGCGCAGGCTGACCTGTGTCGATTCTTTTTGAAGACGCATTAAGACCCCAATGCATGGCTCAAATGTATTTCAATCCAATGAAAAGTATGATAAATAGCCTGTACAATAAGATATGGAGAGTGCATTTTTACCTATGAAAATTTTGGATATTCCCCCTCATATAAAACTGGTCGAAACTGGTTGAAATTGGCTGTAGACAATATTCCTCGATGTGGTTGCATATACCTTGTCCTCAGTATAATTTCTATTATCCCTGCATGAACTAAAATTGAAAAAAAAAAGCAGAACATTGCAAAATATCTATGGGTGTCCATTTTCTCCAAAAGAGAGAAAAAAATTACCACATAAAAATAGAAACATATTTTCAGTCTGTCCCTTCATCTTCATTAAACCTCAACCTGCTAAATTAGTTTAATAAAACTTCAAACCAATATTAAAAAACAGAATGTTGTTATTTCAAAGTTACTTTGGGGACAAAGATATCTTTTTTTTTTTTTTTTTATCCGACAGTGTATATCCAAGATCAGACTGCACAGAAAGTGCAGTTTGATCCTGGATCTAAAATGATAAGATGTTTTTCTCTAAAAGAAAATCATTAAAGTAATAAATAAATAAACAAATAAATAAATGAGCCATGCTCTGTGAAAAGGGGGCTTAATGCATCTGCGAAAAGTATCGAACCAGCTCAGCCTGCGCAGTCCGCGCAGGCTGACCTGAACCTAAACTTTTCGATATCGGTCAATTTTCTGTATGTCCAAGGACCATTCTATCTCATAATTAAGTCCATTGTTTGAAAAAAATGGCTATTATGGATCAATAATTATGTGATGACTTGTCAGGTATCGTGCATAACGGAGATGCATTCAGCCCCCTTTAGCCAGAGCATGGCTCAAAATAAAATAGCAGCATTCGGGTGTTTACTTTCGGCTTGAACCTTTCATTAAGTTATCTAGCAGGTCAAGGGTTACTGAACATGGACAATCAATCGCTCCTCGAAACGAAGTTTTACAAATCATGAGTGGTTAAAAAAGATTGTGATAAGAGGGAGAATTCCACTTCGTTAGCAATTTTTCTTCTGCTACGATGTTCTCAAGAGTGATCGGTTGTAAAATGAAAACAAGTCGCACGTAGGTGATAAATATACGGAATACCGTTAGGGCCATCGCCCATGAATTTGTTGATTTTGGATGGCCCTAACAGTATTCCGTAAATTTTACCGTTCACCTTTGCTTCGCTTCATGGACAGTCAAACGACCTGACCACTGTACCACGATGATAGTTACATCAACGACAATGCAAAATAATTCCTGTATTCACAGCTTGTAAACTGTGTATATGCCTAAAATCAGCCACTATTGGCAAACAAGTACACTAATTATCACGTTTGCATGATACAAGTTAACTTACTTTGATCCATTTTATAACTGTCATTTCAAAAACGAAACTATAATTTTTTCCTATTTATGCATATTAAGACAAAAAGAATATGTTCAGTATGGACATTTATTTGTGTTGTATGACGAGGGTTCAAGCCTTGACTGATTGATTAGATGTTTAAAGCCGCTTTTAACATTATTTAAGTCATATCACGGTGGCAGCTCACATAGTAATGTATTTTCTTGGTTCCACTAGTGCTAGACTAGAGCTCTGAGATGTCTTGCCCGAACTCACTCCCGTTCATGGCCCAGTAGATCGAGTTCGAACCCGGGGCAGGCAATGCACGAGCCCTACACTTATCCACTGAGCCCAGCAGAACCCTCTTTTTACGCGAACAGGTACATTTTATTTTAGTCGCTTTTTACAGACAAGGTAGATTAAGATTAGACAGTATGGAACACTATATGCATTTAAAGTATTAAACAACATGAGCATATTACTACGGAATACCGTTAGGGCCTTCGCCTATGAATTTGTTGATTTTAAACGCGATGCTCGATGGTACGATGGTGATAACGCGAAATCACGATACTACGATGGTGATAACGCGATAGTACGATGATGATAACGCGATAGTGTGATGGTGATAACGCGATAGTACGATGATGATAGAATACCTTTAGGGCCATCGCCTATGAATTTGTTGATTTCAAACGCGATGCTCGATAGTACGATGGTGATAACGCGATAGTACGATGACGATAACGCGATAGTACGATGGTGATAACGCGATAGTACGATGACGATAAAGCGATAGTACGATAATGAAAACACGATATTATATCGCGCTATCATCCTCGTACTATCGCGTTATCACCATCGTAGTATCGTGATTTCGCGTTATCACCATCGTACTATCGAGCATCGCGTTTAAAATCAACAAATTCATAGGCGAAGGCCCTAACGGTATTCCGTAAAAATTACCGTGTTAAAATTTTACCAGTTGTATAATCTCATAACTGTGGTAGATACCAAAATCGGTAACAGCTTGCTAGTTTACCCTTCACAACATAATAAAATTTCAGACTGAACCAAATTGAAGTCATCTGCACATGACATATTTGAAAGTTGTACACATGAACTGAAGTTCTTTGACATTGTTGAAAACACTGTGGGAAAAGGAGAAAATGCTGGTTACCAGCATTTTCTCCTTTTCCCACAATGGTTTCAGACAGTTTCTTTCTCACGGTCGGCAAAACAAGGGATCGTTTGGTAAAGGGTTAACCAACAAAACAGGTTTAATCAGCACAGTTTATTGGCAACCGGTTATTTATCGTCATATCAAAGTCTATCGGTCGGTTACAAGAGATACAACGGGTACCAGGTTATCTAAACGGAAGAAGCCAACACCCATCTAGAGAACGCCTTGATATTGAACAAAGAGAAATTAGAATATTGTGGAGTATTATGCCTATATCAATACATAACAAGTAAAGAGGAAGAACAATCCCGTAAGTATCACTTGAAAGGTAGTTTGTACTTTTGTTTTCGTGTCAGAGGCCATGTGCAACATTTTTCCAGTCACGTCATTGCGGTCAGTGTACCTTAGTGTCTTTTATAAACGTATTGAAATACTCTTTCAAAGCCATTGACTGATTTACCATACAAACATCGTCGAAACAATATTCTTTGTTCAAATAGGAAAGAATCCTTTCGCTAAGACAGGTATCATCAATTCTAGTGAAGAGCTTAGCAGAACTATAATTCAAACTAACGACCCACTAATTATGGAAAAGAAGCCATGCATATTACCGCCTGAGGTACTGGGCTGGGCTTGACAGATAATGATTCATTTCTAAGTTTTTCACTGCAAAATAAATGGATTGGATATTTCTCTAAGTGTTACAGAATATTTTCGTGGCTTTTGAAGCTGATTTTGATAGAGAATTAGAATCAGGTAGGGGATGGTGTAGATCACATATCAGACTGCACATTTTGTGCAGTCTGATCTTGATCTTCGCCACCCGCAAAAGATGCCAATGGCATTCCGGGATTGGCTTTTAAATTAATACACATGTAACTATGTTTGATTGGTCTGTTTTTGTGCTACCAGGAAGTAGTTATGTCTTCTTGTAAATCTAGTTTCTTATCTGATCTGTTTTGTTTTAAAGGAGGATCGAGTTCTTAGATTTATTTACGAACGCTATTTCTCTCAATTCTTTTTCACTAGTTTCACAGTTTGCCATATGTGAACTTATTGGTGTGATACCATTTCGATATATTTTCGTAGCACAGTTTTCCGTGTGAGACCGCGTCCGAATCGCAAACCCCTGAACTTCTTTTAGCAAAGAAGTGTTAGAAAAATAGCTAGACCCTCTCGGTCTTTTACTTACATGTACATGTTATTTCGTAATTCCGCCCCGTATAAAAGTGTCGAGCGTACTATTTTGGCAATCAAGCTTGCAGAACACCTTCGGGATGAATACCCTGATCCTGCCATAGCGAACAATGCATTACAAGCTTTCTGTATGAGATTTTCTACAAGACGGCTTAGTTTAAGTGATGAATCTTGGATAATACCGGAATGTAACATGGTTTTAAATTGTGTTAAGAATTGATTTTCGAACATAATTCCTGTCTTGGGTTTGTTACGTTTCTTTTTGTTTGCCATTTATTTGCAGAAAAGGTATACTTTTTAGCGGATTTGCTATATAACAAAAATCCGCTTACTGTGATCGTTTTGACCGGAATCAAATACATCGTGCTTAACGACGCATGCACACTCAGTTTCAGTTTTGCATTGCTGGTGAAGGGGACAATGGTTTGTTCCCCGAACGCCTGCTCCTATAAAATAACATAGGGTGTGAATTGGGGATTAGGGGGGTCTATCTGGGGAACAGTTGTGATGGTAAACTACAGGTAATTAGCATCTATTTAATAATGAATATTAATGAAAGGCTAGATTTATATCAGTCATACTGATTTCTTCTTAATGAAAATTAATTATTTATATTGGAATTATCTGAGATTTATAAAGGTTGTGGTTAAAGGAGAAAATGTTTTTCTCCTTTTCCCACAATGTTTTCAAAAGGCTTCTTGCTATATCAAACCTCACAATTTGTCAATATTTCAGTTCCTACCTATACCAGTACAATTATAAATATCATTGCCCCTCAGTAAGGCCCCCTAATCCCCCCTCCCAGATAGGTGTTAATAAAATCTGGTAGGCGTTCAGAGAACACACCGGGACAATGCAGATCTACAAATGTTATTCAGTTCTGATTTTGAACAAATCATACAAACTATGTTTGATTCCTTTATCAAAATTTCGTCAAAACTACCAAAAGTGTCAGTTTGAAATACTTTACATACTTACACCACAAAGTTCGTTCTTTTTTTTTTCCCCATGAAATATTGCTATATGCGTATTAACATTGTTTACACAGACTGCCCCCCCCCGGCGTTTTCATTCAAGAAATGTTTATTCACAACTTGTGTCGTCCGCTGCCGAAATAAACAAGGAGATTAAGCAATAATTTTCTTAATGAGATTACATTTTTTAATTTTGCGTTGTATCAAATATCTTTAATTGTTCAGATAACTAGCTAGAATTTGGCCGTAAATGATTTAAAACCCTTTCGATAACGAATACGCGGAACGGTTGAACTAAAATTCCAAAGCGCTTGGGTACGCTGTCCCGGTATAGACTCCAAAGAGCTCGCGTACGCTATGACAAAGTGGATTTAAAAGTAACTATAAAGCTTTTTGGTAAATAATCAACAATGAAAATTAACGAATTATAAAGCGTGTAAGTATATTGACAGGAACGATAATCAGCTCGTAAGAGTTTCAGTGCAGATGAGCTATTTTCAAGCTGCAAACAGCCGGAGCATTCCGGCACAATTTATGCCAGAACTACTTTAACTCAAACGCTTGGGAATGCTTTCTACTTAAACGCTTTAGAGTTTTAAATCCACGACACAGAACCCATAAAATCGATTCGGCACCTTGTTAGGTACCGCCCTTCGTACAGCACTATTGATTAATTTTTGCATTTTTTGAAACATTTCTGTGAAACTTTGAAAGAAATGAAGATCGTGTAATCTATGAAAAAAAAAATATTTGACGTTTGATTCATGCAAGACTGCTTCCAAGATTTCTCTCCAGTTATCGATGGGACATAAAGAAATCTTTCGTTCACAAACGGCCCCGATCAAGTACGAACCCGTGACATGAATTTATACTGTGGATTTTTTATGCGAAATATGTCCTTCTCAGTTAACTAGACATCCACTAACTTAACCTAATATCCTGGACTTTAAGCCTCAGAGACTCAATTGTCTTCAAGGTGTAAAAGTCCATTCACAGTCCTTCTAATACGATTGAATTTTATTTTGTCACGTTTCACGCAAAAGAATAAAAAAGAATGCAGAATTTGAAGATAGATGTATAATAAAGGGTCCACAGGAATGCATCTATACGTCTTACTATTTGGACATGTAGATTTAAGTTTTTTTGATATATGTTTTATGCTTGGAGAGTGAAGTACATGTACACAGAGTAAATTGAACATATTTGTACTATATTTAATAGAGTACATATTTATGATGAACAGCTGCTCAAGCCATATTAGAGACAGTTCTGTGCTTCATGTAAACAGTAAGTAATTCAAACCTCAGAATGAAAGTATACCTATAGTTTTTAAAGTGTTATAGAGGGACCAATTTCTTTAACCCTTAGGCTGCTAAGTGCTACTCAAGGACCTTTTGCAGACAGTGTAGATCAAGATAAGATTGCACCAAACGTGCAGTCTGATCTCTGATCTATACTGCCCGGTAACGAGGTTTTTTTTTTTTTCCCAAAAAATAACTTTAAAATAGAAATATTTGGATTTGTACTATCAACTTGAAAGTTTCATTTTAGTTATGTAAAGGTCAATTTTTACATTGCATTGCAACTTGTCACACTGAGTGTGATCTTGGTCCATTCTGGCTGCTTTAGTGCCTTTAGCTGTACCCAGGACAGGGATTTACAGAAACAAATAATTTCTGGACTATGTTCTTCCAGGTGATAATTGATGATTTTAATTCTTTTTTTTAGACCATAAAAATGGATTCACTCAAACTGCATTTGATGTAATGAATAGCCTTTTACCATGTTAATACTGAATTTCAGGTATCTCATAATTCTACATAATTTTTTTTTTTTTTTTTTTGCACTTGTCCCTGCAATGGTTCAATTATGTAGTATAACTCAAATTCACAAAGACGTGACTCAAAACTTCGAAAAGGAAACTAGATCTATATGTAAATGAATAAAACTTACATAATCACTGACAAAATTTAAAAACCCATCACACTTTAGCTGTAACTTTCAATATTAATTGAGACTTAAGTCCACTCTTTAGGTTGTATTTATTCACACCTGCATTTTTTGACTGAATGGAAATAGACTCAAGAATGTGAGTTTGCATATTACATGTAGGTCTCTTATGTTTTACATGTATGTGATACTCATAAAATGAACTTGAAATAATGAAGTACATGTATTAGTCCATTTTTACAGTTAAGTGTGGCACCAGTGTTTTTTTTTTTTTTTTTTTTTAAACTGCTTATGATAATCTAAGTTCAGACTGTGCAGAATATGAGGTCTAAGCTTGAATCTATACATGTATTTTTTTTTTTTTTTATTTTCATTTTCACAAATATATATAGCGGTGAAAGGACATAATCTTGTTCATTTATTTAGTGAGGTTCTGTGAGACTGTGGCTGATTGGTAAAGGTGTAGGATGGGTTATTCCGGGTTTTATCCTCACCTAGTTGCCAGGATTTTGTAGGAGTGCCTATGGACAAGAAACTGCGGTGAACCAGCCGAGCCCTAGTAAAACCCAAGCGGTACACAAATAATTGAGCTGTTGTCACTGTAGGACTGAAACAGTGTTGAAACTAATGTAACCACCAGAAATCAGTCAAACTTCAAATTACTCTTGAAGGTAGTTACAATCAATTTCATATGTTGTGGCAATGCATGAGTTAACCTTACTTTTCTTTTGTGAAATCATTATTTTCTTGACTTGTGTCTTTATTATGGTACAAAGTGAATTTTCATTTATGTAACAGAAGGAAGGTGTATTCAGTATTCATGAATTACACATGGCCTAAATCTTGGAAAATACTGAACACACCATTTAGTTTTCACCTTTCAGACTATTACATAATATCTTTTAGTTCAGAAGTAAAACCAAGAATATTCTTTTTGAAAGAAAGAAGAAATCATTGTATCTGAACAATCAAATTGTTGTTTCTAGTTTGATTTTGTATTTCGTTTTGCAATTAAAAGTTTCAAGTTGTGTAGTAATTAGGAAGAACCCTTGAAGGGATTCCTAGGTGTTAAAGTCATGGAAAGGACAATGTGCTTTCAGTAAGAAATTAAATACAAAATTACAAAATGCCATTGTTTCTATTTCCATGAGAGGACTTCAGTGGTTTTTTTAAACTCTTTACCACACAATAAAATTTTAGACTTGTCCAAAGGGACAGCACTTGCTGATAACAGAGTCGATGTGACTCAAAAGTTGAATTTTATTTTTGGAAGGTCCGAAGACATAGTGGGTAAAGGAAAAATGCTGGTTACCAGCATTTTCTTTTCTTCCCAAATGCTTTTTAAAATCCTTCTTCCTCAGGGTTATTAAAAGTCGGGATTGTTTGGTAAGGGGTTAAACTAAACTATACTAGTTTCAAAACAATACATGCTTTTTACTTCAGAATGAGGACAGTTTGTTTGCTTTGTAGCAAGAGTAGATTAAGATCAGACCACTTAACATAGTAAAATTCCACTCCTATATGCACACTATTTTAGATATGAATTGTTTGCAGTATATATGATTATACCCACTATATAGAAATTTACAAAGTGTTGTGTTTATAGTCTGACTAGATTTGTAAAATGATGTTTTAAAAATCAAGACCTTGATATCTGAGCACAGAAGTTTCAATATATTAAAAGAGTCTTGCATAATGATGAATAATAATGATTTTAGAAATGCTTAAAATGCTATAGTAAAGAAAAATATAGTCATCATGTTTAGTGTATCTATTTAAGATCACATGTTTACAAACCCTAGGGTGAACTGTCAATGTTTTCAATCTGACTCAAAGCATAATCTAAGACAAAAATCGCCTTCACTAGTTCTTCTGAAAACCCTTGATTTTTAGTATGGCTAATAAAGCTATTCCAATTGGATAAGTTGTGTCAAAAGTTTTTTTGAATACCCTTCAAAGTGGGATAATATGGCCACACTTACCTATTTAAGTTAAAACACATTATATCCTTTATGGTCTTATGGAATGAGGAAAAATGACTTAAGTCAGAATGAAAAAAATAAAAGATCTGTTTGTCTACCAATGTTTTCAAAAACTTAAGAGCTACATTTTGTGGGGCTGGCAGAAACGTCAGATAAAGATTAATTGAATGGTGTTTAATGTTGCTTTCAACATTATTTCTATCAAAAAACTGCTACTGCTAGCTTATTTATGTATGTCTGGGTTTCTGCAGTACTAGGCTAGGGCTTTGAAGTGTCTTGCCTAAGGACACAGAAAAATATGGTGCTTCCAGTGAGGCTGGAACCTAGGCCATCAGGTAACCAGTTCTAAACTTTACTGGTAAGCCGTGCAGGACTCCAGATCAACATTTAACTTTTGTAAGATTGTTCAGATTAGTATGTCCACCATGTATGCATAAATTACTTTTTGTTTTTTAATAAAGAATGGTAATCAAATGGATGCTATTTCGTTATTCATTCCTTCCCCATATGACAAGTTTAAGGCTCTTTAAATGTATCTGCAGACAACAATCCAGAAACTGATTCAAATGAGCTGAAATTCACTCATATGAGTGAAAACACTGTTGGAACAGGAGAAAATACTCTCTATCAGAATTTTGTCCTTGTCACATGATGCTTTCAGTTGCCTATTTCTTTCAGGATTATTAACATGAGTGTTCAGTAAAGTGTTAAAATAAACCCCAATCAACATTTTCGCCAGATCCAGTAACTGTTGTCAGATGCCAAGGAAACCCGACATGGATATTTTGTATACTGGTCTATCTCACACATTGATATAAATGTATAGCTTGTTTTTGTATAAGGGGACGCTTATACTGTCTTGCTAAAGAGCTAACTTTTGCAACAATGTGGTAGAGCGTTTGCCTTGGGAGTTGGAACCTAAAGGTTCTGGGTTCAATCCCAGCCTTTGGAAGCTATTTAACAGAACTGTTACAGATACATGTACATGTAATCAGCATATAGAATACCTTATGGTTTGTCTAAACAGGGCCTATATTTGACCCTTGAATTTTGTGTCATACAAAGTTAAATTGGGTGAATTTTTAAGGATTTTTCCTTTTTTAGTCCTTTAACACACAACAAATTCTATGTTTTATGAGTCCTGTGTCAAAGGGCTTATGAAAATAGTGTTGGAAAACAAGACATCAGTATTTCTTTTCTTTTTTCTTCCAGATTTTTTTTCTACCCTTTACAAATGCAAAACATAATCTGAGGGCTCCATATTTATTGAATTGTTTGTTAATGCTCTAAATAGGGAGCTATTTAGTGTTTAGGCTACAAATCAAATTATTTTTAAGGCAAGATTAAGGAGTTAATCTGTTATTAATTATGTAAGATGGCTCTGCTGCATTGGCCTCTCAGTACCTTGGGGGCTCCATGTGATCTGATTGTGCTCTGACCATCTGGCGGTTCCATTGAAGGGGCTGGCGCCCCCTAACATGTTTTTCAGAAGATCCCATGTTAACCAATCAGACTGCGAGGAGCTTTCAAATTAAGCCAATCAGTGTTTCATAAGCAGGGCTTATCAGCGTCACTTTTGAGTCGGGTGCGCTGCTGCAAACATCATCGTGTGTTGTGGGATTTTTGCGATGCAAATTTGGCTAACAAAATAAACGTTTTATCGACGAAAACTAATTCAGAACGTCCAGGATCGTTAATATTAGAAACTTAACGTTGAAAACATTAGAATTCTTGTGTGAAAAATGTTGAATTGATGCTGAAACTGTTTATTTAAGTTTTCCAAAATCATGAAATGGCGGACTACGGTTTACCAGAAACTATCAAAAGGATATTTAATAGTCTGGAATGGTATTTAATTAGCGACAGTGAATTATAATGATTACACAGTTATATAAGACACGCAAATTCGGTGAAAGAAGCAATGTGGGCAAGATTTCTTGACTGTTCCGCCGTCTGTGATGAAAATGATTGTTTTTTCTGTTCGGAATTTTCTGTAGCTGTGAGGGATTGTTGTTCGGGAAAAACGTGTGTTATGAGAAGCGATTAATTGGATTTGTATAGAGACAAAGTAAAATGACTTTGGAAAACGGCAAACCTGTGCAGAATATTGTAGAGATGACAATGACGGAGGAGGAAGCGGTTTTTGCTTGGGCAGCAGATCACAAAATAATGAATGATGCTGTAGAGAAATTGATCAAAGAAGGTTTTAGCTCCCTCGCAGCAATAAAGTTACTAGAAATGGAGGACTTAGCCAAGACCAAAATTTCGAGAGGCCAACAAAAGTTAATTTTAGCTTCCGTGACAAAGCTTAATCGGGCGGGAAACAGTACCGCGAGAAACGACATGGCGAGAACCTCGACGGATGTGACGTCACGTGCACCGCATCAAGCCTCTGCGCCACCTAGTCAACATCTAGATCAAAATGGCCACGACAGTGCCGCAACATCGGACCCTTACTTACGAATTTTACACCAGCAACTTCAGGCAGGACAGCTACAAGTTTGTAACGAGAATTTTAATAGGACAAACATTTCTAGTGAAACTCCTAGTACGGAAAATCCCGTGGCAAGACAGGTGGGACACTCCGATTTTGCTGGAAGTTGGCAAGACCCACAGATTTATTTGGCAACAGCTTCCTCGGGTAAGTCTGCTCCCACTTGTTATCAGATTGCTGATTTCGTGTCCAGCAGTGTTGAAGAGGAAATAGTTGTAGGAAATAACGGTTCCCATCAGGTTGTCTTAAAGTCCGGCCCCAAAAAACCCAAATTAGAAAGCATAACTTTTGCACAGTGGTCCGTGTCAAACCTTGCAATTTTGTATAAACTCGTAGAAGAGGGGATACTCAACCCCACAGGTATGATGGATTACTTATCTTACACCACAAAAATTTGCCAGCTGGTACAAAGGTACAGCCTTCTCTCGGTCCTACATTATGATAAAGAATATAGACAATTACAGGCCCGACATAATTTCAGGTGGGGCACAGACGTTCCCCATCTTCAAACAGTATACCTGGTCGCCCGTGCTCCCAAACCTCTCTCGGCCAACGGTAAACATTTCCAGCCAAACCCTTCTAAGCCTCAGGGTCAGTCATATCCCCGCACCTTAGATGGCAGAATTATCTGTAAACTGTACAATACGAAAGCAGGCTGTCATTATACTGATTGTAAATTTCTTCATGCTTGTTCCCATGCAGGTTGTCACCAAACTCATTCGGCAGTGACATACCCGGGGTCAAAAAACTAAATCATAACCATGACAGTCGGCAGTTAGGTTTATGTTACACTGCTTGGGAGGAAGAGCTGAAGAATGACTTTGATAAAGACTTTATCTTGGAGGGTCTAAAGAATGGCTTTGACATTATCGATGCGTCTGCAACCCAGGTCCAAGTTCATTGTCAGAACCACCCATCGGCTAAGCCTGGTAGCCCTCTGTATGACAAGGCCAGTGAGCAGGTCATGAATGAAATTCTGGTGGGCAATTATGAAGTGGAATCAGAAGCCCCGGACATTATCAGTCCTATGGGAGTTATCCCTAAACCTGATGGTGGGGTGAGACTAATTCATGATTGTTCATTACCGGAAGGTCAGGCAGTCAATGATTATTGCACTGCTGACTGGCATCAGAAATCTTTTCGAGTCAAAGATGCAGCTGCCCTAGTTACAGAGGGGTGCTTTATGGCAAAGGTGGATTTGAAATCAGCATATCGCTCGGTCCAGATTAGCAAACAAAGTCAGAAAGTAACAGGGCTAAGATGGCAGTTTGGCAACCAAACTGTGCTTCTTCGTGATACAAAACTCTGTTTTGGATCAAAGCTGGCCCCTAGTATTTTCCACCGCCTCACCCAAGCAGTGAAACGTATGCTTAACCGTCGCAGGCTCAAGGCAGTGGTTGTCTACCTTGATGATTTTTTCATTAAAGCAGATACCATGCAAGACTGCGCAAAGATTTTACACATTCTAATTAAGCTTTTAAGAAAATTAGGCTTCCAGATTAACTGGAACAAAGTCGTTGACCCCACTACGAAAATAACCTTCTTAGGGATAGAGATAGACTCAGTGGAAATGTGTTTACGTCTCCCTGATGAGAAACTTAAGCAGATAAGAGAAGAATTGCATCTATTCCAAATGCGCAAGCGTGCTACCAAAAAGCAACTGCAATCCCTTGCTGGGAAACTGAGCTTTTGTTCCGGTGTGGTATATGGCGGCAGAGTTTATTCACGTCGCATTTTTGATACCATTAACTTGCTCAGAGCTGGCAATCATAAAGTCAAACTGACTGGCGGCATTCGCGCTGACATAACTTGGTGGACTACATTCCTAGCCGGCTTTAACGGAAAATCAATGCTTCTTGATCATCAGCCAATCCAGTCAGTGTTTACTGACAGTTGTTCACTAGCAGCGGGAGGGTTTTTTGATGGGGACTGATTTTACCTAAATTGGGATTTAGACTGGCCTTTTGTGTCTGAATTACACATCAACTCAAAAGAAATATTGGCAGTGTATTTGGCAGTTCTTAGATGGGCTCCAGTTTGGCGTAACAAACGGATTTATATCCCATCCGATAATGTTGTGACTGTGTCCACAATCAATCGAGGCACATCACGAAACCCATTTTTAATGTCTTGCCTTCGTCACTTGTTTTGGCTCTCAGCATTATTTAACTTTCATATTACTGCCCGCTTTATTCGTGGCTCTAAGAATACCGTAGCGGACAGTATCTCAAGGATGCATAAGCCGCTTCATTTCTTAAAACTCCAGCCCTTGTTGAATACTTCTCTTCCCTGTCGTCACCTCTCTCAGTCTAGTTTTTCCTTTCTTTTTGATAGATTTGCAAGCACGAGAGAGGCTGGTGGCCACGCTCGACCAGAATGTGTCTGTTCTTCGCCTGAATTTGTTTGCTGAATCCACCAGGAAAACACACCAGAGCCAACAAAGTTTATACTTAGAGTTTTGCAAAAACCTTTGTATCCCCCCTGTTCCAATATCCTCAGTTAACCTTGGGCGATATGTTGCATTTCTGTCCTCAAAACTATGTTAATATTCAATCAAGCAATACTTAAATATTGTTAGGTTAATGCATCTAGATGAAGGTTATCCAAGACCACTGGCAGATAGCTGGTACCTCTCTTCAATCCTTAAGAGACTGCGTAGGTGTAAGGGGGACAATACGAAGCAAAAACTCCCCATCACGACCAACATTTTGAGGCAAATTCTGTCTGTATTAGATCTCTCCTGTGCTTTTGACTTAACCTTTTGGGCTACTTACCTTGTGACCTTCTTCTCCTTTTTTTAGGAAATCCAACTTACTTATCCCTGCTTGGATTAAGTTTAACCCAGATATACACCTTTGTCGCTCTGATGCTCTTTTCCATACATCTGGGGCTATTTTGTCTGTGCGTTGGTCAAAAACCATACAGTTCCAGCAGAAAACTCTGCAGGTCCCTCTTCCACGCATTAAAAACTCGCCATTCTGCCCATCAGCAGCGTTAATGCTATGCCTAAGTAATTGCCCTTTATATAATGGCCCGTTCCCTTTATTTAGTTATTCAACGCCAGGGGGGACCATTGCCCTCACCCACACTGCGTTTGTGTCCTATTTACGAAAGTGCCTTCTAAAAACAGGTCTAGACCCAGCCCAATTTTCTGGTCATTCCTTTCGACGTGGGGGTGTTTCCTTTGCGTTGCAGTGTGGTATTCCAGCCGACTGGATTAAGCTTCAAGGGTACTGGGCTAGCAAAGCCTATGAGAGATACCTAGATCCGTCCTTATCATTTCGTTAACAGCTGGCTTCCAAAATGGGTAGGGCTTTTCAAGGCTTGCTGGACAGAAATCAGTAGTGATACATTGTGTTGTGCAGACTTCCTTTAGATTCCATGTAAGGGCAGTACCACTCCCACTCATCAGGAACATATCCTTTTGTCTGCCTTCGCTTGAGCTCTGGACAAGCTTAAAATTTTGTTGTGTTGCAAAGAGTTAGTAATGTGCAACTGTCATTTCAAATGCCACTTACCTTATTTTGTTCTTCAAATGCCACTTCCCTTATTTCATACTTGTATATAATCTCATATACTGTTGAATTATGTTTTTAGTCCTGTTTCACTACTCCTACCTGGGTTTTGGGTCTTTGGAGATCAGTTTCTAGAATATTAATATACTGGCAGTTATGATTCAATACTTTTGCTGCATGCATTTCCTAATGTTCAGTCTTTTGCTTATTAAATGGTCTACAGTTACCCAAACCCAGTGTCTCCGTTTATTTCTTAGTTCGGCGAGAGCAAGCATCCATTTCCCATTAATCGAAGGTAATTAATGGCAAGATTAAGGAGTTAATCTGTTATTAATTATGTAAGATGGCTCTGCTGCATTGGCCTCTCAGTACCTTGGGGGCTCCACGTGATCTGATTGTTCTCTGACCATCTGGCGGTTCCATTGAAGGGGCTGGCGCCCCCTAACATGTTTTTCAGAAGATTCCATGTTAACCAATCAGACTGCGAGGAGCTTTCAAATTAAGCCAATCAGTGTTTCATAAGCAGGGCTTATCAGCGTCACTTTTGAGTCGGGTGCGCTGCTGCAAACATCATCGTGTGTTGTGGGATTTTTGCGATGCAAATTTGGCTTACCTTCCCTCCACACCCTCGCCTTGCTTGCCGCATTCCTCTCTCTCTCTCTCTCTCTCTCTCTCTCTCTCTATATATATATATATATATATATATATAATTTCGTTTTGTTTCATTCATGTAGTTTAGTACTTAGATTTAGTTGAGTTTTCATAGGACCATTTAAGCTGCATTTCAAGTTCCTGTTACTGTGTGTGTAATTATGTAAGTCGACTTTGAATCAGTAGGTGTGTAACTAGATCTCTTGTATGCGGCTAGGACATTATTCTTTTTACTTATGGATTTCACATTGATGCACAGCAAACAGAGACATGACAGTGATAGTCAGAGTTGACACAATTGTGCTGTTAATATTGTGATAGAGACATAATGTGCTGTTAGTGTTATTCACTCTTTTTCATCTAACTCAATGTCTGGACACTTGTGGTGATTTATCCTATGTGACACTGCTACAGATACAAAGTGATGAGATCAGTTTCTAGAATATTAACAGACTGGCAGTTATGATTCAATAGTTTTGCTGCATGCATTTCCTAATGTTCAGTCTTTTGCTTATTAAATGGTCTACAGATACCCAAACCCAGTGTCTCCGTTTATTTCTTAGTTCGGCGAGAGCAAGCATCCATTTCCCATTAATCGAAAGTAATTAATAAGACTAATAAATACTACCAGATATATATTTCTTTTCACATAAGTGTAAAATTCAATTCACTAAAATGATGCAATTTTGGGCGTCCGATAATGGGATTGTAGGCTACTTAAGCAGTAGGTCACTCTGTTTATTTTTATTACACCAAATATGACATCTTGATACTGATTTGAATATAAATCCTTGTAGACGGCGCATGTTACTGATTAAGTACTATTCCCACAAGGCTTTCCAAAACTGTGACATGAAATCTAATAATACCCAAAGAGGCTGTGTAGCCCATTAAAGGCCCAGTAAAGGCTGAAATATCAATAGTACATTTTAATTTAAATCATACCATTTAAAAGTATGGAAAATATTGTGGAGATGACATTCTGTTATTGTGTGGTCTGGCCATATGTTAGTCGCTGGCAGAAAAAAGAATTTTAAAATCAAGCAAAAAGTAAACAAAAGACACAGCTACCTGACAGGGTTTAACCTAGTTTTGAAATTAATATCTCTGTCAGCGACTAACAATTGGACTGACCGTACAATGTCATCTTCACTATAATTTCCATAATTTCCATACTTTTAAATGGTATGATATAAATTCAAATGCATTAAAACACCCGCTTTGTTTACGTTTGGCCTTTATTGTCACTTTAAGGAAATATCAATTCAGATACTTTTCTTTCTAAATGTTATCTTTCTTCTTTACTAATGTTTTTTTAAGCTATAATTCAGTAAGTCATTTTTGAGTTTGTTGAGAGTATGAAAATCTGAATAGTTGGTTTTAATTTGGGAGAGTCAAACATTTTGTTCTCTGGTAAAGAGTTCAACAAGAAGGAACAAAAATTTCATATTGCATACAAGTGTAAGCAGCAATATATTGTACTCTTTGATCAAAATTTGTTCATGATTTGCTGAAACTGATTGACAGCTGTAAACCTTAACACTTTGTCTTTACAGAAATATCATTATATAGCATTGTCCTATTTTGTATAGTTTTTTTTTTTTCTTTTTTTCTTATTCTTACTCATCAACAAGTGAAGTGTTCTGTATATTTGTCAAATAATTTTAACTTAGATAAATCCATCTAGGTTTTCTTTTCGGTCCTCTGCGTGTTTACAGTCCTAAATATAATACTAGCATAAAAAAAAAGCATCAAATTGTTGGATCAAATTACGACTCTAATAAGTAGTAAAATAACAGTTGCTGTGCAGCACACTTGGTAGAACAACTTCGACTCCCATTGCCCTTGCTTACTCTACTAATTACTTACATATTATATACATGTATTACATATGATAAAAAAAAATCTTCATTACATCAAATCATAGCTTAAAACTGTTTAACAAATCCGCTTTTCAGGACTTTCAGTCCTTTGATTTTTATTTTTTAACTCAGACAAGGTCATCTAAAAATATTTACAGACGAACTAGTGTTTAGTTGACAGACCATCTTTTTCTTTCTTCCCTGATAGGAATTATTTTACTAAATTCTATTTTGGATTAGCAATAACAGGAAATAGGTTTGAACATTTTAAGCTAATACATAACGTTTTTTATCTTTACATGTAGTTGACAGCTGTTCAAAATTATATTTGAAGAAAGAAAAACTGCGTCTTCCTTGTAATTGATTCTTTTGTCACAATGCTTTTCCCGCCGTTTCGAAAGCACACAAACAGACACAGAAATTTTCTTTAAATGTTTTTTTTTTTTTTTTTTTTCTTCTTTTTCTTTTTTCGAAGCTTTGCTTGTTCTTACATGACATTATCAGTGTACGAATTAATTTTGGGTAGAAGTGGTGGTGGTTGTGTGTGTGTGAGGGGGGGAACCGGAAGTTTTTGTTCCGAAGTAGTTGTCTTATTTAGTTTCGTTTTAAAGGAGAATCAAACCTTTAACATGCATTTTTTCCAAAGCTGGGATTCTGATTCCAACTATTCCCCCCTAGATTATGAGCTTGGATGCCACAGACTGAGTTTCCGGGTAAGAATTTCAAATTGAGACACATGTAAGTATGTTTGATTGGTCTGTTTTTGTGCTACCAGAAAGTAGTTTTGTCTTCTTTTAAATCTAGTTTCTCATCTGATCTATTTTGTTTTATAGGAGGATCGAATTCTTATATTTATTTACGAACGCTATTTTTCTTAATTCTTTTTCACTATTCTCAAAGTTTACCACGTGTGAACATATTTATTGTGATACCACGTAGATATATTTTCATCACACAATTTTTCTGTTTGAGAACGCGTCCGGGTCTCAAAACCCTGACTTTTTTGTGGGAAAAATAGCTAGAACCTGTCGGTCTTTTACTGACATGCTATTCCATAATTCCACCCCTTATAAAAGTATCGGGCGTACTATTTTATCATATCGGCTTGCAGAAACAAGTGGATTTACACCTTCAAGATGAAGACCTTGACCTGCATTGCGAGCTTTCTGTATACGATTATCTATGCGCTGGCTTCGTTTAAGTGATGAGTCTTGGATAGCACCCTGATGTAACATGGTTTTAAATTGTGTTAAGAATTGGTTTTCGAACATAATTCCTGTCTTGTGTTCGTTACGTTTCTTTTTGTTTGCCATTTATTTGCAGACGAGGTATGTTTTTTTTTTCTTTTTACTCAGACATGGTCACCTAAGAAAAGTCTACAGATGAATTGGTGTTTAGTTGACACACCATCTTTTTCGTTCTTCCCTGATAGGAATCATTTTTATTAAATTCTATTTTGGATTGGCAAGAAGAGGAAATGAGTTTGAACATTTTAAGCTCATACATAACGTTTTGTATCTTTACATGTAGTTGACAGCCGTTCAAAATCATATTTGAAGAAAGAAAAACTGCGTCTTACTGATAATTGATTCTTTTGTCACAATGTTTTTCCCGCCGTTATGAAAACATCCACAAACACACACAGAAATTTTCTTTAACTTTTTTTCTTTTGTCGAAGCCTTGCTAGTTCTTACATGACATTATCAGTGAACGCGTTTATTTGGGGTGGAAGTGGTGGTGGTTATGGTGGTTGTGTGTGTGTGTGTGGGGGGGGGGGCGGGGAACCGGAAGTTTTTTGTTCCCAAGTAGTTCTCTTATTTAGTTTCGCTTAAAGGCAGAATCAAACGTTAACCATGCATTATTTTTCCAAAGCTGGGATTCTGATTCGAACTATCGCCCCTAGATTTTGAGCTTCGATGCCAGACTGAGTTTCCGGGGTAGGTTTTCAAACTAAGACACCAGTAACTATTTTTGATTGGTCTTCTATTGTACAACTAAAAAGTAATTTTGTCTACTTTTGTCTGATCGATTTTGTTTTATAGGAGGATCGAATTCTTATATTTAATTACGAACGGTATTACTCTCAATTCTTTTTCACTATTCTTAAAGTTTACCACGTGTAAACCTATTGGATTGCATCTTTACATTTAGTTGACAGCCGTTCAAAATCATATTGGAAGAAAGAAAACCTGCGTTTTACTGGTAATTGATTCTTTTGTTACAATTTTTTCCGCCCTTACGAAAACACCCACAAACACACACAGAGAATTTTTCTTTTTTTTTTTTTTCTTTCGTCAAAGTTTGCTAGTTCTTACATTACTTTATCAGTGAACGCTATAATTTGGGGTAGAAATGGTGATGGGTGTGGTGGTTGTGTCTTTTTTTTTGGGGGGGGGGGAGCCGGAAGTGTTTTGTTCCCATGTAGTTCTCTTATTTTGTTTCGTTTTAAGGCAGAATCAAATGTTAAACATACATTTTTTTCCAAAGCTGGAATTCTGATTCGAACTATGGCCCCTAGATTATGAGCTTCGATGCCACAGACTGAGTTTAAGACACATTTAACTACATGTGTGTATGTTTGATTGGTCTGTTTTTGTCCTACCTGGAGGTAGTTTTATCTACCTGCAAGTCTAGTTTCTCATCTGATCTATTACTTTTTTAGGAGGATCGAAGTCTTATAATTATTTACCAACGATATTACTCTCACTTCTTTTTTACTACTCTCAGAGTTTACAGCGTTTGAATTATGTAGATATATTTTCATCGCAGTGTTTTTTTTATTATTATTATTATTTATTTATTCATTTATTTATTTGCAGATAAGGTATCTTTTTTTTAAATTTTGTTACAGGAGATCACTCCTTCTTTATTGGATAGCTTCGTCCCGTATAAAATCAATACCTAACAACTGTGTTTGGGAAAATTCCCTTTAGCTCAGTGGTTAAGGTGTTGGTCGTTTTGAACCTCTATAAACGAGGATCTCTTCCGCACGGGTTCGAACCCTTCCAGGTGCAGTTTGTATTTCAGCTTTGCATTTGTTGCAAACTTACGTGTTCTTAAGAACTTCTTTACCTCAGACAAGGTCATTTAAAAAAAGGCTACAAAGGAGGTAGCATTTAGATGAAGCACCATTCTTTTCTTTCTTCCCTGATAGGAATAACTATATAAAATTATACACTGTATTCGCAAGAAGAGGCAATGGTTTTGAACATTTCATGCTCAAACGTAACGTTTTGCACCTTTTGATGTAGTTGACAGCCTTTCAAAAACAGTGAAAGGAGGAAAATCTGCTTGTTACTAGTAATTGATTCTTTTGTCACAATGCTTTTCCCGCCGTTACGAAAGCACACACAAACATACACGGAAGTTTGTCTTTAAATGTTTTTATTTTATTTTTTTTTTTTGTCGAAACTTTGCCAATTCTTACATAACATTTTCAGTGAACGCGTTAATTTGGGGTAGAAGTGGTGGTGGTTGTGGTGGTTGTGTGTGGGGGGGGGGGGAACCGGAAGTTTTTTTTTTTCCAATTAGTTCTCTTATTTAGTTTCGTTTTAAGGCAAAATCAAACGTTAAACATGCTTTTTTTTCAAAGCTGGAATTCTGATTCGAACTATCGCCCCTAGATTTTGAGTTTCGATGCTACAGACTGAGTTTCCGAGGTAGGTTTTCAAATTAAGACGCATGTAACTATGTTTGATTAGCCTGTTTTTGTGCTACCATTAAGTAGTTTTGTCTACTTGTAAATCTTGTTTCTTATCTGATCCATTTTGTTTTATAGGAGGATCGAATTCTTATATTTATTTACGAACGCTATTTCTCTCAATTTTTTTTTCACTAGTCTCACAGTTTGCCATATGTGAACCTATTGGTGTGATACCATGTAGATATATTTTGATCGCACAGTTTTCTTTGTGAGAACGCGTCCGGGTCTCAAAACCCTGAACTTTTTTTTTTTTGCAAAAAAGTGTGGGAAAAATAGCTAGACCCTGTCGGTCTTTTACTGACTTGTTATTCCATAATTCCGCCCCGTATAAAAAGTGTCGGGCGTACTATTTTAGCATATAGGCTTGCAGAAACAAGAGGATTTACACCTTCAGGATGAAGACCCTGACCTTCCCTTGCTAACAATGCATTAGGAGCTTTCTGTATACGATTATCTATGCGACGGCTTTGTTTAAGCGATGAATCGTGGATAATACCGAGATATAACATGGTTTTAAATTGCGTTAAGAATTGTTTTGCGAACATAATTCCTATCTTGGGTATGTTACATTTCTTTTTGTTTTCCATTTATTTGCAGTTAAGGTTTTTTTTAGATTTTATTTTCTAATTTCTTTAGCCCAGACAAGGACATTTAAAAAATGTCTACAAAGGGAGTAGTATTTAGTTGATGCACCATCTTTTTCTTTCTTCTCCGATAGGAATAGTTTTACAAAATTCTATACTGGATTTGCAAGAGGAGGAAATTCGTTTGAGCATTTCATGTTCAAAAATAACGTTTTGCATCTACATAGAATTGACAGCTGTTCAAAAACATAGTGTTAGAAGGAAAATCTGCTTGTTACTAGAAATTGAGTCTTTTGTTACAATGCTTTTCCCGTCGTTACGAAAACACACACAAACACACACAGAAATTTTCTTTAAATGTTTTTCCTTTGTCGAAGCTTTCCTAATTTTTACATGTTATAAATAGCCTACAAATGCAGCGAAGGATTTTTTATGTGTTTCTGTGTGATAGGTGTTTAGTATTCTTGTTTTAGGGTCAAATATTCAAACACGCTTTCACACAGTTTCTGTAAGAAGATTAGTTACATCCAGTCAAAGTGTCGTTTATGCCCGAGCCATAGGATTTTAGTTATCCATGCAAAAACTGTTTAAGTCACTCCCATTCAAGTAATGACCATTATATAATAATTTGTCCTACAACACGCAAAAAAGTACATTCGGACATTTGCGTAAAATGTCGTCTCGGATCAGCCTATGTAGTCCGCGCAAGCTAATCCGAAACGACACTTTCCGTTTTTATGTAATTTTCTGTTTTGCGCAAGTCTACTGTAGCACAAAATCTAGTGTAGTCGTAAAGTGTCGTCTCGGATCAGCCTGCGCAGTCCGCGCAGGCTAATCCGAGACGGCACTTTACGCAAATGTCCGATGCCCATTTTGGCATGTTGCAGGCCATATTTGAGCCATGCTGTGGCAAAAGATGGTTTAGTGCATCTCCTTGATTCAATATAGCAAGAGGGCATCAGTAATTACCTTTATCCTGCCAAATAACTGAAATGAAACTTTCAAGCCGATAATAAAACCCTAGATTTTGCTATTACAATGGTATTTCTGGGGGAAAGATATCTCCTTATCGGACAGTGTAGATCCAAGACCAGACTGCATGTTCTGTGCAGTCTGATCTGGATCTACACTGTCTGCAAAAGGTTCTTGATTCGCGCTTAGCAGCCAAAGAGTTATGGATACAGAAAATCGATTTATCTCAAACCGGACTTAATCATCAAGTAGTGTGGTTCTTGGACAAACAGGAAATTGAATAATAGCGAAAAAGTTCAACCCATGTCACCTTGGACAGACTGTGCAGGCTGACATGGGTTCATACTTTTTGCAGATTCATTAGGTCCTCCTTCACAGAGCATGGCTCAATTTTATGTACAGCAAAGTCATGTGATTTCGTTTTCTTAACTTAGCACGAACAATTACATGATTCTACACATCACTTTATTGAATTCATTTATAAAAACAAAGGAATTGCAAATATTAATAGATTGACGCAATTTGTTGATAACAGTAAGGGCAGCAATAAGTGATTTTCATTAGGCAAGTTAGTTTTTCGGTGTAACAATGGGGGCCAATCCTGTAAGTTCATTTGTCTCCTTTGTCAGATAAAGCCTGAAAGTAACCAAGTAACAGATTGATCCTTTCACCTATATTCCTTTATTTTTATACTTGGTTCTCTTGGGGATGGTGTGAAAAATATAATATGATTTATGATATATGTGTAAGGTCCTCATATAATTCAAATCAAATTATTTTCCTTTTCATCAGGAACTACGTATATACTAATTTGTAAATCAATTATACTAAATTTAGGTGAAATAATATCTCAAGAACATAACTGTGTAGTGCAAGAAAATTTAGGAAGAAAATCAAGTAATTATCCAGACCAATATGTTACTTGAGCTAAATCAAGGGAAATAAGAGAAGAATGGTCTTCATTCGTTGCGACTTTGATGATATGCATCAGTCTTTTCATGGAGACTATATAAAAGGGTAGCAAGGAACACGTTCTAAAAGGTACAGAAATATCCTATTTTTTTTTTTTTTTTTTTAGAGAAAAATATTCGGGTCATACATCCAAAAGAAATTATATGAAGAAGAATTACATTTTTCAGTGAATGGCAATCATTAAAATTTACGAAGAACAACTTATAAGATATTTCATTTGATTTCTTTTTTCTTTATAGAAAAGCAATGGAAGTTTCTGGCAGGAAGGTGGGGGGCCGTGGCAACACAACAAAAGGTGTATATTGTGATCCGTGTCGGTTACTGCACAAGAATGAAAATGTTGAACATTATTGTGTAGAATGTGACGAATTCTTTTGCAAGAACTGTTCTTCTACCCATAAACTGTTTAAAATAACAAGAAATCACAAGTTATTATCTCGGGATGAAATATCAAGAAAGAAACTCATCTCAACAGAGGAAACTGTCTGTTCTAAACACAGAGGACAAATACTGGAGTACTATTGTAAGATTCATAAGAACTTTTTCTGCACTGTGTGTTTAACTCTTGAACACCAAACTTGTTTGCATGAGCATATTGATATTATTGCACCGGACTATGAGAAAAGCTTAGAGTATAAATCTTTAACAGAGAAAATTTCAGGTCTTTTACAGCAATTTAAAGATATTAGAATGACGTTAACAAAAGGCAGCCAAGACTTACAAAAAATGTACACCCAATTTGTATCAGATGTGATGGCATTTCGAAAGGAAATCAACAACCTTCTAGATTCTATGGAAACATCCATTTTGAAAGAAGCCGAGGATGTTAAGGAGTTTGATATGAAAGCTGTCCAAACTGTGCTTACAGCGTGTGATACAGTGACCACTGCTGTCAATGAAATTGTCACTAATTTAGAGAAACATAAACAAAACAAACAACAACGACAGTTCGTGATATCTGCAAAAACGGCTGCAACTAAAATATGTGAATACGAGAAGGAAATGGCTGACATGTGCACTCAAAACAAAATAAGAAAATATAGATTTCACAAAAATGAGAAAATGCTGCATTCACTTCAATCTTTTAACAATCTTGGTACATTAGTAGACAGTGAGAAGGATGGAGGAAATACAGAGATTGACGTAAAAGAACAGGAAAACGTGAAGCTGGCTTACGAAAATCCGAAATCTGTAAGGGCCAGTTATGCAGGACATATCTATATTAAGCATTCAGAAGATAAAAGTGACTGCTTCATTACAGGCAGTGTAATGATAAATCCATGCAAAATAGCTCTGACAGATTGGAATAACTACAGTGTAAAACTTGTAAATGTTGACAGTAAAAGTATTGTTTCGTATCTAAAACTTCCGACGCAACCATGTGATGTAAGTTGTGTTGATAAAAGCCAGGTGGTTATAACATCTGAGAATAGATTACTTTTTGTAAATGTTGGACATTCTTTGTCTGTGAACAAAGAACTTCAAGTTAATGGAGCCTGCAGAGGAATTGTTTTTAATGATAATCAATTATTTGTGTCATTTGTATCACCAGAACCTGCTGTTAAATTAATCAGTCTACATGGAGAAGTATTGAAAACGTTTTCTAAAGACCAATATGGTCAACCTCTGTTTAAAAGTCCCTTGTATATTTGTCTGAATAATTCCAAGTCTGGGTTGATTCTACGTGACTCGAAAACAAACACAGTAACAACTTTGGACTTGGAGGGTAGAGTGCAAAAGGTTTACAGGGATACTAACTTGAAGTCCCCATGTAGTCTGACTTTAGATAGACATGATAATATTTATATAGCTGGGCGTGAATCACACAACATACACCAGATATCTACACAGTGTAGATCCATACAAATATTACTCGATCAAACACAAGGAATGGACTATCCAAGGTCAGTAGTATACTGTAAAGCAGACAACAAACTGTATATCAGCCATGGTCTCAAATCAAACAAACATAATGGTTTGGCTGTTTATAAACTGCAGGAAAGAACTTAATTCAATGACTTGACATACACAAATATCTTCCATTACCAAATAGTTTGTGTTGTAACGGCACTGAGAAAGAAGGATTTTTAAACATCGGCGGGACAAAGAGAAAATGCTAGTGACCATCATTTTCTCCTTTTCCCACAATATTGTCATTAAAAATGTTAAAATAAAAAAAAATGTATTGAAAATTCAAAACGGTTGTACACTATGGGTATCATTTTTTTTTTTTTTTTTTTTTTTAATTTTTACTTAACATATAATTTACAAGGTATAGAACCAAAGTAAATCTTATACTCTTAATCAAACAATAGTGCAACCTTTCTCAACAAAAGCAAGTAATGAAATGAAAAAGAAACACTCTTTTTCTCAATTCTGAATCAAGAATCTTTCAGATAATAAATTTTAATAGAGCGTTTGCTTGAAATGCATAAAAAAGAATGTCCGGAAAGTAAGGTAATACTTTTGTACATTTATAGTATGGCTTTTAATTTCAGATAAAAAGACAAAAATATATATACATGTTAATAAGATATGAAAGTTTTGATGTAATAATTGCATTCTATTTTCATTACATTTCGCACTTTTATACTGATTTAAAATCAGAAGTAACTTTTTGTAATTGGCGTCAATTTAGTAATTAATGACGTTCTCTCACTTCCTGTTGTCTGGACATGGTTGTAAACAAAATATATGCTGTTTTGAGCATATGAACAACCACACTGTTTCACAGAGAGACCACTTCAGAGTGAAAAACTGACTGTATGGTGTGCAGTATCACATCTATCACACTGTTATTGGGCCATGTGTCTTTAACGACAATTAATTTCCAGCACTAGATCTACCTTTTCCTTTGAAAAACATGCCTGTTCCTGCATTTGAAAAGAAGTCCCCTACATTGCAAAACAGGTGCTTTATGCAGGATGGTGCTCCGGCACACATCTGAAACTGTGAGAGATTTTTTTTTACAATACATTTAGTGATAGGGTAATATGGAGACGATATCCAGAGGTTAAAGATTGCGGAACACCATGCCACTTCTTTCTTTTTTTTTTTTTTTTTTTTTTTCTTCTTTTTATTTTTTTGAAGTCATAGACCTACAGTCCAAAGCCAGACAGCACAGGCATATTTTTGAAGAACATTATACGTGAATGAAAAAGACTGACATTGGAATGCGCGCTAAAATGATTGGCAATTTCGTCGTCCCTCTTCGGTATGAAATTAAAGACCACAAAATGCTGTTACATTGAAAACGTCATTATTGCTAAATTGGCGCCAATGACAAAAAGGTACTTCTGATTTGAAATCTGTATAAAATCGTGTAATGTAATTGAATGATATTCTCACACAAAATCTTACATATTCTATATACATGTGTATATATTCTCATCTCATTAACTGAAATTAAAAGCCATATTATTAATGTACAAAAGTGTTACCTTACTTTCCAGACACCCTATATTTGATATTAAAAAATAATGTTGAACGATTTCCAAAAAGCAGTAAAAGAAGCTCCTTATCTTTGGGAGATAGACCTAAATGAAGTGTTAAAAATAAATTCGAACAAGCGATCTTGATGACTATCATTGGCCTTAAGAAACCCGAGAACTGGAACTTTTATGGAAAGTACGTAAACATGCAAAGGTGAGTTTCCAGCAATACAAACCTGGTATTTTTCATGATTGTTATTTAAGGAACAAATATAATAATTTCGGGCAATACAAATATGGAATTTTTTATGATGATTATTGAAAGCACAGTTATACAACTTTCAAGGAATACAAAGATGTTATTTTTCATGATAATTATTTGAAGCACAGTTAGATGATTTTTAGGCAATTAAAGCCTGGAATTTTTCATAATAATTATTTAAAGCACAGTGATATAATTTTCAAGCAGTACAAACCTATATTTTTCATGACAATTATTTGAAGAGGTGTCAATGAAAAGGGAGAATAATCCTGCTGTAAATCTTTGTATTTCCATATCTATATCGGACCTTTGTTATCTTTAACGGAAGAATGCTGAGCACAGTTTACCTGCATCTGACAATCTGTTTCGTGTTGTACCATAAAACATTGGTGAACTTTCTTGAAAAATGATACATACATGTATTAGTAATAAGCAACGTATCAGTTTTGCTATAACAAGGATGTAACAAAAAGAAATCATACACTATTTTACAGGAAAACACAATTTTGGACTGGTTCATATTGAAAGCAGTTACAAGCCTGAGTGTTAACGACCCTGACTAAAGAAGGCTTTTGAAAACATTGTGGGAAAGGGAGAAAATGCTGATTACCAGCATTTTCTCCTTTTCCGACAATGTTTTCTAACTTTTACAGACAATCCTATCTTTTGAGCCATATTCTATTTGTTGTCTACCATTGCTTTTAATTTGGACTTTTGTCGTAACATCAAAGAAAAAATAGACAATGTTTGTCACAAGCATAGTCTCCTTACATCGTTATGTAACTGAACTTACTTTATCATAACCGTCTATATTATATTTCATGTGTCTATTTTTAGAAATGTTATGGGTAAAGAAATGTCATAATTTAAGCTGGGGGGAATTATTTCCCCGTCACAGTGAATATTTTCCTCCTGCCGAAAATCTGGAACTACCTTTTTAAGTTTTTTAAGTTTTTAAGTTTTAAAAGTGGCATTCGTTGACAAAATAATCAGAGGAAATATAATATATAATTCATTTCATCAGCTTGTGGTTAATATGGGGAAATATTTGTCGAAAAAGGGAAAGGTCCGCGAAAAAAACTCGTGCCTTATGGCACTCGTTATTTTCGCATACCTTTCCCTTTTTCGACAAATATTTCCCCATATTAACCACAAGCTGATGAAATAAACTCTATTTATTTCATCGTATGGTTAAATATTAGCGGGGCGAAAGGGTGTTTAAAAAATTTCCGTGATCCATTTAACCAAGCAAGTGATCATATAATCCATAAGATCAATTTTGTCTAACAAACAACTAAATTATGGGATATCTGATCCTGTAGCATACAGATTAATGACTAATAGAAAAAAAATCAACCCAGTCTGCGAGGACTGCGCAGCCTGATCTGGGTCTGTAATCTTTTCAAGTGCGGGTGCATAAAACCCTTTCGTACAGAGATGTTGCATAATTATATTTTTGCACTGCTGCTTTGTTTTTTTTTTTTTTTTTTTTGTTTTATTTTATTTTATTTTTGTTTTCATATGTCATGATTCTCATCAACAAACCATAAATACACGCTTGTGCGGCATTAAAAAGGAATGATTTTGAACACTTATAGGGACAAGCAATATATTTTTGCCTGTTCGCAGGGTAGCTATAGCACGTTTTTTTTTCTTAGGAAGTGTTCATTAGTTTGGTAGACTTTGCTGTAAAGTCCAAACCAGCCATCTTGCAGATACCCTTATAACCAACAATTACATCATCAAGTTGATTTGATTTGCAGCATAATCTCCCAAAAGGCTACTGTATTATTCATAGCAGATATTTCATATTTCGTTGATTTTACTTTTTTCCCTTTGCTCTATATATTTTGCTCTGTAATTAGTTGTAAATCAGCCAAGTTGTTTATATATAGGATCTGACATGAGTTGGTTTTTGAGATAAAATTTTATTAAACGAGTCCACAAAAAATGTTATTAAGCGAGCCTTTGGCGAGCTTAATAACATTTTTTGTGGACGAGTTTAATAAATTTTTACCTCAAAAGCCAACGAGTGTCAGATTCTTTTTATCACATAACTGTATAACAAGAATTATAGTCCATAATGTGTTAAACCAGAGGTATACATGTATAATGTGTAGTGAAATTTACATGAAGCCTGTGCGCTTCTTTGACAGGTACATTACGAACGAAAAATAGTTCCGAAGAAACTTGAATATGCTGATTTTGTTTTGAATCTAAAAGTGATTAAATTAACAGCTTTGTCATTATTAAGAATTTTGACCATTAATTTCCTCCAGGAACCTAGGTCAGCAATGTTTTAGAAATGAAGCGTATAATTACAGAGTGTTGACCAAATACAGCACTATTTTCTTATCTCACACGTGTGTGAGACAAGAAAAATTCGTAATGGCTGTATTACATTGAAAACAAGGAGAGTTATGTGATAAAAATGTATTCATTGTCATACGTTTTCGAGCGTTTGCACTGCAATAAACAAAACAATTTTAGACTTGTCGAAATAAAACTATTTGCAGATGACAAATATGAAAGATAACATATGGGCTATGTATGTGAAAAGGGGGCTTAATGCATCTGCGAAAACTATCGACCCAGGTCAGCCTGCACAGTTCGCGCAGGCTGACCTGGACCGAAAATTTTCGCTATTGATCAATTTTCTGTATGTCAAAGGACCAGTGTACCTCATGTTTCAGTCGGTTAATATACAAAATGGATTTTATGGGTCCATAATACTGTGATGACTTGCTTGGTATCATGCATCACGGAGATGTATTAAGCTCCCTTTAGCCAGAGACTGGCTCATGTGTCTTTGGCAGAAAACGTGAGAGGCGTCTTCTTCTCATTTATAATTTTGTCAGGGTCATTCACCCTTTACCACACAATCCCTAGTTTTAACGACCTATCGTGAGGTGTTTTAAAGCATTTTGGGAAGAGGAGAAACGCAACCAGCAATTTTTCTCCTTTTCCCACAATATCTTCTACCCTATCGAAGACAAAAATGGTCATTTGAGCCACATTTATTTCGTCATCTGCACATGCTTTGAGTTTGGTCAATTCCAAAATTTTGTCGTTTGGTTGAGAGTTAAAAGAAGAATATATTTTGGTAAATGGTTAAAGTATTACATAACATACAGTGTACATTGTATAGCAGTGTACAGCGTAAAACGGTGTACAGTGTATACAACAGTGCACAATGTAAAAACACTGTACAGTGTGAAACAGTGTTTAAAAAGTCAAGAGTGTATAACAGTGAAAAACGTATAACAGTCTGCAGTGTAAATGTTTGTAGATAAAGATCAGCCTTTCAAGTCCACTGAACTTGACAAAACAAATGACAGTAACTGTAAAAACTCAGCAATTTGACGCAGTTATCTTATCCAAAGTTATAGGGATATTCATTTGAAGCATGAAATAGATATATTTGTCTTGTTTTCTTTCTTTGATTGTTTTTTGTTTGTTTGGTGTAAAAAGCCGTTTTCTATATCTCTTTAGTTTTATCACGTAGGTCAGTGAACTTGTCGCACCTGTCCATCCTTTCATCGAGTTTTTTTTACTAGTACTTTGCACAATATTTTCCCAAGCCAATAGCTTCTTTCCCACATAACCATAATCGAAACAAGTGTTGAGAGTGGAATGAATCCTGTTGTAATTACTATCACCCTTCCTCGGAGGTAATTGGCCAAGTTCGGCAATAGAACAATAGATCGGCTGGTTTAAAGCCCTTTTTGACGCTGATCTAGCTATCTGACACGGACACCAAAGCAAGGCTGGTGGTCTCATGGTAGCAAAATAGACGCATCGGACTATCTGTATCATTTCTTTACTCTAGACCGGGCCTAGTCGCTCTATCGTTAATCTTGGCGACGATTACGGCTATAAGACAAGACTGAATGCAGACATTAGAAAAGTAATATATATAGTTGCTGCAACAGGATTAAATAAAGTCACTGCGAAGGGGTTACATAAGTCACTGCGACAGGATTACATAATTCATTGCGACAGGATTACATAATTCATTGCGACAGGATTACATAATTCATTGCGACAGGATTACATAATTCATTGCGACAGTATTACATAATTCATTGCGACAGGATTACATAATTCATTGCGACAGGATTACATCGAAACATTGCGACATGATTACACAAAGTCATTGCGATAGGTTTACTCATACCGGTAATTATTGAGACAGGATTACAAATAGTCATTGCGACAGGACTACACATAGTCATTGCGACATAATTAGACATAGTCATTGCTACATAACTCACACAGTCATTGCTCAAGATTCATTCCTTCTCTCATAGACTGACATTTTTTTAAGATGGTTGTGGGGTATAGTATAGTCAGAAGTTGGAAAGAGTCTTGTGTTAAATCATAGAACACGTACATCAATCTTTTTGGACACATTAATAGGTATTACTAGTCGCCGTAACATGACTGTAATACTTTGAAAACGGCTATAAACACCAACCAATGCAAATGCTCCGGTATTGATCGAGATCAGATATATATATAAAATAAACAAAAATAACATCACATGGGAGTATATATGAATAACGTTTATTGCCAACCGGTTTCGCTTTGAAAGCTCATCAGGGCAACAATAAAGCGAACCGGTTGGCAATAAACGTTATTCATATATACTCCCATGTGATGTTATTTTTGTTTATTATGTAATATCCTTGAACCGGCACCATTTGACTTTTTCATTTTTTTTTTTTTTTTTTTTCAAATGTTATGACTATAAGACCTTTGTCAAATTTATTATATACATATGAGCATTCCTTCCCGACTGGATGAAATCCATTGGTCACTCTAATGCTTCTGGTGTTTGTTAGCCCTTCACCAAACGACCCAGTTTTAAGTACAACAGGAATAATAATTTGAAAACCATTGAAAACATTGTAGGGAAAAGAAGAAGTGCTGGTAACCAGCAATTTCTCCATTTCCCACGATGTTTTCCATGCTATCAAAGACAAGTTCCATCAAATCCAATCACTAAAAATCACACCAAATTTCTCACCTTCAAATGCACTCAGGTTTAAAATGTTATCGTCTGGTAAAGGGTCAATTCACAAAGTCGATAGACAGACCATCGCAAAGTGAATGCTCATCAACAATGACCGTCCTTGTTTCAAGCATTATTAATAATTATAAATGGATCAATTGAAATATACAGATGACCTAGTGTCACTAACACCCCATTGGAAAAAAGTCCATTAATGATTTTTATGTTTTATTCATTCAACAATAGAGTATAAATTAGTTTGTCATTGATCAACAAGGTTTATTTTCCATTAATAATGTTCCAATACCAAACTTCTTATCAGATAAAATCAGGAAAATCCGAGTTACAATTTAACACTGCTACTAGGGTCAAAAGGCGGTGCCTTTTTCTCGAGATACATGTAACGCGTTTCAGCCTAGTGATAACGCGTTTTCGTGACATTATATGGCCTGCAACACAGGAAAAGGGGCATTCGGACATTTGCGTAACGTGTCGTCTTGGATCAGGCTGCGCAGTCCGCGCAGGCTAATCCGAAACGACGCTTTCTGTCTTTATGTAATTTTCTGTTTTGCGCAAGTCTACTAAAAACCAAAATCTAGTGTAGTCGTAAAGTGCCATCTCAGATTAGCCTGCGCGGACTTCGCAGGCTGATCCGAGACGATTTTTAGGCAAATGTCCGAATGCCCCTTTTCGCATGATGCAAGCCTTTTATCATTTTTGTCGACATGATAAGACGTAGACAGGACATGTAATAGCATTATCACTACATGATACTTCGTTCTCACGAGATTATAGCATGTTTTTTTACTTAAGTCCCGTTCTTTGGAAAAAAACTATATTATTTTCATGGCATAATATCGAGTTCTTCTGACATGACTTGGCATTCTCACATAATATTGCGTTTTTTTATGACATGACATTGCATTCTTTCAACACGATATCTGATTTTCCCGAAATTACATCGCTTTCTCATGAAAAGATGTTGATTTTTTTTCCACATGATTTCACTTCCACTGACACGGTAAGTCATTGAAAATGGTGTAGTCTTCTCAAGAGATAGTTTCATATTTTTTGTCAACACATACATTGTAGCGTATCCAATGACATGGTACGGTGTTCTCGCGAAACATTTTATCGCATTTCTGAATGAGTTGCCGTGTCACTGGAATTGAATTCATGTTAAAAAAATCAACATCTTTTCATGAGGAAGCGATATAATTTCGGGGAAATCAGGTATCGTGTTTAAAGAATGCAATGTCATGTCATAAAAACGCAATATCATGTGAGAATGCAAACTCATGTCAAAAGAACTCAATATCATACCATGAAAATGATATCGCTTGTCCAAAGAACGTGACAATATGTCAAAAGAACATGATATAATGTTGTGAGAATGAAGTACCATGTAGTGCGAATGCGATTACATGTCCTGCCTACGTCTTTTCACGTCGACAAAAATGCTATTTGGCTTGCATCACGCGAAACGGGGCATTCGGACAGGACAATATTTGCTCGCTCTCTCTCTCTCTCTCTCTCTCTCTCTCGTCATATTGCCATAAAAGAAGACAGTATTCTAAAGCCAAGGTATTTACCACGAAATATTATATTTTTAAAGTACTCATCAGCATCAGTGAATATGAAAATCCAAGCCTACATGTAAAAGACGTTCTGTCATAGCCAATCAAAGGCTTATCTTTAAAATCTAGAACAAAACCAATAATCAGGATTGTTGGTGACTAAAGTCTCTCGTTTAGCCCGCTGTCGCACATATACCGAGACAGGTTGCCGTAACAATTACAGATACAAGCGTGAAAAAGGAAGTTAAAACATAGTCTATTCCAGCTATGGTACTCTTCCAGGTTACATTCTCTTCGAAATCTTCCGTACCATCCGTGTTTTGATCACCTTGGTCGTCAACCGTGACATCTGTGTCCAGGTTTTTAAGTACCTTTACAGGCGTAGTGTTACGGGATTCTACCTTTCTCCTCCGCTTAAATCGAGTCAGGCACGTGCATCGACCTAGGTTCGAGACAAACACCAGCCACTTTTGAACAGGTCGTTCCTTTTCGTCATAGCAACTCAGACGGACTTGAACAATGGTTATCATGCAGATAATGGCGCTTTGGGCCGTCATACTAATGACGTAAATTGTAAACAAAGCCACGGACTCTGGCAGAACGCCCGAAATAAGTGTGAAGAAAACAGCAAACGATAGAAATACGGTCACGGCATAACCAACCCTTTCCCCCGACTCGCAGGGTAGAATAAACACAAAGATGTTCAAAACTGTCAACAGCAAGACCGGAATTAGTACCGTAAACATGACGTAACTTGGCACGCGCTTCATTGTCATAGTAAACGTAATTGTGACATCATAGGTACCATACACAACCGTCCAACTACTGTTTAAAAGTTCCCATTGAGGATTGGGTTCGTACTCGTTTAACACTATCCCGAGGTCTCCGCCTGCCATCGCAACCTGAAAACCTGAAAACAAATTGAAATCAAAGTACTTAAGTATAGAAGGTCTCTTGAAACTTACTAGCGGCCATTGGCTCGCGAGAGTAGGTTTATGGATGTTCATTACAAGTTGCCATTAAACTCTTTACCGAACGAGAAAAAAACTTAGACTCAACCAGATTCAAAGCATTTGGAGACAAACACCTCCGTGTGGTTAATATGATGGGCTTAGTCGTTTGTATGGTCTTCAGCATTTCGTCCTTTTCCCACAATGTTTTCAAAGGCTCACTGCCTTAAGGGTCTTAAGAACAGGAAATTTTACGGTAAAAGGTTATCAGTATTAGGTATGAATGGAAAGAAATCAGTTTACCTCGTCCTTATTGTAACCCCAGGCAACAAATCTCGCGTAGCATGTCTGTGTATCAAACGGGTAGTACGTCACCACCATCGAGCAAGTTGACGTGAACACCTGAAATAAATCAACATTGCAAGATATTTCAACGCGGCATGTCTGCACACCAAACGTCACGACTATTGCTCATGTTAAAATGAAGACCTGAAAAAGTTCAACATGGTAGAGGTTGATAAACGTAGCATGTCTGCGTGCCCAACGGGTATTACGTCCTTTCCATTGAGCACGTTGACTTGAACACCTGAAACAGTTCAAAGTTGCAATATTGATTTATCGAGGAAGCGTGTATACGTGTCAAACGGGCGATACAACGCAAACATTGAACACATTGATGAAGACAATCTGTAGTAGGTCAATGTTGAAAAATGAATAAATATATATGCAAATCGTCTGCCTGTCAAACGGATATATTAGTCACCACCGTCGAAGAGGGTAGAAGTGGAAACCTGAAATGCTCAAATTTTGTAAGATAAATAGAGGATAATCAACTGGTTGAGTGTGATATTAAAAATCTGTCATTAGAATTGGGTGTGATGCGGTTGAAAAAATAAGTCCGAAGGACGAGTTTTTTAGCCGCATCAAACCCCATTCGAGTGACAGATTTTTAATATCACAACAACCGGTTGATTATCCTATTTATTATATTCCTATTCACCCTTTGTTAATCTAATAGTCATTAAAAATGGTACAATTTGAGCAAATAGGAAAAAAGTAGTTCCGGCAAACATTCGACAGCTATATCGTCACTAGTGATGTTATTCAGTGTGAAATCCCAGTAATTCACTGATAAGAAAATAATAAATAGACGTAACATTATCTGCTGTACAAATGAGTCATACGTCACCACCATCGAGCAGGTTTAGTAGAAAACCTAAAATATGTCCAACTTCTCAAGATTAATTAATAAACTCTTGACCACACTACAAAAACGTAAACTTGTCCAAACCCAAAGCAGTTGCTGAAAACAAATCAAACATGGCTCCAATTGTAGGAGCAGTCTTTGATAGGATAATAAAACATTTTTGGAAAAGGAGAAAATGCTGGTTACAAGCATTTTATCCTTTTCCAATACTGTTTTCAAAAGTCTTGTCACGGTTGTTAAAGTTCGGGGTTCTTTGTTAAATTTTTACCGTAGCTTGTCTGTGCGTCAATTATGAATAGTTCAACACATTGCAGTATGTTGACATAAACATCTTAAATATCTCAACGGTTCAAGATTGATTAATCCGTATCCTTCCAAATGTTGCTATTCATTTCTTTCTTTTTTTTTTAAGAACAAAACCAGACTGGCAAAAATGACGTGATTTGTATTCGAAATGGGTGGAAGAAAAGGGAGACCATTCCGGTTATCACCCTCTTTTTCCGAATATATCTCAAAAGCCTACATCTTAAGGGTCGTTTAAACAGATGGTTTGGTAAAGGACTCAAAGTAAATAGCACAGAGTTCATACCTGGAACGGCAGCCAGCTGATATCGCCATTATACCAGTTTTGGACATCTAAGGTCTCGTCTCCAAGTGCTTTATAATCCAAGTAAGAATTTCTTAGAGCAATGACAGGCTTCCATACCTCATTCTGAAATGGTAGGTGATAGGATGCGTGAAATCACTTGAGAGATAAAATAACGAATATGGAAATGAGTGGATATTCTGAGATAATATTGAAATTTACAAAGCAGAGGATACCTTGTGATTAAAAAAAAAAAATATGAAAACAAACAAACAAACAAACAAAAATGAAATTAGGTGGATATTTTGTAAATACAAAATTGAAATTTAAAATAAGTGCATACAGTTTGATAAAAGATTGAAACCAACGCCAACAAAAAGAAAAAAAAAAATGATGTGTAGATTTTTGTGAATGCAGTATTCTTATTTGAAAATAAGTTGATATCATGTGATAATTGATTGTTTAAAACTCAAGCAATGTTCATATTTTGTGAATTTAGGAACATAATTTGAAATGTTGTGATAAGAAAAAAAAAAAAAAAAAAAAAAAAAATTCATGGATCTTTTGTAAATGCGATATTTGAATTTGAAAATAAGCGGTTACGATTTGATAAAGATGGAAAACATAAAATAAAATCTGAAGGATGTTTTTGGAGTGCAATATTTCTATTGGCAAAATAAATGTAATTAAAATATGATACCATGTGATCAGGAATTTATAGAAAACAAAACAAAAAAGAAAAAATAAATAGATTGAAATATAAATTATAAGGGAATTATTTAATACAGTTTTGAAACTGGTAAACAAGTGGATAGCTTGTCATAAACAATTGAAAGCAAATTAAAAGAAGATGAAAAGGATATGAGGGAAAAAATGAATTATATGGGTATCTTGAAAAAATAATCACATTTGCAGATAAGTTGATGCTATTTGATAGATGATTTTTATAAAATGATATGAAATAGGAAATTTGTGAATGCAATGTCAAAATATTGCAAGTAAGTTGATATTATGTGATGAAAATCTCAAAATAGATAATGAAATTATGTAAATATTTCGACAATGCAATACCGAAATTTGCAAATTTTTGGATACCATGTGATAAAATATGGAAAACAAAACACGAAATTATGTGGATATTTTGTGAATGCAATATTGGGGTATGCAAAATGTGGATACCATATGATTAAAGACTGAAAACTAAAAATGCAAGTATATGGGTGTTTTGTGTATGCATTAATAAAATTTGCAAATAAGTCGATATCAAAGATTAAAAACAGCAGTTTGACTTTACGAATTTAGTACCTGAATCGCAAAATTGAGTCAGTACTTAACTCCATACCAGATACAAAAAATGTAAGACTTGCCAAACCGAAAGTATTTGCAGAAGACAAATTATATGTAGCTCGAATTATGAATATGTCTTTTACATAGCAGAAACATTGTCAAAAGAGGATAGAAAGCACAACTCGGCTGATTTCTAAACAGTGCCTGACATCGTCCTTTTCAAAGAGGTTACAATGGGCTATGATTTCAGTTGCATGTTTTGAAACCTGATGGCGCTCATTGAAATCATTTTCCAATACAACAACAACAGCAACAACAACTACAGCAAAGTTATTCTATAAATCCGTCGGTGAAAACTGCCTAAGAAATTAATAAATTATATTAATAAAACTAATTTTGGAAAAAGCAAAGAAATAGTAAGGAAATTGTAGTAAGAAAGATTTGCACTGAAATTTGTGATTGGTGCGTTGCCGAATTGTCTTACTTGTGGCCAATGGTAGGACTCCAGCCCGCCATAATCATTCGGATTCCAGGACAAAAACTCGTCGTTCCATTTCAGCTGTAGATATGCCGTAAGTCGTAACGTTTCTTGCAATGCGTTCACCTCGTTCAAAGCCAGTAGATGAAAATTCACGAAGATACCTGTGCACAAACAATGGGAAAAGATACAGCCAATTATAAATTGTTTAACTGTTGGCTATTGATTGTCACCATTGTGGCTAAAACAGTTGGAATTTGTCAATAGGGAGGTAGAAAATATTATTATACTGCAAAGGAATTTCTCGCAATCTGATTGGTTAAGGGAAATTCTATGTCGTCAACGTACTCAATTCGTGAGTACATAAAACGGAGACATTTCGCTGAATACACACTGGAATGGTAAAACTTTGCACTATAATATATTCGTGTTGCGGTCAAGTGGTCAGGGACTTGGAAACTTGTTCACGCTTGTGGTGAATCATGTCGCCTTCGGCTCGGGGCGACACGATTCGCCACAGCCGTGAACAAGTTTCCAATTCCCTGGCCACCTGACCGTACAACTAATATCCTAAAACATGAGAAAATGCCATTTATCAGCACTTTTCCCCTTTCTCACCATGTTTTTCACAAGGGCTCTTCCGTAGGGTCATAAGAACTTCTGTTAAGCAGCCAATCAGCTGATCAAAGGACGATGGTCTCTTTAGACAAGTAGCCGTTACCTCGAGATTGATTTCTTCAAAATTCAAATTAGGCAGCTTGGAATAGGAATTTCTATTATACTGATACAATGCAACAGATGAACTTGAAAACATGATTTACGATCAATCTGTGTTTTAAATGCTGCTTTCAACATTTGTTCAAGCATATCACGGTAACAACTTACTTTTTCATAGATGTAAGATCGAGATTTTCCTATTCTCGTAGATGATTGATATCAGAGAAGAAGAAGAACCAGATGATCATGATGATGGTGATGATGATGGTGATGATGATGATGATAATGAAGAGAAGAAGAAGAAGAAGAAGAAGTTGAAGGAGAAGAAGGAGGAGAAGATGATGATGATGATTATGAAGAAGAAGAAGAAGAACCAGAACCTGATGATGATGATGATAAAGAGGATGAATATCAAAATTAAGAAAAGAACAAGAAGAAGAGGAAGAAGAAGAAGAAGAACACAATGATGCGAAGACGAGGTCTTGCTACTGATGTTGCTGCTTCTGCTGATAGTGAGGAGGAGGATCGAATACGTACGTGTTGGAACAGTTTGATCAGACAATGGACGGATCCTCTTGTCATAGCTCTCGGTTACAAACAGTTGGGTTCGCAGTGCCCTTGCGTCTGTGTCTGTCTGTCCTTTAGTTAACTTACAGTGTGGCAGCAGGAGCAAACAGGCCGAGATGGTTACTTTCAAATGTATTGCTTGCCACATGTCATGAAATGTATCCTGGAAAAATAAGAGTAAAACTCATTAACATTTTACTACATAAACTGGAGTTTTAATTATCCTAACAAAGGTAACGTTTGAACACTTTTAAGAATAGGAGAAAATGCAGGTAACCAGCATTTTCGCCTTTTCTAACGATGTTTTCTACCCTCCTAAAAACAAATTTCACTATTTTTGTCATTTTTTGCAGAGCTTTTCATTTGGAAAAGTCTAAAAATCTGTTGTCTGTTAAGCTGTAGGCTAATAAGCGCAACTTAATGTATTTTGTTTGATTAATTGATTGTATGGTGTTCAACGCCGTTTTCAACATTATTTCAGTTATATTCGAGGTGGACAATGCATCTATCATGCTGTCCTGGAATTCCTCTTGCCAGTACTTTACACAATATTCTTTCCCAGACACTGGCTGCCTTCCGACAGAACCATCGTCGAAACAATATCAGCAGTGAGAGAGGAATGAATCATATCGCAATGACTATTATCAATCCTCGGAAATAAATTGGCCGAGCCGGGGATCGAACCAGGGACCTCCTGTTCTCAAGTCCTGTTCTAGACAATGTAGATCAAGAAAAAAAATCTAAATGCAAAAAACAAACACCATGGGAACCCACATTAAGATCAAGTCAAAAGGTTATGAAAATTAAAACGATAACAGAAATATTCAGTATTCAGAAAAAAAAAGTTGCGGTATTTAATGAACATTTTTTTTTTTTTTCTGTCGCTTACACTACACTGGAAAATGCAAAATAAAAGAGAGAGAGAGAGAGAGAGAGAGGCAGGCAGACAGGCAGACAGACAGACAGACAGAGAGGTGGGGATTATATTTGTGATATAAGGTGATTAGACAGCCCTTAGTATGATAACTAATGACTTGTGAAAATGACTTGTTAAAATATTTTCATAACGTTTTATATGAAGAAAACTAGATCTATCTACTATGTACACAATGTCAGAATGTATATTCCGTTTTCCCTCATTCGCTTACGTTTTGATGCATAAATTTTACATCAGTTTGATTTTTTACCCTTGACCTGCTAAATAACTTAAATGAAACTTTCAAACCTATTGAAGAAACCCTGATGTTGATATTTCAAACTTATCTTTTGAAGAAAAATATCTTCTTATCGGACAGTGTAGATCCAAGATCAGACTAAATAGAACGTGCAGTCTGATCTTGATCTACACTCTCCGTAAAAGGTCAGTAAGTTGCGCTTAGCAGCCTGAGGTTTAAAAACAATACAGAATAATGAGAAAATGATAACATTTCAATGCCAATATATCAATGGAATCTGAAAACACTCTTACACAGAAAAATATGAATCATTTTCATTTAAAAAGAAATTATACTATCTATCACTTACTCGTACATTTTTTTTTTTTTTTTTCAGATCAATGTGGTCGACGAAAAATACATATCTCACATTCTAGCTTTTTGCTCTTTTTATCATATACAATTTCTGAAAAAAAGCGTCATGTTACATTTTGGCAAATGGAAAAAAAGTAAATCATTCTCAATCCTTAATGATTACAAAATCTCATCAGAAATACTTGCTGGCCGCGAGCAAAATTAGCAATAGCAACAATAGCACCAATAATAACAATAATTATAATAATAATAATAGTAACTTTAAGAAAACAATAATTAAATAAGTCAAGTAGAAGAAATGTTTAAAAGAAGAAGAAGAAGAAGAAGAAGGAGGAGGAGGAGGAGGAGGACAAGGCGGAGAACAAGAAGAACAAGAAGAAATACAATAATACAGAGATTAAATATCAAAAATATAGAAACCTTCATCAATTTACAGTTCAATGGTTTTACTAATGCGATAAATGACTTCCGATTTAATTTTCTGTTTGTAGAAAAATATCATCCTTTCACGATATTTTGATGCACATGTATCTTTCACATTCTAAGCAAGTTTGTAATTTGTTGCTACATATAATTTAAAATCCATTTTTATTTAACTTTTCTCACACTTTATTTTATGGCATGTTATCGACTGTCAATAGCTTCCTAATTTTTTTTTTTTTTTTTTCAGTCATGGGACAAATTTAATTTTCCTTTTTTTTTAAGAGAGTAGATTTGGATAAAACTACATTCTCACACAAAAAAGTACCTAAAGGATATTTATATGAATTTCTCCTGGTTTAACACTTCCCCCACACAATTCCGACTTTTAACGAGTGTGAGAAAATGGCTTTTTAAAAACACCGTGGGAAAAAGAGCATTTTCTCCTTTTCCCACATTTTTTTTTTTTTTTTTTTACTCTACTTCAAACGACTTCCAATTTAGAGTCACATTTATTTTGTAGTCTGCAAATGCTTTCAATTTGGAGATGTCTAAAATTTCGTTATTTGCTAAAGATTTGAAAAAACATTTCATAATTTTTATGCTAGAATGCACGTGCATTCAGATTAAATAAAGTGTAACTAAATCCAATTAGCATGAGCTACTAAAACAATGAGGAAAAAATGATCTATAGATATAAATAAAAAATGCCCTTTTTACCTATCATTATCTGAAATCTTCCAGATCACGACCCCAATTCAATATAAGTTTTTTTATTGATCACAAAGAAAATTTATGGATTTTTTTCCTCTCAATAAATATTTTTCATTCTCTCTTTGTTATGCTCGTGTGAATACCTCACCCAATATCTTGCTAGAGAGAACTTGGTTTTTTGTCACAATGATTCATTTTATGTATCCTTTTGCCAATCAATCCTGTGTTTGAAGACCCCGAAGGAGACATAATTATTTTGATTTGTTTGTTTGTTTCTTTGTTGTTGTTTTTTTTTTTTGTCTGTCTGTCTGGCTGGCTGGCTGGTAGGTTGGCTGACTGGTAGGTTGGTTGGTTGGTTGGCTGGTTGGTTGGTTGGTTGGTTTATATGTATGTATGTATGTATTATGTATGTATGTATGTATGTATGTATGTATGTATGTATAACGCTGCTTTAAACATTATTTCAGTTCAGTTTTATCGCAGCAGCCAATGCACCTATCCATGCTTTCCTGTTTTTTTTTTTTTTTTTGTAAATCCAGTAGACTACTTCCCAGAACATACTTCCCAAACCACTGACTGCTTTCCCACATGACCATCGGCGAAAAAATGTATCAGTGGTGAGAGAGGAACGAATCCTATTCACTCACTATTATGAATCCTCGGAAAGAAATTGGCCAATCTGGGGATTCGAACCAATCCTGGACTGCACATTTTGTTCTTTGTGCAGTTTGGTCTTTATCTTAAAGTCAGAAAAAAAACCTAGATCGTTCTTGGTTTTTATCAAGTTAATGGAAAAACCCAGACAATTAAATATCAAACATTTCGTATATAATTCAATATTAATTTTTTTCATGAACAATGGCGAGTTCTGATTGGCTGAAAAAAATTTTTTATAGCTCCATGAAAAAAAAATTAGCAGTGCCGGAACTACTTTTGCATTCAAACTAATGTAAACAAACATGTATACGAGATTTAATAATGTTTTTCTTTCTGATTTTAGATCTATATCGAGCCTGAAGTTCAAATTGCTAGCTGAATTTATTTTCTCTGAATATCGAAAAAGAAATACAGCAGTAAATTCAAAGAGAGAGCTGAAAACTCATTGTCACTTTGCTGGGTTCTAACAATCTTATTTTCAGCTTAATTCTAGCGTATTGTACTTTTAATAATAAATCGACTAAATCTGCAACTGTTCAATACTATAATGACGTCACGATTTTACGTCATTGTTACGTCATGAACGAGCACTTTTACCGCGCCATGAAATATGAATGAAATGGACATTAGATAAATACGCAATGTTGGATTTACAGTAAAAAAAGAAGTTATTATTATTTAAGTGCATATTTGTTGTCTGTGATATTGAATTATAAGGAATGAAGAGATTCTTTTTTTTTTTTTTTTGTTTCATGGCGGTATGAAAAAAAAAAAAACCTAATCGCACTTTTGTAGATCTGTTGTTTTTTTTTTTCATACCTCCATGAAAACAAAAAAAAAAAATCTCTTCATTCCTTAAATCAGTTTCATTTCATCCGGAAAATATATCAGGTTTCATAATTTTCAAATACCACTGATTCCAGCGTTGATGGTTTGTCAGCTCTTGTAATCAATCGTCACAACTCGGCCGATTCCGTAAGTGCATCTAACGAATCATCCGAGGTTTGCCGAATGCACTTGTAATAGCAAAGGTGACAGACCGGTAACTTTTCTGAAACATTGAAAATGATGACAACTGAAGGTTTTCTAAGACGTTAACAAGTGCAATAATTTTACTGTACTCAACTGAATGAGCACACCTTAGAACAAGTCTGTAAACTTTTAGATGAGAAGAAAACCGTTTATTGCTTAAAGCCTGCGCACACCACGCAGGCTGACATGGGTCGATACTTTTTGCAGATTCCTTAAACCCCCCCCCCCCTTTTAACAGAGCACGACTCATTCATTTTAATGGCTCTAAGGTTCTAAGATTCTAAGTTGCCAGTGCACCTATCCATGCTTTCCTGAAATTTCCCTTAGAAGTACTTTGCATGATATACGTCCCTGATTTCTGGCGGCTTTTCCGATCAATTTCCGTCGAAACCATAATCAGCAGCGGGAAATAAATAAGTACTTTCGCAACGACTATCATTAGTCAGGTTTTGGCCAAGCTTGGGATTCGAATAATCTACCCTGCTAAGCCACGAGGCTAATTAAAGGTCCGCCCATAATGAGTGTCAGATTTTGAAAGTATGTAGCCATCTTGAACCTAATATCCCTCGGTTCGATCCCTAGACCTTGCGGACAAACCGTTGGAATAATCTACCCGACTCAACTCATAGGCTAGATGAAAATCGTTTTATAACAAATGTTAGAATTTTGAAAATAGGCCTATGTAGCCAGCTCGAATCCGAAAGCCTTTTCTAGAACCTGAGACCCCTTCAGCTCGAACTTGAAATCTTTCGCGTAAGCCGTGGGAACGACTCAACCGGCAAACTAAATATCCTTCCATAACGAGTGTCAAAATTTTGAAAATAATACTTTTGAAATTTCCAACCCTATATTTGCTTAAGTATATTAACAACTAAAAAGGTCAGCCAATGTACCAATGTGAAATATTGCAATTTAGAAGTTCATTTCGTAGAAAAAAAAAACACGCTCACACACAGTCGTAGCGGACAGTGTAGATTCAAGATCAGACTGCACGTTCTGTGCAGTCTGATCTTGTATCTACACTGTCCGCAAAGAAGAAACAATCAACGCTTTATGGTCTCAGTGTTAAATAACCTTTTAAATAGAAATCTATTGTATGTTGAATACAATAAGATGTACAGAACATTAAGTTCAATTATTGTACTAAAGGCACGAAAACAAATTTAACAACCTTTACTGAACTGAAGAATTTTTTAACAATTTAACACAAATCTCCAGGTTTTTAACGACCGTGACGAAGAATGAATGAATCCACGTATGGTAATTTATGGCGCATCGACATCCAGGGTCACATAGGGCGCAAGAGAAAATTAAAGGAAAAAAATTATTTAAGAATGTAAGTAATGAGTATTGATGAAAGATGTGTTATGAAATGATTCTGTAATGGAAATGCCGTGACGAAGAAGGTTCTTGTTTTAGCAGTACAGGAAAAGAAATAAAATGCTAGTGACCAGTGTTTTGTCATTTTCTTTTTTCTGTTTTATAAAAAAGATCAATTTCATCGTTTGAGGCACATTTTATATTTTGTCTGCAATTGCTTCCATCAGAAACAAATCTGATGATATGTCGATTCTTAAATATTTTCCAAATTTAGACCTGTCCGAATTGAAAATATTTGCCAACCAAAAATAAAAAAAATAATAATGAATAATTACTAAAGTGACTCCAACGACGGGATTTTTGCCTTTGTAGGGTGAAAAACGCTTGTGTCTAAAATTTTCTCTTTTTCCCACGATGTTTTCAGAAGCTGTCTCTTCCAGGGGGTTTAAAAGTCAGTATTGTTTGATAAAATTTTAGGGCCTAGTGCGACGGGCCAAAACCGGTAGTGCAGTCGGTAGCTTACACGACTTGAGAACAGGGGACCGCAGGTTCAAATCCGGAGCTCGGCAAATTTGTTTCCCAGAATTGATGATAATCTTATCGACAGGATTAATTTCTCTCTCAAAAGAAAAAATAAATTGCTTGTAACAATAAAGTTTTCCTTTCCTCACAGTGTTTTTAACTCTTTCAGAGAACCTTAGCTTGTTTTTACTCGTTTCAAATTTGTCGTCCGTAGATACTTTAGTTTAAAGATATTTATTTTACATCGATTGAGAAACAAACTCTTACAACTTATACTAATCATTGTCGATTCTGCTTCCTGGAAACTGCACCAGACTCGCGCCGAATGTGTGGGCCAATGAACAATCCCAAAGTTGGCATCCGGATATCGAACTCGGGACATTATGGTTACGAGACCGACGTTCTACCTTACAACCACGGACAAAATAATACTTTGTGATACTTTCAATTTGGAAGAGTCAAAAAATTAGTCATTTGGGAAAAGGGTTAATAAATTGTTCTCGTTTTTCTTTGGAAATAAAGGCTTGAAGTTGTGAAGCGTAATAAAGGGTTATTTTTTGGACAAAGAGCATTATCGACTAGCCTTTGAGAGAAAGAGAAATTATTTACATAGAGGCGCAGTGTTTCACTACACACTGTTATACACTATGTCAGGTAAACCAGCTTTTTCTCCTTTACCCACAATGTTTTCTACCCTGTCAAAGAAAAATCTCTTTTTTCGAAAAATATTCAATGTGTCATCTGCAAAATCTTTCAGTTTTTGACATTTTATAAAATTTTGTCATCTGGTTAAAGATTAACCCTTTGTCAAACAATGCCGAGTTTCAAGGACCATGAAAGAAAAACCTTTAGAAAACATTGGGGGAAAAGGAGAAAATGCTGGTAACCAGCATTTTCTCCATTTCCCACAATGTTTTCTATCCTTTCAGAAAACTTCAGTTCATTTGTATCATTTTCAAATTTGTCATCTGCAGGTTGCTTTTAACCCATAGGCTGCTAAGCGCGAGTCACAGACCTTTTGCAGACAGTTTAGATCAAGATCATAGACAGCACAAAAGGTGCAGTCTGATCTTTGATCTACAGTTTCCGATAAGGGCATATTTACCCCCCCCCCCATCCTAAAAAAATACCTTGGAAAAAGCAAAATTATGGGTTTTTACTATCGGCTTAAAAGTTTCATTTCACTTACTTACCAGGATAAGGGTTAATTGTAAAGTGTCTAAAATTTGTGGTTTTGGAAAGGATTAAACAAATATAATTATTGGTCATTAAAACTCATCTTTTTTATTGACAACCGTTAAGGCCATTTATAGACCCATCAAAAAATATTATGAACAGTACAATAGACAACTCTCTGGAGAAAAGGAAAATAACGTTCTATGAAATGCAAAATTAAGTTGGGAAAAAGAGTGGTTGCTTTTTACAAGCAATTATATAATGACTTGGAAGGTATGATGCATCACGGAGATGCAATAAGCCCCCTTTTGCCAGAGCTTTTGATACATTTTAATAGTGAATTTGGAGAGGCAAAAGTTTGTAAGCCATCTGTAAACAAGTACAGCAAATGTAACATTGTAACATTGTAACAAAGAACATCCTTTGAATGGTATTTATATAATGTGATGGCTTGTAAAAGTACTGGTACAAGAAAATATTGATGCATAACATCAATGGCGCCGCAAATCAGTTGTTTCTGAAATAGGGCACATTACAGCGGGTTAATTTTTTCCGCATCACTTGAACAAACTTCGTAGAGGTCCACGTGGTGATACTACATGACAAATATTGAAACTCTGGGCCATCTGGGATACGATCTGTTTTTTATCGATCTCGCAATGAAAGTACGGTATTTTACTTGTTAAAAAACAAAAAAATCAGTCCAAATAGAAAAACAAAGTTGGCACGGGCTCGATCTGGTAATGAAAGTATCGTATTTTTACATGTACAGTGTACGTTTAAAAAAAAAAAGAACACTGAACCGGTCCATATAGTAAACAATATGGCTATCTCCACAGGCACTTTTCAAAAGCGAATAAAAATAAAGTGCTGCCGCTCATGCGGCGCCACAATTATATGATTTCGTGCCTGAATTTCGTAAAGGCTGGTGAGAATGTTATCAAGTATGTGGGATCGTATTCAACCCTTATCCTGCTAAATAAGTGAAATGATACTTTTAAGCCGATTGTAAAAACCCGAATAATGCCATTTCAAACTTATTTTTTGGAAAAATAAAAAAAAACTTCTTATCGGACAGTGTAGATCCAAGATCAGACTACACATTCTTTGCAGTCTGATCTTGATCTACACTGTCTGCAAAAGGTCAGTGAGTCGTGCTTAGCAGCCTAAGGGTTAAGTAGGTACCATGACGTCATATCTGAACTTGTGGCGTAAATTTGCCAGCTAATTTGGCAGGAGCCCCTGGAATTAACATGTCCACATTTTTAACCAATCACAAATTTCTATTTATTCATTTTTATCAGTACAAAAAGTAGGTCAGAAGCCAGCACATTCAGCTACGCTGAAAAAAAGGCAGACCGATTACAAATGACTGTTCCGTTAGTCAGATGCCCAAAATGAATGTAACCGTTCAGTTTCTCATTTAACATTCATATTTAGCTCCCTTGTTCGATATTTACAAAAGGGGTTTGGTTTTACGTCGAAGTGTCCTTAGGCAAGACATCTCAGATCCCTGACCTAGCATTGGTTAACCAAAGGGCATACACTTGTATGAGCCATGCTCTGTGAAAAGGGGCTTAATCCGTTTGCAAAAATTATCGACCCAGGTCAGCCGGTGCAGTCCGCGCAAGCTGACCTAGGCCGAAACTTTTTGCTTTTGGTTAATTTCTCTGCATGTCCAAGGACTATTCTCCTATTCTCCCTCTGGATTCAGTCATTTGTTAGACAAAATGAATTTTATGGTTCCATTATTATGTAATGACTTGCTTGGTGTAATACATCTCGGAGATGCATTAAGCCCCGTTTTGCAAGAGCATGACTTGTATATAAGTGAACTTGCGCGGTACAATGACTGGAAAAAAAAACTGATAAAAAAAAAGGCTTTGAGCACAGTGCGTAAAAGTTATAAATATAATACAGCAAAGAGAAAAGGCCACAATCGATTCTTTTGTACTTTTGTGTGTGTGTGTGGGGGAGGGGGTGTTATTAAGGGACATAATCATGTTTCTACTAAATATAGGCAGTGCTGAAGAGTGAAGTGCCTTGATTCTTTACCCGCTTAAGTTAAGAAATTGTATAGTCAGTTTCTGCAGATAGTAAAAAACAAATATTGCGATATCAATCTTCCTATCGCTGGAAAGATATATTGTACCGATAGGAGTAGTTTCAAGATCAGACTGCAAATTCTGTGCAATTGAAGTCTGATCTTGATCCGCTCGGTTCGCAAAAAAAAAGCCTTTATTCACGCTTAGCAGTCCAAGGTTTAACCCTTATCCTGTTAAATAACTGATAAGAAATTTTCAATTTGATAGGAAAAACTTAAATACTGCTGTTTTAAAGTTATATTTTGGGGAATAATATCTCCATATCGGACAGTGTAGATCAAAGATCAGACTGCACGTTCTGTGCAGTCTGATCTTGATCTACACTGTCCGCAAAAGGTCAGTGAGTTGCGCTCAGCAGTCTAAGGGTTAAGTATTGAATAGGAGATACCAAGGCTTTTGTCGAAATAAGGAAGAGACATGCGAGAGATAGTGTATTCCTAACAACAGTGTTCAGCTATTTTTAACGTTACTTTTAAACACATGTTACAACCCTTTGGCTAACAAACGGAGCTAAATGCCTTTTAGCGGGCATTGTAGATCATGATCAAACTACACAGAGTGTGCAGTCTGATCTAGGATCAATACTGTCCGATACAATTTTTACCTTCAAAATCAACTTTAACATATTAATGTTTTGGTGGTTGCTGTTCCAAATTGAAATAATTTGCAGACAGCAACTGAAATATGGCTGAGAGTTTCTCCTTTTTCCAAAAACTGATTGCCAGAGCCTTTTCCCTCAAGGTCGTTAAACTGTGGTGTCCCTGGTTGTGAGGTAGAGCATCGGCCTCGTAACCATAAGGTCCTGAGTTCGATACCCGGAGCGAATGTCAACTTTGGGATTGTTCATTGACCCACACATTCGGCGCGAGTACTGGTGTAGTTCCCAGGAAGCAGAATCGAAAGAGGTTAGTATAAGTTGTAAGAAGTTGTTTCTCAATCGATGTAAAATAAATATGTTTAAATTAATGTCGTTAAACTCAAGGTTGTGTAGAAAAGGTTTAAAGATGCCCGTCTACAGCCGGTGAGCAAAAACGCTGTTAAATTTCAAACAATTTAGAATGGTACAGAAATCAGTCCTTTGTGTAAACATGGATAAATTACTGACATATATGTTGTAATTGAAAAAAAGAAACACGGAGATTTGTATTAGAAACCGAACATTGGTCAGAAGAAAACTGGCTGAAGATCGAAGCTGTAAACAATGGCGGTGCGTCACGGAAATTTATCGTTGGTTTCCGCCTAGAATCGGATACGGTGTAATTTGCATATAGGCTGCGACCTCCGTCTGAAAATCGAGGCTGCAACAGAGAAGCCTCCATTTTCCTTTGTTTACCTCATTAGACACAGGGCGAAGGTCAAATATAGTCACGTTACAGAATGCATGATCATCATACGAATCTACTCGAGTGTATAACGGATATATCGAAAATCTTCGATTCAAAAACCGGAAACGACGAGTGTGTTTACATGGAAGGCCGCAACTCAGCGAAATGCATTTTCTATCGTCCGTAATCTAAGCAACCTTGCAACGTCAGGCGCAATATGTGGCTTGTAGATATAAGAATGACTCTATTTTAATAAAATAAAGACAAAATGAGTTAAAACTGGCTTAAAATGAATATAAGGGCCTCTTTAAAGACTGATCTTCCATCACAACTTAGACACCCTTTTCATTTATGCCCAATAGCTTATTTGAACAGGGCTTGAAACCCATTAGTAGCAGGTTTGGCTTGAGGAGCGATGATAGTCATTACTTCATGATCCCATTCCTCTACCAACGCTTAATTATTTAGGCGATATTTATGTGAGAAAGCAGCCAGTGGCTTTGAAAGAAAGTTGCTCGACGTACCAGTCGAGAACCCAGAAAGCGTGGTAAGGCGCACTTGTCGCTGCAAAATAGCTGAAATAATGTTAAAAATGCCGTTAATTACAAAAGAAAAAAAAAAGAAAAATTCAAATTCAATTTTTCTCTGTTCCTCTCTCTGTCCCTCTCTCTCTCTCTCTCTCTCTCTCTGCCTCTGTCCGTCTGTCTGTCTGTCTGTCTGTCTGTCTGTCCCTCTGTCTCTCTCTCTCTACTGCTTCATTACTGACAGTCGCATGTGATATTATCACACCCAATTACATAAGGCTCATTGTAATTGATTCATTTCTGAAGTATTTACTAGTCGTCTTGATTTTACGCGTTACCATGGAAACGAATTTATCTAATGATATAGCGGCGTTGACACAATGACGTAAGAAAGTCAGAATTAAATCAACCATATCATGAGAATTAGAATGAAGTAACGAGGGCCATTCTTCAGTTATTTCCCTTGATTGCTCTCCAGTACTACATTGGTCCCGATGAGGGGTTACTTGGTTTTTATCCTTGAATTTCTTGCACTACACAGATGTGTTTTTAATACAATATCTTAACTGAATCTGATAAGATTGATATAGAAACCGATATGTACATATTTCTCTGATTGTTGAGAATAGAATTTGCTTTACTCGTAAAATTACTTAGAGACCTTACATATGATCATAAACCAAATTATATTTATCGCAACATCCCCAAAGGAATCAAAGATAAAAAAATAATGAATGTAACAGGACAAATCTGTTATTTGGATATCTTTAGTCTTTATCAGGCAAGGGAGATAATTTGACTTACAGAAATGACCCCCATTCACCGTATAGAAAAATTTATTGAAACGCATACTATGTAGCGCTTAATATAGAAATAATCCTTCCGGCTCATGGAAGTGAAATGTCAAAAGTATTTGCTGTTGAAAGTTTGATATCAAGCACTTTCTACACTGTTTTATCAGAAAAGATTTAAGGACAGGCTTACGATATGTTTTAGATGCAGATTTGAAATAGTTATTGTGAAATTCGAAAGATTTTTTTTTGCTATTTATTTGGGGATCTCTTTAGTGTCTGTGACCTTATCAAGAAATACGGTTTTTAACAAGTGAGTACCTTTTTTTCAACTCTGGTTTTTCGATGGTCTTTATGTTTCAGGAGGAAAATGAAAACAATTTAGTTCTCATGATCTGACTTTCTATACATTTTCATAAAGGCAAATAGTTATGAGCCGCGCACTGTGAAAAGGGAATTAATTCCATCTCCAAAACGTATTCACCCATGTCAGCCTGCGCGGTGAACACCTGTGGTTTTTGGCTACAACCGGGCTTCTAAATCTTTACCAGACCTCAAAATTCTAAGGACATGTTCAATCTAATTTGCAGACTGCACATTTCATTTGGTCAAAATGCTGATTTCTATCTTTTAACTGACAGAAAATGTTGCCATATACTAGTTAAAGAAATTAAAATAACATTGTATTGTGTTAAGTTATAGTAGGTTATGCCTTGTTGCGGAATGGTGTAGTGTGGTGTTTTTATGTTATGTTATGTCAAGAAATGTTATGGTTGTGTTGTGTGATGTTATGTTATGTTAGGTTACGTTATGTTCTATTATGTCATGTTATGCTATGTTATGTTGTGCTGTGTCACATCATATTATGTTATCTTACATGTATGTTATGTAAAATGAATTCCAAGCAACACGATACTGCTGAATGATCAAGCTGTGGCTGTGACGTAATTATAACAATTTACTTTATTTGCCTAACCCTTTACCAAACATCAACTTGAAGACATAAGTATTGGAAACATTTCTAGACAACAAATTAAATGCTGGTTACCAGCATTTTCTTCTTTTCCCACAATGTTTTCAGAAGCCTTCTCTTTCGGGGTTGTTAAAACTCTAAAATGTGTGATAAAAGATTACGATAAACCATTTAAACAAAACAACATGGGTCCGTATTCATCAACCATTCTTAAGAAAGTTCTTAGTCTTATTCTCCAGAATTTTCTAAATTTGAAAGTAACAAAACTTCTGATTGGCTAAACCAAATGGTTTAGCCAATCAGAAGTTGTGTTACTTTCAAAAATGGAAAAAAAATCAGCATAAGATTATTAATATTCTTAGGAATAGTTACTGAATACGGACAATGAAGAGTGAAAAGGGGAGGGGGGGGGACTAAAACCAATATCGCATGTCTATAAGCGTTTAATCTTTACAGGCGAACAACTGTGATCATGGAATTGACTCAAAATCCCGCGCTCGCGAGATCTTTTCGCAGACAGAAATTTTCCTGCAAAATAACTATAATAGTAGCACTTATTCAAATCTCGTGCCAACATCAATTTGTCATCCTCAAAATTGTAGTATTATCTAAGAATTAAATAATCAAGTCTCGCGTTGACGAGATTTCTAGACGGACTTTTTTTCATACTTTTTTTTTGCTTACATTTTCTTCCTGAATGGAATTTATTTCCTAGAACTTTATATATTGTTTTAGAGTGTTTTCAGTTAATTTAACTGTCAATTTCAATACTCAAGTGAATTTCGATCTGAAAAAAAACATGTGTTATCGGATTTTTCTTGTGATGGCTGTCTGCTCAGCTGCATTAGGTAAGAGGAAGAAAAATGATTATTTATTTCTTTTTACTGAAATTGTGCACTTTTGCACAGGGCTAGGGTATTAATGTCAAGAGTTATTATTATTATTATTATTATTATTATTATCATTATTATTATTATCATTATTATTATTATTTCTATCATTGCGTTTTTTATGTCATCGTCATGATGATGATGATGATGATGATGATGATCATCATCATCATCATCATGTTATCGTCTGCACATACTTTCAACATGGAAGAGTGTAAAATTACGTTGTCCACTGATGATTTAATTAGTTTTTTTACTTTATCATTGAATATCTGTTTGTTTTTTTTTTCTTTCCATATGTCGTCAAAAGACTTGATGTCTGGAATGGTTAGAATAAATGAAAAGATGTATATATTTAGTATGTCGTAGTGACATTAGATAAAAGAAAGTGTGTCGTTAGAATATAATAGAATTAACCGTTTAAATAGAACTCCTGTGGCATTTATCATCAGGCGGTCTAGGTTTGAACCTGACTGGAAACGCTTTTTTTCCAGATGGAATGTCGCAAGGAAAGATACCTCCGAGCCCTAGCCTACAACTGGTGAAACCCAGAATAGACATGAATGGGTTAACTGTCGCCGTGACATGCCAGATATAATGTTGTAAATGGTGTAAAAATCAATCAATCAATCAGTCAATCAATCTATCAAAATAGGTCTTAAAAGGGTTTTCAAAATCACTGCGATTAAAATTAGATACACCATGGCAAGGCAGAGTAGAATTGACATGATCTTGCAGATATTGCTTCACGTGACAGGAGAACCCATCATTCGGGTGGTCTTGCTAGTTATTGTTGACTTAGAAAATTTCACTGTTTTTTCTTTTCTTAATTTTAGACAATTACTACTATGAACGTTCCTATGGATACATTGCGGGAAAAAAAAGGAATTATTCGTTTAAAAAAAGTTGCTTCTTTTCCGGCATTTTCATTTACGAGGACTTTGCACACCGTTCTTTCCAAGCCACTGGCGGCTTTCCCATGTATCTATCGCCGAAACTATTTTCAGCGATGAGAGAGGAATACAGTCACAATGGCTATCATCATTTCTCGAAATTAATTGTGCCTAACTGGGGAAATCGAACCAGCGACCCACGGCTTTCAAGCCCAGTATGTTACCGATTGAGCACCAGGCTAGACGTGCGACAGAGAGAGAGAGAGAGAGAGACAGAGACAGAGACAGAGAAGAGAGAGAGGTTGGATAAACTGTTCCATTACACCGTTGAAAGGTTTTGTCACATTAATTGGCAATTAAAGTCGGAAAACTCCGCTAATTGACATGTACGAGTAGAAACGTAATTGATTTTGCTTTGAAGATCTGCAAGTGCCTTCCTTATGTCTTCTATCAGTAAACAAATAGATACAGAGGATTGCTGAAGGACAGACAGAAAGACAGAATCATAGACAGGCATAGTGTTATGGTAAATGTTAACTCCTAGGCTACTAAGCGCGACACACTGACCTTTAGCGGTCAGTGTAGATCAAGATCAGACTGCACAGAACGTGCAGTCTGATCTTTGATCTGCACTGTCCGGTAACGACATATTTTCACACAAAAAAAATACCTTTGAATTCGCAAAATTTGGGTTTTTACTATGAATTTGAAAGTTTCATTTCACTTATTTAGCAGGAAAATGGTTAAATGTAAAAGCCGTATCTTTAACTAATATTCTCATTAATTTTTCCAGTACTACTTCAACAAGATATTCTACGAGAAAAATAACGAAAATGAAGGTCTTCTTTTGCATGTAAAACTCGAAATTTGTTGTCTGTTTCTACGTTAAAAACTGAGTCAGATGACAAAATTTTAGGTTCGTCCAAATTAGAAACATTTGCAGACAGCGAAATGATATTCATCAGATGTTGATATTTGTCTTTGAAAGGTCTGAAAACTTTGTATGGAAAAGCAGAAAACCCTGGTAACCTACATTTTCTCCTTTTTTCACATTATTTACTAAAGCCCTCTTTCACTCAGCGATTAAAACACGTGATTTTTGTCAAAGAGATTGTTGATAGAGTGTTCTTTACATGCAATAAACTGTAAAAGACGTGTGTAGTTTTATGTCCGATTTGAAAACAACGTAACAGAAGAAAAAAAAACATGTGCGATATCTTTCTTTGCCACAATAATTGCACAATTAATTCAATATTGAACACGTCTTTGAAAGGGTAAAACACGTTGTGAGAAAGGGAGAAAATGCTGGTTACTAGCATTTTCTCCTTTTCCCCACAATTCTTTCAAAGGCTTGCTCTCTAAGGATCTTTAAAAGTCTGGATTATGTTGTAAGGGGTTAATTCATTTTTGATAATTCTATTTTGAAAACTAGATCTAATTTGAAAACTCCGTGACAGATAAAAAAAAAAATCGTCACTTGCATTTCTCTCTTTGCCGCCATGTTTTCACAAGCTAGCGAATATTGACTGTTCATTCATTTTAATCCTTCCACATTTACATCAGATTTGATTTTAAAACGACGAGGCAGAAGAAGAAATATGTCATAAGTACTATTTCTCCTTACCACAATGTTTCCACAAGTTGTTATATTCTAAAAATCCTCTGTTACAAATTTGTTATTAGAGGAAACGGGTTGCATTGAATACTGATGAAAATCATTCAAAGAGGAAAATAAACAGTTTCATTGATTTGAAATTCTATTATTTCCCGTCGTTTTTATTTGCCGCTAATTGGGTGCGATTTTTGTTTTTGTAATGTGGGCGTATATCGATTTCTTTCAATAGTATAACTCTCAATAACCCTAGAGATGCTGATCGCCAGGTCAGTCTTTTTTTTTGCGGACAGTGTAGATCAAGATCAGACTGCACAAAACGTGCAGTCTGATCTTGATCTACCCTGTCCGAGGACTCAGTGTACTGGTAAAACCCAGGAAATACATGAATATGTGAGCTGTCGCCGTGATATGACTGAAGTAATGTTGAAAGTGGCGTAAAACACCATTCAATCAGTCAATCTGTCCGAAGAGTTATTCTTGCCAAAGGACATTGGAATTCGAACTATGTTTTTTTTTCTTTTAATTACTGACGGAAAAATATCTAATGCAGTATATTCAAAGATTAATTCCTTTTTCCTTTTTACTATGATCAGCAGACAAAACTTAAGATTTCTCTAAACTGAAAGTATTTGCGGACGACAAATTGAATATATATTCAATGATGAAATTTGAGCGGCACTCTGGCAAAAGGGGGTTTAATGCATCGTCGTGATTCATTATGGATCCACAAAATCATTTTGTCTAACAACCGATTAAATTATGAGATACAATGGTCTTGTGACATGCAGAAAATTGACCAATGGCAAAAAGTTTCGGCCCATGTCAGCCTGCGCGAACTGTGCAGGCTGAACTGGGTCATGACTTTTTGCGGATGCATTAAGCCCCCTTTTAACAGAACATGGCTCTTTTGTATTTGAGAGGGAGGAAACATTTAAGGAAAATGAGAACCGTGGTTAAAATCAGTTGCTCATTTTTCCACCATATTTTCAAATGTCATTTTTTTTTTTCAAGGTCGTTAAAACACCGACCAACAACACTTTGAAAGAAAGCTTTTAAACGTTGTCCTGCTAATTAAGTAAACTAAAACTTTCCAGCCGATAGTTAAAACCCAAATTTTGCTATTTCAAACTTTTTTTGAGAAAGATATTTCCTTATCGGAGAGTGAAGATCCAAGATCAGACTGTACGTTCTGTGCAGTCTAATCTTCATCCACACTGTCTGCAAAAGGTCCGTGACTCGTGCTTGGAAGGTTCAGGGTTAAAACACATATTGGGAAAGGAGAAAATGATGGTTACCGGCATTGTCTACTCTTCCCATATTGTTTTCTGTCCTTTCTTAGACTAACGTCATCATTTGAAATATACTCAACCCCGGCCTGGTGGCTCAGTGGTTATCGTATCTGACTCGTTACTGGAGGTTGCAGGTTCGATACCCGGTTGAGGCAAACGTTCTTTCCGCCGATTTTCCACTCTCACCTCTGATGCATGTGAGAAAAGTAGTCAGTGGCTTTGGAAAAAAGTTGTATCAGTACTAGTGTGAGAAAGCCGGGAAACACACGGATGCGTCACTGACCGCCTTGATATGACCTAAGCTGTTAAAATCGTGTAAAACTCCAATACAAACCAGATGATAAATTTTGGACACTTCAAAATTGAAAGCATCTGCAGATGACAAAATTGAAATTGGTACGAATGAACTGAAATTTTCTGATAGGGTAGCAAATCTTACAGGAAAAAGAGAAATTGCTTGTAACAAGCAATTTCTCCTTTTCCCACAATAATTTTAAAAGTATTCCTTCTCAGAGTCGTCATTACACGGAATTGTTTAACTCTATATCAAACAACAAAAATGTGGACTGGTCCATAATGATATCATTTGCGGACGACAATTTGAATTTGGCTCAAATGATCGAATTCTATTTGTTTGAAAGAGTAGAAAACATTGTGGAAAAAGGAGAAAATGCTGGTTACCAGCATTTTCTCCTTTTCCCACTATGTTTTCAAAAGGCTTCGACTTCAGGGTCGTTAAAAGTCGGCATTGTGTGGTAATGTGTTTATAAAGGGTTGCTTCGTCGTCTAAAGATACTTTCATATTGGACAAATCGAAAATACTAACGTTTGACAAAAAGTAAGATTATCAATTATGACGGTGCTTTCAGAACTTTGATTATTAGGTTTTTTTTTTTCTGAAATTGGCATAATTCTATAAATAGATCGATCTATCTTGTCGATGCCGGTAAACCTATTCATCGACACTTTTACAAACTTGAATTATTAATGACAAATTTTTCAATACTATCATACTAACATTGAATCATTCATTCACTCTTTACCAAACGACAAAATTTTAGACCCTTCGAAATTGAAAGTATTCGCAGACGACAAAATAAATGTTATCAAAAATTGAAAAGTGCTTTCTGGAAGGGTGGAAAACATATGTGAGAAAAGGAGAAAATGCTGGTGTAACCAGCATTTTCTCCTTTTCCCACAATGTTTTCAAACGCCATCTCTGTCAGGGTCGTAAAAACTCGGAGTTGTCATGTAAAAGGTTAATGCTTTACCAAACGACAAAATGTTGGACGCGTCGAAATTGAAAGCATTTGCAGACGACATGTCAAATAAGGCTCAAAGAGTTAGATTTGTCTTTGATATGGTTGAAAATAAAACATTGTGGGGAAGTGAAGAAAACGCTGTTTACAAGTACTTTGTCCTTTATTCACAAATCATTTCAAAGGGGCTCTTTCTTCCGGGTCGTTAACCCACTCGATTGTTTGGCAAAGGGTTAAAGGGCAACTTATGCGCAAAGCTATTTTTGGATATAAGAATCCTTGACTACCGGAAGTCACGATTTTTTCAATTATCAACTTTCAGACATGTAAAAATGCAAAGGCTAAACCTGTAAATGAGCATCACAGAACACTAAAGTTTTTTTTTTTGTTACTATACTCTGGTATAGTTTTATCAATTTTCGAAAAAAAATAAAATTGGGCTGCAGTTGTCCTTTAAGTCCTTCCTGCTTAGAAAACCTATAAGTTTTGCATTTGGACGTCAAAAATCCGTGTTAGATCCCTGTTGGGTGCTTTTTTCAGGTGTTCTTGTCCTTGGACAAGGCGCTTAGACGTCCAAGCTAAGTATTGCTGAAACCCTGGAAAGATTTTTTCCCGAAGAGGTTTGAATGATCTCTCAGAGTGGCATTAAGCATAGTTTAAATCAACGAAATTGAAGTCTGGAGTAGTTAATCCTATGAATGTAAATGAAAAGGTCACAGTCCACTCCTAGGGGTTCGGGCATGTGTTGTACGCGGAAAGTCTGGCCGGGTAGCTCAGTGGTTAGCGTATCCGACTCGTGACCTTCTGGTTGTGAGTTCGATACCCGGTTGAGGCAAACTTTCTTTCCGTTGATTTTTCGTCTCTCACCTCTGGTGCATTAGAGAAAAGTAGTCAGTGACTTGGAAAGAAAGTTGTGTCAGTACTAGTGTGAGAAAGCCAGGAAATACATGCGTAGGTACACTGACCGCCGTGATATGGCATAAGCTGTTAAAACGGCGTTAAACTCCAATACAATCAATGAATCAGTGTACGCGGAACAAGATACATGTAAACTCGAAACAACACTTGAAGGTGTCACACCACAGCTTTTGTACTATATTGATATATTGATAAGAGAGTGAAAAACGGCATACCCTGAGCTTTTCCTGTTTGTTCGCATGAAATATTTTTACAGTGAAGTTAAGAAATGCCTCTTTGGATTGCCTTATTGTTTTTCTGTTCCTTCCGAAACACAACTACCTTTAAAAATTTTACAAAAAATTTCAGTAAAAGAAAGCCCTTATGTAATTGTTGATCATCTCCGTTTATGTGGTCACAGGCCCAAAACAGTTCCCGAAGAACCAAATAACTTGCACCTAGCTTCCGCTGAAATCATCAATAAAGAAAGGAAACAAATTCTAGGCCTGTCTTACCATTATTTCCTTTGATAGAAATTTGAATATTTCAGTAAAAATGCTTGGTGCCAATGTTTTAACTACGAACAGAAAGATATTCAGTGTTGTATGCTACCTTAAACAATTCCCTACAAAATTTCGGGACCATTTTCGACCTAAAACATTAATCAACTCGAAGTCATTAACGCCTTTTCGATCTGATAAGAGGTGATGTTTTTCTTTCACCATAAGACAAAATAGATAAATGGCGAGAAAATTGAAAGTTATTTGCTTTTTTCGCTCGTAGCTTTTCTTAATTATGGACGCAATTTTACGCCGCTTACGTCTGTTTTCCGGCCTTAAATGAGATTTGATAGTCCGCCACTCGTTGATGGTCGGACATTATTAACGCAGCCGATAGCTGTTTGTGTTGTACGTCGCCATAGTTACCTCCCTTTCACGCATGCAAATAAGATAGGCTAAGCAAAGTGTTTGATTGCTTGTGTAGGTATGTAATCTGAGGCTGAAACAATTTTCTCTGGAAGACCAGCACAAATAGCTCTAGTGGTAGACAATAAGCCCTAGGAACATCAAATTTCCGGCCATATTTGAGCTTAGGATCGATCCCCACAACTTACCACCCAAACATATAGTCATGTTCAACCGAAGTCCCGTGTGACGGTGCTATATACTGAACACACTCAACAACCAGGTATAACTTAAGATGGATTTCGTCTCATATCTTGCACTACCTTCCGTAACAAAACTAAAAACATTCACGGGACGTCGACCATATTGCCAACCGATGGCGACGATAAACAAACGAAAAATACACAAACAATTCTTCTATATTGTCAGATGTTTCTTTCTGTTTGTCTTGATTTAATGTTCCAGCCATTCGTCTGAGCCATATTTGCCCGACTTGACGTATTCGCTCTTTGTGACGTCAGGCTGGTCGTAACAGTTGGTAAAACTGACATTCTTTAACCATTCTAAGCTGTATTCAGATTCTAATTCTAAACTTAGTAAGCAAGAGGATCCTGACTCTGTTTGGGCAAGGAGCCACTCTGGAAATATTTTGCAATAAATGTAAAAATTCTTTCCGTCCTGCAATTAATTGAACGGACTTTGTTAATCCTAATCCTGCTAAATAAGTTACTCGTAAATAAAACTGTCAAGTCGATAGTAAAAAACCCGAAATATTTCCTTATCGGACAGTGTAGATCAAGATCAGACTGCACGTTCTGTGCAGTCTGATCTTGATCTACACTGTCCGCAAAAGATCTAAGAAGCCTAAGGGTTAAAAGGGGTTCATTGCAGCTCTTTTAATACATCTTCTCTCTCAAGGTTGCTAACACTTGGGACTGTTTAAAAAAAAAAAAAGAGTTAGATGAAAAGTCTGTATAGTGGTATGAATAAAGTAGTGGCTCCTGAGTTCTTGTTCGTGAAACAAAATTTCATTTTCTAAGTTCGTAGAGATTGAAAACCTTTCGTCGGAAAACTCATTTCATTTCGTCAGAGTGACAATAGGTGATCTATCTTCTCACGTTACTTCATCGCCGTGTCTTAGTCTTTTTGGGGGCTTTCCTTTTAACCCTTGCCAAATTATTCCGGCTTTTAACGATCCTGAGTAAGAAAGCTTCTTTGATCTTGTTGTGGGAAAAGGAGATATGTTGGTAACCAGAATTTTCTCCTTTTCTCACGATATTTTCTAAAGTACACGATTCACTATTCAGTATTTTCTTCATTATTCAAATTTTACACTTAAAACTTTTTTTTCTCTTTATTTGGCAACCTATATGCTATTTCCTTATTTTTCTCTTCAGCTACAGCACGATGACATTGCATTGTGTATTTTCACGTCTGTTATGACTATAAAACTATGTAAGTTTTTGTCAATAAAATATTTCGTTCGAAAATCTACATTATTTGGGCCATGTTATATAATAAATTATGTTGTCTACAAGTGCTCGCACTTTGGACAAGTCCTAAATGGTGTTATGTGTTACCAAACGACAAAATTTTAGACTTGTTCAAATTTTGAAGCTTTTGAAGACGACATATAATTGTGACCCAACAAAAAAGAAACTCAATTTTGGAAGGGAAGAAAACATTGCGAGAAAAGGTTACCAGCATTTTCTCCTTTTCCCACAATGCTTTCAAATTGCATTCTTCCTTAAAGACGTTAAAACTCGGGATTGTATGGTAAAAAGTTAAGAGTGACTCAAAAAAATGAAAAGGGAAGAAAAGGTGGAAAAAGGGAAAAAATGCTGGTTAACAGCATGTTCTCCTTTTCCCACAATGCTTTCAAAAGGCCTTCTTCCAAAAGGTCGTTAAAACTCGAGACTGTGTGGTAAATAAATAAGGGGTTGCACAGAACGTGCAGTCTGATCTTTGATCTAAACTTTCCGATTAGGATATATCTTTCTCAAACACATTTCTTTGGAAATAACAAAACTTAGATTTTTACTATCGGCTTGAACGTGTCATTTCATTTATTTACCAGGATAAGAGTTAACCCATAGGCTGATAAGCGTGAGTCAACGACCCTTTTCCGGACAGTGTAGGTCAAGATCAGACTGCACAGAACGTGCAGTCTGATCTTGGATCTACAGTGTCCTCCGATAAAGAGACATTTTCTTTCCCAAAAAAATAAATAAGTCTGAAAATAAGTCTGAAAAAGTATTATCGGATTTTTTACAATCCGCTTGAAAGTTTCATCTCAGTAAATAGGTTAAAGGTTTAAATATAGCCCTTGCTTTTCACTTAACCCTTTACCAAACAATCCCTGGTTTTTACGACCCTGAGATGAAAGCCTTTTGAAAACATTGTGGGAAAAGGAGAAAATGCTGGTAACCAGCATTTTCTCCTTTTCCCACAATATTTTCTACCCTTCAGGAAACAAATTTCAATTTTTGAGTGATGTTTATTGTGTCGTCCGAAAGTGCTTTGAATTTGGACTAGTCTAAAATTTTGTCGTTTGGTAAAGGGTTAATGAAAGAAATTTCGAACTGAAACAAATAATTATCTCTATATCTCAATATCTAGTCTGGCTTGTTTCCTTTGCTGTATGTTGCGGCTATGCTGGATGTATCATATTACATGTTACATTAGAAAGGACTTACAAACTATCAACATTAGAATCAACGTGGTATTTACAAATTATGAAATCTAATACATTCTCCGGATGGAATCGACTGACATACGAAATGTTTGATATCTAATTGCCTGTTTTTTTTCTAACCCTTGAACTACTAAAAGAAGTTGAATGAAACTTTTTAGCCGATAGTAAAAACGCGAATAATGCTATTTCAGACTTGGGTTTTTTTTATTCTTTAGAAAAGTATGTTCTTATCGGACAGTGCAGATCCAAGATCAGGCTGCAGGTTCTGTGCAGTCTGATCTTGATCTACACTGGCCGCAAAAGTCCATAAAGTCGCGCTTAACAGCCTAAGTGCTAGATATCAATTGAAAAAAAAAATAGACAGGAAGATGGATGGTTGGAGCACAATACAGATGCGCACAGAAGACCTGACTGGACGAGGTGGCCTCAGATATTTATATATGGAGACTAGACTGAAAGTTATTTCTCCTCTTCCTTCTTCCTTGAAAATGTGTTATATTCTGTTAAAAATGGGTTTTAATGCATCCGCAAAAAGTATCGACTCAGGTCAGCCTGCGCAGTCGGCGCAGTCTGACCTGTATCGACACTTTTTGCTTTTTGTAAGTGTTCTGTGAGTCTAAGGTCCATTTTGACTTCGGAGTCAGCCGGCCGTTAGACAAAATAGATTTTATGGATCCAGAATTACGTGATGACTTGCTTGGAATAATGCATCACGGAGATGCAGAAAATCGTATTTGTCGGAGCATTTCAAATATTAATGTATGCAGTCTAAAAAACCATTTAATCTGACATTTATTGCAAAAGGTTAAGACACTATTGAATTAAGTCTTTACAATTTTTACTCTGTCCAAAAAATCTTTCAAAAAATAAAAGACATCATTTCATGCCTTTCGGTAGTTTATCGAGAAATAATGGTGGATTATGGTTTGATATTTCATGGTTATGACCATGCAGTGAAAAATACTGATTTCATATTTTTTAACTCTTCAATAGAAGGCTGAAACAGTTGTGGCATGCACTAGTTATCTAGGTAAAAAGCCCGTGCCATTCAACCAGAGGGAAATATGACTTAATTTACATGCATTTACCCTACATTTCTCGCAATTTACATAATATTAAAATGCGTTTTTATGTGGAGGGGTGTACGCCACGGGGAATTACCGAAAACAACTGTACTTGATTTTGATAAAAGTTTCTACAAAAAAGGGATTAGAAGCATTTAATGATTAGAACATTTTTTTTTTTCGGTGAAAGATCGAATTATACTTCATCTCGTGATTAGCATCATCAGTAATATTTTCACTCGTGGCTGGGACACTCGTGAAAGCATTACCGATGATGTTCACTCGATAAAATACGTTTCGATATTTCATTAAAAAAAAAAAATCCTCTATCTATTAGCAACCATAATTTTCATCGCTATGTGTGTTCCATGTTCATCGATTGTGCACAAATAAAGTATGTTCTGTTCTGCCAGAAAACAATAAAGATTTGTGAACTGACCTTAAAAATGGAAAATGAAGTAAAAGGAAATGACTCAGAAATTCCTTTGGGTTCAATTCGGACTTGTACTAGAACCGTTACTGACTAATTCCATTATTAACAAAACGCCATATTTCAATTCCTTGTCGTACAATTTCTATTCCTTACCGGACAATATCCCTCCGCCTGTTCATGAACGTTTCCTAATTGAGCGGAAATGAGCGGCAAGGACTCAAGACAGATGGATTACTCCTTCGGGCCAAAGTTATTTGTTTTCGGTGACCGCGTGAAACCTCTCTATTCATTCGGTTGGCAAGCTCTCAGAGCTCTGTAACATTGTCTTAGAAATTCTGTATTCAATAGATTGTTGTGTACTTGTGGTGCGATATTTCACTTTGTACAGTTTGACAAGCCCGTTTTCATGTATTGGTAAAATTATTCGTTAATACATTCATTCAATGGGCTGTACGATCTTTCGTTTGTTTGTTCGCTCTTCCGTCTATCTTTACGTTTATTTATTCAGTCGGATCATTCAATCCTTCAATCACTCGTTTGTTCGTTCGTTCGTTCGTTCGTTTTCACTCTCATTCACTTTCCCATTTTCGGCCGTCATTTTTCTAAAAGTACCTCTCGTATAGTAAATCTTTACGTATGCTGTTAACATATCATTTTGCCGAAAGCAGCGTCTGTCTGTCCATCCATCCTTCCGTCCGCCCATGCCTCTGTCTGTCTGTCTGTCTGTCTGTCTGCCTGCCTGCCTGTCTGCATGCCTGCCTGCCTACCTGCCTGCCTGCCTGTCTACCTGCCTGCATGCCTGCCTGCCTGCCTGCCTTGCCTGCCTGCCTGCCTGCCCACTCTCTCTCTCTCTCTTTCCCTCCCTCTCTCTCTCTCTCTCTCAAAAATATTCATACAAAGAAATACGTATCACTTGAAGGTTCCTGAGCCACTTGGTACAAATATAAAAGCATGTGTCCTTTCTCTCGAAATATTTGTAGCTAGACGTTTATGTTATGTCGATTTATTACATGAAAAATAGTTTAAAAATGGAACATTGCAATAAATGCATATGCTAGTAAACAATTATTACATTGCAAAGGACATTCTACCTCATGATTCCATCGGTTATGAAACGAAACGGATTTCATGGATCCGTGTTTTATTGTGTCTTGCTTCCTTATACTCCATACCAAACTATCACAAATTTTAACGATCCCTGAGGAAATAGCCATCCTGAAAACCTTGTGAGAAAAGGAGAAAATGCTGGTAAACAGCATTTTCTCCTTTTCCTACAAGGTTTTGTTTACTTTCACAGTCAATCACCAACGTTTCAGCTGCATTGGATTTGTCATCTGCAAATCCTTTCAATTTGGACATGTCAATCTTTTTACCTTTTGGTAAAGAGTTAAAGTATCACGGAGCACAGGGACGCATTAAACTCGCTGGCCCTCTCTCTCTGTCTCTCATTCTCTCTCTCTCTCTCTGTCTCTCTCTCATTCTCTTTCTGTCTGTCTCTCTGTCTCTGTCTCTGTCTCTCTCTCTCTCTCATCATCTCTCTCTCTCTCTCTCTCCCAGTCTCTCTCTCTCTCTCATTTTCTTTCTGTTATTTTCTCTCTCTCTGTCTCTCTGTCTCTGTCTCTCTCTCCCAGTCTCTCTCTGTCTCTGTCTCTCTGTCTCTCTGTCTCTCTTTCTCTCTCTCTCTCTCTCTCTCTGTCTCTCTTTCTCTCTCTCTCTCTCTCTCTCTATCTGTCCCTGTCTCTCCCAGTCTCTCTGTCTCTCTCTCTGTCTGTCTCTTTCTCTCTCTCTCTCTCTCTTTCAAAAGAATGACTCGAATCTATCTTACGTCGATTGAGCCGAGTTCTTAAAAGTTTTTCAATAACTTTCAGTGATTACTTCCTGGAAACCATTACCAGTACTCGTGCTATGAAGTTCCAACGGTCGACCCAGTCATGACAGGATTTGAACCTGGAACGTTAATTTGATAGACCAATGCTTGACCCCTACATCACTGTGCTGCTGTCGAAAATAAAGTAATAAAAACCCACAGAAACAGACATGACAAAAAAGGCAGACGTTTATGTAATATATTGTGGATTTTTTCTATCGAAAGAAATTAACCAATTAGAAAACGTGTCAAGACTCATTTATTTCTGTCTGGGATAAACACCCCAAAACGTTAGGTTTATTAGCCCCCCAAGTTATAGAGGAAGAATTCCATTCACTATTAAACTGTCACTTTCCGGGAATAAGTTGTCCGTTGTATTTGTCTGTATATGAAATATCCTAGCCTACATACAGAACGAAAGTTTTAAAGGTGGCTTTGCAGATTTTCAAAAGCATGCTAAACTTCAATAATGTTTTATCGTGGAATTTTGTGATGCAATGGTTAACAAATTATCATGAAATCGGAAAAACGTGTGTAAGAAAAACAAAAAGTGCAGAGGTATCTCCTAAATGAGAAACGTAGCCTCTTAAGGTATCTTTATCTGTAGCACCAGAATTTTGCAATGGCTTGTGGGCATTTCGAATGATAAATACCATGCGTCAATTAAGTCAGATCGTATTCATATGTCATAACTTGATTTCATAAGAATGGACGAAATCGTCGATTGAAAAATGATCATTGCGTTATTCGTTAGCCAAATATTGCACCTACATGTATTTGATCAATTTAGCCTTGCAGTTCCTTTACCATTAAAAACGAAAAATATATTGAGTAATATTTATCAGTGTTAAAAAAATAAAAGAAATTTTGATCAGCAGCAGAATATTTAAAAAAGCCCTTTTAAGACTTGTGTATACATGAAGACATCGTCAGTTACAAAAGTTATAAACACAATGCAGTACGTTTGAAGTTTATCAACCGACTAAGAAAGTATAGCTTGACAACTATAAAGTAAAATAGGGCTGAGTCAATTACCAGACAGGTAGAAAGATATGTTAGAATTATTAGATAATTAACCTTTTATTTAGAACCCAAGAAAAAACGGCTTTTGAAAATATCTTGGCAATTTAATTATGCGTAGCCTCAACGCTCTCTACCCTTTCAAAGAAAACACCATTATCTGAGCCGCATTAAATTAAATTTTGTCGTCTGCCTGTCAGTTCAAAATGGACATGTCCCTGACAGGAAACTTGTTATGCATCCAATGGATGAGTATATATATATTTCTTTTTTAGGGGGGGGGGGGGGGCTTAATTTTGTTTGCGAATGGATATGAATAATTATCTTTCTTTTTTCCTTTCTTTTTTATTGTATTTTTGTATTTATTTATTCCTTTATGTATTTCTATATGTTTTTCTCTCTATATGTATGTATTTCTTTTTTCATTCGTTTTCTTACAAGAACAAATCCCATCATTTGGGCCGTATTTAATTGTTTGTCTGCAATTGCTTTCATTATCGAGAAGTTCGATTTTTGGTTTTCTGGAAATGAGTTTGGATTATCAACGAATTACTCAGAAAGTCGTAATGCGACTAACAGATGAGTGTACATGGTTTTCAAGGTGATTTCGTTTATATCATTGGTATAAATGATTTTTCCTCTTCTTGACGCTCGGTTGGTAACGTAAAGGCTTAAATCTAAAGATTTCTGATGCGTTTCCCAGTTTGATCAAATTCCTTACGTTTGTTGATGAGTCACTGAAACATGGTTCATTTCGGTGCTTAACATTGTTTTGATGAGTATTAAGTGGGCAAGTTCCCAGTGACCTGGAAAGAATAGTGTGCGATTTTTTTGTGAAAGAACCTTCAATTTCTTACGCCGCCTATCTTGTTCAAACGTAGTTCAAATAATAGTATCTTTTTCTCAAAGAGCGGAAAACTCTGTGGGAAAAGGAGAAAATGCTGGTTACCAGCTTTTTCTCCTTTTCCCACAATGTTTTCAAATGCCATCCTTTCTCAGGGTCGTTAAAATTAGGGATTGTGTGGTAAAAGGTTTTAAAAGATTTCTTGCTTGTCTTATTTTGTAGGTAAAGAACCGGAATACATCTCTATATATCGCCGAATCCCTCAGCATTACTTGAAGGCTATGCCACAGAAGGTGCTTGAACACGCAACGATCGAGGATTGTGCCCGAGCATGCGTGATAGAGACAGGATTCGAATGCAAGTCCTTCGATTACGACAACAGTGAGCGAGAATGTCATTTGCATAACCACACCCACCACGAACCTTTGATTGGCCTACAGGAGGCGCTCGATGTCGACCATTACAGAAGTAGGTCAAATACAAGTGTTACACAATATTTAACATACCACATTCTAAAACAAGTTTGAAACTCCGAAACCTTACAGGTATCGGGGTGGCGAAGTCTAGTGCTTGTAAAACAAGTAAAAGAACTGAAAAGAGAACTGTTGCCATAATATAACTGGAATGAAGTTGAAAGTAGCATTAAACACCAGAAAAAAATAACAAAAGTTCATTGCCTTCGCCTGTATTATTGTTTTACTTGTTTTACTCGTAGTTTGAAATAGGGTCAACAATTCTTCCGCACGATATTGAACTAAGAATGCGTACAGTTTGACGGCGACAGTCTGTAACCTGGCAAGGTTTTACTCTATACCCGAGGAATGGATTTTAGACTTGTCGAAATTGCAAGCATTTACAGACAAAAAGAAATGTGACTCAAAAATTGAAATTTGTTTCAGAAAGGGTTTAAACATTGTGGGAAAAGGAAAAATTGCTGGTTACCAGCATTTTCCTCTTTTCTCACATTGTTTTCAAAAGTCGTCTTTGTCAGTATGGTCTAGTACAAGTCATTCGTTTACAAACATTTCGAATTTTATAACACCCATTTCATGTTTTTACACAGGAACTATATGCCCTGCAACACGCGAAAAGGGGCATTTGGACATTTGCATAAAGTGTCGTCCCGAATCAGTCCGTGCAGGCTGATCCGAGACGACACTTTCAAATTGTATGTAATTTCCTGTTTCACGCAAGTCTACTGTAGGACAAAGTCTAATATTGACGTAAAGTGCCGTCTCGGATTAGCCTGCGCGAACTGCGCAGGCTGATCCGAGACGACACTTTACGCAAATGTCCGAATGCCCCTTTTCGCATGTTGCAGGCCATATATGTTTATATACAAGTCACACAATATCATCGCTTAAGAATAAGAGTCATTCTCTGATAAAATGGGGTAAGTGCATCTCTACGACGCATTATACCAAGCAAGTCATCACGTAATTATGGATCCGTATAATTCATTTTGTCTAGCAACCAACTGAATAACGTGGTAGAATGGTTTTTGAACATACATATCATTTCAAATGAATTAAAAAAAAAAGTTTTAACTGCAAAGGATGACATGGGTCGATACCTTTTTGCAGATACAGAATCTGTATTGAGCCATGCTTTGGCAAAAGTGGGCTTAATGCATATCCGTAATGCACTGTACCAAGTAAGACATCAACTAATTAGGGATCCACTTTAAAATAACGGAATAATGAGGTACACTGGTTCTTTGACATGTAGAAAATTGATATGTAGCAAAAAGTTTCGGCCCAGGTCAGCCTGCGCAGATAGCGCAGGCTGGCTGACCTGGGTCTATACTTTTTGCAGATGCATTAAGCCCCCTTTTCACAGAGCATAGCTCAGATGTAATGAACCTCCTTTTCACAAAACATGCTTCATACATATACGAACGGGGCTTCACTATACTACGGTACACTACTCCAAAAACAAAAACAAGAAAATAAGTTTTACGAGCGAACATAAAGTACCAATAATTATTACTTTCGTTTCATAAAAGTCCGATTAAATAACGCAAATTCCATCTGGGGCCCCTAATTAAAAGCGCCTTCGGTGTCGTCATAAAGAATTGGAAAATGATAGGTCTCTGCTAGTAGCGCCCCAGTAACTTACTTTAAGTTCACTTCAGAACTGACGTCGTGTACCCTTTACCAAATAATCACGTGCTTTACAAGACCCTTTGGGCAGAGTGCTTTTTTGACTGACTGACTGACTGATTGATTGATTGATTGAATGATTGATTGATTGATTGACTGACACGCGGCATTCAACATTATTTCAGTTATATCACGGCAGTAGCTCACATATTAATGTATGTCCTGGATTCCACCAGTACTGGCTGGGGCTCTGAAGACTCTTGCCCAAGGACATTCCCACGAAAGACCCAGTGGATCCAGTGAGGCTCGAACTGGGGGGCCTCCAGGTCACGAGTCCTACACTTTACCACTGAACCACGCAGGACCCCGTGATTTTTTACCCATTAGCACACAATCCCGAGTTTTAACAACCCTGAAGGAGACGACTTTTGAAAACATTTTTGGAAAAAAAATAGGAAATGCTGGTTACCAACATATTTTCTACCCTATCAAAAGACAGAAACCATCATTTGAGCTACATTTAATTTTTCGTCCACGAATGAGTTCAATTTGGTCCATTTCATATTTTAGTCGTTTGATTAATATTTAAAAAATGATGAAATGCTGGTTTAAAAAAAAGACCTTGTCTTAATTTTTTTTTCTCTCTCTCTCTCTCTCACTTATCTGGCTTAGATTAAAAAAAAAACTGTCAGCGTATTTCTGAATCTCAGGTCTCTACAACAAATCTATTACAAACATAAAATAAAGACCTTTATGATTTCAAATGGCTTGCAACACGCGAAAAGGGGCATTCGGACATTTGCGTAAAGTGTCGTCTCGGATCAGCCTGCGCAGTCCGCGCAGGCTAATCCGAAACGGCACTTTACGACTACATTAGATTTTGTGCTGCAGCAGACTTGCACAAAACAGAAAATTACATAAAAACGGATTGTGTCGTTTCGGATTAGCCTGTGCGAACTGCACAGGCTGATCCGAGACGACACTTTACGCAAATGTCCGAATGCCACTTTTCGCGTGTTGCTTACCAAATTGCCACCAAACTCCTTGTTTGAAAGAACAGTTATTTATAACGCTGTATTTATTCGGTTATTAGTTTTAGAAACGCATATTTGACACGATATTCTCCATGTAATTACAGCGGCATACGACAAATTATTCAATCGTATACCAAATCACGTGATCACAATGAAGCACAAGCGTAGAATCCAAGGTATCCGGGTCGAGGAATGCGCCAGACGCTGCATTCTCGAGCTGGCATTCCGATGTACCGGTTTTGATTACGGTAAACCTTCGAGACTTTGTCTGCTCACAGACAAGGTTCCTGCTGACGTAAATGGCCTGAGAAAGCGAGCAAATACGGACTACTACGAGCGAAAGTCAAGTAAGTGTCTGGAATCCTGAGACGAGTTCTCGTAATAAAGTTTACAATAATACGATATTACTGTATCACATAACCACCCTTGTTTTCAGTCTAATATACCCATTTCGAATTTTCTTATCTTATACACATTTTATATCACTATTGTTCGACGTCATGGGTACGTATTTTATAGAAATGAATGCGTTCATCTACATGTGGTTTTGCATCTTCTGATCTATAATTTGTAAAATATCGTAACGTGAGAATCTTACATTCGTTGGCGTTTGCGACAAAATTTTATTAAACTCGTATAATAGAATCTTTATCTCAAACGCCAACTCATGTGAGATCCTATGTATCACTTTCATTATTATCATTATTATTATCATAAAAGCTGTCGTTATTATTTTTGTCATTATAATCATTATTACTTTTATCATTATCACTGTTAGTATCATTACAATCATAATAACTGTTATTATTATCATTATTATTTATACTTCCAGATGGACCTCTGAGCCGGTTCATAAACTACGGATACGGGTCCCTACAGACTATAGAAGGAGTCCAGACACACACAAAAATAGTTCTTGGTGTCAATCTTTACGCATGCGCACAACTTTGTTTGGCAGAAACGACGTTCAAGTGCGCCAGTTTCGATTATATATTCGGAGAGCAATCTTGTCAGCTGAGTGAATATATCGCAGCGAACGTTCATGGGATGCGAACAGATTTCGGGAAACGATATCGTGTGATGCATTATGAGCTTATTGGTATGTATCACTCTGCTCTAGTCCCGCCCCCTTTTGTGTGAAAAATGTTGTCTGACACTTTATTCAACCGGCTGAAAGCGTAAAAAGTACTTGAAGAATTTGTTCCATTAATTTCACACCGCATAATTAAAAAAAATCGACAAGAACGGGTATAAATTTCTTTTGAAATGTCTTTATAAAAAGTTTGGTCTGTGCCTTATTTAAGACCTTTATGAAATTTAAGATAACTATAAGATATAGTTTATAAAAAAAAATACGTATTGGCGGCGCTCTGAAAAGGGGTGGTGGTGGTTTAATGCATCTCTTTGATGCATTATAACAAACAAAATATCTTATAATCATGGATCTAAAACAATCGAGCGAATCATGAGATAGAATGGTCCTTGAACATGCAGAACAAGTACAAATTGTTAAAGGTTTCGACCTTGTCAGCCTGCACGGACTCCGCATTCTAAAATGGGTGGATACCTTTTGCAGATGCATTAAACCACATTTTTCACAAACCATTGCTCATCTACAAAACGAAAGTAAATGTTAGAAGAACTTGTGATCTAGCTTCATTTCTAAGTTATTTGAAATATGACATGTATAAACTGCGGAAGTAAAGATCGTGATTTTTTTTTCTAGAAATTCCTTGGCCAAGGCAAGTGTTGCACCAAATATCTAATAATGACGACAGTAAGAAAAAACGTCAAATTACTATTTAATAGGAAAAACCGTTTTTCTTCTAAACTAACTTAATTATTTGATTTATGAGGAAAGTTCTCTTGATATATTCTAAATGATGACAGAGACTTATATTTAATCATCCTCCCGAATATATTAAGCATGTTTAGACGGTACAGTCGCTTCAGCGCTTTGATTTCTGTATACCCTTTAGTTCTGTACAGAAGGATAGATTCAAAACGTATCCTAACTGAAAGTATTTGCAAACGCCTTGTTAAAAGATGGCAAAACATAATAAAGGGATTTATTTGTGGAAGGCTGAAAACACTGTGGGATAAGGGGGAAATGCTGGTTACCAGCGTTATGTCCTTTCTCCACAATGTTGACGAACATTTCTTGTTTAGGATTTTTTTTTATAACAGCGGTTTGTTTTGTAAAGAGTTCTTTTCTATGTAAATCAAATAAAAACTCCGGGCCAATAGTTTACGCTAAAATATTGCGATTTTTAAGTTAATAGCCGGCAAAGCTTTCGGTGTCGGAAAGTCTGCATCAAAGATCAGATTGCTCGTTCCGTACAGTCTAATCTTGATCTACATTGTTTTAAAAAGCGAAAGAATCTGTCCTAGCAGTGAAAGGATTCATCTCATAGATTCATTATTCAAAGAAACGCCAAAGCGATTGACGGCTTCAAACGATAGCCTGACATTTTTTCTCTTAGATTTTTCCCTCCGAATGATGACTTTTCATATCAAAGAAACGTCAATTTTTACGGCTGTGTTCGATTGCCTCGGATTTTCATTCAGAGATACTTTCATTTCTCAATCTACGACAGAATTTTCCACTCTCGTTATTAGTTTGTCAGTGTTGACAATAGTTCGTTGTCGAACTCTCCCGGGCAATATATGGCTTGCAACACGCTAAATGGGGCATTCGGACATTAGCGAAAAATGCCGTCTCGGATCAGCCTGCGCGGACTGCGCAGGCTAATCCGAGACGGCACTTTACGACTACATTAGATTTTGTGCTACAGTAGACTTGCACTAAACAGAAAATTACATAAAAACGCAAAGTGTCGTTTCGGATTAGCGCAGGCTGATCCGAGACGACACTTTACGCAAATATCTGAATGCCCCTTTTAGCGTGTTGCAGGCATATTGAACCCATCTCCCACCAACCCTTTTTTCTGTTCTAAGTAACCCGGCCAGTTTAAAAAAGAACGTTAAAATCGGTTGGTGAGATCATTTGAATATGATTACACGTTAAATAGATCCTCAGTCCGTTCATCGATTCGGTCTGTAAAAAAATGAAGCACTCTTTTTTCTGTTGCTGTTATTGTTGTTTCTTCTAAAAAAAAAAAACGGCAACGCAGGGAGTTGGACTAAATATTAGGTCTTCAAGCATTTCGGCGCGATAGGCGAAACCATATACCTTTGCGGTTGGCATTGCTAAAGATCAAACTGCACGAAAAATGTTTGGTCCTAGATAATACCGCCAGTTATTTTTATGGTTTAATAATATATTTTTCGCAAGAGATTCTAACTTTTACAGATTGTAATTTATCACATAACCTCCCTTGTTTTCAGTGTAATATACCGATTACGAATTTTCTTATCTTATACACGTTTGATATCACAACTATGTGACGTCATTTTTACGTCATTTTGTACGTATTTCATAGAAGTGAATGGGTTTTATGCATACTACCGCAGGTACATCTAAAGATTGTTTAGCATCATCTAATTTATAATTTTGAAATATTGTTATGTGATAAAAATAATCTGACATACGTTGGCGTTATAAATTAAAATTTACGCGAAAGGCTCGATTAGTAACATTTCTCTAGACTCGTTTACTAAAATTTTATCTCAACGCCAACTCATGTCTGATCCTACATATCTCAAACACAAACGAATTTCAAATTCTTTTTATCACATAAGGATATTTCCCAAAGTATAGATCAGAAGATGCAAAACCATAGATTTATGGACACATCCGCGGTAATATCCATAAAGCCCATTGACTTCTATGAAATACGTGCAAAATGACGTCACACAATTATGATATCAAACGTGTATAAGATAAGAATTTTCGTAATGGGCATATTACACTGAAAACAACGGAGGTTATGTGATTAAAAATTTATCAAACTCGCCTAAGGCTGGCTTAATAACATTTTCCCTACTCTCGTTTATCGAAATTTGATCTCAAACGCCAAATTATGCCAGATCCTACATGTCACACATTAGCTGACTCATAATCATATCCATAATTTAAAATAGTATAAATTAAATTTGTCTACATTTTGACTCAAAAATCGTTTACTTTTAGCTGCAAACGTGTCTTTAAACGCCATGTCAAGAAAGAAACCTGGCATCACATTGACCGAGACTGGACTCTATCAACCCTTTGAAATTCTAGCTGACGTCAACATTGAAAATATTTAAAAATGAAAAATTAAAGTTGGCTCAAATTAAGGGATTTGTCCGAGGAAGAATCAAGAAAACATTGTGGGAAAAAATTTCCCTCAATATTTTCAAATTCCTACCTTGTCAAGGTCACGAAAACTCTGGGTTATGTGGTACAGGATCAACTCTTTCATAGACAAAAAAAAAATTGTGAGAAAAGTAAAACAGTTCTGGTTACCAATATTTTTTTCTTTTCCTACAATTTTTCAATACTCGTCTTTATCAAGGTCGTAAAAATTCCAGATTTTGTCGTAAACAGTTAAACATAGATGCCTTTCGGTCAAGTCTGCCTTATATAAAATATTGTTTTAGTCTGAATATTTCCAAGTCATTGATGATATTCATTTCGTCGCGAAAACCCATTACTTTCCGCCTGAGGTCATTTTTCGATCAGACCTAGTGTTAACTGAATCGGAAAATTAGGAATTTCGGTGTCTAATTTCTGTTGAGGGCCAGAAGTTATGACGGGCTATGTATAATCAACTCGTGACAATTCGGAAAACATGGTAGTGAGCGAGGAAGTGGTCGAGTCGCTAAGCTCGATTAGGTCTATTGGTATTGCACAAAGCTAGTGCTTATCGGCATTGATCGATTGATAACGTACAGAGCCTGAAACAAAAGGGTCGATGTTTCGATTTCACAGCTCCTCGACCGAATGTCAAACTTTGACCAATTCCAAAATATGGCAAAGGTTGTTTAAGACATTCTCGTGTTTGCGTCATATCAAGTAAATCATCACATAATTATGGATCCACACAATCCATTTTGTCTAACAACCAACTGGATCTAGAGAAAGATTGGTCCTTTGCCATAAAGAAAATTTGCCATAAGCAAACATTTTGCCACACAGGCTGACATGAGTCGATACTTTTTGCACCCTAATGGGATTCGTTTTACATCGCCTTTCATCACCAAAATATCGTCCGGGTTCGGCTAAGACTCGGTTAGTCCGTAACCAATGTCGGGAACCAGCGTCTATCAGCCGATCGATTATGGATTACCCGAGTCTTAGCCGAATCCATACGTTTTTTTCGGCGATGAAAGGCGATGTTACAAAAATCCCATTAGGGTGCCCTATCCTTAATCTAATTTTTCAGAAAGCATTGCTAATTCAGTTTTAATGGAAATCTATTTTTAGACCACGAGCTCGCTCGAACTTATTTGGTTGACAGTGAGGAGTTAACCATTTAACTTTAAAAATGAAATAATGTTGAAAATGGCGTTAAACACCATACAAACAAACAAAATAACTATTTTTCTTACAGAAGAGCATCTGGACTACTTTTACCCGACTCCGTACGCGTCAGTTATTGGCCGGAACGAGAAAACGCTGAGAAAAATGAGCCCTGACGCCTGTGCCAGACGTTGTTTAGAAGAACGTGATTTTATTTGTCGTTCCTTTGATTATCAGGTAAGAAAGACGAGGGACCCTATTCATCAACCATTCTTAAGAACGCTCTTAGTCTTATTCCCCATCATAATCACGATGATGATGATGATGATCATCATCATCAGCAGCAGCAGCGGCAGCAGCAGCAGCTCTCCTTCTTCTTCTTCTTCTTCTACTTCTTCGCTGTCGTCGTCGGAAAATGTAGATCAAGATCAGAGTGCATAGAATATGCAGTCTGATCTTGGATCTACTTTGTCCGATAAGGAGATATGTTTCCCCATAATATCTTAAGCCCCCTCCCTTTTAGCCAGAGCATGTTTTCAATCTGGACGAATGTAAATTCTAACATGACACGTGAATTCGGCTCTATAAACACAGTGCAACGAAAGCGTGGTAAAATATACGTTATTCTATGTAGAGTGACGTCATTCTGTATAAAGTAAGTTATTCAATTAAGAAATAATCTTCTTTTTATCGTGGTTTATCGTTCAATAAACCACAGTTGTGAGTTATGAGGCACAATAAATAATCCACGAGGGCGATAGCCCGAGTGGATTATTCATTGTGCCTCATAACTCACGACGTGACCAACTCTTAATCAAAGGAAAACAAGGTCATACTTAGAGTAAAAACGCGGATGCAGATTATATTCCATTGAATAACTTACTTACTTACTTACATACTTACTTAATACAGAATGACATCACACTATGTAGAATGACGTCACTCTATATAGAATAACGTAGATTTTACCACGCTTTCATTGCACTGTGTTTATAGAGCCGAATTCACGTGTCATGTTAGAATGGAATATAATCTGCATCCACGTTTTTACTCCAAGTCTGAACTTGTTTTCCTTTCACTAAGAGTTGGTCATGTTAGAATCGAAATACTCTTCTTTCTATCGTGGTTTATCGTTCAATAAACCACGTTGTGAGTTATGAGGCGCAATGAATAACCCACTCGGGCTATCGCCCTCGTGGATTATTTATTGTGCCTCATAACTCACAACTGTGGTTTATTGAACGATAAACCACGATAGAAAGAAGATTATTTCTTAAATCGTTGATGTTATGGAAATGTGTTGGATTTGGAAAGCAGAAATCTCTCTTTGACAGAGTAAAAGAAATAAATCGTTCTTGTCAAGGATCGAATGAAAGTCGAAGGTCAAACTGTACTGTGTCATTTACTGCTTTTGGAAAACTGCGGAGGTCAAGATTGGTCATAATTTGAGTTGTGTTTAATAAGGAATATTTTAGAAAAAGATAGAGAGAGAGAAAGAGTCAGAAACAGAGACATAGAGGCTGAGAGGCATATGGACAGACAATTAAAAAAATGCAAAGAGAGAGAGAATGAGAAAAAATTAGAGAGAGAGACAGACAGACAGACAGAGACAGACAGACAGACAGAGAAAGAGAGAGAGATACAGAAAGAGAAAGAGAGAGAGAGAGAGAGAGAGAGAGAGAGAGAGAGAGAGAGAGAGAGAATGAGAGAATAAGGAAGAGAAAGAGAGACGGAGAGACATACGAACAGACATAGAGAGAGAGAGAGACAGAGAGACAGAGAGACAGAGAGAGAGAGAGAGAAAGAGACAGACAGACAGACAGACAGACAGAGAAAGACAGAGAGCCAGAGACAGAGGGAGACGGAGAAAGAGAAAGACTGAGAGACTCACGGACAGAGAGACAAAGGTAGAGAGACAGACAGATAGAGAGAGAAAGAGAGAGAGAGAGAAAGAGGCAAAGAGAAATACAGACTGACAGACACACATTAGGAGAGAGAGAGAGACAGACAGACCGACAGACAGACAGACAGACGGAGAGACATGCAGACAGACAGACATAATAATACTATTATACGTATTCAGCATTTAGTTTGTCTTTTTCAGTGCAAGTCCGAATCACTTAGTACTGATGGTCCCATAAGGCAACCATAGACCATCGGCGTTTTCCGTTAATTAACATGGATAGGAAAGATCATAGATCAAACCACTTTGCGTCACTCCAGTCTCTTTATCTGTTTAATAGACGACATATGTTGGCCTGCAACACGCAAAAAGGGGCGATTGTACATATGCGTAAAATGTTGTCTCGAATCAGCCTGCTCAGTCCGCGCAGGCTGATCCGAGACGACACTTTCCGACTACATTCGATTTTGTCCTACATAGACTTGCACGAAACAGAAAATTACGAGTATATATAAACGGAAAGTGCGGTCTCGGAATAGCCTTCGCGGATAGCGAAGGCTGATCCGAGACGACACTTTACGCAAATGTCCGGATACGTCTTTTCGCATGTTACAGGCCATTTAAGACTTATACAGATTAAAGACTTATGCAATCGTAATGCACAGGCTGGCATGGTTCGATACTTTTTACATATGCAATATGCATTAAGCCCCCTGTTCACAAAGCATGGCTCATTTTCTTTGGCAATGAAAAAATAAATAATGGGGGGGTCGGTGCGGGGATCGGGGGGGTCGATGGAACTGAAACAAAAAAAAAAGAATCAAAGTAAATTATCAAAGTTATCTAAGAAAATAGTCAAAGTTTATGTTACTCATAAGAAGTTGTATTTCTTTTTGCCGTAATGTTTTCTACATTTTATTGCTACTGGGTGTACAAAAAATGAAAAAAGGAAAAAGTGTTGTTGAATGGAAAACGACCCTTTAAATTTCCGGATGCTAAATTGGCATTAGTCGCTTTGTAACGTCGTTAACCCTATACTGCACAATGCAGACTTTTAACGACCCTTGGAAAAAAAACCTTTAAAAACATTGTAGGAAAAGAAGAAAATGCTGGTAACCAGCATTTTCTCCTTTTCCAGCATTACTGTATTTTCTACCCTATCAAAGAAAAGTTGCACCATTTGAGCCACGTTGAAATTGTCGTCTGCAAATGCTTTCAGTCTGGACAAGGCTAAAATTTTGTCGTCTGGTAAAGCATACAGTGCGTCAGCCCTTTTCCAAATGACAACATTTTGATTTAATCCAAATTTTAAGCATTTGCAGACGTCAAAAAATATGTGGTTGTCTCAGATTGTAGGATTTTTTTTTTTTCATTGAAGTGTAGAAAATATCACGATAAAAGGAGAAAATGCTGGTGACTACCTTTTTCTCATTACTTTTTTAACAACATTTTCAAAAGCATTTTTGTTTTAGGGCGTTAAAACTCGGGATTTTTAGGTAAAGGGTTTAAAAACCGCCAGAGATTGGCCATTAAAACATTGTGGGTAAAAGAGGAAAAATGCCTGATACCAGCATGTTCTCCTCTTCCTACAATGTTTTCCAACGCATTCTTGTTTTGGGAGGTTAAAAATTTGGATTAAGTAGTTAACCCTTATCCTGCTAAATAACTAAAATGAAATTTTCATTTCGATAGTAAAACCCAAAATACTGCCATTTCAAAGTTATGATTTCGGGAATAATATCTCCTGACCGGACAGTGTAGATCCAAGATCAGACTGCACGTTCTGTGCAGTCTGATCTTGATCTACACTGTCCGCAAAAGGTCAGTGAGTCGCGCTTAGCAGCCTAAAGGTTAAGGATTTACAACCCCACTGAAAGAGGCATTTAAAACATTCTGTGAAAAATGATAAAATGCCTGTTACCAGTATTTTCTCCTTTTACCACAATGTTTTCTGTACTTTAAAAACCAACGTCAAGAATTGATTAATATGAAATCTGTCGTCTGCAATTGCTTTGAGTTTGGACAAGTCTAAAGGGTCGTCAGATAAAGTGTTAACTACAGACGACAAAGATTCAGACCAGTTTATATTGAAAGCATTAGTAGACGACAAATGAAATATGGCTTGCAGGAATGGAGTTATCTATTGAAAGGTACAAAACATTGCCGGGAATGGAGAAAGAGAATGTCTCCCTTTCCACCAGTTTTTTCTTCCAAACGCTCTATTTTTTTTCACTCTTTACCAAACGACGGAATTTTAGACACAACCAAATTGGAAAGCATTCGCAGACGACAAACCAAATATGACTCAAAAAGTGAATTTTGTTTTTAGATGAGTAGAAAATATTGTGGGAAAAGGAGAAAATGCTGGTGACCAGCATTTTCTCCTTTTCCCACAATGTTTTCAAAAGCCTTCTTTCACAAGGTCGTTAAAAGTTGGAACTGTTTGGTAAAGATTTAATGCATTTATCATATCTTTAACGGTCAACTCAAAGTAGAAATTATCTATAACAAACAAAAAGACAAAAAAAACCACTTTTTTCTTTCCTGGCAAATCAATTACGAAAGATTAGCCAATAGCTGTCGAAACAAAGAGACAAGTAACAAAATTATTGGAAATGATACTTTTCTTCATTTTTCACACTGCTTCCCTGTTTGTTTTACGAAATGCAGCAGAAATTATTGGAAACAGGGTTAATGCAATTTAGGTATCGTTCTGCGAGATTCTCGTCAGAATTCTCGCGGGATCTCGTTAGAATCACGTGAGACATAGAGAATAGGAGTGAGTTCGTGGATATGCATATTGCTTTAGCACTTGATTCTTCTATTGCTATTTCACCTATGTTGGATAGATAGAGCAATAGAACGTTAGAACGATAGATGAAACACTATAGAAATATGGATAGAGAGATAAAACTATAGATAGAAGGATAGAACGATAGAACTATAGATAGAAGCATAGAACGATGGATAGAAGGATAAAAACGAAAGAATGATAGATATATAGAAAGATTGAACGATAGATAAAGATTAAAAGATTAAACGATAGAAAGAACGATGGAACGATAGAACAATAGAAAGATAGAACGAAAGCTAGAACGATAGAACGAAAGAACGATAGATAGAACGATAGAACGATAGATAGAACGATAGAACGATAGATAGATAGCCAGCCAAACTGATAATTTGGTTTTCAACTAATTTATGCAGAAGTTTTGAGCTGGAACATGCGATAAATCATGCCAGTTGTCTGTGAAAGAGTAGAAATAACAGGGAAACAATTGTTGTCTGAGTTCTTTAGGGCGATTTTAACCATTTGGCTCTTAAGCGCGACTCACTGACATTTTGCAGACAGTGTAGATCAAGATCAGACTGCACAGAACGTGCGGTCTGATCGGTTGAGGACATAATTCCCGCCTCCCTCCAATAAAAAGAAGGGGGGAGGAGGGGATATCACCCCCATCTAAAAAAAAAATGAATTTTTACTATCGGCTTAAACATACCATCTGTAATCAGTGACCTTTTGCTTTAAGTTTTATTCCGTTGCATTTGTGTTAAAAAAAGGCTTAGTTTCAATTATCTTTATTGTCTTGAATCCTTTTCTTTGCACAGAAATGCTCCGCCCATAGAACTGTTTCGGAGCCATTAAAAATGATCAGTAACTGAACTGTTTTTAAACCCTAATCCTACCAAATAAATGAAACGAAACTTTCAAACTGACAGTAAATACCAAAATTTTGCCATTTCAAATGATTATTATTACTTTTTTTTTTGAGAAAAGATATCTCCACATCGGACAGTGTAGATCCAAGATCAGACTGCACGTTCTGTGCAGTCTGATCTTGATCTACACTGTCCGCAAAAGGTCCTTGAGTCCCGATATTTCTAAATATCAGCTCTAGGGTTAACTGTGCTTTCTCAATGGATGTGCACTTCTGATACGGTATGGTGCGTGAATCATCTAGTCTAAGAGTTCAATAAAAAAACTATTGATTCTGATTTCTTTTATTTCAGATACAAAAGGGCACCTGTCTACTGAGTCATGTAACCGGAAGTGATGCCGGTGGATTATATACTCTCGAAGGTGTACACGTCCACCATTTTGAAATGAAACCCTCTCTAGGTAAAATTCAAATTCAGTTTTGTCATTATGTACTATCGCGCCCTCTGTCTTTCTTTCTGTCTTATTGTCTGTCTGTCTGTCTTATTGTCTGTCTGTCCCTACGTTCGTCCGTCCGTCCCCGTTTCTCTTTCTCTCTCTCTCTGACCCTCTCCCTCTCTCTCTCTCTCTCTCTCTCTCTCTCTCTAGCTTTTTCTGTGTCTCTGTATCTTATATCAGTATTTTGTCGATGAAACTCACAGTTATATTATAAAATGAACATTCTGTTGTAGCAATATTCCTGATGCTTGTATCTGCTTCTTACTGAGTAAGAAAATTTTGACATCTCGCTCGACCTTCTGTCTCGCCCGATATCAAATTTTCTCACACTGCTCGAATCAAGTACAAGGACCAGGACAATTACCGTCCGCTTGTTTAGTCAACCCTGCAAGATAAAAATATTTCAAAAAATAAGTAAATTGTATTTTCTGCTGTCGAAAGAGGTCGAGTTTATATATGTGTGGCGATGTGTCAACCCAAAAAACTGCAAAAAAAAAATGAAACAAAAATTTTCACTCAATATAAAAAAACCTCAAATATCTTGATTTCAAAATTGATTATACCAGTAAGAAAATACCCGTGTCGGGCAATGTAGATGAAAGAGTTAAAAGCTGTGATACCAAAGTTGTCTCCTTGTCGTATACCGTTAAAACCGGTACCCATATTCACCAGCCATTTCTTTATAAACATTCTTACTCAAATGCATAACACATTTCTCTCTGTAAGAACCACGATTTCTGATTGGCTTAACCAAATGAGCTATGCTCATGGAAACAGGGGTTTAATACATCTCCGCGATGAATTTTACTAAACAACTCGTCACAATCCATTTTGTCAAATAACTTGACGGAAAATGCGGTACACTTATTCTTGGACATTCTGAAAATTTACCAATAGCAAAGAGTTTAGATACAGGTCAGCCAGACAGCGCAGGCTGACATGGGTCGATACTTTTTGTGTGATGCACTATGGCCCTTCTTTAACAATGGTTTAGCCAATCAGAAAGTGCGTTACTTTTGAAATTTAGAATTTGACCAAAAAATCAATATTGGGTGGTGAAAACTGACTCAAGATAAACTATGCAGCGACGGGATTTCATGCTCTTGTTACGTTTTTTTTTTTTTTAGATTGTGGAGGGGTTGAACAACGCGACAAAGGGACAATTGCCTCCCCGAACTGGCCGAGACATTACTTTCATCACTTGAACTGTACATGGACAATACGTGTACGAGAATTCAGAGTGAGTTGTTACCTCTCTCTGTAAAACTTTTTGTTTTTTTGAAATAAGGTGACTCTAAGATTGTGCTGAATGCGTTAACGACAAAAATTTAGACTGGACCAGATTGAAGGCACTTGCAGACGACAAATGAGATATAACTCAAAGACTATTCCTATTATTAAAATGATAAAAATACATTGTTGGAAAAGGAGAAAATGCTTGTATACCTTTTTCCAACAATGTTTTCGAAAGTGTGCTTCCTTAAAGTCGTCAAAACCCTAGATTGTGTCGTTTAACTTCTTATCAAAAGACAAATTTTTGGACTGGACCAAATTCAAAGCATCAGCAGACAACAAAGTAAATCTTGTTATATGATAATTTCTGACTTTGATAGGATAAAAAATATTGTGGGAAAAGGAGAAAATGCTGGTTACCAGCATTTTCTCCTTTTCCTACAATGTTTTCTATAGGCTTCTTTCTCAGGGTCGTTAAAATTTGGGATTTTGTGGTAAAGAGTTAAGAGTAACGCCTTTCCAAACAACCCCGTATTTTAACGACCACTTAAGCCCAATTTATGTTGAATCCATGTTTTGGACACCGGACAAGTCTTTTATTTTGGCCCCTAACAAATCTTTAAAATGAATTTCGATGCTTAGAACTCAAGCCTTTATGACCAATGAGAGTTGGTTTCATTCCTCTAATGTTGCTATCAATTTCAACAAAAAGTACTTAGAGAGAATAAAATGGAAACTGGGTCCGTATTCACCAACCATTCCCGAGAACATTCTTATTCTTATTCTCAAGAATTTTTTTAAATTTGAAAGGAAAACAACTTTTGATTGGCTAAACCGCTTGGTTTGGCCAGTCAGAAGTTGTGTTTCTTTCAAATTAAGAAAATTTCAGCTGTAAAGATTAAGAACGTTGTTGAGAATGTTTGCTGAATATGGCCCCTGAGCTTTAAACACGTAGAATACGACGGAAGTCAACTCCATGTTTAAAGACAACGCCAACAACGACATCAACGACTTCGACGACGACTGTGACAACGATGTAGACAACAACGATGACTTCTTCAAAAGAAGAACAAGAAGAAGACGTTATGACCTTCCGATACATACTATTCCTTTCAGATCATACGTATTGAAATTCATCACCTTGACCTTGGACCTCAGTCAGACGACGCATGCACAGAAGACAATGATGTGTTGTCAGTATCAGAGCAGACGGAACATGGGCAGATAACACGTTGTATTCAGAACTACGAAACAGAAATATCTACTAAAACGAATGAAGTCGACATCACTTTCGTCACCAATGCTGAGAACGACGCCCAAGGCTTTAGATTGTTTTACTATGCTGGTATATCTCCTCTCTCTGTTTCTGTCTTTGTCTCTCTCTGTCTGCCTCTCCCTCTCTCCCGTTCTCTGTCTCTGTGTGTCTGTCTGTCTGTCTGTCTGTCTCTCTCTCTTTTTCTCTCTCTCTATCTGTCTATCTATCTATCTCTTTCTCTCATCACCATCATCATCATCATCATCATCATCATCACCATCATCGTCACCATCATCGTCAACCTTCATCATAATTATCAGGTCGACGACTATTGTTATGGAGTTTATCATTACGAATCGATCTTCTTGCAGACTGGCCATGTAAGAGTACTTTGACCAGCGACAACGGAGAATTCGCGTCACCAAGATGGCCGAACGCCTATCCTGCAAGCTCTAACTGTCATTGGACAATCCAGGGACCACCACAGTCTCAGATTGTCTTGAGATTTAATTCTGTTCAGCTTGAGGATCACACAGGCTCAAACTGCAAAACCGCCTACGATAAAATCGAAATCTACGACGGCAACACCGAGTACAACGGCCACGTGACCACCATCTGTGGCTACAAGAGTTCCCTTTCCTTTACTTCGTCGGCTAATTCCTTGTTCGTTTCTTTCGTTAGCGACCATCGTGTTCAAGCGAAAGGGTTTCACGCGTCGTACAGGTTCATCGTTTTAGCTCCATCTACCTCATTGTTTTTGCCTTCAACAACGACAACAACAACAACAACTTTGTTGTCAGCGACCACAAGTAACCAAACAAAAGCGATCGGAGATGAGCTCGGATATGGGAGAAATAACACTAGACAAACTAAAGGACAGTTTGCTAATAAAGACATTGATATAAGGAAAGATGGTCAACAACAAAATAACTCGTTATCTGTTAAAATGGCGTTAGTTGAGGGGAAAGGTAATGCCGGAAAAGAGAATGACGAGGACATGCTTGAAGCAGAATTTATTGAACCGCCGTATGATATCTATGAAGTGAATGTAACAGATTCCCGCAGATCAAACGGTAAAGTCAGTAAGTATTTTGTTGTCTGTTTGCCTTTATAGTGTCTATCCCTTCATTAAACAGCCCTGAATTTCAACGACCCCGAGGTAAAACAAAAAAAAACAAAAAAAAAAAAAAAAATTTAAACATTGAGAAAAAAGGAGAAAATTGTGGTACGCAGCATTTTCTCCTTTTCCTCAATGTTTTCCACCCTAGAAAAAATAAATACATTGTTTTGAGCCATATATCATATATTGTTCAGTTTATACAAGTTTAGATATCGTCATGCGGTAAATAGTTAACATCTTTTCAAACATTATCATGGTTTTATCGAGACGGCCAGTAATTCTACCCATGCTTTTCTGGAGTTTCATTTACCAGTATTTCGCATAATTTTCTTCCCATGCAATTGGCTACTTTCCCACATAACCATCTTCGAAACAACGATCAGCCGTGAGAGAGGAATGAATATCAGCAACGCAAGAAAAGAAATTGTCCAAGCTGAATATTTGAATCGGCGACCTCTTTGGTTCAAGCCCATTAAGTGATCGACTGCATAGTAATTGATCGTCTACTGGCTTATTTGTGTCAAATGGACAGTGATTCTTACTTCATGCCCGGATGGCTTCGTTTCGTATTAAGAGCGAATTCTTAGGACAATCCCAATGAAGTCTTTTCGTCGACAAAATGTTGACTTCTTCGAGAATGGGAACTATTATAGCTTACATAAATAGCTGCCCTTAATTACTGTAAGTGAGGAAGCTTTTTTGTTTATCAGCTAACCGAATATCCATGCAATACCACCTTTAGATGTAATAATTTTTTGATATACCACGGATTTTTAAACAGGCATTTTAATATATCACATATATCTAAAGAACATGAATGAATTTTCTTTGGGTAAATGTTACGTTTTTGACGTAGTCAGCATCATTCGTGACGTCATTATTACAGCTTATCCATATTGATTTCATCTGTAAATATCGTTAATTCGTGTTTTTTTGCATTGTTAGAAATAATAGACAGCAACAAATCAGACGTTAAAAGATAAATAGAATACAAACATGGTGTTGTTATATATCAAAAATATCTAACTCGGCTGTGAGAATTTACAATTGTCTCGCTAAGGCTCGACAAGAGTATCAATTCTCCCAACGTCGTTAGATATTTTTAATATACGACAACACTATGTACGTTTTCTCTATTTATCACATAACTCTCATTGCTTTCAAAGTAAGACAGCCATTACGGATTTTCTTGTCTTACACACCTGTGAGATAAGAAAAAAGTGCCCAATTTGGTCAACGTGCTGTAATTACACGCCTCATTTTTAAAGCATTGCCGACAAAGATTCCTTTGTTAAATTGAGTGTAAAAAGTGATGCTTATGACAAAGCTGCAAATTTTGGTATCTTTTGACGTGAACAAAACCGTTATATGAATTTTTTTTGGAGTTATTTTTTGGTCTGTGAGGTACAAACTTGTCAAAGAAACAGATAGGCTTTATGTAAATTTCAACACACATGCACATGTAGGCCCATGTTTTAACACGTCATGAATTATGATTCTTTAGATACAGTTATGTGATAAAAGGAATTTGACATTCGTTGGCTTTTGAGGTGAAATCTTGTTAAACTCGTCAAACTCGCAAAAGGCTTGCTTAATAACATTTTTGTACACTGATTTAATAAAATCTCATCTCAAACATCAACTCATGCCAGATCATATATAGGTCAAATGGCGGAGTACTTGTATTGCTATGTCAGCTGAGACTACATCATTTGAGCCATGTTCTGGCAAAAATGGCTTTTAATTTATTTCCTCGATGCACTTGTACCAAGTAAGTCATTACATAATTACAGATACATAACGGTCTGTTTGTCTGCATTTGGTCCGCCTCATTTGTTGTGCTGATCGTTGAATGACGTTGTGTGTAATAGAGAAGGTTATTACTTGGTGTTGTTAAAAGAGGGACTTGTCTTATCCTAGTAAGAGATATGCGTCTAAAAAGTGGTGTGACTTCTTGTATGGCTTGCGTGGTTACGTCCCTTCCATTAATGCTGAATTGCGTGGCATTTGGGTGGTATTTTGGGGGTGCTTCTTTGAGTGTATCATTTTTTCTGGTGCAATTCTATAGAATGACGGATGCCACGGTCTGTCTGCGGTGAATTCCACAGCTAGACGACTTTGTTAAATTTGTCTGGTTTTTCATATCTGCTATTTGTTCGCGTGGTAGTAAGAAACGTTTCTCTTCTGCAAACGCCTTCAATTCGGGCAAGTCTAAGATTTCGTCGTCTGTTAACCTTTTGGCTTCCAGGCGCGATTCAATGACTTTTTGATCTTGGATCTACGCTGTCCGATAAAGAGATTGTCTTTTCTCCAAATGATAAGTTTGAAATAGCATTATTCAGGTTTTTACTATCGACTCGAAAGTTTTATTTAATTTATTTAGCAGGACAGGGGTTAAAGACTCAAATTCAGTTTCCGAGTGTTTTATCAAAAAACGGTCCACACCGAACTCGTTTCTGACCCACATTCGAAATTTCGACCAAGTCTTTACCATACGACCAAATTCAGAATTTTTCCAATTGAAACCATTCCTAGGTGACAAACGAAATGCTTCTATCATGGAAATTTACTGTGAAAGGGTAAAAATCATTGTTGAAGAAAATACTAGTTACCAGCATCTTTTTCCTTTTTCTACAACGGTTTTAAGTCTTCTTTTTAATCAGGGTCCTTAAAACACGGAATTGTTTGATAAAAGGTTCAGTAAATATTTCTCCTTTCAGGTGACGATATCGGGATGGGTCTACAGCCAGATATTCGCCTTGATATCAAACATATACACACATATACTTCCATCATTTGGGGCGTGGTTTTGTCCTTCTGTACAACATGTCTAGTAATGACAATAGTTGTTTTATTGGTTTGCAGGTATTACAGGTATGTATTACTTGGATCAAGCGTTCTTTCTTTTCTTTCTTGTTGTTGTACTTAGTGTTCTTGTTGTTCTTGCTCTTCTTGTTCTTCTTTTTATTCTTGTTCTTGTTGTTCTTGTTTTTGTTCTCATTCTTGTTCTTCTTGTTCTTATTGTTTTCATTCTTCTTCTCATTCGTGTTCTTCTTGTTCCGTTTCTTCTTTAAGTTGTTCTTGTTGTTCTTGTTCTTCTTGTTGTTCTTGCTCTTCTTGCTCTTGTTGTTGTTCTTGCTCTTCTTGCTCTTCTTGTTGTTCTTGCTCTTCTGGTTCCTCTTGTTGTTCTTGCTCTTGTTCTCGTTCTTGCTCTTCTTGTTCTTGTTGTTTTCACTCTTCTTGTTCTTGCCCTTCTTGTTCTTCTTGCTGTTCTTGCTCTTTTTCTCGTTCTTGTTCTTCTTGTTCTTTTCGTTCTTGTTCCCATACTTGTTGTTCCTGTCCATCATCTTGTCCTTCTTGTTCATGTTGTTCTTGTTCATGTTGTTTTTGTTTATCTTCTTCTTCTTTTTCTTTTTCTTCTTCTCCGTCGTCGTCTTCGTCATATACACTTTTAGGGAACAGTTTTATTCAAGTTTCTTTATCATCTTTTCGTTGAAAATCATAGCAACAAAACCATAGACTGCAGATCTAATTGGTCATGAAGAATTTTATTCGAAATATAGAAATAACTTTATTCTTTTTCTCTTTTGTTAGCTCGGCTGTTATCAAAGCAAAATTTGGAGGTTTTGCCATAGCTCTATCGTCTAAATTGTGCAAAGACTTTGACATTTTTTTACATTTCTGTTGTTGCTGGATATACTTACTTCAAACTGGGGGAAGTTGTGTTCGTCATCGTGATAATCATAGTCGTCGTCATCAGCATTACCTCCACCAAACCATCATCATCATCATCATCATCATCACCACCATAATCATCATCATTATCTGATTTCTATCAAATTCCAGAAAGCGTCTTCCAAAGCAGAGACAGGGTCTAGAACATGTAGTCAATCCAGACGAAAATCTGTCGCTGTGCCAAAAAGAGAGGTTTGAACTTTGAACCTATTTATTTAGCCTTTCATATCGTCTGTTTATCTCTGTCTGTCAGTCAGTCTGTCCTTTAGGCCTTATCCTGCTGAATCGGTTAAATTCAACCTTCAAGACAATAGTGAAAACCCAAGTAATGCTAATTCAAACTTATTATTATTTTTTTTTTGAGAAAAACATTTCCTTATCGGACAGTGTAGTTTCAATGTTAGACAGAACGTTCTGTGCAGTCTGATCTTGATCTATACTGTCCGGAAAAGGCCAGAGAGTGGCGCTTAACAGCCTTTAGGTAAATCATTATTTATTAATAGCTTAGGTCATATCATTGCACCTACCGCCCATGTGTTCCCTGGCTTTCTCATACCAGTACTGACACAACTTTCTTTGCAAGCCACTGACTACTTTTCTCACATGCATTTAAAAATGTTGGTATGAAAATAGTAACAAAATGTAGAAGGCATCAATTTCACGTCAAATTTCTTGATAAAGGCAAAAGCCGAAATATTGAAACAGAATAAACATTTCTAAATTGGATATTTAAGAAAATCTGTACTTTGAACCTTTTGCTTAACTCTTATCCTGCTTAATAAGTGAAATAAAACTTTGGAGGCGATAGTAAAAACACAGATTTTTCTTTTTCAAAGCTGTTTTTTGGGGGAAAGTGTGTCATTATCGGACGGTGTGGATCAAAGATCATACACAAGTTCGGTGTAGTCTGATCTTGATCTACACTGACCACAAAAGGTCAGTGAGTCGCACTTAACAGCCTAGGGGTTAAACGAAAGAACAATCTCTCACCAGACTATCAATTATTTTTCAGCGATAAAAGCCGAGTACAAAATGCACTCGAATATCCCGACGAGGTGGATATAGAGGACGCTGCAAGACTTCCGTTACCCAGGTACTTATGATAGAAGTTCATTTTTTTAACCCTTATGCTACTCGCCGACCTTTTGGTAGACAGTATAGATTCAAGATCAGACTGCACATATCTTGAATCTGATAAGGACATATTTTTCCCCCTAAGGTGACTTTGAAATAGCAAAACTCGGGGTTTTACCATCGGCTGAAAAATCTTATTTGAAATAATGTAGGAGGATAAGGATTAATATGAATGCACATGTTCGATCCCCATTGATCCCCGCCGAGCCCCAATAGCTTAGCCGGTAGTGTAGAAGACTGGAGAACAGGGGGTCAGCCAATTTCTTTCCGAGGATTGATGATAGTCATTGCGACAGAATTCATTCCTCTCTAACCGCTGACAGTTGTTCCGACGATCTTTTTGTGGGAAAGCAGCCAGTGGCTTGGAAAGAATATTGTGCTAAGAACAGGTAAAAGAAACTCCAGGAAAGCATGGATAGGTGCACTAGTCGCCTCGATATAACTGAAATAATGTTGAAAACGGCGTTAAACACCATACAATCATGATCCCCACCGGCAGTGCTCAGGACATGAGCATTCTTGTGAGAAGCGACAAAACAACACCCGTGGTTCATATTCACCTACCAGTATAAATTACACTCTAGTCTAACTCTTAGCTAGGAAAGTAACATAATTTCTGATTGGCTTAGCCATTTTGTTAAGTCAGTCAGAATTTGTGTCACTTTGGAATCCAGAATATTCTTTTAGATAACCTAGGTAACTCTTTGCAATCTTTATAATGTCGCCATCTTTAACCTTAATCATACCGTGTGGGGTCCGCATGGACCCCACATGGTTTTCTGTTTGACTATGATACAAAAGTTGAAGCTGCAGGGAACTGTCATTTTAGGAGTTTGTTACTAAACCTATTCTTAACCTGAAATTACATAGAAACTGGGATGGCTACAGAGTGAGTGAAATATAAAACCCAAATCTGTTTGGGGTCCCTGCGGACCCCAGGCAATATAATTATTATTCTATATATCACGCATGTTAAACTCACCTCATACTCACATACATGTATTTCAGTTGTTTTCCCTTGACAGAAAAGTCAATAAATAATACCAAGAGTTGTTGATTTTCAGTTATTGAACTTACACAAATAATATTCTGAACATTTGGACACAAGAAATCAGGAATGATACAAGTTTATGACTGGGGTCCACCCGGACCCCACTTGGTATGATTAAGTTGGGAAATGTGTCGGTAGCATGAAGGTTAATTTCAGTAATAACATTTATCGTTCTGCCAGTTACATGAACTATGACGAAAAGGACTTTAACCCTTAATGCACCTTTCACCACTATAGTTGCCTTTGTGGCCATTGTAGAATAAGATCAGGCAGCACAAAACGTGCAGCCTGATCTTTGATCTACACTGTCTATTTTGCTGAAACACTGTAGAAAAAGACAGATATAAAATTGCAATTATTTGATTCGCAATTCTAGGAGGAAAATGTCTGATAGGTTTATTCAGTGCTCTAAGGCTGAAGAGGTCATCAGACTTATGATAATTGCCATACTTTTGAATGGTACATTTAGCTGTATTTTTACATAAAATTGTTTATATTTGGCAGCAATTTGGCCTTCAACCCCTTAGGAAACAATCCTGGGATTTAATGACTCTGAGAAAAAGGCCTTTTGAAGACTTTGTGGGAAAAGGAGAAAATGCTGGTAACCAGCATTTTCTCCTTTTCCAACAATGTCTCCCATCCTTTCAGAGAGGTCTTCAGTCATTTTACTTACTTTTGAAATGTCGTTTGCAATATATTTTATTTCCATTCAGTCAAGTCGAAAGTTTTGTCCTCTGATAAAGACTTTAATGCTTAGCAATAAGTCATGAAAGTTGAAACCTACAGTGCTGTCAGTACTTTGATAGTTTTCTTCCTCTTTTTTTTTTTCAGCGATCACTCAGCACCATTAGATGTTGAATTTCGAAATCCGCTGTATTTGGAAAGTCCGAATCCTGGACCGAAAATGGTTGACAGCGTTTCACAGGAACTTATCGTCATGGCAACCACAGACTTTCACACTTCCTCATGCGAAAATAACGAATACTCGAGTAACTGCCGATCGGAGGCATCAAATTCGTATAATTCTAAACGCGAAATGAGAGGTTCACTTTCTGATACAGAATCTAGCATTTTCAACGAAGATACCTCATCAACGGCATTACTTATAGAGAGACAATCTGAAGTCAACATCGATTGTTTTACCACTGTATAGCCAAGACTTATTTCATCTTCGTTAGAAGCCACGGGTACTCGAGTAACCACCGTTGTATCGTAGTTGCTTCATTAGAAGATTTCACACTATTATTTGAGGTATGTTCTGGCAAAGGGGGAAGATGCATATACATGTACCAAGAAAATTGATCCATTAAGACCACAATGTCAAACAACAGACTGGATCATGAGGTCGAATAGTCCTTGGACATGCACGAAATTCACAAATAGCAATCTGTTTTGACCCCTGTCAGCATCCGAAGACTGCCCGGGTTGACATGAGTCGAAACCTTTTGCAAATGCATTAAGACACTTTTTCACAGATCAAGACTCATTCATTTTAATTAATACGATAAACTTTTAGACTGGCCCAAATTGAAAGCTTTTGCAGAGGACTAATCAGTACTGGATTTTGATTAAGTTCCCCCCCCCCCACCCAAAGGGTTAAAAGCATGGAATAAATAGAATATTTGTTTGGTTTTTTTTTTCGATGAAAGATCGAAATTTATTTCATCGAGTGAACATCATCGGTAATATTTTCAAGAGTAGATGCCACTCGTGAAAATATTACCGATAATGTTCACTCGATGAAATAAATTTCGATCTTTCACCGTAAAAAACAAATATTCTCTATTTATTTCTCATGTTATACGGATCCTTTTTCAATCGTCTGGTTCCAATTTGTTTCATGCGATGAGATACCAAGCCCGATAACTCAGTCGATAACGTATTAGAGTTAGAAGTTCCAGAGGTCGCTGGTTTGAACCCCGGCCTCCGCCAGTTTCTTTCAGGATTTATTACAGTCTTTGCAACGGGATTCGTTTCTCTTTCACCGCCATTGTTTCGACGTCGTTTATGCGGGAAAGCGGCCAATGACTTTGGAAGAATATGGTGCGAAGTACTGGAAAAAGAAAAACTCCAGGAAAGCATGAATTTTGCACTGGCCGCTGCAATTTAATTGAGAAATATTTAAAACGGCGATGAACACCATACAAACTATCAAACACACAAAGACCATAAGTAAATCTACATTTTATTGACATCTAACGTTAAGCTGCAAAATCTGTGCAGTCTGATCTTTACTCTTTATTTTCCTAATTTTACGTAGTGAACTAGCCCTGAAATCCTTTCCCTAACGACTAAATATTCTGAGCTATGCCCCTGGTGAAGGGGGTTAATGCATCTGCAAAAAAGTAGTCCGCCATCCATCAATTTTCTGTATGTCACAGTACCCGTCAATCTCATGGTTCAGTCGGTTGTCCGACAAAGTCGATTTTATGGATCCACAATTATGAGACGACTTGCTTGGTACAATGGATCACGGAAATGCATTAAAACCCTTTTTCTCATAGTGACTTTGTTTTAGGGCTTTAATCATTTACCAGGCAACAATATTGAAAGCATTTGCAGACGACAAAGTTAAAGTTGAACAAATAATTCGATTTGTCTTCTAAAGGATAAAAGTCATTATGGGAAAAGGAGAAAATGTTGTTTGTCAAGATTTAGTCATTTCCCCTTTACGTTTTTAAATACTAAATATTCTTAACCCTTATCGTGTTACGTGAAATTCAACTTTCAAATTGATAGTAAAAACCAAAATTTGCTTTTTCAAAGGTATTTTTTTGGGAAGATATCTCCTTATCAGACGATGTAGATTCAAGATCAAATTGTACGTTCTATGCAGTATGATCTTGATCTACGCTTTCCACAAAAGATTAGTGAGTCGCTCTTAGCAGCCTAAGCTAAGGGTTAAAGGTTTTCACGGGATCGCATGGTACAGGGTTTAGTAAACAACTTTTGCGATAAAAGATGTCGGCATATCAACAGGTAAATATCATTTGTTGTGTATAACAAATTGTTCTCAACCATATTTCGGCTATGTCACGACTGCTGGTACGTTCTTACATGTTCTATAGGAAAATAAGACCAAATCTACCCAAGTTAAAATTTTAAGAGTACATTTGATCCTTAACTGCACAATGCCGACTTTTAACGACCCTGGGAAAGAAGCCTTTTGAAAAAAAATGTGGGAAAAGTAGAAAGCGCTGGTTACCAGCATTCTCTCCTTCTCCCACGTTTTCTATCCAAGCAAAGAAAATTGCACCATTCGAGCCACAATGAAATCCCCAAAGTATCACGCAAAGTGCATTTTTAAGTCAACTTACGGACAATAGAAGTAACTTCTGGGCGTCAAAAATGAAGAAAGTTACTGACCCATTTAGGTTTTGGTTTCCTGACAAATATTGCTGCAATGAATTTATATATACTACCTTTCCAGAGTTTGAAAAACCGCATTAGGGATCAGTTTATACAAGATTGGTATAGCTATATAAATAGAACCCCATGTACTACTGCAATTTTAAAACTGATTTTAAGTTTGAAAATTACCTTCATATAATTAAAAATGATCAACTACGAATTCACCTCACTCGAATTAGATTAACTTCTCACGCATTAGAAATTGAAACTGGTAGGAGAAATGGTAATGATAGAAATAATCGCCTTTGTAAGTTATATAATATGAAAGTCATTGAGTCTGAATATCATTTCATTTTAAGTCGCCCGAAATATTACAATCTACGCCAACAATACATTGGAATAATTGCATGGCCCTCTTTATAGAAATTTAATCAACTTATGTCTCAAACAGATGATATAACATTGTATAAATTGTCCAAATACATTAAGGAAACAATGACTTTAAGGAAAAATTATCTTGGTGGTATTTTAGCATAGAGGATCCAATTAATAAAGTTCGTATGGTTTATCTTTTTCTTTTATTTAACAGTAGCTTCACTTCCCTTGATACTTTATAGTACTGTAATATATTACAAAGCAAATTACTTATTTTAGTAACTTAAAGATGTATATGTCGAACCGGTGCTCTGTTAATTGCATTAACTGTCCGGTTTATCTTGTGCTATTTTCGTTTTTTTTTTTTGTCTGCTTTTGTTTTTTGTCATACTTGAGCTTTGTTTATTCTGTCTGTCATTGTTGAATTTGTTGTAAATAGCCAAAGACATGTTTTGTCGTTTGCTGAATAAAAGTGTATGTATGTATGATATTGTCGTCTGCAATACAATCAATTAAAGCCCGAAAGATTCTTGTTTTATAGGCTTAACTAATTAAGCGGACGGTAAAGATAAAAAACTAAAAATCACTTTCTGTGTAGTCTGAGTTGGCTCGTTGCCGTCTCCAAGTACCGCTGTTTTCGCTTATAGCGCTGGAAATGTTAAAGGCTAGACATTTTCATTTAGCTGTGCATATTTTTTGTAAGTACTTGTTATATCTTTATTTGTCATTCAGAAATTTTTTTTTTTATCTTGAAGGCATCTTGATACATGAACTCTAAGAGTTTACACCAAATGTTAAGGCCACTAAAGTCCTCAGTAAATATTCAAATACATCAAAGGTAACAACAAGAAAATATTGATGCATAACATTGATGCATAACATCAATGGCGCCGCAAATCAGTTGTTTCTGAAATAGGGCACACTACAGCGGGTTAATTTTTTACGCCAAGGGCATCACTTGAACAAACTTCGTAGAGGTCCACGTGGTGATAACATGACAAATATTTATACTCTGGGCCATCCGGTTTTGGACAAGAAGATTTTTAAAATTTGCACCATTTAAGATACAGATACAGATACAGATATTTTATTTAGACTTGTACATGTACATCGTCTACTTCACATACAATTACAAAACATAGTAAATCACGTGAATTAAAGTAAGCGGAAAAGGGTCATTTGAAATAAATTCAAACATACAGACATGCAAACAAAAAATCACAGTTGCTAATAGTAACACCTATGACTGTCCGACAGACTGTATGACGAAGTGTACTGACTTGATAATAAGAAAGGAATATGGCATAATCGGGCAAGCGGAAATGAACATTTTAACTTTCTACATTTACAATAGTTTTACTAAGTGGAAAAAGGTTTTTCGAAAGTAATTCAAACACACGGACATACAGACAAAAATCACAGCTGCTGACAGTAACACCTATAACTGTCTGACTGACCGTGTGACGAAGTGTACTGACTAGAAAACAAGAAAGGAATGTGGCATGATCGGGCAAGCGGAAATGAACATTTAACTTTCTACATTTACAATCGTTTTACTAAATGGAAATAGGTTTTTTGAAAGTAATTCAAACACGCAGACATACAGACAAAAATCACAGCTGCTAACAGTAACACCCATGACTGTCCGACTGACTGTATGACGAAGTGTACTGACTAGCCAATAAGAAAGGAATGTGGCATATTCAGGCAAGCGGAAATGAACATTTAACTTTCTACATTTACAATAGTTTTACTAATTGGGAAAAATGTTATTTGAAATTAATTCAAACATACAGAAATACAGACAAAAATCACAGCTGCTGACAATAACACCCATAACTGTCTGACTGACGTATGACGAAGTGTACTGACTAAACAATAAGAAAGGAATGTGGTATGATCCGGCAAGTAGAAATGAACATTTAACTTTCTACATTTACAATAGTTTTTCTAATGGAAAGAGCTTCCTTAACAAATAATGACAGATGTATTAGTTCTTTGCGATTGGTACTCGTTAAAAGTGAAACAAATTTATACATTGATGGTCGGATATAGTAGTACTTTTTCAAAAACTTTCGTCTGACTTCGTTAAAACACGGGCATATACAAACAAAATGATATTCGTCTTCGATATCCGAAGTATTACAAAAAGGACGAAATCTTTGGTCACGCGGGGTTCTATTATTCTTGTATCTCCCTAATTTTATCATTAATGGATGAGCTGATAGTCTTAATCTTACAATGTAAAAACGTAGACTTTTAGGAAGTAGATTTAAATAGTCTTCATACTGAAATGTAGATTTTAAATTTCTATATAAGATAAGAACGGGACTATTCAATGTATGATACCACTGTTGAATAAAACAATCAATCAACTTTTCTTTAAACTGACCAATAAACGTTTTAGCGTTAAGACGGCTTATATTTTCGAAAACGTATGAAAACCCATGGTTATCAAGGAGATGCTTTACGTCTGTAACCCAATTGTTATGACCTTTATCGCTATTTGTCTTAAGCTGCTTATAAACTGTACGTAAAATTATATTATCTGTGTTTTCTACATTAAGCCAGTATTTTATTATCATAACATATCTATCTACGAAAAGGGGATATCTGCCAAGCTCTCCGTATACTGATGCTGAACATGAATTAACAGGTACTCTTAATAATTTTTTACAAAACCTAAGGTGAATACGCTCTAATTCTTTTGATTTCGTAAAACCCCAAACTTCAGCACCGTAGTTGAGAAGAGGTGCGACGAAGGCATCAAATAATTGTAATACAATATAAAGTTTCAGGTCAAATTCCTTAGTTTTATAGAGTAACAGATTCATAGATTTTAATGCTTTACCTGTTATATACTCTTTATTTAAATTAAAGTTCCCTGTGTAATTAAATACAGTACCTAAATAATTAAAATCGTTTACTACTTCTATATTCTGGCCATTATAAGTCCATTTTTCATCTGGAAGTAAACCTCCTCGTTTTCGAAAAACCATAATTTTTGTTTTTTGGACATTTACGTTAATACCCCACTTACTGCAATAACTATTTAAATTATCAAGCTGGCTCTGTACTTCAGAGGGCGATTTACCTATAATAGCCATGTCATCTGCAAACAGGAGCAAAATTAATAAAATGTCTTCAATGATAAGTCCTGAATTTACATCATGTTGCAGGAACAGCTCTAAATCTTCTATAAAAAGTGAAAACAATAAAGGGGACATAACTTCGCCCTGACGAAGACCTACAGCATAGGAGAAATAATCAGAATATGAAGCACGAGACTTAACACAAGACTTAACTTTTTGATACATGTCTCTTAAAATATTTAAAATTTTACCTTGTATACCTGCTTTATATAATTTCAACCATAGTGCATTTCTATTTATAGTGTCAAAACACTTCATTAAGTCAACATATGTAACATAAAGCCTTCTGTTGTCATTTAAATAATTTTGGACTAATCCTGTAAGAATGAAAATAGCATCAATTGTTGACCGCCCCTTTCTAAAGCCAAACTGTGCATCAGATATTATATTATTTTCGTTACAGGATGATTCTATCCTTGAATTAATAATAGAAGTGAAAATGTTTGACATGCAGCTAACTAGTGTGACACCAAGGCGTTGTGTTTATCCCGAGTATTAACAACCTTGCGGAAAAATCATTTTGAATACAATGTGGAAGAAGGAGAAAATGGTAATCCTATTCGAATTGTCGTCTGCAAATGCTCTCAAAAGTCTAAAATTATGTTGTTTGGTAAAGAGTTAAAGTCTAAGAAAGAGTCATGGTTTTGCAACATGATTTATGAAGAACACAACGAAAATGTGGCCTCCTTCCTGAAAAAAATAAAATTCTCTTCATTCCTTATAATTTGATATTACAGACAACATACACCCACGGAAATAATTCAAACTGCATTAATTTTCCTTATTTCTAAATCTAACGTTGGATTTTTTAAAGCCCCTTCCACTCATATTTGTATGGCGCAAGAATACAATAGGGAAGCAGTTTTCAGATCCCCAATACTGAAAATTAACCAATAGAACGAAAGTAAATGAACACAGCAGTGTGTAGGACCCGCAAAAGTAACCTTCAGCAAAAGTAGTTCCGGCACAACGTGATTTTTTTTTCATGGAGCTATGAAAAAAATTTTTCAGCCAATCGAACTCTCCAATGTCCATGAAAACAACTGATATTAAATTATTCGGCAAACAACACAAGAAAATAGTATTAAAACTAGTTGCTACATTACAAAATTGATATTAAAAACTGGGTATGAAATGACCAAAGTGGGTACGAACTGACCAAAATAAAAAGTATAGGTGAGTACGAAATGACCAAAATATTACGAAATGGCTAACATTCGAAATTACCTAGGTACAAAATGACTGGAAGCCTAGTAAACAATATGGCTACCTCCAGGCACTTTTCAAAAGCGAATAAAATACAGTGCCGCCGCTCATGCGGCGCCACAATTATGCTTTTGTCCGGAAGTCCTAGCAAGGTGTTTTTTACCTTCAAAAATGGCGTTATGCTCTCTAAACGCCAACCAAATATAGGTCTTGAATATAAGAGTGGTGGTATCGATCGGGCACTTTATTATTCCCAAAAACTTTGACACTGGAACTTTTGGTCTTAGATCAGAATGACGAATGAGTCTTATCTATCTAGGAGAAATAGAGATGACCTTTCGAAGCTGCCATATAATTTCATCAGATGATATTTTGCAACAATGAAAACGTGCTTACCCAATTAGTGTGAAGAATCCGGGAAAGAAAAACAAGTCTCAATTTCAAGGACGGCCACTTCACACATGTCACGCGCCTAACTCTTTCGTGTCAAAATGATTATTCTATTGTGTGTGTGTGTGTGTGTGTGTGTGTGGCTAAAAACACAGTTCCGAAGCAATTAAAGACATTGTATGTGAATGAGTTCATCCAGTTAGTGTACAAACGTACTCACGCTCCATTAAAAAGCAGCTTTTTAAAGTTTGTTACAAAAGAAGCAGTGCACTTCGCAAGTAATTGCTTTAATTCCACATTACGTAACTGTTAAATCTTCCAAAAAAGATGTTTCGTTTTTTGCAAACATTTTGTCTCTTGTGCATGTTGTATTTTGTTTGTCCCCCCCCCTCCACAATAAAGGCCTTAACAAACATGAATTTTAATGAACTGGCTGGTGGTGTAGATAAGAGATTGGAGAAATCGTGGTCTTCTTCATCAAAAGACAGCGTTAACGTTAGCAGCAGTTTACTCTTTAAAAGATAAATGATTGGTCGACTGATTGGTGTTCAATGGCGTCAACATTATTTCAGTTATATCGCGGAGGCCAGTGCACCTATCCATGTTTTTAGAGTTTTTTTCTTTTTTTTTTTTTTTCTGTACCAGTACTTTCCCACTACTTTCCTACATAACTATTTAGCGACAAAATATTCGACTCATCCAAATTGAAGGTTTTAGGGTAACATATTGGAATTCCAATTATCATCCTCGTAACATACTATATTTCGACAAAAAGCAAATAAATTAATTCTATACTTGACGACGATTTCTTAGACCTGTCCACTTAAACCTCCGAGAACGACACATTTATTGTAATCCAAAGCATGAAATTTGTATTAAACACTGTGAAAAGGGATAAGATGCTGGTAACTCACTCCATCTCTAGCAGAATATTGGAACGTAAAGGTCTATAAATCAATTCTTTAGACCAAAAAAAAAAAATGCCCAAATTAAAAGCGTTTACAAACTACAAATTTAATGTGACTCGAAATATGAGATTTGTCTTTCAACAGCTAGAAAACATTGATGGAAAAGAATACTGGCAGTTTCTAGTTTACCATAATTTTTTCAAGAGGTTTCCACATTAGAATTTGCCAACGACAAATTGAATGAAACCTAAAATATGATTTTAATTCTGAGATGATAGAAAATAGTGGGGGTAAAGGGAAATAAATGAATAAAAGAGATCAAACTCCAAGTGTTATTTTGAAAAATTATTTTAATCTCGACTAGTTTCGGTTATTTCAAACCTTTATCAAGGGACATATTGTTTATCATTAAAGGCTGATGACATCAACGTCACATGACGTCAACGGCAACGACGCCAAAAAATGGCAACGACTTTGGCATAAAAAATATATATACATGTATATATAATATATGTATCCACAGCTTTAGTATATTTAACACAAACAGGATCCAAGAAGATGCAAAAATTACAGAAAAAGTGCAATTTTAAAGCTTAATATTAAACATGCCTGTAACAACTATCATGTTAAATGAAAATAAAAGCTGTATGACTCCAATACTTTGAATTCTTTACCACTGGAAAAGTTTTCACATATTCAAAGCATTTGTAGGTGACAAATTCAGTTTGCTTTAATGATTGATTTCGGGTAAAGGAGAAATTGCAAATGAGCATCATTTTCTCATTTCCCATAATGTTTTAAAAAGCCTTCTTCTCCAGGTTCGTCAATAGACGGAGTCGTTTTGCAGAGGGCTTGGATAGTTCTTTACATTTTTACGATGCTTCACGAAGTCTATTATTGCAGATATATTGAAAGGCATCACCACATGGAAAAGATATAGCATGACGCATCCTCTAACAATACGTATGGCCGCACTTTTATTTCTTTATTACAATATTACTTCATTAAGGTATGCATATTAATTCCTTACCACACCATAAAGTTTTAGACTTGTTCGAATTGAACTCTCTGCTAACAACAAGTTCATTGTGACTCAAAACAAGAAATTTGTCTGTCAATAGGTGGAAAACACCGTGAGAAAAGGATAAAATGCTGGTTACCCAGTCAATCTTTTTAAATATTTCAACATGAAAACCTCTAAATTAACTCTTTACTAGACGACCAAATTATAAACTGATCTAAATTGAAAACAACTGCAGACGACAAATTCAAATTGACTGAAATCATGAGTTTGTCTTTCAATGGGTGGAAAAAACATTGTTGTTAAAATCCACATGCAGACTATTTCCAGCTGAGTTCGAGATAACATTGGTCGATATCTTATATGAAAATCAAAGCGCTGAAGGTCTCTGCATCAGAAGAGTTGTAGAAGTAGGAAGCAGATGCCAAGGGACTGCAGAGATCACAAGACGTTAAGCTTAAAACTGCTATCAAATTTGTACAGGCTTGAAACTGTTATCACTTTTGTACAGACTGATAAAAAATATCTACATGTTTACACCCTGACAATATGTGGGGTTGACAACAGAACGGAAAAAATATAAATTTTTAAAGGCTACTATAAAGAGTATTTTCATGAAGTCTTGGCCTGATGGTCTTTATGGATTCAAAGGAGATAATTTTCGAATAATTTTCTTTTTCCTTTTTTTTTTTTGTTTCCTTGGTAACAATTCAAAATGAGCAGCATGCAAAAACTACCACTGATAGAAGACAACTCAGGGAACATTTCTGGAAATGCGCAAAAAGTCCTCAATGGACTAGCAATGATCCCAAATTTCTTTCATTTTCTAAATTTTCAGTATATGGCAACTTTTTAGCTAAAATGGCAACCATGTCCTTTGTGAAATGACAAGGAAAGATAAAAAAGTCTGTAAACGCTAATTTCGTTTTCTAAATGATTCCATAAAGTCTCAGTCTGAAATAGCATATGGTTTCTGAGAAGACAGCTTTTCAAGTATTTATTTCTATTTTTTGTATTTTAGTTTCTATGGTAACAAATGAAAAGAGCAAGTGCCACGCTCAACAACAGTTGCTTTTAGTAAAAATTCCAAGAAAAAATGCATTACCGAGTCAAAAATATTTTAAATGGTTACCTGATCCTGTTGTGTAAATTGCCGTTTGATAGTTAAAAATAAGCAAAGTTGAAGTAAATATCTTCATTAATGACGGAGATACATGTACATGTACATGTATAATAGAACGTAAAAGCTTTTGAAAATCAAGGTCAAAAAGAGGCGTTACTTTGTCAAAATATATTCATGTTTACTTAGCTCTGTTGTATGGATACCTCTTTTAATATTTTGATTAGTTAAGAGCTAGTCCAAGTTTGAAGTAAATATCTTCAGGAATAACAGAAAAATTATAAAAGTATTTACACGACAACAACGATGCAAGGTCTATGACAATACCTAAACGTTTTCCTCAAAACAGTCGAGCTAAAGATTACCAGTGAAAGAAAATCGTATGGATGATACAAGACCTCTAAAGGAACATTTTTTATAAAAGTTTTGTCAAAATATCTGCCGTGGCTTTGCAGTAAATGCCATTCTTTAACTTTCTCCGTTAAAAGAATATGGAAACTCTAAGCTGCAACAATAACCAAAGTAGCCAAATGAGACAATAAAGAAGAGGGACATTGGACCTAAAGCACTTACTTTGGTAAAGTGATATAGGATTGGTACAGTTGCGATGATGTAAAACACGAGACTGTTTTTGACAATTTATATGCATTTTAGACAGAATATGAGGTCTCTCGACTACAAACACAAGCCATATCTAAGATTTGTCCAATTGACCTCCGTCTTGACTCTACGTAACCCTATATCAAATTAGTGCAAGATATTATGTAGATATACATTCTGACCGATTTTCATAAGTATACAACTGAAAATTTGGCCTCTAAAGTGAACCTGATCAAAACAAACATTCTGATCAAGTTTCATGAGAATCAGACAGATAAAAAGGCCTTTACAAACCAAACAAGGTTTTTCTATAATTTGTCCCTGTGACCTACTTTTTGACTCTACGTGACCTATTTACTAACTTTCCCTAATGTCATGAAGAGCTTCTGAGCACTTTTCATGAGTATTGGACTACAAAAATGTGGTCTCCGGAGTCCACATAAGGTTTTTCTAAGATCTGTCCTAGTGACCTACTATTTGATCTGACCTGATCCAATTTCAAACTTGACCAAGATTAGTTTTTATGAGTATTCCACTGAAAATGTGGCCTCTAGGATACACACAATGTTTTTCTTAGATTTATGACAGTGACCTATATTTTGATCCGACATGACCCATTTCAATTTTGTCCTTGATATCAAGACAAACATTCTGACTAATTTTCTTCAGTGTCGGATTGAAAATGTGGTCTCTAGAGTGCACACAATGTTTTTCCAAGATTTATGTCGGCGATCCTACTTTTTGGCCCTACGTGATTCAATTTCAATCTTGTTAGAGGTATAACTATGACAGAAATTCTGACCAACGTTAATGAGAATCTGTCCAAGCCTCAATAGTTTCCACCTGAAAACATCGACTCTAGAGAGCAAACAAGGTACATATATTTCTGAGATTTGAACGTGTGGTTTACTTTGTGACTCTATGTTACTAAATTCAAACTAGTCTGAAATATCATCAAGACAAATATTCTGACCAATTTCAATACGTATCTGAGTGATAATTTGGTATTAAGAGAGCACATATGGTTTTTCTCAGATTTGTCCCGGTGACCAGCTATATATCCAAGTTATGCTCAGGAGGAAAATCCACTCTGTAAAATGACAAAGGGCAATATCTCTAAGAAATAATGGAGACAGGTATATGGGTCTTGTGCACTGCGCTTGACCTCAGCATGATCTATTTGTATATGGAATTTGAAGCAAAAAACTCTTATACTTTGAAAGTTCTTCCCCGGACAAAAATCAAATTTGTAAAATAATTAAGGGCCACAACTCTAAAAGCAATAGAGACAGAGTTATGGATCTTGTGCACTGCACTTGTTCCGAACATGTTCTATCTGTGCATGAAGTTTGAAGTCAATAGCTCTTATACTTTGGGAGTTATGCTCCGGACGAATATCCACAATTTACAATAAATAAGAGCAATAAGTTCAACAACTCTAAAAATAACAGAGACAGAGTTATGGATCTTGAGCACTGCACTTGTCCTGAACATGGTCTATCTGCATATGAAGTTTTAACTTGATAGCTTTTATAATTTGGAAGTTATGTTCCGGAAAAATATCTAACTTGTAAAATAACAAAGGACAATAACTCTAAAACTAATTACGACAGAGTTATGGATCTTGTGCACTGCACTCCTCCTCAATGTGATCTATTTGTATATTAAAATTAATGTAAATAGCTTTTATACTTTGGAAGTTATGTTCCCGACAAAAATCCAACATGTAAAATACATGTAACAAAGGGCAATAAATCTAAAAGTAATGATGACTGAGTAATGAATTTTGTGCACTGCACTTTTCCTTAATGTGATCTATCTGCATATGATGTTTGAAGTTGATAACTTCTATACTTTTTAAGTTATGCTGCGGAAAAAAGTCCAATTGTAAAATAACAAAGGACAATAACTTCAAAAGTAATGAAGACACAGTTATGGTTCATAGGTTTTGTACACCATCTAACCAATATGAATATTTTGTTAAAGTTTGATGAAAATCCTTCAAAAGATTCAGGAGTTATGGAGCGTATAAGAAAGTGTTGTGGAAAGACGGACGGAGGCCATTCCTATAATCACACGGCTTCGTGGCGGGTGATTAATAATATCCCAATGTCCTATAGCAGTCATGCGTGAATGACCCTATCATTCGTAGGCAGTTATGCATGGCGCTATAGGGGCTGCTGGGCTGCAGGCACTCTCCCCATCTCTCTTGACATTAATACTTACAAGGCAAAGAGAGATGTAGGAAATACAAAAATGTAATTATATGACATACAATAAAGATGATCGAAGAGAGATAACTCGATCTGACTGGTGATAATAAGTATATACTGTTCCTCATGTTACAAGGATCCCTTTTCTGTCGTCTGGTCCCAGATTGTTTCATGAGATGATACGCTACTGAGACCGATAGCTCAATCGATAACGTACAAGACTTGGGACCAGAGAACGCTAGTCTGAGTCCGCAGCTACGCCAACTTGTTTTGAGGAATGATGATAGTCATTGCGACAAAATCAATTTCTCACTCACCGTCGATCATCGAAGATATTTGCATGGGAAATCAGCCAGTGACTTTGGAAAATTTTTGTGCGAGGTGCTTCAGGAAGAAAATTCCAGGAAAGCACGGACAGGTTCACTAGCGTCCGCCAGATAATTGAAATAATTTTAAAATGGGTGTTTAACACATACAAAAAAAAAAAAAATTAAACAAAGAAAGATAATGAATAATATCTACATTTTATTGACGTTCGATTAATTTACACAGTCTGTGCAGTCTGATCTTCACCCTTCATTTTCCTAACTGTAACTTTATGTAGTGACCAGACCCTGACATCCTTTCGCTACTAACTTGATGATCTGTGAACCATGCTCTGCGGAATCAGGGTTAATACAAAAAGTATCGACGCGTTTCAGACTGGGCAGTCCGCGCAGGCAGAACTAAGTCGAACCTTTTTGTTATTTGTCAATTTTCTGCAAGTCAAAGGACCAGTGTACTTCAAACTTCAGACGGTTGCTAGACAGATTTCATGGCTCGATAATTATGTGATGACTCGCTTAGTATAATGCATCACGGAGGTTCATTGAACCTCCTTTTTCCAGTGCGACTTTGTTTTAGGGCGCCGAGACCCGGTAGCTCAGAAGAAAAATTCAGTACGACTCAAAACATTTCTCCATCAACGGGTAGAAAAACTGATAAAAGGAGAAAGGCTGATTACCATAATTTTTCCTTGTCCAACAGTGTTTCATAAGTCATGCTTTTTCGGGTCGTAAAAACACTGGATAGTTTCAAAAAAAAAGGGGGTAAGAAAGTTCAACTGTGACTACTGTCTTACTCTTTTTTTTTTTTTTTTTTTTACTTTTTCAGCATTTATTACTCCTTTTTTTTTTATATTTTTTGATTTCCCCTATTTTAACTACTTTTTATCAGTACTCATGCCTAAATTAGCTAATGTCCAAGAGGTTTCCAACATTAATCTAACAATAACCAGTCTGTATGAACTGAACTCTTTCCAGTAAACAATTGCCAGACTAAGATGTTCAACCACATCTCTAAGGGAATTCACACACAAATACATAATCATGGTAGCATTCTCTGTCGAACCATTCTCTCGCAACGTCTTGCTCGGCCATACAAAATTCATTCGAGTTTTGGTTTGGCTGGCCTGTTGCCCAATTGCTATAGTTACCAGGTCCCATCCCAGAGCTGTATTCCCAAGGTGAAACCAAGTCTTGACGACGTGCATCCAGCCAGATCTTCTCAGTTGTTATTCCTTGCGACCTTAGAAAACTGTGCAGATCATCTGACTTCGATTGAGTGTTTGGATTGACGACAAAACTGCCTTTTCCCTCACAAAACTTTCCAGCATCGTCTCTATTCATCGTAGTAGTTTGTAACAGAAAACAAAACCCATTGTCCGTTACAGTAAAATCTGCTGGACATTTCTTGCCTATACACACTTTAGAGTCCTTCTCTGTACTGATCACTTGAGAACCATTGGATTTACAAAACGAGGGTCCCTTCCCACATTCTCTTGACCTCGTGGTAATTCCAAACCGCTCTTTAGTTACGACTGTACAGGCTGACCATTCTGACCATTCTCCACATCTGTTTAAGGAACAAATTTTTCCAATGACGTCCATTTTACTGTTCCTCATAGCGGTTCCGAGTAAACGTAGGAGTGGGTTTCCAAACTGACGCCCCATCTTCAGAACTGAAGTCTCGTCGAGAGGCCCAGGCTGGACATTTGCATCCGGTAGCTGACCATTGACGACGTCAAGTATCAACATGAAAAGCACAAACGGCAAACAACTGAACACTTTCATGTTTTATATTTTTTAGCGGCACTTCAGTGATAACAAATAGTTAAATTTCCGATGCCAAAGTTATAGTTTTTAGTTTTGGTGCTCTGGTTGGAGACTGACCTTATAATGAAATGAAAACAGCCAACATTAATTTTCTTTAAGTAAATCTAAGTAGCTACGGAAATACTTACATAAACCTGTTCAAAATTATGGCATTGAAGTGTTTTAACCCTTCAACTGCTAAGCCCGACTCACTGACCTTTTGCGAACAGTGTCGATCAAGATCAGACTGCACAGAACGTGCAGTCTGATCTTGGATCTACACTCCCCGATAAAGAGATTTTTTTTTTCTCAAAATAATAAGTTTGAAATGACTGCAGTCGGGTTTTACTACCGGCTTGAAAGTCTCATTTAAATTATTTAGAAGAATAAGGGTTAAAATCTAGTTCTTAATCGCGACTCATTGCACCTTTATGAACGGTCCTCACCAAGGTCGGACTGAAATGATCAAGCAGTCTGATCTGTGATTTACACTGTCCTTCTTGATGACAGTGTTTTGAAGACAATAACTGAAGATTGCAAAATTTAGTTATCTAACTTTGGCTTGAAATTTCCGTTCAATATATTTCAGCAGTTTAAGGATTATAGTACAAACTAACGAAGTGTTTTGTATGGAGTCCTGGCGTTGCCAACAGACTGATGTCTGTAACATTTACAAAAAAGCCAAGTGCTGAAATGAGGCTTCTAAGTGCACTTTTGTGCAGCAAAAGTACATGTGTTTGTGTCCTTGGTCTACAAAACAATACGGTTACTTTTTTTTTTTTTTTATCATAAATGCTCTTTTAAAACATCCTTTAAAAACAGAGCAGAATAGTATTCTGGTAATTCAAAGCAGTTGTAGCCAATCATTTTTCCGATTCCGTTTCTTGCTTTCAGTCACAAGCAAGTGAAAACGGGTACCAGTGAAGCTTTGAATACTATCACCACTGCCGAACTGATGTCGTTGAAATTTTTGAGTTCTGTAAATGATTTCTATTGATATATTTTGTGCTTATATTACAGCTAATTCAATCAAGTTTGACGTCAGTGAGGTGCCAGTTGGTTTATCAAGTACATCATGTTTTAAACTTCAGTGGAAACACTCCAAACATTAAAAATAGATAAAATCTTAATTACAAGTTTTATCAAGCCTCAAGGCAACATTGGTGACGGCAAAAATATTCAGTATTATTGTGTTAGAATGACTTCAAGTGCACCCACTGAACAATATTCGAAATTTGGCATTTTATTGCCACCAAACTCTATAGAGTACTTGATTCCACAGTTTTGTCTATTACTTATATTTATCGCGCTGATTTTTAGTCTCTTGCATTGCTAAAAAATACACTCGCTCTCCTTCGACACTTGAAAATACAATCAACTAACCTCAGAAATTTCTTTTTCCATGGACTTAACTAGTTTAAACATATTTATTTTCCCTCAAGTTTACATGGAAATGGGGTTGGGTCACAAGTTATTACAACTTAGAGATCGACCCTCCCTCTACAATGTAAATATACAAGTGTTCACACAACTAATCAGAATGTACAAGAAAGAGAGAGACAGACAGACAGACAGACAGACTTACAGATCAAAGATCAGAGTGCAACTTCTGTTCAGTCGGTCCTGGAACTTTGCCGTCCTCTTGTTCCTGAAAATGTTAAAGGCTAGAAGTTAAGTTTTAGCTGTGCATCGTTTAAAGATAGTTATTTTTTCATCTTAGTGCTAGTTCTATCTTATTCGTAATATAGGAGGCTGAATTACGCTTTCATCTGAACACTATTCGCTATCATGGAGGCATCTTGCTACATGACCTTTAAAGTGGTGTACCAAATAATATAATCAAATACATCAAAGGGAACAGTTATGCTTCTTATCAACATTTCCCGGGCCCCGGCAAGGTGTTTGAGCCTTCGAAAATCAATACCAAATATAGGGCTTGAAGATAAGGTGTGGGAACCAGAAAGGCAATTTTGTATTCTTTAAAGGTTTGAAACTGGTACTTTTGGTTTAATATCAGAATGCTAGACGCCCTGAGTCTTATCTTTCTAGGAGAAATGGAAACGATCTTTCGAAGCTGCCATATAATTTTATCAGTTGACATTTTGCAATAATGAAAAAGTGCGTAGCCAATTAGAGTGAGAACATCCGCGCAAGAAAAACAAAAATCTTAATTTTCAAGACCGGCCACTTTAAAAATGTCACGCTCTTAACCCTTTCGTAACAAAATACTTTAATTGTTTTTTTTTTTCGGTGACATAAAATCCAGGTCCAAAGCTATTAGAGAGGCTCTCTTTTAGTGAGTTTATCCAATTACAAATGACCTAATCACGCACCCCTCAGATGGCAGCTTTTTTACAGGTTTTTAGAAAATGAGAATTAACAGGTTTGTTGCTTTTAACACCGCAGTATTTGTTAAATCTTTTAAATAATAATGTTTACTTTTCGTGCAAATATGTCTCCTGTACGCAACTTGTAATTTTTCTTTCCAAATTTAGGCCATCAGAAGGTGAATTTTAATGAGCTTACCGGTGGTGTAGATGAAAGATTAGAATAAACATCGCCTGTCTCTTAAATAAAACAAAAAGAATGTTAAGTTTAGCAGCATTTGACTCTTGTTTAGACTACAAAATGTTTGACTCGTCCAAATTAAAAACAGTAGGTGAAAATAGTGAAATTCTACTTATCTACTTGATTCGATAGAAAACAAAGTAACCAAATTGCAAGTAGGTCATTTCATTTATTTTTTTTCGTTTTTTTTTTTATCATTGTTTTACTTAGAGCTGTTGCTATGTTTATAATTTGACTTTTCAGTTACCTACAGAACCTGGTTGTATTTGAAAAATATGGTTTATATACCATTTCCATGGAAATGCATTCAGTGAGACGAAATGGTTTTCTGATAAAATTTTGATGGTGATTTTTACATTTGTAATTCCTGGGATATCAAAGATAAAAAAAACCAAGTTATAAATTTATCAGGTAAAGTGAAGTATTTGAGAGGATTTAACGACGTATATGACAAATGTTCGCGTGCATCCTACTGGGCATGTATTTTGATATTGAATCTACGTATTTTTTGCACATAATGGTAATACTATTGGTGCACTGAAACAAGTGGCACTTTCTTCGGGTAGTGTTGGTGAAAACAAAAAAATGGATCTTTGAACTATCACCGTGAAATGATTCAAATGCTGCTGACACGGCGTTACACACCAAACAAGGAAACAAAGGCAGGAAATTTAAAGCTGTGGAAGTATAGCTACTTATACTTTGAAAATTTTTGTTGGAAAAGGAGAAATCGCTCCTATTGACCAATTTCTCCTTTTCCCACCATGTCTGCTGAGCTTTTATCCTATTTTTTCCTTGAAAAAAAATAACTTCCACGGTTACCTTCAACCTTGTTTTCTGACGAAATAAGCACGGATAGGTGCAATTTTCATTTTTTCTTATTGGTTAGAATTATAAATACTATAAGTGTGGAAAGTTTAAGAAAAATCTGTCCGTTAGAAAGTATGTATCTTTTTAAGATTAACCCTTAATTCGGTCAAATTATCTCCCTTTTTAACTCAATGGTCAATATATAACATGCATATTTGTACATTTACCATGCTCAAAACCAGGCTTTTATATATTTTTTGTGCAAAAATATATGAATTTGCATTAAAATGATATCTATTTGTATATTTTTCCTGTAATTTTCCTGTTTAATTGACTATTAAAGAAATATAAGCTAAATTTTGAAACTACATATACCTTTTTCAAAGGCAAATTTCTCAGAAACGAGCACGGTGACCCAGATCTTTTTTTACTGTAATCTCCTAGAGACATGATTAGCTTTGTATGTGCAAGTTTTAAAAAAATCTATCCGTTTGAAAAAATTGTCATATACGTCCTTAAACAGAGTACCGTCTTACTTTGTAGACACGTATTAGAATGTGTTTTAAAAATGACAGATGTGTCTTTGAAAGGATCTACAATACTGTGGGGAAAGGAAAAAAGGCTGGTCTCATCATCTACCAAAGTTTTAGAAACGCTTCCTCCTCAGGGCTGTTAAAACACTGGATTGTTTGGTAAAGGTTCGAAACAATTTTGACTTTTGCTACGATATTTTACAAAGTCTTCCATTGCCCATACCTCAAAATGCATCACTAGCTGAAAATGTTTCCACATTTTTAGTTCTTTAATACGATATTACGACATGAAAGCACATAAATTAACTCCTTACCAAATCACAAAATTCAAGAGTTGTCCGATTTAAAAGCTCTGCTGACGACGAATTTAGTGTGGCTCAAAACAAGAAATTTACCTTCCAATAGATATAACACAACATAGAAAAGGATTTTAACATAAAACCCTCAATAATTATTTTCCAGACGACAAAGTTTTATACTTAAGGAATGAAGAGACTTTTTTTTTTATGGAGATATGAAAAAAAAACCTAATAACGCTGTATGAAACCGCGAAGCGGTACACAAAAGTGTGATTAGGTTTTTTTTTTTTTCATACCTCCATGAAAAAAAAAAAAAAACTCTTCATTCCTTATAATTCAATATCACAGACAACAAATATGCACTTAAATAATTCTAACTGCTCTTTTTTTGTAAATCCAACATTGCGTATTTATTTACTGTCCTTTTCATTGATATTTCATAGCTCGGTAAAACTGCTCCTTCATGACGTAAAAATGACGCAATTCATGACGTCATTATAGTATTGAACATTTGCAGATTGAGTGGATTTATTATTAGAAGTTCAATACGCTAGAATCAAGTTGAACATAAGATTGTTTAAACCCAACAGAGTAACAATGAGTTTTCAGCTCTCTCTTTGAATTTACTGTAGGAATTTTTTTTTTTTCCAATATTCAGAAAAAATAAATTCAGCTAGCAATTTGAACGAAAAACATTATGAAATCTCGTATACATGTTTGTTTACATTAGTTTGACTGCAAAAGTAGTTCAGGCACTGCTTATTTTTTTTTTTTTTTTTTTTTTCATGGAGCTATGAAAAAAAATTTCAGCCAATCAGAACTCGCTAATGTTCATGAAAAAAAAAACTAATATTGAATTATTTACTCATGAAAGCATTTGCATACGACAAATTCCACTGGACTAAAATTATGAAATTTGTCATTCGATGGGTTGAAAACATTATGGGAAAACCCACGTGCGGACTATTTGTAGCTTGGTTACAGATGTGGTTATTCAAAATCTTACATTATATTTATACGCCTTACATGAAAAAAATTTTTGCCCACTTTTTTCAAAAAAATATGTTTATACCTTTTAGAATAGAATTGTCCATAATGAAAAGATTTTGTTGCTTGATTTGTATATACGTGTACATTATTAGTTGTACGGTCAGGTGGCAGGGGACTTGGAAACTTGTTCACGACTGTGGTGAATCATGTCGCCACCTCGCCTTCGGCTCGGGGCGACATGATTCACCACAGCCGTGAACAAGTTTGCAAGTCCCCTGCCACCTGATCGTACAACGAATTTATTATACTGCAAAGTTGTACCATTCCAACGTGTGTAAAGCGAGTTTTACCTGTTTTTGGTTTCAGAAATTGAGTACGCTGACAAAGTAGGATTTCTTTTCTGAGTGCCCCAATTCAATGAAAACTGACGTCATTGGGAGCTGACGTCACTGAATCCTTGGTAAAACGTGCTAAAACGTGGAGTTTGGAACATAATCTTGATGTTAATCTTGATCGACGCCGCCTTTTTGGATGTTGTGTTGAAAGTGTAGTCATGTATACGGGGCTCCCGAAAGGGAAACTGCTTTTACGTTGGTTTTGCCAGTGTACATGATATATATGTTCGGGGCATATTATCCAATCAGATCACGAGAAATTTCTTTGCAGTATAATAAAATGTATATTATGTTGTAGTGTTTTTTCCTGGGGAATGTATTTTTTTTCTGGCTGCATGAGATAACCTCGACCGTCGATCTCGCGAGATATCAAATTTTCTCACGAGCTCGAAGCAAATATATGCCACAGAAATGCTACTACAACAACATATCCTGGCCGAGCCCGGTGGCTAGCAGTTAAGACCAGGGGGTTTCTGGTTCGAATCCCCCGATTAATTAATTTCTTAGGATTGATGATAAACATTGCGTCATGATTAATTAATAATTCATCGCTTATCAATGTTTCAGTTATGGTTATGTTGGAAAGCAACCAGTGGCTTTAAAAGAATATTTTGCGAAGTTCTGGTAAAAGAAAACTCTAGGAAAGCTTGCATTTTAGCAGTGTATTGACTATCCTGTTTCCGACATGTGTGTACAAAAGTAGTCCAAAAGACACAAGAAAAAGAGATACATGTACAGTCAAACTTCGGAAGCTCGAACACCCCTGGGCCTAGGTAATTTGTTCGAAATATCGGTAGTTCGACGTATCCATATTTCAAGGTACGAAGTGGTCAGTGAACGAGTTACATGTATTCTTATTGCATATTTATGACTTTTGTATTTGGAAATATCACACAGAACACACCACATACCTTTGTCATTTTACAGGAATTGGCTGTCAAATTAGTGAAAATATCTTGTTTTCGGCCGAAATCGATACGCTCTGTTAATGTTTTTCATTTTTTGAGAGTATCCATTTCGGCCGAAAGCAAGCTATTTTCACCAGTTAAACGGCCGATTCCTGGGGTCATTTTCTTTGCACATATCTAAAAGTCATTCTATCAGAAAAGAAAGGACATTTGCAGATATCGAGAGCGAAACATCACCTTGTTTATGTTCTAATTATAACTTCTATCAACGCTACATGTGCGGATTAAGATCACAGTTGCGGTTGATGAAACCTACTGTGTTGAAAAGCAATACTCTTCATGAAAACATAGTGTCACAAAAATGACTTGACCACTAATTTAGGTCAACCACCTCGAAAAACAAAAAAATAAAAGCAAATCAATTATTCAATCACGGCTAAACAATTTGTAATTGACACTTTGATCAAGTGTGTGTATATTTTACAGTAAGTGTTAAAAACATGCACCTTATCCAATATTTGACAGACGATTACCAGCGTATCCAATTAACAATGTAGGTGTGAAACCCAACGTCTGATTGTTGACTAACCCTTTGTTCGACTTCTGAAAGGTAAAATACACAGGAAAATGAACGACGGGACCGTGATACGTGTTCGAAAGTTCCAATTAAGGGTTGTGCGAGTTTTCCGAGGTAGAACAATATGAATTATATAGAGATTTTGCCGGGACCGATATCGTTGTTCGAGCTTTCTTTGGTATTCGAAATTACCCATATTCGAGCCACCGAAGTTTGACTGTATCTAAAAAAGGTGTCATTTTTCTGAATGATATGTGAGGCACTACAGAAAAAAAGAGCGATTGCTCGTTAGATGCAGAGGTATTTTTCTCTGAAAACGGTATCAAAAGCAAGGCGTAAACGGTTTTATTGGTATTTTCATTTTATCTTTTCTCTGTTGGCGCTAAATCTATGAAATCCAATGCCTTTCGACGAAATAAAATACAATTCACTAAAAGCTAAAAAAAAAGAATATTTTTCAAGCTCTACAAGCGCGCAGCATAGATTCACTAAACAAGC